>CM061044.1:105898100-107343100 GCA_030762985.1 Adelphocoris suturalis
AGCATCATCTTTTGTACCTATATCCATTGTCTTCTAGGGTTTCCATTCTTGCGTAGACGAAACTGGGTGACCCCTTGATTAACAGATTACCAAGATACCTGGGTAAATCATTGTATTCATCATTGTAAAGGTTCAATAGGATGTCAGTCAAAGATGTGTATTTACCAATTAGTCTGTATGAAATGCTCAGAAACGAAGGATTTTATGTCGGTAAGACCACTACATCGCTGAATCTCGGAGTAAGCAACCACAGAGCATCGGTGAACCAGCCCCGGCAGCATCCTATTGCAGAACATGCACGATCACACCAATCTAGTTTTGATGAGTGCTTTGGGGTGAAGGTGTTGCAAATTATGCCGAAAAGTAATGATAGACTTCTGCAACAGTCAGAATGAGCTCACAGAACCAACTTGGGTGCAAACCGACCACCCGGCCTCAATATCAACAACTGAATAAGCATTAGATTGAAGATCATAATCTTCCTAATCCATGAATGCAGGCAACGAGGCAACAAGACTCTTGATGAGCATCGTCATGCAAACAATGCCCATTCGTATTAACATGTATCATGTTTTAGCCCTGGGGTCCTAGCGAATTTTGCGAGTCAATTTTTTTCCGAGCACGAAATTAATTACAGTGATTTCCGCCTACAACCGAGTCGTTGCTAGGGAAATGGTACTTCGTCGTTTTTCATCCCACAAAATTCGTTGACCATTCGTTCGAAAGCTCTCGATTTATCCAACAATATTATGTTAACTACGGCGAAGTGCGTGTCCAACAAACTGAGTTATGAGCATGGTTATATAAATAATTGTTTACACACAGGTGATCATTCTCAATAATTGATATTGTGAACATGATTGCAACCGCTTGTTAATATCTGATGTTTTCATAGAATTTCGAATCAATATCGAGGAGAAAACATGATACATGGTTGAAATTTTTGGTTCTAGAACAGAAATAAGTTTAAATTGTCTTTAAGTTAGTTTTGAGTAAATTGTTGAAAAAGTTTTTTTTTTTCTGTGACCAAGCTTAATCAGCGAAATATCAGGATTTTCTCTTAATTCTTTATATTTGTAAAATTTTCTTTCATACATTAATTTATATATATATATATATATATATATATATATATATATACATATATATATATATATATATATATATATATATACCTAGTCCTGCCATAAGTTCTGTTACAATCATTCGATGAACCGTGTAGCTCGAACGAGTGCACGCTGAGACCTGCTTCTGGACTCGGTGTTTATCTTAGGTATGGGGCTAAGAAATCACCGCTCAGTTCTTATTTATTATTCACATCGGTGAGATGGAGAGTGAACGCGAACAAAATCGTCTCGCTGTCATAGCCCTTCATAAGGCAGGTAAATCAAATTCTGAGATTTTCCAACCCCCTTAAATCGTTGAATATCAATCGAATGTTTGTGTGGCGGACTATTGATCGTTACACGTCCATCCACTCTGTCAAGGACAGGCCGCGATCTGGTCGTCCTCGCTGTGTAAGGACGAAGAAAGCCATCAAAGCAGTCGAAAACAGAATTCGAAGAAATCCACTTCGGAAGCAGAAAATCATGGCTAGGGAGATGGATATTTCTCCCCGATCCATGTCCCAGCTCATCAAACATGACCTCAAGATGGGTGCCTTTCGAAGAATGACTGGGCAAAGACTCCCAGTGGGTTTGAAGAAGATCAGAGTTGAAAGAGCCAAAGCACTGCTGAGCAGGTACGCTAACGGTGGTGATCGCAACATTTTGTTCACAGATGAAAAGATTTTCACAATTGAACAAAAGTTCAACCGCCAAAACGACAGGGTTTACGCTCGTAGCACTCAGGAGGCTCAAGAAAAAATTGGAAGGGTCGAACGAGGCCACCATCCTGCCTCAGTGATGGTTTGGTGGGGAGTCTGCTTTGATGGCACCACAAAGCTCCATTTTTGTGAACAAGGAGTTAAAACTCGGGCCAGAAACTACCAGGAAGATATCCTTGAGCAAGTAGTGGAGCCCCTGAGTGACACACTGTTTGAGGGAAAACACTGGGTCTTCCAGCAGGACTCTGCTCCAGCTCACAAGGCTCGGACGACGCAGCAGTGGTTGGAGGTGAACGTTCCTGAATTTATTAGTGCGTCAGATTGGCTCTCAGGAAGCCCTGATCTGAACCCTTTGGACTACCAGCTTTGGTCCCATCTTGAGATGATGGCTTGTCACAGAGGTCACCGTAATTTCGATAGTTTAAAGTCGTCTCTGGTGAAAGCTGTTCGCAATTTTCCTCAGGAAGTGCTGCGTGCTGCCATTGACGATTGGCCCCGGAGGTTACAAGCCTCTGTGGCCAAAGGCGGACATTTTGAGTACTTCATCGCTTTTCTATCTTGTAACATATTATAATTTCAAAATAAAATAATTCAAGGTGAGCTTTAAGCGTAACATTATGTCTCCATGAATTTTTCCTTGTAACAGAACTTATGGCAGGACTAGGTATATATATATATATATTTCCTTTTCGAATGATTATTTTTTGATTTCTCAGGATAGTCCGCGAACCCCCTGTTACAGGCTTCCGGACCCCTGGGGGTTTCAGGATCACACTTTGGGATACCCTGTACTTGGGTAGAGTTTAACAAGAGTGAAGGTTTACACAACACCTCGACAAATAAAACACGAAAAATATGGTGGCGCTTATTTTTAACCGCATCGAATGAAGTTACTGAAGAAACTCTCTCTCTTTCTCTTTCTATCCCCCCACAAAGGATTTTTGGTATTATCATGAAGCTTTTATACGTGCATCGGGCATTTATTGATGAAGGGTGTTTTCATTCTGCTTTTCCTTTCACTGGTTAATCAATTAGTAAATCATTACCTAGCCCTATTAACGGTGAACATAGACTTCGCCTAGGAGAGTAACATAACAAGAGTAAGTAATGTGAAATGTTCCCGTTTCGGTGGAGATCGGTGAAAGTGGTGATGGGATGATGAGAGGCACGAGAATGCAATCGCTCTTGCTCTCTCTGTTGACTCAGCTGAAACTCCCGATCAATTCTAGCCGCCAGTAGCAGGAATAAATCTAAAGGTATATATATTATCTAAATGAAAATTTCCGAATTGAAGTAGACGGTTTCCAAATTGAATTACATAGGTAGGTATATTGTATATTACAATATGAATCGGAAAAGATAACCATAAACAACTGTGGCACGTATTGAATATTGAGAAGTTATTGAATTGATGACAAGGCTCGACAAAGCCTGATTACCACATAGAAGGAATAGAAGGGCGTCTGAGTGTTCTGCCTTTTCTCTATGCACTTGCACCACCCAACACCCTCCATCTTTATCGTTTATATCTCCGCATCTCTTCTTACGCAGCTGTTCAGTGAAGTGTTTAAACATCGGGAGAAAATTTCCCTTCTTAGGGAAAAACGGCTTTTCAAGGGGGTAAAAAGTTTTGTGAGGGGAGTGGTATTTCTAAATTGTTGGTTTTATCAAATCCTGGGAAATTTTCCAAATGCCTTCACTGGGCCTATCACAGTTGGAGGGGGGGGGGGGGTCGTAGATTTGGCCAAATGAATACAATAGAAATACCCAATGACCAGGTTTGAAAGGTTGACAAAAATGTAGAAGGGGTAAATGCTGTACCCAGTGCTTCACTGAAGACATTTTACAGAAAACAGTATGTTTCCACACTACAGGTTCCACCTCAGTTACAGTTTCCGCCCTCTTACTTCTAGAATCATCCCTACACGAGATATAGATTCAAGGAGGCAGCATTTTCGAAAAAGAGAAAAAACCGCTTTCTTGAAAAATGTCATTTTTTTCAGCTTGACGCACACTTTTCCCCAAGAACCGCTCATTCAAGCGAAATGATCAATTTTTGCTCTTATAGAGGAACAAAATAGATTCAAAGAAAAGGGATAGTTTCACCTGAAACGGCTTGGTTCAAGTTTCAGTATTTATTTAAAACATTCTGAAATTTGTGCACAAAATGTACCTAAATTTAATGAAAGTGAGCTAAGAATCTGTAGAACCAGCAAAAATAGTAATAATTCAGAAGTTTGTTTGTAAAAAGAAGATCTATTACTTACAAGCTTTTCGTCACGCCATAAAATTGGTAGGTATCGACTTCTGTTCACACAATGCGCTCAAATTTCAAAACAATTAAGCATAAATACATACAAACTTATGTATAATACTAACAACTTAAGTAAATTCGCTCATATGGTCATGCTGCACGACTGGAACTTTTCATTATCTCAGTATTCAATAGCCAGACTTCTGTAGACATCAGAACGTATAATCTCAGCCTGGAGATTGATGATGTACCTCCGGCTTTCCTTATATTTATTGCACTAAAAATAACCCCCTTATTTTTAGAGCTCAAACTTGAAGCCGTTCTTTATTCCATCTACGCTTTTCAACCATTCAAATCCCTCTCAACTCGCCTCTGCCGTAATCCTCGTTTGATTCAATGGGGACAATGGGTCTCCTTTTAGCGAATTTTGTAAGAAAAAATGAGCTATGTATGAGCGAATTTTCGTAAATTACCTATCGTATTGGATAATGTTAAATTGCTCTGAATTTTGAGTGGAAGGAAATTGTTAACTATTAATTTTATGGAAAAAACGTATTTTAAATAATAATGTCCTATTCAAATGGAAGTTTTGAATTCTATCGATTTTTTAGCAAATTTTAATGAATTTTAAGTACATTTTTCAGCATTAAATCATTACAATAATAAGTGATTATTAATAAGTGCTACACGAATGAGAAATCAATGGGCAATTGGTATCAGTGCGAAACATAGCGAGACTGAATAATAAAAGTTTAACATAGAATGGGTAAAAAAATGCTCTTGATGGCTAAATACTACGGTTATGAAATAATGACGATATTAAGGTTTTTGAACTACAGCCACCGATTGGTTGAAAAGACTATAGTTCTACAAATTTTAGTCCTAACCACTAAATATTGACAGTAGGTACATGGAACATGTTCCTCGAGAGAACAGGAGAGAATTTAGGTCACTCAGCTAATTAGGAAAGATCTCATCATTTCAATCAACTTCAATCGTCTCTTAATGTCCCAGAGAGTCTATCAAATTTCTACTTCCAGGTTTCTTTCCAGTCTAATAGTGGTTGCAATCATGTTTTCAAAATTAACTGAGAAGGATCACCAGTATGGAATCAGTTATTCAAACAACCACGCTTATGCCTCTGATTGTTGGCCATGCACTGCGAAGTGGTTAACATACTCGTAATACGGTTAGGTATTATGTTAGGTACTCTTTCCCCCTCCGAGTTTTTAGTCAAGGATGACAACATGGCTCCCCTTAGAATCGTGCCACTTCCAGTGTCCCTTTGGACACCTTGTTCAATGCCGCTAATGACCCTTCTGGTTGAGATGCGGCTTAAACCTTAATAAAAAAATAAATAAATAAATACGGTTAGGTAAATCGAGAGCTTTCCAACGAATGGCGAACGATTTTTGTACGGTAATAAATGCCCAAGATGCAGTTCTGTGGCAACGATTTGTTAGTAAGCTATAATCAACAGAAAATAGGAGCGTAATCCACTAAATGCCACGTAACAGTGTAACAGTCATATTGTTTCATTTTTGGCCGGGTTATGACAGCAAAAACATGTACCATGTTAAAAGTCAATTTCAAGGCTTGGAGCAAGTGCGAAATTCCCCTCTCTTCCCAATCTCGCTAGGGGTCGATGGTACTGAGGAGCCCTTTCTGGGATCGATCGCCCTAACCGACTTATCCCTTCAGCTACACGCTTGTCTACGTGTTCTCATAATTATGAAAATTGAATTACCTCCAGCCGTCCCTCGGGGCTACGCCAGACGACTTTGCGAATCTGCCCATTTAATCGCATAATAATAAGACGCCTTCACTTCACGTTTGAGAATCAGTTTTCATAATTGAAAGAATATGCATTGTGCATGCGTTTTTCGCTTCCTCTCCACACTTATAAGAAAATACCTTTCACTTTAGGCATTTTACTTTTCCTCCACTCGAAAAGTCATTGAAAAGTTTTATGTGACTGCAAGATTTAAATGAAATGTCGAATTCCATCCTGATCAGCTGAGTAACCCTTATTCTCTCCTGTTTACCCTAGGAATTTGAAATTTGAGCGGGAGCCTCTCTGGGAATCAAGCGACATTTATGGGCTCTTTCCTGATCAGCTGATTTATCGAATTTTCTCCTGTTCGCCCTAGGAAATTTTTATTTTGACATGGAGTCTCTTTGGGACAACAAGAGTTGAATGAAATGAGAATTCCATCCTGATCAGCTGAGTAAGCTCAATTCTCTCCTGTTCCCTAGGAATTTGATAGAGAGCGCCTCTCTGGGAATCAAGAGACATTTATTGGCTCTTTCCTGATCAGCTGATTTACCGAATTTTCTCCTGTACGCCCTAGGAAATTTAATTTTGACAGGGAGTCGGGACAACAAGAGTTGAATGAAATGAGAATTCCATCGTGACCAGCTGAGTAAGCTCAATTTTCTCCTGATCATCCTAGAAATTTGATAGAGAGGGCCTCTCTGGAAATCAAGAGACAAATAAAATGGTGGGCTCTTTCCTGATCAGCTGAGTGAGCAAAATTCTCTCCTGTTCACCCTAGGAATTTGATAGAGAGCGCCTCTCGGGGAATCAAGAGACAAATGAAATGATGGGCTCTTTCCTGATCAGCTGATTTACCGAATTTTCTCCTGTTCGCCCTAGGAAATTTTATTTTGACAGGGAGTCTCTTTGGGGCAACAAGAGTTGAATGAAATGAGAATTCCATCCTGATCAGCTGAATAAGCTCAATTCCCTCCTATTCACCCTAGGAATTTGATAAGGAGCGCCTCTCCGGGAATCAAGCGACATTTATGGGCTCTTTCCTGATCAGCTGATTTATCGAATTTTCTCCTGTTCGCCCTAGGAAATTTTATTTTGACAGGGAGTCTCTTTGGGGCAACAAGAGTTGAATGAAATGAGAATTCCATCCTGATCAGCTGAATAAGCTCAATTCCCTCCTATTCCCCCTAGGAATTTGATAAGGAGCGCCTCTCCGGGAATCAAGCGACATTTATGGGCTCTTTCCTGATCAGCTGATTTATCGAATTTTCTCCTGTTCGCCCTAGGAAATTTTATTTTGACAGGGAGTCTCTTTGGGGCAACAAGAGTTGAATGAAATGAGAATTCCATCCTGATCAGCTGAATAAGCTCAATTCCCTCCTATTCACCCGAGGAATTTGATAAGGAGCGCCTCTCTGGGAATCAAGAGACGAATGATATGATGGGTTCTTTCCTGATCAGCTGATTTACCGAATCATCTCCTGTTTGCCCTAGGAAATTTAATTTTGACAGGGAGTCTCTTTGGGACAACAAGAGTTGAATGAAATGAGAATTCCATCCTGATCAGCTGAATAAGCTCTATTCCCTCCTATGCACCTTAAACATTTGATAGGGAGCGCCTCTCTGGGAATCAAGAGACAATTGAGATTATGGTCCCTTTCCTGATCAGCTGAGTGAGCTAAATTATCTCCTGTTCACCCAAGGAAGTTGATAGAGAGCGCCTCTCTGGAAATCAAGAGACGAATGAAATGAGAATTCCATCCTGATCAGCTGAATAAGCTCTATTCCCTCCTATGCACCTTAAGCATTTGATAGGGAGCGCCTCTCTGGGAGTCAAAAGACGAATGAAATGATGGGCTCTTTCCTGATCATATGAGTGAGCGAAATTCTCTCCTGTTCACCCTAGGAATTTGATAGAGAGCGCCTCTCGGGGAATCAAGAGACAAATGAAATGATGGGCTCTTTCCTGATCAGCTGATTTATCGAATTTTCTCCTGTTCGCCCTAGGAAATTTTATTTTGACAGGGAGTCTCTTTGGGGCAACAAGAGTTGAATGAAATGAGAATTCCATCCTGATCAGCTGAATAAGCTCAATTCCCTCCTATTCACCCTAGGAATTTGATAAGGAGCGCCTCTCCGGGAATCAAGAGACATTTATGGGCTCTTTCCTGATCAGCTGATTTATCGAATTTTCTCCTGTTCGCCCTAGGAAATTTTATTTTGACAGGGAGTCTCTTTGGGGCAACAAGAGTTGAATGAAATGAGAATTCCATCCTGATCAGCTGAATAAGCTCAATTCCCCACAGCAGTCAGGAACTAGACAAAAGATCGGCTGCGATGCTGACGAAAACCCATGGTGAAAAACGATACTTTGAAGTACCAGAAAACCAAAAATTCAAACCCCAAAATCAAAGCGGTGCATCTCCAAAAACGGCGCATGAATTGAGAATGTATCGGTTACAACATTTTTTGACGTTCGATTATGACCCAAGCACAACGATAGGGTGGTTCAAAAAAAAAAAAAAGTTCTGGGATTTCTTGTCCCCATTGTTTTTTTTTTTTTTTTTGCTTCCTCGGTATGTCAGGATGACACTCCTAAATTTTTAGCAAAAAATATTAATCCTAATCACTTTACCTGGGTCGGTTTTGGCCAGTTATCGACCACTATTGTAAACCAACCTCTAAATTGGTGCCGAGATGCTGATTTGAAGGACGGATTTCAATTTTTTTGGGTCAATTTATGGGTTATCGCATGCGCTGAACACGATGAACCTATTTATTTTACGCTCCATCCACTAGTTATCCGGTAAACTGGCAGAGGGCGCTGCTTGATGATAAGTAAAAATCGAAAATTTCACCGAAAATGCTGTCCCCTGGTTAAGAATTGTACTAGAAACATGCTATTATAGTCCAGGAAATAAAGACATTGAGGTAGAAAAAAATAGAACCCAAACTAAAATTGGTACAGACGTAGGTGGAGGTCCCCTGATTGACATACTAAAAGTCCTGGGGGGTGGGGGTGCCGCTCGAGGGGGGGGGGGGGCATTAAAGGTCCCATTTTGGGTGTTTTTCGCGAATATCTCGGAAACGGTGCATTTTTCGATGAACCATGTCCTATAGTAAACGAAAGCTGATAAAATTCTCTACAACTTTGATTATATACGTTTTATCGAAATTCCGAACCGTTACGGAGATATATGCATCCGAAAATGGACGAATTTTGAAAATTAGGTTTTTAGCTCACGTTTTTCGGATAACTTTGTTGATTTGCGTCCAAACCGTTTATCTGAGAAAAAAGTCCTCTTAGAGAAAGTTGTAGAGCATCAAATTTCCCTGAAGAATATGTGGCTGAATGCCAATTTATCATTCACCAATCAAAAGTTACGCCAGTTTCAAAATTTTGCCCATTTTTGTCATTTTTACTCAAATGTTGTCAGGCCACTTTTCTGTGTCCTCCAGCTTTAATCGTCCTTCTTTCTGTCATCTGTGGTCATACATACGCCCACACGACCCCAGAATTACATACCACCACATGGGGGAGGGGGGTGGGGGGGGGGGGGGGGGGGGGTGAGACGACGATGTAAAAAAGTGTTATTCCATGGTAAGCACGAGTTCAACTTCTTTCACCCTTACCAATGATCGTACGAAGTGGTCTTTTGCATTCAAATTTGTTGGGTGGTGAGCTCAGGAAAGCCCGGATGGCCGAGGAAACGGAGGGGGAGTTGAAGCAGATGAAGTGCTAACAGTGGAATTTTGTAAATGTACCTAGTGTTACAGTTGATCTGTGTTTTAATACTTATTATTTTTTTTTTTTGAAGAATACACTTTTTACATTTTCTTGAACACACACAGAATGAACTTTATTCAATATTGAACATATGAACATGTGGAACCTAACAACATAACACAAGTTGATGTAGTGGCCAACTTAAACTTCAATACTCCCCCTTAAGTGGGCACCACACTCAACATGTCTGCAGGCTCCGAAACTTCTCGAACTTCAACATAGGTCTTGAGAATGTTTCATTGACTACACCGTATTGTTGCGTAAAATCTTTAGCAACAGGTCTTGATTCAAACTTCGAAATTTTATCATCCACTCCAACTTTCTTCCTAAATACCCAACGGTTCTTGACAACCTGCCCGTTGCTTGGACGATCAACAAACTCCCAAGCTTTCAATTTTATTAGCGCATCATATTCTCGTTTCATCGCTTCTAACCACTTTTCTTTTTCTTCACTTTCAAGCACGTCTTTATAACTTGCTGGTTCGTCAAGTTCATCCCCTGCTGTAGCTATACAACAGTGCCACTGCTTTGGTTTCACAATCCGGCTTGACTTCCTTAATGCCACTGTGCTTGAATTTTGATTGGCGAGTTCTGGTAGTGGTTCAGCGTGATTTATTTCAGTTTCAAACCATTCTTCTTGTTCCGATTCTTCATTTTCTTCTGGAACGTGTTCTGATGGAAGATCAAGAGAAGCTCCGATCCCTGTTTCAATTATACCTAATGGGATGTTCTATCGGTTGCTCAGATCGTTCTTGATTTGTTATGATCACTACGTTTTCAGTGTTTATTGTTTCAGTGGTTGAATTATGAAGATTTTCGTCGGTTTTTGTTTGTAACGTTTCGGCCTCAAAGAATATCACATCCCTCGCTTTCGTTACGATTGTGGGATTAGTGGGATCACTTAATCGATACCCTTTCGTGTCTTCACAGTATCCCACGAATATGTATTCTTTGCTTTTAGGGTCCCATTTCTTTCTTTTCTGCTTTGGAACATGAACAAAAGCTCGGCAGCCAAACACACGAACATGAAATAACGCAACTTTTCTTCCTGTCCAGACTTCTTCAGGAGTTTTCTTCTTCAGTGCAGATGTTGGAGACCTATTCTTTAAATAGTTTGCAGTGCTTAATGCTTCTGCCCAGTATCTTTCACTGAGCCCTGCTTCTTGCAGCATGCACCTAGCCTTCTCTACTAGAGTTGTATTAACTCTCTCTGCGACTCCTAGCTGTTCTGGAGTATAAGGTACTGTTGTTTGATGCCTTATTCCATGTTGCTTTAGAAAGTCTGTCAATGCAACGTTGACGTACTCAGAGCCATTGTCGGTCCTTAGAACTTTTATCTTCTTGTTTGTTTGATTTTCCACTAGTTGTTTGAACTCTTGAAACACATTCTTTACCTCGCTCTTGTTTTTAATCATGTACACAAAAGTTTTCCTAGAAAAATCATCAGTGAATGTTAGGGCATACCTCTTTCCTCCCCAACTTTCCACTGGCATTGGTCCACAAACGTCCGAATGAATCAATTCCAAAATATTTTTGGATTTTGATTTGCTTGTGGGGAAACTTTGTCTTGTCATTTTCCCTTTCACGCACGCTTCGCAGGGTTGAAATCCAGCTGAGGCAAATTTCACTCCACGAGCCATATTTTTCCTCAAAAGGTTCATGGATCTCACGTTTAAATGCCCCAACCTCTTGTGCCAAAGCATTTGTGAATTATCACAGGTGATTGCATTAACTTGTTCACGGTTCTTCGGAACAATTTTAAACACTCCCGAATCATATATGCCCTGTATGAAAACTTTTCCTTTGACCCTAGTCTGGGAATCCATTATCCTACAGCCATCTCTTGAAAATACTACCCTTAGCCTTTTTTGACTATTTTCCCGACTGATAGTAGGTTTGTGTTGAGATTTGGACTGAACATCACATCATGGATATCAGTTTTCTCTACAGTACCGGGTAACTCTAAACTAACTGTCCCACAGCTTTTTGCTAGAATTTTTTTCGCTATTTGCTACCCTTATTTCCCTTTCTGTTGGTCGTCTATTCTTAAGCCAATCGTCTCTTATGGTAAAATGTGAAGTAGCTCCTGAATCGATGATCCACTCATCGTTATCCAGTCTCCCTATAGCTAAGGCCATTGAAGTTCCTTGCTCACTTGCATTTTTCTTCTTGGCTTTACATTGTGAAGCGAAATGTCCTTTCTTGTCACAAGCAAAACACTTGGGAATAAAATGCTTTTTCTTTGACTCTTTCTTCAATGTTAGAGCTTTATCATTTTCATTATTGGGCTTGGCTTGTTGACTCAATAGGGTACGTACTGAATCACTTGTGATTTTTGCCCCTGAGCTCTCCACAGCCATTATCATGGGCTGGTAGCTTTCACCCAACCCCTTCAGCATGACAACACCGATGAACTCGTCTTCAAGCCCTGCATTGATTGACTCTAATTGCTGAGATATGCTAAGGATTCGATTAAGGTATTCTTCAACAGTTGAAAACTGTGTCAACTCGAGTGAAAACAGTTGTTTCAGCAAACTCAAACGTCTGCATAATCCTTTACTTTCATAATTTGACTCAAGCTTAGCCCAGACATCTTTTGCCGACTTTTGACTACGAACCATAGGATACAGAGACTCATCGACCATTAAACAAATTTTTGATCGAGCTTTGGCATCCTTTCTTGGATCAACCTCTGTCCCTGCAACAACTGCCCTCAGATCCTCGGCGATCAGAAACATTTCCATTCCGAACTTCCAGTTGGAATAATTTTCTGAACCAACCAATTTTATAATGTTCGGCATTGCTCCCAGTCCTGCAACTGCAACACTCGTAGATGCCACAGGTGGAGAACCACCTGCTCCTGGATCCCCATGAGACATGTTGATTGTCTACAAATTAGTGCTGGGCCCATAACCAGTTGAAGCAGATGAAGTGCTAACAGTGGAATTTTGTAAATGTACCTAGTGTTACAGTTGATCTGTGTTTTAGTACTTAATATATTTTTTTTTTTTTTTAAGAATACACTTTTTACATTTTCTTGAACACACACAGAATGAAATTTATTCAATATTGAACATATGAACATGTGGAACCTAACAACATAACACAAGTTGATGTAGTGGCCAACTTAAACTTCAAACGCCGCCCCCACGGAACTGCCCGACGAGGAGAGTGACGAAGAATACGACATGTTCTAATCATGTATCATCTAATCATGTAATCATGTATTATTTAATTACTTCATAATTAATTACACGCATCGCTTTTTTACATCATTGTCTCATCCCCCCCCCCCCCCCATGTGATGGTATGTAATTCTGGGGTCGTGTGGACGTATGTATGACGACAGATGACAGAAAGAAGGACGATTCAAGCTGGAGGACACAGAAAAGTGGCCTGACAACATTTGGGTAAAAATGGGCAAAATTTTGAAACTGGCGTAACTTTTGATTGGTGAATGATAAATTGGCATTCAGCCACATATTCTTCAGGGAAATTTGATGCTCTACAACTTTCTCTCAAGAGGACTTTTCTCTCAGATAAACGGTTTGGACGCAAATCAACAAAGTTATCCGAAAAACGTGAGCTAAAAACCTAATTTTCAAAATTCGTCCATTTTCGGATGCATATATCTCCGTAACGGTTCGGAATTTCGATAAAACGTATATAATCAAAGTTGTAGAGAATTTTATCAGCTTTCATTTACTAAAGGTTATGGTTCATCGAAAAATGCACCGTTTCCGAGATATTCGCGAAAAACCACAAAATGGGACCTTTAATGACCCCCCCCCCCTCGAGCGGCACCCCCACCCCCCAGGACTTTTAGTATGTCAATCAGGGGACCTCCACCTACGTCTGTACCAATTTTGGTTTGGGTTCTATTTTTTTCTACCTCAGGGCCCTTTTTTGTCTTCATTGCCTGGACTATTATGGTCGGAGAATATGCTTTGGCATGTTCTGAACATGATTCCGTTTTTTACTATACTTTTCCGCCAATGATTACTTCGTTTATCGGCCATAAATCTCAAATTAATTATAGGGTAATAGACAAATTCACCCTAATTTCACCGGAAATTATGTCGCGTTGATAATTTAAGGTTCTGAAGTACCTTGTGCCGATAAAATTTGGTATTTTCCAGGATACTCGGTACAAAGCTGTTGGTAATTTGGCAAGGACTTGAACCGGCATTGTACTTATTTGCCAAATATAGCGGCAAAATGGAAAAAATAGCTAAAATTTTCCAATTTTTCTGTAAAATTCCTTAGTTCCATCGGTTTTCCGGGGTCAAATTCGTAGTTCTGAATTGTATGAACTGTGATTGGCTCGTTTGAGCGTAGGGTTACCTATTTTCAGCGGTATCGGTCACGTGTAAAAGCTTGTAGGTACAATGGTATCGGGTCGTTAAGCGAATAAGTACAATGCCGGTTCAAGTCCTTGCCAAATTACCAACGGCTTTGTACCGAGTATCCTGGAAAATACCAATTTTTATCGGCACAAGGTATTTTGGAACCTTAAATTATCAGCGTGACATAATTTCCGGTGAAATTAGGGTGAATTCGTCTATTACCCTACAATTAATTTGAGGGTTATGGCCGATAAATGAAGCAATCATTGGCGGAAAAGTATAGTAAAAAACGGAATCATGTTCAGAACATGCCAAAGCATATTGTCCAACCATAATCGCATGTTTCTAGTACAATTCTTAACCAGGGGACAGCATTTTCGGTGGAATTTTCGATTTTTACTTATCTGCAACCAGCGCCCTCTGCCAGTTTACCGGATAACTAGTGGACGGAGCGTAAAATAAATAAGTTCATCGTGTTCAGCGCATGCGAAAACCCATAAATTGACCTAAAAAAAATTGAAATCCGTCCGTCAAATCATCACCTCGGCACCAATTTAGAGGTTGGTTTACGATAGCGGTCGATAACTGGCCAAAATCGACCCAGGTAATGTGATTAGGATTAATATTTTTTGCTAAAAATTTAGGAGTGTCATTCTGACATACCGTGGTAGCAAAAAAAAAAAAAAAAAAAAAAAAAAAAAACAATGGCAAGAAATCCCAGAACTTTTTTTTTTTTTTAACCACCCTATCGTTGTGCTTGGGTCATAATCGAACGTCAAAAAATGTTGTAACCGATACATTCTCAATTCATGCGCCGTTTTTGGAGATGCGCCGTTTTTGGAGATGCGCCGCTTTGATTTTGGGGTTTGAATTTTTGGTTTTCTGGTACTTCAAAGTATCGTTTTTCACCATGGGTTTTCGTCGGCATCGCAGCCGAACTTTTATCTAGTTCCTGACCGCTGTGTCCCTCCTATTCACCCTAGGAATTTGATAAGGAGCGCCTCTCTGGGAATCAAGAGACGAATGAAATGATGGGTTCTTTCCTGATCAGCTGATTTACCGAATTATCTCCTGTTTGCCCTATTAAATTTAATTTTGACAGGGAGTCTCTTTGGGACAACAAGAGTTGAATGAAATGAGAATTCCATCCTGATCAGCTGAATAAGCTCTATTCCCTCCTATGCACCTTAAGCATTTGATAGGGAGCGCCTCTCTGGGAATCAAGAGACAATTGAAATGATGGGCCCTTTCCTGATCAGCTGAGTGAGCTAAATTATCTCCTGTTCACCCAAGGAATTTGATAGAGAGCGCCTCTCTGGAAATCAAGAGACGAATGAAATGAGAATTCCATCCTGATCAGCTGAATAAGCTCTATTCCCTCCTATGCACCTTAAGCATTTGATAGGGAGCGCCTCTCTGGGAGTCAAAAGACGAATGAAATGATGGGCTCTTTCCTGATCATATGAGTGAGCGAAATTCTCTCCTGTTCACCCTAGGAATTTGATAGAGAGCGCCTCTCGGGGAATCAAGAGACAAATGAAATGATGGGCTCTTTCCTGATCAGCTGATTTATCGAATTTTCTCCTGTTCGCCCTAGGAAATTTTATTTTGACAGGGAGTCTCTTTGGGGCAACAAGAGTTGAATGAAATGAGAATTCCATCCTGATCAGCTGAATAAGCTCAATTCCCTCCTATTCACCCGAGGAATTTGATAAGGAGCGCCTCTCTGGGAATCAAGAGACGAATGATATGATGGGTTCTTTCCTGATCAGCTGATTTACCGAATCATCTCCTGTTTGCCCTAGGAAATTTAATTTTGACAGGGAGTCTCTTTGGGACAACAAGAGTTGAATGAAATGAGAATTCCATCCTGATCAGCTGAATAAGCTCTATTCCCTCCTATGCACCTTAAGCATTTGATAGGGAGCGCCTCTCTGGGAATCAAGAGACAATTGAAATGATGGGCCCTTTCCTGATCAGCTGAGTGAGCTAAATTATCTCCTGTTCACCCAAGGAATTTGATAGAGAGCGCCTCTCTGGAAATCAAGAGACGAATGAAATGAGAATTCCATCCTGATCAGCTGAATAAGCTCTATTCCCTCCTATGCACCTTAAGCATTTGATAGGGAGCGCCTCTCTGGGAGTCAAAAGACGAATGAAATGATGGGCTCTTTCCTGATCAGCTGAGTGAGCGAAATTCTCTCCTGTTAACCCCAGGGAATGTAAATTGACAGGGGTCTTTTTGGGACAGCAATAGTTGAATGAAATGAGAATTCCATCCAGATCAGCTGAGTAAGCTCAATTCTCTCTTGTTCATCCTAGGCGGTGTTGGGCATAATCTTATCGGGATTACAATCCTATTCGTATTCGACGATAAGATTATGCCCAAAATTCTCCCCTGTTCACCCCAGGAAATGTAAATTTGATAAGGAGTCTCTCTGGGACAACAAGAGTAGAATGAAATGAAGTACTCCATCCTGATCAGCTGAGTAAGTTCAATTCTCTCGTTTTCGCCCTAGGATGTTGACATTTGGGACGAGAAGAAATGACACCTCCACATTTAACAACCTGATTGTTAAACGTGGAACTGAGTGAACTGGAACACTTGGAACAATCTTGCATATTGGGATATATTTCATGCGTTATTTTTCCTGAAGCTAAATTAAATAATAGTTCCACTAATGTTGGGGAATAATACTTCAATGTTGTGACACACCTAACATTATTCCTATTCTGTTTATATCATATTGAGAAGAAATTGAATACAGCGTATCATCTTGCCGAGACTGTGAATTCATTTCAACGGAGAAAAGCTCGGAACAGCAGATGCAAGGTTTTTTAATTTAATTCGATTTTCTGATTCTACGCATCTTCATCTTGACACGTAAAACAAAAAATGTTTGAGTGGTTGAACATTTTTTTAACCCTTTGGTCGATTACGAAAAGTTAATTGTTGAAAATAATCAACCCGAATGATTTGTATGGGAATGTATAGACTGAGTCCTCCGATATATAGTATTTGCAAATAGAGTTAATGTTTTTGCAAATCAAATTACTCTTTTGGCAAATTTAATTAAACCTTTTACAAATAAAGTTAATCTTTTTGCAAATAAAACAAAACATTTTACAAATGAATTTAAAACTTCACACTGCAGTAGGTAAGTTTGATTTTTAACGCATATAATGTTTTTTGAACAAAGAACAAGAACATAAACTAAGAAAAGGGCTAGGAAAAACAACTTTCTTTCTAATGATAAAGTGAACAAGCTCTTTTAATGAAGACGTTGTTTTTCTTTGCCCTTTACTTTGTTTATGTTCTTGTCCTTTGTTTATGTTCTTTGTTTAAAAAACATTATATGCGTTAAAAATCAAACTTACCTACTGCAGTGGGAAGGTTTAAATTCATTTGTAAAATGTTTAACTTTATTTGCAAAAAGATTAACTTTATTTGTAAAAAGATTAAATTTATCTGTAAAAAGATTAAATTTATTTGTAAAAAGATTAATTAAATTTGCCAAAAGATTAATTTGATTTGCAAAAAGATTAACTCTATTTGCAAATACTATATTTGGTAAGTATAAATTAATAGCAATATTAGGCATAAGAATTGACAGGGAGGAATGAAATGTTGAAAGTATGTGGAAGATAAATGGTGGGTTTCGTGCTGCAGTGTTCAACTGTGAAGAATTTGAAACTGCGAAAAATCAGCGGGTGAAACGACGAGTTGTGCGCGGTTACGATTTTTAGAATACGCAGAGGTAAGTCGGAAGACTGGCCTACATTTAGGTAATGAGTCATCAGGGGGTCGGGGAGGGTTGGGATGGACTGGAGGGGCCCAAAGGTGGATGCTGGAGCGAACCAGTTGCGGAGGAAGCGGTTTCCAGGGGACTCATCGAGACGGGGCGGGTTAATAAATTCAGGTAGCGGCCGATGCAGCTGAGTGGCTTTGAAATATATCAGCCCCAACTCAACGAGAACTTTCTTTGACCGTTAGCGAAGGAGACGGAGGATCCCACTCTCTAATGTTCTTATACATGCGCTTTACAGCAGCCAAGATCTGGTCGTTGCCAGGGCATCTTGTAAATCTTGGATAACCGATGTAATTCACAAGAAATGTCGGAATTTCTTTCAAATATTTGGGAGCATAGTCGCATATATTCATTAAATTCACTAAATTTTAGATCGATGTAAGGGTCCATTTCCTTGGACGAAGCTTGGAGGCCTGTAAATCTGGAAACCCGAGGAATTCAAATATTCGTCAGCATATTCAAATATATTCCTGTAATACTTACCAATAATAAATTTGTGATCTTAAATGTTCTTATACAAGCGCATTACAACAGCCAATATCTGGTCGTTGCCAGGGCATCTTGTAAATCTTGGAAAACCGATGCAATTCACAAGAAATGTCGGAATTTCTTTCAAATATTTGGGAGCATATTCAAATATATTCATTAACTCTACTAAATTTTAGATCGATGTAAGGGTCCAATTCCTTGGAAGCTTGGAGTCCTGTAAATCTGGAAAACCGAGGAATTCAAATATTCGTCAGCATATTCAAATATATTCCTGTAATACCAATAATAAATTTTAGATGTTAGGTTTCAATTCTTTTGACAAAACATGGAGTCCAGTAAATCTCAGGAAATGTTTGTCAGCTTATTCTACTATGTTCCTGTGAAGAAAACTGAAGTTGATGAAAATCTCTGTTTCCACGAAACGTGTGAAACTATTGAATTTGACAGTGACTGAACACAGCCAGAATACGTCAGAAGGGACACAACTCATGTAGTTACATGTGTGATTGTGCTTGAATCCCTTTGGTCCGGATAAAAGAAGGGCTGGTGGATGTAACCAATCATCGTCTGTTACCTACCCCTTAACTCTGAAACATCACAAATCACAAAATTAGAAAAGATAACAAAAAAATTGCCACAAAACTATTTTTATATTTCGGCTTTTTGCTTTTTTCAAACTAACAAAGAAATGGATTAATTGTAGGGACTTTGTTTACAACGTTGATAAGGAATTTTGGTAACTTTGGATTTAGTTTCATCGTTTTATGTTGAGGCCTGGAGGATCGTAAGCACCCAAAAGCTCTGTGCTTTTTCTGATTCGTGAAGCAGTCTCTTGTTTTCGTGGGGTCCCATTTTTTTCAAGACGTTTATGCCGAAACAGTCATCAAACGTCGCGTTATGGGTGGTGGCATGTCGGCTTACAGGTAATTCTTCATTAACCCTTCAGTACTCGCGTCGGGTCCCTGATGACCCGGTCAACTTTCAAGTTCTAATTTCAACGACATCCTATCGGTTTTCGCCCCCGACCCTCCTTGTATTCTCCTAGCTCCTGGAAGCGATAAGTTTAGTCACCTTTCGAACTTTGAACAGGGCACACGTTCTCAATTACTAATCTGACCCGACGCGAGTGGTAACGTCCCTAGTTTTTACCAGGTGTTGACCCGAGGCGAGTACAACCGTACCTCACCTCATATAAACTAGGTAATTCATTTTTCATTAAATTTCCTCACGTTTATCCCGGTATAAGTATCATGTTTTACCAAACTGGGTTTTGTTTGAAATTAAGCGAAATTCAGCGCGAGCCGACATGTTTTCTCTTGATTTTTACGTTCAACCAATGGGTAGGTAGGGAAGTTCAACTCCTTTAGTTTTCATAGCAGGAGAATCGTTTGCCACTTTTTGGAATGCTCTCATTTTATCACAACACGGCATGATCCCTAAGCCGTGTAGTGTGAAGGAAAGCTGATTTATTATTCTACGATATAAACTAATATTGCTAAATAAGCATGATGCGAAAACAAGGCACTAGAACATGGTAGGTACTATTGAGTTGTACGTACTTGTAAGCAGTAAGTACTAGACAAGGCATGGCTATAAAGCTGATTTCTATGATATTCAATATCTGAAGCTGAAATTTGAAACAAGGCCTATGTATTTATAAGACAGGTAGAATATAATTTCGTGCGGAACCACCATAATCTACTGAAATTGAGCTAGTAAGCTGTAGAGCTTCTATACCTATACTAATAATTAACTGAAAAATTACGTTTGGAAATAAATATAACCCAAGACAATATTATTTGCACAAAAGCTAAGTGCTTTGCAGTTCCTAACTGGCTGTTCGATTTATTTTGTATTTGTAATAACGTGAAAGATGGCTTACTTTAGGGACTTGTTTTGCTATTATAAATCATTTTATTCTTCATGCTGGAGGAATTCATTTGTAAACTAGATGTAGGGGTTCAATATTTTAATTGGCTCGTCGTCGAATAATCTTCTGGTGGTTCTCGGCATTAAATTGAAAATAGGTAAACTTGGAGAACTGGCAAAATCGAGGGACTTTTTCGGATCAAAGAAAAAATTATGATTGAATTACTTATGTGAAGTTTTGTATTTTTTTATTAAAGATTATTGATTCCTGTGGCTTGAAATGTGCTTGCTTCATTATTTTACTCCTTTATTAATTTATTTTTCGATAATTTTCATTATGGGTCACCAGTGACCCGACGCGAGTACTCACATGAGTGGACACCACGCGAGTTCTGAAGGGTTAACAAGGACCTTCTCGCTTTTATTTCGGATTCCTGGTCGATAACCAACATGAGGAGGGATTATTCTCTTCTTCACTGCACTTGCCTGATATCCCCTAGTATATCCAACAAGCTTCTTACTTGGGAATTCATATATTCATATATTATATATATATATATATATATATATATATATATATATATATATATATATATATATATATATATATGTATATATATATATATATGTATATATATATATATATATATATATATATATATATATATATATATATGAAAAAGCGTTAAAACTCTTCGATTCGTTTCAGAATGCCTCAAAACGGATTTCAATGAAGAAATTTTTCAAAAATGTTTATTTAAAAAATTCCGAGCCGTTGCACTAGTTCAATTTTTACGAAAATTCGCTAAAAGCTATTTTCTCTCCCGTGCAAACACCCTATCACATAGTTATTAGGCCTACCTGCCTCTCATTGCATTGTACACTTTTTTCAGGTATTGATGCAGAAAGTGCGCGGACGGAGGAAGAAAGGATGATGTTGAGTGACGCCAAAATGTGGCTAGCGAATGGCTACATCACCCCGGACAGAGTTCACCCCAAAACTGGAGCCACCCCCCTCCACGTTGCCGCTGCCAAAGGTTACCTGAAAGTCATGGAGTGAGTACAATTTTGCACACTTGGGCGCCATTACATCTTCCAAATTTCCTTAACGTTGGATCATATTCTAGTCAATATATCGTCGAGAAAACGATCATTCGCGCAAGCGCAGTTGTTTCTATTAGTCCTGACGCCGACTGTGATGAAACCTGTTGAGCTAATATTCGCAATCCTAAATTGTCAATAAAGTCTAACAATTTCAGTATAGTACTTGCAAGGATTGACCAAAGACGTAGGCGAAACCATAATTTTGTTCAAGAAGCTTTGAAAGCAAAATAGGAATAGGAATTTCGATTTTAGAGGAAAAAAATAGTTCAACAACCGGCGCCGTTTTAAAGCTATTTCTACCTCTGGTAGTGAGGAACTAAAATTGCGGTTCTATGTATTGCTCCAGAATGGGGCTCCGAACATGAGAAGCTCGAGATAGAGCGCAGCACGTAAACAATGACCTTACCGATTTGCTATTCTTTTGTTGCCTATAAGGGCAGTCGTGACGGACACAAGTTGTTTTGTCTTTTGGTTTATTATTTCCAATAATAAGCCTATGTGATCGTGTAGCAAACAATTTTTATAACCCCCCCTCAAACTTTGTCACTTTATGTTTCAAGGTGCGTAGAATCCAAATTTGAAATGTCCGTCCGCCGTTCGGGCCATGAAAGGCCTAAGAATTGACTTAAAAAACCCGTTCTTTCGCACATAGACTCCATTTGGGGTCTAGTTGGTCCTAACGTTTAACCATCCCGATCGCTTTACTCGCATAGATGCTATGGGCCAAAAACGGGCGAAAAAGTGTCTTTTTCTACGCGCGCACGCCTGGCACGCTTGGCAGGGGGTCACGGTGGGTGGTGAGGGGGGGGGGGGGGGGGGGGGGGGGGGGGGTGGAGCGAGAGGAGGCGCCGGCGCCGCGGCACCTTGTGGTGGGTACGGCGCCGGCGTTCCTTCGAGGCATGAATATATGTTTTTTTCAAGGTCATATTTGTGTGTTAATACCAAAGCTTTTCCTACGCATATACGTTTTCCTCCCGACTTTTCGTACGTACTTAGATAATGATATTATTAAGGCAATAACTATTTGAATAGATAGGAGCTCAAATCGAGAAATATAAACATGCGTATATAATTATAGAAGTATAGGTTGTGGCAACTCGAAGTAGGACACGCCGAGGAGTCTGGACGGGCCTTATGATGTACGCTAGCCAACTAAAACTACGATCATACTCAATTGAAAAAATAATAAACCTTTGTGAAATAATTTGCAGCGTTTTTTATTCTTTATTATAATATATTAATAATATGATTTTCATTTTTGATCAGTTTTGATGAGATTGATGTGATGGGAACGAAAAGGGGTGACTCGAGGTATCAACAAGGGGAAATTCATGTAAACTACCATGTTCCTTAGGTCCTTCGCTTCTATCGCCGAACCTTGTTAGTTCAGAGCGCCATTACATATGCGGTGTTCGTTTCAATGAATGGATAATTGGTTGCGCTCTTCCTCATTGAAATATCTCAATAATACGAGTGCTTAGTTAGGTTCTGCGGAACGGCGGTCTGCAGGTAACCAGTGAAATGAAAGTGCGATTCCTAATGAATTTTTTCTTGCGCATAAACCAGATAGGAGAAGGCCCTGACTTTCTCCATCATTCATAATATTCATTAACCGCAAATGAACAACTTTCTGATACGATTACGGATATCAATAATTAAAAGTGTTTACATTTCAGCGAATCTATAAAGTGGCCCTTCTAAAAACATTTCCTGACTGTTAGGTAAGGCACCAAAAATAAATAATAAAACGTCGAAGCTTTATTGACAACCTTTTAAAACACCAATTTTCATTTTACTAGGGTGGAGGTGCCATTGTTTGACAAACGCGGAATATGTCATTTGACACAGGTCTGCCTCTTCTCTCACACGGGCAGTGTCATATGACACAGAGCCTATATGTACGATTGTGCCTCTTTCGAAAGCCTCGTGTGTTGGATAGGAAAGGTTAAGAAGGCCGTTCAGCAGCACGATTTACTCAGTAGGAACCTACCTACCCACCAGAGGTCGCCGTTTTCTGATACTGACCTTCAATCAGTCAGGGCACTGATAAAAGTGATGTGTGTCTTCTCCGCAAATTCTGCTTTCCTGGTGAATTCTTCTTTTTTATTTGTGTAGTTTTCTTTTGAAAACTGATGTACTATGTTTACATGATATTCAGATATACTGGTGCAACGGGAATTTGGGGTTTGAGCGTTCAGATGTGGTTTTGAGATTTCATCATTTAGGCCCTGTTCCGACCTTGTTCCTTTCCATGCAATTTCCGGTTTTCCTATGTGGGGAATGTTCACACCATTTCAGACTCGCGTTGAATGTGTTAGAGAAATTTTGAAATCGACAAGCAGTTAATTTATGTTTTTTCGTTTGTTCAAACTGCTCAGTATTGAAAAAACAAATAATTCAAGCCACAAAACATCAAAAATTCGTTCTTTTCGAAATCCATTTACCTTCGAAATCCATTTTTGACTCAGTATTTGACAGCCAAAGATTCGGTTGCACCTGTAATTGACACAGCAGTTCTTCTACAATAAATGATTCCATGTATGAACAAAACATTCATTTCAACATTTTATAAATAAAATGAGCATTTAAACTTAGTTTTATTATTCTAAATATAAAATTATCATAAGTATTTATAAAAGCAAAGTTGAAAATACAATGTTTTCCCAATATTATAGGTACGATTCGTTTCTAAAGGTAAATTAGCAGCTTGTGAGTTGATAAATATGTTTTTATATAAATATAAAAAATAAAGAACGAATAGAGAGGTAGCATCTGTCAATCACTGAGGGTAGTATCAGTTTGGGGACTAGTAATTAACATTTACATTTTCAAATGTTATCTTTGATTATTTCCAAAAAATTAATGCATAAATGCAATCTACATAAAGAACTGATTGAGGAAAACCATAGGAATTTTCGAATTTGAAAATGTGAAGGGCATGGTGAAGCAAAATTAAACACTTACCTCCTTAGCGAAATCACAAGAAACAGTACCAAAGAAATGACAACACAAGGTTCTGTAGGCTAACCTTATCCAGAATTCACAAAACCCGCCTGAAACCTTTTCCCGCCTGAAACCTTTTCCCGCCTTTATACTTCACTGAGAAGGTATTCTGTCTCAAAATTCAAAAGGATCAAGCCTGTAAAACACTTTTATGCCTTATTATTTAATAATAAATAAATCACTGGGTCCTTGTAAAATACTGGTCCCTCCACCCTAGCACTTTGTTCTTCAACTAATCCTATACGTCCGTGTCATAATAAGTTAGGAAGATATACTTACCGCCCAATTAGGCCAACGTTTTTCATTTTAGTAAAATATTTAGCTTTCACAAGGGATTTGAGGGAACAGGATATTATTTAAAAAGGGAATTATTTCTACTCACAGGTTCCAATGAAATAAGAAGCTGATTATTCTATTTCAACATCCTGCTTGCTTCAAAAGAGGCTTCAGGCCACCATAAAAAATAGGTACCAACTTCTGCTCATTGCTGCCAATTTTGACGAATTTTATTAACTCCTCATTTTTATTAACTCCGAATCTGCGGACTTTCGTATCCCTCCAGAAGTTTGATTAGTTTATTACCTTCACGAGTTTTGATTATTTATTTAGAGAAATACGTCTTTGTGCAGGTTTTCTTACGGGTAGTTTCATGACGGATGAATTTCCATTTCAGTTCAAAATTTCAAATTTCTCCAATAGATCTTCTTCTATTCTATCAACCAACTTATCTCACCCCTCATTCAACACAACAGTTGGCAACAGAGGTACTGCATGTGTTCATGATCAGATCTCTTCTAGATTGGTAATGGCCGTCCTTGCTCTTCGCTTATTAGCTTGAGTAGTTTCGGAGCGTTCACATGTCCAACTGTGCCGAAAAAATGTAAAAATGTCTATTAGGTTTTTTTGTAAAGGTTTTTTAAAGTTTTGATAAAAATTGTAATGTATTTTACTATTCCTTCTAATTTTGCTACCTATCTCGATCGGCAGCATGCTCCTGAAAGCCGGGGCGGACCCAGATGCTCAGGATCTGGACGGCTGGACTCCACTGCATGCAGCTTCCCACTGGGGTCAGAAAGAAGCCTGCGAAGTCCTCGTCGAAAACCTCTGTGATATAGACATCAAGAACTGTGTAGTAAGTATGAATTAATGTATTTCTGAAATGAATACAATTCGAGATACACATATTGGGATGGGAGTACCTCATTGGAAAAGAGGTTGATCATGGGACATACGGTACTACACATCAGATCTCTGATGTTGGTTATTTTTTGTCGCGTCTGTTTTTAATCATGATGAAGCCCTCAGAACGTGGTTATTATAATATTATTAAGTACTATTGTCGTACTATTGACGAAACTTTACTTAAGTGCTGCCATACGAGATTGAGCTTTTGCATGAGAATTAGGAACTGACAAAACTCTTACATTTAGATGAAAATAAAGATGATGCCCTGAAAAAACTGTCAGATCTCGATTGAACTGTCACTCAATATTGTGATCTTGAAAAAAAGGAAATTAAACCGACAGATTATTCAAACATTTGTAGTTGAAGGATAGGTACTTACCTAGCGTTTCGAAAACTAACCTTGTTCTAAATTGCAGAAATGCCATTTTTTCAAGGTACTTAGGTAAATTATATACCACGAGGATCAAGGTACAGGATGTAGAGAAATTGTAAAGCATACTTGGCAATCGGAATTCTATAAATTGTGTGGTAGTTTGAAAAGATAAATATCTATTGATGTTACCGTTCTGTGCACTCTGTTTATTTAGGAATCTTTGAAAATGCATATCTTAGATCTTTCAATATGATTGAATCATTAAAATGTTCCAGTAACTTACGATGTGAAATTATAGTTTTATAATATCTGCCCATTTGCAAGAGTGACAATGTGCTGCTTCACATGAATCAACAAAATCACGTATTTGATATAAATTTAATTTCTATAATACTTCAACTCCTAACTAAAACTATACCCAGAAACAAGCCTGCCCAACATCAAGTTGAATAAACATAACGGCCATTGTTACAAATGCAAATTTAATTAATAAGAAAAAACATTTAGTAGGTATCTAATTCAACTGGAAAAGCATATTTAAATCTTCGTACTCAGGAAAGTAATAATCGAATCTTTTCAACCAAATTATCAAGGTAGAATGTAGCGGACGTAGGGCACTTCGTCAATATCGTTTCCGTCGGCATCGTTGCAACATATTTCCAATACTAGGGCTTTCACGTGAGGTTGCAAATCCTTTTTGGAGACAATGCTTATAACTTCGGACAAGGGGAGGTTGAGGCGCTCTTGAAGTTTGCTTGGCGGCATGAAGAAGGAGTACAGCATGCAAACGCCCTGAGACATCATGGTGATTTCCAAGTTGTAATTGAGCTTGAAGTAGTCTAAGAACTCCTTTAAAGTCAACTCTCCTTGAACCTCAAACCTGTCCCAGAGGGTCCATTCGTTGTCGTAGTACTTCTTTTTTGGGGCGTTAATAGGTTCAGAGAAACCAAAGAATGGAAGCGAGAGGTTAACAAAACCGTTTTTGAAGATGGTGATGTCTTTCACCCCTGCCGCCAGTTTGTAGAGCTCTATGCAGACAAGACTGGCTACAACCGAAGTCGTAGTGGCTATAGCAGGAATGATTTTGCCAGCAATCAGCTTGCTTTTATATCGGTCAGCTAAAGGAATGCCATAATTGGTAGCTCTCAGGTTGGAAGCTGCAACGATGAAATCCATATGCAGGTTGGTGTCGTCATCTTTTTCGAATTCTAGAGGAGTTATACGTAACCCGGTGAGTTCATGTTGAGTAGGCAGCTCATTCTGAAAGTCTGTTAATCTGTTCTGTTCGGCATCGACTCCAGAATCGTTTGCCACGTGCTCCGCATCATTCACCTCAATTTTTACCCCAGATCTTGGAACGAATTCGGGGACTTCGACATTTACCACCATTCTTGCTACTTCCTCACGATCCCTGACTTGCGGTATACCGTACACTTCAGCTTTCAAGTTGGCAGCTGCGAAAACGTAATCTAGATGAAGAGGGTCATTCACATCGAAATCAAGGGGTTTCGGGCATTTTTTAGGCCCAGACCAGAAGAGCTGGCCGCTGGAAGTGAGTTGGTCTGGTGGGAAATTGAACAGGAGCTGCTTAATTTGGTTGGAATACTGTTCCTGCCAGTGATTCCTAGCCCAAGTGACGCAGTCCTGAAAGTTTTTTGGCCGTTGTACGACAAGAGCAAGTTTCAGAGATTCCATAATTTCCATTGGTTGAGAACCAGGTAAATGGCGAGCCCGCTCGATAAAATTGGGATCATTCAAGTACATAGCCGCATTGTCTGCAGATTGCTTGAAAAGTCCTTCAAATGCATCTCTAGCCCACTGAAGGGTGTGCTCAATAGCATTGGGAAAATTTTTCAGAGTGCAAATCGGTATGCTTCGTTCTGGAGGATCCTGAGAAGAACTGTAGGACTCCGTTAGAAATGGGACCACTACTTGTGTGTTGCCTTTAGTTCCCAATGTTCCTGAATCTAGAAGTGGGATTCGATAATATATACATCGACGGTCCATGTATGTCCTAGCATCTACATTATCTAATGCGTTGGCAATTCCATCGAGTTTCTCGTAGAAAGAGTCGTCATACACTTTTTCAGTTTCGACACACACTCTGTTTTCGTGAAAAGTTATGTTCAGATGAGGGTTCATGCGTTTCACAGCCTCCGCTGCCGTACGGGACTTTGGTTTTTGCACATCATGGGGTCGGAAAAGAAACTGTCGATTCAAATTGGATTTCTCAATGAGGTCCATGTCGGTCACGATAATCTCGCCGCATTTAGAACTGATGCCCATCATCGCAAAATTCTTTAGCAGCTCGCACCCGATTGCACCAGCCCCAACAACGAAATATCTCAATCCTCCGAGTTTGTCTTGGAAATCTTTTCCGAAAACCACAACCTGTCCATCATGTCGAGAACCAGTCGTATGACAATCCTTTGGGCTAAGTTTTTCGTTTGGTAGACATTCAATTGCGTCATAGTACATCCACTGATAAATTGGATGGAACTTACCACTGCATGATTTCATGACTTCTTGAGCGACCACACCACCACAAAAAGCATTCAATGGGTTGAGATTACCCGTGCAAGTTTTGGAGAATTTTCTGATCAAATTCGCGTTGAGATCAACTTGAGACTCCAAATTGGATGCAGTGGTTTTGCATGTTTTCAGGAAAGCATCCGCACTTTTATCGTCCCAAGGTTTGGGGAGAGCACCCTTAGCTTTTACGTAGGGATCAATAGCGCTAAAAGCAACGTGGAGTTGTTGTGGATGATCAAATTTAGCGAAATCTGTTATCAAAAACTCGGGTTCTTTCAAGGATTCGGCGAGTTTCTTAAAGTTCAGGATTTTGGGCATTTTGACTTGGGTCACCACACCGCCCCTAATGTATTCTGAGTAGGAGCGTGTGTCACCGATAGTGAAAGTGTAAGGGCCCAAAACTTTGATTTTGATCGGGTTGCAACCGTTCAGCTCAGTCATTCCCTGGATCTCCGAGAAAGTAACGTAATCGCCATCTTCTAGCCCGTGACGGGTGTCATCCGTGCATGCCACTAAGCCCTCCTCGTCTCGAGACACGCTCGCGATCATCGAGGACAACGGGTTTTCTCCCGTAGCATCCAACACTTTGAAACCTACCCCGAAATCACAGAAAACCTGAGCAAATACTCCGCGGGTCTTGGCAATTATAAGGGCGATGTTGTTGGCATGTGTGATTTCCGAAATTCGCAACTCCTCATCCGCAGAGCTGTCTGTAAGAACAACGACTTTGAAGCGTTTGATATACTCGTCGCTCAAGGGCCCCGTATAAGCACGAGTGGTTACGTAACTGTTCAATTCAGCTAGGTGACAACAAGACACTTTGGCTCTGTTCTTACCAATATCAGCACGGGTTAAGTAAAACTGCGATGACAAGTCACACACCGTCGCGACCTTATCGTCGTGCAAAGTGACGGATTTCACGCCTCCCAGAATCACGTTTTTGGCCACCTCTACGCCTAAGCCTCCTAAACCGGATATGAGGACATCGGACAAGGCCATGCGGCGCATAGCTTCATGCCCCAAAACATACAATTGACGGCTGTAAAGCCCTTCGTCGATATCTGCCATGTTAGACGTTCCTTTTCGCCTTTTGATTGGCGGATCTGTCGAATTCGTCTTCTCTTCACTACTTGACATCAGTCTTACGGGCCAACCAAGCGTTCACCAACTCTGATTTTGACGGAATTTTCATGAAATTACACAATTGAAAAACTCGCACAACGAACTATAAACTACGATGGTGTTAAGGTTTTAAAATCTTGATTGAAGGTTTTTAGAATTGTTCCTGAAAATTGTTGTCTCAGCTGGGTGTGGTCTGGCAACAGCTGACTTATCACAAATGTCGAGAACTACAACGATAATTTGGAAAGTGACGCACTAACATATGTAGGTAACACTAAGTACCTAGCAATGTTCTCATTAAGTGACGGAATAACGAAATTTCGGGTTTTTGATTGCAATTGAAGTTGGTGTATGAAATGCTGCATAAACACTGTATTAGCGAATAATCAAAGGAAATGTATTAATTTTATCCCTTTGATTTCCGATGAGAAATGCAAAACTGTTTTTTTTCCAAAGGAAATCAAAGATTAGAGGGAAGTTGAATGGGGGGCACTCAACTTTATAAACATATTATAGAATGACCAGATTATGTCACCAATCGAAATTGTTATGTTATTAAACCATGATGATAAATATTTTGTTTTATTATTTTCAATAATGAACCTTTGTAATCAACCTGGAATTTTTTATAACCTCCCTGAAAATTTGTTGGTTTACGTTTCAAGATGCGTAAAATCCAAAAATCGAAGAAGAAAAATTCGTCCGTCCGTCGTCCAGAGCTTTTTTCCAAATTTACTAGACCAAACTTTATGAAACGTGGGTTAAAAATCACATTTACGCGTTACGGAGGCGCACTGGTCAGCTGAAGGGTCTCTGAACATATATTCTTTCCTTTCCTATCGATCTGTTTTTTTCCATTTACTGTAAAGCGAAAAATTGCTGGATCCTGGAACAGTAAAGGTGTAAACCTTTTTGGGAGGCACGATGCGGAATGTTCCGATCATATATTATATATCGGGTTTAATAATTATCGACCAATGATCTGCGTTGAAGGGCTACCTATCACAGAGATAATTACCTTATGTAATAGTTTGCAGCGTTTTAATTTATTGTAATGCTTCCAGATCCCGAGTATGACGAAAGATTCCGATTTTGAAGAAATGTTCAGGAATTGTACAGATTAGACGGTCCCTTGTATGCATCATCTTTGTCAGACAATCAGTAGCGTTTGCGCATGCTCAAACTTCAATTTCACGAATCACTTTTTTTTCTACGATCCAATGACTTTCATTCGGATAATAATAATAACATTTTGAATGTTTTTTATTTGATCAAACTTTTTAGAATGTGGTTTTATATGATCGTTATAACCTACCTGACTTATCAACGATTATTGTGAGATGAAAAGTAACTGAGCTATGTTTATCTAGGTACGAAATGGTTGTATGTGAAAAACATTACATAACGTCAGTTGTAAATTTAAATTATGAACATCGTCAGTTTCGTTTATTCGTTTAAAAATTGTTATGCAGGAACTTGAGGAAATTGTGACAAGATTATTTACATATTAGTAGGTAACTATGTTGAAAGCCGGAAGCAGATTGTTTCGAGGATAATACTTTTGTACATGCGCAGGAGCACATAGACTGATGAGAATCATGAAGTTCACAGAACCCGGTCAAAACCCGAAAATTCCATCGAAATCAGATAGAAACTGAATTTGACTGCTGGAATTTAACGTTTGATCATGCGCTATCATTGGCAGGTCAGCCGGGCCATTTACAGGGTACCGTATAGGACCCTACCCACACAATCTCTGAAAATTTCATTGAAATTGGACGAAAAGTAATAGCGTTGAGCTGGTTGAACTGTATGTTAGCATACTTCTGTCATTACTAAGATTGTCGGACGCACAGACTTACACTGACGGATGGGTATTTTATTATTATTTTAATTCAGGGTCCATGGGAGGGGTCAATAATAATAATGGGTATTTACGAAACCAAAATGGTTCGAAAAGTAAAATTCGACAAGAAATTTTGATTTTGAAGGACTATTTCGTGTCTCGAAAGTGAACCAATAGTGCTTTCGCTACCTTGATAAATACGAAGTAGAATCCATCTATGTAAATTACATAAACTGTAATATAAGCAATGTACAATAATAATAGGTACATTTAAAGGTTGAAATAAATAAGAGAACTTTTACACCTCTGTCATTGATATGTTTAACATTTTCTCTATTTTCCAGGGTCAAACCGCCGTCGATGTTGCGGAAAACGAAATTGTCAGGGTTCTGGAGGATCTTAGGAAAAAACAAGCAGCGATACCTAACAAGGACAATATTATAAATCGTAGAAAAAATATTCAGAAAAAGTATGTTGAACTTCTCTACAGCCTACTTGTTTGTAATGATGTATATTCTTGTAATTATTTTATGGTGAAAGCAATTCTAAATTATTCCACTAATCTCAAATTTATCCTTAATTAATCTTTTAGGACGTTTCTCTAAAGCTAGGCTAGGTCATACAGACAAGGCTTCATATATACGTGGGATGGCCTATTAAAATTAAATCCAGGAGGAGGAGGAGAGGTGTCATACAGTATGTGTGTGTGACAAATTTTGTCGAAGCTGCCCAGACCACAATATTTTCAGCCGATATTCGTGGTCATTATTTTGTTCGATTTTAATAAGCGTGGAATGGGAGTGGAAATAGTACTTCAACTATTTTTAAATTGAAGAATATTTAATCTTAAGAATTTTAAGCATCAACCTCACTTTCCTCTATTTTTCCAAAGTTTGCTCACTGGGGTCATCATAGCACCCCTCCCGCCTGGGTGGACACCCCCCCCCCCCCCTTGCTCAGTGTGACGTCACCAGACCACCATACTGAAAAATCGTAGAAAGAAAACTACTCATTGTAGGAGAGTGCGGATGGTGCCAAATTTCTAAGAGTTGTCTCTATTTGCATTAAAATAAAAAAATGAATACTTGGGTTACGTTCATTTTAGTCTAATTTTGCATCAAACCTGAAATTTTGAATTTTCCGTCAGGTTGGGGAGCGGAAGGGAAAATTACCGTTCCTACTAAGCGCCGCCCAAGCGACAGTTCTCAGTCGATTTTTGGGATTAATTTTATTCTCCCAATAAAGAATTCGGTCCAGCTTTTGAACATGAGTCAAAACTGTCAAATTTCATCATATAAGTGATGAATCGTGATGTTTTCCGATTTTTGTTGGGGTTTTCTCATGATGCGATTAATATCTATGATTGGGCATTTATCTAATCGTACCTAGTGTTGGGTGGGCACCCTCGGGAGGCCGTCATAGTTGGTCGGGTCCGGACCCTGTAGGCAGGTGTTTGAGTCTGCTGGCCTTTTCTCCCTCTAGTTCGATATCTAGAGATAGCTCTTGCTGGCTACAAGATGAACTGATGTTAGCACTATGGCCCAGTGCATAGTAGTTATGTTGTATTGTTTTTGTCTAATATACTACACTATCTTCCCCTCGAATAGCAAACGCTGGAAAGCATAGTGGTTTCCTCTGAAATGTGGCCAAGGTATCCAATCTCCCTTCTCTTTATATTCTTGAAGAGCTCTCGATCCTCCAGGTTCCGTACTCTCTGTAGCCGAGGGATACGAAACGTCCTATTGAGCGACCACATTTAGAAAGCATCCAAACGATTTATAGGGGCAACTTTTAGAGTCCACGTTTCAACACCATTAGCAACTTAGTGGCAATTGAGTGTGTGATAATGGATGCTGAAACTAAGGTGCTTATCACAAAGGAATTGTTTCATTCGGGTATATTCTGCCCTGACCTGCTCCTCTATCGAATCCCTACCTCAAGATTCAATCTCTCCACGCAAGACCACCATGAACTTGGTCTTGGAGATGTTCAGTTTGAGCCCAGTGACCAGGCTTTCCGCTGCCACCACATTGACAAGCTTCTGCATGCTTCCTTGGGAGTCAGCGATAAGGACAATGTCATCGGCGTGTCTAATATTGTTCACGAAGACACTGTTCTTCTTGATGGCAAGCTCTATAGTCAGACAGAGGGCTAGCTCCATGTATAAATTAAGCCTTAACCAAAAATAATTTATGTTTTAATCAATGATCAACGATATCCTTCTTACTTGATATTATCGTCTACGTTGTTGTTATACTTCCTCATAGGTCGCCACCTGCTCAAGAGATTATATCTGATAAGTCGGAAAAAGATAAAAAAGAAATAGAAAGTGACGAACCCGCTACGAAACCCAAAGTTCCTGAAGTTCCTCAAGTCAAACTCGAAATTCAGCCTGAACCCGCTCAAAACCAAAGCACTGTCGGTGAGTACTCCTGACTATACCTAGTTTTAATTTCTTCTTGTGTGTCGTTTTCTCTCATCTTAATCAGCTTTAGTTTATTCACTTCGTTGAGTATTTTCGTACACGTATTTTATGTGTAGTATGATATAGATCAGTGGTGTCTCGTCAGTACCAGATACATTATGTCCGTTCAACCTCTAAGGAGGAAAGCACTGGATTCACTTAGACCATTCTTTGGTTTATCTTACTCTACCATCATTCTACAGCTTTATCTAGAACATTATACAATTCAATTGACAATATTTGTCTATATTATTAGATTAAGTTGAGAACCTTTCATCTTAATTGAGTAAGAGGCTAATATGCTTATGGAAAGGCGTTCGCGAAAAAATAGAACATAATTATAGTCGTTTAAAGCCATCATGGCATAACTTAATTCCCTTAGGTTTTCAGGAGATCAAAAATACATTCTCGTTAACGTGATATATGACGCTTACTTAGTAATTTTTTGTTCTGTTTCGACACTTGTTATGTTAGCTTCATAAATGTGTGACAGCAGTTTTCCCGACTCATGATTTCTAGAGAAAATTACTGTGCAGTGATACCTTAATATTTCCTTTAGTTATATCATGGTTATCCATCACACACCTCAAAAGAATTTAGGGATCACTTTTCCTTGTAGGCGTCAAAGACTCAATCAGTCGTACAAAGTTCACATTATATCTCATGATTAGGCTGTACCTAGCGGAGATGGGATTCACCTTGTTCTTTTCGTTTTATCTCAAACACTGAGAAAGACCAGCGATATCAAGCTCCGACTTGAGCCAAAACAGAATGAAATCTGAGCATTTTTCTCAAAAGAAGTAACCCACTCCCCCCTAATTTTTTCACTATTTTTGAGATAGCGAAAAACTTGGAGAGCGTTCATGGGGTGCCTTATACTAAGTTTTAAGCAAATAAAAATCAGAAAAAAATCCCAAATTTGTTGAATTACCCAAAGGGAAGAGGAATATTGGATACTTGGAAAACAATTTGTCAATTTTTGGCCGAGTGTCGCCTTATTTCAATGATTTTTCAGTGCTGAATACGATGGTGAAGCCAGAATTGCTATATCTGATTCCGTTCACCGATTAGAGCAAATAGAGAGTTTTTGCAGTTTTCCATCTGAGTCGAGCTGAGTCGTTGTGCGAAAAGAGGTTTTTCTAGCGTAAGCAAACCAGAAGCTAACCACTGAGTAGTACTGTACGAATAGGGAATCGTTGTACGATTGAATGAAACGATTTAAAAGTCACACTAACGTGACTACACTACTCCAGATCTTCATAATTAAGCCCGAGTCATAGATTACCTAACGTGAAATGAATTCTTTCTAAATGGAAGAAGTATCAAATCAGCAACAACTTTATCTGTTGTTTAATTTTTTCACTAGAAATAGATGTAGAGGAAGAAGGAAGGGTAGGTATTTGTTAAGGCAACATCGAAATTAGCCTTGGGTTAGGAGAATCTCATTAGGGAACTTCAACATGATCAACGATCAAGATGTTCATACCTATATTATGAACTTGTACCTACCTACCTGTACCCATTACCTACATATGTACAATATTTTACACATATTTCCTTTAGCCAATTACGTTTCATTATTGAAGATGTGGATACCTGGTAATACACGGCAAAGGGCAAAGACAGCCGTTTCTGTCTGTGTCTGTTTTCTCTGTAATGTGGCACAATCCCTACCCATTTCATCAAAATCGATCTATCTGTATCGGAGCTTCGTCTATAACAACCAATTCCAGATTTGGCAGGTGCAATGGTTACCTATTTCAACAAAATTAGTAGGATGACATCCTGAGACTTGTACCCGAATACCCTCGAACGAAATCGGACTGATGGTAGATCGTGAAGTTTTAGAATCCAATATAAGGTATCAGCACAATTTAAGTTAGGATGAATCCTACAAACCAGCCACCTTTTTTGAAAATCACGAATATTACAATGCAATGTAGGAACTAGAAAAAATTGATTATAGCATTATAGTTTATCGTCATGGAAGGTTACATGCGTATTCGGTTTCCCTTGAGCTCCGAATAGGATTTTTCTATTCGTACAACGAATGGACCACTAACCATTAGCATTTTTTGCGCATGCGCAATGATCCATTTTATTCGTAGTTCCTCCTACTCGACTACGACTCAGTGTTGCAAAAACTCCCTAATAACTATGAAGAAGCGCGATTCATTCTGTTTTGGCTTAAGTCGAAGCTTGATATCGCTAGCCTTTCTTAGTGTTTGAGATAAAACAAAAAGAACAATGTGAATCCCATCTCCACTAGGTACAAAATGCCATAACTTTCTCATTACCATCAATTAGAATTTCGACGATTTATTTTTTCAAGATAGGTAATTGTAAATTTCTTCTTCTGCATAACTCACAATGTTTGTTGGTGTCATATTTATCTACACTTCTATGTTTTCTCTTTTTGTATCCAACCATCTGATAATTTCTATTCCGTCTCTTCTTTGGGTGTGTAGCATCTTTTTGTGCTCGATTAGACCTTCTTGATAGGAAAAAAATGTTACTCGGTGTGTTTTTTTGTTGTTGTTCTTCTTCTTTAAATTGATGTGTATGTACTTAGTTCGTAATGCAAGGAAATTATTGGGTTTGTGCACAGACACGGATGAGGAAATTGATTCACTTAACTCTGAAACATCGGACACGGATACGGGAAGTTCCGATGTTTCAGACGGTGAAGACTCTGATGACGGAGATCTGGGTGAGGATCCACAAGTAATATCACGAATGTCTCCCACCCCCACCCTGCACTGCTTGCGTCCACCGCCCCGTTCAGATTGGGTGTTGGGAATAGAGAACGTTGGTTTTGGGAATTTCTCCCCTGACCAATGATTGAATATAGTCGTGATTAGGTACACCTATATCCACCAACATCCGGTTAGAGAGAAAGGAATAAGTACGCACACTATAAACTATATTAAATACAGAGGCGGGGAGCGCTGAAAATATGCCCTAAAGTTCCAGTCATGCAGCATGATCGTATGAGCGAAATCGTAAATTATTATCGTATATATTCATGTTGAATTGTTTCTAAATCAGCACTTTGAGTGCAATTAAATGGTTAACTATCAATTCTATGGCAAAAAACTTGTTCTAAACAAAATTCTGCTATTCAAACAAAGATTTTGGATTTTTAGCAGTTTCTGTTTATTTTATAAGATTTGTTGGGGTCTTGAGGTTCAGTCAGAAAATGAACCACGATATTTCTAGTCCAACGTTTCGATATATTTGTATACCATCCTCAGGGCTTAGATAGGGGGTGGGTTAAACCTCAATCACATTAGTGGTGGATACATCAAGGTTCTTGAATTTGAGGAGGGTGAATGGATTTCTTCTATTTCAACTAGGTATTCACTTTCAAACTAATTCATTATCTGATATTAGCTGATATTGCATTATACATACATGTGCTTCCCTTCATTACATTTTAACACTTCATTATATTTCATTCAAGTTTAATAACATTTCGGCATTTTGTCTACAATAAGTTTGAAAGTGAATACCTAGTTGAAATAGATGAAATCCATTCACCCTCTTCAAGTTCAAGAACCTTGATGTATTCACCACCTATGTGATTGAGGTTTAACCCACCACCTATCCAAGTCTTGAGGATGTTATACAAATATACCGAAACGTTGGCCTAGAAATATCGTGGTACATTTTCTGACTGAACCTCAAGACCCCAACAAATCTTATTTTGAGCAAAGCAGCCGAGAAACCAAACCTTATCGTTATATTATTTTTATTTTATTTTATTTCATTTATTATTATTTTTTAGCACATGCTAATCAAATTCAAGTCCATGTTTTGGTTTTTATTTTTAATGTTCTAGTTTTCTAGTTCTTAATTGTCACGTTTATTCTGATTAATATTCCGCTAAAAAATCAATTTAACTTTTTTTGAGCACTTTTTTGGGAATTGACCAGTTTTGTGCTCAAGAAGTGCTATTTAACTAAATAATAAGCCTTCCTTTTGAAATGTTTCATTTCATGGCTAAAGAAGGATTTTGCTATCTCAACCCTTAAAAAGAATCCTCGACTTCAAACCAGGGCCGAAGGTTGATTTTTGATTAAACAAACTTTGGCCCTATAGTTTCGGAGAAAAGCTCAGGGCGGTGTACGGCAGACGGACCGATTTTAATTCATAGAATTTTAGGATTCTACGCATTTTGAAACGTAAACCAAACATTTTAAGAGGGAGTTGAGTTTTTTTTTACGATTGCAGAGATTAATTATTGAAAATGGTGCCCCGAAACGATTTTTTCTCACAACTATAAGATTTCTATTCTCAACACCTCAATAGATGTAGGCGTTCTGGTAAATTTGTTTTCAGCTGTCAGAAACCAGTAGTTACTTAAGTTTATTTTAATATCAATGGAATTTTCTAAGCACAGATAAATAACCCCATTAATTATACGGATTCAGAGAACATCAATTTAAACACAATCGAATTTAAAAAAAATTGACGTTGAATTCAAATTTACCTGCGCAATCAAACTGATACAAGGGGACACTGTAAGTGTATGTGATGTACCGTTTGTGACAATCAAAATGGTACTTTATCATTTAGAATCCTTTGAATTTTTAGATGAGTAAGGCTCTATACATTATCATGTTTTCCGACATGGGTGCGTGCAAATTCTGTACTGGAAACCATTACCGGCATACAAGATGGAGATGATATGCCTGTGAAAGATGCTTCACTCTCTTGATTTTGAAGGATACAGTTGATTTATCTTGAGTTTCATCTTTATTTGTAGTGATGTTGTAATTGCGTATTTATTGATCGTATGTGTAGGTTTTGTAACCTTGTCGGTTTCTCTGTGAAGATTCAATGGAGGAACCGGCTAGGTTACATTATTTATGTCAGTGTTGTGAACTGATGTTAGCAACTGCATTCCTAAAATGGAGAGAGAAAGGAGAGGTATATCCTCAAAACCTTATTTCCTATGCTGCCAATCCCCATTTCGGAAAACTGAATTTGTATCGAGCCTTACTTTGTAAAACTATCTACACTGTTATCGCATGCGACAAACAGGTAAAATAGTCTATATTAGTGTCAGCCCATATTTGTGCACGTTGATGCATGTGAGGAATAACTGAACGGTCCTTGATGCATTTCTAACTCCATGCTGTTATAGTCTCTTTATATCCTTGCGTACTTCGGTTAATACGAATCATAATCGTACCGATATTATGATCTTTATGAAACTGCGGCCTCTCACACCAAATACCATTTGTATGTTTGTATTACTCTAGACTAGCCCTTTTTCTGGCATGTTGATCGATTGTAGCATGAAGCATGAGATTACCAATCAGGAGACATTGTCTACAAACAATGATCTAGGTTCCTAATAAATTGTTACTACGTGCATAAGTTTTTCTCCTTGTTTGAAAACTGAATGAATTGAACTAATTTGGTATTAAAGGTTCAATGCACACTGTCGAGTCATGCATTGAGGTAGTTTGACTTCTGGATGTGTATTCTTAGGGAAGCCATTATTCTAGATCAGGATCTCTTTAAAGCAAATTAGAAATAAATAGCAGTGTCAATTCGCCATTTGTTTTTAATCGATAGCTGTGGAGTGCTTTTTAACCCAGAAAACGTTATGAACAAAAAGTCGTGTTCCTGTGTCCCCAAAACTGTCCGATGTAATTACACTGGAGATGTATGCCTACCAATTAATTTTATGATAAAAAATCTAACTTTGAAGATTTTTTTAAATAAGCTAATTCGCTTCAAATTTCATGACCCAATAATTTAGGGTGTGTAGAAAATACAGTAACTTTTTGGAAGCAATTCAATAACACTCCCCCCCTTCCCCTCCCTAACAAAAAAATAAATAAAATAAAATAAAAAGTCGTGCCCCCGCGAACCTGGTACTGGTCGTGGGGGTTTGAAGGGCGCTGAATCCGAATCCTCATATAGACGTCTAATTTTTGAGGTTCAGCATCTGCATTTTTGAAAAAAATCACTTAAATACCTAGATAATTTATGTTCAATTAAAAGGTGCTATTCTTGTTGGAAATTTAACGCTGAACACGCCTTTACCACACACGATGGGTATGAAATGCCTCCTTAACGTGCCTTTTGCCTAAAAACTGCTAAAAACGAGGTTTTTCACAGATTTTTGACGATTTTCCTACAGTTTTTTGAAAATATTTGAAGAAATTACACCACTTGGCGATCTGAGAAAAATTGTGCTATTACTTGGACTATTTACGCGTCGAATGAGACCAACAGCAGCACTGGAGGTGTGATAATTGGTTTTTTTGCGGCTTTTCAATGATCGAAAAACGTGTTTTTTGAGAATATATATTTAAAAAAATAATAATAATAATAAGTTGTCAAAAAACTGAAAAGAGACGTTTTTCGGTAGGTAGTTGAAAAATCACAAAAAATCAATCATCACACCTCCAGAGCTGCTGTTTGTCTCATTCGAAGCAGAAATAGTCCTAGTAATAGCAACAATTTTTTTCAGGTCGCCAAGTTGTGTAATTTGTACAAAAAAATAAATAATAATAATTTCTAAAAAAATGTAAAAAAAAAAAAAAAAAAAAAAAAATCGGTATAAACCCACGTTTTTTTGGCAGTTTTGGGCAAAAGGAACGTTAAGGATGCATTTCATACCCATCATGTGTGGCATAGATAGGCGTGTTCAGCGTTGAATTTCCAACAAGAATAGCACCTTTTAATTGAACATAACACTCCCCCCCGGCATTTAAGTGAGTTTTTCAAAAGTGCAGATGCGGTACCTCAACGATTAGGTTTTTTTGGCAGTGTAATTATTCTGGGCGTGATGTAAATTGTTATTCGTGGAGCTGCTTAGTTTTCCGGGTGAACCCCCTTAAGCTTGAGGAAAGTGTGGAATGAATGATTAGAGTGAATGAATAAATTTTGACCATATTACAAAACTTCTGATCCGATAGCTTCTTCTGAGAACGTTCATCGTACAGTTCAAACTTGGATTACCTCAACAGATTACGACACTATATAGTTGCCAATCGCAGTTCGCATCAACAGAATTATTAGCGATGGAGCCTTTGATCTGGTCATAAAACTAATTCTAACTGGATGCCGTGTCCTGCCTCTTTGGAACTGAATTTGAAAACCTCGACCTGTTTACGGCTGGCCAACTATAGTTCATTCAGTTACATCACGTAGTTACTTTTTAAACAAATAATTCATAAGTTAACTTTTGAATGTAAAATGCAGGATAAGTAATATTATACCATCAATCTGAATATTGTGTGCCTTCAAGGTCCAATTCCAGATTTTCCCATAAATCTGGAGTGGAGATATTCGCGTAGAAATGGTCAAGTTGCAGACACATGAGGTTTAGTAGGTAATCATGATGTGAAGCACCTTTAGTGCTTGATGCTAATGCATGAACTGTAGTAATCTGTGCTGTAGTACAGACAGTACTGAGTACACTTTTCTTGAAAATTACTTTACCTTGTCTCATACTCTGCCTAATTTATAGATAAGAAGAACCGAGTCAACGAGGGCCGGCTCCCTATCACAGCTGAAATTAACAAAACAGTTCCTAATATCACCCCTGTAAGTTGATGTTAAGATAAATTTATTGTTTACTTTTCTAAACTATATTGTTGACTCCTAAATGAGTAGTAGATCCACGAATTTAATTTTATAGCATCTGAAGGATTTTCAAAGCCGCCTTTAGAACCACTTTGTGATAACTATAAATGAAATTTTAATAATTCGTGCGTGTATTATAAAATATGTATTCTAACGGAGAGTCTTGTTCCCAGCAGGCCCCCAGCGTCCCGCCTAAGGCTGTGCCAGAAAACGACGACAATATACCATCATGGAGGCGACCTGGTTCATTCAGGAATAGAATCGCAGAGACACCTACCAAAACTGGTCTCACGCTGAGTAAGTATAAAGTGATAAATTTTCACATACCTAATGAGGGTTTGTGATGGGTCGAACATCATCACCAATCAGCTTTTTTAAATGTATTATTGGAAATATAGGTATCTTGGTCATATCAATGGTTCCTCCTTGATTATGTGAGTGTTAGGTGACGAGCGGTTTAATAATTTGGGAACAGACTAATGGTTTTTACGTGATTTACAACTTTACTAGCTGATTTATTTATGTTTATTTATGGGATTAACATCCCTATTACAATACAAGAAAGAAATTTTTAAATTCAGCCTGAAAAGTACTTATATATGTACGATTATATGAAAAAAATTAATAATTATGCATGCATAATGGTGCATGAGCGTTAGGAACCTTAGAAAAATAAGGAACAACATATAATTAAGTTACAGCACTTGCATAGTGTGAACATTTGAAATAAAAAATCACTGTTGAACATGAAAATTGCCAAAGTACAGTCTTACTTCCGTTTGAAAGCTTCCAATGAGTCCGACCAGACATCAATCACAGAAGAGAGGGAGTTCACCATATATTGCATACGAACTACTGAGGAGTGCAGCCCATAATTGGTGCGACAAAAAGTTGGATGGAAAGGGGTGAGATTCCTCGTTGGCCTAGATGGAAACTTGATGTTGATTTTAGCCAACAGGAACTGCGAGTCGTAATTTCCTCTCATAATCTTGAGGAGCTTGATTATGTCTGATTGCATCCTCCTTTGCTCAAGTGAGTCAAACCCTAAGATTTTTCTCATATTTGTGTCGGAGATCTCGTCGATGGAATTGGATTTTAAATAAGCCAGCTTTAGGAATTTGTGCTGGACCCTTTCGATGGAATCAACGTAAAGTAGCTGGATACCATATCACTGAGGTGAACTCCAAATGACTTCTAACAAGGGCGCTGTAAAGGAATTTAATAGAAGCAAGACTGTGGAAACGACGCATTGTTCGATACAAGAAGCCAAGCTGCCTAAGTACCTTTGTGACAATTTCATTCATGTGACTAGAGAAGGAGAACTTGGAGTTGATCAGCACCCCTAGGTCTCTAATCAAATCAACACGCTGAAATGGAGCGATGTCCAACTTGATGTCCAACATGTGAGAGTTAGCATCGCCGTACGTGGGGGTTACAGTTAATTTCACTTGTTGGCGTTGGCTAAGAAATCAATTGACACTCGCTGGAAAGCGCTGTGATCCGCGCTTGATCCCGAATCCAATACCTTCTTCCAATCCTGTTGTGGTCTCGCCCCTGGTTGCAAGGAATGCAGTTATATCCTTCTCAGAGGTGACTGTCCGCACATTCAGTACCGGTAGATATTTTCAGATTCTGTATAACCTAACAGGCAGAAGCCAGTTTTTAGCCTAACTACCGACTAACAGGTGAAATATGAAGCTTTATGCAGCATAGATTTAAATCACTACTCCCTCGAAATCAATCTCATGTTGGGTAGGTCTGTGGTTCTTTTACCCAGTCTCTAAACAATGCCTGGGGGCTCCCTCAGCCTCCATTACCATCTGCAAAGTTCATGTGGTTATACTCACTCCTACTTTTCGGCCAGAATGGTGACAGATAAGAAGGTCTATGTGTTTCTTTGTATTATCACACAATCTAAGCATTATGGGAACTGGAGGGATCCAGCTGTACACACCCATGTATAGTATCATAGGGAAACTGCACGACTTGTAGTACAGTAACCTTAACTATATCTTTGATCTCACTGTTGTACTCTTTTGCAGAACTGAGTGAAAAAGATAGTCCTCCCAGCCCAACGAAGCCAAGTCAACCCGCGCCAGCTGCCCCTACGGAAAGAAACCGGGAAACGGCGCAAGAGGTCAGGCTCAGAAGAACCCAAAGCTTTGAGGCGGACGAGAAGTACGATACATTCAAAATATCTCTACCTACACCCTTCATTGCAATTAACTTTTTACTGACCTGGATATTGATTGTTGTTGAACCTAATTTCACATTTTGCTTGCGTTACTGTAGTGAAAACTATCAGCCCATACATTTTTATTTTGGCATCTTGATGAACCCGATACTGCTCAAAACACATTTCACACGTGATTTCCTCTCTTCCAATTTGTTACTTCTCATTTCAAACCCTACAGCAACTTATGATATTTCAACATTTCGTACAATGACATTGCCTACATTACTATCATTAGATGACAAATTCATTACCTAGAATAGTAGAACCAAGTTTGAAGTTAACAACATAGAAAAAATCCTGAAAAAGATGTGCCATTGTTATTAAACAGATTCACTGTCACGCTATGTGCGGTAATTGCTGCTTTTTGGATGGTTTTACCTTGATAACTAGTTGAGCGTATTCATTGAAAGTAATCCGGTAGCTTCGTTGGAGTACTCGTGTAGTAACACTCATTTTTCCAAGACTTGCTTCTACAAAACATTTTTTCGTGTTGTTATTAGACGCGGTAATTTCCACGTAATTGCTTAATAAAATTGCTAATCCAATCTCTAACGGGTATTTTCATAACATTTTGTAAGTTGTCACTAATAAGTTATTTTAACTGAGTGCTCGGAGTTGAAATGGTCACTGATTTCGATACTGTCTTCTTCACGTTTCGTGAGATGGATCACTAACGCAATATGCCACAGGTTTGTTCTTTTCCTGTTCTTCATTTCACTCGACATTTATCTTCACTTGAAAGACAATCTGGAGAAATGTTGGTTCCCGCTTGGATCAGAAGCGAACAACATTTCCCACAAATCCATCCTTTTTTCGCATTATATGCAAAAATGCTTTGATGGTTAATTCCACTGCAGAAAATGCAGGGCTTATTAGTGTGTTTCCTTCATTCATTCTTTCATAGTTTCATGTCATTAGTAAGAATTGGTTAGATATTGGCAACCCATTCATACCAAAAGGCACCGAGATTCGAAGGATTTGTTGCCTACAAAAAATGCTGCCAGGGCCTATTCACACTAAGATACTGGCATTGGATACGCGTGTGTGTTGAAAAATATCATGATTCAGTATCAACGCGGTTTTGACCTCCAACCGCTGCTCTCTCCACATGTACTTCCCCACAACACCCTTCTGTTTCTCGTATTTTTCCTAATGTACTTAATATTTGTATTCAAAATCTATTAGATAGAAATTATAGCAATTTCGTGATTGTCGAGAAATGCTAGGAACAGTACGAAAATCATCTGGGTGCATCCCATCAATATTTGGTGATCGATTCCCAACAATCGATTTTACGAGTTAATCATAATTTGCTCTTAAATTGATCAGGAAATAGCAGATATTTCGATTCCCCAACTTTCTCTAGTGTTGTAATTTTATAACCGAAATAATGTCAAGCAATAACAAAAACGCGGAAAACCACCTCCATATCTATTGATAGGATAGCTCTAACGTCAACCAATGTTATGTTGACGTAGTACATAGTTGATTGAAACCTTACTAATCGTCCTAAATAAATCTATCAAACTAGAAAATGACTTGACATGATAAAATATACTCCTTACCTTCCAAAATACCCGGATGGCTGGCCGAAGAAAGCTAACAGATTAAGAAACAGAGTTGAAATAACCTTCGTTTATGCTCCAGAAAGTTAAATACAAACCTTCTATATCTTCCAGATCATTGAGAAGATATAGACAATATACAAAACTACGCAGTGATTAGGGAAATAATGGTGGGTTTTCTGTTCGCTCGTTGGTACCCATTTTAGTTTGTTCTAGAAAAAACAGCAATATTTTTTGGAGAAAAGTTACTCTACCAGGAGCAAAGCTATCTAGTTAACAATATCTAATACGTATCACATCCATAAATCATATTTTGCAACCCTCCTTGCAATTGAAGGGTCGCGGGAAATAACAATCAGAGTCACTTCTTCACAAATCTGCAAAATTTAAATTTTAAACTTTCAAGTGTAATATTTTGGGTTTAGGGTAAATAATTCTCAGCTCCAAATAGTAATTTAATTGAAAAAACAAACAAACAAAAAAAACACACATTTTAGTGAAGAAACCAAAATCAAAATGTTTGATGATATACGAACAGAATGGGAAAACTGATTTTTCCAGGAAAACTGCTGGACCTTGATCTTTCGTTCACATTAAACTTCATCAAAAAGAGGTTTTTTAGGACTCTGATCCTTTTTAGCCGTCAGCGCTTGGACTCTGATTGTTGATTTGCGACAACTAAAATCTTTCCTTCTGCATTTTGACGCCAACCTTCATCATTTTTTCCCGAAGCGATGCATGCTTCGATTCGTTTCTCTAAGACCTGCAAGATGGCACCACTCTCTCATTTTGGACCAAAAATTGACTCTGACCGTTCTTTCCCGTGACCCTTCAATTATCATCCGTACGATTATCCTATACGCATTTCCTTAGTGTGATTTGGCCCCCTGGTTATGTACAAACTCGGAAATCCTTGACGATGCCCCGTTTGATTGATGTAACATTGCTTTTACCGTTTGGTGTGCGCACGTGTTAGTGAGTGTGTTGCATGTAAAGGTTCTACCAGCGCTACCTGGAGCTGAGAGCGAAGATAGCTGGCAACAGCTTGTCCGCCTTACCAGCAACCCCTATGAGATCAGCTTCTCTCAAGGAAAAACATTTCGCCAGGTAAGCTATGAACATTTATTTGACCAATTTGATTCCGAAGCCTTTTTGTTCGAGAATATTCTTCTCGTCTGCTTCTATCACACCATGAGATGCCAACTCAAAGAACTAGTTTGCTGATTTAAACTAAGATTGGACCCATGGAAGAATATGCATTTAATGCTTAGCAAAAATCTGAATTACATGGTCAAATCTAAGTAAACACGTTTGGTTTGCATCAAACCTTGCAAAGATCGTTTGACTTCAAGCAAAGTTCATTCTGTGCGAAGTTGACATACAGCTGTTTGCCGAATATGAGCTGTAGAACTCCCACAGATGTAGCTTGTTGAAGTCGAACAATTATATTTTCAAAAGTGAACAAAAACACTTATATGATCCGACATAATTTTTGTTGAGCCAGCAATTTTTGATGATACAGTATAAATAATATTGAAATGTGCGGATTTCTATTGAAGATATATTCTCTTGCAAAATGGTTTAATGAATTCATAATACAACATGCGGTGCTCGGGTGAGAACTGGACTCCAGTAGTTGGTGATTGGCAGAATTAAAGGTGATGGGGATTTTTAACCAACTATGGTCTGCTTTTAAATTTATGGCTAATCGCTTTGGTGTTTGCCGCATCATGTTGATATTTCTGCCTCTATGTAATATAGTGTATTCCTATATGTTTTAGTAGGCCTCAAGTACCTACCCAATAGTGTAAGCAACTTCATTTTTCCTTTACTGTAAGAACCATGTTTTATTACTCTTCTAGAGAAGATTCTAGTCACGTTACCATTATTATTTCTTAACGGTTCCCTCTACATATTTTTAAAGACTTGTGTAATATTAGTAGCTACCAACATCTTGAAAACTTTCCACCTATTGATCCTCTTTATTTTGTGAGAAATTGAAAAAACATTCCTAAATCCTGACAAAATTTACAGTTCGGAAAATGAAAGTTGTTGGTAGCTATATGGAAACACATTTTTTCTATTGCTTTCAGCTCTTCTTCAGCAACATTGTTACTGATAGAAATAAATTGCACGTTTCTTCATGTTCTCCCTTCATGGTTATGCATACAAACTGTGCCTGATAGGTAGCGATTGCAATGATATCTTTTTCTCTTTCTGGATTTTCTCAGACGTATTTTATAGTCTAGATATTGCATGTTTTACTTATTGGTTTGCTCTCATGCTCCACAAGGATGAGTTGGGGACAGTTACTCTAATTTAGATCAACTTGCATCACATTGTTTCAAGAAAATACGTATCCAGTCCATTTCCAAGCATGGAGAGTAGGTTAGACGTTGTTCAAAGTAATTGCCTCTGGGAAACTCAATTCTTGAACTCATTGCTCTCTTATGATCTCACCATCACAAGTTAGGCAGGATCTCGTTGAGGGGATGCATGTATATTTATTCATATAGGTTTGTTTCCCATCAAATCCGTTTGATTTGTTGAGTTTCTATTGTTCTATTTTGTAAGAGTTCATGATTTGTGAGAGTCGAGGAGAATATTAAGGGGATTTTTAGTGAAGAAACTAACCTCTTGGGTGTCATAATTTTTCAACAGGTGTATTACGAATACTGGCTGTTCTAGCACAAAGCTGGTGATGGCTTGGGTAGTCAGATGGCATTACATTCTGGTTATATTGGAACGCAGTTTTCCTACGTGACTACATCAATCTACATTCCTATGGAAAAAACAACTCCTTTCTTTATCCAATGTATTATAAGTTGATTGGTTTTTCTTATACTCTGGACTGCTCAGTGTTTCCTGCATGTAGAATTATGCAGTTTCCTGCCTATAAACCTTTTCATGATAGGTACCTGTTTTTATGCAATGCTCATGCTAAATTCTATTGAAGAACATCGTAGTTTTACTAGCGTTGGGAAACTTGCATGTTAGGATTGTTGGATGGCATGAGCATGTTGCCCACAAGATGTATTGAACAGTATCCAACCACTATTTATTAGATTCGGGAACCGAATATATCGTGGGGTACTGAAAATCCGATCTCCCAGGCGGTCACTGACATAGCTGAGGCATGCAGAAGGTAATACCAAAGGGCCCAGTATTGTCATAATTTTTAGTTGAATTTTTTGCAGCAGTGTTTTGCGCTAGCAAGAGTCTTTAGGGGGAAATTAATTATAGTTCTAATTATGAGGAAAGTCTACTTCTTCTAACACTGTAGTGAACCCCTACGCAAGCAACCATACTTACAAATACCACCAATCGAAACCAATTCTTTTCAGACTTGGTCTTCAGAACAAGACAGAGCTCAATTTATCCCTTTCTTGCTTTATGGTTGCGAATTGTCAACATTATCGAACAGGGACATCCAACGTATCCAGGCAGCTGAAATGCTGTTCCTGAGAAGGGTTAAAGGGTTTAACCCTCAGGACGACCATGTAAGAGCCGATCTGGACATCTGTTCCATTTTCAAAAAGATCCATGAGTGTCGGAGACGTTGGATTGTCCGTATCGATCAAATGATTCGATCCCGGTTTATTAAGCTGGTCATTCTGCTTATACCCTATACCGTTGGGGAAGCAAGACGTTGGGCGCCTTAGAAAGTACTGGCTTTAGTAGTGAAGCAGAACAAGAAGAATACCTGAATGGCACGATAGTTTTGTATAACTTGATAGCCTGGAACTGTGGTCTAGATGGTACCTCCCGTAGAGACAGGACGGCCTTTGTGTTGTGGGGGATGACACAATGTTTAGGTTGCTTTGATTGTTAGAAACTTGTGATGGATAAGAGTAGTTCCTCCTTCTCGATTCTTGAATACGCTGCTTCTGGGGATATGCGTGACGGTTTATACAACCAACAGGAATACCTCTGGGTTTAGCAAGCTAATCGCCTCTCACCTTTGAAGGAGGAACTCTCTCTTTCCATCAGCTCTTGTTGTCATAAACTATACCGAGCGATTGCTGTGGTCAAAGAATAAATTGACTGCGGTGAGAGAACGCGTCCTGTCTGACGTGGCCTTAGATCATTAAATAAGTTTATTGATCATTCTATAATAACGGACAAATTTGAAAATTTCCCAAGAGGTCTAGGGTTGAAACATTATTTTTGTAGTCTCATATGATATAGGATCATTAACTGTTTTGGTACATTAATGAGGAACTATTTACTTACAGATTATTTGAATGATTTTGAATTTAATATTTTCGTACTCTAGGCGCACTCAATCGCGGGACGAAACCAGGCTCTCTGGTCTTTCAACAGCTGCCAACACTCAAGTTACCAACTCCAGTCCAACGTCCACCAGTCCCCCCACCGCTCCTGTAAGAAGGTAAGATACCCATTGTGACTTTGTCAACTAGTAATAGAGTAATAGGTACATTCATATTACTGTCCACTCATGTGACCTACATGCTGTAGAACCCCTCCCAGCCACCAAGCTACAGGGATCAGGGACCATGACAGTCCACGGTTGGCTAGTACCTTAAGAGTACACATTTAAGCTTACCCGTGTTCATTATTTTTGCTTTAATAATTTTTCTAGGTTTAGAAGTATGCATTTGCATTGAACATTGGGTTCAACTTATTTTTCATTTCAGTTCGTGAGATGCATACTGCATATTACTAGTCCCTGGCAGTCTGATCACTGTAGATAATAGCGATAACTGAATGTAGGTAAACATGAGACTTATGACGAAAATTCAATGATTGAAGCTTCTTATTGGGGAAGTGGTAGTTGGGAAACTTCTAGAGAGACTATTTCAGAGTACCGATCAAATAAGAATGGGCAATAATTAATGTATACACTGTACTATACTGTATAGTTTGCCTCTGATTTAGTTCCAATTATCTTCCTATCACACTCATGAAACATAGAAAAATGAGTGAATTCTAGTGAATAATAGATTAATTTGAAGAATCTGCCTACTTGGTCTGAGGGAATTGCAGTAATTGGCTGAGGAATTCTGGTTAATCGGGCATTGATTGTATCATATTAAATTTGTTTTCTTCCTTTCTATTGAGCGAGTTTGTCTAGAGGCCGTTAGTGTGTAAACGGCTATGAGGGGTTCTACTGCTTCACTCTGAAACTTGCATTAGGCGCTTATTACTGTTCTTCCTCAGATTTGTGGCATTTTAGCAGTTGCGAGTGGACCACAAGCAGAACAACACTTGGTAGTTAGTGTCACTCGCCAATGGATCATTGCTTAGCTGAAAATACAGGCAAGAAGAGTACAACTTGGTGGGGCAGTCGGTTATGATTTCACTCAGTGGATTCCTTTCTACCTAGTAGAAATTGGCACTCGCCCTCTGCTAAAAGCTGAGTGATTTCTCAGTTTTGTCTGCTTGTGGTTGACCTGCGGATACTCGCACTTACTCCACCTCAATCAATATCTAATTTACTGTGCTATTATTTTCGTGTAAAGTGTTATCTACTTTGATAAAATGTAAAGTAGTAGTATAAACATTTATTATATTGACATCTGATTTGGTTTAAAATCACGAGTTGGTATTACATTGCGCAATATCCTTGCCACATTCGATGGTAAATGGGGTGGCTTTGTGGTTGCAGGTTATTTAAAAAGTGTACCCAAGTAATTATAGGGGAAATTGGAGGATGATATGTGTAGGGAAGCAAGTGGTGTTTCAATGTTTTCATTCCCACAGTGGACTGTTGAGATATGGCATTGCCAATGACCTAGCTACAAGCGGCTTCATGATGCCAACGCCTCATTGCCCTCTCCCTCTTGATATCGCTTTTCGAGTTGTTAAGAAACATAAAAAATTATATTTTCTGGATAAATACCAAGATTTCCGCTGAGGGAAGACCTTGGGAAACACTGGTTGATGATTCCATGCAGCACGCCTGTTTTCCTGCTCACACGTGAAACCTGAGGAAAACCCTATTCCGAATAGAGGTTGCTGTTAGCTCAATTTGCAATTTCTGTAGTATGAGCCACTAGCTCAATTTGCAATTTCTTTACTATGGGCCACTACATGAGTGGGAACCATCTTCTGGTTTGTCCAGAATTAGAGGTCACCCAAAATGAAATCAGGTGGCTGCGCTCCTACTATAACGTTGGTTTTAAATACAAAGTGTGTAGTGTATGCGTATTTCATCCAAGAGTACAAAGTGTACAGGCGTGATGTGTTGAGCTCTTGGCTAGTCCCCATCTGGAGTACGTTGAGGCACTCTGGAACTCCTGTAAGGTGGTTTTAGTGCAGAACGTCCCAAACTAACTAGTAAACAGCCCCAAACCCTTACTGGAACAAGATTTCAATCTGAAAGTTGTGTGCTTGTTGGAATAACGCTAATTGTTTAAGATAGTACCTATATCTGGGGGATCAGATCTCAAAATCATAGAAGTTAAATAATGAGAGTCTCAGGTGTTCTCTGACTTTTCCGTGTCAACAAATGTACGTGTCGTGCTTTTATATATGAACTGTTTCTACTCTCTCCATTGTTCTCTGCTTGAAAGTGTCCATCTGTATCCTTGTAGCCAATCGTCACAGGTGTTACTACACTGCATTTACTGCTTCTTTTCGTTAAACATTCATGAATAGTCCTTCTGCAGCATTATCTCAGACGGTAGTGAGGCATGCTGCGGAAATTGCGCTGTGTAATACCTACTCCTGAATATAATATGTGATTATACATTGGTGGATGGGGAACTATTTGATTTATAGTAAGGTGGAAGTTAACTTACTAGCTAATTTCTTCTTTTTAATCCCATTTCTCATTTTTCTTAAAATTTTATATAGCGAACCCAGATCCTTCAACCTCAACCACCATAGCATTGTAACTGTAGTGAAAGGATACATAGTATACCTAGCTGTTTTTGATAGAAAGAATCATCATAGTCTGTTATTGGTATTTGCCCATGACTGATAGCTCGCCCCCTTTAAAACCTTCCCTTGCAATCATAGCGATTCATTCAATAATGATTGATTCAACGAAAAAGTTCAACAGCTACATATACTATACCTTTCGTATACCATGCATGATCGATGTTGTACAAGCTACTGACCCTGGCACCTTCTCTACATCTTCCATGCAGTGATCGCCATCACGATCACTCCTTATGTCCGGTCATTCCGGAATTCCATTTTACTATCCATTCCGAAACACAATTCGGGGCTCCATTTTTTTGACGAGTAACATCATTGAGCTATACCTTCAAAGCTAGTTGGGGTGGTTTCAGTTCGGCCCCTGTGACCCCAACCACGCCCACAACTCCTGGTGGCAGTAAGCTCTCCCCAGCAAATATCTTCAAGAACTTCTTCAAGTGCGTAACATTCTGCACGAACCTTAAAAACACTTATTACCTTGCACATTCTCACTGGGCCTTTTCAGTGTTATTTTTTCTATTCAACGCATTTCTATTCGATTAACTTATATTACAAAATTTTAGTCAAAACAAAGTTATCAACAATTAACTAGAATATTAAAAATTCTACGCAGAAAATTATGCTGACAAACGTACTTAAATGTCATTGATATTTGTTAAAAAATCTATAAAAACTGTAAAAAAATCAAAAAATTCAAAATCTTTTTTTAATCACCAAATTTTATTTAGCATGAGTTTTTATGCCATAAAATTGGTACTCAACAATCTCTTTGTACTCAAATTGCTTAAATTTTTATACAATTTAACATATTATAATACCAAAGGTAATTTATGAAAGTTCGCTCATACGGTCATACTGCTTGACTGGAACTTTTTACTTTCGTTTCTTTCGTATTAATTAATTGTCATCGAACAACGTGGGAATTTAAATTTAGGTTTTTAAAACCTACTGTACTGAGAAACAAATGGATGATAATTAACTGGGTGTCGATCACCTCGATTTCGTCTAATTACGATATTTTAAAATTCCCATACTTATCTGAACCAAGTGATTAGGGTAGTTGTCTGCCAATAATTCATTTTTGGTGGATAAACACTGAAAGAGCCCATTTGTCTTGAAGCATGCCTTATTTTCTTCAGCTGGGTTTCATTTATTCCTTTTCTTATTAATTATTATGAGAATTATTCAATTTTTTGTTAGCGTGCTTTATTTCCTTTTTCAATTAATTCTTCTAACCAAGCATAATGTGAGATATTAGTTGATTTGGTTTGTTCCTGTATATTTTACTGGTAAGTTCGTGTCCTGGCTTAACATTATTTTTGGGTGACTCCGTGATTCTGAAGTACCTACTAATGAGCAATATTGATTGCATGACTAAATTTCGATGATGAAATCAAGAGGTAAAATACACTTGTCTCTAGTACGTGTACCGTGTTTGTTATTTGATTGGAAATTAAGGTGGTGTTCACATGCGTGTATTACGTCGAGTGTTTTATTATATTGATGAATGATGTGTGATCAGATGTTCTTTTATACGTTGTTGGTCTAATTATACTGTCAATAATTATTATCTTACGTACCTAATCCTCTATTTTTAAACATTAATATTCCATACAATCGCCACGATAAGAGTTAGAAATTATGATTTAACATAACGGGGATTGTTTATGGATTGAAAATCATGATGTATTTTTTAAGGCATGGTTTCTATGTGAAATGCTTGGCTATCATGTGATTTGCTATCTTTTGGTATGATTAAAGATGATATACAGATTTAGAATGTTACACTCACGTTGGAAATTGTTTTTAGGAAGTTAGATTTTTAGTAGGTTCGGATCCGACACATAGTTGGACCAAATTACAGAAGTTTTAACCAACGGTTTGCTGAAGTGCAGTCAGATAGTGCAAACATCGTTACATGCTCTCGTAATAGGAGTCAAATTTATTGATAAGAGAATATCCCTTATTCAATATCATATCATCAAGTATTCGTCAAGGAGGAGTTGAGAGCGATTGGAAAATGACGGGGAGGGGGGAGATTGTTGAAATATGTGGAAAATCTTTGATACTGAAAACTTCTCTATCTAGTTCAATTCAGAAGTATTAAGATGGACTCGTTCTTCAGTGCTTCCCCACTTTCCAATCCCTGAACTTACTCGAGGCATGTGGGTGACAAAACATACTCTGACACATCCAATTCCGTATAATGCCTCCGTATATGCCAGTATTATCTGTCAATACTTGCACTTCACATCATGAATCATCCACGGTACTACAGAACAGCTGTCTAGAGTGAATAGAAATCGTGTATTGAAACGATTGTCTTCATACAGGATTAGCAGATTCCATAAAATAAACAAACTCCTATGTTAGAAATAAATAATTAAATCAAATAAACCACGCTGTTGCAGAGGTCGTTATTGTTCCAATTAATAAAAATATTCAATTTCAAGTACCAAAGCAAAAGAGGCACTTCGTGAACATCTTCCTTATTAATAAAACTTTATAATATCCGTTACGTAGTAATATTTAATAAAAAATAAATAGTTGCAGTTTCAAAAACCACAGCACAACACAACTCAGATGACCAGGGGCGAATTCTTGCATGAGTTGAAGTCAGTAAGGCGAAGAGTGTCAGAGAAAAAACAAAATTCTCAGCAGCATCTGGGTACTTCAGGGTTGTGATTCCGATCTCTGGGGCCACAAATTCTGGAAGCAACACGTTTCGAATTTCCCTAAAAAATTAGCGCCAAAATAGGAGATGTGAAAGGTCGAGATTCACTCCCTCATTGCCCCATGTGTATCTTTCTTCTGGGGTGAGGTCCACTTTGCTGAACTTTATGTGTATGGAGGGAGAGGTGCTTTATGTGCATCGGTACTTCCAAGTGTAAAAAATCTTGACAGTTATCGTTGGTAATAACATGGGTGGAGCGTAAATGGTCTTTGAATGGAGGAACAAAACAATCAACTCAAGACTGCAGAGTATAGGTAAGCTCGGGATTTGTCAAGAATGGAGGGGATGCAAGTTGCGAGGGATACTTGATCTTTAAATATCGCAGTCTCCTCGCCAAAACAAAACCGGAAGAGGGTCTGGATGAACAGCTGTCTATGGAACACACAAAACCGAAGGACGAGTGAAGCTGCTCCAAGCTGAGCAATACATGACAAAGTGTGGTGAGGCCTGTCTCCTCACTTAATCTTCTATTCCTCTTTTGCCAATGTGTTGACACGCATATTCCAACAATGTCTCTCTGAGATTCTCACGTACCGTGACGTGCTAGTCCATCATGCAGTCCTGCTGGATTGGAGTGGGTCAGATTGTTTCTGGGGTCACTCTGACTTAATACAATCGTGGCATATCTTTAGGATTGCAGCAGTAGTGGATTTATTCTGCACTCATGAGGTTTCAGTAGACCCTCCTGTTCCCTCTAGTTAGAGATGGGTGAAGCCTGTTGACTTAACTGAACGGATCCCTCTCAAGCGCTCCTCACCTGCTCACTGACTTACCTGCTCTTCTTCTTTCTTTCGCTCTCCGTCCTTACACCTCACCAAGGAGCCAGTCACCCTGTTGATGATGCTAGTACACTTAGTGGTGAGGAAGTAGTGGTGGGGTCAGTTCACACAAGCGGTATCTGAGTACACAAAACATGGCTACAGCGATATGTGATGCAAGTAAACCTGAACAAATTTATCTTTTTCTTTGAGTCAAGTGGGCCAGCCGCACCGTCCAACCAAACAGTCAGTATATTATTGTGGTCACAGTGTGTCACATTGTGTTAATCAAAGGTGGAAGCCATGTAAACGGGGACGTTATATTTTGAGGAGGTTTCAAGTGCCACCTCTCCTTCAGGAAAAATTTCAACTCCTCACACCCAAATATCCGTATTCTCCCCATAGGAGCTGGTCCTTGGTGGCCGGTCATTTGTGACCGACCCATTTCTACCTCTGGCGTTAGCCACACTTGATAAGCGTGCCCGGGATGGACCACTTGGAAGTGCCAGGTCTTGTTCGAATGCATTAATCTTTAAGAACAGGAGTTCACCATCACGCAGACTAGGGTTGCTGTCTGAAGCACCTCTTACGAGTTGCTTTTCAGTGCGATGCTCTCACGCATAATTCACTAGTTCACCCACCACATTCCGCATTTATTTTGGCGCCTTGAGAATAAATCCCCAGTGATGGTGTTTTCCATGGAGAATCTAATATCACACCCTTCAGATGTTGCTGGAATCCGGACTGGCTCACTCCTGCACCTTTCCGCCAGATCATCTCCGTTTGTTGTTGTTGGTGCGTTTTTTCTCCTGTATATATACTGGAAAGAAGTTTATAAATTAATGTTCCTCATAAATAATAGTAAACATTCGCTCATCTCCCATGCGTGTAAAACAGACTTTGGAAATTAAAACACGAAAAAAGGTAAATAAATAATTTAATTTTTCGTAAAATTATTTTTGCACATTTGAAATGTGACCAATTTGCATTTATAATGCTAAAGAGTTTGGCACTTAAGCTTTTACTTAACAATATTTTGCTATATCATTGCGTTTCAGAAGTTTGCCACTTTTCGCAGTCTTTAGTATTTTTTTTAGAGCACGTTTTTTGAATTTTGTGCACAAAAAATGCTATCTTTCTTTCGTGATTCTTTATACAGTACCGAAATTCTTAATTTTCATGAATCATGTCAGATGGTAATTTGAAATGACGTAATTGTATAAATATAATTAAATTCATATAAACCATTTTTATGGAGAAACCCTTTCAAAAATATTGTTGTATAAGTTGTCAGTCCCATTTACATAGCTTCATTTTATACTAAAATTTGTTAAAATTAATTGTGAATACATGTATCATTCCGCGATTTTATGAACCACTGACAAGATGAAAGTTGCGTTCGATTTTGTTAACATTTTCAATTAATTGGGAAAACGATTTTACTATTTGGCAAATGCTATTTTTCTGTATAAACAGTCAGGATTAATTTAGAACTCATTGTTTTCAACTTATCGGTTTGCTTTTTGAACTTCAGTTTATTTCCGTGTAATCACTGCATTACCTTACTGATCCGCTGCCTTTTATTATTTAAAAAAAATTTAACTTTATTCATTTGTCGTGAAACTAATTATTGTTTTAATTGTTGGCTTTGTATTATTATTTCCAGTAAATTTCGAAGTATGTGGCTTCTATTTAATTTTTCGGATGTTACAAGGGGGGTTCAAGTAAACTTCTTAGAATGTGGTGAATGGGAGGGGGGGGGGGGATTTGACAATAAATTCAGGGGGCTCATTGATTGTGTTATAATTTAAATTTTATAACTCAGGTTTACAGGAAAAAATCATAAAGCGACAGCCTTTTGATAATAGGAATTTCCCTCGAGGGTTTTCGTGATTGCGTTTTCGAGTTCATTTCCCAAAACAATGGGGTTTTATTTCATATTTCCTTGCTATTAAAACCTCTTGACATTACTTCAGAAGGTGTTAGTTTTTTAGGGTAGATAATTTAGAACTGAATCCATACATGTTTTATTCCTCTTAACCTGTTAATATTTCAAATAAACTGTTGGAAAAGACGTGAAAGTCTATTTCTCCACTTTTTGACAACTCTTTCTTAGTTTCCAAACACATTAGGCTCGATAAAAATAATAAAGGGTAATCGTCTAAAGGTTAGATGATTACTGCGTCCAATGAGACCAACCGCGTCCTTCCAGATTCTCTTTTAAGAACTTTTTCCTAACCAAATTACAGAAATTTGTATTTGTCAAGGTTTATTTGAACAGTTTTCCTATGGTTTTCTGCTTGTGCTTGTCCATCAGATCTTTCGTGCCTCCGGTCAGGGACGAGGAATCAGAGACGCAGAGAAAGGCGCACGCCAAGCGGGTTAGAGAGACACGCCGCTCCACGCAGGGCGTCACACTTGAAGAGATCAAGTCTGCTGAGCAGCTCGTCAAGAAAAAACAGCAGCAGCAACTTCAGCAGGCTACCCAACAACTCAGCAATGAGGTAACTTCTTCAGCATTTAGATAGCTTCTTCAACACACATTTACACCCCATTTAAGATAGCTGGATGTGAAATGTGGATGACAGTGTGAATACCTGATTTTAATTCCATTTAACTCCTAATTGTATATTCAAATGTTATCGCATAAAACAAGGATAACTTCCATTCATTAGCATCTTTATTTATTGTTTTCACATTTAATTTACATGCTGTGATCTCTTAACTTGAAAATAATACCTGCCTCAAGAAATGCAAACTCTTTAATTGTTTACACACATGAGTCATCTTTATAACAGCTGCCACTTCTTATAAATTTATCAGTGGGCGCTTTTCTTATCTTGTGTCAATATCGCTGTCTTGATCCAAATACCTTTGAAATTCGTTTTCCGACAGTACGCGTTACTGTGGGCCATTTGTCAATATGGGGCCACCAATGAGTCTTCTACGAATCAAGTAATGAACCCATTTATTCATGTTTTCATGGTGTAGTGACATCTACAAGACATCTTGTCCTTTCTTTCGAACATATCATTTCAATATTTTCCATCGTTAGAACTTAGTTCATCTGTGGAAATGATACACTGCTCGCAACCATTCTAAGATTAAGTTTCCAGTTTTTTGCGTTGGTGATGCTGTGCCTATTTCTACGATAATTGTTTGCTTGTAAATTAATTCCTGAGTGAGCTACATGAATAAATTATTTTTACAACATTCAAATTAAAGTTTGAAACTAATGCTGGCACAGTCAGTCAACTTGGTGGAACGAAGTGTTGCTGGCAAACATCCTTCATTTCCATTTTTGTAAATATCTGCACCATAAGTGATCATAATGATCTCATTGTCTTTGAATTGGGATTGTAACAATATTTTCTATACCTAATGACCCAACAACCAATCTCTTGCATATTCTGATTCCGAGACGCAAACTTGCAGTCCGATCCAACTCGAGAAAGTAGTATCTACCCACATTCCCACAATTTATACAATAATACCACATTCCCACCCTTCTGATACCACTACTATGAGTTTTGTATTTTCATGACTGGCTAGAAGTAGAATACCATGGTGGTTATCAATAGATAGTGATACAAGCTTTGTTAAAGTTGGATGGCCCTAAGTTTGTCGGCAGTTATTACTGTCTTCTCACGAATCTTCCCAATAATCATGTTAAGCCTGTCTGGCGGACATGTTCCAGTTGTGGTAATCCAGTTCTGTTTGTAGGAATTCTCGTGATTAAAGTTTGGCTCAACTCCATGAGCCACAGTCAACTGTAAAGATGTAAATGAGACAATAGAGATGATTATTTATTTATTTTTTTAATTGCCGTATTCTCGAATAATCTACACCCTTGTCCTCTAATCTGATTCCTCATGTTGCAATTCACCTTAAAACCGGTAATATTCGTTATGCGTAGTGAAGAAAATGGAAGTTAATTAAGAAAATAGTCTTTTTCCACATAAATTAAGAGTTACAATGTTGAGTAAATCGATTTTGATAGTTAGATCATTCCTACTTCATTAAAATGGGTTTTCATTACTTCGTCGCGAGTAATTTAGTTTTAGTTCGTTGATGTGCAGTGTGAACCGTTGTAATTAGGTAGCGAAATTTCAAAACCTATTACAATTCATTTTCTACGAAAATTCGCTAACACACAACTTCCCGCTAGTTGGAGCTAGAATATCGTTTTCCGTCAAAATGCGGGCAATCGTTTACAATCGCTGAATAATTTTTTTAATTTTCCATTGCTTTTTCTGAAACTACATTTTTACATATTTCCCCTGTAGAATGAGGAAAAATGTGTAAGCACCCCTCTGTTATTGACTGCCCTGCAAGTTTTTGCGCAATGTCGTAGCTTTACTCATGATTGGAAAACAGCTACCTCCAAAAACACTTCGGCAGCACAAAAGGCACAACAAATTCAACCAACTTTTATGATGAGGTATCAGATGTTATAAATCATAACATTCTTAGGTGTGACAGTAGAATATACAGTTGTGGGGTACCACTTTAATTATAACAGAATTACATCAATGATGATATCACTAAGGGAAAAGCCGAGGAAGGTTGACGCATCCCTCCCGTAGGTCGATCCTCCTGAGGAAGGACGAAGGCTTGCGGGCCTGTACAAAAATCCCCCAGCCCTGGGCCAGAATCACTCGGTAAAGTGGAAGCCCCTAGTGATAATTTCTCTGCAAACTCTCTTGTTCTTTACCAAAACCTAACCATAGTACTAGTAATATTGCTCAAGCCATCAGCTAGCTAAATTTGGTCAATTTTGCTATCCTATAAACCTTTTCCCCTTCAAGTGGTGATATACATGACGGCAGGGTTAATCGTGGGAACATTTATCACCATCTTGAACTCTCCTCGCATATTCTATTCTCCAAATTTATACTCCCGTGTTTGATCGTTGACGACAGTCACTACGGTGCTCTGACATCGCCATCAAACAGTATCAATCACCTATAATATCTCTCCGTCGCACCTCCATGAGTATTCAACTCCTTACACCTAGGAACTAGATAGCTCGCGACTAAGTTGTGGAAACCCTTTTCAAAACGGAAGTTAGTGAAAAAACGTTGCCTATTTCCAAGAAAAATAAAGAGTTACAATATTAGATTTCGACGGTTAGGCCATCTCAGTAACAAACAATTACTGAACACACATTAGAAAGGACACAGCTTATACAGTCACAGGTGAAGGGAGATTGAATCCCATTGGTTCTGTTTAAGACAAAATTAATGTTAAAGATAGAAGTGGGGTTCATATACTATAATGTTCTTGCGGCTACAATATTGCGATCAAACTGGTAGGAAATTCAGGGAAAATAGAAGAGCATCAGGAGGATTTTAGGGAAAATAAGGGTAGGTCTACATTTGCAAAACATCTTCAGAAATCCAATCATAACTACAATTTTGATTTGACAGATAGACAGTTTGTAGAATTTCTTCAAAATGAAGTATGTTGAATGTACTTGAAAAATTCGAAATTATCAAAAGTGACAGATCTGGTAAATGTTTAAATGAGGATATCCCTCAATATATTTCACCATTGATAATTCCATTTCAATAAAGCTTGGAATTATCCCTTCAAGCTGTTGAAACCAGTAATTCTTCCCCTCATTTCACTCGACCAATGGGATTCAATCTCCCTTCACCAGTAACTATATAAACTGTGTCCTTTCTATTGTGTGTTCAGTTGTTTGTTACTGATTATGGCCTAACCGTCGAAATCGAGCCAACATCGTAACTCTTTATTTTTCGTGGAAATAGACAACGTTTTTCCACTAACTTCCGTCCTTACACCTTCAACCAAATTCATTGAATAGGACTAAAAAGGCGCTAAGTACCATCATTTGAAAGGGAACATGAATTTCATGCAGGACTTAAGGATTTAGTCCACCACAACAGTCATCCTATGGGATTGTTGACAAAATGACTCAATTGGCCCTAATTGGATAGGATGAAAGTAGAAATTGTATTAGTCTCGTTGGATCGGACTGTTTCTTAATGTTGCGCCCCCACCATGATGACCCATCTGTGGATGAAGAAAGGATGTCACTACACCACTTTGGCCGGTGTCACTCCCGAGTGAAACCTGCGATTGCACGTCGAAAATGAAGGCAAACGTTCTGTTGTTCGGTACAGCCGTCGGACGAAGTAGTAGTGAACGTGCGGGCTGCGCCAGTACCGCCTCCGCCCCCCACCACATCACCTCCTGAGATACCGTCGCCCTTCAAAGATGACTCCAATGGATTCAACTCGTTGGGCGAGAGACGCCCGTCCTGGAGGCTCAAAGTTGACAATACGAACAAGGTGATTGTCTGGTGTTGTCTGGGAGATCACGGCTTTGTCACTGGGGATTGCCCCCCCCCCCCCCCCCCCCCCCCCCTACATGAATCATATAGCTTACATACCAAAGTCCTGGAGGCAGGGCCGAAAATAGGTGGTTATTTGATGAGAAGGTTTCAGATTAAATCTTTGTCTGCCATCTCAAAGTTGGTGGTATACAAAATGGCGGCCTCATAAAGATGGCTTAATTTGCCCATTTCAAAGTTTTTCTCTAATAATTCTTAAACCGTGCATTCTACAGAAATTTTTATAAGTAGCAAAGTTGTAGAGCATAAAAAAACAAAACGATACGATCCCAGAACTCTGGATTATCTCAATTTTTAAGCAAATTACAAACAATTGAAAATCAGGCTAATTTTGGGCCAGTCCTCTCCTCCCCCTGTCTAGACTTTTGCCCTTCAAAATCACCTAGTGGCGTTAATATTGGTCTGATTTCAGTCTGCCAAAGCTCATTCTACTCAAGATTAAATACTTTCCAAAGTTCTTATCGAGCATATTTTAGCTGAGACCTTTCCAAATTGACTTACTGCCGAACTTATGAATTTTATGTCATTTTACACATAAAGTTCGCAAAAACTTTAACTTTGTACTTTAAGGGAAACGGTCTAAGCTAAAAACTTGCTTGTAACGAACTTTGGAAATTTTTTAACCCTGAATCAAATGAGGTTTGGCACACAAGTCTTGGGGTTTTTGAAGGACAAAACTCTAGGCGTCTTTAAGAGATAACAGGCCATTTTTGCGAACTTAACGTGTTAAAAGACATGAAATTCATAAGTTCGGCTGTAAGTTATAGAGGGAGAAGGTCTCAGCAAAAATATGTTCGATACAAACTTTGGAAAGTATTTCATCTTGAGTAGAATGAGCTTTGGCGGACTAGAATCAGACCAATATTAACGCCACTAGGTGATTTTGAACGGCAACAGTCTAGACGGGGGGGAAGAGAGGACTGGCTCAGAATTAGCCCTTTTTTCAACTGTTTGTAATTCGCTTATTTTAAAAGATAATTCAGAGTTTTTGGATCGAATCGTTTTGTTTTTTTATGCTCTACAACTTTGCTACGCATAAAAATTTCTGTAGGATGTACGGGTTAGGAATTATTGGACAAAAACTTTAAGATGGATAAAATTAAGCCATCTTTACGAAGTCGCCATTTTGTATTTCACCAATTTAGAGATGGCAGACCAAGATTTTCTCACTCGAAACGGACTAAGTTTCCAAAATCTAGTCTCAAATTACTACATTTTTTACCCTGGCTCCTACTACTATAACCACCCCACAAATCAAATCAGTTTACAGCTATATCACACATCAAAACACAGTGTTGAACATGAAGTTGGGAACGGATAAATGAGAGTAAATTACTAATCATTGAATTGCATATTGAAGAAAGAAAGAAGAATTTTTGTCACGAAAGAAAATTATTCACTCTTAGTATACAAAATAACTAGACATATCTGAAAACTACATGAATCATTTGACAGAGAAAAAAATATTAGGTACATTCTTTCATGCCCACCGATTTGTTGGTTTAATTTTTAGAATGCGTATAATTGAAAAAAAAGGTGCTTTTTCCATACTCCGTATGAAATTTAAAAAACACGGAATGTGTTTTTGCGTTTTTAATGTTAATTTTACCTCATTTTATAATAATAATGCATAATAGTAATGTGTAAGAAATAACTTGGACAGTAGTGACCCTACGCATAACAGCTTTTGTTAATTATAAGCGAAGGTTTGCTACAAAGTTTATCGGTATCGCATGTCGTTTTTTTCGTCACACAATTTCGTTTCAGTTTTTCCGGTAGGTGATCGCAAAAACACATTTTGTATTAAAAGAATCAACTTATTAATAAACTAGCCTAGTTTTCTCGCTCGCTTCGCTCGCTCGGTATGGCAGTATAGATCCGATGGTCTTTACTGTCGACCGGGACTTGTAGAATGATAGGAAACGATGGATCACTAAGGGTGATTTGAAATGTGTAGGGGATTTTCCAATTTTTCTACCCCCCACCCCTCACAGCCACCTCTTACTGAACAGGGGTTGCGCAATTTTGATGTAGCCTATATTTTGCGCCAGAAGTGGCTGGTCATATTAAAAAAAGAATCGCGCAAATCGGTCAATCCGTTCTAAAGTTATGGAGGTACCCACATACTGACACTTTATTAATATAAAAGAAGACTACTGGACCAACGATTATGAAGCTTTGGTTAAAAATCACAAAAGGGTGTCTAGTTGGTTCTAACACTTCGTCATCAATTTCGATCAACTATTAAGAGTTGAATTGATGGGATGAAATATTGAAAAAAGAAAAGACAATTTTTCAAATTTAGATTTCGAAATAAGAGAGTAATTTTTTAGCTGTCATTTATAGATATCATCCCTAAGAATCGGATTCCTAAAACATGACAGATTTATTAGAAACATCCTCAATTAATTTCCGACGGAGCTCTGTAGCGACTGCAGATATGGCCAACACAGTCACCAGTAGAATTTGCCTAGATAAGGACATTCCCCAGTGACAATAGCCGTGATTTAAGCTTGCGGTGCACCGGCGACTCGCCCCTTCCTCTGGTTGATTCAGCACTTCTCCTTATTATCTTCTTGTTTCTTTCACGGCATCCGCCAACTCACTCCCTTGTTTTCCGTTCGTTCTACTTTCCCAAAGCTCCTACCACCACCTTTTTTAGGTATATTTGTGAATATTGTGTCTGCACTGTGTCCTACTGTGTAATTCACCCTACCTTGCACATTCCCGCTTAATTTTTTTACTGCAATTCGTTAAACGAGATTCCTGTTCGTAAAGTAACTCGGAAGTGTCATTTATCGTCACTGGCAACAACTGTGTTGGACGAGTCCAATTTGACAATTCCTCTCAGTGTGATTAAATTGAGGGGAGGGGTGTGTGTTAAATTTGTGCAGCATGACCTTATGAATGAATTTTTGTAATTTTAATTTCTTAATCGAGTCAGTGTTTTCTGAAATGTTAGTACATACTTCGTGCAGACAAAAATTGTTATCGCTCACAGTCATGAAAAGCAACCTTTCTAAATAATGGTCCACTTTTTAGTATTTCGTCAATTGTTTGCAATTTTGATCGAATTCGTTGCACGTTTTAATGGCATTTGGGCAAATTTATTTTATAATAACAACCTTTATTTAGCGATCTGCCCTATCTGGATTGCCCATGGGACACAGATTACACTGGCTCCATACACAGTAGGGTGCCCGCTATTTTGAGAAAGGTGGAATTTTGATGACCTCCACCCAATATTTGGGTTAAAATGTAAAAAAATGGCCCCTGAATTTTTTCAGATTTTTACATAACAAAAACCTAGTTTTGTTTTTCGAAAAAAAAAAAAGATTTTGGTTTTTGAAATATGCTTTTTTTGCCAATATCAGACTTTTGAATATAACTTTTACAAACTTCTTTGTAAAATTGTAAAACTTTGTATACTTACGTTTTTGGGGTCGCTGAACTCGAATATGCAGTCAAAACAAGTCGACAGCAACAACTTTTGATAGTTTGGAATCGTAAAAATCATATCAAAAAATGACAATTTTTCAAAATTCAAATTTCATTGTAAAATTATGAAAATTCGTATTCTTATGTTTTTTGAGTAGCTGAAGTCGAATTTGCTGTCAAAAAATCAATTTTTTGAAAAGTGATGGGCATACACTTGTAAAATAATAAGTCAAATACATAACAAACATAATTATTTTCTGTTAATAATGAATTTTCAACATCGAATTTGAGTTTAGTGACCTGAATTCCAATGAAATGAAAACAAAAAAAATCAAATATTAACAATTTGCTTTTTTTGTTGAATTTAATTAAAATTCTTACAGAAGTACGTAAAAATTCAAATTTTCATAGTTTTACTATGAATTTTGAAAAATTGTCATTTTTTGACTGGATTTTGACGATTTTGAGATTCCAAACTATCAGAAGTTGTTGCTGTCGACTTGTATTGACTGCATATTCGAGTTCAGCGACCCCAAAAACGTAAGTATACGAAGTTTCACAATTTTACAACGAAGTTTGTAAAAGTTATATTCAAAAGTCTGATATTGGCAAAAAAAAAAGCGTATTTCAAAAACCAAAATCGAGCTACCGGCGTAGGTTTTTGTTATGCAAAAAATCTGAACAAATTCAGTGGTCATTTTTTGACATTTTAAACCAAATTTTGGGTGGAGGTCATCAAAATTCCACCTTTCTCAAAATAGCGGGCACTCTAACACACAGGGTACATGATTCGCGTTGATTGGTGGATGAAACAGGTTAGTAAATGAAACAGAAAAAAATGATAGTTTACATAAACTTTCGGTTGATGTTGATGATGATGGTGATGTGGTCTTGATGTCGTCATAATGTGAAGTTGAGTTTATGGTAGTAATAGTGATAAAATTCAGGCATCGTTTCAGAATGCCCCAAAACGGATATACACGAATAAAATTTTGGCAAATTATTAGTTTTAAAATTTTGGGAGTCACCGCAATTGCTCACTTTTCGACGTAAATTCGCTAAAAATCGCTCATGAGGTCATGCTGTACTACTGGGAATTTGTAGGCTTCAAGCGTCGGACTTGGTTTCTTTGTCCGAGACTTCGGAAACACTCATTTCCTTTGGATGAGAAATATCTCGCGCATGAGAAAAAACCCGCCTTCCGTAATCGGCCGACCGCCCTTGACCTCATCCAATGAAGATTTTCTCGTTCGTGAAGCCTGAGATAACATTACGAATAAAGACAATCCCAGCCCACAAACTGAGGGAAATATATCTTCCTAGGACAAAGCGTTAAACAAATTGTATTGTTGGAGTATTAAATTTTGATTCCTTCCCACGCTAGCATAAAAAATGAGCTCTCATGGTAACAGTAGTTCAGACAGATCCAGTCCCCCTACTCGAAAATTTGAATTTTGTTGTTATTATTAACAATTAAATGAACAGTAACTGTATAAAAACTTCTATATGGCTTTTTCCACTATGAAACAAATATTTTGTCTTTTGTTTTTCACCATTTTCAAGTTAATTCAACAAGATGATTCATTTTTCAACCCAATAATCTCAAAGAAATAATAATAAGAAAAGTTTCTTCTCACATATGACATCATGGAAACAAGAAATTTTTTTCCGATATCATTTTTTGAAATAATTGATTATTAGTTTTCAGTCTCACCATCAGTAGTGCTAGTAATATCTGAAAATATAATAGAAAACTTTTTCTTTTGCTTCCTCACTATCGAAGTTAGTACGAAACTTTGTGTTCGTACAGGAAGTCATAAAAATGTGTCCTCCAAAATTAAATTTCATTTGCTGTCCGTGTGATTTCACTCAAAGCTTTGTAGGTGTCAGAATTGGGTCGTATGAATTGTAATCCGATGTAATTGTAATTATTTTAATTATTTTAATAATAATAAATGTAATAATTGTAATCCTGTATGGTCCCCCTATAAATTTCATTGCCTTCGGATAAACAGAAACATTAATTTCTTGTAACGTCGATTTCGTACGACCTAAGTTTTAAAGAAAATAAAAATCAGGAAAAAATCCAAAAATTGTTTGACTACCCAAGGGTAGTTTTTAATCTGGTACTTCGACAAAATTTCCGCTTTTAGTGCTGAGCGCAATGGTGAAACCTGAATAGCGATACCTTAATCCTGTTGATGAACCAAGAAGAAGCGCAATTTTTCTGGTTTCACCATCATGTTCAGTAGGGTGCCCGCTATTTTGAGAAAGGTGGAATTTTGATGACCTCCACCCGAAATTTGGTTCTAAATGTCAAAAAAAATTGCCCCTGAATTTTTTCAGATTTTTTTGCAAAACAGAAACCTACACCGGTAGCTCGATTTTGGTTTTTGAAATACGCTTTTTTTTTGCCTATATCACACTGTTGAATATGAAACTCGAATATGCAGTTTAAAAAAGTCGACAGCAACAACTTTTGACAGTTTGGAATCTCAAAATCGTCAAAATCATGTCAAAAAATTTTCAAAATTCATTGTAAAATCATGAAAGTTCGTATTCTTATGTTTTTTTGAGTCGCTGAACTCGAATTCGCCTTTTTTGTTGAATATAATGACAATTCTAACAAAAATACGTTATAATACTAATTTTCATAATTTTACAATGAATTTTGAAAAATTGTCATTTTTTGACAATTTTGAGATTTTAAACTGTCAAAAGTTGTAGCTGTGGACTTGTTTTGACAGCATATTTGAGTTCATCGACCCCAAAAACTTAAGTATACGAAGTTTCACAATTTTACAAAGAAGTTTGTTAAAGTTATATTCAAAAGTTTGATATTGGCCAAAAAAAATATTTCAAAAACCAAAATTGAGCTATTGGCGTAGGTTTTTGTTTTGAAAAAAATCTGAAAAAAATCATGGGTCATTTTTGTTGTTGACATTATAAACCAAATTTCGGGTGGAGGTCATCGAAATTCCACCTTTCTCAAAATAGCGGGCACCATCATGTTAAGCACTGAAAAATCTATGAAATGAGGTGTCACTCGGCAAAAGATGGAAATAGTTTCGCCTCGATTTCTCAAAAATTGTGGGGAAAAGTTAGGGTGGGGGTTACTTTTGAGACACTCTATGCTATATGCGTATAAAAAGCGTTAAAATATAGGAATCGTTCGAAAATACCAGAATTTCCATAGAACGGATTTCCAAAAATAAAGTGATAGAAAATTTTCAATTTAAAATTTTTGTGTTTTGCATTTGCCTAATTTTTTTTTTTTTTGTTTTTCGAAAATTTGCTAAAAGTTGTGATCCAGGGATGGTGAGGTCGGGGGGAGGGGGGGGGGATGTTATAAAGTGACGTTTGCGCAAATTTCCCAAAAGATATCCTTTCTTGAAAATTAGGTCAGGAATCGATTTTCATGATATTCTACATTGATAATGATAGATTTTATTTGAAACGGTAAAATATATGACGAGTCACCCCCGTGGAACGCACGGGTTCATCAGTATCAGGTACAAATAAATAGGAACTCGGCACTCGTCAACCTTCGTGCGTCAAACCCGTTTTCCCCAATAATGAGTGAGTCATCCGGGACGCAGGATCGTCTACCCCTAGTTAGTCAGTCAGTTAGTTGTCCGTGACACATCGAGCCCCCAACACCTCCCAGCATGTGTCCCTCCTGCACCTCTCAGTTCCCATTTCACCCTCCGAACAGTTTGATATCCATTTGATGGTTTTTTGAGTTTGTTTTATGTGCCTGCCGTGTGACTTTGATGTGTTTTGTTTTGTACCTATAAATTTGATTGCATTTGTACTGTCACGTTCGCACCGATCACCTCATCACTAGCTTTTTTCACGTTTATCATTGTTCTGCGTGAAAAATGAACTCCAGCATGGTGAAACCTCGTTGCATGTTCAGCCGTTTCAACAAGGTACCCAGTTTTTGCATGGAGTTTTCAATAGCATTTATTGAACGAATTGAACACATATCATGATCAATGTTTACACCCAATTTATTCGACAAATCTTTGATAATCGTTATGAAAAATTGTTATTTCATTGCTGTTTCATGATATTTTTACTTCACTTTAGTAATAAATCATTTATACTTTATTTTATATGTATAACATTCAACTTTAAACCAGTGTTTTAAAATTCTCAATTTTGCGCAGTTTTCTGGGATTTTAGTATTTTATTGCTAATTTTGAGTCTGCATTGTTATTTCATTGCTGTTCCATGATATTTTTACTTCACTTTAGTAATAAATCATTTATACTTTTTATACGTATAAAATTTAACTTTGAACCAAATTTAGTGTTTTAAAATTCTCAATTTCGTTTAGTTTTCTGGAATTTCAGTATGTTATTGCTAATTTTGAGTCTGCATTCCTTGGAATTGATTATGCACAGAACGTAAGCAAATGAGCATGAAAAATAATGCGAACTTACCCGAAATAAGAAGTATAACAACAAATTAATTCTTTAAGTAATAAAAATACATTAATAAAATAAGCAGTAGGCACTATGAGGTTCATTTATAACACCCTCACTGCCCTACCAAAGTTTTTTTTAACTGACTTTTCCCATAATTTTACCATCATATTATTTTTTTGTGAAAAAGTTTTGATTTTGACTAAAATATTTAATTTTATTTGAGTTCAAATGAATTTTATATTTCCTTACTTTGAAAGTGACTTTTTTTGTTTATAGGTCCCTACGTTAATAAAAGCACCTATTTATGTAAAAATAGAAAGTTTTGCATCGATTAAGCTCGCTTCAAGGATTGTTCTTATATATTTTTCAACTGAGTTAGCTAAATTCCTGGTCAGCTGAGTGAGCTAAATGAAATTTGAAATTTGATTGGGTGAATCTCTTAGACATTAAGAGACGAATGAAATGACGGGGTCCGCGATCAGAGCGATTACAGCTAGTATGGTAGGTACAAATGTCAGAATGCCAAGTGAGAACGCTTGGTAACTTACCTTTGTATTTTGAGAAGAAAACGAATGACGTCATCAGTGGGCGCATATCTGTTCGAGCCTGCTTTCCCTATGACGTCATTTCTTTCATTCCACTTATTTGCGCTCATCCAATTACTGGATACCTCTCACGTGGCACCTCTTTGGAGAGCTGACACTTTTCCACCCTCTCCGATAAATAGAGTAGAATGTAGTGGAATTGTCCATTGTGAATTCACGCGCACACAAATCTTAACGAACATGAATGCTGAAATTCACTGAACTGCCACTTTTACATCACTTTTTGTGCATTTTTCGTTATGCCCTACTGAAGATTTCTTATTCATTAAATTTGGTTAAAGAATTTGATTTATTAACAAATAATTAAGCATCGTTAATATATTTTTAGTGAAACCTCTTGGTGAACTTTCCAGAAAGGTGCTATTATCTGGGTACCTATGGATCGGAGGTGGGTAACAATAAAAACGGAATGTCTACGTGGAATTTGAGGAAAAATAATCCCGATAGCTTGAAATTTAGTGGGTAATTTCATCAATTTTGAAGACCAGTTTTCCTTAGATTGATTAGTCGTTTGCATCCAAAAGTTAGGGAACATTCAGTAGGTGGCATTACGCTCAGTACACACCACAGAGCAAATGTGCAAATATTGGGGCAGTTGTGTGCTGTGAATAGCGATGATAATTAGTTGCCTTCAGCGACTGATGAGAATTCTGAATTCGTGGTGTAGTCATAGTTTTCATATTTATTACTAGGGCTAATTTTTTCTGTAGAATCAGGCTTCGGTTCATCTAAATACCTACCTCATAACTCTCTACAGCCAAGGAAAGCAAACAAACGTAAGGGTAACTATGCAGACTAAGCAGACAGAGAAGAATCATGCAGAGATTCAACCTTTAACCATGAACATAAAACGGAAAGAAATGCAAATTACAGGATTCTAATCACACTCGACATGCTTACGATATTATTGCTTTTGCTATGTTAAAAAGATTTAGCAACATTGAGTCTTTAAGTTCAATTCGTTTGATAAATGGCTATCTGAATCTCAATTTTTACAGTGAATACTCTGTTTAATAAAAACTTTACAATTCCAGTTTATGCTCGAGGACGCGAGAAAAGCAAATGAAGCGGCCGCTGACACGGTCGTCCGAAAGACTGCTTACGCCACCCCGGTGACGGAAACCGGCGACACGACTATCACTTTACCTCTCCGCAAAAAAACCGACGAGAAAGGTGAGTGTTTTGATTATAGCTTCTTCCTTATTCTACGGGACGTTCACACAAGATTGTTAACCTCCTAGGGATAGATTTTGCAACTAATTTCCAACATAAAGTTTCTCTTTGCAATTTTTTCGTAAACCCTCGATTTTTGGAGTTTTTTTTCACTTTCAAGTTTTTTCTAGTGTTTTTGACCTAGCATCACTAAAATGACCGTATGTCCCCTAACTTACAGTGTAATTTTAAAAATAGATATATCGTTTGAAAGGCTTGATTTTTTGGCGCAAGAACGGAATTTTTATCTCAATCCTATGGAGAGTTACCGTCTGGAAGGACATATATATATATATATGCCTGTGTGTGCGCTCGCGCGTCCGTGCTTGCGTGCAAACGTTTTTCCACATACAAACACACTTTTTTTCCCCAATTAAAAAAGTAAAATTAAAATTGATTATGCTGTCGAAAAGCAGCTTTTGGCAAGTTTTTCCTGCCACGCGTAGTTTTTCACATTTTTTTTACTACTTAACGTACCTTAAAACGGTAATTTTCAAAAAGTAGGAATTTTCGTGTTTAGTCCATTTTTTCGCACTCATGACCTAATGTAAAAAGAATCCAAATACCTTAGGGAGATGGAAAAGTTAATGCTCTTTCCAGCGATATATATCTAGTTATAAGTTTATACAGTAAGATTGGGGAGATATGACCATTTTAGTGTTGTAAGGTCGAAAACATGAAAAAAAGCTTGAAAGTGGAAAAAAAAAAAAAAAATCAAGGGCTTAGAAAAATTGCAATGAGGAAATTTTTGTTGGAAATTAGGTAGTTGTAGAATCGATCCCTAAGAGGTTTACAATCTGAAGTGTTTTAAGTAATGTTACTATTGTAAGTATTGTAATTACTGTATACAGGGTGTACACATTAAGGTCGCCTCTTAACAGTTTATTTGTACCCTGCTAAAAACCGAGTTTTTTCCATTTTAAAATTTTGGTCGTGTTTTCGACCTCATGCCACTAGAACGGCCATAACTCCCTTCATTTTGTGAGTAAAATCAAATCTGAAGAGGCCGTTGGGAAGAGCATTATATTTCTCATCTTGCTGATGCCAAATCAAATTTTTTCGCTTGGATTGAACGGGGGATAAATCAGCCTAAAAAGTGAAGTAGGTCGATTTTCTAAAATCTTTGGTTTTTTCAACGTTCGTAGGTTCCAGTAATTAGACGCTTGAATTTTTGCAGGTAGGCCTAAAAACTGCGCCAGAATCTTAGCTTTCCAGCTGTATAGTCAATTTTGCTTTTACTTGGCTAATTAGTGGATAAAATAATGTTTTAATTTTGGAATAAATGGGTGTTTCAATGAGCTCGATGGTTTTCGTGAAAAATGACCCTCTATGAAAATACGAGTTTTGGGCCGGTTTCTACGTATTTTTTAACGCTGAATCGAATAGTGACACTTGCAGATCTCCCCAACTTAGTTATAATCGAGTTTTACACTTTTACTCACGAATTTTTAGTTGGTTTGTTATGCTCAATTTCAAATGTTTTTGAGGGTGAAACTAGTTAGTTAGTCGTTAAGCCGCGTTTACACTAGCGAAACTTCCTCGCGAAACAGTTGCGCGAGGACTTTGCGCGAGTCAGACTCGCCCATGTAGACGCCCCTCCACTCGCGAAACATTTCGGGGTGAGGACGCTCGCTGTGAGCCCGAGGACAGTCGGTTTTCGTCCGCGCATCAAAGTGTTTCGTGAGAAACAAATTCGCTAGTGTAAACACGGCTTAAACGTTTCGCGAGTAAAATGGAGGGACGACACAAGTTTCCATGATCACTACGAAACCAGAACTGAGGCTTGTCGAGCTCTATTTTGGGAGGTGCGAAATTTCTCTCGCAGCGAGGAAGTTACGCGAGGAAGTTTTGCGCAACTGTTTCGCGAGGAAGTTTTGCTCGTGTAAACGCAGCTTTTGAGGTTAGTCTTACATTCGATTCATTGACATTGGTTTAAATTCAAACGAAAAAACATAACCTTCTTCGAAGTAATGTCGAGATAGGCACAGTCTTAGCTGGGATGTGGTTTCAGAGCCAAATTTTTTAAGCACTGGTCCAGTGTTAAGGGAAAAAAAACTCAATGTAGTGGACGGACCTCTACGTTACTATAGCGAGTTATACTCCCTCTACTTGGGTTCTGACCGCACCTTCGTTCATTCAAACGTGCATTAGAGTATGTCTTGGAATATGTCTAAGAAAATACTTGTATGTATATAACTTAGAATATACTAATATGTCTAAGAATATGTCTTGGATTTACTTGCATTGATGGTGTACGTCGCAATAATATTACGAACTTCTTACTGCTGTTTCAGAGTCCGATAAAGATAATGACAGTAGAACAGCCCAGGCGACACAAGCGGCAATACAAAGGCGCCGAAGGCCCAAGAGAAGATCTACGGGGGTAGTTCATGTCGACATGGATGTAAGCCATTCTAATATCACCATAAAGTTTATTGCTGCGTAATTGATTTTTTCCATTTTTCACTCAATTTCCGGGGGTAGGCTACATAATCGGGGAAAACTTTTTGAGCCATCAATAAGCTGAGACGTCATCGAAGCGGGGTGCAAATTAATTTTCTGACTCCCGATTGTTATTAGTTTTTTCCTATTCTTTAAAAAAAAAGCCAGTAATTGAAGAAAAAACAAGAATTACTTAACCTATTAGCAAATAACAATAGCATTAAATTCACATTAGAAAGAGGTCGAACGCCAAATTCCATACTTTAATGCATGCATCCTTCGAGAACCTGATGGCCTACTTACCTTCAAATGGTATAGTAAACCCACATCCAATGACAACCTGATTAATTTTAATTCCCACCACCCACTAAATTTTAAAAGGAACTTTATATACAATTATGCATATACAGCGCTTATACTCACATCCACCAAATACTACATATAACTCTACCAAAGGGAAACTTGAACAGACATTTCTTAAGAACCAATACCTCCTCACCGAAATCAGCAAACAAATTAAGAAAGCTGAAAAACTCGTCCCTTCGGGCCTCGCAAGGGGCAGACCCCCCCCCCCCCCCCCCCCCCCCCGGATGTTTGTTATTACTTAGAGCCCGTGGCTAAAAGTCAAGAAACATGGAACATGCCTGGTAGAAGTGACCAAGTAACAAAAACTAAATTTTTCAGGAACTTCATACGACAAATAGAATCGAAACAATCAATTTTCAGAGAATATCATATTTTTGTAGATAGGGAGAATGACTTCTATTCCACAATTAAATTGCAACTACAATATATATTTCACCTGTTTACAGGCATCATCAGGTAGATATCCTAAAACATAAAAAAAGGACTTGATAAAACCAAACTAATTCTCATGACTTACAGTGACAAATGACTTAGATATTTTTTATTACAAATATAACCCAACAAGTAAAAAATGATTTGACTTACTTAATTATTATAACATTGCACAAGAAATCAAGTGTTTTAAAATAGAAATTTCTTGTGCAATGTTATAATAATTAAGTAAGTCAAATCATTTGTTGGGTTATATTTGTAATCAAATATATCTAAGTCATTTGTCACTGTAAGTCATGAGAATTAGTTTGGTTTTATCAAGTCCTTTTTTTATGTTTTAGGATATCTACCTGATGATGTAAATAGATTAAATATATACTGTAGTTGCAATTTAATTGTGGAATAGAAGTCATTCTCCCTATCTATAAAAATAGAATTCCCCAAAATTACTAGTGACGCCATCCAAAAACTCAGAATGTCATATTTTCCGAACTTAATCTGCAGCAACTGCAGGCAACTTTGTGCCAGCTGCAAATATGACAGGCTTATTTCCCTCTCTTTTCTTTTTATGATCTTTAACGGAATTCGTGTTGTGGTTGCAGGAGATTGATCCTGACCGTCAAACCGACGCTCAAGGGGCCGGCGACACGGATGACAGCCTCAGCCTCAACAACTCTGAGGTAATATTCCTTCATCTCTATGCTAAATTAATGAAGCTGTATAGTTAGGCTCAAAATACATACAAGCAAACCGTTCTTTCTCTTCGATCCCAACAATGTGCAATGTATAGACCGTGTTCCTGTGTCGTAACGCCTCACTGGAGAGTTTTTGTACTTCTTGTATTCGCATTTCTCGTAAACACGAAAACAAGCTGTTGGAGCAAGCACGATTATTGCTAACCTTTTTCGCATTGTTTCTCGTAGCGTTTTCGTAAGCATGAGAAAAAGAGAACTCTTATTGTGAAGTTAACGTGACTCTTGTAGTGATTCACTGCTTAACACTTGCAGTAAGTGGACAATTTTCAAAATATAACGTAAAATAAGAAACAACGACCACTTACCACTACATCATACAAAAAAGATTCAGCGGTGAAGTCTAGTTAAATCCAGAGAATACTCTTATACGTGGTTTATCGACATTTTTCAGCATTTTGGTTTTGCGAGAGTAATATTGTAGCATTACAGTGTTTCAATTCAACTAAATAGTCACAATAATCATGCCCTGCCCTTGCGATTGTTGGTTGTAGCTATAACCAACGATACCGATCTTACGATGAACGTGTGCAGTTATTGGAATAATAGTTGGATAAATAAATATAAATATATAAAATATTGATGTCTAGATTTTAAAATATAGATTTTATATAATATATATATATAAAATTAATGGTTCTATAACTATTTTAAAAAAATTAATAAAGGTTCCTAGGATCTGACTGCGATGTACAGGCAGTTTCATGAGCTAGTTACTTTTTTATACGTTGTTATAATAGTTTAGGAAGCTTTACTAATTTTACCAAAGGAATAAAATAATAGATATGCTATTTAGTTGAAGTAAACAAGGCATTATGTTGCTACACCAAGAACCCCACGATTTTTCTTGTTTCCAAAATCAATTATTTTGAGTCATAATTTGTACTCAATGTACAACAGAATTGTATCTTCTGTAAAACCTTAAGTATTTTAGTCCATTCAAGATGAGTTGGAGTGGTAGCAGGGGCGAGGCTTGACTTTTTCCTACACTCACTGCAAAAATATTCCCATACCAATGATTAACCTCACGAAAACTTGTTTATAAAAAGACAGGTTAACGGTAGAAAAGGCTAGAAATGTAGAGGAATATTGGTAATCCAATATGGTAATATATATCGTCACCCCTGCAACCTCCAAATGACTTATCTGCAGATCGATGATAATATAATCAGGTGCTGGAGTAGATTTCGTAAATATGAGCTGCATTCATCAAAGATTTACGTATTTCCGATCACTATCACACTCTCGAGATCACAGCGAAAAAATAAAAAAGTAGGCACACAAACCGGTTGCTGAACTATCAGAGAGATTAATTTAGATGATAATGTGATAAGAATGACTGGTTCTTACGCTGAATTGTAACGAAAACTCCTGACATTCGCCGATCTTTGCGAATCCGAGCACCCGATGTCACACCCCCCGCCCAGTTGTCCTAAGACTCCCAGGGAGGGTCGGGGTGGTATTGAGACGACTCCAGCCATAACACTGAAACAGTTGTGTGAGCCGAAAAAAACAGCTCATAAGCCAGGTACTTACTACGGTTAACCTAAAATACATATGTGTGCGAGTCGAAAAAACAACTGCCAGCACATAAATAAGGAACTTACTACTAAGAACCTGAAATTGGTGTGCAAGCCGAGAGAACGGCTGCAAGCACGGGATGCTGTGCGGAGGAGGGTGTTCAGCCCGCCACCTGGAATAAACGGTGTCCAGGGGGGCTTCCCTTTTGTTTGTCACAGAGGCTGAAGTGTGTCCGATAGCACCAGCAGGCACATTGTTTTATTTTTACAGCACAACCTTATGATATATAAATTAAGGTAATTAACCCTTCTCTTGGTGGACACAAAAAGAACATTCTTACCAAACTAAATCTGTCATTCTATATGAAAATGCTCATGAACTGGGGAGCACTAGGCTTATCATTGACTTACCGCTTCCAATCCAATCGTCTTTGTATATGTGGATATATCTATTCAAGGGGTTCATAACTCGTAATGTTAGCACTCAGTTTTACACTAATTACGATTCCTTTTATGTTACACATTATATGCCAATTACCACGAAATAAAATACAGGATACAGGGCATTACATTAGTGCCCTTAGTACGACCTCCAGTAATGGGAATACGTTCAACCTGGAGCTTCAGTCGTCGCTAATATTCCTGTTCCGAGTAAGAACAAGGTATGGGTATATTAGAAGGACAATGCACCTGTTTGGAAGAGCTGATGTGCAGAATGTGACGTCACGGAGAACATAGAACATGTTCTAGTGGATTGTACCTACCCGTTACAGTGAAGTCCGCGAAGTGTTTTTAACAAATGTATTTCTGGAAGACAACAGCGATCTTTCAGAACCATTGAGAAAAAGAAAAAAGAGTGATTATAAAGCTATCCTTTGGTTTTTAAAAGAAAGTAATTTAATTGTGTAAAATACACTAATTTTGTTTAATGGTAAAAGGTAAAATGTGGCACATGGGTCAAACCCAGCCAAAATAAATGGGGGAAAACGTCAGTAGAAAGTTTCATTTTCGAAAAACGAGTTTGTTGTTTTGTCTTTGAAAGCGATCAGAATTTGTGGAACCTTGATTGACTCGGAAGCGAATTGTATTGAACGCCTTGTGCTGGAATCAGATACTGGTATTGCCATGCTGGAATCAGATACGTTTCACTGTTCCCACCGCCTTCCACCAAATCGTGGTTTCACAAAACGAGCTCATTGCACTCACGTGGGTTTTACACGACCATAACCCGTCTGAGATCAGGTCATTGCGTCACCAGAGAAATATTACGTAAATACGGTCTGGCGGATTCAGATCTATGCAGATACTGCGGAATAAAAACCGAATCGACACAACACGTAATACTCGAATGCTCTCCCTAGAATCGAACTCCTCAACTGTGCCACTAACCATACGACGTTCCCCTTCAACCTAGACTCACTAATGCAGTTTACTTGTGCCTTATTTAAGTTCCTATCGGACATAAGTTTTTATGTATGATAAATATTTTTTTATACGGGTGCATATTCCTGTATGCAAATGAAGTATTTAAACATACTATTATAATCTAATGCCTATTACTATGTTATGGCTGTATGTACCTATATCTTTTTTACAAAGCCAATAATAAAAAAATAAAAAAACACGCCTTGTGGAAGAACGGCATGTAGCAAAAACTATCTATAGCTTTGTAGCAAAAGTAGTAGGTTAAAATAAATGTGCCGTGACTCAACTACCTCGAATCTCTACCGCTGTTGTTCTTGTGTCGAAATTAGCTACCTCCACCCGCCTGGTTGTCCCGGCTCACGATCTGACAAGATTTATCTTCCCCGTTTTGTTTACCAAATAAAATCAAGAAAATAGATCGAAATCCCTCTTTTCGTTCGATCGAAGTTGATGCGAAACCCCCTACGGTTTCGGCGTGTTCGTTATTTTTAGCTCGAATCTCCTAACCTTTAAAAATAGATGTCATTATCTCGAGTCCCGCGGTTTTGTGCGGGTTTCCCTGCAAACCTCTAGATTTTCCACTTAGCCTTGTTTTGCTCTTAGCTGTATCGAAACAATTGGATCAGGCAAAAAAGTTAAAAAACGCTCGCCGCTGTCATCCGCCCACTGCACTTATTTTCCCTCCTAACAATAGGTCAATATTGTATTTTTAGACTTGGTGTAATTTCCCAAAATAAATCCGTTGGCCAGGGGGTTGAACTGCGTCTTTACTCGGATTCAGCGTTGGTCCGGTTACCCACAAAGTTCTCCTAGAGCACGAGTCTAGCAATAACAGACACGTAATATTAGGTTCAACACAAACGAATTCGACGAACTTACTCTCCGGTTTAACCAGGTGCCAAATCAGAGTTGCTAGAAAATTCGTTTCGCTCGTCGACTCTCCTATTTCTGAATTTAATTGTCGCATTTCTCGGGTGCCTATCTAATGAGCGTCACCCGTACAGTTAGCATCGTTTGTTTGAGTCGTGCCAAAAAATAAAATAATGAGTTCCTTGGAAGAAGCCGTGCCCGTCATTGTCTATCGCGAGACTATCTATATTAATTTCTGCGTCGTTAGAGAGAGAATAAGTCGGAAGGACCACTCAAGAAATTACTTTTATTGCATTTCATGGTTCAATGCCCTTATCGAATTCTTTTATATGTATTTGTTGCTGCAGGTTCCTGTTTATACATTAATCAACGGGGATATGGCACCATGTATAGTTTGAATTGTTTGATTGTGGTTTGCATTACGATCCGGATGTTAAATGTGAGAAAAATTTCCTCAGTTCATCGTGGACTTTTAATCGACCAATGGAACTTGGCGTTTGAGTCAGTGTTGGGAATAATCTTATCGTCGATATATATCGATAATCTTATCGTAATTATTCGATGATTCTGCGTCAACTACGATTATATTCGTATTTGGGTAATCGTATTCATCTGTCGGCGATTACACGAATACAACACATAAAAATGCGTCACGGCCATCAATTTCAATAGGGCTAGCTTCAGAGGGACGTCCTATTGAAATAGATTTGAGACAAATAGGCTGGGCTCCAATCGTTGAATTTGCTTTAAGGACGTCCCTCTGAAGCTAGGTAATATTAGCAAGGCTTCGCATATTATAGGAGGGACGCCCTATTGAAATTGATGACCGTGACGCATTTTTATGGGTTGTATTCGTGTAATCGCCGACAGACGAATACGATTACACGAATACGAATATAATCGCAGTTGTCTCAGAATCAACGAATAATTATCGCGATTACAATCGTATTCGTATTCGACGATAAGATTATGCCCAACACTGGTTTAAAAGCTCGAGGTGCCGAGCTCGGAGAACAATTTTCATTGAGCCTATTTGAACATAAAAATTCTAGTCACGCAGCCCGATCTTATGAGCGAATTTTCTTAAATCACATATCGCAATATAATATGTTGAATTGTATTGAAATTTGAGCAATTTGAGTACAAAGAAATTGTTAAAAACCAATTTTATGGCAAAAAACCATTACTGAATAAAGTTTTGCTATTCAAAAAAGATTTTTAGATTTTTAGCGAATTTTTGCGATTGATTAACCAATAGGTACTGTGCATGCGCAAAAGTAAAGTTGATTTACATAGACAAAACTTCAAGACAATAATTGACCGATTTCTATGAAATTTTCAGAGATTTGTGTGGGTTAACTCCTATATGACTTCCTCTAAATGTCGTTGCCGTCGGATCAATTGTAGCCTGTGCCCAAACACAATCATAAATTTCTTTTTGACCCGTATTTTTTTCTTCACCTAATTCTATACGTCCATGTTCAATAATAATTCCTCTCTCTCTCTCTCTCTCTCTCTCTCTCTCTCTCTCTCTCTCTCTCTCTCTCTCTCTCTCTCACTCTCTCTCTCTCTCACACACACACCTCTCTCTCCCATGGCTTTCGACAGTGAATGTCGATGGGTGGAGGCGGTTCAGGCCGAGGGTCTAATCATATTTTCCCAAGGTTTCAACAAACCCGAGAAGATGTGGCTCAAAATGTGAAATCCCAAGTGGTTGGCTGTATTCTGACCCATTCGACTTGCTCCCAATTGGGGCTAGTTCTGGTTCCTACTATTACCACATTCCTGATCGCGTCATCCTGCTATCTGTTCCTGGGAGACTTCTTGTGGAGTCTTACCTATAACTCTGAGCGCTTCTTTGCTTCATCTCCACTTACCATACTATCTTTGAAATCTAACTATCGCAATTGTCCATGTTTCGTAAAACGCAAAACGTCCTATTTCGTGTTACTACAGATATCTGATCGATTTATCCGTTGCTCTCATTCTCCGTCCCGAACTTTCACCTATCCTAGTGGTGGGGGGGTTAAGGGAGGGAGTATACATGAAATTCACTCCCGTTCACCCTAAGAAGTTGAAACTTGATAGCTGGGCTCTCTGGGACATCAAGTTACGAATAAACTCAGGGGCCTTTTTCTGGTCAGCCGCGAGTGAGCCACATTCTCTCTTTTTCACCCTAGAAAATTTAAATTCAACATCTCTCGGACAACACTCCCAAACGTAGTCTAAAAGAGTGAGAATGAATGTATGTAATGAATGAATGCACTGTACTAGGATACGGCGATCCGACTTTTGGCTTGGCCAAATTGTATGATATCTTGCATTCTGTGGCTTGGCATCTTTTGTACGCGGTGCGTCTTCTGGGGTTTAATGAATACGACGTGGTATGCCTAGCTTAATAGGTAATTTAAATTGGTAAAAACCGAATGAAGATAGAAAAGTACCTCAAAATGAATTTCTAAGCTAGTACACATTGCGCATGTGCTCAATGCGCAATATTGTTATTTTTGAATTCCACGGAGAAAATGAGTGAGAGGCCCTGTATCATAATCTGCACGGAAGGGCTATTAGATAATGTGAACCGTTTTATTATAATGAATGTTTCTACCTAGAGCCCGTGTTTCCATTTTACTGTGGAACTAATTACATGATGTCTGAAACTAAACTCGGTCATTCTGTTGTTTCGTTCGTCCCTTCGTGCTATTTTATCTTCTGACGTGAACGTTCTAGAAACACTTAGTTCTCTTTTGTTCATTGGGGCCAAACTGCCGGCTGCCAATCCTCGGGTACAGCCAATACTTCGGGGGGATAGAACCGTTGAGATTTTCCTATGACAAGAACCGATACTTCCTCTGGACACCTTCCAGGTGTTACAGATCTAGAGAGCAATCGGGATCAGTTTCTTCTACACACTTGACCTCTTTACTCTAAAACTTGCGACGCTTCTACTTTTTATTAATTCAGTCACGCGTTTGAATGATTCGTTGGCCACAAGTCAGCGTATTTATTATGTGTGAATCACTTAAAGAAAAACCATAGGCAAGTGAAACAAAGACTAGTTCTCTCAAAATTGGTGGAGGGGAGGTGTGGTTACGCCAGATTTGCATAGAAGAGTTATGAATAAATATATAATGAACCTTTGTGTAATAATTGGCAGCGTAAATGCTCTTTCAACGAATTTTCGTAGAAAATTAAGCTATGAATCAAAAAAAAAAAAAAAAAGAAATAAAATAAAAAATTTCATAGGTTTTCTGTCTTTTTTGAGACATTTTGAAACGAATTCTTGAGTTAAGTAAACACTTTTTCAAATATATGTGATTTCAGACGATAACTCTCTTAAGGATTGAGATAAAAATTCCGTTCTTGCGCCAAAAAATCAAGCTTTCCCAAAAAAGATTTTGGCCACAACGTTGACCAAAACATTTTGAGCACATTGAATTGCTCAAATTTCATAATAATTTATTTCAAAAAATCTCTCAAACTGGCTTAAATCTGGTAAAATTTGTTAAATTTATATTTTTCAGCACATTTTTCGCTAACAAAAAAAGTTTATCAGCGTTCTAGTTCAACAACGAGCAATATAAAATGTATGCACAGCATTATGCAAAAAAATGTACTAAAATTTCATTAAAATTTGCTCAAAACTCTATAAAACTTCGTAAAAAAGCTAAAATTTCCAAATCTTCTTTGAATTGCAGAATGTTATTTTGAACGAGTTTTGGTGCCATAAAATTGGTAGTAACTATTTATTTGCTCTCAAAGTGCTCAAATCTTGGAAAAATTGCAACAAATTTCAAAGCAATGTAACATATATACATAACATAATACGATAATTTACGAAAATTCGCTCATACGATCATACTGCATGACTGGAACTGATTTTCTTTCGAAAGTTATCGCAAAGCTTACTGTAGTTCTATGCTATAAATAGACTAGAAAAGAAGTCGTCGACATTGAGCTATTCCTCCTGGTTCTTCTTCATATTGTGATCAGAAAGGTACCAAAGTTTAGACCTCAATAGCAATGTGTTTCGTGGAGGAAGGTAAATAGAAATACAGATGTGCCAACAACTGGTGACCGAAGAATAGTCGGAATGCTTAAAGTTTGGATATTTGGCATTAGAGAGAACAAGGGGGCGGGAGAAGTAACTTTAGAACGCTTCACTTGTTACCTTGTATGTCTTCTTCGACATCCTAAAGTGTAGCATTCGAAAGCTTTTGAATGGAAAACATTTTAGAATACAAATTCGGAGTTCTTCCAAAAGTATTCAGTTAGAAATAAATTTTTATTGCGTTAAGAATCGACCAGTTTCGCCCTTTGGCCTCTTTAGGACAATCGTATGGTGTTGTGGAAAGTTCTCATTTTTGGTGTATTCTATTGTGAGGTTTCATTTTAATATAAACTATTGCAACACATTAGGTGTGTTCCAAGCACCGCGAGTTCATGAACTTTTCGGAACTGGTTCGGCGCCGAACCTTATGCGCACGTGAATCGTGTTCCAAGCGTTTTGAGTTCAGGAACTCAACACTCGCTAAGGTGTTCCCACCGCGTCGGGTTCATGAACTGAGTTCAGTGAGTTCATGAACTTTTCAGACCTGCTCGGGGATAGGGTTGAGAACTCGAACTGAAGGAAACCTTTCTGAACCTTCCAAAAATCTCATTTCACTGCGAACCTTTGTTCATTCATTCTTTCTTCATTCGTTCTCAATTCATTCTTCATTTATTGTTCCTCACTTGCCTTGCAAGTCATGAATCTCAATAAAATAGCAGGGGGATTCTTTCTAGAAGAATCGGATTCGAATTCGGAAGTATATACTGCAATAGCAGATTGGGAGTGGGTCCTTACTTCCGATGAGGAGGAGGACTTAGATCAACAAGAATTTGAGGCGAATAGAGTCGTCCCTAAGAACATCGGCTTCTTTGAAAATGTTCTCCGATTCTACGACGGTGACCGGTTCATAGAACATTTTTTATTTTAGTTATTAGAGCAAGAGGGCTCATAAATAACCGAGATGAGGTTTTCACGTTACTAAAGACGACGCTAGCGCTAGTTAGTGCATTGACTGTCATGTGAACTACAGTGTTCCCACCGACGGGTTCTTGAACCTAAAAGTTTCATGAACTCATGGAACCCGTCTGAGTTCATGAACTCACGAGTTCATGAACTCAGAGGGGTGTTTGGAACACACCTAACAGCTGTGTTCCAAGCACCGCGAGTTCATGAACTTTTCGGAACTGGTTCGGCGCCGAACCTTATGCGCACGTGAATCGTGTTCCAAGCGTTTTGAGTTCAGGAACTCAACACTCGCTAAGGTGTTCCCACCGCGTCGGGTTCATGAACTGATTTCATTGAGTTCATGAACTTTTCAGACCTGCTCGGGGATAGGGTTGAGAACTCGAACTGAAGGAAACCTTTCTGAACCTTCCAAAAATCTTATTTCACCGTGAACCCTCACGCTAATACTTGCCTACTTGCCTTGTCATGCGCCTGCTTGATGGTTGTTGCGTTATCGTTTTTCACATCTCTTTAGTTCTTCGCTTGTGTTGCACTTTATTTACGTCATGAATCTTAATAGAATAGCGGGGCTCTTCCTAGAAGATTCTGATTTGGAATCGGAAGTGTATGCTTCCATTGCCGATTCTGAGTGGGTCTTTAGTTCTGATGAGGAGGAGGAGTTAGATGAACAGGAATTTGACGCGGATAGAGTCGTGCCTTTCGATGAAGCAGGATGGATGCACACTTTCATTTTGACAATCTTGAAGTAACAATGAATAAACGTACAAATGAGGGAATGTCCCTCACATAAATAACCGTGACGAGGTTTTCACGTTACTAAAGACACGCTGGTAGGTGCATTTGAGTGTCAGGTGAACTACAGTGTCCCCACCAACGGGTTCTTGAACCTAAAAGTTTCGTGAACTCGAGGAACCTGTCTGAGTTCATGAACTCACGAGCTCATGAACTCAGACGGGTGCTTGGAACACAGCTATTAGGAACCCGATTGGAGTTTTTTGGTCCCAAATGCTATAAATGTTCATATGCTTTCATTAGACAGTTTCGTATATGTTGCAATAGTTTATAATGAAATATCACCTCAGATGTGAATAGGATCGTAAGTGAAATAACTTTCTACAACACCATTTGAAGTAACAAAGAAGAAGCTATTATAATGAATTATCAACTTAAACTACTAACTTAACTGAAACTATCATGATTATTAACCTAATAAAAATTTATTTTCACCGAATACTTTTGGAAGAGCTCCAAACTTTCGAACACCCTCAACCCCATTCGGCAAAGGAGATTAAAACCAGCAATATTTTACGATAGTTCCCCAATATAAGAGAAGGCTCTTAGATCGAGAAGATGAAAAGTGAGAAAATTACGCGCCTCAGGGGTTTTAAATTCGCTTATATACAGGGTGTCCTCAAAAACTCCCCCCCCCCCTCCCCCTGCTAAAATTATTAATAATGAGGTTTAAAAAAATATAAAAAATAAATAAATAAAGTATAAATAACAATAAATAAAAAACAATCGATTTTTTGTTGTTGTAAGGATCTCAAAAATTACCAAATTACGCATTGCGCAATTTACATCAATTTCGTTATTTTAAATGGGAACCCCCATTTTGTATTGCAGATTTGATTTCTACGTGACATTTCATGAAGAAATGGCCCTTCACTCGATTTTTTAAGTGCGGAAACGGGCACGATTCCGCTCCAAAAGCGCGCAATTCCGCTCTAAAAGTGCAATAAATGTGAAATACTGAGTATTTGAAGGTACTCAATTGCCACATGTAGTAGGTAAATGATTTTGGAGTATTTTTCCGTGCTGAACCTCGTAATCATGTTCATTTATTGGTATTTGCACCACCAACTTGGGAAATCACCGAAAAACTGAGCAGAATTGCGCTTTTCTTACACATTTCTACAAAGCACATAAACCTACTAAAATGTAGGTTTTTCGATGTTTTCCCAAGTTGTCGTTGCAAATATCAATAAATGAACATCATTACGAGGTTCAGCATGAAAAACTACTCCAAAATCATGTATTACATGTGGCAATTGAGTACCTTCAAAAACTCGGTATTTCACATTTATTGCACTTTCAGAGCGGAATTGCGCACGTTTGCGAACTTTGGGGACAACCTGTATACCGAATACAGTTATCATTATTGATTCATTGACAGCAAGATTCGTGTGGAATAATATAGCAACTATGATGATTCTCCGATTATCTGAACATTTTATTGAAATCGTGTTAGGCAAAATTATGAGGTTATGCGTGTTGAAATAAGAACATATGTTTGAACGTAACGGCATAAGAACAATCAGAAACTAATACCACTGAGTTGAGATGCCATTTGTACGATCTAGGGGCACCACTATCCTCACATAGTTTCAACAAACCCGAATGAAAATGATGGATTTATAGCTTGTTCGGCGTTTTTTGTGTGATTAGTGGTCACACGCTCAGTCAGACAACGACGAGACCAAAATTGTTCAAAAATTTCTAAAACGCAAAATATGTGAAACTTATTGATTTCAGAAGCTTCTTGATTTTGCAAATTTTTGAGAATTTCTGTCCAGTAAGAAAAATGACGGACGAAATGTTTTTAACCTGATTTTTTGAATTAACGTATTTTTAAACGTAAACAAACAATTTAAAGGGGTTAAACATTATAATACGTACCTTCAGAAATCTAATGTTCTCTTGCTTTTTGCTTTTCTTAGGTCTCTGAATAGTTTTGTTTGCCTGATACGTTTCTGATCAATTCTCTAAACTAAATCATAATCCGATGTTGATACGAGTAGAGTAGATTGTATCGATTGTGATTGATTAGCCCCTAGACCTAGACTGTCAATAGGTGATAATATCACCATTGGTCTATTAAGAACGTGTAAGCATACTTATGAATTTCATCAATTCAGCAATAACTTTGTCACCCTATTCGATGAAATTTTCAAAAATTAAGAGGTTTAGCTCTTGTAGAATCCTTTACACATTTCATTGCCACAGATCATTAATACTTAATTCCACGATATCTAGAATATACATGGTATATCATTTCTTGGCATTTGTTGGCATGTCCTTGGAATTTGGACAATTCTGATTCAGTATTTTAAACCTTTCAAAACAGAAATCGGATGGCTTTAGTAGGTAACCTCTGCAAACAGTTCCCAACCAGTTTTTCCCGGGGCCGGAATACTTGTTAGTAACGAGCTCCTTTCGTTGAAATTGTATCTCCATTCTAAAGGCAAAGTATCCAGCGATCATTTCTACAATATCTAGTTTCTCAAATTTTCTCAATTCGCGAATGTTTGAGAAATAGCGCTTTTGAATACTTCTTACAATTGCTCCTCTTTTCAAATCGATTTTTCCGATCAGACTTATGTCGGTACTTGGAATGGTCTGCTAGGAATATGTAAAAGGGTCTGGTTTCAACCCGAATTCTATAGGCAAACCCTATAACTCAATCTTCAGATCATATTTAATAATCAATAACAAACAATACTTATTGTTTGTCCTTGATGAAGACCTAACCGTCGAAATCGATTTAACTCTGCAACGGCGTATAAACCGCAAATAGCGGAAAGAGTAGTTAACTTCCCTCCTGTCAAATCTAAGCTAGTCTCAAGTTGATTGATGACTTCTCTGGTAACTGTCTAATTTGTAAAAGTATTTTAAGCATCCAATTTCCTAGGTAGACGAATTTTGTTCCCAAAAACCTCAGCCAAACGTCAGGTCTTGAATTAGCACGGCGTAACTCTGATGTCTCGTTTGAAATCTTTCCTTTGTCAAGAATACAAGAATTCACCACTCATTATTTGGCACTGTCTACAATCACCCAGTGGAGTTTTGACAACAATTTCTGGAGTGCCGGCCTGGCTAACAATCATCCTACGATCACCGAATTAGATTCGTTGAAATCAGTCGAGAAAACGTCACTGCTTCATATATCTCGCTTTTATCACATGGGAGTGTGTCTTTTTGACACATATGCGTGTCAAGGTAGCTTGCTGACCCTCGCTTATTTATAAGCCGAACTGGGTCAATGGTTGGATCTTGGATCGATGTCAGCTCGTCAGATCACTCTCACTCACCTCAAAGAACTCTAAAAGTTTTTCTACCTTTCTTCGATCTAATCGACTCGAGCTTTTACGAGAAATCAAAAGTATTTTCGATCCTTTGAAGACTCGTGAAAAAGCTAACTGAAAGGGGTCATTTCATCTGGAAGTAAACGATAGGGATGAAAGGGCGACAGTTAGTTCCATTTTGTTAGGGATACTTAATTTGTATTTTTATACCGTTGCCATCAGTGGCATCTATTTTCAAACCTCTGGTTTCGACCCGTTGCCAAAAAATACGAGTTCCCCATATGTTTTGGTTCAATCCCAATTCCTCAAATTGTTCAAGCGTAATAACCTTGCTCATCAGTGTTTATAGGTATAAATAGGCGCGGGGGGATGGATGTGGTTGTCAGGACCAGGCGAATCTCCCAAAATGATGGATGGATGGCGGAGTCAACACGGTGGGGCAATCGGTTTACCGAATCAGCACTTGGTGGGTAGACGCTTTCCCGTCAATCTGACTGTGTTTTGCGTCAACCTCAGACAAAACGGTACCGCTGCTGGGATGGCCTCCCATGAGGCACCAGGTGGTGGTGGGAGGGAACTCCGATCCTATTTTCGGACTCTTTGGGAGCGGCCAGTTTTTCTCTAGTTTTGTTCTCCACGCTGGTCAGTTTGTGTGATTCCCATCTATCGCTATGTCCTATCGTCGCACTCCGTCTGTAGGTCGGCCGTCGAGTTTGTATTCGTCCTCGCCAGGGTTCACTGGACTCTCAGGTCTGGGAGGTATCTCGAGCTACTCTAGTTCTGGTAGGATTGGCCGCTTCTTCCGCTTGTTTTGTCCATTCTGCTCGCTGCATGGAAAAAAAACATTGATCGTTATCCAGCCTAATTTTCGAATTTTCTGTTGACTTCTCGCTCATTTAAACCAAACCTTCCAAAGCCGTGATAAAAGGTTTTGGAAAGAAATCATATACGAAACAGGAAAAATCAAGGAAAACACCATATCAACAATACATTTTACAATAGATTTTAAAAAAATGACAGCAGATTCGGAGGGATTCGGACCTCCTTGTATTATTTGAGGTACTCTTCCACCAAAACACCATTCCATCCCTCCCCGACCGTTAAAATATTTATGACCTGTCATGTGGTCAACATTGTAAATTCAAGTGACAATTTAAATATCTTGCATTACCTATTTTTCCCCGCAAATCATCGGTAACAGTACTTATCTAATATGCAATAGGTACTACATACTATAACTAAAACTTTTCGCTCTTTTGCTCTTCCAAAACAAAAACATAAATGTATAAAAACAACGCTGTCTGAAGAAATCCGCGAATAATTTTGTAATCAAATACATAAAATCTTCCGTACATCCTGAACATGAATCTGCTTAGGAATTATTTTCCCTAATGTATTCTACTGTCAATAATCAATTATTATGACCTAAACGGCTGGATACCGACCAATATCTGCGACTTATGGTTTTATGGAATCTCTTCATCAGCCTTGTACGTCATCCGGCGATAACATCGTTTTAAAACTACTATTACAGCCCTAGGATTGATTGCAAGCTATCGCAATTTCACTTTACCTACTACTGTAAAGTCTAAGAAACCAACCAGTCTGAAAAACAGTGTTCGTGAACTCCCCAAATAACATGGGTTTGGACCCAGTAGAAAACATGTATACATATGGGCAAACATGTATACATATGGGTATACATGTATACATATGTGTAGGCAGGGTCTTTACAATTGGTCCAGAACCTCCTAGGGGTCGAATTTACATCTCATTTCTCACAAAAAGTTCTCCTTTGCATTTTTTTCTTTTATTCCGCTAAAAAACCGAGTTTTTTCACTTTTGAGATTTTTTTCGTGTTTTCAATCTTAAGTCACTAAAACGGCTATACCTATATACTTTAATTTTTGGCGGAAACAATTGAGGGTACCGTTGGAAAGAGCGTTGAATTTCCTTTTGGATAGGCTACCTAAAGTGCTAATATGCGGGTAAAATATTCAGAAATCTACCCCACAGTGGAAAAATTGTCAGAAACGAAAAACTACGTATTTTTGAATCCGCTAGACGGCTTGGATAATCCCACGGAATTCTTGCGCACGTTACTGGAAAAACTTGGTCATGATCCACCCTTTCCAACGGTTTGCTCGATTTTATTTTTAAAATATTAATTGAAGGAGAAAATTGTGATTAAGTGAAAAAAAAAGAGGAATTTTTAGGCAAATCGACGTTTTTCACGATAAAATTCTTTCTCGTGACTGGAGGAGTTAGGGCGTGGTATACTTGTATGATATCTTATTTACAATATTGTTAATAGCACTTGATGAAATGTAAGTCTTAATGAGACATTTGTCGCCAATGGCAAAATGGCAGTCATAATGATGGCAAAATCGTACTCAAATCTCTCCTATTCATCGTGGGACCGTCCCTATTCATTTGATAGGGAGCGTCTCTGGGACAATAAGAGACGTGCAAAGTCAGGAGGCCATCCTGATCTGAAAATTGAGCTAAACCGTAGGACATTGAAAATTTATAGGGAGCCTCAGTGGGACAACAAGAGACGAATGACTCTATAGGCTCCATCCTGATCTGCTGAGCGAGCTAAAATTTATGCTGTCTGTCAGATTTCAACGAAATTTGATAGGAAGCCTCTCTAGGACATCAAGGGATGAATGAAATTACGGGCTCCACCCTGAGTTCCAGCTGACCGATTCGCATGGCGTTTTTTGCAACATGCTCCGCGAACCAGCGGCACGTAAATAGGAAAGCATTTTGTGAAAATATTTTCCAGTGACTAAGACAAAATCGCTATTAACCACGGTTCACCTAGCGACATATTAAGGACGGCTCACCTTAGTTACTGTGGAGGAAGAAAATTATATCCAATACTAGTAGAAACTCTCATCTAGAAAGAATATAATGATGCAGGAATTGTTCGATTGGAGAATAATTTGTTGGAATATATTAGCGGAAGGATTATGTATCCGTGACTTCATTCCACCTTAGGATTAGGCACGAGTGCTCACTAATGTTATTCACGTGTTTCGTTCTGGACGGTTGCCCGCGGGTCCTCAGTGTCATTGGCTCTATCAGATAAGGCCCTACACAGCTACTGAGATTGTTCAAAAAGTGCCAGAGCCAAGTTTTCACCTTTGCGCACCAAGATCAGATTTCAAATGAAAGCGAGGGATCCTCAAAATATTTGGAAAATATTTCTTAGAAGTTTACATTGGGAACTGGCATGGCAGTGTCTTGAGCAGAACAAGTTGAACAGGTTTTAAAATTTGCAATTCGCTATTCTGTACAAGTTACCTTCTTTACTATAGAATATTTCAATAGAAAAATTAGTGTCACATCAAGTTGAAATTTTGGCAAATTGAACTCTGTGCAAATGGGTTCAAATTTCAAGCAGATAAATGTAATAAAACTAAAGCGAACACATTTTTTGCGTGGCAAGCCGGAATCAACAGTTTTTGACATACATTTGACAATTTGTTGATATCCTTGATTAGATTTTAATTCCATTTAAACAGTGATAAACCTAATTTACCCTAAGATAAAATGTAACTGCGAATGCCCATAATATATTCACTATTCGCTCCGGATAAGCAAGGTCCGCTGCTAGGATAGGAGCGCTAGGGGGCGAAGTACCTATGGACATGTTGGTTGACATGACTTTCTCCTTGTAGATTTCTTGCATCACCCTTTTTCGCTCTACAATTCGTTCTCAGCACCATCAATCTTGTCGATACTCGTCAAAAATGTTGATTATATTATCAATAAGTGAATTCCTATTATAATAAAGAAATACATAAACAAAACTAAAACCGACCGTGACGAGATGGACTTGAAGTTCATATTATTAACTTGGAAACAGGGAGCAAATATCCATCTGAATCTCTTATCTGAGCTTCCTGTATTGTCAAATTTCTCGAGAGCTTTCAGAATGCATTGTTCAGTAAACTGATCTTCAATTAATGTACGTACAAGGCTGGCGGAGAGAATTAACCCTTCAATGACAGTTGCAATTGTCAACTTGGGTTTTGGGGTATTCCAGGATACGGTAGCAGCCTCTCCCAGAGTTCCCCTTACTTGAACGGTCTGTCCAGCAGCCCCACATCGTACACGTCTTACGGCGGCACATCATCTGGCTATGGCTCCCTCCATCTTCCTTCCGTCTCTTCCACATCTCTGGCCCCCATGTCCCCAGCAGTATTTTCTTCCCTCCTCAACGCTTCGCTGGGCGGCAAGTCTTCCCGATCCTCCTCTCCCAGCACTTACCGCCCTGGCTCGTCCTACTCCATTTCCCCGACCATCAGAAGTCCTTCATCCTCTAGGTATCCCAGCCGGTCCAGTAGTTTCAATAGGCAACTCACGCGGCCCTCAAGGAAATCCGACCACGTCTTGTCTGCCAGCACGAGAAGTCTCGCTTCATCAGAAGGGTATGAGGTATGTTTTTGGCAACAACGAAACTCGAATTCGTTCCATTATGTATGCTTTGTATTCGTGCAGGAGGTTGCAAAATGTATTGTCCTGTGGGGAGTATATGTGGTTGCCAGGTGTTAATAGGTCGGATTGCCTGTAACGGGTTTCTCCAAACTTATTAAAACCCCTGCGTCAATTGGTTGGAAACTTTAACTCTGGAATGCTTTGGGAAGATTTCAATACCGTATAGATTCAATGCAAGGAAAGTAGAATAACAATCGGTCTAATTATGTACCTGATCTAACATCTTTAATTATAATGTTACTTGATCAGATCCCTTGTTGACATTCTCGTGTTGCACTAGGATATAATTTTTAACGTTTAGTCTAAAATTGTTGGAAAATTTTCTAATTTAATGCTCCAAACTACGACGCTTGTGTTCCTGTGTTGAAACGAGGTACCGAACGCCATTCTAAATAGGTCTGCTCAAAATTGTTTGTAGTTATATCGAGATGTATAATACATTTACTTTGTCATATTTATTGATTCCTAATTAATTGAATTAGAACGAAGGTGAAAGAACGGTTTTTGCATTAGTTGTGTGTGTTTCATCGAGCTTATTTTTGCGTTATGTGTTATGCAATTATTATGTAAATTATATTATTGTTTCTTAATTCCGATGTAGAGTGGTGGAGAGCAGTCAGAGGCGTCATCAAGGCTAAACTCAGTTTCTGTCGAAGACGAGAGTAACAGGCAGCAGCCGACTACCGAAAACGGAGAGATTGACTATAAAAAGGTTAGTAGATATCCATTATTGACAATAACTTAATCGTAGAAACAAAAGACAGTAAGTGTCTTTTCGTTTCGTATGTAGGTGGGTGGGTTATTGACACGCGAATATCTTCTCCGTGCTGCCTCTATTATTATAACGACAGTGGCAAGTGTGAGGACCTGTCAAATCGTTGGCAGGTTGCCCTCTCCGCCGGATTCCTAGCTTGACCTTTCATTTCGAATATCAATAGTAAACAACTATCTGATCTATGTTCCACAGTGTGGCTTGCTTAGTCTCGCTCCTTCAATATAATTTAGTGTTATTGCTTCCGAGTCTACGTATAGGTAGCGGATCCATTGTTAACACTTTCGGGAGATGACAATTTTTTTCCAAAATCAAAATTCCATCTCTTATACGTTTTAGACCATTCTGAACAAATCTAAAGGGTTATTTCCGCTAGTTGTAATAGTAATAGCCCCCGGTACCCGACTTGCTAGTGTATTGCTTGTGAAAGGTACGTACCTTGTGTTTTTTAGTGTTTTATGTCCGTGTGCCCGCAAATCCTTGAAATACGCTTAACTGCTACAGTTTTCATCCGATTAGGATGCAATTTTCTGGAAATATGCAGATTAGGTTACAGATGGTCTCCTATCAGTTTCATTGCATAACAATACTACGCATGTGCAAACGTAAATTGTATCAAGTGTCATTTTCTTACTGCTCGATTGAACGTTTTTGCTCAAACTCCAAAGGAATCTTTCAAGAATATTTGAAAACAATTCAATGATACCACCTGAACATTCATGCTATGGTATCAAGGAAGCTATTTACCAAACTCAACTTTTTTAATCGTATTCCTCCTTGTTTATATTACAATATTATTGTATTAATTTGATCTACTTTATCTGTTTACAGCTGTGGGAGGAGTCTCAAGCTGAGAATGCTGTTCTTCGTGAAAAGCTTAGATGTACCGAAAACGAACTTTCAGATGCGAGAAGATCTGAAAGAGGTTCATCGCATGTACGTTTCCCACATTCATTCATTTCAACTTATTAAATTCATGATCTTTACGTATCTTCAAGTCTTTAGTTAACGTTAATTATATTTAGGTACAATATATTAATTGTTAACTGTTTGAATGAAGTAACTGCTCATTTTGAGTGATGGGCCACTCAACACCCAGTTAAATAAGTCAGTCTGAATGTCTCTAATCAGAAGATTTGCATCGCGGACCTTTAAACAGGTCTTTCCACACTCCAGGTCCAATAAAGACCTCCTTCTTAAGCTACGTACGCACTTGTAACAAAGGCTTGTTCCATTCCTCCGAACCGCACATTGATCGTATCATTTAGAGGAAGAAGACATTGTAACATGACAGATTACCGGCCGATGCATGACTTTTGAGCCAAATTTCATAACCAGGGGTTTTTGAGAAAAGCTTCAGTAAGCACATTCAATTTTTGGAAACTACGTAACTTGAAACGTCAACTAACTTAGGGGCCATTTATTAATCACAGATAAAGCCCAGGCAAACTCTAAGTAACTAGCGTCCCCGGATAACTTCTAGTTGGCTGTATATCAACTCACATTTACCTGCAAGATACCGCTTTCTGCTTGGTATCCTTACCTGAGACTCATCTCCCTCAGTTAGCGAAGTATCTGGTGGATAACTTTTGTAGAGAGGTTGTAACGTGTAGTAGTAATAATATTATATATATTATAATAATATGAAGTCATATTACATAGTGTCATAATGTACAACGAAGTTGACTTGATTGATCCCGATTTTTCGGATGAGGAAATCGTTCAATTTCTAGAATACAAACGAAGACCTTAAACGGTTCGTCCACATCCGGATTATTTTAATTTACTCGAGATGTCGATTTTCACACCCGTTTCTGACTATAGAAAGAAACGTTGGTGTTTGTTCTGGAGTTGATTGAAGGGAAATTAGAATCCCGTAGTCATAGAAACAACTACTCCATATCGCCGATCACAAAACTTCTTACGCTCAGGTTCTATGGTCTTGGTGAGTAGTTCTACCTAGTATTAGTTCCTACCTAATTAAGCATAAATAACAATTGAGATTCCTTGGCATTGGAGATGAAACCGAAAGGACAGGAGTGTTGTTGTTCTGTTGTGCTATACCTATCTACTTTTTACCCATGGATATCACAAAGAACTAAAAATGCCAGTGTTGTAAGGTTGTTTTGTGGGGAAATCATTGTAGTAGTTTTACCCCTTTTCCCCACAGACGAACTTATCTGAGCAGTTTGCTACCTGTAGGTAAGCTACCTGAGGGCACAAAGTTGGTTGATAATCGCCCTACCAAATTCGTTCGATAGGTTTCGGTAACCTTTAGGTAACTGCCTGAGGTTTGTCTGGAAGTTACCGCTGTATTTGATAAACGGGCCCTTCGAGGGAGCCCGTTCTTGGTCGTTTACAAAGGTTCTTCGATCTTAGTTTCATTTTCCTGATTTACAGCAGAAAACGCTAAAAATTAACCTCAAACTACGAGCAGACTCCCGAGTTTTAGAAAATTTGCCTCTTGGCAAAATGCGATAATAGATTTTTTCTCGATACTACAGAATTTTGGGAGGACTTTGGGAAGATATCTATAAATGAGACCAAAAAACATTACCATTACCTCGAAAGTTTTCGAGATCTTGAGTTTTTAATTTTTCAGCCATTAAATCCCCTTTCGGATTGATTGAAATTGATGTGATGCCAAGCTAGGACCAACTAGACCCCATATGAGATTTTTGACCCAAGTTTCATAAGCATTGGTCCTGTTGTTCAGGAGAAAAGCTCAGATCGACGGACTGACAGAGTTTGTTTAATTGGTTTTTGGATTGTGCGCATCTTGGAACGTAAGCCAACAAATTTTGAGGAGGGGGTTAAATTTTTTTCTTGGTCGATTACAAAGGTTTATTATTGAAAATGAATTGAAAGGTAATCAAGTTTTTAGTTTGTATAATTTATAAAGAGCCTGATTCAAAATAGATGAATGATAATTGTGTCCATTCTTGTACAGGCACGAAGCGGAATGTCTGACGCCGAGAAGCGTGAGAAGCGAGCGATGGAACGTAAACTTTCAGAAATGGAAGAAGAGCTGAAAGTAAGTACAGTACCTGAAACATTCGGAAAAGTCGTAGAGAGCTACCATTTTCAAATTTCCTTTAACATGGTTGACCTTTTACAGCAATTACAAAAGCTTAAAGCGGATAATGAAAGGCTGCGTGCTGAGAACCGCGCTTTAACTAGAGTTGTTTCCAAACTCACTTCTTCACACACAAAATAGGTAAAAATCATCTCAGCGTGTGTGCGTGGTGTTTCCGAGAGTGTCTTAATTTAATTTTGCTTGTTTTTTTTTCCCCTCTCGCATTTAGTGATTGTTTTTTTGTTTATTTGTCAAAACGAAAACCGTTTTTAATCATTTTTTCGACTTATTTATAATGCACGCTGAGTGGGATGTGGAGGTTGGGTTGTGTAGCGACAATTGTGGACGAAATTTTACTATTATAATGTAAAACAAGGTCTCTTCGATCGCTCCAAGATTTTCTCGTTTGTAGTTCAAAGGAACTGTCTCAGAACAGTTTACGTAGTTTACATTTTTCTATATGATTGTGCATCATAGTTTTTGTTTGACAAATCAGTTTGATTGTTCTTAAGATGTATTCTGGTTGTTAAACATGCAGCAAAAAATTCATCAAAAATATACATATTATTATTATTAGGTTTTATAAATTTAAGGATACCTAAGTACAGTTTCTTGTTATCTCGTAAAACGGATGGTGAATCAAATTGGAATTTGAACATAGTCTCATTTTAACTACATAAAAAGTGTTTAGTTTAATAAATTAAATTAAATAAATAACAACAAAAATTGGCATTCAACTCTGTGAGGATTGAACCAGTGATGGCAGAGAATGAGGATGGCACCCCACGACTTGTTGCAACGCCACGACGAAAGGTTTTCTACAGTTGATGTTTTGCTCTTTTCAAACTTTGGGAAGATCGACAGCTTTAAGGCAAATCTCAGAGGAAATTTTCGTTTAGCTATATAACGGGAAGTTGAGCTAAAATCTCATTTTTTGCATTTTTATAGAAAATTAATAGGTGCTTTCATAGTCCAATAGTTTTGACGTTGAATCATCGAATCGTTGTAACGTGAGTTTCGGCTGGTGCCAGTGAGCATGCGCGTCGTCTAACGACGGTTAGATGTGCCACGGCCGAATCCCACGCCATTGTTAGCGAAACATGGTTATTATCGCCTCAGGGATCGCTACGTACATTTTCTATCATATGATTCGATTTCGGAAAAGGACTTTAACATCATTTCCGGGCATCATTTTTTTCTGGCTGTTGTCTTCAAGTTCCATCCATGTTATCTGTACAACTATGTTCTATAAAATAGTACTCATAGAAGTTTGTGTGTGTGGGTGTGTGTGTGCTTGTGCGTGTGAAAATGAGTAATTTTTAATTTTTGTAATTCTTCAAAATCGTTGTTTTTATCCAAATTTGAGTTGCTGGGCGAGCGATTACCTTTTACCGAACAACTCAATTCATCAATTTTACACTCGAATGAATGAAAATTCAGCAATTTTTCAATCAATAACCTTCAGATTTCCTATATTTTACAGAAATAGCGGGGGGGGGGGGGGGGGGGGGGGGGTTCATCTGTGAACTCTTGTGAGAGCCGCGAACTTTATACCCAGGATTATTAGTAGAGCCTGCAGTTGCAATAGGGAATGTGAAGGACTATAGAAGTAGCAGAAAAAAAAACAAGTCAGATACCTGTAATATAAAATAGAGGTTAGTCGTGAGGTTAGAGGTAATTCGTCATTAACACCTAAATTGTAATATTGTTCTTGTGGCACTCGAGATTATGCGAAAAAGTATTTGTTCTAATGCTATAATTTAACGACAGAGTCAGGGTCTTCATCTTTTGTGGCCATATTTTCTTGTTAGTTTTGCTAGACTTTCAGCAAACAGAAGGATACATCATGCTGGTTTTGTCTAGGATCTGAGTTCATCAGTATCTAATTATGCCAGAAATGAAAATATTTACCGCTGGGTAAATGTTCGCATTCAGCTTTTTCCACTCTAGTTGGCGTTGACTTGTTACGATTCTGTCAGACAAAGATGGTCCACGGCAGACCGCAGTCATTTCATCCACGCGGACAGCTTGTGTCGTGTTTGACCGAATCGTCAGCCTGCTTGGAAGTTGAACATCTCTTTCCTGTGTCGGGTACCCTCAAATCTCACTTCTATACTGTACAATGCTGCTGGCAATCTATCATATCATGGTTTTATTTACGTTGGGTATGATAGATCTTTCCTTTGAGGTGTTGTGGATATCTACAGGTTCAACAGGTACAGGTAACCAATCCCTACTTCAAGAAAACTCTCTGCTTCAGATTGTCGTAGAAGTGGATTGTTGACAGCGACAGGCATGGTGTTTTGCTGCATTGATAATGCATGAATTCTTATGCTAGCTGGTCTTCAGGTGGTTGAAGCAGCTTATTACGAACAAATTGAATTCTGTTTTGATATTATCTCTACCTATCGAGCTATTTTCATAGTATACAGGCCACTACCGCCGGCCTATAGGCCGTGTATAGATACCTACTTATTTAGTTTGTTTTGTGATTGTCAATATTCAATGATATTGATATACTTACTTGATAATGTTTGAATCTCTAGGTATCTATTTACTTTTTAAACTTTAAACAACTTTGAGCATTCTAAATCGTCATAGCTTTTCATGATTGACCAATCTGTTTGACGTATTTAATGTCATTGTGCCTTCAATTTCTCATGGTATTACATTGCGTGTATAATGTTAGGCTGTGCGAACTAAAGAACTCCATGTCCCGTGCGAATGTGGTGTCTGAGCATTCACGATAATTTTATTATGTTTGTGATGTTATTGCTTTCTGTACATCAGATTTTCGTCCACATTTAACTTTATATAACTGCTTCAAATGTCTGAAATTATGCCTTAAATCGATATAAATTTTAGTTTTGGCACTATCTAGTTTTGTGCATTATACACGTACACTAATGCTTAAAACCAAAGCACTCGGAAATCGTATTCGGCATGTAAAATATATCTAGCTTTCCGATTCTTCACAACTGGTGAATGAAATCACGCATCTTGCTGGATATTGCCTATCTCATCAGTGGTTTATAATTTACTTCAATTGTGTAGAAAATTTAGGTTGGTCCCAAATTACCTATTATCCCATCGCCTGGTTAGTGTTCTTGATTTCCAAAACAAGAGAAGAGGAACGTAGACCTTTAGGTAAAGGTGGTTGAATGACGTCGAACGGCAGAAATGTTGAATCATTGAGAATCATTAACATCTGTTGGAATCATGAACTTCGATAACTCCTCCAGTACGGTCGGTTTATGATCCTATAATTCTACTTGTGCAATCGGGGTATGAGAGGTGATCTATATTGATTGATGACAGGAGGCTCTAAATTGTAACCCTACTCAGTGCTCACTCAGCTCTGCTCAGCAACTCAGCTCAGTTGCATTTCAACCCTCTGATTGTGCCATTTATTAGCTTTGTTCCAACAAGGACAAAAGGGCGCCCTAGAGGAATTCGGTGCTCGAAGTCGCGTTCCAACAAGGTTATGGGGTTGAGAGCTATGTGTTCCAACAGATCTTAGAGCGCCCCCAGAGAGCTCCGAGCCCTACGCATGCGTATTTTGAAATAACCTGCTACCCTTGGGTAAACTACATATCCGCGTAACCTTCTCTAAACTATTTTCACCTCCTCTACCACGTTTGTTATCACATCTCTCTCCGAAGTGTTCAAACAAACACGAAAGTGGGCGACCTTGGAGCTCACCCCGTGGCAACTCTGGAGCAGCCCCAGGGGTCGCTCTCAAAGCGTTGTTGGAACAAACCTAGTATGAAGTACGAACGTTTTGTGCGTAATGGAGTAACAGTTTGTATCGGCCCAGAGGGAATTGTGGCGGCACTTCAATACCGACCGTCATAAAGTCAAGCCACCTGGTCCTAAGCGAACTTCTTCGACTCCGGAAAACATCGAGGGAGTAAGAGAGGCATTTCTAAGGAGCCCAGGGCGATCAGCACGCTCAACATCTACACATTCCTTGAAGTACAGTGAGGCATATTTTGCATCATGATCTGAGTTTTCACCCTTATAAGCTTCCACTCTTTCAAAATTTGCTACCAAATGATCATGTACAAAGGATTGATTTTTCGGAGACTATGGACCTGCTAGTGAGGAATGAATATGTCTCCTTTACTCTCTCAACTTTTTCCGTAGTCTGGGAAGCTCGCGTAGGCCATGTTGCACATTAGCTTAGAAACTACAAGTACCAATTAGCGCAAATAGCTCAATTAGCCCATTTAGCGCAATTCGTTCTGTTAGTTACAAGTACCAATAACTTGTTATTTGTGTTGCACAATCGGCTTTTACAAGTACTAATAAATTACTGAAAGTCGCTAATATTTATAGTTATACAGGGTGCGGCAGCATAACTTCCTTTTTTTAAAACTTAATAAAACGCATTGTATGAATCAGAAAATTTTTATTCGTTTTTTATAATATAGGCACATACATAAAGTTTTGTTTTACCCAGTTTTGAAGATCAAATCAGGTAGGTGACGTCACCCATTCTCCATACACTGAGTTAACAGATTTCTGGCGTTTGTCATGACTCCAGCCAGTATAGCAGGCGATATGTTGGCAATTTCTTCCTGGATGTTGTTCTTCAAATCTTGTAGGGTCCTTGGACGGTTCACATAAACACGAGAAGTCAAAAAACCCCATAGAAACCGTTTATGTGAACCGTCCAAGGACCCTACAAGGTTTGAAGAACAACATCCAGGAAGAAATTGCCAACATAACGCCTGCTATACTGGCAGGAGTCATGACAAACGCCAGAAATCGGTTTACTCAGTGTATGGAGAATGGGTGACGTCACTTATCTGATTTGATCTTCAAAACTTGGTAAAACAAAACTTTATGTATGTGCCTATATTATAAAAAACGAATAAAAATTTTCTGATTCATACAATGCGTTTTATTAAGTTTTTAAAAAAGGAAGTTATGCTGCCGCACCCTGTATCTAGGGGCACTAGAGGGTGTTGTAACAATGTGGTAGCCCCCAGCTACGCGTCGGACAGAGCTGAGAAATAAGTTGAAAAACCCTCTAGTTCCCGCTGACAAATTTTTGAACGAACTTCACTAGTATTCATCAGTCATTTTTGCTACTATTTTAGTAACTGTTGAACAATGGTCTACAAATTATCAGCGTTTCTTGTAATGTTGGTGAACGCTAATAGCATTTCTACAAGCAAAAGTACCCTACTCAGAACCGCGGGCTGAGTGAGCTAAATCCTCTCCTGTTCACCCTAGGAAGTCGAAATCTGATAGGGAAATTCTCTTTGGAACATTAATAGACGATTGGAATGTAGGGCTCTTTCCTGGTCAACTGAATGAGCTAAATTCTCTCGTGTTCACTCCAGAAAGTTAAAATTTGATAGAGAGACTCTTTTGGACATAAAGAGACTATTGAAATGATGAGCTCTTTACTATTCAGCTGAGAGAGCTAAGTTTTCTCGTGTTTACCATCGGAAGTTTAATTCTGATAGGGAGACTCTCAGGGTGTTAACGAGACGATTGTGAAATGATGTGCTCTTTCCCGATCAGCTGAATCAGCTAAATTCGCCCCTAGTCTCCCTAGAAAGTTGAAATTTGATATAGAGCCTCTTTGGGACAATAAGAGACGATTGAAATGATAGGCTCTTTCCTAGTCATCTCAGAGATCTAAATTCTCTGTCGTTTACCCTAGGAAGTTTAAATTTGACTGGATAATTGCGACACGATTGCCTGGATGATCTCTTTCCTGATCGGCTGAATCAGCTAAATTCTCTTCTGTTCCTCCTATGAAGTTGAAATTTGATAGCGAGTTTCTGTGGGACATTAAGAGATGATTGATATGATGAGCTCTTTCCTGGCTTACTAAGTAATTAAGCTCCATCCTGGTCAGCTGAGTGAGCTAAATTCTCTCCTGGTCACTCTAGGAAGTTGAAATTTGAGTGCTCCTTGACAGATACGATGAAAATCATAAATGATCTCATACACGGTAACATATTCTTTTAGGTGGCACTTTAGCCTGGACTGATGGACTGGGTAGGTCTTAACCAACAGTTATCTTGACTGTCGGTGTGTTGGTTTGTTTTCGACGGTGTTAGGTAGGTGAACTGAACATTCTAACTTCATCTGCCCCAAATTATTGATATCATTAAAAAATAAATAGTTTTTCTAATATTTAGTGAATTTATCATAATGTGTTTGCCTACCATCAGTAATCAGTACTGGCATAATTGGTAATGAAGAAATATCAAGTACTTGACCTGTTTGGATGCGTTTTAAATTTCACCATTAAGTCTCCAAATTTTCATTCAATCCATCATTAACCATATTTCATTATGAAATAAATTCCACATAATTTAAACAGATCTCCTAACCATCATTCTGAGGTTGCGATTGCTGATAACTATTCGTCTGATCGGCATGATAAAATTGTGTATATTTTTGTGTATATGTACCCTGATTTATTGCAGTTTGTTTTCTTTCATTGAGTTAATAGCTTGTATAACCATAACCAAAAGGCTTGGTAAAGTTGGGCTGTAGGTGCCTAAGAGTACCTACCTAACCTGCACTGGCAGGCAAACGACACAGAGAGAAGATTCTAATGTTTTCCGAAACGTTGGCTTTATAAAGTTATGTGAAAATAACCTCTCCCATCCCACGAGAGGTTTGATTAATCGGCGTTTGCTGCCATTTAGATCAATCTCCAATTTGACATGGATATGTCTTATCACTGGGGTTCAGCCAAATTTTCCGTCATGAGAAGTGTCAGGGAAATGTAACTCCGTAAGTTTTCATCTCAAGAAAATCTTTCTCCACTTGTTGGGTGGCTCTCAATTTATCTCAAAGCATAACGCTGTCAAATTCCACCTCTTCTTACTCCGTATTCTTCAAAACCCTAATCAATTTGGGAAGTACCTACATATATGTTTTAAATTATTGTGAGAAGACATCAACTGGATTAAGAGGCGAATTTCTCTTTCCTCGGACGAGGTATTACCTACTGTAAATCATTAGTGCGGTCCGTGTTTTGTTATGGATCTGAGAGAGAAAATGAAGAGAAGTTTAGAGTTTTTGAAAAAAAAAAAAATCATTAGGAGGATTTGTGGTGGAGTTAATGAGGGCTTAGGATGAAGATCGAGAAGAAATTCGGAGATGGATGAAATACTCCAGCATCAGGACGTATTCCATTTTATTAAAGCTGGGCGTGTCCGTTGGCTGGGCCATGTGGACCGGAAGTCAGTGGAGGGGGTGATGGCACAAGTGGCCCGGTGGTCAAGTTAAGCTGGATTCACATGGAGCGGAATAAGCGCAGAAAGTGGAAGGACAGAACGCAATTGATTGGCTGTTGGGACAACAGTTAAGGAGGGTGGCTGACATGTTGTTGGAACGGTCGGACAGCGGTCGGCGGTTGAAATTTGCATACCGTTTCCACGTTCCGTCAAGCTCTGCGCAAGCACAGTGGACAGGAATGTTGATAACCGCAAGTAGAGGTTTCAGGTCAGAGAGGCTTTCAGTTGGAAGGTTATGATTCCGTTCACCATGGAGACCACTTCATGTTAACACTCTTCCCTACTCCGCCACCCCTTCTTCTGGTTTTTCTGTCCTTCCGCTTTCCGCGCTCATTCCGCTCCATGTGAATCCAGCTTTAGGATACATGTGCTGCCCCACACAGTTTAAAGAGTACTTGACCAGCTGCCCCAGTCGGTCGAGCTGTTGTGGCCCCCGCAATTTCTTCTGAATAAATAGTCAGAATGATATGTATACTTTGGTGCTATGGATGCTTGCAAGCTTGCATCTCAAAAACCCATAACATCAAATAGTCAATCCCTCAGTAAAAATTCAGATTAGGTGGACATGTAGGTCAGAATGAGTGATGCTCGCCACTCGTACCATAGGAAGCCTTGCTAATATTACCTAGCTTCAGAGGGACGCCCTTAAAGCAAATTCAACGATTGGAGCCCAGCCTATTTGTCTCAAATCTATTTCAATAGGACGTCCCTCTTAAGCTAGGTAATATTAGCAAGGCTTCGCATATTATAGGAGGGACGCCCTATTGAAATTGATGACCGTGCCGCATTTTTATGGGTTGTATTCGTGTAATCGCCAACAGACGAATACGATTACACGAATACGAATATAATCGCAGTTGACTCAGAATCAACGAATAATTTTCACGATTACAATCGTATTCGTATTCGACGATAAGATTAGGCCCAACACTTTAATAAAGCTCCTTAGTGCTCTTGTCATCTTGATGTTAATGAATTTTATAAATTCTACTCATTCCATATGTTATGGTGTAATTATTTTTCTAATATGTGTATCACAGTCTAAGATACAAATTTTTTTGCAGCAACTTGAGCAACTAAAATGCGACAACCAACGGCTGAAGGATGAAAACGGAGCATTGATACGAGTAATAAGTAAGCTCTCGAAATGACTACGTTCACATCTTAAAGAATTTTTTTATTGTTACTCTTCTCACAGAGTTTTGAAAAAAATAGTGAATTTTTATTACGAAACCAAGCAAACCGTGAATAAGTATTGTTGATTTTTATTGTAGTTGGAAATAAGTTGTACAAAATGCAAACCATCGATTTTCTTCTCATTCGAAACGAAGTAACAGACTTTCATATTCGATTAAATTCTATATTTATGAAGTTTTTTCTTGTTTTGTTCACTTAGGTAATATTTAATGAAATTATCCACTCTCCAGTCATATTTATAAGGAGAATGTTGAGTCTTGAAAGAACTATACCTCATATATACTCGGTCAGAATTAATAATTATTCTAAACAAATTTGTATCCTTGAAATATCAGCTCACATTTATACATAATCTAAGTACTATCGCGTTAAGATGGATACATGAAACCTTTTCTATCTCTCCTCTCAGTATTGGAGGAAAGATTTTCATAGTTACTGCTCTAGTAACATTAGATTATTCCAATTTGAACAAATTTGCCAAAACATTTCTCAAAATTTAAGTATTTCATACTGAATACCTAGTGAAGTAAAGTTTTAGTCATTAGAAGATTTTAAAAATTTTAAAATAAATGGGAACCCTTTAGTTTGGAAAGTTTCGAAAAATATGATCGCATTTTATTACAGTAATTGATTATTGCATTTTTTTTTAATATTGTAAGTTATTTTTGAATTTTATATCGTGCGTACTTACTGGGCTGATGTATTTTGTGGCGTAAAGGTGAATATAGTTATCGTTTGAGGTTCAAATGGTATTTTCGGTTTGTTTGAGCCTTATTTTATCAAATTTAATCATCACCTCAGTGAACTTGTCACCATTCTGAAGAGTAGCGTCTAGTCTCGTTAAGATTTTTTTCTTTCTTGAAAAATAAGTATAAAATCGAAGAGTTGTTTTTATAATGTAAAAAATATTAATGAAGAAAAATGAATTCAAATGGAAACCATTTTTATTAGCTAGTTTCTTGCCTCGTAGGACGAATATCATCACGTAGTTATTAGAACAGTGTTCTTCGATTTATGTTAGTTGAATGACATGTACTGGATTTTTCAGTTTATTAAGTACCTAACTTATTTATGTACGAATGTAAAATTTACCGCTTGTTGGTCGGTTTTGATTGTAACATTTTGATAGCATCAGAAACAGTACTAGTACTTAGTTTTGAAAACACCTTGGGAAATAGTACATATTTAGCTATCTGTAGGTTTCAAGGTTTTTTCTCTAATAATTTGAGGTGATGAGGATGAGAAGGCCTTGGGCAGTGACTTGGGGCGTACCCTTGTTAGTTGGAACCTACAATCATCTTCGTGATAATTGGAACCAGTATCCATGGTAACTGGATGATAGTCGAAACCATAGTATCCATGGTAACTGGATGATATTCGAAACCATAGTATCCATGGTAAGTGGTTGTCAGCTCAAACCTGTATCAATGGTTTCTTCGAATAAGCTTAATCAAGTTCATTTTTCACTTTCAAGTTTGCTATCCCAATTTAATTGACTTACCTTTATTTATTCACACGTTTAAATGTAAATTTAAATTTTGAATTGAATTGTAAATAAATATTGAAAGTCTATATTAATTAATCTATCAGAAGCGAAACGTAAACAATCACAGTTATAAACTCAAAATCTCTTTTAAAAAATCTCAATTGACACCATGAGTTTATATCAGTGTTCTTGTACTATAATCTTGTACTTGTACTATTGGTACCTTTTCTGATGCATCCAAAATCGTGATTTATGATTCAAAATTTTCTTGTTACATGATGATGTTTATATTTGCTTTGTTTAACAATCAACACCCACCATACCATATACCTACCGTACATGTGATTCATTTGCATATCATGATTTCAATCAACCTACATTGATGTAAGAAGACCTTCGCTGGGAAAGACCCAGATGTTTCTTCCTGAAATCGTTCTTAACCAACCAATTTAATCTGACCAGTGAGTTTTTTCAAGAGATTGTCGAACCACATTCGTTATAAATCAATATACTCACTATGTTACATGTAAATAGCCTTATATACGTTTTATTTCTTCCGCTTTTTTTTCAATCTCAGTTTTTTGTAAAACTATATATTTTGCACCGTTTAGTTTTTAATTAACAAACAATATCATTATCAGTCTTGTAGATACAAATTTAGGCTCCCAAAGTTATACATTTTTTCGGTTCTAGTCCTTAGGTTTTTTCCCCCTTTTTTTGTACTTTTGTTGTACTTTTAATGTTATTACTTTTAGGGCCGGTTTATCAACTATCTACATTAATTGCAGGACAACTATACTGAGTATAGCGCTATACTCCAGATAAAGACTGTGCGTCATTTATCAATGCCGAAATACCTAGCGGATAAAATTATCTCTCAGATAAATTCTGTCTGGCAGATAGCGCCGTTAGCATCCTCATTGGTGTCCGTAGGCGACAAAATAAGGGCAATTTACACATGGAGCTACCGCAGTAGGAGCTACATTTTCTTCATGGATCGACTATTAAAAAAACCGGGTCTGACGTCCACAACACAACAGTGTCCATCTTGCTATCAAGCTCGGCAAATAAGAAACCACCACATTTTTGCTGTTTGCTTTATTTCTAGCGAGAGAAATACATAATATACGAATTGCGATATTGCAACCTCAATTATTATGAATGAATTATTGTGATCAGTAAGTTGTGGACTTAATTTCATCTTCGATCTGTGTTATAAAGTAAAGGACGGTCTCTTTGCCCAACCCAAACCTCGATAAAAATACGCACTCGTTCCATTTTAGTAGGTGATCTACACGGTCTATATACGGTCTTCTTTTCCATTCAACAAATCATGCTGCGATTGAATCTTCGCCGTTGCTGCTATTTGAAGACAAATCCCCAAATATATCCGTTGGAAGGTACAAAAATAAAGACAATCAAACTTGATTCAAATAAGATTTTTGTAAATAAATAAACTTGTTTGAGGTTAGAAACCTCTAGATATATCATAACCTCCAGTTATAATAGTTATTCAGCCGTCCAGGGACTAGATAAATTAAAACGCCAGATAAGGTTTAACTAGGGATGGATAAACACCCCATATTGTGTTATCTGGAGGATAACGCTATCCTTCACATAAATCCCCCTTATCCATTGGATAAATATGTTTGATAAACCGACCCTTAGCCCACGTATATGTTATAAACATTTTTCTTCCCTATATCAATTTTCGATCGCTTTCTTAATGAATCGGAATACAAAAATATACACCGTTCACAAATACAGTATATATACACACCATGTACCGTTTTTTCATTTTATATTTACATACATACTATAATAAAATAAATCCAGAATGTTGGTGCAAGCTCGTGCAATAAATTCTATTGCTTGGCTGAAAATTGTCAACCTTTATTTATTCATTTTTATTTTTTTCGAAGCACTTGTTGGTAATAACACAGATTTTTTTTGTAATATATTTATGGAGATTTTTAATTTTGTCGCTTGTTAGTATTTTGTAAATTTTAAAAAATGAATTAAGTCCAAGAAAAAAATCCGTATTATTATATTTTTTTATGAAATATTTAATTAGGTGATACGATTCCCAGGAAATGTGCCTTTGCTCTTCATCCTCCTAAGGCGGTAATTTCGTGCGAGTAATGGAATATTTTTTTGACTTTTAAGTTTTTGAAATGTGAGAATGGAAACACTGTGGACTTAGTGCTTATTGCTCTTCTATGGAATTTATCATTTGTAAATAGCGTTGTTTGTGCTGGTCATTGTTAGTTTTTTCGTTGTGAGGAAAAACTGTGACACCTTCATTATTTTATAATGTTTTTCCCCCTCTCCCTTGTCATTTTTTTTCTCTGTATTTGTAAAACTCAAACAAACTGTATAATTGGCTTTATAAAAATTAATTAAATTAAAAATATTTTAATTACCTGCGTTTTTTCTTGTTGTTTCTACCCAGTGGTTGATTCTTGGTGTCATAGATGATTTTGTAAGTATAGAATTTATCTATTTAACGCGGGACAAGCCCAATTACACAATGAATTGTAATAAACACATCCAGAAAGTAGGCCATACAACCAGACACCTCAAACAGGTTCGAATAGATATGATACAGATGAAGTTAAGATGAAAATCATCATCGGAGGGTGTATCCACCATCCATCATTCCACCAACTGGAAAAGTCAGGGAATTTTACAAAAACCACCAAATGTCAAGGATTTTTTAAAATGAAAACTTGGTGTAATAATTTAAAGTGTTTTTAGGTATATTATAACTCCTAAACAATCAAACTTCAATTGCGTACTTTATCATACTAGGTGAGTTATACGAATGACAACAATAATAAATTATGAATAGCTGTGGTTAAACTGTTCCAAAGTAACAACGCTACACGCACATAAAAAATGAATGGGTATGCCATTGGCTTCCCTGGTAACTACATCACCTACAGTAAACCATTTGTGAGAAAAATCAACTGAGTACCTATTGAACTAGGGAGAAAAAACCCTGCAGAGTAGTGGATTGATCCAGTCCCAAAACTAGTGAGTCCCAAAACTAGTCTGTATACTGTAATAGACTGCGCCCCGTGGTGCAATGGGGGCCTAAATCCACACTCATAGAGATAGAGAGGAGAGTGACAGTACCATAAGAGATACAACTCGTGCTAATAGCATACTAGCTACGTTCGGAGAAGCTAGGTTTTCCTGTTCTAGGATCATCCATCCATCGCCAAACGCAGGCTTTCGAAAACACGGGAAGAAGCCCCCGACGCCCGTTGGGAAACAACGGAGTGACGGCAGCGCATTCCCTTGGATCTCGCGGGAACTGTCACAATACATAAGCTAGGACTTCTCAGGAGGGTTAAGGAGGGGGAAATTGGCCCATTGGAATGTGGAATCATGTGTTATACATGGGTGACTACGCGAAGCTCCCCATCAAAAATGAAAGTCATTTGCGCTGTACTCGGTGCTCCCCGGCAAGTTCTAGCAGGCATACGCAAAGCGTCCCGTGCCGAGAGAATGGGTGAACGTGATGCTCCCCCTTCCCCTCACGAGGCGTTTCGAGCCTTATCAGTGATTTGAACGGACCGGCTCTCAGTGATCATCGAACAACAGAACGTATCCTCGTTTGTATCATCCGGTAGGTACTCGTCGCGGTCGTGATGAGCTATTGGTGGATAGTTTTAAATTTTATTTCCAAAAACCGTTGGCAAATGAAATGAGTAGGTGGGTGTGTAGTCTGAGGAAATGTAAGTGCGCAGTAAAGACAATGGGAAGGCAGATTGTGGATGTGGTTGGCAGTCACGACCACGACCATCCCCCAGCTGTAGAAATCGACGTTGCAAAAAGAGTGCTCCAAAATAGTGTGAAACGGAAGGCCATAACGCCATATACGTACCATAATTATTCATGCAAATTCTTATTATTATAAAAATTCTTTCATGTAAATACCAGCCAAGATTTGGTGTTTGACGACTGACCTTTTCGATGTTCATTTTCAAGTAATTTCACTTAGAGACGACGCTAACGATATTATTCTGTGATAAATTAACTTCGTTAATTAAATTAACTTTGTTTTAATATATGTGTACTATAATTATTCGTGCATGCTGTTTTGTTCACCATGCTCCCTTATGATCTACCCAGATCTACCGTGCAGTTTATTTTATGTTTCATCAAATTATTATTATTATTATTCATTAATGTTTTTCATTTTGACATTTGTAATGCCAAAAGTCTAGGTTATACTGGAAGTGACTTTCGTATATAGGTGACGGGGAGCTTCACGTATAAAAACTCGTTGATGGGGAGCTTCGGGTATGCGCCCATAAAAAGTCATGCAGCATGATCGTAAATTATCGTATCACATTTATGTTGAATTGTTACAATATTTGAGCACTTCGAGGGCAATGAAATTGTTAAATGTAAGTAGACTATACATAAGTAGTCTGGTTTTTTCCTTTAAATTATACAATTTTCGTTTTAGAAGCATTAAAAGTACAATAAAATGACGAGAAAAACCAAAAAATTCTGAATTTGATATTTTTTGTCGGGGAAATCTGAAGTTCGGTCTGGGAAATGTCAGGGAAATTGAAAATTTCCATTTGGGGACCATCCTGTCATCGGAACCACACAAAAAATACAGAGAAGGTAAAATTAAAGAAGGTCACGAAATTAAGTCCTTTGGCAGATTATTTACAATTTTTTTAAATACAGTACACGATTGAAAGAACTCTTCAGTATTTGGGGCACTCAGGCATTTAATGGCTCCATTAACGTTTTCTGTCTGCCTGATCACGTATTTGCCATTTGCGGAGGTTAGATTCTTTGCAGATTGCAGATGAATTTCCTAGTAAAATGCGTTCATTTGCTCACTGCCCAGTCTGCAGTGAGCACCTATGGAAGTTGGTATTGCTGACGTATGCACACTGTATTAAAAATTATGGCTTAAACGATGTACTTGTTACAAATTATTACCGATCTGCTGACGGTTAGGCCATCAGGAGTAACAAACAATAACTGATCGCACATTAGAAAGGACACAGCCTATGTAGTCACAGATGAAGGGAGATTGAATTCCATTGGTCGAGAGAAAGGAAAGGGGGCTGGAGGTACAACCAATTAAGTGCAAGCAAAGTGAAGGGGGATTAAAGCTAATCAGAAGAAGTGAAAGGAGAGGAATAATTACTGGTTTCATCAGTCTGAAGGGATATTTCCAAGCTTTATAGAAATGGACTCATCAGTAGTGATATATGTTGACGGATATCCTCATTTAAACTTTTCCCAGATCTGTCACTTTTGATAATTCCTAATTTTTCAAGTACATTCAACATACGTTCCTTTGGACAAAAATGAAGAAATTCTACCAACTGTCAGTCTATCATACCTAATGGGACCAATTTCAACCGCTCTGGTGCTGAAGGTAAAAGAAGGACTGAATTTCATTAGTCTGTTAACAAAGGTAAGTACTTACCATATCAACAGCATTCACGTCATTACAAAAGTAGTTCCAAATTAATCCAACTATCAAATATGTTGGATTCATTAATTTAGATGGGTTCAGTAACTAAAGAACAAATTTCAACCACACTGGGGTTCAAAAGGGAAAAGATGGCCTGGATTTAATGGTCTGTTTATAACCTACTTACCACTTCAACTGCTTACAAGTCATTATAGAATCAATTGCGACATAATGCAACTATTAAAGGCGTTAGATACACAATTTAGATGGGTTCATTAACAAATAAGACCAATTTCAAACACCCTGGAGTGCAGAAGCTGAAAGCGTTGCAGAGGGCAATTTTTTCCAACTTATGACCCAGAGGGTCAAAACACTATATTTTTACATTTTCAGTTTTGTCATTAAATCGTACCATTCTTATAGGAAATTTAATTGCTGATTACGCCTACACCGTAAATGATGGTATAAAACGCCTTCTCAATATGTTTTTTCGTCACAAAACTACCGAAAAACGTGTTTTTTGTGAATCTACCAAGAAAAAAAAGGAAGTTAGTGAAAAACGTATATTTCCACAAAAAATAAAGAGATACGTTAAATCGATTTTGGTGGTTAGACCATCATCAAGTAACAAACAATAACTGAACACACATTTGAAAGGACACCGATTGTATAGTCAGAGGTGAAGGGAAATTGAATCCCATTGGTCGAGAGAAAGGAAAGGGGGCTGGAGGTAGTTACAACCAATTAAGTGCAAGCGAAGTGAAGGGGAATTATAGCTAATCAGATGAAATGAAAGGAGAGGTATTTATTTTCTTATTTATTTATTAGACTTCGTCCAGTCTTCAATTGCCCACCACTAGCGCCCGCTGCATAACTACAGCCGATAGCTGCAATACTTATTCCTTTGGTACGCTCCGTACTGTATCCCAGGTGGACTATAACTGGATTGGAGGTTGCTTTCCCATCAATATTTAATTAAATTTAGTTGACAGGTATAGAAAAAAATCCAAGAAGAGCTAAGATTTTTTATTTTATAGTTATTTTTATTAATTTATGGTATTTCTGTTCAAAAACGCTGCAAATTATTACATAATGGTTTATAATTTCTGAATCAGATAGCCAGCTATAGTAACCAGCATGCTCTGGGGCTTTCGCCAGTCTCTTTTCTAGTATCCACCTCTGTTCTTCCTCTCACTCCACCCCCCCCCCCCCCCGCTCACCACCCACCGTGACCCCCTGCCAAGCGTGCCAGGCGTGCGCGCGTGCGTAAGTCTAACACTCAAAGCCTCGAAAAAGACACTTTTTCGCCCGTTTTTGGCCCATAGCATCTATGCGAGTAAAGCAATCGGGATGGTTAAACGTTAGGACCAACTAGACCCCAAATGGAGTCTATGTGCGAAAGAACGGGTTTTTTAAGTCAATTCTTAGGCCTTTTATGGCCCGAACGGCGGACGGACATTTCAAATTTGGATTCTACGCACCTTGAAACGTAAAGTGACAAAGTTTGAGGGGGGGTTATACAATTTTTTTGCTATACGATCACATAGGCTTATTATTGGAAATAATAAACCGAAATGGAAACAAAAATCTCTTTTAGTTATCAGCACTTCTTATACCTCTAAAATGTTATTTTTTTTTAGAAATTAATTCACCAGCCCGTGGTACAAAATGACTTTATGACCCTACGGCGATTTATCAGGTTTTAGCATGGAACATGCTTTAGCCATGGCCTTACTGCACAAAACTGTTACCTACGTTTTGTATTGAGGAAATGCCAGAGGAACAGTTGGTGGGTTATAATTAAGTATGTAGGTACCTACATAATATGTTGTGATCTGGTTAGAAAGACTTTAACTTCAGAAAGGATTGATTGTTTTGTTTCTGTGATATAAAAAGACAAGAATACTTCCTTAGAAGGTGATTATTGGTATTAAGTTTTATTATTTTCTGGAATAAAATTCTATGGGAACTGGGGACCCTGGAGAGTCCTGCTTTACATTGTAATATAAGTGTTATAAGCATGTTCCTTTTTTATAATTTAAGCTGTAGGCTCTAAGCAGAAAGAAACGAATGAAATGGGTGATTAATGTAATCAGATCGAAATCCGCGTTCAGTATGAAACCAGAATGAGTTTTATAAAAAAAATGTATGAATAATATGGAAGGCTATTAATTGCTCTTATTTCAACGCTGTTTTCCCGTCAGTTGATGCATGCTGTTCCATGGAATGACGCTTCCTGCCACGCACCTGCTCTAATAACGCGTAGTAGATAGTAGTTGAAAATGAAATCACAAAACATCCTGCGTCGAACAATTTGAGTAAGTATATTCGAATACTATTCATAGAAAACTATAATAGGTACCACATAATAGGTACAGTATTAACCTTTTGCGGACGTAACGCTGATTCCCCTCCTAGGTTCATGGTCATATGGCAGCCCCCATTTGCTGTTTAAGACGCAGTTTATTCTGCCATGATGAGTTAGCCTGGGCGTCATGGTATTTACAGCAATTTTAGAATTTTCGAACACTCAAAAATATTGTTCGTGTTCCGAATTGAGTCAAAATTTCCAAATTTCCTCGACTGATTTTAATCTTGATGAATGACAGGTCCCTACCATCATGTTAAATTTTTCAAAACTGTTCTAAAAGTATTGCCAATGTCACTCAGATAAATGAGGTAAGATTTGGTGCTCGCCCATATCAGTTTTCAAATGAACCATTTTCATGGGCAGAATACTTTCATATTTTGATCAAATCTTCCTACTTACGTAATGATTACAACTACCTCAGCTCAATGGCTTAGATAGACCATTATTTGGAACTTGAGGAGTACACCAAGGTCAAGATCCCCATTTTCCATTTGGTCTGAAAAAAATTCTCGTACGTACATTATTGTATTTTCCCGTCAAACCGTTATTACTATCACAAATAAATTAAACAGTATGCAAAATATAGGAACTGTCAATATGAAACGGTTAATAGGGCCCCTCACACGTACACTCAAGAGTCGACGACTGAACGGGGCACTCTTGAGTCAAAGTTTGAGTGCGGTTAAAACTCCACACTCCACATTTTTGTCTTCCCGCTCTTGCGTGCGCTCAGAACTGTCGGTCAGGCGTCTGCCGTTCAAGAGTGGGCCACGCAAGAGTGTGTTGTTTTTGGACACCACACTCTTAACCACACGAAAGCGCGGCACCTAGGTTCGTCCACTCAAAAGTGTACGTGTAAAGGATAAACTTCCAGTTTTAACCTCACTCCTAAGTGGCGTGTGGAAGGAGGAAAAATTGGAAATTTTTCACCACACGCCCAAGCGTCATCAGTGCTATCCTGATATGGCTATAGTAAGAAGTTCTATCCTAGAGAGCTGGGGCTGGTGGCATTCGACTCAGCGTGAAAAAATACATCAACTTCATGCCCCATATTAGAAATTTGATCAAAATTGGGGATTTATAACATAAAAATCGCTTTTTCTCGCTTAATATTGATCCTAGAGAGCTGGGGCTGGTGGCATTCGACTCAGCGTGAAAAAATACATTAACTTCATGCCCCATATTAGAAATTTGATCAAAATTGGGGATTTGTAACATAAAAATCGCTTTTTCTCGCTTAATATTGATCCTAGAGAGCTGGGGCTGAAGGCATTCGACTCAGTGTGAAAAAATACATCAACTTCATGCCCTATATTAGAAATTTGATCAAAATTGGGGATGGTTAGGGATGGTGTCGTGAACGGGGTGATCTACGTTTCTAACCCCACTTCTACCCTCACGCATAACTGTGATTCACACTGACACTCTTGACGTTTGGTGGAGTGCGCTCAAAACCGTCGAAGCCCCCCCCCCCCCCCCCCCCGCACGCCAGCTCCGTTCCAAGGTCCACGCAGAATTGCCGTTTACACTAATACTTTTGATTCGAGACTTGAGTGTCCCATTCAGTCGTCGACTCTTGAGTGTAGGTGTGAAGGGCCCTAATGATTTATCTCATATGACATCGGCTGATCAGTGTATGACCATCTTGAAAATAGCGTCGTTTGCTGGGTCCATCATGACAAATAGCGGCCTCTATGGTTTGATGGTTCAACTACCACTCTCCATAATATTCATACTCAAAGTACCTAGTTTATGGATCTCCAACGTCTCTTGGCAATTTCCATCTTCTTCTTCCTCTTCATTCCAATTTTGCCAGGGTCTGATAGACCATGACAGGCGAAAGAAAAATGGAAAAAGAAGAAAGCTTCATGTTTGTTGATAGTGGATTAATTGGTTTCGGTTTCGTTGCCCATAAAATTTGGGTTTTATTTTTGAATCAGTTTGGTAGCGTAGCGATTAGCAAAATTGGTAATCTCATTTCGAAGTTAATTACCTTTCGTCTATAAATATCGGGCGGTGTCAAACTTGTGAGTCCCGAGTCAACTAGCGAGCCAAGTTGTCATCAACTTATCTTCTGAAACTTGATTCTCTCGTCTATGGACTTGCTGTGCAAAGCCAGCTAGCCTACTTAGACTTGCCACATCACGACATCGCATCGTCCTTAGGTTCTTCGAGGGGGTCTTGGCCAGATATCCTATTTCGAGAGGATGATGCATCTTCAAGGAGAACTCCTGTAGAGGGGATTTCGTCGACAAAGGCCGCAGAGTTCCATCAACGCCCACCGACTTCCTGAAGATTGAAGATAGTTCATCCTGTCTCCTTCTCTTATCGAACCCCCGGGGTAAGTTGAATTCCTTTGATTTCCTACGACCTACATTCTGCATGAGCTTCAACGCTGCCTGCGAAATTAAGACACAATCTCTGGGAAAAACTATGTATAGTATTCACCAGTTTACCGAAGTGAAACATAATTTGGTCACGTCCTAGGTATATCAAGTTCGGTTGTATTTAGATATGTAGGTATTCACGTCCTTGAAGCATTCTTGGGTCACGTAGTACCTCGGTCACTTTGAGTTAAAACACTGTATATTATAATATATCTGGAAAGTACGAACCGATTCCCTAAGCATAGAAGGTGGTAAACTCTACACATACGACTTGTATTGTTTTGTCTTCAAATACATGGCAACAGACAAAACTGCTCGCGGAGAACGCAATGAAAAAATAATGGAACACCTCGAAGATAATTTGCTTTCCCTAAATTTGAAAAAACATCATTTATCTGTTTTTCTGCAAACAAAAGATCCCTCCCTCCTTCCAATTTTGTTTTGTACTGCCACTCCATGTGACAACAATAGTTGTGGCTGTCTATTTCTGACTCGAACGTTGTCAGCCAAGTATTTGGGTGTTATGGTGGATGATCGACTCAAGTGGAACGAGTACATAAATCATGTATCCAAAAATATCAGAAATGCATCATTTATATTTTGCAGGACAAGAAATATTTTCTCTCGTAAAATGCTCAAAACCATCTATATGTCTTTGATTCACTCACACCTAACTTATGCAGCTACATGTGGGGGACTGCACTCGCCACCCACCTTCGGCCTATCATATCTGCCCAGAAATTAATTCTAAAAATATCAAACTTATGGCCTGGCCGGCCGCGCACTGGCAACTTTAATCACCGGCAACTTTAATTCGATTCGCTGGCAACTATTTAGTTGCCGGGGAGTTCCCACTACCGCGCACTGGAAACTAAATAGTTGCACTTTCAGGCTAGTCTCTACAATGAATTTCGACGAAGCTAAATGGGTTTGAGCGCTCATTTTGAGACAAAGAAGGATGAAGCTAATGAAAAGAACGTTTCGGGTCCATCCAATCATCTGTTCTAGACTCCATGATGGGCAGTTTCATAAACTCTTCGGCAAATTGAGAGCAGAGAAAGTTTTGATGAATTATTGGTAGCTCTCGGACCACGTATCACGTACCGGAATACGTCCTTCCGACAGGCTGTACCACCGCAAGAAAGATTGGCCGTGACTCTAAGATAGGTAATAAAATAAATACAACTAGCATTTAAATTATTTATAATTAGAAAAAATGGAAAGATTACAATTTCATTACTTCATTTTCAAAGTTGAATTTTACGAGAAAAAGTATAATATATTTTTGAAGCGTATGAAAAGAACTGAGAAAAGTACTTGTAAAATCACATCGAAAAAGTCGACTTTTGTAGGTACATGTAAGTAGTTCTCTCGAAATAACGGAATCAGTTTAGGTTTAAAATTGAGGACACATCGAAATTATAACATAATATAATGCTGGCCGCTTTTCGAAACTCGAAATAAACTTTTCCATATCCATTATCACAGTAAACAAAACAAAATTGAACAAACTATGTTTTTCCAAAAACGGGCGACTAAAAAGTTGCCGGTGCGCGGGGGTAGGTAGAAATCAACTTGACTCATTCCTCCGGGCGATTGTTTACTCACCCGTCGAATAGGTCTCGACGCAATTTTTTAGTTGCAGTGATTAAAAAGTTGCTCGTGCGCGGGGCTGCATTCAAAGCTGTGTGATTCATTTCAGCTTCCTCGAGGCGACTAAATAGTTGCCTAGAAAAAGTTGCCAGTGCGCGGGGGCCCTAGACTACGAGTCGGACCAAATATTTAATATAAAACAAATTTTCTCTTTGCAAACAATTGTATTTTTCCTTAAAAGAATAAACCTACTTCAACCGATAATCGATCTTCCTAAAGGCCCTTTTACACGAGCGATTTTTTCCGGCAATAATTGCAGAAAAAAGTATTGCACAACTATTTCAAAAAAGTTGGACAACTATTCTCTCCTCGAAAAAGTTGCCGAAGATTGCAGGCAATTAATTGACGGGAGTTGTACAACATTTCAGGCCCACGAGCCCTCTCGGCAACTGTTGCATCGTGTTGAAATGAAGTCCAAGGGGTTTGGAAAATTATTGCACTATTGCGGCAATTTTTCGGCCTTGGGAGAGGGAACGAAACAGCCAATCACATTGAGAGTTTATTTGTGCAGCATGGCCTTATGAGCAAATATTGACGTGAAACTGCACTGATGGGGTGCAGCATTGCCTCATGAGAGAATTTTAACGTAGGAAAGATAGGAGTTTATTTGTGCAGCATGGCCTTATGAGCAAATATTGACGTGAAACTGCACTGATGGGGTGCAGCATGGCCTTATGAGCGAATACTGACGTGAAACTGCACTGATGGGGTGCAGCAGTGCCTCATGAGAGAATTTTAACATAGGAAAGATAGGAGTTTGTGTGCAGCATGGCCTTATGAGCAAATATTGACGTGAAACTGCACTGGTGGGGTTCAGCATTGCCCCATGAGAGAATTTTAACGTAGCAAAGATAGGAGTTTATTTGTGCAGCATGGCCTTAATACCCGACGCCCAAATAAATTCTCTCTACCCTTCAGACGAACCCAGGTTGCGCAGCAACATATATCATTCACCGGACCAAAGTTAATAAATAAACTACCCGATAACATTTACAATAATAAAAAAACCAACCGAATAATGGAAATAAAAAACTGGATACTCCATTCCTTAACCTAACTCTCCATAATTCACCAAATTTATTTTGTATGTTCCTGAAGTATTTCATGCTTTAGAATTTTATAATACTGTATGTTCTGTTCTGTGCCTTTATTACCTTTGTCGAGTTTGGGACCCCTTTGTCCTACAAATGTTTTGATTTTAAAATTTTAACCCGCAATTGTTCCATTTTGTATTTTACATCCTACATTCTATATTTTATATTTCTTTTATTTTTGTTCTGTTTTAAAATTTATATAGTTTAATGAAGAACATTCTACAACAACAACTTTGAAACGTTTCTCCCATTAGGAAGTGCCCACGCTCTGGCTTTGCCTTGTGGGATTTTCAGGTTGTCCACTATTTTTAAGAAACGACTTGTATGTAATTATAACTATCTTAAAATAAAGTACTTTTACAAAAAAAAAAAAAAATATATATATATATATATATCCTGTACGTATAAAAAATCTTCTTCCATGCCATGTTCGCATTTAAGTACCTTGTAAATAGTTATTATAAATCAATTTCTAAAAACTTTTTAAAGTGCCCGAGGTGCGCACATACCAAGTCACCAACCTTGGAAACCTCTGGTACGAACCATGGGCACCTGATGGATTTATATAGATAATGTAAATGTATTTTTTATTTAGTGATTTAGGCGTACCTCAACCAGAAGGGTCATTAGCGGCATAGAACATGGTGTCTAAGGGGACTCTGCAATGGGCACGATTTTAAGGGGGGCCACTAAATGGATTGGCATCATAAGCTCCACTAGTAGATTGGAGGGGAAAAAGTAACTTCAATATTCCTTAGAGATACGCATCGCAGTTCTCTGCCACAAGGGAGAAAGCTACAAGCAAGCTGCCTGCTGTTTAACCCCTAGAGCAGAAAAAACTCCAAAAATAAAAAGCTACAATTAAAACTAGAGGATGTTGTCTGGTCCAGATAGAACGTCAACCCTCTGAGGGGGTCGATGCTAGGTTCATATAAAATGGCTTGGAGATCCATAAGGTATGGGCAGTCCTCCAGGAAGTGGCGGATGGACAGATCACCCCCACACCTCCCGGCCTCTCACCCACAACATAACAACTTCTGCAGGTGTCTTGCGTTTGGACTGTGGTAACGCAATTGGCCACTATTCGGTCCCTCCTTGGTAGTTGGGTTACGAAAGGGCCAACCAGGCGCAAATCCTGAAGGACACCACACAGACCAGTGAACTCATCATGCCATTGCTCATGCCAGACAGAATTGGCTTTATGCTGCTTGTAGGGGGTCGGATCCTCCATTCGCATCGTCAACAATTCAAATGTAATGTAAAATTAACCCGTTTGATCTAGCTTGCTTGAGTTAATGCATCGTGCGCAGTCGCAATGTATCCTCTGCTACCAATAAAAAAAAAAAAAAAAAATTAGTTCAGCAGCAGTGTGGGCAACCAGCTAGCTCGAGCCAGTAGTGGAAGGATGTGATGCTAGTCGAATGAGAGAAACAATACCAAGCCATGACTGGGGCATGGATATTAGCACTTGGGACACCAAGTGGGAAGCCTAGCCAGGAGCACATATCAGAGCAAACGTCATGATCTAACTCAAGAAACCTCCCTGCAGTAAGCCTGCTGAAGACTAACTCATAGGTGGCATAGGCAAAACTTCTGCTGTGGCTTCAATGGAGCCTTGATCACACGAGCTAATTCTCCCCCAAAGTCCAAACGGCTTGGGGCTATTATGGCCACACCCATGAACACACAGATCGGGCAAGGATTGGTGTCTATTCTAAGAGAAAGCACTCCTGATCCACCACCTTCACTTTATGGTGGCCTGATAAGACCAAGGAGACCGACCCTCACTTAGAAGGGTTGACCCCTAAATCAAACCTGGCTAGCTACACAGCAAAGGCATTGAGGGTGATCTGCAAGCCCTCATGGGCTTCTACGAGCAGGATGACATCATTGGCAAAAATCAATGCACCTACTTGCACCCCCCTGGGCGAGATCAAACCCTATTTCAGCTGGCAGCTTACCCAAGGCTGTATCCACGAACCGGTTGAAGAGGAGTGGTGATGGAGGATCTCCCTAGTGTACCCCGTGCCCAATGACAACATCCCCTGACATCTTGCCACCTGCCTCAGGTCACACCTTTGTGGTACAGACTGGCAACATAATGTACTCAATTAAACGATCAGGTGCCCCCGACACCACGATTGCAATCGTTCAGGGGAAAATGGCTTTCAGTGTCAAAGGCCTTAGCCACGTCCAGAGCGCCAATATGGAGCTGCTCTTTCTTGATGCTGGTCAGCAAAATTACAGTTTGGAGAACTGTTAGGTTCTCCGCTGTTCCATCCTATGGCCTAAATGCTTTCTGGACATCACCTATGACACCAGCCACTTGGAAGCAAGATGCCAGAATCTTTTGTTAGTGACGGAAAACTACTGACAATATAGAGACATCGGACTGCAGCCTCCAGGCCCACTTCCTCCTTTTTTGGGATGAAGATGGTCCGTGCACTGGCTTTTGGGGTCTTCCGGATAGAAGTAACAGGTTGAGGTTGAGACACACACACACCCACACGAGTTTCAAACCTTGATCAATGTCGCGGCTCACCATCAACTACCTACTCCCCACTGATTTACCTACGCGCCGCCTCCAACCCCAACCCCATGGGGATTAGCTTTTGTTTTAATGCTCCGCCAATAATAGGCGTCCCCGTGGTGACTCAGATGTTCTTCTCCTCCTTGTTTTTCTCTGTTTCTTTTGTATTCAATCGTCTTTAACTATTCATTATGAATTTAGTGTTTTTCGATAGAGTTCTTCCAATTCCGATTTTTCTTTTTGTAAAACTATACCTAATAAAGTAATTTGATTTTTCTAAGTGCAAGTGTGTTGTTTTCTCAAAATACGGTTAGCACCCGTCATATTGGTGTAGATGAACTATTAAATTCATTATTATAGATTCTTGTAAATAAAATTAGGTATGCCTTGCTTGTGGCACCTGGTGGTATATATATATGGTTTTGTCGTTTTTTCGTAGAACATTCCAGAATGGAAGTACAGAAGATTGTTTGTATTGGAGCGGGCTACGTGGGTGGTCCCACTTGCAGCGTCATTGCTCTCAAATGCCCCGAAATCACTGTGACAGTCGTTGACCGAAGCGCTCAGAGAATTGCACAGTGGAACTCGGACTCTCTCCCCATTTATGAGGTCAGTATCGTTCTAAAAAAACTACTAGCAGATACACTGTTCACTTTTGGGACGTCACTTTTTTGTCCAAGTACTCACTTTACAAACAGTATCCTGTTATTTTCTAGCTGCTTTGCTAATGTATATTGTATTGGATCCCACAGCCTGGGCTGGACGAGGTTGTCAGAAAATGTCGAGGGAAGAATCTCTTCTTTACCACAGAAATCGAAAAGAACATCCAAGAGGCTGATATAATTTTCATCTGCGTCAACACCCCAACGAAAACTTTTGGAAACGGCAAGGTAAGTACTATGAGTTGGTGTTAGTAGTTGTGGATTAAGAAGTTACCCACTGTTCTGATTTGGTGAACATTAAATTAAATTCATACCTTGATCTATCACATTGTTTCTTAGGGGAGGGCGGCAGACTTGAAGTACGTTGAGGGAGCTGCCCGAATGATTGCAGAAGTTGCCATTGGCCACAAGATCGTTGTAGAGAAGAGCACGGTACCTGTCAAAGCTGCTGAAAGCATATCAAACATACTCCAGGCAAACCTGAGAGAAAGCGTGTCCTATCAGGTTAGAACTTATACATGTTCATAGAAAATTGCTACCAAGTGTTACACAAAGGGTGCTTTTGACGTTTTTATGGGTGGAATCATTTTCGTTTTTAACAATATTTTAGTGCCTGCAGAGAACAAAGTTTGATTAATGGTTTGGGAGGTTGTGTATACAATTTGTATCCTTATAAATAGTGATTCATATGAATTGTATTAACTAGCAATACCCTCATAGGGTTGAAGCCTGCTTTGTGAGAAAAATACGAAAATTTGGTTGTATGAATAGAATAGAATAATTTTATTTCAAAAACCTAAAAGGTTACACAAACTTCTATATAAATATACATGAATACAAGATGAAAACAATCGTCAGTATACAGAAAAAAACAATAAAAAACTGTAAATGTAATGAAATTACTTAGTCTAACAAGACCAATAATAAATGGCACAGATGGCTATATCAAAACTTGATGGTAAAAAAATCTTGAACAGCATATAAATCAGCATCAAGGAGGTTAGATTTTAGTTTTTGACAAATGACTTTTCAGGAAGCTCATGAACACTTGAAGATTACATTGCTATGCATCGAAGCATTCGAAAACACTAGAAAATTAACGTTACCCATATTTGTTGAGTTCTACTGGATTGCTATGTATCCACTGAAAACAAGTTTGCACTTTTATTTGGGCTATTCTTCTAACCCTGTTTAGCCAATATTCTAGTAATGGAGAACTTTCATCTTCTGGACTTTCACACTTTTGACCTCAGATTCAGTGCACACGAAAACCCCCTAGTTGCAGTTTTCACCTCTTAAGACCATTTATTTTGGCCAATAAAGGGGTAGGAAGATCACGTGTGACGTAGTAGGACAAGGGGGTTCCCCCATGCTGCAGGCAGGCGGGAGCTGTGACATCTCAGGACAAATTAATGTCAAGAGCCATTTTACTGTTCAGATACCCATCATATGACACCTTCGCTCTCGCTCAGATCTTCCTATTGAGAAAAATTAAAAATAACCTTGAAAATTCCCCATTATGACCCACCGTAACAAACATCTGGATTGGTTCCACAGATTCTGTCAAACCCTGAATTTCTCTCCGAGGGAACTGCCATTGAAGACTTGATGAATGCTGACAGAGTCCTGATCGGTGGGGAAGACTCGCCTGCTGGCCATGCAGCTGTTGCGGCTCTCAGCTCCGTCTACAAGAGGTGGATTCCTGCTGAGAAAATCATCACCACTAACACTTGGTCCTCTGAACTCTCCAAGTTGGTTAGTTTGATAGTTTTAAATGCATGTTATGATATTAGCCATCTATTAGCGCAACATCCAATTCGAATTTTTGTTACAGGCTGCCAATGCGTTCTTAGCTCAACGTATCTCCAGTATCAATTCATTGTCTGCTGTGTGTGAAGCAACTGGGGCAGATGTTTCTGAAGTTGCCAGAGCTATTGGAATGGACTCAAGGATTGGACCCAAATTTCTAAAAGCTTCTGTAGGTAAGTCTCATGCTTAGTGTTTTTCTATGTGTGTCAAGTTTTGACAGTATGCTTAGTCAAATCAGTATTTTCAATCACAAATCACATATTATTATTATTTTGTTCTACTGAAACTACGCCTTCTTGCAGTTATCAATAGATTTGTAGATCTATAGAAAGAAGTGGTTTACAGAGTCGACATCAATAACACTCCCCACATAGTGGCCCACACAATTTGTAGAATGATCTTTAGGTGTAAGTCATTTTTCAATAATGCGAATTCTCTACCAAAATTTACTATATTTTGATCAAAATCACATATCTACGGTATGTACTTGAAAACTCGCAGAAACTGAAGCTTTTGCATTGGCTTACAAAATTTCCCAAAATTTTCTTTATAGAAATCCGTTTTGAGGCATTCTGAAACGATTCCTGGGTTTCAACGTATTTTCATATGTAAAGGCGACTACAAAAATTAATACACATTATCAACTAATAGACTAACGTGATAACTTTTTTTTATGATTTTGGCTGTCAAAACCATCTCTCACGGCTATATTGGAGATATGTAAATATCTTTCGTGTTTAGTAGGAAAATGTGCTTCTTGTCCTTGAGTAGGAACAAACCAGACTTTGAGCTTGGTCATTGGAATGTTTGTATTTTTCAGGAATAGAGCAATACCTGTACTATCAAAATTATGTATGACGCTGAGATACCTAGCCACTCTGTTTTTGGAGGGGACTTCGTTGGTGTCAGTAAAACTTCAGTCTATTGACGTGTTCATCAGTGGTTTAAAAGTTATTGAAAGGTTAAGATGGAGATTTTTTCATTTTCTCCTCATAATAGATTGAGAGTGGTCTTAGACTTTTACGAGTGTTATCATCAGCAAAACATAACAACCTGTTGCGTTTTACCATCGGGAAATTGGGTCTAGGTCCCCCTACTGCAAAGCTAACCTTACACCTACCCACTGTTAATGGTGGAACGCATAGCAATTAAAATGAACATTGTCTTTAAGACTTCTTTCTCTCACATTTTTTTGCATTCTCTAACGTTATGCACCCTGATGCTAATGTACGTTTTATTTGATAGGGTTAGCAACACAATTATCCGAACGAATACCTCCAAAACTCCTCTTAGGTTGTAAAGATTGAAATAGTAATTAAAGTACTTCATTTCCAGGTTTTGGAGGTAGCTGTTTCCAGAAAGACATTCTAAATCTAGTGTACATTTGTGAGTGTTTGAATCTCATGGAGGTTGCAGCGTACTGGCAGCAGGTGAACTTCTCAATTAGTTTTTATTGTTGTATCATTTAGAATCGCCACAAGTAAAATACCACTTAGAAACCTCTTTTGTTTTGGGTCATGTGTTCAGGTAATAAACATAAACGAATACCAGAAATCGAGGTTTTCCGCCAAAGTTATCGAATCTCTTTTCAACACGGTCACGGACAAAAGGATCTGTATTTTGGGTTTCTCCTTCAAGAAAGATACAGGAGATACGAGAGAGTCTCCAGCCATCCACGTTGCCAAAACATTAATTGACGAAGGAGCCTACGTCCACATTTATGATCCCAAGGTAAGATCGTAAAGATGTGATCTGATCTTTTAGTGTAAAGTGTATTCCAAGCTGAAAACAATATTTTAATTAGGCTAACCGTGATGGATAGTAGGTAGTTAGTTCAAATGTATTATCACACAAACCTACGTTTGTAAGTGAAAGACACCACTTAGTTTTAGTAGTAGGTACGAACCTAGTTTGAATTGTTCCTAATTAGTAGTGAATTTTTTTTACTATCGTTCTTTTTTTTACTGTTCCTCTAGGTAGTACCTTCAACGGGCGCTGTATTGCATGCATCACTGGTAATTCAGTCATAACTCGGGAAAGTAATTTGATTTTTGTTCAGAATCGGTAGTCAATTTAGGGTTTTCTGAAATCACGGTCTAAGACACATTATATTTGTTTATTTGAAGTGCTTCATGTAAATATAATGGTAAATTTCGTAAACGTCATTGTCCTTATTAGAGTTTGAATCTGCCTAAAATTCATTTACTGTGTGTGTAGAAGTCAGCTGTAAGTGCATACAGAAGAATAAATTCTGCCAGTAGACCAGTAGATAGAGGATGCGAACACTGGGGGGGGGGGGGCGATATAGCTCCCTCACGAAGAACAAAGTACTAGTCGAAATGATTGAATGCAAAATATAGCAGTACGTATCTAATACATGTGTATGCTTGCTAGAATGCAAGTTGGGGCTATAATTCATGTTTGCATGTTCGGATTGACATTTTCACACAAATGTCGGAAGTTGCATTGTCTAAGACTAACCCAATCGAATTCGATTCATTATTCTCGGAGTGTTATACAATATTGGTTTTGCGTATGTGCAACCGCTAATTTAGTGACTAATAGTAACTAATGACTAGTTTAGTCACTAATAGTAACTAATAACTAGTTTAGTTACTAATAGTAACTAATAACTAGTTTAGTTACTAATAGTAACTAATAACTAGTTTAGTTACTAATAGTAACTAATAATTAATTAGTTTTTAGTAGTTATTCGCGTGAATAATAACTAAATTTGGTTCCGAATTTACCTGTAAGCGGCGGAAACATTGTTTTCCCTCTCGGAAGATGAAATGGCTGTATCATAACTATATGATCGAATTTCTTGATTTTTTTCTGGAATGCACCAAAATAGTGTACCTACATATTTGGATTTTTCGGGTCAAAATGCATGCAAACACTAATTATTATTGTTGTTTTATAAAAACTGATACATAGAGTGTTGCGTGAAGAAAATTTCCCACTACATTTTGGCTGGTTTCGATTTTGATGTTTTCAATGAAAAAAAAAGAAGTTATCCTTACATTCACCTGTATAATGACTAAAAACTAATTAATTATTAGTTACTGGTGACAATCAAATTTTGTATAACTAAATTAGATATTACTTTCATCGTTGTAACTAATAACTAAATAAGTTATTAGTTTCACCTGCTTGTAACAACAAAAATTATCTATTCGTTATTAATTCAACTAAATCATCCAAAATTATGTAATTATGAATTTAGCCATAACTAATAAATTGAAGTCACAGTATTTTCATCAATTGCAACGCTATTTACACCAAAAACTAGGTTATCAAATTTAGTTATGGGTGGTAACTAATAACTAACAGTTGAAATTAGTTAAATAATGCCCCACTCTGCCTTGCACCCTGAAGACGAAAAAGTGGGACAATCTGATCCCAGATTATTAATTATGTAATCTAATTTTAACCATTCTGTGGTCTTTCAGGTTGATGAGGCTCAAATTAGGGAAGATCTGTCGCACCCTCGTGTCACGGATGATCCTGAAGGAATAAACCAAGTTGTCACAGTCTTCAAAGACGCCTACTCGGCTACGAAACGAACTCATGCCATCGTTGTCTGCACTGAGTGGGATGAATTCTTGGTAAGTTGCATTCCAAGAGGCCTGATCCTGCATTTTGAATTCCTCATAAAATAAATAATCATACTTAAAATTGGGAACGTTAGTAGAATCTCGTGCTGTAACCTGCTGGTGTCTCCAAGTAGATTGGTATTGCCAATGAGGTGCTGCTTGCTCCGATCCTGCCTCAGACAGAGGCATACACGATTCCTTTGATGCTAACCTTGAATACTCATTGCGAGCGGATGAACCATTAGATGCTTTGAATGGATTGCTAAAAAGGAATCCTCCATTTCCTCACAATGAGGCTACAACAAACGTGGCTATGTGCATCACTCATGTTGCACCAAAGCGCCTTTGATCATAGCTGTTATACCAGTAAGCAAATGGCTTGAGGCTCAAGGCTAGGAAACATGTTATCGACAGCCCTAGGCATCCAAAGCGTGCTTCCCTCATGCTGTCAGTATCTAGCTTAACCACCTCAACACGTTTGTTACCTATTGATTACAAGGCGAAATCGCGCTTCTCAGGGATGTATTCAATAGATGACATGAACCGTCTCAGATACTCTACTCTTCAACTTACCGTGGGCGGGTCTGGAAGTGTCGACAGGTCTGTGTGAGGGGTGCAAAGCTTCAGTTTGAGAGTCTAGCTACTGTACGGAGTCAGCCGTTTGAAGTGGTTAAGGTTGCACTGTGGGAACCTTCCTACATCCTTCATCAGTCATTCTGTTCTTTTCTGTCATTTTGCTAAGAGCCCTGTCCACCATAATATCCTAGATCCCATGTTCTAAACAAATCATATTAAAATCTGCCTTCCAGATTCTACATTAGTCACCATTATGTCTTAACTTGGTTGAATGCTTCAGGCTTACGCATTTTCATGTCTTGATTTCTTTTAAAAACTTGTTTATTAGGCATGTCAAACCTGTTAATGTGACATGTCACTGCAATGCTTGCAGCTCTGGGTTGTTATAAACAGCAATAAATTGTATACCTATTTTAAACAAGAGGTGAGGTATCTCGGAAAGCAGGGGTCCCTATCTCAGAGAAAAGGGGGTACCAAGTACGAGAGACGTCTATGACTTTGGGCTAAATGTAAGGATTAAATCAAGACGAAAACCGTTTCAGTACATTAACATCTCTGTTGTGAGAGATTTTAGGATGGGTGAGTCATCACACGCTCCCACCACCTGTATCACTACACATTCGAAACATGAAGCGTGTGTGATTAATTTCTTCCCCATGAAGGAGTCATGGGGGTCTCTCTGAAATCCATCCTTGACTTGCCCAGGCATATGGACCAGTTGTTATGAAGTGCCATAACGTCGCCAGATGACTATGACGATTTCGAGAAGGAAGGATGAGTGTGCACGATGAGGAGGGGAGTGGCTGTCTGTGGTGACTGATGATTTTGTCCGAAACTTCATCTGTGGAGATCATCACTCTACTCTTGGCGAACTTTCTCGATCTGTTCTGCTCGAAGTGATTTCTAAATGACTTGATTACATACAGGAAGATGTGTGCTCAAAATGAATTGTTCTACTTTTTAGACATCTCAGATAGGGGTGCTTGTCCCTTCATCATTCACACTCGTCCTTCATTCTCGAAATTGTAACCATTTGGTGGCATCAAGACGGTTCATAGCGTCTGGTCCACATGCCTGGACAAGGCAGCAATGTGTTCCAGAGGGAAAGACTTTCATGGGCGAGAAGCACGTGATGACTCGCCCATTGTAAAAACCTCTCACAGACACAGAGGTGCAGAAACGATTTTGGTTTATTATTTCCAATAATAAGCCTATGTGATCGTGTTGCAAAATTTTTTTATAACCCCCCCTCAAACTTTGTCACTTTACGTTTCAAGGTGCGTAGAATCCAAATTTGAAATGTCCGTCCGCCGTCCGCCGTCCGGGCCATAAAAGGCCTAAGAATTGACTTAAAAAACCCGTTCTTTCGCACATAGACTCCATTTGGGGTCTAGTTGGTCCTAACGTTTAACCATCCCGACCGCATTACTCGCATAGATGCTATGGGCCAAAAACGGCCGAAAAAGTGTCTTTTTCAAGCTTTGTGTGTTAGACTTACGCAGGCACGCACGCCTGGCACGCTTGGCAGGGGGTCACGGTGGGTGGTGAGGGGGGTGAGCGGGGGGTGGAGTGACAGGAGGCGCCGCGGCACCTTGTGGTGGGTACGGCGTTCCTTCGAGGCATGAATAATGTTTTTTTCTAGGTCATATTTGTGTGTTAATACCAATGCTATATAAAGCTTGCTTTGTTTGTTGTGAGTTTAATTTTATTGAATTGAACGTAGCATTGTTATTAAATCTAGATACAAATTATTATTATTAGCATAAACTGTAAATTGGGCAATTTTGCCCGTAAATAAAATTAAATAAATAAATGCTTTTCCTACTCATATTTAATAACATATCCTCTCGACTTTTCGTACGTACTTAGATATTGATATTATTAAGGCAATAACTATTTGAATAGATAGGAGCTCAAATCGAGATATATAAACATGCGTATATAATTATAGAAGTATAGGTTGTGGCAACTCAAAATAGAACACGCCGAGGAGTCTGGACGGGCCTTATGACGTACGCAAGCCAACTAAAACTACGATCATACTCAATTGAAAAAATAATAAACCTTTGTGGAATAATTTGCAGCGTTTTTAACTTGATTTGACCATTACATCCAGCTCCAAAATCGCAGTAGTGGTCCTAAGTTTGGGGGGGGGGGGGGGGGGGGGGGAATCCCTGCGGCCTTGGGATTTGTATTCCTATTTTCTAGTTGTGACAGATGGGTGATAGAAGAGGGGATTTTAAAACCTCGGAGGCTGCACGAACTTTTGCACTGTGGTATAGAAACTAGCATAAGGCCTCTAAAACTTGTGTAGGTACGGCTAGTGTGCACATGTCACTTTTCTGTGAAGCCTCTGTATCTTCATGTAAATGCCATCTTATATTGCCGTTGTTGTTTCTCTGATGTACCATTTACAAGAACTAATTATTTTCTTTCTAGACGCTAGACTACGAGAAGATCTATCAGGGGATGATGAAGCCGGCATATGTATTCGATGGCCGAATGATCCTGGATGATGAGGCTCTCGGGAAGATCGGGTTCCACGTCCACACCATTGGCAAGAAAGTCGGGCGACATTCGACTTTCACCAGAACCTGGGGAACTCTACCTCATCCATAAGCCTCCGCCACCACCTCGTTCCCTCTCCCTACTCCCTCTAGACCTGATGCCATCTAGGTAAAGTCCAAGTCTGTACTGAAATCATTCCTACAGTCTAACCCAATCTCAAATTGCATCAATTAAACATTTTAGCCACGGAAATAATTCCGGTATTTCCTTTCACTCTGTGTATGTATGGGTGAATTTTGATATGTTCGTGAGTGAAGTAACGCTGTCTCTGATATTGCTTCAGGGCCTACGAAAGTACTGAACCGAATTCTAGCGGTTTTCATGGTACATCTCAAAAATCGAATAGTCGCAAATTGAATTAATCGAAAAGTGATGGTCTTATCAGGCTCCCTTGCCGAAAATCTATGCACTTAGCGCCCTTTGCCTACATAATAATAAACAATAAAATTATCTGTAAAACAATAAACATCAACCTAAAAATCTTTCAACATGAAACTTGGGAATTCGAAAACTTTCTTGACACGTTAGTAGATCTGAATAATGATAACGAATATGGCTTATCGGTTTTTCATAAAGCTGACAATACAATCATTGCTACTTTTCAATGATCTGGCATCGAAACTTGACTTTTGAAGGTTTCAGCCTGTGGTACATCGAGTCATCGTTTAAGACAACGCGCATGTGGATTGGAACACGTTGAAACTTAAGTTTCGTCCTCAAAACTATTGGACCATGTTTATTATCAAGGTCTTGACCTTTTGTGTACCTTTATTTGGAAAAAATTGAGACCCAAAATAAAAATTTACACTTCAAGTTTTAGACCTTAAACAATTTTGGTTCCATGTCTATCTGTTTGTGTCTCACGCATAACTTTTACGGTAATAATCTCATTTTGAGGAGCTTTTCTAGGATTACACCAGTTCGGACTTGATGGTTCTCTATAAAAACCATTTTTAACAACAGCGAATAAATTCTAACAGTTCAATTTTCGACCCCATAGTTACCAACTTTATCTTTCAGCAGCTCTAAGTTTACTGCCTTTTGTTACACTCGAAAATAACTCTCACGGTCGAAAAGGGTTGATAAACCGGCCTCATAGCTCAGATTGTTGGAAACAATAATTAATTAAATCCCTCTCGACCCAAAAGACTGTAAACATCACATTTCCTGTCGTTAGCACCATTCACTTCCTCACTCACTTGAGTCAAAACACACCGTTGCATTGATCTCACTCGACTGCTGTCTTGTTCCACTGAGCATCTGCTGAGCCAGCGGCCTGCAGTTGCACTTCGTCATTATTCCGACTCCAAACCAGACGAGACGGCTGGTATTTGACTCCGAGGAAATGTTAGGCTCCAGGAATATAACTCTCACAGTCGAAGAGGTTTGAATACTCCAGCCTCATAGCTCATAGAGTGTTGCAACTCGAGGGAAATTTCCCATAGTTGTAACGACGGGAGTTCGAACTCCTGTGGAGGTATCAAATATTTTTGGGCCGTTACACTTTATTGGCACTTCATTGAAATTCTGTTTTACTCAATGTCCTGGCAACGTAGACCCACAAACTTATGGGGGTTCACATTGTTTCACATGGGGGTTCCATCTTTGTAGTGCTGACTTCATCATTGATAGTGTTGACGAATTCATCATTGATAGTGTTGACGAATTCACATGATCTGGTTTGTTGGATTATGGTTATCTATTTCCCGAACTATCTGATATGTATAATGTATGTGGTATTACAAAATAACCTGAGCTAAGCTTGATCGTATTACTGCTGTGGGACTTGCAGTCTGCATGGGACAGCATTGAAAGTAATGAAAGCTTGAAGCAAATATGGTTTGAAGGCAGATATGGCCCTTCCTATTACAGATCAGTATTAGTTTGTTCTTTGAATATTGGATGAGATAATTGGTAGTAGAGCTGCTGGGTGAAACTTTTTTTGGTGGGAACGAAAAATGGTTTTTTTTGGGTGCTCCTCCCACTGCATGATCTTCTTTGACTTATTGTTATGACATTCACCAATGCACTAGTTCACCACCCGATTACCACATCCTTGTACTTATCTATAACAGTAACAGTGTCCAATCATTCAAGACAAATGAGATTACTTGCTGACTGGGGGATAAGTTATGAGGCTCCTCTCACCATGCCTCAATGTGAAACCCACCTAAATACCCATTGTTATGGTCGCAGGAAATTTCTCGAGTGTTGATATTCACCGAAAAGGAGTTCACTAAGAAGTACGAACTTACTATTCACATGTCTAATATTCATTACAAAACTGAAAGCAGATGTGGTCATGTATTTCTAGTCGTCAACAGTCAAAGAAGAGCATTCACATACTCAAAAATTTCATTAATCTAGTTTTTGCTCCTTATTTTCATTATATTTACCTAAACGTGGAATTATGTTATGGATATCATGACGTAGGCGACGCTATCTACAGATTCGCTGTCAAAATAAGATGAGAGGCTTGACCGAATGGTCCCTAGACACATTTAGATAGACTCCTTCAAAATCAAATTTGTCAGCTCTTTTAGATCTTTGTAAGATTTCCACACTCCAGTTAGTCTAGTAATTTATGTTCTCTTCCTCTTGGGGGATGTAGAAAACTGAAGTTGATGAATACAGTTGTCTATTACCACGAAAGTACTGAGTCACAGTGTTGGAGCGATTTCAACGGTTAGGTCATCATAAGTAACTCACAGTTACTGAACATGCAATAGAAAGAGGGCATAGCTTATATATATCATTGTAAAAGGGAACTCGAATCCCATTGGTCGAGAGAAAGGAAGGGGCTGGAGGATAAAACCTTAAGTACAAAGTAAAAGAGGGATCGTCCCTAGTCAAAGGATGCGAAGGGGTTACTCTGATGGGGGTAATTCCAATCCCATGTTATTGTTTGCTACCGATAATGACCGATCTGCGAAATAGATCTAACATTGTAACTCTTTATTTTGTGAAAATAGACAACATTCTTCTTTAACCTCCATTGTCTTCATTGAAATGCGTTTCCACAACTTTGTTCCGCTGCAGCGTTCGAATGATTTAATTCGAGAGTCGTAGAATGAGATCATTTACTATCGAATGCTTGAAAAATTATCAAAAGAAAATGACGTAGAAACTTTCCATGGGGTTAATAAATGAGGCGATATCATGAGATAAGGTTGGCTATAGAATTCTGGGGATTCAACGAACGTAATCTCTTAGTCAGTTTGCACTAGGCGGAGTTTGGTGTAGGTAGCAATACGGTCCCATACCACTTTCATCTCCTCCTCTGTTTGAAATTATCTCATTCTTTTATTTTGTATTAGGACCTAATGATGTACCTAATTACAAATAGTTGAAAAGTGTTTCGGATTGTTCACCCCTTGTCAAGTAGAAACCATCCCGGTTAACCTATATTTGCTTTACTCCCCTGGAAAGTCATAATTTCCACCGATTAATTCAAGAACAATAAATTGAGTCTGGAATATTTATCATATTTTTATTTTCTTATTTATTTATATGTTAAGTATATTATGTATTATGCGTATATTTATTGAGTATTTATTATATTTATTGTCTGCCAGTATAATATCCAATAGATTATTATTTTTAAATCGATTTCATGTAGTAAACCTCCTAGGGATGGGTATTGTTCCGAAAAATCGATTTTTGAATCGAGTTGAAAAGAGAACAAATCAATACTATGAAAAATCTGACAATTAAAAAATCTATTTCAACTATTTAAAATTACCATTTTGAATCTTGTACTATTCAATCTGGCCCAAGTTGATGACGTTTTCTTGGTTTTACACGCCTAATCAACTTAATCCACCTGATTTAATCAAATAAACTACATGAAAAAATGGAATTTAAAATGGAATTGACAAACGATAAATTTGCTTTTAGTTATAGTTCATTTAAAAAAAAAAAAATTTTGCTTCCAAACTATATTATTTTATTTTGTTTAATGAACAAAACAATATGTAAAGGACTTTTATATTTATTTCTATGAATTTCTTTCATACCTATATTTAGTTATTTTATGCAATTTAATAATTATTTGAAGACCAGTGATCTTCATAGAAAATCCTAAGTGAGAGAATGAAAAAATAATAAGAAACCCCTTGGAACCTTTTTGTTATAATCTGCAGCGTTTTTTTTTTCCCCTACAAAAATAGTTGGGTTCGAAAAAAGTCCAGTCATGCAGCATGACCCCATGAGCGAATTTTTGAAGAATATTACCGATTTTTACAACCAGCGAACGGCATTATTTCGATTTTTGACTGATTTTTCAACTTTGAAATTTTTCAAAACTTGATACATATTCTTATAGGAAATTTTACGCTGATTCCGAATATACCACATGTTAGTATGCTGAAAAAATTATTTCGCACGACAAATCGCAAAAAACAGGCTATTTTGAAATTTTTGACTACATTTTTGAAAATTTCAACCCGAAGATGTAATCCGATCAAGCTGGCCAACGAACTTGAACTTTCGTTTTGTGCCCTTAACATTTTAAAATTTGTTTGAAGTTTCTAGCACAATTCTACGGACAGTTATCGTCTGGAATGACACATACATATATACATACATACATACATACATACATACATACATACATACATATATACATACATAAAAAAATGCGTTAAACTTCAGAATATGATTCAGAATAGCCTGAAACGGATTTCTGCATAATTTTTTTTCAAAAATTCACATTCTACAAATTTTGAGGCGAGAGCAATAGCTTAATTTTCTTCAAAAATTCGCTAAAACGAAACTAGTCTAATGGGCAGCAGCACGTTAGGGAGAATGGGACCCAGAGAGGGGCACATCAGGCGGAATTATTTGTGCCCGTTTGGGATAAAGATATACGGGGGAAAAGGCACGTTAGGGGGAACTCCTATTTTAGCCAAATCGAGGTATTAGAGGGAACGAGCGAATTTTCCTTCTCACTTGACCAGACTTAGGACTTCATAAAGGTGTATGCAACTGGAATGTAAAAGTTATTTTGCTAAACAAGCACTGTCTAAAGTTGTGTGTAGTGAGTTGTGTGGGTGAGTTGTGTGAGCATTTGAAAATGTACCATCAGCGAAAATGTGGGTTGCTACAGCGAGCACCCTAAGTTGGGTGTGGCAGATAAAAATGGGGGTGTCCTGCAGGCAGGGTCGTCATGAAACACGCTAGAAGTGGACGGTCAGTAGTTGACATGGTAAAATATTGCTGTTGGCACTCATCTACAGACTTTGCCAATGCCGGAACACATTTTCGTCTCGCATTGTACATTGATTTACGAAGCAAGGCATGTCTTCGTGCTCAAGACTTGAAGTGGATGCATCCTGCAACTCCTGTCGAATCAGATTATTCGGTTTTACACTCACGTCATCGGTGGCCTTTCTTTTGAGAGTGCTTTGAAGGTTACTTCGTTCAACAACTTGATCGGTTAGGCTTGAGTGCGTGTGTTCATTTTTTATTGCAATAATTCGGGAAACCCCCCCATCCGTGATCATGGTGACATTGCATTTTGTGGACCAGCTTGCTGAACACCTACAAAAAAAAAAAAAAAAACCAAAACTCGAAACCTAATGACGATGAAATGTTGACTAACTGACATTAACCTGAATGAAATACTTGTTGACTTACCTGAATGAAATACTTCCATCCTGCATCTCACTGTATTTAGTGTAACGATAATTATTCACAACGATAGCCAATTTCCGCGTCTACTTTCAAATTTTTGAGTTAGATACGTGAATCCATCTTTTCACTCGGCCCCGACACAACAACTGAACTGGTAAGATTCACAAGTCGTGCGAGCAAGAAACCTCGACCCGATAAGGCTTCTGCTTTTGCCCCCTAATGGGTTGTTCACCCTATCGGGTTCAAATTCACTGACCTCCCGCCGGCCACATTCCCCCTAACGGGCTACGTCCGTCTAAGGGGCCTCCAAACTTGAGAAGCTCGAGACAGAACGGAGCACGTAAACACCTTGCCTATTTTCTATATTTTGCTTATAAGGGCAGTCGTGACGGACACAATGTGTTCATTTATTTTAGTAATTTATTTATTAACATTATAATTCTCATTTTTGACCTGTGTTAATAAGATTGATGGTGAGGGGAATGAAGTGTAGAGCGAAAAGGGGTGACGCAAGGTATCAATAAGGGGAAAGTCATGTCAACCACCATGTTCCTAGGTCCCTCGCCCTCTACCGCTCCTGACGGCGAATCTTGTTAGTTCGGTTCCCCATTCTCCTAAATTTTCTAAGATTGGTTAAAAAAATCTATGTAAGATTTTTTCAAATGTAATTGCAAATAATCGATTTTTAATTATGTTGGCTACTTAGAAATCGATTTAAAAAATGTAAGTTTAATAACTGATTCATTTAAAATTCGAGGATTGATACCCATCCCTAAAACCTCGAACGGTTAACGGCAAGTCAACACAATGCCTCTAAAAACTGTATAAAATAAGCTCTGAAATATTTTGTCAATATACCCTCTTTATACGTCTGGAGACGATTCTAATTAGTAAACTACAAACTGAATTTATTATTATCACCATTTAAATTGATAAATAATGTAAAATGTGATGTGGATGATTAATCACGATCATGTGCTGAAATAGCGTTAAAATAACTAGACGTTCGCGAACAATCAAGTTTAAGAATCTGGCTTTTTAGTTCGACTACCCACTGCGTGGATTTCCCAGCTCTCCAGTCGCCAAGAGATTTTACACAGATCAGTTTTCTGCTTAGATTAGTGGTTTGGATGCTAGCTATGCTCGCATTTCAAAAACACATAACATCAAGCAGTCAATCACTTAGCAAGAATTTAGATTAGTTGGTCAGGGTCTAGAGCCTCGTGTCTCAAATTGATTGTTCGCGAACGTCTCGTGTTAAAATATTTACTTTTGCATTGAAAATAAGCCTTTGGTCAACAGATCAGTCGTTAGTTTATTGTACGTGTGATTGTTATTATTTACTTTGATTTGTTCAATTTGTTACTATTATAGTATTAGTAAGATGAATTTTTGAGGAGCTTATAGTCGTAAATGGTTCCTTCCAATTTCCGTCTCTTTCACTGCCAATATTTGATGGAAAGTTATTTATTTCTGAGTTGGTTTGATTATGTCTACTAGTACTACCTATTTATTTTCAATCACTCGATCAGTTATCACTATAGTTATTTTGAATGCATTATTAATTGTAGTTAATAATCGGTATGATTTTTTATCAATCTAATAACAAATGGTTTACAATTTGTAAAACGTAATCATCTACCCTTGCATCATCTACGTATCTACGCGGCCATATCTTTCCAAATATTAATGAAATTGTTGTCTTTTCGTCAAAAATATCTAGATGTATCGAATAACTATACCCCATTTACCTACTTAAATACGATCTGAACGTATCTCCGGTTCATAAATTATCAATTGCTGATATTTAAATCAATGTTTATAACGAGTCCTTTGAATAAATTACGAACGAAACAAGTTTTTATATGTGCAATATGCTCAGAGTTTTAATGTGTAATTCCACAGTTTATATATTCGATGTTACGTGTGTATGTTCTCTAATGTATTTATTTATATTTTTCACTTTGTATTGTCCGTTGAAGACCTGTCAAATGTATTATCTGATTTTTGGTTTACCTATATATGACCATTTAGTTTTCTAGATCTAACTAAATTGTGCAATTAGCCTCGTTGAATTAATTAGTTTCTATAAATTTATGTTTTTAATGTTTACGTTCTGTTTGTCAAAAAGTATGTTAGGTAGTTGGTATTTTACAAGTTCAGAAAACGAAGCAATAAATTTAATTTTGCCTGGAAACCATACCTGTTTTAAATATTCCGACACCATAGTTACTATCATTATTTAAATTACATGATTTCATGTGTTGCATTCAACCAAAACTGACTGCGACCCAGTTCAGCTGAGCCATTTTGGTGAATTTTACGTAATTGCTCATGTAGGCATGGTTGATCAAATTTTAATGAAATCCAAACAAAATAACCTTGGGACAAATCTTCCAAAACCCTGATATATTGAGTGAAGGAGCAACTGGATGTGACAAATAGGTTTGTAAGAGGAATTAACATACACGCTTGCATGTATGCTCCTATGGCCCAAATTCTTGAGATGATGTGCCTGGAGTGGTTTGTTGATTCCCGTTGTTGCACATCAGCCAATCTATTTGACCCGCTCCGGATTGTCAATTCACATAGTTCCTCATCAGCTGATCCGATTGGTCAGCTTAGCTTCGTCAATATATATCGTTCCTCTCCAGCCAATCTGATTCACCTGCTCCAGTTCGTCAATTCACGTTGTCCCTCATCGAGTAATCCGATTGGTTGGCATCGGTTCGTTCACGTAGTTCTTCTTCAGCCAATCCGTTTGGCCAGCTCAAGTTAGTTCATTCTTATCATTCCTCAGCAGCCAAACTGGTTGGTTGGCTCTGGTTAGTCTATTTATGCCATGCCTCATCAGTCGAACCGATTGATCATCTCAGGTTCGTCAAATCACTAAAGTCCTCATCAGCCAATGCGATTCGTCATCTCAGTTCGTCAAATCACTTCGGTCCTCATCAGCCAGTCCGATTGGTCAGCTTAGGTTCGTCAATATATGTCGTTCCTCACCAGCCAATCTGATTCACCTGCTCCAATTCGTCAATTAACGTTGTCCCTCATAGAGCAATCCAATTGGTTGGCATTGGTTCGTTCATGTAGTTCTTCAGCCAATTTGGCCAGCCTAAGTTAGTCAATTCTTATCATTCCTCAGTAGCCCTAACTGGTTGGTTGGCTCTGGTTAGTCTATTTATGCCATTCCTCATCAGTCGAACCGATTGGTTGGCGCCCAATCCGGTTATTTGGGTATGGTTCATCAAATCTCGTTTCATCATCAGCCAATCTGAGAGGTTAGAAGAATCCAATATCTCCTTCCAAAAAATGGAAGTCGTGTTTAGGAGTCCTTATGCAATCACGCCTTGTGGTCTTCCCCCATACAAGCTGGGAAGATCCTCCTGAAAGGAGACTGTACACAGAGTCAATGTCCTTGACGATTTCCAAGTACCCGATTTGACCTACGGGTCGAGGCATTCTTCGACAAAGTCTATGCATCACAGTAATCTAGGGCTCCCCCCGCCCGCGGTACCATTTACTGGAGACAGCTTTGTGGAATGCCCCTAATATTAATATAAAAAAATAAATATTAATAAAATAATAAATTACATTGTACTTACCACTTTATATCGATATTTATACACGTAAGTTTTGCGATGGCCCACATGACATAGCGGTGTTGAAGGTTGGGTATATCTCTTGCGCCGTCACCTGTATAGTGACAGGTGATCGCCTACGTTGGAACTTTGTCAAAAACCTCCATTCATGCAGCATGATCGTATGAGCGATTTTCCTTAAATTATCTAGTATTATAATAAGCTAAATTGTATGAAATAGGGGCAATATCATTAGAAAAAAAATCTTTTGAAAAAACGCGGCAGGCCGCTCGTACTTTCTCTCTTATGAGAGAAGAGCTATGAGCATTGAAAATGTCACAGTCGTAGTACTCGGTTCATCACCATATTCTATGTATTGCAATGTGCCCATAGCACCATTAACGAGAACATCGAGCACATCGATATTCACTTTAACCATATATGGTTTCCCCAGAAGTAATTTTGCTGTGCAGCAATTCTGGAGTCTTATCTGACCGACCGATACTTCCGAATCAAACAAGACGACGCTTTCAAGAAGCCTTTGAAGATTCATGCTGGAGTGCCACAAGGCAGTGTCCACTACTGTACCTGCTTTACACTCGCGATCTACCAGAAACTGAGGAAAATACAACTGCCACGTTTGCAGATGACACCGCAATTTTGGCGACAGGAGAAACCAACATCGAATCAGTTACAAAATTAAACCACTCCATCCTCCGCATCCATGAATGGACAAAAAGATGGAAGAACATGGGGAAAAAGATGGTCTGTACATGTTGATTTCACAAATAAAAGAATCAAATACGTGCCAGCCTTCCTTGACAACAAGGCGATTCCTTATGCCAATGAAGCTAAATATCTTGGGATGACACTCGATGCCAAACTGAGGTGGAAATCACATGTTAAAAAGAAAAAGTCTGAACTAGTTATCAAATTCAGGAAAATGTACTGGCTTGTGGGAACACACTCAAAACTGTCTATCCACAATAAGCTCATATTGTACAACCAAGTCCTCAAACCTGTCTGGACATATGGTGCGCAACTGTGGGGGTGCACTGCACAAAGTAACCGCAACATTATTCAGCGCTTTCAGAATAATGTTCTGCGTACCTGCGTTGATGCATACAGATACTTCAGAAACGACAGATTACACTATGAGTTGAAAGTTGAATCTGTCAATGAGGTTATCCGCAAGCAAGCCGTCAATCACCTTTTGAGGCTCAGAGATCATGTTAACGAGGATGTCGTTCAGCTCCTTGACACCGAAGATCTACTTAGAAGGCTTAAAAGAACTAAACCGCATGAACTAAGTGAAATAAAATGAACGTCAAGACTAGTGACTCAATAATCAGAACAATAAGTCTAAAGTGAAGTATATTAGATCTTAAGAAAATGTATTATAATTTATCACATGAATATTGCTTATAAGTTGTTATTACTTGGCTCAATAAAACTTGTCAAAAAAAAAAAAAGAAGAAGTAATTTGATTATATATAGTAAACTAGCAGTATCATCCGGCTTCATTTTGTGAATTTTGTTTCGAGCACTAGCCAGTTGTATACACAGTTGCTAGTATACACAATCATAACAACACCTAATTTGTTTATAGGTTGCGTGACGTTTTTTTCTTTGCGTAACAAAATTTCCGGGTGACCCGTCGACTAAGACATTTTCAATGTCAAAAAAAGCTTAAAAACCAATTTTATGGCAAAAACAAAAACTCGTACTAAATGAAATTCGGTGATTCAAAAAAGAATTAGGATTTTTATGTTTTTTTGGTGTTTTAGCGAATTTTCTTAGAAAATAAAGCTATTGCAATGGCTCCAAAAATTTTCAAAAATTTTCTTCATCGAAATCTGTTTTGAGGCATTCTGAAATGATTCCTGGATTTTAACGCTTTTTTATATGTATATATATATATATGTGTCATTCCAGACGATAACTCTCGATAGAATTGAGATAAAAACTTCGTTCTTTCGCCAAAAAATCAAGCATTTCAAAAGAAAGGATGAGTTCGTTGGACAACACTTTTTGAGCACATTAAATTGGTCAAATTTCAAAAAATGTACTAAAAAAATCAGAAAAAAATTACAAAAAAAGTCCAGTCATGCAGCATGACCCCATGAGCGAATTTTTGAAGAATATTACCGATTTTTACACCAGCGAACGGCATGATTTCGATTTTTGACTAATTTTTCAACTTTGAAATTTTTGAAAACTTGATACATATTCTTATAGGAAATTTTACGCTGATTCCGAATATACCACATGTTAGTATGCTGAAAAAATTATTTCGCACGACAAATCGCAAAAAACATTGACTACATTTTTGAAAATTTCAACCCGAAGATGTAATCCGATCAAGCTGGCCAACGAACTTCAACTTTCGTTTTGTGCCCTTAACATTTTAAAATTTGTTTGAAGTTTCTAGCACAATTCTACGGACAGTTATCGTCTGGAATGACACATACATATATACATACATACATACATACATACATACATATATACATAGGTACATAAAAAAATGCGTTAAACTTCAGAATATGATTCAGAATAGCCTGAAACGGATTTCTGCATATTTTTTTTTCAAAAATTCACATTCTACAAATTTTGAGGCGAGAGCAATAGCTTAATTTTCTTCAAAAATTCGCTAAAAGTCTAAAAATCGGTGTTTTCATTTTTTCTAGCAGAATATTACTCAAATAAAGTTTATCAACTATGAAGTTGGTAATTTAAAAATTAAAGCTCAAAATTGTAATTAAATTTCATTAAAATGTGCTAAAAAATCGATAAAAATGTAAAAAATTCTAGAAATCCAATATCTTTGTTTAAATAATAGAATGTTATTTAGAACAAATTTTTTTTCAGAAATGAAATTGATACCTAGTTAACAATTTTTGCAGACAATATGACGAATTTGAGCAATAAAAGTCAAGTCATGCAGCATGACCCCATGAGCGAATTTTTGAAGAATATTACCGATTTTTACAACCAGCGAACGGCATTATTTCGATTTTTGACCGATTTTTCAACTTTGAAATTTTTGAAAAATTGATACATATTCTTATAGGAAATTTTACGCTGATTCCGAATATACCACATGTTAGTATGCTGAAAAAATTATTTCGCACGACAAATCGCAAAAAACAGGCTATTTTGAAATTTTTGACTACATTTTTGAAAATTTCAACCCGAAGATGTAATCCGATCAAGCTGGCCAACGAACTTGAACTTTCGTTTTGTGCCCTTAACATTTTAAAATTTGTTTGAAGTTTCTAGCACAATTCTACGGACAGTTATCGTCTGGAATGACACATACATACATACATATATACATACATACATATATACATACATACATACATAAAAAAATGCGTTAAACTTCAGAATATGATTCAGAATAGCCTGAAACGGATTTCTGCATAATTTTTTTTCAAAAATTCACATTCTACAAATTTTGAGGCGAGAGCAATAGCTTAATTTTCTTCAAAAATTCGCTAAAATGAATAGTTAACATTTATTTTGCAGACAGTAAATTTCAACTTGAGCGTTCCTACGTGATGGGAGGCCGAAAATCATAATGTGAATATCGTAAACGTTAGCGTCTAAGACGTCCAGAATAATTAAAATTGATTTAGCGATGCAAAATAGACATTTTTTTGCCATAAAATTGGTTTTTAACAATTTCTTTCAACTAAAATTGCTAAATTTTGATACAATTCAATATATTTTAATTCGATAGATAATTTAAGAAAATTCACTCATACGATCATGCTGCATGACTGGAACTTGTATAGATTGTTCAGCGAATAGTAGACTTGAGAGCGATTTAAGAAGATGAAATTTGGCATTTAGGTACCTACCAATACTTCACTAGTAGGTACATCGCATGGACAATAGTTGGTAAACTCGATTTCGCAACGTTATAATAAATTCCATTGGAACTATATCACCTGATAGTTCCAATATTGGAATATCTGGAATTTGCTAATATTTACAACGCGATTTTTATGTATTCCAGTATTCCTATCTAGCGATCTTTGATAGAATTTAAAGCTTGACCGCGCAATTCATAGATCCGCTAGCATCGCGTGATTTCTCTTATCTTCTCGCGCTTAGAAATTCGAAGGTTTTTTTTCGATGTTCAAGCCCTTAGGGAAAGCGAACTACTTACTCAACGTACAGTGTTGCGGGTGGTTTTGATCGATTCTTTGGGATCCAATTTATCATTAACAAGCAACAAATTGTTGCTGTTACCTGGAAAGTTTTCGAGATCTCGATTTTTTTTAAATGTTTAGCCCTTTTTTACAACCCTTTAGGGTTGATAAAAATTGATGCCGAGCTTCTAGGACCATCAAGACCCCAAAAGTGATTGTTAACTCGAGTTTCATATAGTTTTATCTAGTATTTTCGGAGAAAAGCCGCGGACGGCGGGCGGACGGTTTTTTTTTTAATTCTACGCTTCTACGCGATTCTACGCATCTTGAAACGTAAAACAAAAAATTCAAAGGGGGTGTTTTTTTTTTTTTTTTTCTTGGTCGATTACAAAGGTTCATTATTCAAAATAACAAACCAAAAGAACATTTCGAGAACCAGATCCCAAGAATATTATTTTCTCAAATCAATATAGCTGTTACGAAGATTCAATAATTAGTTTATAGTCGTATGTTGCACATAAATAACTAAAGCAGATCTAGGAATTGGATTAGGTAGATACATATCTACTATTTACGGGGTTTAACAATTTGTTGTAGGCAAATAATTTGCGTAGAAGAGCTACTGGGTATAGAAATAATAAACCCTTGTGTAATAATTTGCAGCATTTTTAACCGCTAATGAAAAAGCTTTTATATTCAGAATTGATTACTATACGGTCACGTCGATTTCGCTAAGCTTCCAAAAGCCAGACGCCCGTGACCACTTAAAAACCAAGACCAAACAACTGTCGAAAGGAATACGACAAGAGCCTCGTCAGATGATGGATGGATGGGACACAGAAAAGAAGTTGGAGAGAAATTATGGAGAAGACAAATGAGAACAAGGAAGCTGAGAGAAGCGGAATGTAGGAGGCGCCAGGGACTGCGGACGGGAGATTTACTGAGTCTGCTCAGCTTTGGGAAAGACGTCCCACAACTACAACCAGCAACAGGGAACATATGGGAGGGGACGGTGGCCGCGTTACTTTTCCAACCATCCGAACACGTTTTTGTAGAGTATAATGGGTCCAGTAGTTGGACATAGAAGAGGGCTTTTTTGCTAAAACTATCGCTATAAAATCATCTTTTGATCAAATTCAAAATGCTTTCAACATTTCATATTCTTGTTTTCCCAGAGTTTGCGAGAATATGATTTAAAAAAAAACCGGGCAGACCCCCCGGATGTTATTACTTAGAGCCCGTGGCTAAAAGTCAAGGAACATGGAACACGCCTGGCAGAAGTGACCAAGTAACAAAAACCACAATACGACAAATAGAATTAAAATAAGAAGGGATTACCTAGTTAGGTAATTTTCTGTTATGGTGTACGTCTACAATTACTATAACCAAGTAACATCAATACAAGCGGCATTGTTTAGTATATCCATTTATAACATAAATATAAAACTACGACTTAAATAGAAGAACATGTACGACCTACAAATGAAATGCGTGATAAATCGAGAGCTTTCCAACGAATGGAAAACAATTTTGTCCCATAAACACTAAAGAAGTTTCATTTCCCCAGCAACGGCTAGGTTGTACGTTAAAACCATAAGAAGAAAGAAAACATTTCGTGACACATCCGCATAACGTTTTTTGCTAGTTAGTCCAAGGCTAAAAAAAAAAAACTGCAGTTTGCGTAAGCAGAACCAACTTTTCGAATAGTTGTGAACAGACAGACGACATAACTTTTAGCACAATGAGCTGATCAGGATGGATCCTGTAAAATCATTCGTCTCTTGCGAACCCAGAGAGACTCGCCATCAATTTTCAACGTCCTACGGTGAACAGGAAGGATTTGAGCATGATTTCGTCATCATTATGATTGCTATTACGGCTCGTGGTCAGCATCCTCACCAAAGTCAGCGAGGCACAAGTGGCGACATAATAATACATCAAATCAAAATTTGGTACAAATCGACCAGCGGTTTCGGAGGAGTAGTGAGCACAAAATTTTGTCCATAAATAAATTCGGCGCTTCGCCCGCCTGGACCCCCCGGATCTTTTCTCTTTTGTACTGCGTAGAAAACGAGGATAATTTGCTATGCAAATTTCGGGAGCTGTACGACCAACAAAAATTTGACCAGTCAACAGGATTTGAACCCACAACCTTCGTCTCACAAGAGAGAGAAAAAAAAAAAAAAATCGGGAGTCGTACGATCAAAAAAAATTTGACCAGTCAACAGGATTTGAACGGTCGGCCTAAGAATTGCATAGCAATTAATATATATATATGGTGCCAACCTAAAAGTTTGGTAAAACATGGAATATGCTTTCTTACCGCTAGTTCTGGGTCGTATTTTGTTCTTCCCGCTAATTCGGGGTCGCATTTTCCTATCAATGGACTATAATGCGCATAACTCAGCTTCCGTTGAAGTATTCTTTGTCAAGTTACTAATTTTCGGTAAAATGAGAGCTTTCCAACGAATGGTGAAACGATTTCTGTGCGATGAACACTGCGAAAATTCCATTTCTTTACCAACGGCTTGGTTGTACGTAAGACTCGAAAGAAAATTTGTGTCACAGTTTTTCGTGACAATTTTGGCCAGTTAGGTGATGGCTGAAGCATGTGCCAAGCTAAAACATCTACCACGTAGGGTGTGGCACATTGCTTACTGGTACTATCCGTAACCTGAATGTACAGATCATTGAATTTTTAAAAGATTTCGAAAAATTACCAAGATGTGGCGTAAAAAACTGAAACCAGCCAATTTGAAAACAAGAAAATGATGCTTGAAATTATTCCCTTTGCTACCTAATGCGCACAGTAAGTAATGATTTTAGTACATACCCAGACAATTTCATCAAAATCGGATGAAAACTGAGGAAATTAAGATCGTTACAAGAATTACATACTCGCGCATACGTAGCAGCTACTAATGATACGATCATGCTGAAATTACAGCTCATACAAACGGGGCATATTGTAGGAACCCACACAATCATTACGATCATATGCTGTGCATGCAGTACCTCCACCAACAGTACATTTACAAACACAGTAGGTACATATTCTGTAGATATCTACACCAATAATACGCATACAAACTCAGTGTATTTACAGTAGGTATACTTAAAAGGGTATTCGGTAGGCACATTCACCAACAGTGTGGTACGTAATCTTTGCATGCAGTAAGTACAACCAAGTGTTCTAAGATCACGAACAGTAGATACCTTCACCAACGGTACCCACACAGTATTCATTGAGGCCCAACAGCTCACACACTAATAGTGTATAAAGTAGATACATACACCAAAACTGCATACAGTAGACACTTTCACTGACAGGTAAGCTGTGTGCATACTGTGCCTCTACCAATAGTGCCTAAATACGTCAACTCTGTCCTTACTTACAGGTCAGAGCGTTATGGTCTGTCGATAGATCAACAAACAAACAACAACAAATAAACTACTATAAACGATTTTCTTATAATCACAAGATTTCCTCATAAAATAGGTCCCCATTATCATGAATGTCTCTTAATATAGTGGACATCATTATGTTATACAGATCAGAGCGTCATGGTTTCAGATCACTTTTCAATTTCATATAGATCACGACTTCTCCGTAGTAGAGGTCGACATTAACATGAATGACCCATCGAAACGGACTTCATGATCTCATACTGGCTTGAGTGTTATGCTCTGAGTTAGATCTCAACTCAACTAAACGAGTTGCATATACACAGATCTCAAGATTTCCTTATAAAAGAGGTCATATTATTATAAATTTATTTTCTAGTAGACATCATGATCTCATACAGATCAGAGAGTTATGCGTACTTTCATTAGTATGATCATGAATTCCGTCTAGGAATATCTTGCATCAGACGCGGACAATACATACATCATACATATACAATAGTCAGTTTCTAAAACTGTCGCCTTTTATACCAAGTTGTGAGAAGAAAACAAACGGTTATGAGAAGTAGTTGGAGACGTGAGGAATTCCAAATTACAGGAAGACGAATACGCACGAGAATATTCTCAATACCATTTCAAGATTTCATACACATTGAACGCATTCAAATGTAATTCGTACATTAATCAAACCGTCGCAACAGCTTCCGATCGGCAGTGAGGAAGCGAAATTTGCGTAAGTATCCCTTACCGCTTGGGAACCATTTAAGAATTTTTCGAGAAAAAACTCGGCGCTCCGCGCCTCGCCAGGGGGCAAGCCCCCTGGACCCCCGGTTACCTCTACTTACATACTTCGGACGAAATTATTGAAACACAGAATGTGTTTGCGTTGTCGCGCAAAGAAGTGACAACCAAACAAGCGTCATTGTTTACTATTCATTTATAACATCAATTTATATAGTTATCGTATGAAACTACGAAAAAAATACGAAATAAATTCGTGATAAATCAAGAGCGATTTATCAAGTAAATGTCCTAAAGAGGCTACATACGAAATTACAGCTTCCTAGAGTGTAAAGCATAGAAATTAGCTTTAAGAGCCACACATCTGATCCGGACCCTGAGCATCGTCAAGTAAATGTCCTAAAGAGACTACAAACGAAATTACAGCTTCCTAGAGTGTAAAGTATAGAAATTACCTATTCAAATTATTTAACCTCCGCTTCACAAATCAAACCGTTTTCGTAATACTCAGATCACCTGCTATGAATCAAATCATCGAAACACAAGCTCAATGAAATCATCAGAAATTAACAAGCGGTTGCAATCATGTTCACAATATCAATTATTGAGAATGATCACCTGTGTGTAAACAATTATTTATATAACCATGCTCATAACTCAGTTTGTTGGACACGCACTTCGCAGTAGTTAACATAATATTGTTGGATAAATCGAGAGCTTTCGAACGAATGGTCAACGAATTTTGTGGGATGAAAAACGACGAAGTAGGTACCATTTCCCTAGCAACGACTCGGTTGTACGTGAAAATCATCCGTCACACATTTCGTTACCATCCCGCGTTCCATTTTCGGCTAGTTAGTCCATGGCTAAAACACATTCTGTGTTAAAAAAAAAATAATAATAATAAAAAACATATCAATAGTTCCAAAATGTTTAAAATTAACTTTTCGAAAATTTTATTATGGGAAATTTAGCCCATTCAGAAACGGTAAGGATATGCAAAGGCTTATGTTATCTGTATTAGATAGCCCTTCTAAGCAGATCACGTATCCATGGCAATTGAGTCTATGGTAAGACACATTATCTAAATATAACAACTAAGTCTTATATGCACCTGCCGAAAGAAAATGCTACGACAATGCCGATAAGAAACGACAATTAGAAAAAATACGAGAAATTCGAATACGATCGAGCCGATTTAGCAAAAGTTTAGCCAACTCCTGCATGCCTAAGTCGCTTTGCGATTCACAATCGTGTTATGATTTTTTTTCCTCTCCCAACACTTAACTGAGTTCTATTTCAATCGTAGGAAAATACTAAGCTTTCATTTCAAAGTTTAGACATTTTATGTCTTTACTTTGGCACATAAACGAAAAAATCGTTAACAAAAAGCGTTACGGTTGGTTTTCTGATGATTTCCGCTTACAACCGAGTCGTTGCTAGGGAAATGGTACTTCGTCGTTTTTCATCCCACAAAATTCGTTGACCATTCGTTCGAAAGCTCTCGATTTATCCAACCATATTATGTTAACTAGTGCGAAGTGCGTGGTCAACAAGCTGAGTTATGAGCATGGTTATATGAATAATTGTTTACACACAGGTGATCATTCTCAATAATTGATATTGTGAACATGATTGCAACCGCTTGTTAATTTCTGATGATTTCATTGAGTTGGTGTTTCGATGATTTGATTTATAGCAGGCGATCCGAATATTGCGAGAACGGTTTGATTTGTGAAGCGGTGGTTAAATCATTTTAATAGGTAATTTCTATACTTTACACTCTAGGAAGCTGTAATTTCGTATGTAGCCTCTTTAGGACATTTACTTGACGATGCCCAGGGTCCGGATCAGCTGAGTGGCTCATAGAGCTTGCATACGAGTCTGCAACACATACGAGTCTGCAACTAAAGACATGAAATGTCCCAATGTGTTGCAGACTCGTATGCAAGCGTTTCTTTTTTGAGTCCGATTTTTAGGTAGGTACCTATTCAGTTGATACCTTCACCAACAGCAGGTATACATGAACACAGTATTCAGCGGGTTCCTTTACAAACAATATGCGCACAATCTATTCTATGGGGGCAATTCTATGGGGCAACTGCGGCAGCGCCATGAAGATTTTCAGGCTGCAAAACTCTGCAGTTCGGATTTTGAAAGGGGCTTGCTGTGACGCTCACTGCAGAGATCTGTTCAGGAATTTGGGATTATTGACTCTTCCTGCGCTTTATATCCAGGCAATTTTGATTAGAGGCACGAACAACTTGGAAGATTTTCCATGCCTGGGGGACAATCATCAATATGATACAAGGAACCAGGATCTGCTTTCTACTGAACGTTGTCGGCTGGCTCTAGTTCAAAAATATAATCCAGACTCTGTGGGGATAAAGATGTATAAAGATTTGCCGGCTGCTCTGTATTTCAGAGGGATTTTTTCTTCTTTTTTTTAATCGCTTTATTTCCATATTTAAATAAGTACAAAAACAACACTTCTCCAGTAAATTAAAAGACACTTTAGAAAGAAGAAGGAAAAAAAAAAAAAAAAAAAAGTAATAAGTAACTAGAAATTAATCCCCAATATGGACGAAAAGTCCGTGGTAGCGGATGGTCATGGTACTAGCCGATGAGGATAGCGAGAATTAAATTAAACATACATAGGGTGTTGATCACATAGCGAAGCTTATAAATTTAAACCTAATTTACTGTACTCTTATTTCTATATTAATTTATTTGTATTTCCTATTTACTCAGCAATATTTTATATTACAACAGGAAGCTTAAAAAATAAGTTTTTAATTCTTTATTAACAGTTTTGTTATTGGTTGCAAGTAATTTTTCTTCAAGTTTGGTTGGAAGTTTGTTAAAAGTGGAAATGCCTTCGTATATATAAATAATTATTTTGTGCAAGGGTCTTTCTTAATTTCGGTTGCTTTAGATTTATTTGATGTTTCGATCTAGTATCAGCTGTGTGTTGGGGTAGCAAGAGTGAACCATCTCTAATGACCTGTATAATTCTCTGGGTATCTGCTATCATTTCAAAGGGGAGTACTTGTAATTTTCTGAACAGGGGCGGTGTGTGAGCATTGAATTGAGCCTTTGATATTTTTCTTATAAGTAAAAGATAGGTTGAATATAGGGAAACAAAGGATAGGCTGATTGCCTTGGCACCGTACAGCACAAATGAAGTTTCTTGTGGGAGCTGGTGTTCTCCAGTGAAGTATTGCGAAATATTGATCTGTTTTTATGCAATTTTTGCATGTCTTTTGGCTGGGGGTCGAGGAATTTTTTCCCCGACCGACACTTTTTTTCCCGACCGGCACATTTTCTATTGATTTTCACGTACAACCAAGGCGTTACTAGGGAAGAGTAACTCCCATAGTTTTCATAGTAGGAAAATCGTTCGCCACTTTTTGGAATGCTCTAATTTTATCATAACATCTCATGATCCCTAAGCCATTGTTGGGTCAAGGATATCAATAAGCTTTAGATTATAATTGACTCGAAAAGTGAAGGCTAGGTAGAAATCAATGAGGTACTACCGCAATGAAGTACCTAATATCGCCTTCCTCAACAACCGAATTAGACTTCTCATTTAGCATGGAACGAAAGCAGCCCGGGAGTTTTTGCTTCCCCAACATCCCAACAGAGTGGAAAGTAATGTTCATTTTTACGTTCTCAACGTACTAACAGAGTGGAAAGTGATGTCCATTTTTACGTTCCCAACATCCCAACAGAGTGGGAAGTAATGTCCACTTTTAGTTTCACAACATCCCAACATAGTGGAAAGTAATGTCCATTTTTACTTTCCCAACATCCCAACAGAGTGTAAAGTAATGTCTACAACTTTGACATATCCATGATCTATTGTTTTTCCCCTCAAGGGAGAAATTTATACATGGGTTTACAAATGATTTTGACATGGTTTGCCTCATTTTCGACTGGATTATGATGGCAAAAACATGTTCCATGTTGGAAAAAATCAAGTACTAACCTACCCTTTGGGTAATCGATAGTCCTAAAACTTTCGGATGTGTTTCTGATTTGTATCTGCTTAAAACAATGGGTGGTATGCATAAAGGCAAAGTTTTATATCAAAGCTTTCTAAATCACTTTCCAGTTGAAAAGAAGCTGTAAAATCCAGCATTTTTTTTTCTGTTGACGTTTGTTAGATACCTTTTGTTGTATGGTGACAATAAAGTATTTATATTCTATTCTATTCCATCAGTGCACGCAGTATTAAACAACATCAATGCGTGATACAGTAAGCGTACGGTATGCGGGTATCCGCCATTGGGGAGGCGGACCTGGAGATGCGCGGCAGTCCTATCTCAATGGGAAGGCGGGTACCCCACCTTAAGGGCGACCACCAAGTGGGGGATCCACTCGCCTTAAGGGGGGGAAAGAGTTCGGCCCCTAAGTAGCGAAAGGGGAGAGGGAGAAAGCAACATCCCGGAGTCACCCAGCTTCCTTTTGTTTGTATATCAGTCTGAATCCCTTGTATACACAACTAAGTGGTTGACCTTTCGCCCGAGACCCTCTGGGCCTTTTTCGCCTCCCGACACAACTCTTGTTTGTAGTGTAATAAATGTTTATGTAGATTTTTCCTTTCGTTTTTCAAAGAGCTCTATACACAACACAATACGTACACACAGGCACAAAAAAGGGGGAAACCTAGTGGGGGAGTCCGGACTTTCCGCAATGATCAAGTCCGAAGGTGTGTCAGTGCACCAAAGCATCTCAATTCAACACCACTTGCACCATCACCATGTCCACCAAAGTGTCCTCGTGCCGGCGGACGGCGCCAAAGTCGAAGGCGCCGGCGCCGCTCTTTCTCAGATGGCGCCGTCCAAAAAATCGGGGACGAGGCGCCAGGAAAAACCACCGTACTCCTACATCGCCCTGATCGTCATGGCCATCCAGGTGAGTTTTTATAAATTCTCAATAATAATATTAATTCGTTGAAAAGCACCCTAATAAATTAATAATTTGTATCGAAGAACATAAAAGAAATTCCACCTTTCCCACAAAATTATGATTACTTATTATCCCTTCTATGATTAAAATTTGAAAAAAGTTCCAGTCATGCAGCATGATAGGATGAGCGATTTTTCGTTTTGTTAAAATGTATATAGGGGAGAGTGGGGTAATACCGCCAAGTCGGGGAATACCGCCTCCTCATATATATATTTAACGACCTGAGTGACAAATCTTGTAGCCAAATATCGTCATCTTTAGATCAGCAGTAATGTTGGAAAAGTTGGTTTGGGGTCATTAATTTGTTTTTACCAAAGATAAGCGAGATCACAGTTTTTGATGTTTGGCGTTCTAGTTTTACCGTTGTCAAATTTTTGTGGTAACAGTTTTCCATACGTTTATGTTTATGTAAATTATTGAGCATGACGACGTAGATAAATAATTTAGCTTTAATTTCCACTTCATTTTTTTTTTTTTTTTTTTTTTTTTTTTTTTTTTTTTTTTTTTTTAACGAAAACTGTAGTTTTTAATGATTTTTTATTTCGAAAAGTTTACTGGGGCAATATCGCCACACCAAATTCAGGCTAATTTTGCCATGGCGGTATTGCCGCAATGCTCCATTGCTCAGTCTTGTTGGATTATTTCAAAGTTTTCGTTGTAATAATCACCTATTTCTATTGATTCTGAGTAATGTAATTAAAGTATAAATTAATATTTAAAAGACGAATTATATCGTGATAGCTCATCTCAATAAGCACCTCTATACTCACCTAATCGTGATTTATTATAGATATTTACCTACCTATCTACTGAACAATTGTACAGTATGTACCTAACTGCCTTCCAATATTAACATAATTGTAAGATTCCACTCTTCATGCTCCCGTTTTGATTTTGACAATAAAGATCTTGTGAATTTCGCTACGACCTGAAGAAGGGCACAAATTTATAATGGAATGCTATATAATATTTATTTATTTTTTTTACGAGTTCCGCGTTGAACGTTGACAATAATTCAGTTCCTGTGAAGAACCAACATTTTTTTACCAATATTTATTTTGTTCCAATTTTACTATTCTGATGTGGAAATTGTTTGTCAACCTTTAGTGAATCGTTTTCTTGTCAACTAAGTTCCCAATATAATGAGAAGCTCCAGGAAGAGTTTTTGAAATTCAATAAATCGTTATTCCGATATTCTGATGGGACTGTTCATTTTCCCCTTGTTTTAGTATGACGGTATTACCATCCCTATGGCGGGATTTCACCAGCTAGGTGGAAATGGATTTCGCCATTACAGGGGTCTCGTAAATTGTTGTTTACTAATATAAAGTTGCTACACATCCAGCAAAAACGTTGTAATTCACTACATGAGATGTGTTTTTATAATTTGCTACAAAATCTGAAGCTCCTGACAGAACCCTGGTAGACAAATATGCTAAATTTTCCCCATTTTCCCCTACTCATCATTTTTTACTACTACATAATTAAATTCATCAGCCATAAAAAAGTAGTAGTAGGTACTATCGTATCAAAAAGTACTATCGTATCAAATAGAGGAAATGACAGGGGATAATACCGGGCTTACGAAACACATCAGTAACAACCGAACTCAGTTGGTATAATTTGTTGGTAACATTTGAATTTATGAGTCCACAAGTAGGTAGGTTCTTTCCAACGTTTCCACTACCTTGGGAGAATTTGAAGTTATATACCTAAATAGGTAACAAGAAGCTGCAACCAGCAGATATGTAAATGTAGGTTGTATATTTAAAGGGAAAGGGAAAGTAGGTTACCTGTATCGTTGAACTGATATTGAAAATCGGAAATTGAGACCACGCTGATCCTTATGCAAGAGAATAAAACACTAGACGAATAAGTAATTAAATTAATTAAATTAATTAAATTAATTAAATTAATTAAATTAATTAATTAATTAATTAATTAATTTAATTAAATTAATTAAATTAATACTAAAATTAAATTAAATTATAAAAACCTAAAATGCATCATATTGAAGTAATATCAAAAGTCTAAGTTGACCACAGAATAGACATGGACGAATCTGGTAGGTAGGTACCTATGTACCATGTCAGAAGGGAAGTCCACTTTCCATGTTGGTACATGGTAGAAAGAATACATGGTGCATGGTAGAAAGAATGCAGAGAATGTGTACTCGTTGATCCATGTGAAAGGTTTTGCCTTGGAATTTGCTCAGAACTCTAAATCCCAGTAGATTCAAACCGGTAGCCCGGTAGAAAAAGTGAAAAACTTCTATTTGAAGTTTTACATTTGAAAAAGTCATAAAGAAGATATATATAAATCTTGTTCGTGCTGTTCATTTCTGTTTCTTTTGTTTCTCGACTGTGTCACTCAGGGGTGTGAAAAAATCGATTTTTCCCCTTTTCGATTTAGATCGATTAAAATCGTATGACTTAACCTCTTTAATAACCGATATCTTTTATTACACTCAATTTGATCTAAGTAATTCAAAGTGCTCAATTTGATTATTTTAAGTAATTCTGAAGAGCACTCCATGGTATGCCCATGGATGAACCATGGTATGCCCAGTAACATCTCTACTGTCTAGGCAAATAGGGCAAGGTGAATAAAAAGGCACTCTTCAAAAATGAAAATGTAAAAATAATAAAATATGTTGATAGGTATAAAATTTATTTTATAAAATTGTACCATTCGAAAACTTGGAAAAGAGCAAATTATTAATCTAGCTCCCTAGTTGGAACTAGAAAAATATAGAAATATACCTAATAGATAAATTTTGGTTCTTCCATTCGATTTAGACAATTACTTTTTTCATTATTATTATTAAATTTTTTCAACCATCATTCGCCCAGCAGAATACGCATAGAATACAGCTAGATAATCACAACATAGGTATCACGCCAAGAGCCTGCTTGCTCTAGAAAGTAGGTAGGACGTGCGAAGGTAACGATTTTCATAACATGGATAAATTTGTGACACCTTGTACCACTAGTATTTATCCATTAGTTTAGGAGTTGGATAAACATCGCGTCATCTTGTTCGATCATGAGTTTTACATCTCGTTTCTTCGACGAATCGTGAGGATTTACGGTAAAATGTGGCTTGAAACAGCACCACCCAAAAAGTCCGATTATTAATCGATGTTTTCCCCAAAAATCTATTCTTTCGATTACCCCAAAAAATCGGTTTAATCGATTCTAACATCAATTTTTTTACACCCCTAGTGTCACTGTGCATTTAGCTCTTGTAGGGACTTATGGCTATCACAAGAAAATTACGATCACGCATGCACATAGCCTTCCGCTGATTCGATCATGATGAACCTGATAGGAGACCATCCAGGGCTAAACCCACACTATTACTGACAATTTCATAAAAATCCAATCGAAATTGTGGAAGTTACGGGTGTTACAAGGAAATGTGGACAGACGGGCGGATCATTCCAAGGATCATTATCTCACGCCCTAGGCGTCCGATCTCGCTCAAATTTGGATGATATTTGAGGGATGACTATTTGATCATCCCATACCAATTTCAACATGATTGTATCATTATTAGCTACTGCTCATGCGCCAATGTGAAATCCATTTAACAAGCTTATTTCCACAGTTTTCATCCGATTTATAGCATTTACAAGCCAAATTAACCTTTTTACAAGTCAAATTAACCTTTTTACAAGTCAATTTAACCTTTTTATAAATCAAAATAACCCTTTTACAAATCAAAATAACCCTTTTACAAATCAAAATAACCCTTTTACAAATCAAAATAACCCTTTTACAAATCAAAATAACCCCTTTAGCAATGCGCGAAAATCGTTGAAGGGCAAAGAAATAAGAGTACGGGTTAACCTGGCATTCATTTTTCATGAATTTCTACACCAGTATTCCTTCTCATTCTGACCTTCAAGAATACATACCTCATTTTTTCGTTGGAAAATTTTGATATATTTTGGTTGGGAAATTGATATTTTTGTTGATTGAGTAACAGTAGTGTTTGTGATGGAAAATGTTGATTTATTTTTTGTTGGAAAATTGACATTTTTTAAATATTATTACACCTACTTTGTCGTATTCAATGTAGATATTCAGTTCCTTTTCTTTGCCCTTCAACGATTTTTGCGCATTGCTCAAGGAGGGTTATTTTGATTTGTAAAAGGGTTATTTTGATTTGTAAAAAGGTTCAATTGACTTGTAAAAAGGTTAATTTGACTTGTAAAAAGGTTAAATTGACTTGTAAAAAGGTTAATTTGACTTGTAAAAAGGTTAATTTGACTTGTAAATGCTATAGATGTCATTTTCAAATGTGCGGACCAGGGTGTAGACAGCCCACTATCAGTTTCATCGTGCCTGATAATTTTTCACTCTGGGCATGCGTAAACGTGAATTCTACCTAGCATCATTTTCTCACGCCCTAGTCGTCTGATCTCGCCCAAGTTTGGATGATAGTTAGGGGATGACGATTTGATCATCAAAAATCAAACTTTCATTGATGCCAAATCAATACTTAACTCTGCGCATGCGCGAACGTAAATTCCATTATGGTCTATTTTTTGACACCCTGGTCGTTCGATTTCGCTTAAATTTGGATGATAGTTGGGAGAAGGCGATTTTATTACCCCAAATCAATTTCAACATGATTGTATCATTAATAGCTACTACGCATGCGCCAATATGAAATCCTCGTAACATTTAATTAATGTAATTCCGTCAGTGAATCCGCGGGGTAGGTTGTAGTCAGGGGTGCTCAAACGGTCGATCGCGATCGACCAGTCGATCGCGAGTGCTTTTTGAGTAGATCTCGAGAAGAAAAAAAATTTTTAATAAGAAGGTAACTAAACTACAAAAATTTATTACGTAATAACACTGCTTGCGGCAAAAGGCGGCTTTATCAAAGGAACGCGCGGTACTTGTCAAAGAAAAGCTCTGATTTAGTTCTTCACACGGACGTCAGGTGGTTGAGTCGCGGAAAATTCCTAGAAAGGTTTCAAGAATTATTGCCCGAAATAACAGCTTTTCTAGACGAAAGAGGTGATGACACTGAGATGTTGAAAAACGAAAAATGGCTGACTGATTTGAGGCATTTTTTACTGACATCACAATGCACTTAAACACCATTAACTTGGAGCTTCAAGGTAAAGGAAAAACTATTATTGAGATGATTAGCGCAGTAAACGCATTCAAAAGTAAATTGTAACTTATGATAGATCAACTGAAAAGAAAGGATCTGAAACATTTTCCGTCTTTGAAAGCAAGGATTCCTCAGTTGAATTATGATACGTATGAGGCTGAATTATCAAATATTTTGGGACAATTCGAAATGCGTTTTTATGATTGCAGTAAATTGGCAAATATAGCATCATTTATGAGTTATCCTTTTTCATGTAAAAACATTGAGGAATTAGCTACTGAAGTTTAATATGAACTCATGTTCTGTTGAAAATGAGTTGGTGCAGATTATATCAGATATACATCTCAAAGCTACAGCATCTGATACAAATTTCTGGTGTTTTATATCTGAAGATAAATATCCGAATCTAAGGCAAATCGCCCTTCAACTGACGGCAATGTTTGGGTCAACTTACTTGTGCGAGTCTGCATTTTCTGAAATGAAGATAATTAAGTCAAAATATCGCAATCGACTAACTGACGATCATATGTCATCATGCTTGCGATTGGCACTCTGTGGTTACGCACCATCTTATGAAAAGTATGCTGAGGACATGCAGTGCCACACTTCAACATCCAAAGTCACTCCTTAGTTGAGTTTAACACCATATATGTAACTCTTTTGTTTTGTAACAACGAATAAACTCGCAATTTTGAATAACTAGGAGTTTTTTCATTGATATTGTAGAGAAGAACTTAAGTAAACCTAACCCAAACCTTGACTAAAATAATGTAAATTGTGCGGAAAGCTAATATCTATATATGCTACGGTACCTAACTAGGTAAGGTGTATCGTGTATGTACGACAACCCTGCATCACACATACTTGCAGCCTCTCAGAGTCGATCTACGTAGTCTAAAAATATTGAGGTAGATCGCCAGCAGTTCAAGTTTGAGCACCCCAGTTGTAGATGGTACCGTACCTATTTCTTTGTTCTCAACTCATCAGTTCATTCTACGCATGCGCAAACGTAATTACATTGAGTATAATTTTTTGTTTCTTAATTGACCAATTAAGACGTTTGTCGCTATTTCTGGGTTTCTATATTCTGCTACTGGATTCTATGAAATCATTTAAAACTTTTCAATGAACTATATATTCATGACATTTAAACGAGGATGCCATGTGCCACACCCAATTCGGCAGATCTTTTGTTCATGCGACGGTGCAGTCCATCGGGAGTATGGAGTCTTTCTTACAAGAATGGGCGCTAGCTGAGAAGTGGTGCAAGCCGAACACCCAAGTGTTAGTTTGGGTTAAAGTACGACCCAAGTGTCGATAATTAGAGCTGTGTCTCTTCGACTAAGAGGTTATTCGATCGCTTGGGTTGGAGGATGGAGCGGGAATTCCCTACATGGAAGACTGAAGATGGGAGGGATTTGGAAACAATGAAAGATAAACAAGTAGATCAGTGCTTACGATGTGAATCACATGTAAGCACATTTTCTTGTAAGGAGATTTGCGTGAAATAGACGCTTCCTGCGTCGAATAGGAGACAAATTTGGCTTTAAAACTCACTCAGCTGATCACTGACCTCTCAGCTTTCAGTCGTCTTCAGCATTCTCCCTTGAGCCTCCCTCTCAAATTTCAGCTTCCTGCGATGAATAGTAGACAAAATGGCTTTGGAGCTCATTCAGCTGATCAATGACCTCTCAGTCGTCTTCAGCATTCTCTCTTCAGCCACCCTCTCAAATTTCAACTTCCTTCGTCGAATATGAGACAAAATAGCTACGGAGTTCACTCATCTTATCAACTAGCCGCTCCGGCTCGCTACGCTCGCCTCCACGTCCAGCCGGGGGGCAAGCCTCCCGGACCCCCCATTAAATTGCTCGCTTCGCTCGCAAAGTGTGGCAGACAGGGAATGTTGCTCGCTTCGCTCGCAAAGTGTGGTATATAAGGAATGTTGCTCGCTTCGCTCGCAAAGTGTGGCTGTATACATGCGATCTATTACAATTGAAACATGTTGGGGAAGTTCCTCGCTTCGCTCGCAACCGGTAGATCTCTAAGGGTAGGTTTAACATCTGTAGGGGATGCTGCTCGCTTCGCTCGCTTGAGGAAGTTATATTGCCCACCCAACTTGGCAGACGTTTTTTTCTGTTGGAAATTCTTACAAACAAATTAAATCTTATAAAACTACGTGGAACCACGAAAAGTTTATTAGGGGATGTTGCTCGCTTCGCTTGCAAGGTGTTGCTGCATATGTGTAGGGACAAACCCGTATTTATTCCGTTGAAATGAGTCATCGAGTCCCTTTAAGACTTAAGTGCGTAGGTAGGCCTGCTCGCAACATTGAGTCATCGAACCCCAAACACGTCTTCCAAGAGCCTTCTCGCGTCCGGGGGCTCAATTATATTCTCATATTAATCGCTTCGCCTCGCTTCCGCTCGCAATTTGACCGAGTTCCCGTCACTTTTTTCGATATCCGATTTCGGATTCAGATTCGGCGGGATCAAAGCTGTATTTCGCCCGCGAAAACCGTTCCGAAAAACGTACCTTTACGGGGTATATTTTAATGGGAAAAAACGTAGTTTTTCGTCGGACTTTTCGAGAAAACAGGTCCGTACTCTCGCATTTTTTTGACGCATTTCCCGATACTTTTTTCGCGATCCGATCGCGCCGTCGTCTTCCTCGTTCAAAAACCTACGAAACCGGTATTTTTCCGGAATTTTCAACGGCCGTTTAGAGGGGTAGGGGAAGCGGGGAAGTCCAAAAAGCGCACATTAATTCTTACTTCGACCCCCCTCCCGCCCTACGGCCCATGGTTCGGGTGGGATTAGAAAATTTTAAATTCGCTTATACACCCTATCGGAAAATTCCAAGAAGATCCCCCCACTCGTAGACTCCCCCCACTCAGCCGTTTGGCCGTGCATAGACACGACAGACAGACGGAGTTTCATTCTTATAAATCTATACTATTAATAAGAATGAAACTCCGTCTGTTTGTCTGTCTGTCTGTCTGTCTGTCTGTCTGTCGTGTCTATGCACGGCCAAACGGCTGAGTGGGGGGAGTCTACGAGTGGGGGGATCTTTTTGGGATTTTCCGATAGGGTGTATAAGCGAATTTAAAATTTTCTAATCCCACCCGAACCATGGGCCGTAGGGCGGGAGGGGGGTCGAAGTAATAATTAATGTGCGCTTTTTGGACCTCCCCGCTTCCCCTACCCCTCTAAACGGCCGTTGACAATTCCGGAAAAATACGGGTTTCGTAGGTTTTCCTACGAGGAAGACGACGGCGCGATCGGATCGCGAAAAAAGTATCGGGAAATGCGTTAAAAAAATGCGAGAGTACGGACCCGTTTTCTCGAAAAGTCCGCCGAAAAACTTGGTTTTTTCCGATTAAAATATACCCCATAAAGGTACGTTTTTCGGAACGGTTTTCGCGGGCGAAATACAGCTTTGGGTCCGCCGAATCTGAATCCGAAATCGGATATCGAAAAAAGTGACGTTAAGTTGGTCAAATCGCGAGCGGAAGCGAGAAGAAGCGTTTAACATCAGAAATTAATTTTGCCGTGTTCGCGAGAAGGCTATGGGAAGACGTGTTTGGGGCACTTAGCCTACGCAGTCAAGGGGTTTGCGAGGCGAGCAGGTATACATAGGTACCTACCTTGCGAGCGAAGCGAGAACCATTTCAACAGAATAAATACGGACTTTGTCCTACACATATACAGGTATACTTTGCGAGCGAAGCGAGCAACATCCCCTACATGTTTCAATTGTAATACATCGCATCCGCACAGCCACACCTTGCGAGCGAAGGGACGCGATGACTCACAGGGGACTCACTAGGCACTTGACTCATTTCAACGGAATTTCATACGGGTATTTAACAACACCTATGCAGCAATACCTTGCGAGCGAAGCGAGCAACATTCTCTAATAAACTTTTCGTGGTTCCACGTAGTTTTATAAGATTTAATTTGTTTGTAAGAATTTCCAACAGAAAAAAACGTCTGCCAAGTTGGGTGGGCAGTATAACTTCCTCAAGCGAGCGAAGCGAGCAGCATCCCCTACAGAAGTTAAACCTACCCTTAGGGATCTACCGTTTGCGAGCGAAGCGAGCATCGTTCTCGACATGTTGGGTGGGCAGCATAACTTCCTCAAGCGAGCGAAGCGAGCAGCATCCCCTACAGAAGTTAAACCAACCCTTAGAGATCTACCGTTTGCGAGCGAAGCAAGCAACATCCCCTACATGTTTCAATTGCGAGCGAAGCGAGCAACATTCCCTACATACCACACTTTGCGAGCGAAGCGAGCAACATTCCCTACATGCCACACTTTGCGAGCGAAGCGAGCAATTTAATGGGGGGTCCGGGAGGCTTGCCCCCCGGCTGGACGTGGAGGCGAGCGTAGCGAGCCGGAGCGGCTAGTAGTATAGAAGATAGAGATGACCTCTCATGCGTCAGCGGCCCCTGATACATCTGTATCCTCGCCATGTTAGAGATCACATCCATACCAAGTTTCATCAAAATAGAACGTCGAGAAGTGGCATTTAAAACTATTTTAAGAGGACATAGGTACATACTGTATCCATCAACGGACAAATTGAACGCAATAGTTCATTTTTCCTTTTTTAAAAGAAAGTGCGCTAAAAATCACGTGAAGAAAACCTCTCTGCCTCGATAAACCCAATAATAAAAACTTGCAACAAATCTTTACGAATAAACTACTCGGCTTAACCCACCAAAATCGTTTTGGTGTCGTTGACTTTTTGGTTTATTATTTCCAATAATAAGCCTATGTGATCGTATAGCAAAAAATTTTTATAACCCCCCCTCAAACTTTGTCACTTTACGTTTCAAGGTGCGTAGAATCCAAATTTGAAATGTCCGTCGCCGTCCGGGCCATAAAAGGCCTTAGAATTGACTTAAAAAATCTGTTCTTTCGCACATAGACTCCACTTGGGGTCTAGTTGGTCCTAACTTCTCGCCAGCTCGATCGCTCCTCTCTCATAGGTGCTAAGAGCCAAAAATAGGTGAAAAAGTGTCTTTTTTTTGTATATTTCAAGTTGTATAGAAATTGGAGATTTATGAGTGAAAAGAAAATGTTAGCTATTAAATTTATGGGAAAAAAAGTATTCTAAATAATACTCTTCTATTCAAAAAAAGATTTTGGATTTTAGGCAATTTTTTGCAATTTTATAGATTTTTTAAAACAAAATTTAATGAAGTTCAAGTTTTTAGCATAATTTCGTACATAAATTTTTGAATGTTCTATTTCATAGTTGATAAACTTTATTTGACCAATCTTATGCTAAAAAATATCAATTTAACAACTCTTAGCCATTTTCAGTGATTTTGTCAGCACATTTTTTGAAATTTGACCAATTAGATGATATCAATATACAGTATAGACGATAACACTTTTATGAGTTGGAAAGATGACTTGGTTATAAATTGTTTTGTTTATCAATTATATTAAAAAGCGTAAAATTGTGAGATTCCGCTGCTGTAATGGATTGAACCCATTTGTGAGGTCCGAAGCTCCGAGTTCCGATACTAAATATACTATAAGCGGCGTTTAATAATTATGGACCAGAGATCTACGTAGAAGGGCTGTCTAATACATAAATAATAAACCTTTGTGTAATAATTTGCAGCGTTTTTACTTATCGAAAGTTCCTAACTCGTGAACCCACCCCATCGACATTTGACGTGAAAAGTTCGATGCATGGCAGGTTTTTCCGTAATTACTATGTTGTGTACGCGGGCGACGTTTTTTGGGAAAGTCGGGTTCTCTATGAAGGAGTAAGTCTATAGGATTGTAATATAGCCTATGTGCCAAGGACTCTAAGAATGTACAATTTCAGCTCAATGGGTCCAGTAGTTTTTACGTGATTGAGTAACGCATTGGCACACAGGCACCATTAGATTTTTATGTATAATAGTAAGATAAATGTAAAACATACGACTTCAAAATCTAGAATTGTGTTCTTTGATGTATGAAACGGATTTTTAGGGGTCCCCGCCCCGTCCCCATATTTAAAATTTGAAGCCATCAAAATAGTTATGTGTTAAATAGCTTTAACATTTTAACAGCATCTCAACACAAATCTCTGTTAAATCTCTGCTATAAAATATATACCCATATTCTCTTCTTAATCCTTCTTTACACCTTCTCGTGCATTATGTAATCCCATATATGTTATACCTTTTTATTGTACATTTATGTGCTAAATCATAAATGACTCTTCTACCCCATTTGTATTCAGTACTACTGTAATGAATCACGCCTTCTCCTGATGCCTTTCTCTTGGGCTTTGGGTGGGGACTGTCCTCCCAAGCCTTCTGTACAAAATGGAGGAAAGACGTTCAATAAATCAAACTTACGTTAGATGAATCTTTCTCTTGATACGATCTCCTCTCTTATAATTAATTACACATTGCTCATATACTCTTAAACAAGAGAGTTCATGATTTTGTGCACGTTGTTTACAGGCGTCACCAGCGAAACGGCTGACGCTGAGCGAGATCTACACATTCCTTCAGCAAAGGTTCCCATTCTTCAGGTATGTTACCAACTACTAATTTCCACATTTCATTGTTAATAATAATAGTTTTTATTGTTGTTATACAAAATGTACATAACAATCGTCAAGTTAATCGTCAAATTAATTTTACACATCGTCACAAGGATTCAAAACTATATATTAAAATACAATATTATATATTAAAAAACTATATATTATATATATTAAAAACTTGATGTGAAGTATTCTTGTTTACTGTACAAGGGATTTGCGATAAGTTTCGTCTTCACCATCTTGGTAAAACTTCTCAAACACTCTTGACGAATCGCAGCTGGAATGTAGTTGTAGTAAGCAATCCCTTGGTACACGAACTGATTTTGGGATCTGGTCAGTCTAAATCGAGGAATCTGCAGATCAGCTCGTTGACGGGTCTCGTAGTCATGCATATCACCTCTTTTGGCAATAGAGCTGGAGTTCTTGTGTATGCTGTTCAGAGCTGTCAGTATATAGAGGCCATGAACTGTGAGGATGCCAAGTTCTCTAAACAAAGGTCTTGCGTGTGCCTTATAATCCACTCCAGCAATTATCCTTACAGCTCTTTTTTGTAGCAGAAATAAACGTCCTGCTCCAGGAGAGGCCCCCACAATATTATGCCATATGACCAAATAGTTCATGGTAGGTAAGCCATTACAAGTACCTCACGCGAAAGGGTTTTCGAAAGTCTCCGCAACAGGTAGAGAGGTTTCGATAATTTTCCATGAACATAATCAATATGAGCGGACCATCTACTTTGCTATCAATAAAAAAGCCAAGTAATTTCACAGAATTCTCGTTACTTACAGCATTTGAATCAGAAATGGATAAATGAGGGTTTTACAAGAATTAAGTTGCAGTTTATTAGTATTGAAGCACTCTTCCGCCAACATCTCCTTCTTGGCAGAAATGGAGGAAGCACCGAATCGATCATGGTCACCTTGTGAGAATAGTTAAGTCGTCAGCATAAAACCTTACACTGTGTAACATGTTACACAGGGTCTCTCTGGATATACGAACCCAAACAAACGTTCCTCATATAAAATATGCCAATCCACGAAATGCATGATATCTCCGATTTGGGCCAATCCAGAAGTTATTCGGATTCTCTCACTCTTTTTGACTGCGTTTGGGAGTGAGACACACTGTGGGACAAGATGTGCAAAAATCCATTTTTCAGATCATGCTGATTTCGATTATCTGGTTCATGAGTCTCACAGTATAATAGCTACAGAATCCCGGTACAGCAGGGATATTTTTCCGAAAATCAAGTTTTAGACAGTAAATTAGGGCTCAAAGTTAAAATAACGGATTTTTGTGTGAATTCGACTTGAGTGTCGGTGAGGGTAATGTAACTGGAAAAGAGGGGAAGAGAATCATGAAATTTTGCTTTGTGTTCTAGGATGTCCATATCTATGCAACATAGCCGCCAAACTGGGCAAAAAAAAACGAAAAAAAAGTCTGCCAAGTTGGGTGTGGCACATAGCTTCCTCGTTAACCTATCATGAATGTATAGATCATTGAAAAGTTTTAAATGATCTTGAAAAATTCCATAGCGGAAAAGAGTAAATCAAGAAGTAGCGTGAAATGTCATAATTGGTCAATTAAGAAACGAAAAAATGATATTCGATGTAATTTACGTTTGTGCAAGCGCAGAATGAACTGATGAGTTGAAAACGATGAGATAGGTACGGGACCATCTACAAACTAAACCGCGGATTCGCCGATGATTTCATCAAAATCGGATGAGAACTGTGGAAATTATGGTCATTACAAGGATTTCACATTGGCGCATGCGCAGTATCTATTAATGGTACAATCGTGTTGAAATTGATATGAGGTAATCAAGTCATCTTCTTCCAACAATCATCCAAATTTAAGCGAAATCGAACGACTAGAGTGTGAAAAAAACGCTGCAAATTATTTCACAAAGGTTTATTATTTTTTCAATTGAGTATGATCGTAGTTTTAGTTGGCTAGCGTACGTCATAAGGCCCGTCCAGACTCCTCGGCGTGTCCTATTTCGAGTTGCCACAACCAATACTTCTATAATTATATACGCATCTTAATATTTCTCGATTTGAGCTTCTATCTATTCAAATAGTTATTGCCTTAATAATATCATTATCTAAGTACGTAAGAAAAGTCGAGAGGATATGTTATTAAATATGCTTAGGAAAAGCTTTGGAATTAACACACAAATATGACTTTGAAAAAAACATATATTCATGCCTCGAAGGAACGCCGTACTCGCCACAAGGTGCCGCGTCGCCGGCGCCTCCTCTCACTCCACCCCCCGCTCACCACCCCTCACCACCCACCCTGTTAGGACCAACTAGACCCCAAATGGAGTCTATGTGCGAAAGAACGTGTTTTTTAAGTCAATTCTTAGGCCTTTTATGGACCGGACGGCGGACGGCGAACGGCGGACGGCGAACGGCGAACGGCGGACGGACATTTCAAATTTGGATTCTACGCACCTTGAAACGTAAAGTGACAAAGTTTGAGGGGGGGTTATAAAATTTTTTTGCTACATGATCACATAGGCTTATTATTGGAAATAATAAACCAAAAGGAGCATTTATGGGATTTATGTTCGCGCATGCGCAGAATAAAGTATTGATTTGGCAACAATGAAAGTGATAGGGGACCATGTGCAACCTAAACCGCGTATTCTCTGACAATTTCATCGAAATCGGATAAAAACAGTGGAAATTATGGTCGTTACAAGGATTTTACGTAGGCGCATGCGCAGTAGCTATTAATGGTACAATCATGTTGAAATTGATATGGGATGATCAAATCGTCATCCCCCAACTATCATCCAAATTTGAGCGAGATCGGACGACTAGGGCGTGAAAAAATGGAGCATAATGGAATTTACGTTTGCGCATGCGCAGAGTGAAGTATTCATTTGGCAACAATGAAACTGACAGGGGACCCCCTAGCCCGCACATTTCCTGAAAATTTCATCCAGATCGGATGAAAACTGTGGAAAATATGCTTGTTACAAGGATTTGCGGGCATACGACAGACAGACAGACAAACAGACAGACACGGAACCGAAGGGCCTTTTTTTTTCTTTTTTTTTTTTTTTTTTTTTTTTTAATGGAATTTAAAGTTATGAGTTTTTTGAAAATCAAATTTAAAATTGTTTAAGTTTATGTTGGTAACGATGTTTTAGCATGGAACATGCTTTAACCTTTGACTAACTAGCAAAAAACGTTACGCTGATGTGTCACGAAATTTTTTCTTTGTATTTTCACGTACAACCAAATTAAACGGCTAAATTAAACTTCTTTAGTTTTCACCGGACAAAAATCGTTCTCCATTCGTTGGAAAGCTCTCGATTTATCACGCACTTCTTCCGTACTTGTTCTTCTTTTTATGTCGTAGTTTTACATTTACTTATGTTATAAATTGATAAAGTAAACAATGCCGCTTGTTTTGTTGTCACTTGGTTGAGAAGTTAATCCTGGTTACAGCAATTGTAGTCGCGCACCATAACAGAAAACCACCTACCTAGGTACTCTGTTCTAATTTTGATTAGTAAAACATTCATGTCGGAGTTTTAAATTTATTTACATTTACCATTTAGCGGGAAGAAAGCATGTTCCATGCTTTAGCATTTTAGCAACCGGGAGGCCACTTGCGAGGCCAGAAGGGCTGATGTTTTACCTAGTTCGTTGAAGACGGTAATTATTAATTTAAAGTCCATCAATCAAATACGAGTAAATTTTGCTTAGTTTTGAGTGTCTTTACGGAAGTTAATCATTTCTAGAAATATTCTTTTCTCCATCCATAGTATGTCCTTTAAAGATCTGCAATGGGCAACCAACGCGTTTTTTGTATCGTCTTATCGTAGATCCGATTTATGTTATGAAAAACGACGTCGAACGGACTGACACGTTTCCCCTATAACTTTCATTACCATTACAAAAATGCCCTAACGTTAATTTATCATGACGATTTCTTAGCATCTATTGGTTCGATTTCGTTCAAACTTGAGGGGTAGATGGGTATATGTTCCAGAAAAATTGTCTATGAACTATATCTTGATTGGTGGAGTAATAGCGCATGCGCAAAACTAAAATTGATCGACAAAGACAAAACTCCGAGACTGATGGACCGATTGATATGAAATTTTCAAGGATTGTGCGGTTTAGCTCTAGACGTTCCCCTGTAAATTTCATTGCCGTTGGATTAATAGCAGTCTGTGCGCATGCGCAAACGTTAATTTTTTATAACTTCGACTTATTAATCATTTCGACTCGTACTTTGTTCTTCAACTAATTCTATACGTCCATGTTACACTATGTGAGGAAGCTATACTGCCCACCCAACTTGGCAGACGTTTTTCTTTAGCCGGGTTTTTTGACCCATTATATTATCATCGAAAAGCTATACGTGCTATCTTGTTATTCATCAGGGGTCCCTACCAGGGTTGGAAGAACTCGGTGCGGCACAACCTTTCGCTCAATGAGTGTTTCATCAAGCTGCCCAAAGGCCTCGGCCGCCCAGGGAAAGGCCACTACTGGACAATAGACCCAACTTCGGAGCTCATGTTCGAAGAAGGCTCTTTCCGCCGCCGTCCACGAGGATTCAGGTACCTACTTGTTGAATGGAATGCACAGATTTTTTTGCGCTTGGTATAAGAAAAAAAAGTAAAACTAGACTGAAAGTTTGATAGATGTGTTGTCGGCCGTGATGTTGTTCATAGTTGCATGTAGTCGGGATTCGGCCCAAGGAGAAAGAAATAATTACAAAATCTTTGTAATCATTGTGATAACGTTTCGGTCACCATTCTGTGACCATCATCAGATACCAACAGCTTTAACAGATGATGGTCACAGAATGGTGACCGAAACGTTATTGCAATGATTACAAAGATTTTGTAATTATTTCTTTCTCCTTGGGCCGAATCCTGATAAATTATGCAACTATAGACTGAAAATGGAGTAGAATGCCACCAACCGCACCTTTCTATCTCAATCTGTTCCGGAGATATGATTTTTTAGTATTTTTTTATTTAGAAAACCATGTTTTTTGCCATAAATACCCACGATCCTCCACTTTAAACCAATTTTTTTTAAACTTTTGACCACGTTTTTGGATTCAGCGTTAAATTTCCAATACGCCTAGAGCATATTCACAATGAAAAACAAACTCCTAAGGACCGCAATTGCAGTTCAAACATTGAAAATTGAAAAAAGAATTAAGTTTCTGAAAATACTTGTTCGTTAACTGCATTTCTAGAAAACGTGCTGGGAGCTGTCAATTTTCAGAAATACTTGCAAATTTAATCAGCTTTCTAATAGCATGGTAAACTTTGCGAATCATTATCGACTTCATGGAGGAATTCAAGATTGATTCTAGGCTAGTTAACTGATAACGAGTAGTATAGAATCGATCGTTCTAAGGTTGAATCAAATGTTGGTGTTTATGATTATTCATCAATAGGCTCTTTTATATGAAGCCAGATTATATATCAAAGTTGAAAGTTCTAGGTGAAAGTAGAGGAAAAAAATAAATGTACACATTGTTGCTAACAAGATTGGCTGTTTTGGCTGATTGGCTGATGACTGATAATTATTGGATCAATGTTGGGATTTGTTGGTGGCAGGAGGAAATGTCAGGCGATGAGAGGCTCTAGCTTCGCTCCACCTGCATACGACCCGATGGGGTCTGCGCCCCACCACCAGGCAGCTCATCCCCACCACGGTGCTGTCCTTGGAGGGAACCCTGGAGCAGCGGGAGATGCCCTCACCTACGCGCCTGTCCCTTCTGCTGGCCTCAGCCACTATGGCGCCTCGTATGCATCCTCGGAGTACGCTGGCTACGCAACAGCAGCAGTTGTCGATCAGTCGTGGTCGTCCTACCTTCCTCAGCCTGAGACTGTGATACATGACCATGTGGATTATTACAACCAGTATATACCTACCCAACCCGACAATGGTGAGTTCTCATAACAATTATTTTGTTACAGTGTCTTGCTAGAATCTGCTTGGCTTTAAATGTTACAGAAAAATTTCCACGCATGCAGCATGGTATTATGAGCGAATTTCTCTAATTAGAATCCAGAAATCGTATCAGAATGCCCAAACCGGATTTCAAAGAAGAAAATTTTGGGGTTTTCGAAGCCATTACAATAACTTAATTTTCTACAAAAATTCGCTAAAAGCTCCATCCTTTTTCACCAATGTCAATATTTTTTTTTCATTGCTTATAAAGGGTGTCAACATCAACTTTGGGCAACAATCAAGGGGTCGATTCTAGATATCATTTATCGATAGTTTCTTGTAGAGATTTAAAAAAAATATATGTATATACGCTTTGTTTTCAAGTTATTAATTTTTCAAGATTTTTTTTTCCCGCGATTTGAACTTTATGACATTAAAACAGCAATATCTCCCCTTAGAATCACTGTAAACTCAAAAATAATAACACGATTGGAAAGAGCGTTAAATTTTCCATAGCCCAGATGTACAACAACGTTTACGCGAGACGGGGTATGTATGTATAAGTCATTCCAGACGATAACTTTCCTTAGAATTCAGATAAAAAGTCCGTTCTTGCGCCAAAAATCAAGCTTTCTTAAAAGAAGGACAAGTTCTTTGGCCATCACTTTTTGAACACATTAAATTGGTCAAATTTCAAAAAATGTGCTAAAACAATCATTAAAAGTGGCTAAAAACTGATAATTGTTAAATTTATACTTTTCAACTGAATTTTAGTCAAAAGAAATTTATCAAAAATGAGTTGAAACATTAAACAATTTATGTACGAAATTATGCTGAAAAATGTAGTTAAATTTCAATAATATTTGCTGAAAAATCGAGGAAAAAACTCCAATAAAGGCTAAAAACCCAAAATCTTTTTTGAATTGCAGTATATTATTTAGAACGAGTTTTTTGGTAATAAACTGGCAGTGAAAAATTTCTTTACACTCAAAGTGCTCTCCTTTGATGGGAAACTGTGGATTTTGTGCCAAAGTAAAAACATGAAAATGTCAAAACCGTTGCCCATACACTTATGCAAGTGGCCCACTCTTTTCCTACATAATATCTTTCGATGAATTGTCACTGTCTAATTCCACGAAAACATCGCCTTCCGAAGAATGATTTATTGTTTCTTCTTTGTCACGACGGAATAGGAAATAAATAATTACGGAAATACGGAGAGGTCGTGTTATGAAGAAACAAACGGAAAAGCAGGGTTAGGTACTTAAGTTTTTAAGATGGCGAGCAGTGACAAATATGCTGATCAGCACAGATCCCAACAGGTGGATTCCGGAATCCGTGCGTTATCACAACAAAATCCCGAGTCAAGCGTTGTTGGAACGGTAATTTCGCCGTTTTGACTAGAAAACTCAGCTTTCACCAAATTATTTAATCAACGTTTACTCATTAAGCCGAAGATCTCAGCTGTTAGACCTTCGGCTCAAAATCTTCCACCGCAGTGCGCCCAACTGGCCCATAGTGTTCACGCGTATCCGAGTCAAGCATTAACAAAACACATTGCATTACAATTTTCCTAACTCTTGTTTGCCCCTTGCGATATTATCTTCTAATAAATCTACTAAGTACTAAAGTGTTTCACATTAATAGGCACTTCTTTTGAATAGTATTTTGACATTACTGAGTACTTACTTCACGTAGTTTGTAGACACACATCACACTCAAGCTAAATTCATCTCAGAATGAGATCATCGCTCAGACACGTTCGAGCTGGTTAGCATTGCAGCCATAGAGAGGCAGCAGGAGATTAACATAATAGTAATTGCTATTTATTTCAAACGAAATGGTGACCATTCTAATTCCAGGTCCACCGTCTGCGGTTCGTTAAAGTCCACCCGGATAGTAAATGCGTTCGGGGCGTGTTTCTATTTCCGACGAATCGAAGCGGCCGAAAAGATCCGACAATTAGCCACGTTCCGCGTAAAAATTGTTGTAGAAAATAGATCCGGATCTAGTCGGGCTGGGCCCGGGCTCGCTCTATTTAAGGCGCCGTAGAAACGGATGAGGTCAGCAGGGGAGTAGAATCATACTTTTAGGTAGGTTACGCCATGCAGTTACATTTATTTAGATATTGTATGTATAATGGATTTTTTTAAATGATTATAGACACGATAGAACAAACTCATCGCCGTAGAACGTGGCACGATTCCGTTGAAAAAATTCGAGTTTCGTGGATGTAGACGAGATCCAACTACAACTTCAATCTTGTTCTCATCGAATACATATCATGAAACTTCACCACCATCGTCGAAACTATCGCTTTCCTTACTTGACGAACTACTAGTTGACATTTCGATGAAGAAATTCAAATGAAGAACAGCAAACAACAGAACAAAGCGAAATTCTACAGGGAAAATTACAGGGAACACGCGGCAACCAAAGCCAAAGAAAGCATATTGTTACTCCACGAGCTCCGAAAAATTATGAAATGCGCATGCGTTAGCTAAGTCCTAGGGTTCGAGTTCTGACAGTTCCGAAAAAAATCGGGGACTGTTGGAACCGCTCGGAACTGGGTTCGCAAAACACTGCGAACGCCGAACTGCATTCTGCGTTTATGAGACAGAGAGAGAGGTAATGTTTGACTGTTTTTATTATTAATCTAATCTCTAGCGAAGAAGAATATTTCTAGAAATGGTTAAGATGAAAAATTCAAATTCAATTAACTTCCGAAAAGAAACTAAACTTAAGTAACATTTACTCGTATATGATTGATGAACATATTTGGATTGATTGGTACATTTATATATATACCGTCACCAGCGAACTAGGTAAAACATACGAAGAAACATCGTTACCTACATAAACGTCAACAATTTTAAATTTGATTTACAAAAAAATTCATAACTTTAAATTCGATTTTTAACACAAAAAAACTATAAGTAGATATTTTACTCTTTTGAATATTAATCTCCCTGAAGAAGCCCTAGTTCCTGGGAAGAAACGTTGGAGTTTAATCAATAAATAAAAACAATTTAAGGACGGACGGCCTTTCATATAAAGCTGAACTGTAATATTCTGAACTTTCCGAATAAAGAAGCGTTATCACCAAACTAAACCCATCATTCTGACCTATTAGTCCAACCAATCTGAATTTTTACAAAGGGATTGACTACTTGATGTTATGCATTTTTGAGTTGCGAGCTTGCGAGCATCCGGACCTCCACATATTCTCACGTATATGTCCAACTAATCTAATAATGGTCTCCTTCCTAAACTGATTACCACCATTTTGAAGTCAGTTACTCGATTCATTAAGACTTGGTGGTCGATTAGATACTTATCAGTTTGTTAGGACGTCCCTCTGAAGTTATGACTTATAGGCAAGGCTTCGTTAATAAGAGGGACGCCTATTGGAATTGGTCCAGGAGGATGGGAGACAGCCCAAGCATGAGGAAAAAAATAACTGCATAAAAATCCGTTTCAGACCATTCTAAGACCGAATCCGTGAAAATATATTTTCGATTTTTATATTCTTTCTTTGTTCAATCCCAATTCCATTCTAGTTGTTCAAAAAAAGGGGGTAAAGCAAAAAAAAAAAAAAAAACGTTTTTTTTTTCCAAAACTTTTGTCGACGCCATCGAAGCTACAATTCTCAACTGATTTTCGTTATTATTATTTGGTTCGATTCCAATTTTCGTCTAGTTGTCCAACAAACTTTGGGAATTTCGGATGTTCAGTCGTGGTGTGGGGGTGGAGGGGATAATTACCGATTCTCGATACTTTCAGGCGTTGACCAAGCTCCAAATCTCGACCGATTTTCGTGATTCATATTTTGTTCCATCATGAATTTAATCATTGTTATGGACCGTATGTCAGTAGTTTAAAATTTCATCATGGGAGGGGGTGAATGGAGGGGGTAATACTGATAAATCGTGGTGTTTTAATAATTCTCGTCCGATTTTCGTGATTATTTTTTTGTTCAACTATAAATTCGGTTTAGTTTTGGATCGTATAGAATAAATTTGATTTTTTAATTATTCCCAACAAGATTTTCGTGAACATTATTTTAATTCAATTATCAATTTGGTCTAGTTTTGAAAATTATAAGGTGTTTCAAATTTCATACTTATGACAGGAATGCGCTGTCAGTGGAGGGAGTTAATGCGGAGGGGGGGAGGGGGAAGTCCGAGAAGTCATTATATTGTTGTTTTTCTCTCATTTTAACTCTCACCAAAATTATATAAAATCCATTCATAGGGAAGTACCTGTAATGCAAACATTACTTATCAATATGATTTCATATAAAGTGTGGGTCTATAAACTCTAAAACTGGTAGTTTTTTAAGGTAATTTTTCAATAAACCCCAGACTCCCCAGTAGAGGGCTTCTGCCCCCACCCACGAAATTCTATTAATCGTTCACTTCCATCATATCGCCAGTATTAGAAGACAATTTACCTGCAACATGGTAATGTTCAACGAACCCTTCAAACCTGCGTCAAATCACTGAAAAACGATATATATGTGCCAATCAAATTGCAAATACCCATTCTAGAGATTTTCGCGTCCAGCAATGCATATGCTTTTGCTGAAATATGGGAATTTGGCGTAAGTTATGGACCTATGACGTCACTCACGCTCTAACTTCTGGAGGTTATGATGCATAATAAATAAACATACCGTCGACTATTCTCAGAAACTGTCAATGGTTATCGAATGTATTGATATTTGGCCACTTCCATCATATCGCTAGAGTGTTAGAAGACAATTTACCTGCAACATGGTAATGTTCAAGGAACCCTTCAAATCTGCGTCAAATCACTGAAAGACAGCCTGTATGAGCAGTTTCTACCGACGCGATCAAATATGCACGACTTGGGAACCGCGGGGCGTCCCCCAACGCCCCACATGTCCGTCTGCCTGTCTGTCTGTTGTCTCAGAGGCCCCTTGTTTGTTTGTATCTGTCCAAATGGGGGGATCGGACCTGCACCTCCGAGGAAACGATTTTTTCCCCCTTAACTCTCTCTCTCGTCGAAAGGTCTAAAAGACACAACACGTGTGCCGAGGGAAAACAAGCGGCCCACTTTGTCTTGCGATCTGTATTGGCTTCGGAGACCCATTTTTTTTTCTATCGCCAGCTCACGACGAAGGCACACATACAAACGTGCAGAGACGCGCCTTACACAAACAGGCACGAATATGTACTCGTAATGTGCGCCTTTCCTGGGACATGGGGGATGAGAAAGGCTTTTATTGCTCTTCTTGCTTCCGTCTATCAGCCGGGAGAGAGAGAAAGAGCGAGAGAGAGAGAGAGAGAGAGAGAGAGATTGATTGACTAACGATTTATTTATTCTCGCAAATGTTGGTCGTTAACGACCATTCTTACCATTAACGAGAAATGAGTCAGTCACAAAAAAAATTTACAAAAAAACAAAAATAATCTTCTTTTCTGAGGACAAAATGTCTCACAAATAATAAATAAAGTAGTATTTTTTGCATTTTTTACATATCATTCTGATATTTCTCATTTGTTTAATATAACATTTATACTTAAATTCGAGTCATTTTAGATGCCTATATACATCTTTTTGCAAACTAGAATTACTATATACTTAGCAAGTGCACTTTCAACTTCTTTTTAAACTGAACCAAACTTCCGGATTTTTTTATGTCGACTGGCAATTCATTATACACAGTAGTGCGACATCTCGGATATAAAAAATTTAAATTAGCGAAATGGGTATTAACAGAATGTGAATCAGATAAGACGGAAAATAATTTAAAAAAAAAAGAGAGAGAGAGAGAGAGAGAGAGAGAGAGAGATTCAGAATATTTGTACTGATAAAGTACTCAATCGAGTTCCAGTTAGGTAGCCAAGCCGAGCGCACGTGTTTTTTGCGAGCTCCTTATTAAGTATTGATTTAGCAGGGTTGTATTGTGAATTTCGTTTCAGTTTTTGTTTTTCATGGTTGCTTTTTGATTAACTCTCAGCAATAACAATTTTCATAAATTTTTAACGGGTAGATTTCTGGAAAAAGGTCATTTTTGGAGTTTGGTTGGTGATTTGTAGTCTATCGAAGGGAAAGGACGATCCACTCGACCGAATACCGTACTCGAAGAGCCGAACGGTGTCGCGTCGAATAATTGCAACTACGAGAATGTCGACCTCCGAGTTACATCAGGTAATTCAATGCCTTGACGTAATCACAACCAAACTTCAAAACTGCGACTGCATTTTGAAGGAACATACGAATGTTTTGAATTCACAGGTGCATGCTCTGTCGCAAGAAATTGCTAACAGCCAAGAAACTATCTAGCTCAATAATAAAAAAATAAATAAATAAAAAAAAAAATAATAATAATGATAATAATAAGTGAATTGACAGTATAGAAGAAAATCTAGCATTATCTGAAAAAATAATACGAAACAGAATCGGCACACGGACAACAGAAACGATCTTATTATTCATAACGTTATAGAAGGGAAAGAAAACATGAATATTCACAAGAGGAAGTTGATGGACATTTATAGAACTGTGTACTAAACTGTGTACTTGAACTGTGTACTAAACTGTGTACTTATAGATCATTGAAAAGTTTTAAATGATCTTGAAAAATTCCATAGCGGAAAAGAGTAAATTGAGAAATAGTCATAAGTGGTCAATGAAGAATCGAAAAAAGGATACTCAATGTAATTTACGTTTACGCATGGGCAGAATGAACTGCTGTGTTGAGAACTATGAAAAAGGACCCTCTACAACCCGCTAGATTCACTAACCTGCGCACTCACTCCTCACTGACAATTTCATCAAAATTGGACGAAAACTGTGAAAATTAAGGTCGTTACAAGGATTACACATTGGCGCATGCACGTTAAAAACGTGCCACAAATGTCGGTGGGTCTCGTAAATGACATATCCATGTCAAAAATGTGACGCAAATTCAGGGTGACCCGCTAGTAAAAGACACATCCATGTCAAAAAAAGGGTGAAAACGCGGGGGTGAGGTCGTGTCCTTGTGACATCATTTTGCCTACTTTACGCCGTTGTTTCGGCCACTTAAATCATCCGATAGATACCCTCCAAGATGTGCCTTTTTGAAAAGCTCTTGGCAAGACCTGCCAGCTGAAAGAATAAAATAAAATCGGCGACAATTTTCCACGAAAATTTACTAAAAACTAGGAAATTCGTGATAGGCCTTGCCCCAGATGTGTATTGCTCACTTTAGGCCGTTGTTTCGGCCACTTAAATCATCCGATATGTACCCTCTAAGGTGTACCTTTTATAAAAGCTCATGGCAAGACCTGCCAGCTGAAATAATAAAATAAAATCGGCGACAATTTTCCACGAAAATTCACTAAAAACTAGGAAATTAGTGTGAAGCCTCGCACCAGATGTGTGACCATTAGAACCACAGTGCGGCAGTTCCTTGCGCAATCAACACGCGAGCGCGGGCTCTTGACAACCCGCAGGCCCAGTCGATAGTCGCAGTCGCTGTTGGCACTTGAGGTCTCCGAGTCACAGACCACTTGTGTGCCTGACATACGACGCGTTGACGACACATACGACCTTTCCTCTCTCCCTTTCTTTCTCTTCCTCTTTATCTTTCTCTTACCACTCCCTCCTTTATTAGTTCTCTCCTAATCGTCTTTGTTCGAGTCAAGTTTAGCGTGTGTTCCCGTCGTTCAGCTGAAGATCAACTCTTCTGCGTCTGGCAGCTCTACGTGCTCTGGTTTCTTCGTGTTTTACAGCACCACGTGCTCAGTGCCGTACACTGATGGGACGGAATTCACTTCACAGGATAAAATAACCTATTATTTAAAAGTAGCAGTATTCCAAATCACCAGCTACCTCAGAATACCTGCTACACGCTCCCCTAAGAGTGATTAGATAGCAGAATGGTACTCTAAATAATAGTTATCAGTTGACGCACTTAAGTGAACTCCTGCCGCCACTCAGAGTATTGCACCATTGAGTTGAGGGTGACACTCACCTCAACGCCATTATTTATGAATTCCATTGGTTATGCATTTGGTTTGCGCACTCATTGCGCATTTGGGTTGCACATTCAGTGCGCTGTCAGGGTCGCCCTCGAATCACGTCTATGATTCGCACTGAGTGCATGAATCCCCTTATTGATACACTTAAGGGCCCACTCAGACTTAATTCCCGTCTATGAATTCTGCCCTTAGTTTACTACCTACTTTCACCAAAAAATTATTCAACTGAGTTTAGCCATACTCCGTTACAATTAATCTCGAAGATTAAACCTTGGCTTCTCTCACCAACCCCAAACTCGATCAAACCCAGTTAAAAATCACGAAGTTTACCTAGCGGAGTTTAAGACAAACTGTCCTCCCAAAAGTCGGGACACTGCACCACTGCAACTACCAGTACCACCACCCCTTATCTGTTAATTAGTCCCGCTGCCATTTAAATTAATAAAAATATAACAATATTTCAGATTTTCAACCCCGAAAGTTTGAAGTTTTGCATAGATTATAATCAATATTGTACTCGTAGGGAACCTACTCTATAAGGGCATTACCATTCTATCATAATTTGCCACCAATTATCATCTCAGATCATAGTTTTCCGTTTATCCTTGTGCTTGGCTGCTAAATGGTGTCAGGGTGTGTATGTGATGAGGCTATTTTAACTTCAATCTAGAGCTCGTTATTGATCTATGATGATGTACAATCATTGATCTAATAATAATCTATGTTACGTGATAAATGCCAAGAAAATGTTTAGGGATTATATGTATATAATTTGTTTTAAATATAGAAAGAATTTCACAAATATATAGAGGACATAAAGAATCTGATATTTCGATTTTTGATCTTTGTCACGGAAGTTAGAGAAATGAAAGTCATTCTTGATGTCTTGGAAATTTCAAATGTGTCAGCGTCCATCGTTACTTACCAAAAAATTCTGATAAGTTTTCTGGGTTTTATGGCTAATCGTTGAGATTGAGACCTGGAGGACGATTAGCGCCTAGTCCGCACCTAAAAGCTCTCTCAGCTTGTTGTAGTTGCCGGTCATTTCGGCATCTTCTTCAGTACCTGCACCCCATAGCACTCGTCAAAAGATGCCCCATGAGATTCAGCATCCATCTTGAACGGAAGAGGACGTGGTTGGTTGATTGATGCCCTATGGTTGTTCATACGTAAATTTAACGTACCTAGTGGTTTTTTCTTAAGAAAACTGGTTCTCCCTCCGTACATTTTTCGCATACCTACCAGTTGATACACACACATGGGTGATTGGCACTCTGCTGTTCCCCGACCTCTGCATGTGTGGTTGGTGTTTGCAGAGGTAAAGTTAGGGTCCTGTATCACCAAATTGCACAACTTACACCTTGCACGTCCACATGGGTGTAAACTGGCTTGCTGTGTCTGTGGGGGATGTGATCGAGGATGTCGAAGGGAGAGTATGTCACCGAGGTTCTTACCTTGTCGGTTGGCCAATCGAGGTGTTTCATTGAAAACATCACGTGTCTGAGGGCTCGATGTTAAGATGGTTTGAAGGTCCCGGAGAATGCCAATGAGTTTTTGTCCGCCAAAAAATTATGTGGTGACAAGTGAAACTCGATCACTTGATGTTCTTGGGGTTCGACGGTAGGGAACTCGTGCAGGAACCATCCTATCTTTAACGAAGTTTGCTGGGTATCCTCTGTCCATCAGCTTGTAGTTAAACAATGACCGGGGAATTGACCGTTTGATGTGTGGGGGATGACAGCTGTCATAATGTAAGCTGTCATATATATGGGAATTACTGTTATAATATAATAGAAATTACTGATCTATTTTGCATTTAATAATATTTAGACTCGTACTTTATTCTTCAATTAATTCTTTACGTCCATGTTGGAATAAGTGAGGATGTTACACTGCCCACCCAACTTGGCAGACGTTTTTAACTGAATTAATTCTCAACCTTATAAGTATGTGGTGTGTTGCAGGGCTGAGAGGGATGTTGCAAAGCAGCCCCGTCGAGCGAAAGCCCTTCATCGGTTCCCCACCTCCACCGATGCTTCAGCAGCAGCAGCATCATCAGCACCCCCACTCCCACCCACAGCCCCCGTCCCCGGCTATGCCCTTTTACGAGAAATTCGGCTAGCGGACTGTAGAAGCTATAGGTCTGTGTAACAATCGATCTATGTTTGTGCAAATATATAAGTAATGTACCTATGCTTAATAAAGTTTTCCTTGTTATAAGTATGATAGGTAATACATGTAAAGCGAAGTGTCCTCAACTAAATCAAAGGTAGATATGCAGTTTTCTGGAAAATAAATACGTAAAATTTCAGCAACAATTTATTCCTCTAGGGTCTGCATTAGGTCTACACATAGTAAATGTATTTATTATACGTCTCCGTCGTTTATGCAAAATTCAAACTTTTTTCTATCTGGAAATTCAGCGAATCCACTCGAAAAACGTGCTCCGAACAAAAAACTTTTTTGCTGTAATATTGTGATTGGATGATTCCAAGTCTTTCATTCTTTTGCGATTCTTGATTGCTTAGCGAAATAACGTATGTTCACCTCGATTCTAAAAACTTTTATATTGTAGATAAGTACATATAATGCATTTACAATTCAGGAGTCGCTCAAGATGTTTCAAAATAGAATTAAAAAATTATCGGACACTGAATTTTCTAAAATGTTTGATCCATTGGAATAGCTGAATTAAACCTCCAACCTCATAGTGTAGAAATATATTCTGAGAAACGATATGTACATCAGTACGGCTGAGCCTTCTTAGTGCCTTTAAAATAGGATAACATTTTTTCTAGATGAGTGTAAATACTATGAAATCTTAATTAAATAGAAATAAGATGTGAAATTGTGTAATTTAAAGGAACAATGTGAAAATAGGGACTTTTGTTGAATAATGGGTCCCAAGTAGAGGTTGACAATGAAATCTACTGCAAAACTTCCCAATGTTGTTCAGTTGCCTCCCACTCGTTGAGTTCTTACATTTTGTGTCACGATTTGCTATAGTACTAGGAGCAGTACTAGGGTAAACGTAAATGCGCGATGCGCAAACGTAAACTTCTTCTTCGGCCGATTTCGAGGTCATCGTAAAATACCACTTTTCTAGTGAAACTCAATGACATATAAAAGTCGATAAGGTATTGCAATATATGGTATGTAACTCAATCAATTTCAAAATTCATACCAATTTCAAAACTTTTATATTGGATACACAAACAATTACATGAGCCTACCCGCACATTTACTGACTTCTCAAAGATGTATTGTCCTAAAGAACAATTCCTCGACAGGAGTCGAGCCCGCTGCACCACCCGTTAGTTGTGCTTGTTCCCTACCAGCTAAATAGGCCAAATTAGAAAAACGTAGAACACGGTTTAGATTTAAAATGAGAAGAATTTATGTGGGGGTTTGCGAATGAATAAATGTTTTAATTTCAACCTTCTAGGGTGAACAGGATAGAATTTAGCTTATTCAGCTGAACAGGATGGAGGCTGCCATTTCATTGGTCTGAAGATATGCAAAGAGGCACCCAATTAAATTTCAACTTGATATGGTGAATAGGGCAGAATTTAGCTAACAGCTGATTAGGATGTAACCCGTCATTTCATTTGCCTTTTTTTAGAGAGACTTCCTGTGTTACCAACACCCTATTGAATGAACAGGAGAGAATGTAGCTCATTCAGCTGATCAGGACGGAGGCTGCCATTTCATCAATCTGTAGCTATCGCAAAGAGGCACCCAATTAAATTTCAACTTGATATGGTGAATAGGGCAGAATTTAGCTAACAGCTGATTAGGATGTAACCCGTCATTTCATTTGCCTTTTTTTAGAGAGACTTCCTGTGTTACCAACACCCTATTGAATGAACAGGAGAGAATGTAGCTCATTCAGCTGATCAGGACGGAGTCCATTATTTCATTAGTCTCTAGATGTCTCAAAGAGGCTCCCTACTTCAAGTTTCTAGGGCGAACAAGAAAGAATTAAGTTTATACAGCTAATCAGCTTCATTAGCTTATCCAGCAGCGTCATATCATTCATCTTATGATTATGCAGAGAGACTCATTATTAAATTTCAACTTTAGAGGGTGGCTTACTGCTAATCTGGACGGAGTGCGTCATTTCATTCGTCTCTAGATATCCCAGAGCGGTTGTAGTTCCCTGTAAAATTGCATCTTTGGTGGGCAGGAGTGAATTCGGTTGTATGTGAAAAATATAGGAAAATACTCGCTTGGTTATAGAAATAGAGATCGATAGTGGTAACAAGCAACTAAACATGGGCAACGACAACGCGGTAATCATGAGGTCCAACTCTGAAATGTTTTTTCGTAACAAGATTTTGTTCCTCGATTCCATAACGGTATCATGATGTTAGGTCATGGCTAAAGCATGTGCCTTGTAGCATAACAAGACAATGGGGGCAGGCAGGATTCGAATCGCGATCGCAGCGAACCTGGCGGTATGGAGGTAGGTTGGATCCAATATAGATTAATTGGTGTATAGTTCAGTGACCTGGATGCTCGCAAGCTCGCATCTCAAAATTACATAACATCAAGCAGTCAATCCCTTAGTGAAAATTCAGATTAATTGGACACACCGCCAGGTTCGCTGAGATCGCGATTCGAATCCGGCCTGCCCCCATTGTTTTGCGCTAACATACAAAGCAATTTATTGTGTTAATATTCAAATCTTGTTACGTGCTTTATAAAGTTACGTTTGTTGAAAACAACGTTATTAATTTAGTTACCGTCGTCAACGAAATACACTATTTGGTAAATGATTAGTCAGCTGGTGGCAATCAGAGTGCCTTTATGGTTTTCAATTATGAACCTTTGTACTACTTAAAATTACTGTAAAAAAAGTAACAGGTCTTCTCAAGTTTCATAGTTTGTTGTATTATGTGAGATATTGATTTTAAATGTGGTATATTGAATTCATATATGCTTAACAATACATATATGTACGATAATGTTGAATATTAAAGATAAAATTACCTAGTTAAGTTTACAAATGTTTTTTCATTCATTAAAACTCACCCTAAAACATCCGTAGTTTTGAGTGTTCTATGAAACGTATACCTATCCTAATGGTTGACTTATGGCAAATCTGGTAAACAGAGTGTTACGATTGAAAGGAGTGAGGTTCAAAAGCCCCAAGCTTGCAGTTTGGCCTTATGATTAAACGTCTTAAACATCAATTTCTAGTCCAGTGAAGATGAATTTTGGAACTGACTGTTTCACTAATAAAGACTCTAATTTGTACTCTTGATATTGGAAGGAAGGTATCTGGATTTAGAGTTGAATTCAGTGGTGAATTGGTTAGGACGGACGCGGGATCCCGTTGTCAGCGGAGGAGAAGGCCGGAATGTAGAATCCCGTGGACCATGAAAGAAAAATTTCCAGTCATGCAGCATGATCGTATGAACGAATTTTCGTAAAATATTGTATTAGGTACCTACCTACATTATCTTACATTGTTTTGAAATTTGAGTACTTCAAGTGCAAAGAAATCGTTAATTACTAATTTTATCGTAAAACAACTTGTTCTAAATATTTTGTATTTCAGATTAAACTTTGAATTTTTACCTTTTTAGCGTTTTTGTCGGTTTTTCAGCAATATTAATGAAATTTAAGTACATTCTTCAGCATAATTTTGTGCATACATTTTTCAATGGTGTAATACATCGTTGATGAACATTTTTTTACTAAAGTTCTGCTAAAAAATATACATTTAACAATTTTTAGCCATTTTTAGTGATTTTTTTAGCAATTTTTTTGAATTTTGACCAATTCAATTTGCTCAAAAAGTTCTGGCCAACAAACTCATCCTTTCATTTAGAGGACTTGATTTTTTGGCGCAAGAATGGATTTTTTATCTCAATCCTAAGGAGAGTTATCGTCTGGAATGAGACATAATATACATACATATATATATGTATATATATTTTTTTCCCCATATAAATACATATGTATACATACGAAAAAGTGTTAAAATCTAGGAATCGTTTCAGAATATCACAAAACGGATTTCAATGAAGAACAGTTTCGACAATTTTTATTTCAAAATTTTTGGTTCCATTGTAATAGCTCCTTAAAATTTTCAACGAAATTTCGCTAATAGCCGGAGTGCGAAACACCGAGGCCTAAATTTGAATCCCATTGCTCAAATTTGGATTGCCAGGCTGGAATGCGAAACCCCGTAGTCTGAGGTTTTAGGAAGGAAATTGTTTGTAGAGAAGTGAACAAGACAAGAATTGGCTTTAGAGTGATCCCATCAGCTCAGCGAACTTCGTATTTATGTTATGTTTGACCCAAAAGAGGACTAACTAACCCGCCGGGGATGGAGTGTTGGTTTGGTGGCGTCGCCTATTTCTAGTCTGCCTGGGCTGGCTGGGCTAATATGCGTTCATTTATTGGTAAAAGCTTAATAAAATATAAATCGGGCCACGATAATCAATGTTGGAGATTTAGAACTAACCGCTACCAGCACGCTGCAAAACTGTTGGGTGGTTAGATGTTGGATGGCCTAAGCAGCCGCATTGATAAAAAAGTTAATTTTTTCAATTTTTAACCTTTGAATCGTCAGTCCAAACTCAGTGTTCTGCACTTTGCAAGTGGACTCCGCGAGAGGTGCCTCTACTTGATGTTTAATGACTATAATTATTAAACATGGAACATGCTTTCGCTTAGAAGCTGAAAGACCCCAAGACAGACTGCTGCTAATTTTTTCAACAGTTGAAATCAACAAAAGCACTACAATTTGAGCTTTGTAATTAGATTTAGGGATGATATTCAATAGTTGATTAATTTGATATAGCTTAACTAAGTAAATTAAAATCAAAATTTATTTCATGGAGTGAGTAGGTACTTACGGAAGTTGGTAAGCGTCCAGACGAGACCTTCTCGAACGATCAAGTTTGTCTCCACCCCGGAAACTACTTGGAACCGTTCCCAATAAGAAGAACTGTGAGTTCTTCAATTCCGTTCAAACTGTTTCGTTGAGAGCAGTAGTCAATCCCTTAGTAAAAATGCAGATTAGTGGACATGTAGGTCAGAATGAAGTGTATAGTTTGGTGGTATGGATGCTAGCAAGCTCGCATCTCAAAAATACATAACATCAAGTAGTCAATCCCTTAGTAAAAATGCAGATTAGTTGGATATGTAGATCAGAATGAAGTGTATAGTTTGGTGGTCTGGAACGGAATTGAAGAACTCACAGTTCTTCTTGTAGGGAACGGTTCCAAGTAGTTGCCGGGGTGGGGGACAAACTTGATCGTTCGAGGAGGTCTCGTAGCGTCCAGCGCAAGGTTATTGTAGGTTTGATCCATGTACATAATTTGCAGTCGAGTAGACAGTGATGTGGTTATGTTCGTGTTTTCAGGTGTCAAAACTGCCTCAAAATGGATTTCCATGAAGAAATTTTTGCAAAAATTTTGTTTTTTGAAGCCATTGCAATAGCTTCATTTTCTTCGTTAAAATTCGCTAAAAGACCACAAATGGGCCGACAAAGCAACATTTTAGCTCCATTATAATGAATTAAGCTTGAAGAACAACTTGCAAAGATCTTCAGATTGAAAACTGTCCAGTGCACTTAAACTCGGTTTATTCTGCGGGGTAAGCTCGTGGAGAGGGTGGAGGCACAAGGTAAATAATCTGGCTAGGGTGTAGACGGTCCCCTATCAGTTTCATCGTTCCTGACTCAATACTTCAATCTGAGCATGCGCAAACGTAAATTCTACCAAGCATCATTTTCTCACGCCCTAGTCGTCCGATCTCTCTCAAATTTGGATGATGGTTGGTGGATGACGATTTGATCATCCCATATCAATTTCAACATGATTGTACTATTAATAGCTACTGCGCATGCGCCAATGTGAAATCCTTGTAACACGCTTATTTTCCACAGTTTTCATCTGATTTGGATGACATTTTCTGGGAATGTGCGGGCTAGGGTGTAGACGGTCCTCGATCAATTTCATTGTTGCCAAATCAATGCGCATGCGCAAACGTAAATTCTACCAAGATTTGATCATCCCATATCAATTTCAACATGATTGTACTATTAATAGCTACTGCGCATGCGCAAACATAAATTACATTGAGTATCATTTTTTCGTTTCTCAACTGACCAATTATGACGTTTCACGCTACTTCTTGATTTAGGTACTCTTTTCCGCAATAGAATTTCTCAAGATCATTAAAAACTTTTCATTATGCGTAAACATGATCATACATTCATGATACGTATACGAGGAAGCTATGTGCCACACCCAACTTGGTAGACTTTTTTTTTTTTTTTAGGTCTTTGAATTTTTGCCCCCGGGCCCGGATTTTCTCTCCACGGCAACAAGCGACAAGTTACAAGCCGATTTTATGTACAAATGGTAAAACATGAGTGTGCAAGCGTTTCATATAGGTACAAGTGTAGACTTGTAATGCCTGTGAAAATTAAAAAGTATACAGGCGAATTTGGACAAGCTACAAGTGTTTCCCCATCATTTTGAACCAGTCACTGTTTTACAATTGTAAAAAATGGCCGATTACCTGTAACCTACGTCCGTTCACCTGTAAACTTGTTATTTTCCAGCATTTTGAGTTGACAATTTTTCGGTGTTTAATATGTGGGAATCATCTTTTGCCGAAGAATATAGACAAGAGAGAAGCATTCAGCGTAGAAGAAGCCAAAGATTTTTTCGGCCACGAATGAACGCTCATTTCGTGGGTATTTTTGCGTTTATCGAGAGATTTAGGATGTCTTCCGAGACCCTTGAGAGATTCAAATGGTGCGTGACCCTGTGCAATTTTTCCTGATCGGGTATTGAGGATCTATCATTGAAGAACAAAGTGAAGTATGAAGATCATCTCAAAGTTACAGATGACATTTCTAACCCAGCAGTATTACGACTTGATGAACTGATTAATCATTTCCGCTGAATGAAGGAGAAAAATCCGATTATGCCAGCCATCAGAATAAGTTGAAATGAAATACACACTTTCTTCACTTTTCATTTTATAATTTGTCTGTCTTCCAATCATTACACCTTGTCATGTACGATAAACATCCTATCGTGTACTTAGCACCGTTTTTACATTATGATTCGCTGACAAAACTTCAATTTCGGCATTCCCCTTGACGTTGTTAATTTCGTTTACCCTACACTCCATTTTTCTTTTCTGCTAGGTACTCTTGTAAACTTAGCTTCTACAAGTGTAACTTTTCTACACTTGCACTCTTTGTTTTGGTGAAACACTTGCTCAAGTTTACCGTGCATTAGAAGTACCTGTACTTGTTAACTTGTACACTTCTAACCTGTTGTTTTTTGAAATACGCCAGCGCTCTAAGAATCGTAATTTCTCACTGAAATATCGAACTGCAGCTCGAGTTGTCACAATTCACAACTGGAGCTTTCGTCACGACTCTCGGGATCGCTCGTTGTAATGACATCTCAAACGGTTTTATGTGTGATGGGTACAATTATTAAAATAATCAAGTCAACAGTAACGCTGGATAAACAAAAGGATCTTTGCCGCCAAGGGAGTCCGCGGATGGTTCCCAAAACAAACACTCTCGACTGCTGGTGTTTGATGTGCCGAGAAAATGTTCTTAGCGGCTTTGAGAGATCTTGGTTTATTCCAACTGTTATCCCATCCACTCGGGTGTCGAGGCGAGTGAAGGGCTTGTGAAATGCAGGCAGAAGAACGTTAGATGTGAGGCTTCTCACTACTTTCCCCTTCAATTAATTTCATTCATTCGGCATCAAGTTTTCATTTAGATTTCAAGGTATAGTGGAACCTAGATAATTCGAACTTCTTTAAAGAAGTTTTAAATAAATTATATTCGAACAAACTACAGTAAGAAGTAAAGTACACAGAGTAACATTGAATACTGTATTGACCAACAGAATATTGGACGATAAATATAAAGACACCTGGAGTGGTACTTTATTTAACTGCAACCATAAAAAACAATCTATTGTTTTTCAAAAAAGGATGATATTTTGGCCTGTTTCCTTGAATTTATGAATTAAATATAAAGTTTTAAAATATATAAAGTCTTAAAAATATAAAGTCTTAAAGTCTTAAATATAAAGACACCTGGAATGGTACTTTATTTAACTGCAACCATAAAAAACAATCTATTGTTTTTCAAAAAAGGATGATATTATGGCCTGTTTCCGGCCATTATGAAAGATTCCAACGCATTCAACGAGTTGAAGTATGAATCACTTAAATTAATTCGGCTTTCAAGAAAACGTCTAAGTTCTTGTACGTGATTCATGGCGTCAGCTGCACTCGGCACCGGTACTTCTTCTGCTGATGATCCAGCGATCTCGTCTTCCGAACCACCAATCAGACTGTACGATGGCACTGACTTGCATGCATTTGGTCTAACGCAAACCTTTTGCCGAATATCGTTACTAAAACGTATTTCTCGATAAATTTACAATTATTTTGAGTCGCAGCTTAACATTTATACCTTAATTAGCACGCCGAAAATTCGAAATATCCACGATGTTTTAGCATTGTTTAAATACAAAATGCTAGGGACCAAGAGAAATATTCGAATTAAAGAAGATTTCGAATTAATTCGAATTTTTGGTTAATTCGAAGTTTTGACTGGTCCCTTGAGGTTCGAATTATCCAAGTTTCACTGTATCATTCAGGAGGTAAGTTTTGTTCGATGATAATTGCCTAGTTCCGTGGCAACGATTTGGTTGTAAGCCCATTACGATTTGATCATCAGAAAATCAAAAGTAACACTTTTCGGTAACGTAACCCTTTTTGATTCTATGCGTCAAAGTTAGGACATAAAATGTCAAAACATTTTGAATCGCCGTTAAAATCATCATAACCATGATCTTAATGGGGTAGCCTTGTTTATGCAATGTTGTGCGCAGGAAGTTTAAAGCCAAATACGGAAGTGCTTATGTTCATACCAAAACAGTTATGAATTCTTTTTGCAAACTATATCTAGTTATTCCAGTGAGTGGGGTAAACCTGTACACTTACATTCGAACGCTCATTAAAACTGACGTCGTCATCCTGGAGCTGTTTTTTCGCATAAAAACGCAAGAAAATAACTGAGACCTGGTTGATTTGAAGCTCCAAACTGGCCTATCGTGAAGCTTTTTTGCTTGGAAACGCTCACACACAGTAAAATTACATGATGCTTGCTTTTTAGTTAGTAGAAAAGGAACAAAAAAAAGAAACTTGAAACGCTTGCATACGAGTCTGCAACACATTGGGACATTTTATGTCTTTAGTTGCAGACTCGTATGTGTTGCAGACTCGTATGCAAGCTCTAAGAGCCACTCAGCTGATCCGGACCCTGAGCATCGTCAAGTAAATGTCCTAAAGAGGCTACATACGAAATTACAGCTTCCTAGAGTGTTAAGCATAGAAATTAGCTTTAAGAGCCACTCATCTGATCCGGACCCTGGGCATCGTCAAGTAAATGTCCTAAAGAGGCTACATACGAAATTACAGCTTCCTAGAGTGTAAAGCATAGAAATTAGCCTTAAGAGCCATTCATCTGATCCCTAGCAACGACTCGGTTATAAGCGGAAATCATCAGAAAACCAATCTTAACGCTTTTTTTTTAACGCATTTTTCTAACGCTTTTTGTTAACTCTTTTTTCGTTTGTGTACCAAAGTAAAGGCATAAAATGTCAAAACCATGGTCGGGAGCTGAAAAAATGCATTAATTTGGCGCGCACTGGTGGTGTGGCCGCCAGCAAACAGGCGTAGGTATAAAAATCTCAATACGATGGTAAATGCTCTTTTGGCCAGTTTAAGTTTCGTGCTTTTGGGGGGTATCCCCATTATAATCTATGATTCATTGTAAACTTACCGTACACGCCGCCTCCTCTGCGCTGCTACTACGCTTAATCGACTATAGTAAGTATTTTAATCAGCTACCTACTTATTACTATAGTATTATATAAGGTTGGTGTATGGGGCAGTATTTGTGAAATAATAAATGTGGTAATTTTCTTAGTTTGGATGGGGGGCAATATGTCGACACATAAACTGGTCGACAAACGGGCAAGAAGCCGTGTCGACATCTTTCAACACCAAGGGTTGACCAATGTCGATTTCACAGGCATTGGAAATATGGCGACACAAAAATACAGCGACTAGTCGACAACTTTCAACACCCCTTGTTGAAAAAGGTCGTCCAAGTCAACCATGGGGATACGTCGACATATTTACATCGACATCCTTCGTATACCTGACATGTAGGTTAGAATGAAGTGTATAGTTTGGTGGTCTGGATGCTCGCAAGCTCGCATCTCAAAAATACATAACATCAAGTAGTCAATCCCTTAGTAAAAATGCAGATTAGTTGGATGTGTAGATCAGAATGAAGTGTATAGTTTCGTGGTCTCATAACACGATCACATAACAGTTTAGAAACGTAAATGTGACTTTTCATTTAATCCTCGGATTGAAAGACCCCATGGGACCAAGGCTGAGGACAGGTAGTGGCCAAACAACCCTTTTGTCGTCGTTTAGCAGTCGACCAGTTTCAAGAGGGGTGTTTTTAGCTCATGTTCAACTCCTGTTGTTGAAATACAGCGAAAAACGGATCTCAAATTTTTCGACATAAATCCGTCGACCAGTTTCAAAGATGTGCGTTATCGACGTTCTTCAACACCTGGTGTGAAAATATGGCGACAGGAGGTGTCGACCAGTTTATGTGTCGACATATTGCCAAGTGCCCCTTAAATCCGTGTACATTCAGGTTTAGAGCTCTTTGCAACATTAACAAAAGCTGATTCTTTGACATTCAGGACATGTGGACATTCTTCGTACTCGCGTGTATGCTCAGCTCAATACATGGGTCGTCGTTAGGGTTGCCAGATTTTTTCGGATCATATATAGTATATCCTGGCTACAACCAAGGAAAAGTAAAGTATTTCAATGAAAGTTAAAGTATGCATTAAAGTTAACGTTCTCGACTTACGCACTAAGGTATTTTTCAATCGGCATCTGCACACAAGGGCTTGAATGCGTCAGATTACTGAAAATAAGAAAGTTCGGTTTGAAGAATTAAAAAAGAACCATGGATAGTAATATTTTTACTGTAAATAGGTCACAAAATTTTTATTCCGAAGAAAACATTACTAGACATTTCAATCTTAACGAGTCCATATTTCAGTAAGGTTGTATAGCATCCATAAATGTAATTAGGAACATCATTTTCAATCTCGTTCTCACTAATCTCGTGCATCTATTGGGCACGTAAGGACTAAGGACGTTAGGAACTTTTTAGGAACTCAAAAAGTTACATTCATTCAGCCCCTGTTTCTCTATCTGAAACACTGTACCTATGAAATATTAAAAATTCGGAAAAGAGCTGTGGAAATTGAAAATTCGGAAAAACTTTGAAAGTTGACAATTTGAAAGAAAGCTTTATACTTGACAAAAAAGTAATTAGACTTTTTCCTTGACTTGTAAGTCGGTGCGGGGGCTGAACTTTTCTTCTTCGTTTCAAATATAAAGTATTTTGGTCTACTTTAAATTTTTTATAAATTATACAGTATTTTGATCAAAAATAAAGTAGGATACTTTAAATTAAAGTAGATCTGGCAACCCTAGTCGTCGTTCATTTCCCAATCTTGAATATCTCCTTCGCAAGCGTAGCAGTAGACAAGGTCACCTTGCTGTTTACCCTACTCTACTGTTTGTAATTTTTGAAAATGATTGATTTTAGGCATAAATTAACGAACGATACACGTAAAGTAGTATTAGTGTCGAATATACTGCGTACAGTAGCTGTTTGATTGAACCGGATCGGTATACATTGCCCAGACCTCCATTCCTCCCCCAAATACCCCGAAAGGCTCTTCCTTGAAAAGCATCTTATGAGTAATTTGCTTCTTGTCTCCTCTGTTTACAGGATCTTGTCATCCCCCCATCGCCGCGGTAAACATATGCTGCCGTTTCGAGAGGTTGTCAGCTGAAGCGATAAATATTCGTCCCAAAACACTCTGCTCTCCGTCTCCTCTAACGTAAACTTACTAACCGTGATCGTTTCTGATTTGTAACGTCGTTGGCGGCGAAAATAAACGTCCTCCTGTCATTTCCCTTGAAGCGAGCAAGAATGCCAGATATTCAGAGTACGTGTTATAAAAAAACGCTGCAAATTATTACTCAAAGGTTTATGATGAATGTAAGTTTTAATTTTAACAAATTACTGAATCGAGGCAGGGAGGTATCCTTCACGTGATTTTCAGGACGTCTCTCTGAAGTTATGCCTTATAGGCAAGGCTTCGTTAAGGAGAGGGACGCCTATTAGAATTGATCCAGAAGGGTGGGGAACAACAGAGGAGAAATCAAAAATTTAAAAAAAATAACCGCATACAAATCCGGGTACTTTTCCGTTATAAAACCCCCCCCCCCCCCCCCCCCCTCAGTCAGATTGTCAACTAATCTGTATTTTTACTAAGGGATTGACTACTTGATGTTATGTAATTTTGAGATGCGAGCTTGCCAACCTATACAGAGAATTCTGATCTACTTGTGCGAATTCATGTGGAGGCAATCAAACCACAACCACGCCAATTCGTTTCAACAAATTCTCACCGACATCGGTAACTTCTGAAAACACTTTAATTCTTTTTTTTCCTTCTTTTTTTTTAAATAATATAATTTCTTCCCACAGCTTGAAATTGTCACCAATTCTACGTAAATATGTAATCTAAGTAAGAAGGAATGCCTAGAAACATCGGGCGGGCGTGTTAAAGACAATCTGAATGGGTGGGGGGTGGGGGGGGGGGGGGTGTATAACGGAAAAGTTCACCGACCGTTTACAGACCATTTTAAGACAGAATCCCTGAAAAAACCATAAGTGTCTGTCTGACCATGTGAGTGAGTGTGTGTGTGTTTGTGTGACAAATTTTGTCGACGCTGCCCAGGCCACAATTCTCAACCAATTTTCGAGATTCTTTCTTTGCTCGATCCGGAATTCTGAATTCCGAGATCAAAGAGGAGAAATGGAGGGGGTAAAGCCGAAAAAAACTTGTTGTTTTCGACAATTTCGTCGACGCCACCCAGGCTAAAATTCTCAGCAGATTTTTGTGATTATTATTTGGTTCGATTCCAATTCCAAACACTCCGTACGCCTTCCGGTTCACTACACAAGCTGTAGTTCCTGCACCGAAAACTCGTATATGGAGTACTGCTAGACACATTTTCTACAGTATGCCATTCTTAATTCGCTCCTTGCCAGAAAATTTGCGATCCCCCTCCAATCTTACTCGTTCGGATTATAAAAAGAAAGTTTTCTCTTGGCTAATCCAATATGGGTTGGAAAACTCCCAAACTCTTCTTACAAGCATGTATGTCAATTGAAATATCCATTAATTATCATGTCAGTTCCCTTTATTATTATTTTCTAATGAATTGATAGTTTAGTTTTTGATCCTCTTTCTCCTCTATAACAGAGGGAAACAGCGTAAACAGATAACTGTAATTAAAATAAGTATATTTTTTATTTATTTTTTTCCTTTTATGCAATTAATGAGTATTATATTCACAATTAGCTCAAGCATCTTGCCTTAACCGCACAGGGCCTGCCCTATGGTTAAGGTGTATGTTCCATATTGCCATATATTATGTATACTCGTTTTTGTAATTTGCTGTTTCTCGGAATAAAACTTACTTTCATTCATTCTATCATTCAATTTCAGTCTAGTTGTGCAACAAACCTTGGGAATTCCGGATTTGCTATCGAGGTGGTGGGTGTAGGGGATAGTTACCGATCCTTTCATGCGCTGCCCAAGCTAAATTTAGAGGCCGATTTTCTTAATTCTTATTTTGATCCTTTACGAATTCGATATAGTTTTGGAACGTTTGTCAGAAGTTTCGAATTTCATCATGAGAGGAATAGAATAGAATAGAATAGTTATTTATTTGTCGTTCACACTACGGTATATGACAATTGTCAAAAGGGCTTATTAACTAAATTTACAAATATATCACAAAAACATTAAATATTTACAACATATTCACAAATAATTATTGGCGAAGTCAAAGAAATCATCAAAATTATAAGAAACTATATGGATTGATACATTTTTACATATTTTTCTAAAGATTGAATGTTTTTCCTGACGAACATACTGTGGCAAAGCGTTAAAGAATTTAATCCCCCACCAATTTGCTGAGTTTCGGCTGACGTTCAAACGGACTAACGGGAGTGCTAAAGAGTCCGCATTTTTCGTGTTATACGAATGAGATGTACGACGGTAATCAGCAACGTTCACATGGACACACATTCAAAAATGTACAAAGCAGGAATAGCCATTACACCTGTTGAGAAATACATCACGACAGTCATGTCGGTAATGGAAAGACCCGGAAGGACCCGCTACCGCTCTAATCGCTCTTCTTTGACTAGAAAAGATCATGTCACTATGGGGTGAGTGCCCCCAGCATAGAATGCAGTACGTTGCTTTGCTCTGGAAAACTGTGTAATAAGTAGTCAATACTGCGGATTTCGACAGCTTTTCAGTGAGTCGACGGAGTAGATATATCACGCTGCTCAAGGATGTGGCCAGTTTTTCACAATGATCTTTCCAGTTCAACTTTGAGTTACAAATACTCCCAGGGTTCTGACAGCATCACGGTTACTCACAATATTCGAAAGATCTATAAGTCCAAAAAACATTTGTTCCGTTTTGGAATCATTTACTGCAAGTCGATTGCTGTGGAACCATTCACGAATTGAAGCGACCGATTCATCAGTTTTCTGTTGCAAGTTCATCTGAAGAAGTGAATGGAGGGGGTAAAACTGATAAATCACGATGTTTTAACAATTCTTGACCGATTTCCGTGTTTATTTTTTTGTTCAACTATGAGTTCGGTTTAGGTTGGATCGTATATCAGGAGTTTCAAATTTCGTTATGGAAGGGGGTGAATGAAGTGGGAATACTATTACTATAACACGCATGCCATATCAAGCAACATTTTCACGCCCCCGTCGTCATCGCACTCAAATTTGGAGGATAGGTGGAAGAGGTTAATTTGAGCATTTCCTAGTAATTTCAACATAATCCTATCATTAGCAGCTCTTGCACATGCGCAGATATGTATTCCTTTTTAAACGAGCCTAATTTCAACAGTTTTCATCAGATTTTGATTACATTTTCTGGGAATTTGTGGGTTAGGCTGTAGATTGTTCGCTACCAATTTTATTGCTCTCAAATCATTACTCCATTCTGCGCATTTGCTAACGTAAATTACTCCAAGCATCATTTTCCTTTTTCCTAAATATCCGATTTCGACATTTCTTGTAACCTATAGCTTGATTAACTATAGTTGGGGTGGTACCCTCATTGTACAAATTTACCTAACCGTATTTTACTGCGCAGTGGGTGGCCAACAATCTGAGGTATGAGCGCTTGTCTGAATAATTGTTTACAAACAGGTGATCCCTCTCTGTTAATTTTGTAAACATGATTACAACTACTATTAGACTGGGACGTGAAGACATAAAATGTCTTAATGTCTTGCAGACTTGTATGCAAGATTTTCGGCATTAATCATCTTTTCTGATGATTATCGCTTACAACCAAATCGTTGCCACGGAACTGTATCTTAGGTTTCTATTTATATATAAGCACCTACTTCTATACTGTTGCAATCCACTACAAGTAAATTATACGCGAACAAAATGTGTTAGATCACAGTACCAGCAAGTTTGTCCATAGCTCACTCCATCAAATCATCAAGTCGCCCAGTTCAGCATGTACGTTAAGGCCGTCGGCCATAACGAAATGATTTCAACACAGAAAGGATATCCCGGAGTTGCGCAGTTCGTGGAGAGGATGATAGAAATGCGGATCATGAAGTGATTTCAAGTGATGCCGGCTTCAAACCAGGTGCGAGGTTTCACACTACTCTCCTTACTCGATTATTCAGTTCAAATGAGGTGCTATTGGCGTTTTCTAATCTAAAATGACAAAAGCTAACATATTGGTAAGTAATGCATGCATTACAGGGACGACCCTATGAATATATTGTATATAATTTTGGGGAGAATTAATATACCTAAGAGAAAAATTTCCAGTAATGCAGCATGATCGTATGAGCGTATTTTTGTATACTATGTTACATTTGTTTTGAAAGTCAGTAGGTACCTACTTTGAGTGAAAAGAAATTGAATGGGTGTCTATAAGAAGGGCGTATGATATTTTTCGCAACTTTTCAGGTGTACGTAAAAACTTTCAAAACTCACTTTTTCAGATTTTTTCAGTTGGATGATAACATACGCCCGTTAACGTCTTATTTCCAGCACAATTCTCTTCTCTTAAACTGCATTTTACTGCAATCTACCGGTAGTTTACGATACCAAAACCGCTTCCTTCTCGTTCGTCATTTTTATCATACGCCCTTCTTCTAGACACCCATTCAATTGTTAACGACCTACTGATTTTATGACAAAAACTTGTTCTAAATAATATTCTGCTATTCATAGTATTCATAAAAGTTTTTGGGTTTTTAGCTTTTTTGCAGTTTTTGTAAATTTTTCGGCAAATACAAGTACAATTTAAGTACATTTTCAGCATAAATTTTTTGCTTAAGTTTTTTAGTGTTCCAGTTCATTGTTGAAATACTTCTTTTGACTAACATGCTGCTAAACGATGTTTGGCCATGTTTAGTAATTTTTAGCATGTTTTGAAATTTGACCAATTTAATGTGCTCAAAAAAATGCTAGCTAACGAACTCATCCTTTCGTTTGGGAAGCTTGATTTTTTGGCGCAAGGACGGTATTTTTATCTCAATCCTAAGGAGAGTTATCGCCTGGACTGACACATACATACATACATACAAACATATATATATATATATATATATATATATTAGAAAAGGCTTGACACTCTAGGATTCGTTTAATGCCTCAAAACGGATATCAATGAAGAAAATTTTCGAGAATTTTGATTCTTTAAATTTTGGAGCCATTGCAATAGCTTCATTTTTTACGAAAATTCGCTAAAAGAAGTGGTAAACCGCAAGGCCATTTTGGTTTATTATTTCCAATAATAAGCCTATGTGATCGTGTAGCAAAAAATTTTTATAACCCCCCTCAAACCTTGTCACTTTACGTTTCAAGGTGCGTAGAATCCAAATTTGAAATGTCCGTCCGCCGTTCGCCGTCCGGGCCATAAAAGGCCTAAGAATTTACTTAAAAAACCCGTCCTAACGTTTAACCATCCCGATCGCTTTACTCGCATAGATGCTATAGGGCCAAAAACGGGCGAAAAAGTGTCTTTTTCAAGACTTTGAGTTTAGACGTGTTAGATGCACGCCTGGCACGCTTCGCAGGGGGTCACGGTGGGTGGAGTGAGAGGAGGCGCCGCGGCACCTTGTGGTGACTGGAGAATGGATATTTATTACTTTTACGTGTTATACCCATATAATACACCGCGGCACCATGAGGTGGGTACAGCGTTCCTTCGAGGCATGAATATATGTTTTTTTCTAGGTCATATTTGTGTGTCAATACCAATGCTTTTCCTACGCATATTTAATAACATATCCTCTCGACTTTTCGTACGTACTTAGATAATGATATCATTAAGGCAATAACTATTTGAATAGATAGGAGCTCAAATCGAGAAATATAAACATGCGTATATAATTATAGAAGTATAGGTTGTGGCAACTCGAAATAGGACACGCCGAGGAGTCTGGACGGGCCTTATGACGTACGCAAGCCAACTAAAACTACGATCAAACTCAATTGAAAAAAAAAATAAACCTTTGTGAAATAATTTGCAGCGTTTTTTTCGTCGTAAGAGTAGGCTGTTTTGTGTACGCTTTCTCGTTCAATCCGTCCTTGCTGGTGTGCTTAGCATTAGCGATTGGCATAATTTCGAGATTATATTGCACAGACCAGCGATCTATTCAGAAGAAGTATCTGTTACGGAAATAATATACTTTTCTGTAATAATTTATAAGCAGATTGCCGTTTACCTTACAAAAAGACAAACAATAATTACATTTATGTGATAGAAGATATATACTCGTCGAACATGTAGGAAGAGTTTAAGAAAAACTCCTTCCCGGCGAATTACATAGTTTTCTTTTGAGCCTTAGGGTTGTTATAAAAGTAATATCCTCAAGTACTACTACCACTGATAGGAAACTTGGTTCGGACGACTTAACAAAGTCTTTACTGACGTAGATTTCAAGATGAGCGATGACTTCACAGAGGCTCGTAGCGTCTATGAGTTTTTTGTCAAGACGATCGACGGTGAGGAAATATCCATGGAGAGGTACAAGGTAAAAACCGTATTAATTAAAACACTAATATTTCTAAATTATATCTTTCTACCAAATTCTACGAACTAAGACACTCGTGATGTAGGGACCCATTCGAATCAAGAAAGCGAAAGTTAATGAACAACATTGGATATTTACGCGAATTATATATTGCAACGTTTTTGCAAAATTAACTGAACATACAATAGAAAGGACACTGCAGTCGCAGGTGAAGGGGAGCTTAAATCTCATTGGTTGAGAGAAAGCATGGCTAGAAGATACAACCAATCAAGTGCAACGTGGAAGGGAGACAGTAGCTGGTCTGACGAAGTGAAGTTCTTCTATTGAGTGTACGGATAATTTTTCAAAGAAACCCTAGATTTCATTGAGGAAAAATTAAATAAATAAATCTGATTGGCAAGTTAAAAGTAAAATCGACTGCACCTGTGTTGTGATAAATCGAAAATGCCACCTGCTCCTTCTGCAGCCTCTGCTCCTCCTCCTGCAAACTGTATTCAAGGGTCAAGAAAACAACAGCTTCGTGATACTTAATGTTCAGTCTACACTATGATCTTTATTATTTAAAGATCCTTACATTAGTCCAGAATACGGCGTCTCATACGTTCTTCTAATAAATGAGTAATAGTACTGAACAGTTTAAGGGGGCTTTTTTTTTTCAAACGACGATTTGGAAAACTTTTTTTAAATCGTAAGCGGTTCAAGTGTAATGTCATCTCCCTGATGGTGATTGTTGATTATGGACGCTGGGGTCTGATGATAGATAGTTTAATGCTGATTTCAAAAGTGTGGGGAACATCTCAAAAATTGAAGATAAAAATAGTAAGAAAGTGTTGGTAATGTCTAAAAGAAATCGGCGATTTTCTGTATTTCGCAAAAAGTGGAATAACTCAGAAACGAAGCCCCAAAAAGAAAATTTTAAGAACGAATTTTCTGTTCCAAATTCAACCTTAAATCGAAAAAAGCAATAAAAAAGGGGGGGAGGAGGGGTCAAGAGGAAACCGTCAGTTTCAATCAATGATTTGAGACCCTAAAACATGGAAAAATGAAAATCGGACTTCCGCATCGTGAAGCTGAGTTGAAATACTATAAAAAAAGGTTCAGTTCAATTTTTCGATAGCTCGCACCGTAAGGCTGTAATTTCCCGATGGACCCGCTTAGATGGGACACCCTGTATAAACTCCAAGTAGTGTGTATGAATTAAACTCCTAGAATCGTTTTAAAATGCCTCAAAACGGATTTCAAATGAAGAAAATTTTTGGAAATTTCGAAGCCATTACAATAGCTTCAGATTTGACTGAAATTCGCTTAAGCAATAGGTACATGAAGTACAGTAATACTGCGTACATGTACTCGTAATAGCAGTATCTACATGTAATTATTGTCATTCGTCAGGGCTATGTGCTGCTCATCGTAAACGTCGCCTCCCGTTGCGGTTTCACGGCAAACAACTACAAGGAACTCGTGCAGCTGGACGCCTCGTACAGGTAAGGTATTCCATGTTTATTAACTCATTTTCTCCATTTATTTCATGAGGTGATCACTCATCCGAATCTACTCAGCATAGTTCATCGATGTTTTCCAACGCCACCGAGAAACCTGCCAACAACTTCATGAAAAACTTTTAACCTCACATCAGCGTTGGCATGTACAAATTACTGATGTGGGATTGTGATTATCAACTACCACGACCCAAAATCCCATGAATTGTTCGTTCAAGTGTTTGCTTGAGGAAAAATTACAAAACTTCAAATGAAAAACGTCATTATAGGAAGGTGCCTAAATGAAACAATACAACACCTAAGGAAGTCAGTTAAAAATATATTTAAATACGACATTTAAAATATAAATGGGAAACACCAAGGAAAATTGGGAAAATTTGTGTCCGTGTTGTGCACAAAATGAAAATAACTCAAGTCTTTCTTAAATACCTGGTAACGACACTGTGAGAATCAGGATTTCATTAGGATTATTGACTTTAGATTATAGTTTAGTTTATTGCTGGATGGGTACCTCCATTGGGTGATTGCATTGCAGAAGAAAATTTATTACCTACTGTTGCTTTTGTATGTTTTTTATGCCAGTTTTGTTATTATATTGACTTGTTGACAGTTTCTGTTAGTAAAATAATCACCTATATATTTTTTATCTTCTGTGTAGTATTATCTTGTTAATGACGTACCTATTTATGTATTTTTGACTATTGTTATTCCCATTTTGGGCCCTACAATAAAAAATATTTGATTTGATTTGATTTCAAATAGAGGGTTTTATTGCAACCTCCCGAATTTTCCCAACTGCTCTCAAATCAATGGAAAATGAGGAAGAGGGGGGGGGGGGGGGTCCCATACTCCCCATAGCGATACCCCTACTTGTACGTCAACAGTTATTATTTCGTACATGTTGACTGTACTTTATTGTATTTCTGTTCTTGACAGAAGGTACCTTTAGTATAACAATAACGTATGTACCTATTACTAATGCAACTTGCCTGAGAATTAACTATATCTTGTTCTTGTGAACATAATAACTTACTTATTCTAGGATTAATGAAAATGATACTGAGATATCACAGCACCTACTTCTTATTTAACAGAGAACGCGGTCTGAGGATCCTCGCTTTTCCTTGTAACCAGTTTTTCCATCAAGAGCCGGACGAAAAGGAGGACATCGTCTGCTTCGCTAAGGGCAAGAACGCCAGGTTGGCCTTAACTTAATGTTCATCACCATTGTGGGACGCTGTCTCAGCATTGAGTATACATGATACATGAATGTATTCTATATAGGTCCACCCAGGGGAGGTTCAAGGGGTAAATTGCATCCACTAGTTATTAATTTCATTCCAGAGCGGTTAGGATGCCAATTTTCTCCAGTTAGAGAGGTGATGTTATGTGTACACTGTCTCACATGATAAAGAGGGGGGGGGGGGGGGGGGGGGGTCGAAAAAGCGTTGGTACAAATCGACTCACAATAATTGAGGAGCTGACATGGAAAAGAAGTTAAGTCCAAAAATCAAATTTCATAGGAACTCCCTCTAAACTCTTATCAGATTTTTTTGGACATAATCTCTTCTCCATGCAAAGGTCACACATTTATTCAGAGTGCGATCTAGTAAGGACGGGAGGACCTAAGGCCGTTGGATTGACTGTTGACTTGCACTTCGACGAAAAAAAATGTTCTTAAGATTTTTGGACTTAACTGCTTTTCCATGTCAGCTGCTCAATTGTCCATTTCTTTTCAATTTACTTTTTAAATTATTTTCCAACAGCTTCGATTTCTTCGATAAGATCGAAGTGAATGGGAAAAACGCTCACCCGCTGTTCAAATACCTCAAGACAGCTCAGCGGGGAACGCTATCCAGCAACATCAAGTGGAACTTCACCAAGTTCATCGTGGACAGAGCTGGAAAGCCGGTGGAGCGCCACGCACCTTACGTACCCCCGCTCAGCCTCTGTAAGCGCATTGAGTTTTACCTCGGCGAAGGCTCACCCTCTGGAAGAGGAAGGTACCTGATTAACTATCTTCCTATTTGTAGTAGAGACCCTATTTCATAAAACAACAAGTTACAAGTAGTGTACAAGTTAACGAGTACAGGTGCTTGTAATGCACGGTATACTAGAACAAGTGTTTCTCCAAAACAAAGAGTACACGTGTAGAAAAGTTACACTTGTAGAAGCTAAGTTTACAACTGCAGCAGAAAAGAAAAATGGCGTGTAGGGACTAAATGAACAACGTCAAGCGGGATTCCGAAAATGAAGTTTTGTTAGCGAATCATAATGTAAAAACGGTTGCTAAGTACACGATAGGATGTTTATCGTACATGACAAGGTGTAATGGTTGGAAGACAGACAAATTATAAACTGAAAAGTGGAAAAATGTGTAGGTACATTTGATTTCAACTTATTCTTATGGCTGGCATAATCGCATTTTTCTCCTTAATTCAGCGGAAATGATTAACCAGTTCATCAAGTCTAAATACTGCTGGGTTAGGAATGTCATCTGTAACTTCGAGATAATCTTCACACATCACTTTGTTCTTCAATTATGGGGGGATCCTCAATACCCAATCAGGAAAAATTGCACAGGGTCTCAGAACACATCCTAAATCTCTCGTTAAACTCAAAAATACCCACGAAATAAGCGTTTATTAGTGGCCTAAAAATCTTTGGCGTCTTCTACGCTGAATGCTTCTATCTTGTCTGCATTCTTCAGCAGAAGATGATCCCCACATATTAAACACCGAAAAATTGTCAATCACAATGCTGAAAAATAACACGTTTACAGGTGAATGGACGTAGGTTAAAAATCGGACATTTTTTACAACTGTAAAACTGTAACTTGTTCAAAATGATGGGGAAATACTTGTAACTTGTCCAAATTCGCTTGCACACTTGTTAATTTTCACAGTGCATTAAAGGTCTACACTTGTACCTTTATGAAACGCTTGCACACTCTTTTTTTACAACTTGTACACAAAACCGGCTTGTAACTTGTTGCATTATGAGCTGATTGAGGCCGGCGCACTTTGAGACACAGCTGAAGGGCGAGACACACTTGTCACACACCCTTACGATCCGACTCCCATCCGATTTCGTTGCAAGCATTGGATCTGTGCAGGATAGGAAAGGAGTCAGCCCACCTTTCATACTCGTCATCAGCGCTGAGTTGATTGCGACCACTCCGAAATCTCTAAGATTCATAAATGAGTGATAAAAATCTAATTTCGGTGAAAAATGCCCGTTATTGACAAAATTTTCGAGTTCGACTGCGTTTCAAGATTTTCATTGTGATCTGTAAAACTGTCCCCTCAGTTTTATTCAGAATTTGGTTGGCCTCAATGATAAGAATTTAAGTGCCTAATTCAATGCCATCCACAACTTTTCTTTGAAAATTTGCTATATTACTCTTTGATTATTCCTATTTACTTATTATTATTACTTATTACATATTATTATTCTTATTACTTCTTTGATTATTTGCTCTATGCTGCATGACTGAGTAATTTTTTTCAAATCCTCAATGTTCCTAAATTAGCCGACCAATATTACCGGCAATTATCTGATAATTACCTATTGAGGAAGTTTACCTTCAAGTATTTGTCGGGGGGAGGAACACAGCTCAAATCTAAATATTGACAGCCCAACGTATTGGCTACGCACGAATCAAATCACTTGCGACTATAAGCATGCAGCTTTCCATAGCATGATCGACCGAGCACTGTCTATTCCCATGAGTGAACGAAATTTATCAAAAGAAAAATCCATTATCAAAAGCATACATGCTAGTAATGGCTACGGAGGAGATCTCGTTCATACCATATGGGATAAGGTTCTTAGGAAAAACAGTAGAGATAAAGTTTCCTAACTGGTTAGGGAAGATGTAACTTTAGAAGAAAAACAATGGATTAGTATACCTTATTATGGGAAAATTTCTGATAAAATCGGCAAAATTCTATCATCGAGCGGTTACAAAGTCTGTTTTAAAACTAGAAATAGTCTTAGAGCATTACTAGGTTCCGTTAAAGACAAAATCAATGTTCAGGATAAAAGTGGGGTTTATAAATTAAAGTGTTCTTGCGGCTACAAATATTGCGGTCAAACTGGTAGGAAATTCAGGGAAAGAATAGAAGAGCATCAGGAGGATTTCAGGGAAAATAAGGGTAGGTCTACATTTGCAAAACATCTTAAGGAATCCAATCATACTTACAATTTTGATTTGACAGATACACAGCTTGTAGAATTCTTCATTTTTGTCCAAAGGGAGGTATGTTGAATGTACTTAAAAAATTCGAAATTATCAAAAGTGACAGATCTGGTAAATGTTTAAATGAGGGTCTGGGATTCAATCCCCCTTCACCTGTGACTATATAAGCTTTGTCCTTTCTAATGTGTGTTCAGTTATTGATTGTTACTGATGATGGCCTAACCGACGAAATCTATTTAACATTGTAACTCCTTATTTTTCGTGGAAATAGACAACGTTTTTCACTAACTCAAGTTTTGTATTGGCTAGCCTCTGTTATACAAACAACAGTATGAAAAAAACAAGTTTATTGTACCTCAATTTGGGGCGAATTCGGGCAAATTTGTCTCTCGCTATATGTTAGTGACATAGTAACTTTAACTTTCAGAATGAAAATCTTGACCCGATCGCGTTTGAGTCGAAACTAACAACAGCCTCGTAAAAACGAAGCATGTAGGTAGGTACCTATTTAGTTAAAGATTAGAGCTCAAATCAACTAGCTATATTTTTCTTTTAAAGCCTTGGGTAAAATTTATAATTATTCTTTACATTACTTACCTTGATGGGTAGTTTCTATGATGAAAACAATTTTTCAAACCAAAAAACAATATTTTGCATTTCAAAATAGGTAGTAATTAGTGTTTATGAGCGTGTAGGTGGAAACGTATGATGAACCATGCGATAGGAAATTTGCGATAGAAGACCACTGTCTAGGAGGAGCCCGCTGAGTGAGATCAGGTTCATTCAGATTCAAAGCTAAGGGTTTATCTTAGTAACAACTCTTTTTTCGATAAACTTTTATTTTTGAGGATTTGACCAGGAAAATTTATGACTTCTTCGAAACTACTTACTGAACCGAATATTATGAAATTTGGCTCAAAACTCATACATCAGCTGAGGATGTGCCAGTAACCTCGGCATCACTTTTAATCAACGCTAAAGGGTGGAATTTAAGAGCTGAATTATTTTTAAAATCGAGATCTCCAAAACTTTTGAAATAAGAATAGGTAATTCAATTGGCCGTCATTTATAATAAATTATTCCAAAGAACCGAATGAAACCACCCGGATCGCTTTACGTTCACTCTCTCTAAGGGAGGAAAAATAATCGTAAACACAGGGGCAAATCAAAAGTACAGATTTTGTAGCTATTGAATTTCGTTTAGGTGGTAGTTAATTTTTCCACAAATCTAGTCGAGAATCATGTTTCTACTTTGAAAATAAATGTATCACTATTATTACATTATAATGCATTTATATTTCGCAGGATGGAGGGAGAAGCGGAAATTTCGGCCCTCAGCTGGCTGTAATTTAACACAAATCATCTTCAGTCTCAACTCTCTGCCATTCACTGTCTCCTCCTTGCCAAGGTTAGAAATTTAAATTTATCGTCACCTAGAGTCTGAGTGTATTAGAAGGCGTCAGAGCTCATTTCTCATAAGAATTTCCATAGCCATGATTATTTCCAATAAACATTTCCGAGCCCTTTTTTGCTTCCTCACTACCGAGGATAGGAAGCATTTTTCTGTTCGTGCGAGAAGTCAAAAAAATTGTTACCTAGTCAACATTCTGAACATTATCAGTGAGACGTACATTCCTTTCCTCTAAGCAAGGCAGCCGGAACTGTTACAAGTTGAAGAACCTTACAAGTTGCTTTCCTTACCACTAAACAAAGCAACTGTGACTTTCCTAACGGCCTTAATAAGAGTTCTTTCATTAACTTAGAATAAGCCAACTGTAACTTTCCCAACAAAGCCACCAACCAACCACCATCACCACCAAAACCAACCAAGCCACTTACCAATTAAGCCTGCTTTGCCATTGAATAAAGCAACCGTAACTTTCTGTACAACCTTACCAGTTAGGTACCTACACTCCCTACCCCTAAGCTATGCAGCAAACTTTTCGAACCTTACAAGTTACTTCTTACCATAGAATAATGATAGGTACCGTAATTTTCCGAGTAACAACTTTTCTGAACAATAGCGAAGTAACTTAGTGACAAAGTAACTTCGCCATTCAACATAGTGATTGATCCCCATTTGATTGATTGCCATTCGTTGATTGAATGATTACAGAGTGATGCCGAAATCGTCGAGGCTCACTAATGGGAGACTGAAACTGAAGAAGAAAGATGAGTTTAACAGAGCAGTTTGAACGTGGGCATGAGGCTCATAAAGAAAACGGGATGAAAAAAAAGCTTCGCAACACAACAGGTGCTGTTCGAATTTTGATGCCGAACTGAAAGAATATGCACAAATATAAGAAAAGATGAAAAAGTATACACCACTCACACAATACACCATCTCATCTTTTTTCGATATATTAAATTTAATCGAGCTGAGGAGGAGAGCGAGTGCGTTTTCTGGGCAACAACGTTTCAACGAACAATATTTTTCTTCAGTCAGTTTAGTTCAGCTACACTGACTAATTCCAACAAAACAACGGTTTACTTATAGAAATGTTGAAAATAACTGTGGAGAGAAGCCACGACGAGTTGTTGCTTGTTGTTTACAGTCGACTGTTGTCAAGAGGATGATAATGTTTCCTATGGAGTGGAGTAAATGATGCTATTGCTTTACGTTAAGAATATTGTAACCGGCTTATTAAAAATAATGTTTATAGTCCAATCAACTTAGTTTAGGAATGTAGCCATGAACGTAAGGAGGGGGAAATTGGTAGCTTGAGATGTGAACATTTATCACATAAATCAAGCGCTTTCCAACGAGTGGCGAACGATTTCTGTACGATGAAAACTACGGAAGTTCCATTCCCCTAGCAACGGATTGGTTGTACGTGAACATCATTAGAAATTGTGACATATTTTTTCCGTCACGAAAATTTTTGGTTGACCCCCCATAGCAAAGACATATCCATGTCAAAATTTGGAGGACAAAAAAGACCAGAAATATCAGGGTTTTTTGCGCATTTCAATGTGAAGCCGAACTTATTTCGAGGTGGCAAAGTTCAAATTCAGCAAAAAAAAAAAAAAAAAAAAAAAAAAAAAAAAAAAAAACTTATACTTTGGTTTCCAACAGCCCTTTTGAGCACAGTTTCACTGGACTAAGTAGGTATACTCGTATGTTAAGAGGATATTCACCCACCCGCTCGTTTCATTCATTAAGCATCGGTATTATCTAGTCAGCTACTTCAGTTTATTCAGTCGGAAGTTACACGTAAGTTTTCAGTTTATACAGTCCAAATTTAGAACCTGCTAGGGATAAATGAAAATTATTTCCTAATTCAAAAATTATGAGATCATCTTTCCTCTAACACCACAGGATAAAAATTTGTTTAGGATATTACGTGGAATCGCATATCGGTAGCCTGGGGGTGTGGGAGTGCAAGTCTTCACACATTTGACTGACAGAAGGCCGTTTGGTAGCGGCCATAAATCCTCGGCAGATACCTCCCTCGTCGGCTCCTCTCTTTCCCTCTAACGTAAACAAAACCTTCTGTTCATGTTTACGATTTTCTCTCCTTAGATCTGAGACGGCAGCTCTCTGAAATTAGACTGTTTACAAGATAACGTCCGTTCTCTCCCTTTTTTTCCTCCCATCCCGATATCCCGAGCAACGCAACGCCTCGGCGCCATACCCTTGATCCAATCCAGCCCCCCCACCCCTCATTTGGTTTACTTATGTGTTTATGTTTACACGTTTACTACTTTATGCTCGTCATGATAAAGTAAACCGATAACCCCTAGTTAGGTAGATCATTAATAATACGTAGGAGCATAAATTTGCAAATTTTCTGAGCATTGACTCCAGAAATATAAACAATTAAAGCACCTACCCATTCAAAATATACATGCCTAAGTAGGTGAATATTTGATTGAATGAAATCGGAGATTTTGAGTGATTACCTGGTTTGTTTTTCCATTTGTTTCGCTCGTTTATTCGTACATCATCGGGGTTATGAGTTGTGCTCGAATATGAAATGCACAATTTCACTTAAACATTCGAAAAATGCCTATGCATTCTAAACTGCAGTGAATTTTTATACCAGTTAAGTGAAATTGTGCATTTCGTCTTCCAGCACATCTCATAACCCTGATATTTCAACTATTTTTAAATTTTCTAGTTCTAAATCAAATTTTCTAATTTCTAAAATTCTAATTCTTAACTATTTTTAAATTAAAGACGACAATTGGCGGATAGCTTCATGATTCCTAGAATGATGATAACGAACCATCCTGTGGTGAACAGCGCGTCACAGTTGAATGTCTTGGTGCTTACAGAGGAATATTGGATAAATAAACAAGCTCCACTGTTTACTAAAGTTTTCTGTGAAGTAGCAAATTTCACATCAGGATGTGAGAAGTTTTGTAAATTACCGATTTACACACTATCAATGAACGCAAACTCAAGATTAACTGGACATGTGGACTCAGCTAAAAACGAACATTACATTCACGATACAGCCAACTATTTTAAAAATGTAATACTAAACGGAAAATATGCTGAAGCTAATAAATTGTTTACTGATGGCTCAGGATGTGCAGTGTATGATCCTCCACTAAACTCCAGATATGCATACAAATTAACCAAGTTTGAATCCATATATAAGGTCTAATTTTATGCTATATATAAAGCTGTGATGCATGCTACTACGCTCCCAATTGAGTCACTAGCTGTTTTTTCAGATAGTATGAGCTCTTTGAACCAACTCAAGCAAACGACATTATACCGTTAGGAATAAAGGATGCAATTCACCGAATGAAAGAACAAAATGTGTACACGCACCTTTTATCGGTGAAAAGTCATTCAGGTTTACCCGAACACGATGAAGCCGATTTAGCCGCGAAATTGGCTATCTCATACATAGAAGACTGGAGAAGGAAATGCAAAGCCGAAATGTATGAAAAATGGAAGAAGGAATATACCAAAGATGTGGAAAAAGGAAAATTCTATAGAAATATAGAAGAAAATTTACCAAAATATACATGGTTCAACGATGGCAATCTAGACCGCAACTGTATTAAAACTATCTGCAGACTCCGGTTTGATCATCATCGACTCCCAAGTCACCTATATAAGATTCACATTATCGATGACCCAACTTGCTCGTGTGCGGAGGGTGAAACTGCAGACAGTGATCATGTTCTACTGAAGTGCACTCAAGTCGACAAGGGAAACTATGATGGCAAGATTAGTGGAAGAAGGGGTGGAACTACCCACAAGAATGAACTGTGTATTGAAAAATTAAAAAAGTTATAAGCATTTAGTAAAATTTATAAAAATTAACAATATTGTACTATCGGTGAAGTCTGAAAATAATATTTTAATGATGTACTGAATTTGAATGTAAATTATGCTGTATGTGGCGTAATAAATAAATTGTATGAGGCCAAAACAAACAATATATTCTTTTAGATTTTAAATTAAAAACTCCTAAGGAATTTAGCATCAACGGCACTCTCCTACGACGAGCAGTATTAGAGAGTTTTTGGCGACTTCAACTTTACGTCACCCTTTGTGGTGAACTCACCACTTAAACTCACCCAGTAAAACATACATAAATCCACTACACCCTGCACCATAGTTTGAAGGATAATTCTGGGAGCTATCAACAACACACACTGCACCCTGTCAACTAACTGTCCCAGACAACACTACATTATTCACACATATCTCACAGAGATTCTATGAATAAAACAACAACACAATTTGTTAATATTAACAAAAGAAGAGACGAAGAGGCGCAATACAACACCTCTAACAAAATTATTTTGTACTACCATTCCGGGAGTGAGGAAGAAATATAACAAGGACTCCAATATGACCACTGCACAAAAAGTACTGGAGTCACCTACATACCAAATATCCCAATCATGACAAAATATTATACTGACGGCTCCAAACGTAAAGTAGGGTCATCAGCAGTGTTCAACTGCGAACAACATGGCAAAGGCTGGGGGAAAAAATGAGACATCTCACTTCAAACTACCAGGCGGAAATGTACGCCATTGAACTTGCTCTCCAACATATCCACACCCAACATACAAATCCCACTTTGATTCTCTCCGATTCTAAATCTGTCCTTGATACACTTGGGAACATTAAAATTGGTATGCTACCCCCAATCCCCACAGCAAGACACCTAGCTCTCACACAATCCATCATTGAAAACAATTCATTAGAATTTCAATGGGTTCCGTCACACATGGGCATTTTGGGCAATTGCCGGGCTGACCGTATCTGCGCCCTGACCATCTCCCATTGCTCAATAGATCTCAATATTTGTACGATACACACAGATCTATATCCGGTCATCAAGTCACAACAAGAACAAAAATGGCAACAATCATACTCCAGCACAATAGGCCCAGGTTCATGGACAAGAGGGATCGTAGATAACCCAACACAGCCACAATGGTTCATTGATGAAGAAGATATGTCTATCAAAGACATAACCTACATCAACAGACTTCTCATAGGACACGGCAACGAGAATCTCTTCAAGTGGAGAATGCGGAAACGACAAGATCCACAATGCCAACACTGCAACAATGGTGAAATACAGGATGTGATACATTTCCTCATAGGCCAAGGATACATGGTCTCATAGGCCAAGATTGGACTATAGATGAACAGGATAAAGCACAACTGATGATGGCATACCTGAAAAGGGGCATAAAACATAGAGCTTTTGCTCAACATGAAGAACTCGCTGGTGGAGGCAGGCATAGTAAAGTAATATACAACAGGCATTAGTAAAGTAATATACAACTATAGCAGCTCAAATAAATTACTACTCTTAATCATCAAATAGAACAGGAGAGGTGAAAATTCACCATCAAAACACCTTTGGACACACATCTCCATAAGATAGATCCAATTAAGAAGAAGAGAAGAAGAAGAAATTTGAAGGAGCAAATGAAGATGATTCTTTCTATGATTTTTTAAAAGTTTCGTACACTGGTGACATCAAAGCACCCCTCCCGCCTGCCCAGTGTGACGTCACACGTGCAGCAAACTGAAAAATCAAAGAAAGAAAACTACTCAACAAAGGAGAGTTTGGATGGTATCAAATTTCTTAGAATGAGATCTATTTTCATTTAAAAATATAAAATGAATATGTGGGGGGGGGGGCACTCATTATAAATTCGACAAACCTCTTGCGATCTGTGGAATTCCAATGAACATCCTCAGTCACGTTGCAGATAGGTTGCCGAATTTTCCAGTCAACGTAAAATAAATTACAGAAAAATAGAGTAGTTCCATGAAAACAAAGTATCCCCACTGAACTTGACCTGAGACTACGTTTTGTAAAAATCATAATATGATAGGTACTTCAATTTTGACATGGATGTCTTTTAGCTTGGGGTGTTTGAAAAAATTGTGTAACTTTTTCTAGCCCGAAAAAGTGTACAGGGAGCTTTATTTTCTATTGATTTTCACGTACCACCAATGCGTTACAAGCGAAGTGTAAACTCTATTAGTTTTCATAGCAGGAAAATCGTTCGCCACTTTTTGGAATGCTCATTTTATCACATTTCATGATCCCTAAGCCATTGTAGTGTCAAGGAAAGATTATTTATTACGCCAAGTTATTAACTAATATTACTAAGTAACCATAATGAACTAATCATGCGTAAAGAAGGCACTACACGGTAGATACTATTGAGTAATAGGTACTTGTAAGCAGTAGTTACCAGACGACCTAGATTTCTATATAGCAGTTAAGTGAAATTGTGCATTTCATCTTCCAACACATCCCATAACCCTGATATTTAAACTATTTTTCAATTCTTTTAAATTTTAAATTAAAAACTCCTAAAAAATTTAGCATCAACGGCACTCTCCTACGACGAGCAGTATTCTTAGCTACTAGACCTCTGATTTCCACCGTTGGTAATTGGAAAAATAAGATACCTATTAAGGAAAGACACATCCATGACCTATTTGCTTCTCCCATAATGGGAGAAATTTCAACATCCGCTTCAGTCATCTTGGCAGTCTGCACGCTAAAGCACGCAGCTGGTCTTTTTGCTAACATAAATTCCACAACATTTTCCTAGAATTTTCCCCTCCACCTACTCATCTTTTTATTATTCATTATTATTTTTTCTAATTTATATTTTAGCAATTTACTAGGTAGATGTTTTGTTTTTCATTGACTCAACGCCCGCTACATTCTTAAATGCCTAAGTACCATAATAAGCCACCTAATGTCATAGTATGATTGCATTGAAATGGATCCATGATTACACTGACAAATAGAAGATGAAACCAGATCGAGTGTCTCCTTTCACCCATATTCCACAGCTATTAATAATTATTTTAAAAAACTCTTCTTCAGAAAACAATAACTATACTTAATGAAAAGATTTACTGAATAGCATTAGGTTAAAATTTTAGATAGGAACAGCAAAAAATGAATCAAAAAGAGTAAAAGGAGTATAACTAGTATTGCTTCCGAGTCTACCTAAAGGAAGCGGAAGCATTGTTTTCACTTTCAGGTGAAAAAAAAAAGTTTGGTTTCCAAAATCAAAAATTACACTGGCATTTCACGTTTTAGACCATTCTGAACAACTTTGGTTCTGTGTCTGTCTGTCTGTCGTCCTCAAATCCTTGTAACAAACTTAATTTCCACAGTTTTCATCCGCTCTGGATGACATTTCCAGGGGATTTGCGGGCTAGCGGGTAGATGGTCCCCTGTCAGTTTCATTGTTGCCAAATCAATACTTCACTCTGCGCATGCGCAAACGTAAATTATGCTCCATTTTTACATACCCTAGTCGATCTTGCTTAAATTCAAAATTCAAACGATTTGATCAATTTCATTGATATATAAATTTCAGCATGATTGTATCATTAATAGCTACTGTGCATGCGACTTTGTGAAATCTTTGTAATGACTTTAATTTCCAAAGTTTTCATCCGATTTCGATGAAATTGTCAGAGAATGCGTGGTTTAGATTGTAGATGGTTCCCTAACAGTTTCATTGTTGCCAAATCAATACTTCATTCTGCGCATGCGCAAACGTAAATTCCATTATGCTCCATTGTTTCACACTCTATTCGTTCGATTTCGCTTAAACTTGGATGATAGTTGGAAGAAGACGACTTGATTACCTTATATCAATTTCAAAACGATTGTAATATCATTGATAGCTACTGCGCGTTCGGCAATGTTAAATATTTGTAATGACCTCAATTTCCACATTTTTCATCCGATTTTGATGAAATTGTCAGCGAATGCGCGGTTTAGGATGTAGATGGTCCCGTCCCTATTTCACTGTTTTCAACTCATCAGTTCATTGTAAAACGTAAATTGCATTGAGTATCATTTCTTAATTGACCAATTACAACATTTCACTCAACTTCTTGATTTACACTTTTCCGCAATGGGAATTTTCAAGATCATTTAAAACTTTTCAATGATCTATACATTCATGATAGGTAAACGAGGAAGCTAAGTGCCACACCCAACTTGGCAGACTTTTTTACTTCGGCCATATACTATACTTTTACTTTTTACCGACTTACTTTTACTTCGGCCATAGGTTTGTCATTCTACCAATCAAGAAGGAAAGGAGGTATAACCCGGGTAGGTTAGGTACCTACATTATAGTTCGAGTAAATTGAGTGACATATTCCATTCACGTTCAAAAATAAAGAATTTTTGTACTTACTGAAAAAATAAATAAAGTATTTTGAACACGTTCAAATTAGAACTAAGAACCATCAAACGGTCCGTCGAAAAAACCGACGGGAGGTGTATCGTCCCGCATGGCGCGCCTTAGTGCGTACGCGCCAAAAAGTACGGACTAATTGATGCATTTCCCTTATAATATATTATTGTGTGAAATATTTATAGTATATAGAAGGAAGAGGTGCAAACTTCGCTAAACCATGTTAGCTGTAATCTGCAAATACCAAATTAAAAGTTTAATGTTTCCGAAATTATGATCTGGATCAGGTGAAATTTTATGTCTCCTTGGCTACTGAGAACATGAGCAGAAAGGGACAATATAAACTGCAAAACCAAATTTGAATAAAATTAGAAAGTATGAAGTTGTACTCAGACTTTCTTTTACAGGTGAAATAAAATAGCACTATAATTATGCAACACTTGGGTTTATTACACTATTTTTACAGACTAGTACACAAGTGTTACAATAAAACAGAACACGATATAATAGCCACATTTACACATTATCGTCAGAACTTTATACAAAATCAAATTGTTCTCCAAGAAGTTGCAATCGGCTCCAGCCGACTTTAGTTTAACTTTTTAACCGACAGTACTTTTCGAAATATTTTCTACAATCATGTAGTCGAATATATAAAAATCTCAATATGTTCAATGAAGAAACAAGTGCTGAAACGAATGTACAGGAAGTAACACATTGGACGAGTTAATCCAGAGACACGAGCGACGGCTCCTTTTGCATGGGTTTGCTGCAGTTGTCAGGGGCTGGTTCATTTTTAGCGTCTTGGAGCCACCTGACTTGAGTTGCTGGGCCGTATCCCAGTTCGTTCCTGGCTGACACTCGGAATATGATGGTTGGTCGTGGAAGGGTGAGAGTTGCCCGGTCCAGAAACTCCTGTCCGATTTTGGTTTTGGTCCTCGAGTCATTGTACACACTGACGAACTCTATCTTGTTCGAAGTGCCGGACTTGCCACCTTTCATACCCAAGGTGACGCTGTACCCAGTGGCGGGGGCCCCCTTGATGGGTGGTGACCATGATATGACGGCTCCGTCTATTGTTTTGGCGATCTTAATGTTACTTGGAGGATCCGGAAGATCCCCGACCTTGGGTTTTGATTCGGGTGCATTCACTTCAGACGGAACGTCCAAATTGCCAGGGCTCACAGCAACAGGCTGCCCTACGATTGGTGGCATGGACCTAGAAGCCACGATTTTCAGAGGCTGTTCTCTTGCCTTTTCTCCGGGAAGATCCTTCACAACACAAGTACTTCCTCCTTCAAGGCTAGCCCGCCGTTCCTTATCATTCACCATAATCACCTCTGCTTCTTTCCTAGTGTCCATGCTTTCAGTATTAACTGTCTTTACTACTTTTACTTCATTCGGATGAATTCGAGCAACTGGTTTCGGAACAGAAGTCTGTACATGTACAGGCTCTTGGCGCACAGTCATTTTTGGTTGTGATGAAGTTATATTTGTCAATTGTGTTTTTGGTTGGTAACATACAAATTTATTGGGACTGTTCGTCATGGAGGTAACTGACCCTGTCGAAGCCATGGACATGACCATTGTTAGAGTCTTACCACCCACCTGCACTTTAACATTCTTACTAGCTAGCATTGGGTTTTGAAGGGCCAACTGAATCTTAGAAGCTGCACTAACGGGAGTTCTGCCTTGGATGGTCAAAGTTTTGGTAACACCATTACCAACAGCGACTTTGAGCTGTTTGCAAACCATGGGAATAGGGTTATTTGCATTATCTGGTCTTGCAATAGTTTGAATTGTTTGGTTAGGTCGTTGAACAGGAGCAGAAGTTACGACCACGAATTGCTGACCTGGTACCTTATTTACTGGCTTGTTAATTATGATAGTATGTTTAGGAGCATTTGGTTGAGATACTTCATGGAAGACATCGTTGGGAACTTGCTTCCCATGAACAATTTGAGGTGACGCCTGAAGCTTGACAGAAGGAACTGAGTTTATACCAGAATTGAGAACTTTAACAACAGTGGCGCCAGGAGGCATGCCTTTTATTGCGCCTGGAGTCATGTTGAGAGAACCAGATGGCGAAAATACCAATTTAGGCTGAGGCTGATTACTGGAGGGTTTTGATATCACTAATCCAGGATTGGTTATTCGCATAGAGACATTTTCGGGAGTTTTTACAATATTGTGGACTTGTTGGAGAGGTTCTTTGATTGGAATGTAGGAAATGGAGTTTGATGTTGGTGGCTTGTTTATCAAGGGCTGGTGGACCAAGGGTGCTGCTTTTGGAGGAGCAATTGGAATTACGGGTTTGAACGGGTGCCGAGGAGGAGGAGGTACTGGCAACATGGGAGGAGGTAGTTCTTCCCTGAAGGGAATTTGGGGCAATGGCTTTTCGATTTTAGGTGCAGGTGGAGTGGTTGCAACAATAGGAGGTGGAGCCACAGGCTTTGGAGGAGGTGTTGGGGGCACATCATCCTGTGATATATCTGTTTCAGATATCTTCCTCTTCTTCTTCACAGGTGGTTTGGATGAGGGGGTAACTGCATACTTCATTATTTGCAACACATACTGATCACAAAATGGTACTTCTGGCCAACTAATTTCCAGCATGCTGGTACCTGCCTTCACGAGCTGCACTTTCCCTCCAAGCTCCGGCCTTCCAACTTCCAAGTACCACAGATCCTTGCAACAAACTTGAGTATTCCACTCACGAGCATAGCCATCTCGCCCAGACCAAATATAAATTCGACTTCCTACAACAACAGCGCAATGCCCCGCACGAGCTTGAGGTCCAACTTCTGGACAATCAAGCTCACAATCTTCCCACATGAAGGTATTCAAATTTAGCCTTGCAAGTGTGTTTGTACATTTCCATTCTCGTTCATAAGTTTTAGGGTCAATAGTTAGAGGAACCCATCCCCCGAATACATACATTTTGTCACCGATAACTGAGCTTGTATGTAGAGATCTAGGAAGAGGAGGGGGCCCATCTACCACGGGCTGATTCCAGGTCATGGAATTAATGTCAAGAACCCACAAATCACCCAACCTGAAACCAGACATGCCACCATATATGATAAGTTTATGGTTACCCAAGGAATCTGTATGTCCAACTGCTGAATGAGATTCTCTAGGAGATGGTGGATTTCCGTAAGTCTGTGGAAGTTCCCAAAAGCAGTGGTTACCCCGGAATTCCAGGACGTACAGCTCATTTAGATACTTGACGCAAGCAGCTATAGGGAGTTTCAAGTTTTCCTCATCTTCTGAAGGAACGTCGTTACTCAGCCCTCCAAAAACGTAAAATTTTCCATTGATATAAGTGAAACTGTGCCCCAGTCTGGGGGAAGGAGATGGTGCGAACCTGGGGGGTTTAGGACGCATTTTCTTCCACTCCCACCTACTAGTTATGCTACCTGTGGAAAAATAAGGACCAACCTGAAGCTCGTAGAGGTTATCACTATAGTGGCCATACTCTACCATTCCTCCAAAGAAGAGCAGGCGGGTATTGTCTGCAGCCATGCCAAAAGCAGCACAACCCCGGGGTATGTCTCCTTTGACCACTGGACAAAACCACTGGTTGGATATCGTGTTGTAAGCGTGGAGGTCGTCAATAATGCCCTCATTGCCACCTCCAAAGACAATCATCAGTTCTCTCACAGAGACAGCTCGATGCCCATGACGTGGCTTGGGGATCAAACCACTGTCATTCACCTGCAACAGGACAGAAAAAGATAAAATAGAAATCAGAATAACGAAAGTTTTTACAAGCAGAAACAATATTATAAACTCATGTTTTATTTGAAGAAGCCCCCCACCCTATCTACAGGGTGCGGCAGTGAGGATGGACGGTTTTAAAAAAATCATAAAATAGTTAATTTTTACTCAAAAACAAATTTATTGATGCAATCAGGTTCGCAAGGAAATAGCATTTGAGACAGTCAAGTGTGAAAAATCACATCAGGCATGTGGTGGCCGAAATCGTTGATGCAGTGCTGGAGGCGTTCTTGGGCGTTCTCTCCAACATAGTTCTCTCAACTTGGGCGACTTCCACGCGAATGGCGTCCTTCAATTCGTCCAGATTTCGGGGCTTGTTCTTGTATACTCTAGCCTTGAGGTGTCCCCATAAGAAAAAATCGCATATGGATAAATATGGGGACATGAACATAGCCAAACCTGGAAATAAGGCGACCAGGGAAGAGAGGGCGAATAACGTCCATTGATGCTCTGGCTGTGTGGGCGGTCGCCCCATGCTCTGGCTGTATGGGCGGTCGCCCCATCCTGCTGGAACCACACACGTCAGGTTGGAACACGTCACCTTCGTAATTCAGGTAAAAAGAAGTTGCTGATCATTTCGACGTAGCACTATGTTGGAGAGAGTCTACGCAAACTTCCAAGAACGCCTCTAGCACTGCATCAACGATTTCGGCCACCACATGCCTGATGTGATTTTTCACACTTGACTGTCTCAAATGCTATTTCCTTGCGAACCTGATTGCATCAATAAATTTGTTTTTGAGTAAAAATTAACTATTTTATGATTTTTTTAAAACCGTCCGTCCTCACTGCCGCACCCTGTATAAGTCAAGATTTTCAACAGACTTTAATTAAAAAATAAATAAATAAAAATAGGTTTGCTCTTCGACTGTTTCAACTTATAATTACACTAGAGACACATTGTCAGGTTGATACACTGTTTTTTTTTATAAATACTATTGGGAGCATTCGAAAATGTTTAGGTGAAATGAAGTTTTGCTTGTCTGGCTGAGCTGGTGAGTTCTCAATATGGCTCCCCTTTCGTTTGTTCCAGAGTTCTACATTCTACTTGCAAGAATTTTTTACACCTTTTTCTATTTTTGACATGGATATGTCTTTTGGCTGGGGGTCAAGGAATTTTTCGCGACACTTTTTTTTCCCGACCGGCACATTTTCTATTGATTTTCACGTACAACCAAGGCGTTACTAGGGAAGAGTAACTCCCATAGTTTTCATAGTAGGAAAATCGTTCGCCACTTTTTGGAATGCTCTCATTTTACCACGACATTTCATGACCTCTAAGCCATTGTAGTGTCAAGGAATGCTGATTTATTACTCTAAGTTAAAAACTAATATTGTTTTGTAACCATAATGGAATAATCTTGTGAAAAGAAGGCACTACATGGTTGGTATACAATTGAGTAGTAGGTACTAGACATATCCATGATCTTTTGTTTTTCCCATCAAGGGAGAAATTAAAATGCTTGATTTGCTTCTATGTTGATACAAATAATATACTCGTATAATGATTTGATGTCCCTATCTTCTTATAAGTAGAAACAATTTCTATAGTAAAATTTTTGTTTTATAATATTATCCATAAATGCTGTTTAGCAATTTCGCAACCCAATGCCCCATTTTTTCACAGGCCACGTTAAAATTTGCTTTTTGTAGTTTGGTCAAGTATAATTTTGAGCTCTTTCCATATGACTATCTAGCGCTCTGTGAATGATGTGTTGATAGCGTTAATCTTGGTCTTGGTGCAATTACATTCCCTTCGACTACATATCTTGTGGTATATACTGTATTACGCTGTGAATTTATTATTTGTGGATACTTATGGAATTTTTAACTGAATAGCGGCAATTTTCATTATTGATACTAGTTCAGTGCACAACTACATTCAATTAGAAGTCAAAATCCCAACTGGCGGCCCTGAAGGCCATAAGCCAGCCACATAAACCCCCAGTTGGTGGAGAGAAAATTATACTGTTTAAAAAAGAACTTTATACACATTTAAATACTGGTACATAAGTAAGTACATAACTATGTTCAATTAGTAGCCAAAAATTCCCACTGTTGCCGCCTCTGAAGGCCATAAGCCCGCTAGACATGTACCCCCAGTTGGAGGAGAGAAAATTACACCTTTTAATAAAGAATTGTTATTCACATTTGTGCCACTGAGGAGAGGGACAATATTACATTGAATTCTATGTGCCTAATACACATATTTATGTGTTTCCAAAGACCCCTGATTACATAATATATACATTAAACTGACGCTGATACTTATAATAATATAGTTCCTATTATCCATTTTATTTTATCTAGTGCTGCTAATGTATGTGATTGCCATTACATATCCCAAAACCATTGAGGAAAGGGAGAATATTACAATGACTTTTATGAGCCCAACACACATTTTTATGTTTTCCAAGACCCCTGGATTGCATCTGTGTACATTATACTGACCTCATCATTTACATGTGGCCTGATGAAGAGCAGAGGTTCCATTTTCCACTCGAAATGAATAGCTACGCAAATTAAGGAGGATGAAAATCTAATGTCTCCAAATCTTACAACCGTCAAGACCTTCCTGGCTTAAGGACCAAAGTACTTAGCTGGTAACTACCTACGTACAATACAAATTATAATTTCCTACCAGCTTTTGAGCTATTCTATAAGTAAATTAATTGTGTCAATCACTGTTACAAGATTGGCACTAAATGAGTCAAACAACTTTTCGGAAAACCTAATTTAAGAAGGTATAAATGCATTAAATTGTAGGATTTCTAAATATGGAGTAAATAATTATGTAGGCATCCTGATGCAGGAGACACTCCAAAACAAGTTGGAATGGGGCTTCGAACTAACAAGGTCCGCGTATAAATAATATGGAGAGCTATTAGCGGTAGGTGAATCGTCAAACCATAGGCGCTTTGGTCACGATGGACCACGCAAAATACGCTACTTTCAATATGGCCATACACAGATCAGCTGATGTGATATGAGATAAATCGTCAAAATAATCTATTCAGTGGTACCTATTGTAGTTTTCAATGAATCGTATTCGAATATACTTACTCACTTGTTTGACGCAGGATGTTTTGTGATTTAATTTTTAACTAATAATTGCTACGCGTTATTGCGTATTTTGAGCAGGTGCATGGTGGGAAGCGTAAATTTCGAGGTCCAGCAGACGCAGTAGCATGTATCACCTGACAGGAAAACAGCGTTAAGATAAGAGCAATAGCCCTCCATATTATTTATAGTCAAAGGTAGGACCTGAAGGTGGAATTTCCCTGGCGTGTGTGGCCAGTGGCAGTAGCTCGCGATTTCGTCATTTACCAACTCAGCCACCCGCAGCGCCATACTAAGGAAGAGAGTTTTCTCAAAGAGGCGCATATGCGGCGGCAGCCACTGGCCTAGGCTCCAGCTTCGAGCGAGGACATTGTTGCGGCCCTTTTATTGGTAGAGAAGGACGAAGAGGAATTATTGTTCATGAATAGGGAGCCTCACACACGTCCAGGTTTTCAACACGAACGGAAGATGGATTCTTCAACATTCTCATTGTTATACTGAACTAGCCGCTCCGGCTCGCCTCCACTTCCAGCAGGGGGGCAAGGCCCCCCGGACCCTCCATTATGTTGCTCGCAAGGTGTGGCTGTATAGATGCGAGGGTATTATACTGTCGAGTGGGACTTGTTAAATGATTGGAAACAGTAGATCCCTACAGGTAGGTTTAACGTCTGTAGGGAATGATGCTCGCTTTGCTCGCTTAATGAAGTTATACTGCCCATCCAACTTGGCAGACGTTTTTTTCAGTTGGAAATTCTTACAAACAAATTAAATCTTATAAAACTACGTGGAACCACGAAAAGTTTATTAGGGGATGTTGCTTGCTTAGCTCGTGTAGGAAAAAACCAGTCTTCATTCTGTTGAAATGTTTTTCGAACGGAAAAGTTCCATCCTTCAAGACTTATGTGCGTAGGCCTGGTCGCAACATTGTGAAACAGCGGCGGGCTCAATTCACTTGTCATTAACTTTTTTCGATATCCGATTTCGGATTCAACTTCGGAGGAATCGAACCTGTATTTCGCCAGCGAACACCCCCGAAAAACGGACCTTTATGGGGTATATTTTGATGAGAACAAAACCAAGTTTTTCGTCGGAATTTTCGAGAAAACGGGTCATATCCGCGCCGTGTCCGCACCGCATGACGGCCGTGTGTTGGACAACATACGAAGAAGTTGTAAGAAGGGAGTTTACCAGGAAGACCACACCTATCCGCACCGTCACCCCTCCGCGTCCGCACCGTGTCAGACTAGTTTGGTTTAGTTTTACACGGACGCGGTGCGGTGACCTCGACAATGGATCCTGAATTATTAGGTAATTGAAGAGATTCGAAAGTTTCCAGTGCTCTACGACCAGTCGAACGAAAAATACAGGAACAATGACTATAAAGAACGTGTTTGGAAAATTGAAATCTCTTTATTAAAAATTTGAAAAAAAATTGAAAAATCGAGATCTCAAAAACTTTTAAGGTAACAGTTGTTTTTCTCCATTTATTAATATCCTCCCAAAGAATCGAATGAAACCACCAGGGTCGTTGTACGTTCATCCGTTGGGTCTCAAGGGCAATTGTGGTAGACCCTCCATATGCACAGCCAACAATCGGAACCGTGTGGCCTCCCACCTCCGTCACCGACACTCGGACGTGTTGCGGAGAGGGTGCGGTGCGGATTCGGCGCGGATATGTGTGTCCCGCTTCCTCGTAGAAAAACCTACGAAACCGGTATTTTTCCGGAATTTTCGACGGCCGTTTAGAGGGGTAGGGGAAGTCGAAAACAACGGCATTAAAACGGGCCCCCCTCCCGCCAATGGTGGGATTAGAAAATTTTAAAATCGCTTATAAACCCTTTCGGAAAATCCCAAGAAGATCCCCCCAACCGTGGACTCCCGCCACTCAGCCGTTTGACCGTACATAGCATGGACAGAGAGACAAACAGACGGAGTTTCATTCTTATAAATATTAGAGATAGAGATATCCCCCAGACGATATAATATGTTCTATATTTATTATGTAATAACTTATATAAAGAATTTAAAATATTATTAGGAATTAATTCATTTGGGACAACAATCATAATTATTGGATTATTTATATATAACTATCTTATCTAATAACATAATAGGAATTATTCCAGTTATTTACATTAGAAGAAGACATTTAGTATTTACATTAACTTTAGCCTTACCTTTATGAATAAGTTTAATAATCTAAGGATGAATTAATCAATCTCAAATAATATTTGCAAAGGAGAATACCGTCAACAGATTGTGAACGTGTGAATCACGCATGGAAATTTGACGCAGTAGACTGAACATCGGCAGTTATAATTTTAGCAACAGTTTCTACAAACCGACGTATGAGAACAGTTGAGCATATACTAACAAATTTGCATATTGGTGAGGGGACATAAACCAAAATGTTCTTGTTCGGTTCATACCTTACCAAAACAAATAGATTCAAGTATTGCGATCAACCTGTCAAAGAGGGGTCCCGGTAGGGACCCTTGGGCTTCGACCTAAACGGTTTCATTCCGTGTAATACATACTTTCTGTAAGTTCCAATCTACCTATTTACCACACAACTAGTTAAATTCGTAGCTCTGTTTCGATGATTCCCATAAAATAGGTACCTACCCAACCTACATATAGCTAGCTCCCAAAAACCTAATATTTTGTGTAGGTCAGACTGCACGGTCACCATCAGGAACGCATGTAGAGAAACCGAGTTAGTAATTCGAAATCGTATCTACTGAAAAGTTGCCGTTCGATGGCTTCGAAACATGATTCAGACTTCGTGTTCAGCCATTTCAAACAGCAAGTATTTAATAAACAACCCCATCAAAACAGAAAGGATAAGAAATAAACAAAATCACTTGGTGGCAGTATGATACCTTAGTCCATCTTATCTTGGGCGACGCCATTGCGGAAACGGGAGAAGGCGTCAATTTGATGAAACCTTCAAGCTTGCCTCCTCAACAATTCACTCGCGCCGATCAACTCTCGGTACTTCTGCGTATTTTGATGACACTACTCGATGGAACTGCAAAAACATAACAACGATTCAAGTCCTATCAAACAACGGAAAGGGCTAATATACAGCAGAAAGCGCGATTTGGACACAAAACGTTAGTTTGCTGGGGAGAGAGTAGAAGGTATTTTCGAGGTTACAGGAGAACGGTGGCGTTTTTCGGTAAACAAAATGGCGGCTATCATGCAGAAATTGGAATGACGTCAGAGAATAGGGAGTTGTGGGCGAGAAATGAGGATCAAAACAAGTAATCAAGTGATACCCTTACTTCTTTCTGCAGGTAAATAAGGTTTCCAAGACGAAGATTCAAATATTTTGAGGCTGGAAGATCCTAAATGTGAATTTTCCTTCAACTAGTACAACATATTCTTAGGATTTCGCTTGAAGAAACAAATTTCATTTTCATAGAGTAGGGTTTCATGAATTGAAGAGCAAGCGCCCAAATTCAAATTGTGAACGCTGAAAAGCTGCTGACTAGCGAAGAACACGAAGATTTGGATCGACGGCCATTAATGCTCATGCGGGGCTAGTGTGATTTATTATTTGAGTATATGACAAGGATTTAAACAAACAGCTACGGTCATATAAATAGAGGAAACAAACAAACAAATTTTACAAATTTCTTCTTGAGAGCATCCAAGAATTGAGTAAGCATGTCAAAGTTGGATCTCTAGCATGGAAAAAGGTCTTTCATCTTAATCTCCAGGGTGTTCCTTCATCAGCCATAACCCGTTTCGAAAAATGGTGCTGGAGAAGCAGGTCGTTCCGACAAAGAAAACAGCCCGTTTCGACAAGCCAGACTTCATAATAGAGAGAGCGGTTCGACAAAAGTGAACTGAATAAGGAAAACGGGGGACTCACCTCGTAAAATGTCTTAACAGCTTACAAGCTGTTGAGTCGGATGAGTGATGAGGATGATAAAAACGGAGTGGGAAAATATCTGGTGGCCACTTTAGCAAGATAGCTTGCTACCTCCATCGCCACGTCATCAGATTCGAGAAAAGTTTCCCAACACTGTTTGCAAGAATTGTAGCAGTTCCTCTGATTCTTTCCTGAGAGGGTTTTTCAAGCCTTTATTTAGGCTCCGAATCTTGAGTAGGCTTTCCACTAGTATTTCGGTCAGAACGCATATATTACGTTATGAATATTTGGGTGCGGAGAGTAAAATTGTCCTTTGTAATCCCTGTGGAACGCTTCGGCTCCATTAGTCGTTTGGATGTGGCACTCAGGTGGTGGCGACGCCCATATGCTAGGTGGAAAACTGCTGTTTATGGCCAGGTGAGCAGATTTTTCTGAATCTATGTGCAAAATTTTACCCTCCATCTCAAAGTTCTTGTGTGTAAGCCGCCAACATATAACTCTTTAACACGTTCGCTGCAGAGTGTGTACCGAAGCCACAAGTGCTGTGGGGAAGCCGTCTGATCATCGTACGTGGTGGGCACGTGAGCCGCACTAGGGATGAAATATTAGGGCAAATCTCTAACCGTGTGTGGCTCACGCGGCCACTGCATGACAAATTCAACTTTCTATAATTTGTCAATAATTCGGTTTCATGAATGTGGAAAGTCAAGAAACGTAGCATAAATTGTTTAAATCTCAAGTTTATCTATTATTATAATTATCTCTCACGTTACTGTAAATTTTTGGTGAGAAATTGAGGAACTTTGCACCTCAGAGAACCCCCATCTTTGTCCGACTTTTACAGTGGCTTCAGAAGGTTAAAACCAAGTGCGGAAAGAAGAAATGAAGTCCATTTCATGTGTGGTGGAACGAGGAGGTTGGTTTATTTTACAGGTACCCCTTCACGCGGCAGCCGCGTGCGACGCACAGTCATTGAATCGGAACTCACGCAGTGAGCACGTGAGCCGCAGCGAACGTGTTAATTTTCATCCACAGCTCAATATACGTCTCTTACCTATGTACCTACTCGTAGTATCAAAGAAGCAGAGTCTCGAGAAAGATAATAGACTATGTCAACAACATTCACGTTCGCTCTGTCGCACTGTGTACATTCCACGTGTATTTCGTTCGGCGAAACGGCCTACGGCTGCTGGGGCCCACCTTTGTCAAGAAACGACCGCTCACGAATTGGTCGTTTCGACAAGCCATTTGTCAAAACGGCGTGCAACCCCTTCATCCACTTTCCCATTGCAAGGGTATGCTGAGTGGTAATGTCTAGATACTACGATAGATTGTGATAGAGTAACTTTTGAGACTACCTGTTCGAGACTTGGCATTCTTCATTCTGAATTTTCTTAAACCCCATTGGCAACGTACCTAATCCATTTAGTGGGTATTATATTTGTGTAATACATGGTGTCTCAAACCCCCCACCCTCCCCCCAATATTTTTTCCACTATTTTTGAAATGCCGAAGTGAAACTTGGAGAGCGTTTTTGGGGTGTCTGAAACTACCTTAAAGAAAAACGTTTTTGGATTATCCAAAGGGAAGGAGGTAGATACCGGCCGGGCACATGGAAATTTTTTTCTCAATATTTGTTGAGTCCTCATTTGAAGATAGTTCTACTGCCAGCAATGGTGAAGCAAAAATAAATCATTAAGAAATATTTTATTCTATCCTCGGAATGGAGCTGATGAAAATACAGAATCGCATTTTTTTAAAGTTCCTTTGTGTGTCATTCCAGACAATACCTAACTCTTCTAAGAATTAAGATTTTAAAAAATCGTGCATTTCAAAAGATAATTAAAAGATGAATTCGTTGGTCATCACAAATCAGCTAAATATCACTGGAAAAACTTCTTCCAAAATATCCAATGAGGTACCTACCTAGTGCTTATTTCTCTATTTCAGGCACCACCTTTGTGCACATGAAATATTCAAGTAAAACATTTCTAATTTTGATTGAAAAGTCAAGGACTTTTTCCCTGGTTTGTAAGGATAATGAAGGTTTATGCTTGAAAACAATGAAACATTATTTTTAAAAAACAAACTTCTGGTGAATGATTGGGCTCAATAAACGCCAAAGCCAAATTTCACACTGCACGCCAGTACCAGTTCTAGCGCACGATTTATCAGTCGGATGCACGATGAAGAGATAACCACCTTCTCTGTTCACGAAATGATACACAAGAACAACAACAATCACTTTTCATACAACTGTGTTGGACAAATAACCCGAAAACACAAACATCCACCCAAATAAAAACAACAACCCTTCTGGTGAATGCAAAATGATTTGGGACTCCTCTGAGTATAAATACTATGGAGGGCTATTGGTGGTAGTTAAGTTCTCAAACCATAAAAGCCGCTACTGTCACGATGGACCAGGAAAGTGACAACGATCTACCAACTCCATTGCATTCCTTGTTGTATGACCTTTTATTACTTAATAATTCAATTTTCGATCAATATTTTGTCCAAAATTGCTTTTATCGGCATAAGGAGGATTTTCTTGATCATCCTGGGGGATTGTGGGGATTTTTTCCGTGAATTCGGTGAGATGTTTTGCTGAAACGGGTTGGCAGCTCTGAAAGTACACGACTTTCAAGATGGCAGTACACAGATCAGCTGATGTTATTTGAGATGTTAATCGTTAATTCTAAATTCTGTGGAACCTAATATAGTTTTCTATAAATCGCATACGAATATACTTACTCAAATTGTTCGGCGCAGGATGTTTCGTGATTGAATTTTTAACTACGTACTATTGCGTATTACGAGCAGGTGCGTGGCGGGAAGTGTCAGTTTCCTGGTCCAGCGCGACGCCAGCGGCACGTATCAACTGACAGGAAAACAACGTTGAAATAAGAGGAATAGCCCTCAATACTATTTATACACAAAGGGGCTCATACTCTAATCTGTGATTTGGTGGTGTTTGTGCTTCGATTCTTACTATGAAAAATATATTTTCGTAATTCCAAGTTGCCTTTATCTCACATAACAATCGTGTTGAGATTGCATTGGGTTGTGATACCCGACTCATTTAAGCTTTCCCAGCGATCTGTAGTTGTTTGTATGCAGTTCGATTCCTAGTTCTTCGGTCGGTATAACCGATCCCTGTGTTCTAATCTGCGATGTCCCCTGTCAACGAAACCGGACCCATCAAATCCTACATCATACTCGACTTGGAGACCACCGGACTTCCTTCCACCAATTACGGAGAGACCAAGATCACAGAGCTGTCTCTCCTGGCCGTCCTAAGGAGCCATTTTAACGACAGCGATCCCTTCAAATTACCCCGGTATGCTTGAATAGTAAGGTGATCACTCCGAGTGCAGATTCTTCAAAAATATGCATGTTTATTATCCTCTTCGAATCCTTAAGTCAAACCAAACCATCTTCTTATTATTGTACAGGATACAGAACAAGCTGACTGTCTGTTTCCATCCGAAGAAGTTCATTGATGTGGGGGCAGAGAGAGTCACTGGTACGTATGTAATTCGCCGTCCGCTTCATTGGATAAACTGGGTTTTGACCCAGTTTATCTCATTTGAGAGATTCACCCTCTGCTTTGAGATTTCGTTAGCCGTTAAGGGCTATCGCAAATCTTGTTAAATTCTAGAATATTCCTAATCCAAGTACAGCCAAAGTACATACCTGAGTTTTCCTTGAAAATTATGCTCTGTAACTCCACACAAATTGTACCTACCTACCTACAAATGATTGGAAAATTGTAGCAAATTGTTAAAAAATATGGAAATCCATTTTAATGCAATAATTGCTACCCAGACAGATAACAATTTGGTTGAAGAGTTTTTCAGCTCCGAAATCGTTGAACCATATATATATATATACATATATATATATATATAGAGCTGACGACGCCGATACGGCGAAATATTCTCTCAATTTTGTAAGTTTTATTTATGTGTTTTCTATCTTTTCCAACCATCTGTAATACCTCAAAATAATATTACATGCGAGTGTTTTCATCCTTCATCAAAACTGTGTATATATATATATATATATATATATACAAATGTGCAGTGAAAATTAAAACACAAATGAAGAATGAAACTTACACAATTGTAATTGATATTTCGGCGTTTGCCTTATTCAAAATGAAGAGTAGAATGATAAGTGATAACCTCTCTTGGCGTTCTGCAGATCTATATGTTTAATAAGAAATTTAAATATATTTTAAATAAAAATATTTAATTTTAAAATATTTACTTAATAAGAAACAATTCCTAGGTAGGTTTTAATCGTTTTCATGAATTTAAGGTAGGACAGCACATGTGTGTGTCTCATTCCAGGCAATATCATTTTTTTGAATAGAGATGATTAATTGGCTATTAATATGTATGTATATTTATGTACATGGCATTTATTTCAAATAGTGACATAATGGTTAGGTAAATTGGCTTCCACTAGTTTATCTAACATCGAGGTTTACGATTCTCTATGTTTTTAGAAAGTGAAATAATCGAAATTGTGTTTTTGCAACCTCGAATCACCTAACATTCGGTTCTCGCTTCTTAATAGGTACTCGGTTGCACTTCTTGTAGAACATTTATTGAAATTATATTATCATTATGTGACTGATCTTGTGCAATGATATTTATCCGTATAATGAACGTCACTAATTATACGGCAGGTCTGAACAACGAAATGTTGGAGGAGCAGGGCCTTTTTGACGAGCAATTCTGTGATCTGCTTACTAACTTCATCAACAGAGCGCCATCGCCAGCCTGTCTCTTGTCTCATAATGGGAATCGATTCGATTTCCCCCTCCTTCAAGCTCACACCAAACTTCTTCGGAAGGTAACCACCAAATCTGTGTGAATTTCATCCCTGCCTTTGAGCCGATTTTATTAATCCAAACCCTAGGGTTCCCAAGCTTATATCCAACTTTTAGAAACTGCATTTCTGGTCAGATATATTGTCCCAAGTTGCATTATTTCTTTGATGTGTTTAAGCCTCTTCCTGAAGGCCTGCTCTGTGCAGATACACTGCTCGCCTTCCGTGAGCTGAAAGTTGTCGAAAGGGAGCAACCTTGGAAGATTCCGAATAACGTGACGCATCCCTACACGCCCCCGACGCCGGATGCAGGTGAGGTCGTTTTTGCACCGAGGGGTTCCACAGCCTCCGCCAAGGAGGATCATTGGCCAGAGACAACTCAAGAAGAGGAGGTGTCGTTATCATCCAGTGACATTATCAAGGTTGGTGCCTAAAACTTTACTTGATTCTTAGGGCTGACACCAACCTCAGATAGAAATTAATGGGTCGCTAACTCCTTTTACTTGAATTGTTGGATGATGCAACCCAAAATGAGAATAGGGAGTACCAATGCGATGCAGTTGAACGCGATTAGCAATTATCAAATTAACCCCAACGCCAAATCTTACTAATGAGGCTGGGAAATATTGAAGTTTATTTTTCCTTGATCAATCAAGTTGAACGGTGCATTAGGTATTGAAAATAATACACCAAAGGGTTTGTGCCTCATTGTCTGGGATAATGTTACAGGTCATAGAAGAAATCGAAAAATCTAATGCCACCATGAAAAAGGATCTTGGAGAAAAAGTATTGAACCAGTTCTATGGTAGTACTCCTAAAAGGACACTCCCCCCACCGCCTCCTCGTCCAACAAAACGACATTCGGTATGTACCTATTTCGCATGAGTATTTGCTGTTAGCAGCAGTAAGCTGGATTTATTTTGACTAGGGATGGGGATCGATAGAACATACATTAATACTTTGGCTAATTAATTGATATTGATTAGTGCAGCTATGATAGTTGACATTGGAAACTTGAACAAAATATACGTATTTTTTTGGAAAACGAAAACAAAATTTTAGTAGAGAATTGTCTGGATCATTTATGTTATATTTAAAAATTCAATGAATTAAGAATCACCAATATTTATACGCCTTCTTGGTAGATCTAATTAGGTCACTAATGATAACTGCTTGGTGTACGGAAGTTTGGAGGTGATTATAAGATTATAATTAAATGAGAGAAGCTCACAGTTGGAAAGCACTATTATATAGATGTTATTAGACAAGAGAACAATATAAGGAGGCACATACGAGACAGTGAATATACGAGTGAATATACGAAATTTTCGACACATCAATTTGATCGATCCATTTTGTATTAGTCAGAAGACCCTATAAAAATAGAAGAAGAGAGATGCGCACGGAATCAAATCCAGCTGCTAAATTTACTATTTGCACTCGTGCAACAAATGTTGACACTAATCAATCTCACCATTAATCACCAATCATTTCTCTTGGCTAACAGCACTGCGACTAGTGGCTTTTATAATGCTTATCGCTTACAACCAATTCGTTGCTAGAGAAATGTATTATCTGAGTTTAAGTCTCACATAAATCATTCACTACTTGTTGGAAAGCTCTCAATCTAATCTTATGCTGCTAACATTTCTTTTATATTATCCCTACTCCTTAAAATCTAGTTTCGAATTTTTAGGTTTTTTCAAAACTCATAATTGTACAATCAATTCAACACCGGTGCCAGGTTGATTGTGATTATATTAGAGAAACTGTTAGAGAGAGAACTGTTATTTACTATGAAGCAGCTTACGGGTGCTGTAAAGGTGAACAAAACTTGAAGGAAAATGGAATTTTTGGCTTTGCTATGTTGGCAACTCTTCCTCCTGCATGGTCGACCAAGGTGACGCCATCTGCTATCTAATTCATTGAGTTGATTGGAAGGACCTGGTGGATAGCCAAGGTGTGGGAAACTTCTCACACTGATGACAACAAGTAAAATCCTCAACCGGGTGGGAAGTCAGTAACAGTTCTCTCCCTTACGTAATATGATCACAATCAACCTGGCATCGGTGTTGGGTTGATTGAAGCCCTTATTGTTTATTAAGACTAGAAGTAAGCCAGACGGCTAATGCTGAAAGGTCCGCTGACTTCAAAGAAGCCAACTTTTTTTTTCTTTTGTGCCTTAGCACCCAGAGCGTTCTCAAACTCGAAACTAGTTTTTGGACATTTTCCTCGTGATAAAAGATGGATTGCAACCGAATAACAAGCCACTAATTCTCTATGATAATGTTGAGCCATGCTAATAGAAGAATCAACTTGGAGCACAGACTCCAAAGGCTTCTGTTGTGCTCCCATAACACGATAAAACAAGTGCACACACAAGATGGAACTAATAAAACACGATGAGCAATAATGGAGAGTACAAATTAAAGGAAAAGGACAAGAACTGTGAAAATTTTGACTGGAACAATTCATTCTCCTTCAAGCAAACGTAAGACAATAACGTAGAAAGCAGATGGCATCTTCTCAGTTGATCATGCAGGAGGCAGGATTGCCAACATAGTAAAGCATAAAATTCCATTTTCCTTTAAAATATGTTCATCTTTACAGCATCTATGGGTGATATTCTCGAGACTTGGACACTAGCGCATCCTTACATCGAGGCAATGAAAATTCGAAGTTATTTCACCTTGTTGTCATGGTGACGAGTAAACTATACGAAAATGCGCCATTAGTTGACGGTACCGACGCGAGTTGACGTACTGAATAACCTAGTGTTACCCTTCCTAGTCAATATTTCCGATCAAAAATTTTCAATAAGTATTATTTTTAGTATGGAACGTGGTAAGTTTTATGAGAACTACGTTAAGTTATTGTCAGGTGACGACCTATGAGTAGGTACCTACCTAGATTCATTAGAAAGGTACCTACCCTACATAGTTTTAACTAGAATCATAAAATAACTTGGTAGCTATGCAATAAAATTTTGATTGGTGAGACAGAGCACTTTGCGAAAACCATCATGTACAATATTTGGTCATTCTAAACAAAACACCACACGTTGGCGTGTGTAACTATTACCACGAATTAATGGCATACCTAGGTAGATACAAACGTCAGCGATTTGAGGAGATAATTGTCATAACTAAGACTAACTAGGAACATCAACAGTTTCTACTAGGAATGCTTAGGCACAGTAGATAGTAGTTCGTTTTACTCACCATTGATGAAATGTCGCTGGCAGACTTTGATATAGAGATTTTTTTTTTTTTTTTCAATAATTAAACTTTATTGTCAGTATTGACATTACAGTTATGTTAATAAATAATACAGCAGGCGCAGCCTGATTAATGAGGTACATGACTTGTAGGTACAGCCCCGTGACTGCCCTATACCAGTTTAAAGTAACACAGTTACTTATTATATTATTACTTCATATACATGAATGGTTAGGATACATGTTTGGATATTAATGATAACAAGGTAACATATAGGTGCAGTATAACAATGGTAACTCAAGTGATTGATCAGTCGTTCAAGAAGTCCTGTGGCCTTTTTCGTTTTAATCTTCTTCGTTTGGGTGGAGGAGGGACGTTAAGAGGGATGGAGGATACGAGTGTTGTATTTTCGTGGTTGATCATTTTGTTGTTCAAGCTTTTGTATGAGCTTTTTATCAGTTCTTGTACGGTCGGCACGTTCAAGTCATTATAGAGATAGGATAATTTTCTTCGTCCCCAGTTCCGATTGATCCGAGACAGCCACAAAAGTCTTCTCTTACTCTTACTAGAAAGTTCTTTAGTTCTTTGACACTGGTTAACTATAGCACTAGGTAAACCAAATAACCGCACTCGTTCACCAGATCGGTATCGTTGGGCACAACCAACAACCGCACAGCTAGGCATGATTATTACAGTTAGATTTACTAACTATTTTGTATCACTGCAACATTCAACGTTAGTTGCGATTGCCACTTTGTACTACTACAACATCGTCAGAAGCGTACACGAATGTGCTTTTGCAAAGCAAAACTGTTGAGGAATGACAAGGTTGCTACCATTAATGTGACACTACATGGCGGACACTCAAACCAACTCCATGCAGGCTGAGGCGTGACGTCACAAGAATATGGGCCATAAGCTGATGCATAGTAAATAACAGTTTTCGACTTACCACCATATTACAATCTAGCAAATGAGTTCGAAATTTAAAAAAATTTTGCTTTATGTTGTTCATGGGGGGAAAATTGTAATTATTTATTTTGAAATTTAGACCAGTTTTGGATATGGTGTAAAAATAAGCTGAGGGGTGCATTTTATTTAGAGTTTTACATAGAATTTGAATTTTAAATTTTGATAATAGAGGTTCACATTTGAAACTGCGAAGTTATTGCCAATTTAGGAGAATATTGAAAATATACTACCTATATCGATAGATATTTAAAGATTGTGAAATGAGCTTTCAGCGACATCCAGAATAGCATTGAAGGAGAGGTGTTATCTTTTCTCTTAGACTTCGATGGTAATCTCCGAGTAGGTACTTACATTTCAATATAAAGTTTCATACCTTGTTATTTACAGAGTACGGTAAACTATTATAATGTTGGAGACACTCTTTCTTTAAAATTTCTTTATGATTTAATTGAATTTCCAGGTGCCTGGTCCGGAAACAATGACACCTAATGTAGCAGCTCGACGTCAATTAGTCTTCGCACCAAAGTAATCTTCCACATATTTATCCGTCGTTATCAACTCGGAAATTCTTATGGCTTGATTTATAATTTTCTTACAGATAATTCTCCTTAAACATTCATTTTTCCCACTTTGTGGCTGGAATTCTACTTACTTACTTACTTAATTCCGTTGACTCCTATTGGAGCATAGGGCTTCCACGAGTGAGTTGCAGTCATTCCGTACTGCAGCAATTCTTCCTGCTTCCTGCCATGATTTGCCTGCCTGGCCTATTTCTTTTTCCACAGACCTGCGCCACGTCTCCTTGGGTCTCCCTCTTCTTCGCTGTCCTTGGGGATTCCATTGTAGGGCAGTCTTCTCTATGGCACCGTCTGGTTTTCTGAGAGTATGCCCTATCCATTTCCATTTTCGCTTCCTGATTTCCAAGAGGATCTGAAGCTGGTTGGTGGTTCTCCATAAATCTTCATTTGATATGCGTTCTGGCCACCAGATTCCCAATATTCTACGTAGGCATCGGTTCACAAAGGTCTGTAACGGGCGCGTGATGTTCTCTGTGACCTTCCACGTTTCGCTTCCATAAAGCAAAACGGATTTTACATTTGAATTGAAACGCCGTATCTTTGTGTTTCTGGACAGGTTTCTGTTTTTCCAAACTGGATAAAGTTGCACAAAAACCCCATTGGCTTTCTTTATATGGCTTTTCACATCCTCCGCAGAACCACCCTCCTTTGTGACCACACTTCCAAGGTATACAAATGACTCAACCTGTTCGACAGTATCGCTCAGTAAGACAAGTGGTTTTTGGCATCGCTCATTCGTTCTCATTTCTTTTGTTTTGCAGACGTTGATTCGCAGACCAACTTGGCTAGCGATTCGGCTCAGAGCATCCAGCTTGTCTTGTAGGTCACTGAACCTCTGAGCTAATAGACAGAGATCGTCCACAAAATCGAGGTCTTCTAGCCTCTCTCTTAATCCCCACTGGATTCCGCGTTTTCTTCCTCCCAGGGACGCCCTCATGATACTATCGAGAACAATGATGAACAGAGTTGGCGATAGCACACAACCCTGCTTTACACCAGCCATAATCCTGATTGGATTTGAGAGCGCTCCCTCATGGACAATTTGGCACTCGTATCCATTATACTGGCTCCTTATAAGATTGATTATCTTGCTGGGGAGTCCATATTTGTCTAAGAGTTTCCACATAATTTCCTGATTTATAGAGTCGAATGCCTTCTCGAAGTCAATAAATGCCAGGTACAGGGGGCTCTGCCATTCAATGCTTTGTTCCAGGATTATTCGCAAGGAGTTGATGAGATCGGTGCAGCTGCGGTGCTCCCTGAAACCTGCTTGCTCCTTTCTCAGGCGTTGTTCAATGGATTGCTTAACCCTTTTGCGACCGAGCGCTCACGGGAGCAGCGGCGCTGACGGACCGCCTTTCCCGTGGGTCGTGCATGCCCTAAACCGCATTAATTCAAGGTTTTTCGAATATTCGTGGCGCTCCACTAAAAATGCTCCAATTCCCTCAAAAATCGTCCGATCTCGCTCAAATTTTGAGGAGATAATCCTAAGATTAATTAGCTTCTGATACAATACTAGAATAAGCTATATACAATTCTTTCTGAAGGGTTTCAGGGCTTAGAAAAATGAAATTTACGAAAAACGAACGATTTATTGGGAATGTTAGTTATAAAAAGCCATCTGAAATGCACATTTCTCTTCTAAATGATATTTACTAGTTAAATTGTGTGTGGTACGCTTTGAAACAAGGATCAATGCAAAGTCCGACGTGGCATTCTGGACACTCGTACCTGGACTCTCTTCTCAACTTTTTGTTCGAGCATACTACACAGCGAACAGTTGGGTAGGTTTTTTTCTCCGTACTTGGTATCGCCTTTGGAAAATGTCTTGCTGTAAGACGAAGAGGATTTTGTTCATCGCAGGAATGACGACGATTTAGAGGACGACCTCCTTTTGCTTTTGGAGTGGCATATTTTTCGAAAATTCGACGAATCAAATCAAGTTGAAACTCAGCAGTAGGGGTTTTCTTGTCTGATATGAAGTCAAAGAGTGTGTGGGCGTTTAGAAAAGACAGATCGAGTAGGTGAAAGAAAAATTTCTTATACCATTTGACTGTTTCTCTGACGCATTCGACAGAACTCAGGACCATGTCGGTCCGATCCACCCCTCCCATATTCTGGTTGTAGTCGGCCACAACGGAAGGTTTTATTTTCTGCCGGCCAGATGCAAAATCTACTTTTTTCACCTCTGTCATAGCTGGAGAATGGCACGTTGCCAGCATCCAAACTTCTTGTCGATCTAACCACTTCAGGGCCATCAATGTTCCTTTGGCTGTTCTGAAAGTGATTTCCCCCTTTTGTAATTTTTCAGCCATTTTTGGCATGTTTTTCCTTTCTTTTCTCACAGTTCCACAGGAGTTTGTAGCCCTATCATACAACCACAAGAAAATATAGGGATGCAAAATCGGTAGCTAACAATCGATTTTGACAATCGATTTTTAATCGAGAGCTCACGATTGATTGTACCGATTAATCGGGCAAAAAAATCGATTTTTAATAAAAATCGATTTTTAACTAAAAAATTATCTATTATATAAAAACAGCATGCTGTATGTAGTTAATTAAATATTTTACCTTTTAAATTATTTAGGAAAATATTGGTAGGTACTGTTACTACCTATGCCATGATATCTTTTGCATAGTAAAAAAAAAGATTAATTTTACACATTATTAGTTGGTATTACACATGGTTACTTAGCAATATTAGTTTATAACTGAGCGTAATAAATCAGCTTTCCTTGACACTACAGAGGCTTAGGGAATTGAGATGCTGTGACAAAATGAGAGCATTCCAAAAAGTGGCTAACGATTTTCCTGCTATAAAAACTAAGAACACTTCCCTAGTAACGCATTGGTTGCACGTGAAAATCGGTAGAAAACCTCACCTTGACGTGACGAAAACAAATGGAAACGTCCAGTTGATCATTATTAAATGATAAATTGTAATGAGGAAGTTGGAGTGATCAATGAGTATGTTGGGGTGAGCCAAGTTTAATAAAGAATCATAAAGTATGTACAAAGTATTCTGGACTACACACTACACACTGAAAAAGTAATCTACGGGTACGCTGATCAAAAATAATAACTTGGAAAGTGTGCCGCCTTTCAACCGGTTGGTTTTTTATACTTTACTCTAGTCTATTCTCTTCTTTTCTTTGGTCTGCTGCGTAGGTACACATACAATACAAAGAGTGGTAAAATACAGAAAACAAACACTGCAATAAAAATCGATTTCTGGATAAAAATCGGTACAATCAATCGATTGCAAAAAAATCGGAAATTGGAGGTAAAAAATCGATTTTTTGATTTAATCGAAAATCGATTAGCATCCCTAGTTTTGGCCTGTATACACAATAAAATCAAGCACGTAATTTGTTTCCCCATCGACAAGCACAAAGGTTTTTATCCCAAACCTACTTCTTTTTTATTGAATATATTGTTTAAAAATAGCCTACCTTTATAAAGAAGGAGGCTTCCGTCAATCACCAGCTTTTGATTGGGGTAAACATTTTTCTTGAAATCATCACGAATGTAGGATACCGTTATTCCCAATTTTTCCAATCGATTTCCTGTTGATGGTAAATTATTGTCTCTGAAATGGAGCATTGACAGAATTGCCTCAAACCTGGATCTACTCATTATTTCACCGAAGATTGGAGAGTGAAGTAGTGGATCAGTTGAGCAATGGTCTCGTATGGTCAGACGCTGGTTCTGGGCCATGAGGAAAACAATACCAAAAAAAGTGTACATTTCTTCCATTGTCGTATCTTTCCAATTTTTGGAATGGAATTGGGGCAACTTTGGATTTTTCTTCACATACATAGCATAAGCATTGGTCTCATTTGCTAAGTTTTTCACGAATTCTTCTGAAAAAAACAATTGGAAAAGAGAAAAAGAAATGTTCGAATCATTCAAATCTCCTTTGAATCTACACTGGGAATCGTCAAACAAGTGGATTTTGGGTCGTAACTTCTTGAACGTCCAATTTAGGGGTACTTCTTTCTTATCAACCTGTGGAGCGAGCTTTGGTTTTTTCGCAAGAGGAGACTCGGCGTAGTCGTCCCTATTCGAAGGTCCAGGGACTGGATCAAAAATATTTGAAGGTCCAGGGACTGAATCAAAAATATTTGAAGGTCCAGGGACTGGATCAAAAATATTTGAAGGCCCAGGGACTGGATCAAAAATATTTGAAGGTCCAGGGATAGGATTTGAGGTAGAAGATGAATAAGGATCAGGGCATTCAGCATCAATATCGTACTCACGCCGCAAAGATTGAAGATAATTTTCAGCTTGTGTTATAGGATCATCTCCATCGTCTTCATCACCACTAAATTCGTCACTGTCACTAAAGTTTGGCAGTCCCGAAAGTACTTCTGCTATTTCTTCGTCAGTAAAAACGTGTTTTTCCGTCATAATTCCAAGAATAAAGAAAAACAAACAAGTAAAAAGTCGCACTGGCACGCAGGAGAACTGGAAAAACAATCAACAAAAAAATGGGTCCTAAGTTCAACAAGTAGCATTCCTAACTTTCTGTCTTTTGATGCAGTGCCTTCTGTTAACTCCCCTGTGACTTTTGAAACTCACCACATCATCGCCAGAGTGCAGGGGAGGGAGGCTTAAACATGAGGAAATAGTCGAAAAAACACGATGCGAGATAACTCGGGGCTGGTTCAGGCAGAGCAGCTCCTCCTCACGAGATATCTCGGGGCTGGCCCAGGGGGGGCACCCCGTCCTCGCGAGATAACTCGGGGCTGGTCGTGAAAGGGTTAATTCTCTTCAGGATTATCCGATTCAGCACCTTGCTTAATACAGGAAGCAGTGTAATCCCCCGCCAGTTGGTACATTCTGATATGTCGCCTTTCTTGGGTATTTTTATAATGAGTCCTTTTTGCCACTCTGTGGGGACTTTTTCCTCTTCCCAAATTTTCCTGAAGAGAGGTTCGAAGATATTCGCTAGAGCTAGGGCATCAACTTTTAAGATTTCCGCAGGAATGCCATCAATTCCAGGGGATTTGCCGTTCTTAATTTCAGACAGTGCTTCAGTAATTTCTGCGACAGTTGGAGAGGCTACATTTATCGCAACTGTTTCATGATCTGGCATCCAAAAATGTGGTTCCTCGGCATCTATGTGCTCTTGATTCAGTACTTCCGAGAAATGCTCTTCCCATCGCTTCAGCTGTTCAGCTTGGGTGGTCAGAGGAGTGCCTTTCTTGCTCTTTATTGGGCGGGTCTTACGGAAGCCTTTTCTTGACAGGGTTCTTGTAATGCTGTAGATCTCTTTTGCGTCCCCTATGCGAGCTGCTTCTTCAGCCTTCTGGGCAAGGTCATTGACCCACTGCCTCTGGTCGTTCCTTGTTTTTCTCTTGACCAAGCGGTCGGATCTGCTGTACTCTCTCTGGGCTTGAGTTTTCTGTTGGCGGGTTCTACTTTGGTTAATGATTTGCTTACACTGTCTCCTGCGCTCTATTTCTTGCCATGTATCATCTGTCATCCATTCTTTTGTCTGGCAGTTCACATAGCCAAGACAAGTTTCCCCTACCTCCAGTATTTTTGTCTCTACAGTTTCCCAGTGCTCATCTATCGAGATATCTGCTGTAGGTATGGGTTGGAGATTATTTAGCAGTTCTGTTTTTAGGTTTTCTCTTACTCCAGGCATCCTGAGCTTCTTCAATTGAACCGCTTCTTCTTTGATTCAAACTTCTTTGCAGCTCTGCAATTCTATGATTTGTGTTAAAATCTAATACTTCAATTGTTGGTACATTTTGGGCAATGACAACTAGAGAATTTAGATTTTAAGGTACCTAATCTTATTTATGTACAAAACTCTTATCATATCCACACTTTTTTCTCATTGCAGGGCCGATCGTCCGAAATACAATCTGGATGCGGTCTACAAACACTTGTTCAACCATCCCATCCCTAGGGCGCATTCTGCAGAAGGTATTTATAGTATGGTATTTCACTAAAATTAATTGTACTATAGCCTGTCGGTAATGAAAAAAATACGTAGGCATCGGTGCCTGGTGGCGAGGGAGTGAAACAAAAAGCGGGGAAAATTTCCCGTTTTCTTCCCTGCGAACGTCAGCACTGAATCGACTCGCAAAAATTGATAAGCACGGCTCTGATAGTTTGATTATGGGTAATTCCTATCTCAAAACGAATTTAAACATTAATTATCGCCAATTTATATGCCTTATTACTAAACTTGCCTTAGATTCCATAGCAAAGGTCGTTAGAGAAAGGACGAAAAGGGGTGAGCAAGAATGAAAAGCAGTAAACAATTTATTTACAGGACGCACCTAGGTACTATTTTTATTTACAGAAACCTATTGTAAGAAAGAAATCAGTCGTCTTCTGACGAGAAAAAATCACTCTCGTCAGAAGAACCGTCAGACGAGCTCCCAGCCAGACTGATGACCACCACAGTCTTCCCGAAAATGCCTTCCCACTTTTCCCTGCTCGTGAATCTGCTTTGAAAGAGGGTTGAACAGATCTCATGCAGTTCTCAGGGACACGAAATACTCATATCTACTCAGATTTGTTTATTTAGGTTCGCAAAGTTATTTGTTGTTTGTCTGCTAATAATCTACATTGATACCAGGCGATACCGAAGCTGTAATGAAGATCATCGCTGTTCTGGGACCCCCCTTCCACGACTGGGTAGAAAAAAACTGCCGCAAGCTCAACACCATCTTGAAAATGTGGTGATCAATAACTCAAGTACCTAGCTAATAAATGAGCAAATCATTGTGGTGCGCATGTGGTTTAATCAGGGTTGACAAAATCGATTTCTTCTCGTCCACAACAATTTTTAAACCAGTTGATTAATGACCAGTTTTGGACTTTCATTAATATTCTGTTGCCTACTAAAATCAAAATTGAAGCAAAAGTTCTAGTTATGCTACATGAAACATTACGAGTGAATTTGTAAATAATTTTTCGAACATTTGAATTTATAAATTTCTGAAAAATGGTTACAAAATTCGCTTGTAAGGTCGTGCAGCTTGAATGGGACTTTCCAAAGATTCGTTTTAATGGTAGTTAAGTAGAGTTGTATGTTGATTTGAACATAATTTTGTATGCAGAAGTAGAAGAATGTATTACGTCTACCCTGATTAACAAATGACCGTATATTTTTTATGTACATATATTGTATACGCACATAGTACTGACCTCATTGTCAATTTTAGAGCAATTACCTATTTGAATTAAAAATGAAATGCAGGGTCTTAATTGTAAAAGGCCAGGGGGAAATACAAAGGTATCTAGGTAATACAAAGCCAGTGGGCACCTCCGCTTCAACCCACTATAAATGATCATTAAATGGTCAACTCTGAAAGCTTTAAAATTTTCTAGAATTTATCTATAAAAGTCGGCAACATCACAAAGTTCACTATCTGTGATCCCTCGATTTATAAGTATTGAATATCAGTTATTACGTTATTTGATCGAAATATTATAAAAGGCTACAGACAATTAAGTATGGGTTAGTGGAAATCGATCGTAATGCCACTTGTAATTTTTATACGTGTTTGGTTTATTCTTTTCAATAATTTTGGTTTATTTGTATGTTCAATAAGGTTTATTTGTAAGTTTGTAGGTTTACTCAGACCTGTGATCTGCGCAGAATCCGCTACAGAAATTATAAACCTTGGTGTAGTAATTAGCATAGTTTTTCTTTTTCAACCTTAGATTCGCATTATTGAGTTTATAGTTTTCCAGTATTTTGTCCACATTAGTAAATATTTAATTTGTGTGCTTCCTTCTTTTTATTAACATATCAAGTATGTATTTTATTATGGTCGTAAAGACAATCTTCACTTTTGTTATGTTATGTTTTGGGGGCGAAGGTCTATGAGTTTAGAAAGCAAAAATACCCTTCAACTGAATTTGAGAGACTTTTCGCTAAAACTTGGGTGTCCCAGGTTAGAAGGACGATTGCGTAAAAACACGTAATTTCCAAGTCTCATCTCCTTTCAGTAAAAAATGCAGGTGGGTACTACGTATTTAACTCTTTACCAATTGTTTCTATTCTAATTGTTCGCTCTATGTATAATCAGAAATAGATTAAATATAATTTCTTTTCCTGTAAAATACAGGGTGCGGCAGTGAGGACGGACGGTTTTAAAAAAATCATAAAATAGTTAATTTTTACTCAAAAACAAATTTATTGATGCAATCAGGTTCGCAAGGAAATAGCATTTGAAACAGTCAAGTGTGAAAAATCACATCAGGCATGTGGTGGCCGAAATTGTTTATGCAGTGCTGGAGGTGTTCTTGGTCGTTATCTCCAACATACTTGGGCGACCTTGGGCGACTTCCATGCGAATTGCTTCCTTCAATTCGTCCAGAGTTCGGGGCTTGTTCTCGTATAGGTACTCTAAGCTTTGAGGTGTCCCCATAAGAAAAAATCGCATATGGATAAATCTGGGGACCGAGGAGGCCAATGAACATCGCTAAACCTAGAAATAAGGCAACCAGCCATTGATGCTCTGGCTGTGTGGGTGGTTGCCCCATCCTGCTGGAACCACACACGTCGGGTTGGAACACGTCGCCGTCATAATTCAGTTAAAAAGAAGTTGGTGATCATTACGACGTGGGTTTATGTTGGAGAGAGTCTACACGAACTTCCAAGAACGCCTCCAGCACTGCATCAACAATTTCGGCCACCACATGCCTGATGTGATTTTTCACACTTGACTGTCTCAAATGCTATTTCCTTGCGGACCTGATTGCATCAATAAATTTGTTTTTGAGTGAAAATTAACTATTTTATGATTTTTTTAAAACCGTCTGTCCTCACTTGTCTGTATGTGGGTACCTCCTTAACATTTGAACGGATTAACCGATTTGCGCGATTCTTTTTTTCCACTTCTTGTCCAGCCACCTCCGGCGCAAAATATAGGCCACATCAAAATTGCGCAACCTCTGCTCAGTAAGGGGTGGGGGGGGGGTAGAAAAACTGGAAAATCCGTGTGTTGGCTCAAACGAAAGTCCACGAATAGGGGGGTTTCAATTTCAGCTACCATAAGTAAGGAATAAGTAAGGGGTGGGGGGGGGGGAGGGTAGAAAAACTGAAAAATCCGTGTGTGGGCTCAAACAAAAGTCCACGAATACGGGGTTTCAATTCCAGCTACCATAAGTCTCTGCGCAGGACCGTCTGGCTGGTTTAGTAACGAAGTGAAACTGCAGGCCTGCTGGCTCATCAGATGCTCGCTGTAAGAAGTTCAGCAGCGAGGTCATTGTAACTGTGTGTTTTGACCCAAATGAGTCTGAAAGATGATGTCAGGGAATGTGATGTATACAGTTTTTTTGCCCTAGAGGGATTTAATTATTTATTGTTTCGTATTATTTCGGGTCCTACCGACTGCGCCACTGTTACGGCCCAAAAACATTTTATACCTCTGACAGATTTCGAACTCATGTCCTTACTACTAAGGGGAAATTCCCCTTCAGTTGCAACACTCGAACGGGTTAAGCTATGAGGACAATGTAATTAAACCTCTTCGTCTGTGGGTTATTTTCCTTGAACGTAACAATAAAATGCAGTAAACTTTCTTTTCTTCTTTCTACATTCATTGACCTTCAGCCCCATAACTTGAGCAATCTATTTAAACTAGACCACAATCATCCAACTTATATTTAAACGTGGCGATAGCTACATACCAAATAAAAGAACTCTTGTGATTTTATAATTGTACTCTGTTGTGTTTATCGAGGATTTTTCTACTGTTCCTTACCTTGAACTTTACCTTCTAAGTCATAATAAAAACTGGGTTTATCTATCATACAAATTATAGAAGATAATAAAATACGCAATTATGTAAGATTTGTTTCGTTGTTTTTTAACTGTTGATTTATAAATTACAGATATTTGTTTCACGTTGTAAGTGCGTCTGATGAGTTGTTCTCCCTTGTCCGTTTTTTCTGTTCAAATCAGGTGGTTTAGGTAAGGTACTGTTAGATGAAAGAATTAAACCATCCTTAGAATTAAAGAATATATCTGTACACAACCACTCGTCTTACCATTTTAAATAAATCGAAGCCGACAAAATCACAATGGATATTTGTATATCCGTCCAAAGTGCGTTATGAGAACGCCTGCCGTCATTAGCAGAGTTTGGCATCTACCAGGGGAATCGCAAAAATTATCGCTGTCTAAGAAAAAATAGTCGTCGGGCCAGGATCCGGTTGCCAAGATCATAGAAATTTTAAGCCATTAATGGCTTTTGGTGTGTATACAACTTTCTGGCCTTACCAGTATGTTGCGATGAACGAGTTATTTCCAAGTGAGGGTCTGGTTCAGATATCATCAAAACTTCGCCCCACTGGATGTATGAGGTTATGAATAACAAACAACTGGTATTTTGAGAAACTTTATAATTTACATAATATGTGGTATAATATTAAAAACAATTGATTTTGGTGCTTTAGTGAGCATTTCAAGATTTCAAATAGTTGAAATTTCATAAGACGAAAAATTGTGGATTTCAAGTTAGTGTTGAATGGTTGGTAACATTGGTGGAACCTAAACTTAAGTTGTTTGAGTATTTTACTTACGAAGATCGAATATAGTGTTAATAAAATAATTGTGCGTTTGAACTGCCAGCCAAGATTCCAGTTGTTCAGAGGTTATTAAAATAGTACGTATTACCCTCGTGTTTGTATAATGTGGACGGCAATTTAATGTATGTCTACGTCGTTCTTTCAAATAATGAAGAGTTGATTACGATCCCTCAACTTGGACGAGAAAAATGGGTCCTCTATCTATCTTATTGGGCAGGAAGTTTTTGAGAAGTCATTCAAAAGCCTATCTTTACCAAAGCAAGTGGGATTTTCAGAGCGCTCTAGCGATACCCCAGGGAAGTGCCATAACCTTGGCACCTCTACTATTAGGCAATTTGCTCAGCGAAGTATTGTTGTTGGACAATTTCTACTAATGACCTTTGTGGCGGGTTGCATAGAGCCCTTACCTACAAAGCAGAGGGTCTCGGGTTAAAACCTTATATAACACTAGTATTTTATTTTTTCGTATTTCAACTTTTGAATCATATTTTCAACAGTAATTATGATTTATTTGTCCAATTAATCTATATTATTTTACTAAAAGTAATGATTCAGGATATTTTCATTATTTTCGAGGTGCGAGCCTTCGAGGATCCAGACCACCAAACTATAGGTTCTTATCTATTTGTCCAACTAATCTAAAAAAGTAGACAACCATTTTGGATTGTGGGCTTTAAAGTCTGACTGCCCCAGGCGTTGCAGATGTCGTCAACTATCCTCCAAAGGGAGAATCACAATTGGTTTTGATGATTTTGCTGAAAGCTACTGATTGCCTTACTCCCCTGAATGGAGGGTAATCACAGAGTGAGAGGTATTATCGTGTTATCACTAAGCAAAAACAACATCTGCGTGTCAGCAAGTAGTTATGGCAACTTCCCTGAGGGGGCCGCTAGAGTGCTCTGAAAATCCCTCTCGGCTCTGGTAATGGCAGGCAAGTGTAGAAAGTTGGACATCTTTTCCCTCACTCTCCTGTTTTTGAAACGGTTGGTGTCAAATGTTTCTATTGGTGAAGGTGTTCAAGCAGCACTCATACTTTTTGACTCAAGGTTTCGATAATTTAGTTTGATAATGAATTATTACAATTAGTTAACAAAGTTAGTGCACTAACAGTTGGTTATTTGGTGCCCTAGACCCTAGTCCACCAGATTCAACTTACCAGGGGTGATTATGAAAATCCATACAATATCAAATGGATGATCTAGTGTTGTGTATCCAAGCCCTAGATTTCATAGTAGTTACTTAATTCTCCTTTTATACATTCCAATCTCACCCTTCAACTCGAATTGAACGATGATTTTCAATTACTAAAGCTTAGAAAGCTATATCGCGCATTAAAACAAACATGACTCGAGTTATTGAACTGGAGTCGACAGAACCCGTATACAGGAAGGACGCTGAGAGGTTTGGTTTCTTGGGGGAAAAAAATTCTTAATGAACACGAAGGGTGTACGTATGTGGTTTTGCAGAGGAAGACCTAAAGTTACTTGTATAGACTAGAATCTCCAAGCTCAGCCAGAGTTAACTTGTTCAATTGAACAGGGAATGTTGCTCAACTAGGCATGGGACAAGAACCACCATTCCCTAACATAGGAATGGGTCGGTAACTCCATCTTTCATTTTTTACTTAAAGCATTACACACATGTCCCACATTATTCTCTCTTCAAACCAGTTATATTTAATTGGAGTCCCTGCTGCCATACATAATCAATTACACTGATCGATTCCTACACTCACGTAGAATAAGCACCACTTGCAATTGGGTATGAAGATGTTACCATCAGTTTCAATTATACGTTGTAAAGTTGAACTTTTTATACCAAAGCATGGAATATAATTTGGTTCATATCTTAAGTCACAGAGGGAGGTAAATTTTCCCCAGATATCGTATGTCCTTTCATTTTATTATATAGAAAGGTAAATAGTTGTGTAATGGCTGGCAGATATAATTGCAGCAAGAAAGTGCATTTATGTGGTTTGGCCAATGAAGATCTCGACATAATATGCATGATGATGATAAACTTTTTTGGAAGCGAGAGCCGACATTTATTTGAGAGGAATGGTGATAGTTACGACGTGTGTCTGGGAAGTACGGTATTCACAGATTCTTCCAACACTGACAAACATTTGGACAGATCGTTATTTTCAAGTTTGGCGTTCACGGTGATCCTGATGGTAGGCGTTCGGTAGTTGACGTCTTCAGAATGAAATGAAGGTACGGTAAGGGCGACGCCATCTTTGAGACACTGCAAAAGAAAACGCAATCACTTAGACTGTCACATGGTAGGGAGATAAACGTCCAATAACTGCTGCCCCAGCATCCCCAAACTACAACCAAACAAAAAAATAAACTACTTCACATATATATAAAAAATTAAAAAATCTCTCTCTCTCTCGAACCAAATAATAATCATGAAAATTGGTCACCCCCTCCATTCCCCCTCTTCTATGACGGAATTCAAAATGTCCGAGGTTTGTTACACAACTAGACTAAAATTGGGATCGAACAAAGAAAGAACCTCGAAAATCAGTAGACAATTTTGGCCTGGGCAGCGTGCACAAAAGTTGTCACACACAACACACACACATTTTTTCACACAAAACACACACAAACGCACGCACATATGTACATACACCCATGGTTTTGTACACAGATTCGGTCTTAGAATGGTCTCAAACAGATTTTTATGTGGTTATTTTTTTTTTTCTCATGCTTGGGTTGCCCCCCACCCCCCTGGATCAATTCCAATAGGTCGTCCCTCTTAAATAAGAAGCCTTGCCTGTATGACCTAGCTTCTGAGGGACGTCCTCAAAATGGGTATGGATGGCGTTGTAGTAAGTTCATAAGTTAATTTGTTACTTATCCAAGTAGATACGTATCGAAAGCAGAGGAACCCTGATTTACACAAGCGGTTTACCTAGCTAGGAACATAATAAACCTTTGTGTAAAAATGTGCCGAGTGATCAAATCTTTTTTTTTTTTTTTTGCTACTAATACACGAAAACGTATAATTAACCGCAAATCATAAAACAAAGGGTTGGTACTTCAGTATCAGATTCTGTATCGGCCTCTTTGTACATATCAATGGTGAATCATAAATCGAGATCATGTTTCGCTTTTAGCTAGCTTAATGTGGTACACATGCATAGACCAGGAGAAAACTAATATCGACCTAAATTAGCCATTGTTTGAAAGTGCTTTCGAAAGTCGCTTTGTGATTCAGAGTCATGCTGACGATATTTTTTCGTTCATTGTTTAAGACCTTGGGGAGTGCAAACGGTGGTGTCATTCGATTCATTGACTTGAAATCCATAATAAAACACCTAAATTTGATAGCGAGATTTCAGGAAGAACCTAAGCCGATATGGAATTTTGGAGCACAATTTCGTAAACGCTGGTTCAGTACTTTTACAACAAACTTTTTATTTATATAATAGACATCGTTTTTTAAAATTTTGTTTGTATCTTTTTCTTAATATTTACATAGTTTAATGGTAACTTTATGAACAATCACGCACGAGTATAACAATCAAGTATTATTCATACTTCAATGATTTATATCTATAACCTATAATTGCTATCCTCACCTACCCTCACCCTTTCGCAGAATCTGCTTGCCTATTATTGAATTATATTCAATGTATCAGATTAGTCAGAGAATCCTCCCTCGTCACTTCCTTAGAGCGCCATTTAAAGAAAGTGGTATTGAAAGATTTCAAGTTAATCTCATTTAATAATCCTTAAACTCAATAAATATATAGATCTAGATAGATCTAAGAAATTTAATCACGATAATCACTTAGATTATCATAAAGTTGGGGAAGAAACGTCTCACTCGAGTTTCAGCTGGGGAAAACTTTGTCATAAAGTTTAGCCTGAAGGAAGGGGGGAAATAGTTGTCTCTTTGGAGAGGTGATTTGATCCTCATTGTGATCTATTCAAAGCCTTAAGCCGATTTCACATGGAGCGGTATGTCCGGAGACGGAAAGACGGAACGCAATGTGATTGGCTGTTGGGACAACAGTTGAGGATGGTGGCTGCCATGTTGCCGGAATGGGCGGGAGGCGGTAGAAATTTGTATACCGTTGCCGCGTTCCGTCGAGCGTTGTGCAAGCTCATTGGACAGGAATGTTGATAACCGCAAGTAGAGGTTTCAGATCAGAGAGGGTTTCAGTAGGAAGGATATGATTCCGTTTAGCGAGGTGCCGCTTCATGTGAACACCCTGCCGCATTCCGCCGCCCCCTCCACTGGGTTTTCCGGCCTTCCGTCTTTCCGTTTGTTACGCTCGTACCGCTCCATGTGAAACCGGCTTTAGTGTACTATTGGAACGTTGGTGCTATGTTTCATTTTCAGGCGGAATAGAATGAATGAGCTCTTCTCACCCTCACAACGTCTCCTATAGTAGTTTTCGTGGGTGGTAGAGCCACCCTTTAATTTTGGGGTATGAAATGATTTAGCAGAACAACTATTCAAAATTCTTTAAGTAATATACTAATTTTGTTACCAGGTCAACTATTTCTTGAAGTTCAGTTTCAGTCGCAGGTTCCAACGGGAGCAGATGCTTGACGGGACTGAACCTGAATCCGCTAATACGGAAGTACTTGGCAACAACGGGACTTTTGTGGAGTAGTCTGTGAAGCTGGTCGCACTTCTCGTTCAGCTCTTTGACGAGATCTGGATTGCCGTCGATCAAGTTGAGAGCCGTGGTCGCAGCAACCGTCAAAAGTGGAGGGAGTGAGGCAGAGAAACAATAGCCTAAAACAACAATGTTGTGGTAAAAAAAACAATATTATCAGTAATAATGTTTCCATTTGATCAACATAAATAAAGATACAAGAAAGCTAAAATAAATAAGATACAAGTATGTGTAATTCGCACTGGAGGCACCATGGGCATAGAGTGGTGTGTGAAAGCACCCACATTCCCAGTGGAGTGTGAAAACGCCAATCCATGTAATACAAGGTGTCTACTTTTTTTTCTTAGTCTTTTTCATAATACAAATACATAAAAATTGAAAATAAAATGCTCTTCAAAAATAATACAGATTGGTTTAAAAAAAAATACAGAAACTTATCCCCTATGTGGGCATAGCCCGTGGCAGGGAGATGAGTCGTACGTCAGCTAGAAAAATAACAAATGTTCATAAGTGATTACCTATTCAAAAAAAAAGAAAAAGAAACACGCTTCTTTTAAAAAGAATACAATAATATTGTTCCAGCTGCAATGGATCGGAGTGCAATGAAAACAAAACATGTACCCATCCAAGATAGAAAAATATAATAATGAAGTTAAACAGCAGCAGTATAGCAGAAGTTATAACATGATGAAGTGTTTTTTGAGTTTCTGACTATTTTTACAGTTTTTATTTAAAAGCGCCGATCTCAGGGTTTCCGGAAGAGCATTAAACCCACGTACACCTCGTGCTGGGTATGAGTTGTAACCAAGAGTAGTGCAAAAATAAGGAATAGTCATAGAGTTGCAAGAATGGAATCTGCTGTAAATTAAATGGTTAGGCGTGGAAAAACTTTTTTCTTTCAAGATCTGTTTAATGCAATGAAGCTCCATCAGTGAGGGAAATTTTAAAATATTCAAATGTTTAAATAAGGGTTCGGTATGGTCCAAAAACCTCTTCTTACTTATAATTCTTATTAGCTGTTTCTGGGTGGTGATAATGGGCAAGAGGGTAGTGGGATAAGTGGCACCCCATGCAGGAATACCGTACAAAAGCACTGATTGGACAAGTGCAAAGTAAAATATTTTTAATAGAGGCAATGATAATATTTTATTTAATATAGCAAAGATGTAAATTAATTTTCTTAATCTTGTGTTGACTAACGAAACTTGTTGCTCCCACTTAACCCGGCTATCAAACACAACCCCCAAATATTTCACCTCTGAAGCTCTTGTTATTTTTGGGCATGTTGCACAACATGTTGTATTACAATCAGCTCCATGTAATAGCACCTCCATGTCCTGCGTAGGGTTGGGCGATAGTCGATAGTTAGCACTATCGATAGGCCGATACTATCGGTTAAAAACTATCGAATGCTATCGATAGTTTTCGATAGCTGCTTCTTTTTTTTCCAGACCTATTCAGTAAAGAATTTCAACTAATTTAATCAAATTCGCACATGGAACCTGACCAACAACATGGAACTTAGAATGATTAGCCGATTGATTCAGTTCATTTGTTTTCTAGTTCGTCAATACATAGAGTGAAATGATTCCCCGTTATGATCGCTAGTGACGCAAAGTTATTTCCTAACACCTCTTCCACACAGAAGAGCTGTCATTATTATTTAACGAAATCTAATATACATTAGGTATCATTATACATTAGGTAATAATTCCGAGAATTTCAAACTAGAGGGTAATAAAGATTCATCGATAGTGGACACTATCGATAGTGACCATCGATAGGCATGACCTATCGATATATCGATAGTAACTATCGACTATCGCCCAACCCTAGTCCTGCGCTGGCTCGGACATTGAAGATAGATGAAATGGTAGCCATAGGGTTTTGTTTAAATTTATAGTTAATTTGTTATTAATAAACCACCGGTTAATTTGTTGTAAGCAGAGATTTGCAAAGTTAAACGTGGAGCTCCAGTTATCAGATGAACAATATATAATCGAGTCATCCGCAAAAAGAACTATTTCTCCTGGAATATTTAAAAGCCCTATTTCATTCATATAAATAATAAAATATAACGGCCCTAATACAGTTCCTTGAGGGATTCCATAGTTGGTTGTTTTCAAATATGAACTCTTTGTATCATTTAGTTTTACGCATTGCGTACGGTCTGATAGATAATTTCCAATCCACGTAAGAGCCACACTATCAAAACCTAGTCTGCTGAGTTTCTGGAGTAACTTAACGTGAGAAATCGTATCAAATGCTTTGGCCAAATCAATAGAAATGGCCAGTGGTTTTTTCCGTTATCAATGTCATTTATAATTTTCGAGTTAAGGTAACAAATAGCATCTTGCGTGCTTCGGCCAGCCCTAAAACCAAATTGTTTTCCGTAAAGAAGATTGTTGTTCTCTAATAGTACTAGATTTTACTAGATCTGTAAAATAAAAATCGGGGACTTCTTGGGTTCTAAATTTTAAAAATCGGTGACCTTTTACAGGCTTTAATTTCTTTAGGAATAGCGTACCGAAATACTTACCAGTAGACCTACTGTAATCATGAGTAGCCTATATGAAATTAGATCTTCATAACTTTTTTATTGATTCTAGCCTACTTATAAAGTACGGAAGTTCAAGACTACTTACAGAATATTAGTAAAATACAATGTACAAAATATTTAATATTATAGATTCAAGAATCTCAATTGATTCTTTCGTATGTTTTGTGAATCCCAGTACTGGCATTATATTATGATTATTTGGTTACCGACGCCATCAAAATCTGTGACTTTCGGAAATATCCGTGTCCGAATCAGTGACTTTTCCGGGAATCCGTGACCTGTACTACCCTGTAATAGTAGTGGAAAAGCGCCAGCAAGATTATTTTCCCGATTCCAATCACATATTCCGATCTATTCGTCCAACTAATCTCTGTAAATTCTAAGGTTGTTGAGGGTGAGAAAGAGAGATCAGCTACTCGTATTAGTTTATTAGCTTAGCGCTTTCGCCATAATTGGCCTCGTCAGAGCGGAAAAGGCGAGTACACCTCAAGTAAAGGTTTGTATGAAAGTGCTTGAAAATGAGTTTAGATCGGCAAATACTACTCATTATACATTAAAGATTTGTGTTCCATTGATGAGCAGTGAGTTTTTCATTGATGTATTTTATATATTTTTTTGTAATAAAAAACATGATACCCAACTCATGAGTGTTACCAGATTTCAAAAATTGATTTCTGTAAAATGGATGACTGTTCAGCCCTGACCAAAATTCGAAATTTCCCGCCAGTGCTGAAACGTAGTTGACATGACGTCTTCCCAGACTTCCGTCAGAGCGCATAAGTAGTTCAATGTTTTTATCCCGCTTTTCATATATTTAATGATGGAACTCTGATAATATGTAGTATTTCCCGATCATTCCGTAATAATAATACGATTTGAGCTCCCGAAGGTGCAGTGATATTGTGAAGTATTAATGTAAATTGTACAGGAACTTATATTTTGTAAGCACTGCATTTGATTAGTGGCGCCCTCCCGTCTTGCGGACGATGAGGGCAAATGAATACGAGTCTGATTTCCGCTTCCTGCGAGCCAAATGGCTCTCCCGCTATTATGTTTGTGATCCCGCCTTACCGTTATTAAAATGAACCAGGATTCCGTAAATTTGTGTATTTATTATCTTCCGGACTAAACAGATGACTTTGGCAAAATTGTTGTTGGGGCTCAAGTAAGTACAAAAGAATCACTTTCAAACGTAATATTCAGATTTTACGGAATTCATGTTGAAGGCAGTGTAATTGAGCTTAAATCTCAGGAGTGTTACCCTATTAGTGTTACCGTATTATCAGGAGTGTTACCCATCCTTGGTCACACTCCTGAGAGGTAACACTCATGAGAATTTCCAGTAAAAATGGCGTCACACAGGATGATGAAGTGACAAAACTCGGGGATGGCTACTGTTTGAAACCTGTCACCAAGCAGTATGGTTGTTGATATCGGATTATTTTTTTTAAGCACTAACAACACTCATGTAACACTCATGATTGAAAATAAAAATACTCAACATGTTTTTAGGCTTCTTTCGCTGTAAAAACTGTTGCAACTCCAAGCACTCCACTACAGTCTCACATCTTCAACTGGACAACACTTCACATCTGACTGTTTCCCGCCATTTTCCATCGGCTTTCTTGATCGCAAAAATGATAACACTCCTGAGGTCCCATTGAGAAGAGATATGGGGGACTGACTGAAAAACTAGTTTTTCACGGGTTGGGAAAAATCTTAAAAATGTAAATCCTTACTCTAAATAAAGAGGAACCTACTTACTGCAGCTAGTAACCCTGGCCAGTTCTAGATTGTCATTGTTTCGTAACTACCTAAGTTCTACTTAGGTGTTAGGTAAGAGGGGACAGTAACACTCATGAGTTTCCAGGATTTCAGGTTTCATTCGTCATCACTGTGTATTGTTTAAAGGGGATTTTGAGAAGTCAAATTATTACTTCGTTGATCTCCCAACTTATACTACCCTTTTTTCCCCCAAAATCGCTAGTTTTGGTCAAGAATTGTGAGAATTCGTCGTCGGGGACATGAAAGCGGCAAATGAAATGAGAATGACCCTTGTATTATTATGGTAATTTATTTAATTTGAATGTAGAGTTAAGTTAAATTTAATGTAGCTATTAGTATTAGCTTAGTTTTATATATGGGGGTTGCTTAGTGGTACAATTTCCATTTGGTAGTATGTATGTCTTACAATTTTATAGTTTGTAAAGATGTTATTTATATTCTTTAGAAGTTAAGTATTTTATTACTTGTGCATTTATAGATTTAAGTATAATATTCACAGCTCTGACAAGGCCAATTAAGCGAAAGCGCTAAGCTAATAAACTTAATACGAGAAGCTGATCTCTCTTTCTCACCCTCAACAACCCTAGGATGTATTCTTCAAAGCCCACTACCCCACATAATCTCTGTAAATGTTACTGCAAGGATTGATTTAGGATACTTTTACTTTTGAGATGCGAGATTGCGACCATCCATATCAAATCAAAGCAAATCAGTTTTTATTTGCAAAGGGCCTTGCCAGGCAATACAAAAGTCAATTATAATATTTATATAAGTAAAAATAATAACAATAAATACAGGTAATATGACTAGAAAGAGAGAATAAAATTATTAGGACATGAAGGTAGAGGTGTCAAGCTTATTAAAATCTGATACAGTATATAGTTCTTGTTCTACAACACGTTTTATAATGTTTTTAAAAGACTTAAGTGGCAGATCCCTCGTTGAAGAATGTAAATGATTAAATAAACGACATCCAACTTGATAGGGGTTCGTTTTCAGAGATGTTGCTAATCTGGTTAGAGGGGGGCACAACTTCGTCCGGTCTTTTGTAGAATAGTTGTGCCTTATCGAACCGTTGGAGAACTCATTCAGTAATCACTAAACTATGTCCAACTTGACAAATAATTATCTACCGGAACACCTCAGCTCAGCGCTTTCAGCTTTTGCTAACCTAATCAACCCTTTTTGCAACGTGGGCACCTTTTTTCCGTTCACCATGCGTTCCTTTCCACCTATTTTGATAAGATTTTGATTCGTTCATCCGTTTACGCTTTAGATTCAGCGTCTTTTGGTTTGTCGAATTTCTATTTTACATGTTGCCAGGAGATCAATTTATTTCGTTCTTTTCACTTTTACGCCGTACCTACTGTAGGGGCTAGATTATTTTCGTTACAGTTTAATTACTTATTTTATTTCTACAAGGCAGCCAGAATTCTCTCGTTTTTAGTCCTAGAACCCTCTTTTCAGTAGATGAAGAATACTTAGTGATAAAGTGTGGCATGAGGATTTTGCAAAACTTGAGAAACTTTCAAAGATAGTAGCTTCAAAGTAATGCAATTTGAGTACCTACTAAAAGAACAATGTCTTGTCTGTAATTTTATGGTCTATTAAGAGATTTTGGGGGCAAAAGTGAAGTAAAAACAGGTTCTTTATATCTGTTTCTGATTGGTTAAAGAAATGGTTAAAGCGTTCTGATCCAGAACGGGCCACATACCGATGCGCTCCTGTTCGTTTCGAGTGGACTGAGTGAACCTTTTACCTTGCGCTCCCGTGCGAGATAACGCAGATCGCGTATATTTATCATCGCTTCTGTTCAGTCACAATCATGAGTTCATACGAGACGGTAACGGAATGGATTAAAGGCGAAGCAAAGGAGAAGGCGACGTAGTTTTCCGTGGGGAATTTAAGTTTGTGTACCACAAAAAATTAACTAGTGGTGAACTGAGATGGACTTGTACTGAAAGAGAGAGGAGGAAGTGTAAGGCTTACCTTAGTGTAAGGACAACTAGAGAAGAGGTCAGTTTTTGAGGCAAGATCACACTCATGAAGTCGCGAATGACATGAAGTGCGACAAGAAAAAAGTAGAGCTTCATACCCGTGTGAAGAGGATGGCTAAAGATGATTTATCTTCTCCAAGTAGGAAGGTAGGTGGGATTTAGAGTAACCCCAACATTATCTTGTTGTTGAATGAGTTGCGGCAGTTACAAGTGGAAATCTATCCGAAACTAAATTCCCTCCACGAGATGCATCTGCCACGGCAAAACGTGTTGAAAACAAAACGATGGGTAGAAAAGATGATCCCGCGTCACTTGGCAAATGAAACGGATTTCCCTGTATATAAGCTCGTCAAAGTGGTGTCCTACAAACTGCGACCTCACGTCACTACTTAGTGACTTGTAAACTTGTCATGTGTCTATGTTTTTACTTTTATTTGCATTAACATTGCTTCTTTTTTTTTACTGACCAGCGAATATTCCAACATTTAGCGAAATTTGTAGATTTAATTCAATGAGGTGGCCCAGCCACTGGTATGGGAGGCGCTAATAGTTCACATAACAGTGCATTGATAACGTTTTGTAAGTAACACAATTAACAATAACTCACCCTCTAAGTATTACTCATATCTGCAAGTTGGTATTGGGAGCGCAACATCATTTTTGTTGGGGAGCGCATGCTAATAGAGAGTTTTTGTACTTCTCGTTTTCATTTTCTCGTATACGAAAATGGCCTTTCCGAAACGAGAAGATGTTTTCGTAACGTGGAAACGCTTTTCGGAACGGGAAGTACAACTCGTAATTACGAGACAACAACTTAACCTTTCTCTAGGATAACACTCTAGAATAACTTAGCAACTATCATGCATTTTGCCTGACTTTTCCCCGTGCCGTCTTTTGTTGTTGGTTTAACCTTTGTATTTGTCTTTCTTTCGTGTTTTTCCCCGCACCTCAACCAGAAGGGTCATTAGCGGCATTTTGTTCTTGCTTTCGACGTTTTATCGAAGATTTCAGCTTTTTCTTTTTCAATATTTCGTTTCAAGGTTCATTTTACACGTTTTAAAGTTTCGTGTTCTTCACGGCTGAATCGTTTTTATAGATGTAGAGGTAAGTGGTCGTTGTTTCTTACTTCATGTTATATTTTGGAAACTGTCTGCTGTGACAATTGAGTTTTGAGCAGTGATTTACTATAAGAATCACGTTAACGTCTCTATAAGAGTTCTCTTTCTCTAGGGCTTACGAAAACGCTACGAGAAATCAATGAGAAAAGGTTAGCATTCATTGTGCTCGCTCTAACTGCTTGTTTTCGTGTTTACCATAAATACCAATACGAGAAATACAAAAACTCTCCAATAGCGGGAGCGTATGGTACAATATTCTCAGGAGCGCATCGTAATACTTACACCGGGCTGGAAGCGCAACGTAAGACTCTCGCTAGAAAAACCCCCAGTTATTTGCTGACTTCTCTTGAATGACGTCACAATGGACCACTCATTGGCTCAAATGCTTGAATTTTCACTCATGGGGTAATATTTCTTTGTATGCTCTGGATGGTGTTTTCTTACTCCAGTTAACAAAAAACGCAGCAAATTGTTTCACAAAGGTTTATTATTTTTTCAATTGAGTATGATCGTAGTTTTAGTTGGCTTGCGTACGTCATAAGGCCCGTCCAGACTCCTCGGCGTGTCCTATTTCGAGTTGCCACAACCCATACTTCTATAATTATATAAGCATGTTTATATTTCTCGATTTGAGCTCCTATCTATTCAAATAGTTATTGCCTTAATAATATCATTGTCTCAGTACGTACGAAAAGTCGAGAGGACATGTTATTAAATATGCGTAGGAAAAGCATTGGTCACACAAATATGACCTAGGAAAAAACATATATTCATGCCTCGAAGGAACGCTGTACCCACCTCATGGTGTCGCGGCGCCTCCTCTCGCGTCACCCCCCGCTCACCCCCCTCACCACCCACCGTGACCTCCTGCCAAGCGTGCCAGGCGTGCGTCTAACACGTCCTAAAAGACACTTTTTCGTCCGTTTTTGGCCCATAGCATCTATGCGAGTAAAGCGATCGTGATGGTTAAACGTTAGGACCAACTAGACCCCAAATGGAGTCTATGTGCGAAAGAACAGGTTTTTTAAGTAAATTCTTAGGCCTTTTATGGCCCGGACGGCGGACGGGCATTTCAAATTTGGATTCTACGCACCTTGAAACGTAAAGTGACAAAGTTTGAGGGGGGGTTATACAAATTTTTTGCTACACAATCACATAGGCTTATTATTGGAAATAATAAACCAAAACCGGCAATCAAATTATATAAACCCAAGCAAGTTCCCCATTATGATGAGATACAATAATTTATTGGCGAACAAGAATTCAGAACAACGTACCTAAACCAGATAGCTCCTGATGTTCCACTACAAAAGTTGTACCGACACAGAAACCTCCAATAGATCCAAGAGAGCCTTCCATGCTACTCATGACCAAATCAATATCTTCAATCTAAAAAGCAAGAAATATTTCTGCATTCAGCACGATATTTGCCGATAAATAATGTTTCAGTAATACATTAAGTATTGGAGGTATAGGATATGGTTGCTAACCGGAATGTTGTAGTATTCCGTGATGCCTCTGCCGGTTTCACCCAATGTGCCAAAAGAAACACTTTCATCAATGAACAACCTAACTTTGTGTCGGGTTTTCAAGACCATAATCTCTCGCAGAGGGCAGATGTCTCCAGTCTTCAGGTAAAGCCCTTCCACAATAAGAAATTTCCTCGTTTTTGCCGCCTTCTTAGGATTCTGAAAAGTAAATGGATATTCCGAATATAAGTTCGATTCCCTTTGCACCGCAATGCTGTTGAATACAAAGTAAATGTTATAATGAATGTTATACTTGATTAGTTAATTCGTCGTCAGGGAGGTGCAAGGGAGTAGTGGGAGCGAAGGGAAGGGGAGGTTCGAAGGCGGGAACCGTAAGTATGAGAGTTGGTGCTCCACGCAGGAAGCGACGAAGACTAAAGCGATGTTAGCGCGACTAGCGGCTTTAACTCATAATTCCGCTTCCTACATTATACAACAGTGTTTTAGTCAGTGCTGCCAACCCGTTTCAGCGACAAAAAACCCCAAATTAACGAAAAAATCCCCAGGAAGAACCAGAAAATCCCCTAAATTTAAGCTGCCGTTCAAAGAAATTTTGGACACAATATTGATCAAAAACTGAATTATTAAGTAGGTAATAAAAGGTCATATAATAAGGAAAACAATATGAAAGAAATTAAAGAGCGGATTATTACAAAAAAAGGAGAAACTCCGTTACCAACAGTAGGCAGGTACTTATGGAGAAACATGTTGCCAATAAAAGAAAAACTTGAAGGGTAACTTTCTCACAAGTAATAAATTTGAATAGGTTAACATCAACATAACACGGATCACTAAAAAAATGTAAACCAACCAGTATGACTAGTAAATAAAATAGGAAAAAATACAAGTCACCACTGTACATGATGTAGAAAGATCCATTCATTTTTCCTCCAAAATTTTGGAGAAAATCATTTTTCTTGGGGTTCAAACTCCTTCCCTTTCCTACATCTTCACTAACTCTCGTCTGATTTGGTTTGGCTAACTGACGTTCGTGCCTGACACTGTCCGTGCGTGTCATTTGTGGTTGTTCTGAGAACGATCTAGTGGAGGGATCATTTTTTCATTTGTATTTATGGTGAAATTCACCTTTGATTCATATGTTAGGCAGTAAACAAAATAATAGAAATCAAGGATTGTCAGTGAAGCTCAAAAATCCCCCACATGGGGATAAATCCCCCACGTTGGCAGCACTGGTTTTAGTATATAACGCCTAACCTTACGATCCAGAGCAGCCTGCTCATCCATCAGCTGTTCCAGGTGCCGCATATCGTTATGCTTGAAATATTTGATGTGACTACGTGACGCAGCAAGGCCTTTTTGAATCGGAAAATTAACAGCTTCGTCTCTGGAAAATTTAAAATACTGTAACAGCTCACTGTGATTTTTTCAACAAGGAAAAAAAGTCCACGAAAGCTTGTTATTGACTAAATCAAGAATAGAAAGACGCAATTTTATACAATAAGGCAGACATAACAGCAATTACGAGTAAAAGAAAAAAAGTTGCAGACGTGCAGCATTTTGAGGACGAACTTTAGTGATTTTCCCACTTTTTTTAGGTAAGTAAAATTTCTTCAGATATTTGAGCATGTTGTGAGCACAAAACTGTTGATATACAAATTTACGGGAAAATACTTTTTCAGAATAATATTTAGTTATAAAACCAATTTTAGTAGCATGTCGCCACTTTTCAAGGTTGCAGTGTTGAGCAAGTTCTCCAGTATGAAAAATTTAGAAAAGAAATAGTTATTAACTATTTTTGCAATTTTTAGCATATTTTATTGAATTTTTAGCTGCTTTGTATCAATTCACGGTCTAGTTCCTGATCATTGGTGGGATCAATGACGTCATCATCACAATTTCCATAATCCGTTTTTACAGCCCTCCGATCTACAGATATCACTGCACATATTTCAAAAGAACATTTTTTAAAAGCTCGTAATATCTTAACTTCAAGGGTGGACCACGTTTTTTATATTTTGAGGACACTCCTGGCGAGGATATAGAAACAAGTAGAGAAAACTTGGGTGAATTTTCTAGGCATTTGATAAAAGTGGACAGAGCAATAAGAGACATGGGCATTGTCCATTATGCCCGTGTTCTTCTGCAGCCGACTTACACAAAACAAATATCTCCTCGCTTAGCATATGCAGGAATCGCTGAGGCGATGGTGGAAAATGCATAAGAATAAACGACAGCAGCTTCCGTTTTCATGAACCGCGCCAGTCTTGCTTCAAGTTCGAGATGGACATCTGGAATTGAACAATATTATCTCCGCAAAACTATAGATTTTCTCAGTATAACTCGAAATTTTAATAGAAAACAGTGTATCTGCTCCAGAAAGTAGTAAATCAATACTAACCAACTGTTCCGAAAAAACCACGTGGTCCACAAGATCCGATGCCGTACTTCCTGACAGCTGCAATCGCTTTCTCTTCGATCTCTTGGTTATTGACAAGCCCCAGATAATTGTGTGTTGCAAAGTTCAAACATTTTACGTTGTTGACGGTAATGTACTGGGCAATCTGCGTTTAGAATGTTATAATTATACACGAGGAATAGGTAACGTGAATATGCAGAAGGTATACAATTTGCTGATTGTTATTATTATTAAAAGTTGATTGCACTTAAGTTAACCAGTGTTATTGACCATATGTTTCTTACATTAATCTTGTTTCAACATCTACAATACTTACTGTAATATTTACTTGTGTATAACTAATTAATCAATTAACCTCTACCGATAAAGTAAAGATAATTCTTTTTTTTCTCTCTCTCTCTCTCTCTCTGTCCTTTTTCCCCAGGACATCCCTTAGTAATGAGCGATGACCCAATACTTCCAATAATTTAGGTGGGCAGAAAGAATGGCATAAGAAAAAATTGTACAGGAAAAAATGGCACAGTTTTGGGTAGGTAAAAATGGCACAGTTTTGGTAGTTTCATAGTATATACCTGTATTTTTATGTTGAGAAACATCTCGTCATGGTCAGAAGCCGTCGAGACTGGTCGCCGATTCACACTTAAGAGGTGACAAGAGGAAGTGGGGTGCAGGCGAGGTGAGAGGTACGCCGCTTCAACGCCTCTTCCATGTAAACGTCCAACGTCCACATGAGAGGTATTGCAAGGGCGCTCACACGCTCACCTCTTTCACACCTCTCGAGTCAGTTAGGAGGAGCCCGCCTCCTGGGCACCTCCCAGAATAATCACGCAGAGCGATCGAGATTTTAATGAAAACTTCGTGAATTCTATTGTATTCCATAAAAACATACATGAGACATCATGTAAAAGTTCTGTAACCTTTCTGGAAACATGTTTCGCTATATCATAACGTAAAACATCTCATTTCTGGGTTTTTTTCTGGCCACAAAACTTTTTTCTTTAGTATTAATGTTCGTTAACAACACGAGATTGAGAACACCCTCATCACTCTCATCGTTAATGAACATTTTAAACCTATGCACTTCAACAATTGCCCTATGTGCCTATGCACTTGCAATTTTTTTTACATTTCCATTTAAATAGACAATCCGTATCGTACACCTACATTCGCCGTTCTAACGCCACACCTCCACCTCTTAGGTGTGAATTGGGTCTTAGGATTACTTCTAAATCTCTGTTAGAAAGTAGCCACACACGTAGATACGAACCACTTACAGGTTGAATCAAACTCACGTTAACGAACCCTCTGCTTCTTCTGGTACAATTGACTGAAGATACTATGAGTTGGGGGAAGTTATCAGCTACATAGGTTGAATTGCAATTAGCTCCGTATCACAAAAGTGTGCCATTCTTTCCGGTGCCATTTTTTCCGTGATTCATAATTTAGACCTGGATCTGGGTTAGATGACTATACTCAATAATATAGGATTAGATGAAGAAAGCGATTAGAATGATTGAAAATACTAAGTGGTAATAAGTACCTGTTCCTTCGTTACTGGTGGGTTGAGCCCTCGATGGTTCGCGGGCACAGGTTGCACTAAGGGTTCTGGTTTCCAGTCATTGATAATATCGAGCTCAGTCTGAAAATAGTAAAAGGACATTAAGGATGGAGAGGACGTGTTCTAGCAATATACGATGATATTCTGTAACTTTATTCGATGCTGTTAACTCAAACTATAGTGGTGAAGCGCCGATGTAGTAAACTAACCAACAGTAGTTAGTTTCAGGCATTACCACCAGAACAGCCAAGGTTAAACTTTTATGACAACAAAATAAATAATTTTTTTCACTTCAACATTAAGGACTACTAAACTCATCGATTACATTTATATTCAATACATAAATAACAAAAAAAAAAAAAATAAATAAATAAATCAATGAACTACAGAGTGATATAGGACGGGGAAACACCAAAATCTCAGTGTCGATACACTTAACCTCGTGTTGAAAATCTTATGACCACCTATGGGGATGGTGAAAAGTTTTCCAGAGTGGAGAACATAAAATGCCTTACAGAACACCTGGAGATATATTCCATGGCATAACATGGCGGTCTTTTTCGAATTAGAGGCTTACAGAACACTTGGAGAAGTCCTCCAAGGCAAAGATGGCGGCGTTTCTCCAATGTGGAAATTTTTCACATCGGAATAAAGTTACAGAAACCCCCCCCCCCCCCTGAATTCGTTATACTTATTTAAAGAAATACGGAGTTAAGAAGGAGAGTAAAATGTCAAAAACTGTCAATAATGAGGAAATGGTGCCTACTAAATGTCAACAGCTATCGGTCAATCAGGAGCAATGAAGTTCTTTGAGTAATGTTTACAGCCTAAACCGTCCTGAATAATAAACAGATCGGATGAAAACTGCGTAAATCACGCTGGTTGCAAAGATTTTAGGTTCACGCATGCAAGCAGCAGCCTACTTAACCCTGGAATGCCCCGTGGGGTTTGTCAAACCCCAATCGCGATTTAAAGTCAGTTTATCATGTTGAATCCCACACGTCTGGCTCTTCTCGCCCCCTTCTATATCACCCCCCACTTCTTCCCTAAAGGCTTCAGCCTTTTTCCAGTTTAGTACGTTCAAGACTTCTGTGGAGTGTAGTACTTTCTTGTGCCTGGGGTTTGACAAACCCCACCGGGGAGTTAACCGCTAGTGATTTTCTCTATAGCTAGTGTTATTTTTGTGGGCGTTTCCACAGTTTTGTTATTGGCTCATCGTTAGAAATGGCTGAAAAACGCAAGTTTTCGGATCCTGAAGACATTAGATCTATTTTGGAACAGTTGGAGGAATTGGATGTATATTTTGGCGGAGAAAATTCAAACACGGGAGATAATGTCGAGTTACAAGAAGTTGCCTCCGATGAAGAAGCGTCAAAAGTGACAGTTTTGGAGAAACTAGTTCGATGTTCCTTCTGTGAACATCATAGATCTTCAAAGTGTTGAGAATGTTGATCCTATTGCTTGGTGCCAATTTTATGTTACCTTTTCATTCTAGTTCTTGGGTTTTGTAAGTGGTATCAAACTAATCTCAGAAAATTGTTTTTCAGATTTTATTTATTTATTTATTTTTGTTTTTAAATGGAAATGTGCTACTTTTATATTGAAATTTTGTTACAATGAGGTACCTTTCTGCTATTATTTTTTTCTTCAGAGCGTGAGGTTTGCCTTACTATTACTTTTTTCTTCATGAGCTTAGGTACCTACTTCATGTTTCTTTACACTCTTGATAACAGAATAAAAATAAAATTTGATTCAAGTGTAACTTATTTTTGAATTTTCTAACATTTTTCATAGTTGGGGTTTGACACACCCCACCGGGGTGTTAAGTGTTGGAAATTTAGCCGGGACATTCCAGAGTTAATCGTACGATTGTGATGAAACTGTGATGTAGAAAAAATTGTAATGAAAATGTGATCATCACTTTTAAGTAAATCTTACTGAACACTATGCTTTATGACGAAGTCATAGCGTCATAAAGAATTGTTTCACATAGGGTGTATTGATATGGAGTTAAGGATGTTTTTGGCACATACGTACCAGTACTTCTCAGAAGGAAGGACTGGGAAGTTGGTGGTATGAGATATGGTGTGACGAGTAATCATTAAGAGCTTTCCAACAAGTGATGAAGGAATTTAGTGGGGAGCAAAATGAGCAGATACAACACCCTAGCAACGATTGGTAGGAGGTACGTAAAAATCACTAAAAAATCCTGTAACGCGATTTTGTACCCGATTAGCGTAGGTAATAACATTTTGTAGTGGTTGGGCGAAAGGATAACCTCTTAAAAAACTTATGTGCTTGATTAAAACAATCAATTGTGTGATCCGAACGTACCTCTGTGTCGAATTCAGCAGAAGGTAAACTCTGATCACAGTCCAAAGAAAAATCTTCCCACGAGATGTTCATTACGGTCGTCAGTTCAGCAAAACTGACAAGAATCCCATACTTGAATGGCTAATGGTCGTAGCGAAAATGGAGGTAGAAGTTTTATAAACAACGGCTTAAAACACTGTTTCAAGTGAGATCAACGTAGCGGTAATACATCGAAAAAATTATTTTTTGTTCTGAAAAATGATAATAATTTACGTACTCTTAATTCATATTTTTAGGTAAGATTTGGTCTCATTGAAGTCTGCAGACGCTACGAAGGAAAGGATTGTAATAGTAGATGTGCAGTCCTAAGGTAGGTCAAAACGAGACCGAACTAGTAATTAAGTTACCGCGTAGCATGCACGCAACAGAATGCCTGAGTTATCAAACGAAATATCTTGATCAAAACGACGATAGATAGGTAGATGACCACAATTCACGCCAATTCCATTAAAATGGCGTTCGATCGGCAATGCAAAGGATTCGAACACCCAGTGCAGTGTATGAGGCCATTCTCAAATAAAATGAACAGTACCTACTTCTTTGCAACTTTGAAATTTCATTTCAATGAAAAGTAAAACATGTATTAGTAGTTTGATTTAGTTCACGGGTCTCTGGAATGGAAAATAGGTTTGTCTATGGTGCCGTAAAATTTGCGATATGTCAGCATTTGGGGAAACACTTGAACAAAAAAAGCCTGCGATCGCCGCAATCCTAATACTTTATGAGCCTGATTGCCCTCGAAATTGGCCATTTTCAGCAAAGGGGTAATTACGTCTAAATCTATAGATTTCTTCTTTCTATATTCTCTATATGTTTGAAAATTAAAGTATATTCTATCTAAGATGCACCTTGAACCTTTTAAAAACTTCTCAGTTACACGATGCTGCCTTACAAAATGAAATTTCACTCCGAGAGCTCCAGAACTTATACTAATACCTATACATGCATGTGAGCCAAGTATATAATGTATCCGTGTATGTATGTGTCGGCGAGTGTGCATGAGAAAGAGAGAAAGGTTCTGGAGAATGAAAATCACACTGATACGCGCGGATTCAAAAATTGAACTTTTATTTGAATCTATTCCTTTATTGTTTTTTAATATTAATCTTAAGAATAAACGAGTTTGAAATATAGACAATTTCTATCAAATATGTTTTGTCGAAAAATCTGCAGTTTCCAATAATCTTGTAGCGTACCTTGGGTCTTGAATGGTTTCAGGAGAGAGACGAAAGACCATGAAATCTGCGCGTGTTGTTAAGATTCAAAGGACGAATTTATGAATAAATGAATATACTCACCGCGCATAAGCATTTTTGAGAATTCGGTCATGTCTATATACGCGCGCACCAATCTGATTTTCATTCAGCAGAAAAAAACAAGAACATTCAGTTTGATATTTAAAAGAAATTCCACTTCTCTCTCTTTCGCATGCACACACGCCCACACATGCATACACGGATACATTATATACTTGGCCCACATGCATGTATAGATGTCAGTATAAGTTCTGGAGCTCTGGGAGTGAAATTTCATTCTCTAAGGCAGCATCATGTAACTGAGAAGTTTTTAAAAAGTTCAAGGTGCATTTTAGATAGAATATTTATAGGAGTATTTACTCCTTTGCTGAAAATGGCCAATTTCGACGGCAATCATGCTCATGAAGGGTTAGGATTTCGGCGATCACAGGCATTTTTTGTAGTGTTTCCCCAAATGCTGACATAAATATCGCAAATTTTACGGCACCATAGCCAAACCTATTTTCCACTCCAGACACCCGTGAGTTCAACAAAACACGGTGTCGCAGTTTGTGAGAAAAACGCTCAAGTAGGAGGTACCTAGCGCTACAGAATTCCAAGAAGATAGTTGAAACTATTTTCGTATTGAATAAACAATCAGGAAATGGCTAATTAATTCATATTTATTATCAACATCAAAGATTCATTTACCTACTTGTAAAATAATTCATCTAAGGTACGTCTACCATTTGTAATACGTGCCTAATATCTTGCTGAAAATCAACCTTAACTGGGATTTGGTACCGTTATAGTATGCGGTCTACCGGCTGTCCGGCGTTATAGTATGCTGTCTACTCGGAATTTGAGGACTACTTCGTGGACAAGAGCGGTCTACAGTTCTGAAAACATGTCTTCTTCTTCCTAGTGTTTTGTCGCGATTTCGCCAGGTGAGTGAGGACGTCAGACCTTTCCTATCTGTAATCCTAACCATTTACCATGCATGCTTCTCACTTAGTTTAGTTCGAGCTTGGGTTCCAGCTTGTCATTTCGTCTGTGATACCTATAGTTTTTCCCTGTTGTTTTTTCGTGATTCTTGTGTTGATCGTCATTCGTGATCATTTATTAACGTATATATCATTGAAATGTGTACCACTGTGGGTCACCTGTACCGAACAATTATTTTCAATGATGAAACGAGTGTCGCGTTTTTAAAATAACAAGGGGTTTTGCCCGAGGAACTAAGCCACTGTGACAAAGTGAAAAATGGTGAAAAGTGCGTATAGTACATAGACCGCATAACATAACACAGCCTGTCGGGGTGTACACCACGGATATCGAGTAGACCGCATACTATAACGGCACCTGGGATTTATACCTGTAAATAGAAGATTCAAATAAACATACTCTTGTAAAAATAAAAATGTGTTAGGAGAAATTTAATTGGTAAAATAGATTTCTTCACCTTTCCGCTTTTTAGACGACCTTCTTTTTCCGATTTCTTAAAGAGCACCCACAGGACGACAAGGCCCAACAGAACCTGGAGGTGGATGTGGAAAGATGGAACCTGAATCAAATAAAGTTATTTTACGTACTTAGGTATTTTCAAACAAAACACGATTGCTTGTTTTTATAAAGCATTAAACATATTTATAACATTTATAACATATGTATAAAGAGAATAGGAATTTATAGAGAACGTGTTTTGTTTCTGATTCCACATGCCTCACAAGCTTCTGGAAAGCCGCATGACAAGGAACCACATGAACGTCGAATTTCAGCTATCGACCACAAGAGGTAAATCATTAGTTTATTTTTTATTTTAAGGTTTAAGCCGCACCTCAACCAGAAGGGTCATTAGCGGCATTGAACAAGGTGTCTAAAGGGACACTGGAAGTGGCACGATTCTAAGAGGAGCCATGTTGCCATCCTTGACTAAAAAGGAGCGCCATCATGGACTCCACTGGCAATTCGGAGGGGAAAAAATGAGGGGTACAGTGATGATCACTATTAGCCCCCTAAGTGGATTTAAAAAAAAAACCAAAAATAAAGAAATACAATTAAGACTAGATGTAAAATAGGCTAATAACTATGTACATGCTAGTATATACAATCAGGAAAGTGAAATAAAACTACGACTAGATGTATATAAATATATCATAGATCACATATCACAGTTCGTAGTAGAGCTCAGCGGCTCTCAGGTACAGCAACAGGGATCGGACCTTGTCGGGTCCGGATAAAACGTCAACCCACTGAGGGGCTGATGCTCGACTCGGAGGTCCACAAGGGCTGGGCAGTCCTCCAGAAAGTAGCTGATGGACAGATCACCCCCACACACAACATCTTCTGCACTAAGCAGGTGTCTTTGAGTAAGACGGGTATGGCCAGTGGCCACCCGGTTGACCACTATTCGATCCCTTCTTGGAAGTAGGGTTAAAAAAAGGGCCACCCGGGCTCAAGTCCTGAAGGACACCATGCAGACCAGTGACCTCACCCTGCCATTGCTCATGCCAGATGGAATTGGCTTTATGTGGCATGTAGGAGATTTGATCCTCTATGCGTATAGGCAACATATCAATGGAGTTATCACCAAGCAAGAGCATCTGCACGCCCATTGCCATGAATACCCAAATTGATCCCCAGAGCAGCAGTTGGCTGCAGATACCTCTGCCCCGTTCTTTGCTCCATCTGACCAAAGTGTCAGACGATTAGGATAACGGCTGAACATGTAGTTCATGGCTAATTGCCTTATTTCCTCACGAGATTGAGAACTGTTCTTCTTGATTCCAGGTATTGCTGGTGTGATGTATTTGGCGATATCGTCAGAGTTTCGGTGCCTCAAGTGTTAGGTCGTTAGGATACACCACCAGCAGGGCGGCTGGATGGCATAAACGCTAATCCGCTGAAGGACGGTGTACGAAAGCGCTAATTTCTGGGGAACATGGATTGTACAAAAGCGCGAAAATCTGCTTGCAGTTCTAGGGATAAAATGATTACGAGAATCTTACTAATGTTTTTTATTTGACAAAACAGGTCATGTCAAGTCGGTCTCACAAGTCATATCTAGATAAATATTTAATGTTTTTGAAAGAGAAGCACCGCTTGATTGCAGATTCCTTCTTTTTGACATGGATATGTCTTTTAGCTTCGGTATTTGAAAAAAATTTGTAACTTTTGTTAATAGCCCGAAAAAGTGTACAGGAAACTTCGTTTTCTATTGATTTTCACGTATAACCAATGCGTTACTATCGATGTGTAAATCCGTTTTTGGAATGCTCCAATTTTACCGCAAAACATCTCATGGTCCCTAATCCATTGTAGTGTTCAAGGAAAGCTGATTGATTACGCTAAGTTATCAACTAATATTGCTAAGTAATGAACTAATAATGCGAAACTGTTGTTTCATGTGATGATGGAAGGATTTGAGGCCATTGGTGGTTCGTTGACAACTACCACCCCTACCCAAAGCGCTCGCAACGCCAAGTCTTCGCGCTTATGCAACTGACATCCTGCCTAAAATTCGCTTTTTTTGCAACTCACTTTTGACTGTTCCCTAACAGATTAGCGCTTTCATACTCCTCCGAGCAGAGCGTGACCGGTCTCGAGGATCATTTGCCCCGCAATGACTTACTCTTCTGGGGCAACCCCGCTCAACCCCTCTATAAATTTGTATAATTGGCATTTTTGCGTCATTTGAAGAAATACTTATTTGCAGAAGCTGCCTCAGTACAACGTATTGGAAATAATAAATATATATATTCAGGGGAAATAATAAATGAAAAATGAACCGTTACAACAATCAGCACAATATTGCCCTCTAGTTTAAACATATTCGTTGAATAAGTTGACGGCAATGGCAACTACAGACAGAACAGGATGCAGAAAGATAACATCTAATGAGTTCCAACACAGATCAGCTTCAGGTCAATAAATATTCTCTATTACACTATATCTCTAGAATGAAACTTACCAATTTGGTGAAAACTAGGGAATATACCGGTTCGATGATATCCATAACGCTCAATCCTTTGTAATAATTTATTAGTTTTTAGGGGAGCTTTGAAGTTTTCTGTGGATGAACAAAAGACGAGGACGCCCGACTTCCGTTACAGCGGTTGCCTCACGTCAAAACACTTGTAGGTTTCAAACCACGAAATGGTGTGTTCATATGCACCGGGTAATTTACAGGTTTATTCGAGTGAATGATTCATACTACCAATTATCTATTATTGGGCTAAAGGGGGATCCGAGATCATACTCCGAAAACTCGGTATCAGCAATACTGAAAGCTGAAATCTTAGATAACATTAACGTTGTTATAAGAAAGAACCTTCGCACTTGTTTATCTTCTTTTTTATTTTAATGACCGAGGCCATATTGAGTGGGCAGTAGTTTGTGTGTATCAATTTTTATACGTCTGCTTTATTTGTTTTGCGCTGTTAATATATTCGTCTGCAAGTCCTATTTATAAGTGTTCCGCTAGCTTCCAGCATAGAATAATAAAGTTTGTTCGGGCAGACCATTCTTAACCGTTCAACCAAGGCCTCATTTCCACACATTACCTATCTGAGGAGTACCTAGGTAATCTATCAAAAATGAACTTACTCCACTTTTTTTGGAAAATTTCGTTTTTTTTACATTTGGATGTCTATGCTTTGGCACAGCCACGAAAAGCGTTGGGTACTCTTAAGGAGCGACAATTTTTACTGGTGACAAAATTGTCATCTGATGGTTTTCACTCCCAAATCGTAGCTACAGAACCATTTTTCATCGTACAAAAATCGTTCGCCAGACTTTGGAAAGCTCTTGATTTATCTGATACATCAGATCATCCTCCATAGGTACATCCCTGAAAAGCAGTGGGCACAAGCTTGGTGTGATATCTAAGCTTGTTTGATGTTTGGTTCGGGCTTAGTTACCTACCAATTAGGCATTCAAAGCACCATCCTCGTTGTTTGAAGGACAGGCGACACAAAAACGCAGTTTGTGGCGACAATTTTCATTCCTTATTGAAATTTTCAGGGGGGGGGCTAGTAAAAAATAGATTGCATCTAGCAACTATGCTCTCCGCCGGCTCTCTACAGCTGTATCCTTCCATATCCTGCTTTTTTTGCTCTCATTATGAGTCGAACCTCATATGTGATTAAGTTGTGGGGAAATACAACTAATTTTAAAGTAATTTTTAAACAGCAGAAATTAGCCATCAGGACGTAGTTCTATTTAGAATACAATGAGATGTAGTGGATTTATGTGTTTTACTGGGAGTTGGTATTCCCAGTGGAATATCTCTAGCCATGTTAGACATGTGATTGTACGAGCTTGACCCCAGAAAGGGGTCATGTGAGAGGTACGAAAAAGTACCGTTGTTGTCTCGAATATCCTTGTGTTCGGAAGGATATGGTGTATGTGAGCCACGGGGTAATAATTCGGTTTTTTAATTTGTTCCCCCAATTATTTCGACATTTGTCTACAAGGATGTTGTCCAGAAAACTAAAAGACTTAGTTTAAAACTAAAAGCTGTACTAGCTTAATAAAAGAAAGCACCTACACATTTTATTTAACAGAAGAGAAACAACGTCCATTTCCCATTACAGCGTGTAACATGCTGGCTTACCCAGGCGTTGTGTAGAATTAGTGGGGACGCAGACGAAGGATTTTATTAATCAAAGGAAAAGTAAAGGCGAAGGAAATACATATAGTACGAGGCGTTATCGTTATACGATATATATTTGTTTAAATTATACACAAAATTGACCAGTCAGTCGATCAGATCAGTCCGGATTGAAAGACGTACCTACTTAATTTCGGATGGGAATGACGAGCACGGTAATTGCTGGGTGATCTGGAAGCTGGTCGCTCAGTCGTCCCTCTTGCCACTCTGTTCAACTCGAACGGCGCCTTTTTGGGTTTGAGCAGTTCGACTCCTTTAAAATATATGACGTATAACCACGGGCGCCCATCTTGAATCACCCAGTATAACGGTCTCCCAGGCTCGTCCCTGCCGGCATTCTTGGCGTAATACTTTCCATGTTTGTCGTAGGCCTAGAAAGGATCTAGAAACGAGAAAAGGAGATAAATAAATATTTGTCCGGGGCTGGACAAAAATTATTTCAAATTCATAGCGAGCTGCTATCATAACGTTTCTTTTCTACTCTATTTTTTTTTGCTCTGAATCGTACGACTAAAAGAGATGTTACAAAGTTACGGTACATTTCGTTTGTCCGAGGTTACTCGAGAAACAAATAAGCGAAAGCGAAACACGTTTGGTGATGACAAGGAAGAAGTTGACGAGGATGCTACGCTTTATTACGCTAGGATTATTTATTCGAACCTGACGGATTAGCTTATTCTCTCCACTTTCGAGGAAACAAGGAAAGAAGCAGAGAAGAAATAGGGCCATCGCTGCAGTATTTCCGTGTGCCTTTGCGAGAGTGTCATACGAGGATATCCGAATCCTCCTCATATTCCTGTTTCACCCGAAATGCTCAAGAAAATAATATCGATGAAATCGATGGTTGGAGGATGCTACAATAATGGTTGTTTTTTAGCCTAATGGGCGTAATATTGCTCAGCGTTCATTTAACGACTGTTCGACACTGTCCCGGAGGTAACGTCGAATGGAAGTGGGACGAATATTTCACTGATCCTTTCCTCGAAGGATTGATACTAGAAAAGACGTACTCGAATAAACTGTGCATCATGGCCTGGGGGAAAGAAGCTAAAAGAGTGACTGTTCAAGTCCATTTCTTCTCTTTGCTTCAAGTACAATGTTTCTATCCCGATCTGCAACAGTCCCTTTATTCTTCCTAAATAATACAGATTATCCTCCATCTGTAATTTTTCCTACGGACAGTAAATTTGTTGACAGTGTTGGAACCAGCAATGTTTCTATTAAATTTATTGAGTTTTCTTTGTTTATTTTAACTTTCACGTCTCCAACTGCCTTAACAGGGGCTATTTGCTCCCAATTTCACTTGTTGAATGTAGTGGATTTATATATGTTTTACTTGGTGTCGGTAGACCAAGTGGGACATTTATATTCTGATTATGCGGGTTAGTCCCCGTGTTATTCCTGTAAGGAATGTGAGCGAATCCGTCAAGGTCAGCTTGCTTGGCGGGATGAACTGAGAGATAGTTCGTGTCGCAGCCGCGTGGAGCACTGGGCTCGAATAGTGGGTGCTGGGTTCGATCAGTTTGGTACTGAGCCGTTTTGTAATATTCCGGCCTAAGATTTATATCTGTAGGAGGAATATGTTGAGCTTGGTTGAGGTACTGAAAAGTATCCTTCGTTTTTTGTACATTTGGAGTGTATTTGACACTCGGATCGGCCGGGTAGGCTTGTGTCGAATATCGTGGGTATTCGGACAGCTTGGTCGAATCATAATGATTGACTTCAGAGCGGGTCTGAAAGGTATCCTCGATCTTTTGTATAGGCGAGGCTTGATCTAACGTTTCCTTCGTGAATACGTTAGGTGAGAAGGCGATCTCGTCGTGAGGATCGAGCCTTGCGCCGTCGCTGGGACCGGCGGATTGGCCGGGTAGCATGTAGGTAGCGCTACGGGGGCTAAGAGGCCCGGCTTCGCCGTCGTCTGCCTCCCCTTGCATGAGGAAATAAGACGGCCGACGTTCCATCGAAATAGCCGAGTTATTAGCTCGTTTCGATGCCTCTATGTATAGAAATAGAGGGTTTAGGAAGGTGGACTCGCTTGACAGAGCTTCTTTCCTTTGCTCGTATGTCAGGGTCCTACCTTGTAGTCTTGAAAAAGACTTCCTTGGACGGTAAATTAGAGCGGATGAGCAGAGTAATTTACCGGCGTGCCCCAGCGGTCGGTGACGAGCCTAGTGCTACGAAACCCGGGTGACACGGCTCGGAACGTCCCTCGGGCGTACGATCTAAAGAGAATATCGATAGATGTACCGGGTGGCGTCCTGACAGATGAACTACGTTGGGCAATGAGCAGGATGAATAATCACTGGACTCGTAGATGCCAATGCGAGATCTGTGTGGAGAGAAGGTAGGCCTTGTAGAAAGCAGTAGGAAGCCGTTCTTGAGATGAACTCGGGATGCAGAAGGTTCGTCAGCGTAGAGCGTGTAGAAATCTTCGTACTTCGAGGTGTCGTCGTCGAGAGTAGAATGAATTTCGGAGGCTCCGAGCGGGGTATTTATAGGGAGGTGGCCGCCTCCTGATTGGTCCGCTTAATTTCATTAATTCGACTGTGTAATCTCATTGGCTCGCACATTGTTTTCTCAGTATCTGCGAGTATGATAGCTGAGCTGGTCCTCCGGGTTGGTTTCCCCACGTCCGTCGCTGTGACGGGGTCCCCGGGGGTGGCTTACGAGCGTCCGTCGCGGAGCCGACGACCTTGAGTTTAGACGGGGCCCTCGGGTGCTTTCTCTGCGTCAGTTGTTCAGACGGGGTCCCCGGGGTGGCTGCTGGACCAGAGGTGGTTGCTTGCCGCCTCTTGGTTGGTTCGCCTATTGTCTCTCGTGTAATCAGTGTTTCTGATTGGCGAGTAGGCTTGTTTGAATTGTCCTTGTTAGTTTTAGAGGACGTTTGATTTTCTGTTTGAGTTTTCTCATTCAAGGCGACTTGGTTCGAGATACTTGTCGCGTCTCTCTCGCCCAGTAAGTGTCTAGGGAGGTCGCCTTGTATGTTATTAGTTAATATTTCACTTTTGAGAGAGAATTTCGTATTTTCTCTCTGGTGAAATATTTTGTTTGACGGAGTTATAACTCGACGTCTTGTAAATATTTTTGTGTTGTGTCTACCTCTTTTTGGTAGCCCTGAAAAGGGCTGTTGACAAGAGGGGGTGGTTTTCACCACATTTAACATTTGTATTTTCCTGTATTTGTATACCTGGATCATTCATTGCCTTGCATCGTATTCATTGGATACTTAGTTGTAGTGGTTCTAGCACTCATAGGAGTTGGGTGCTGTTTGTTGTTATGGTTATTATTTGGCGATTGCGCCTGTTGTGGTACTTTTGGTTTGAAATTACTTTGTTGTACCCATTGTATAAATTGTTGTTGTTGTATTCGTTTCAAGTATGGTATAAATTGTTTCTTTTGAAACTGATTTTACGATTGTTGGTGTTTTGAGTTCTGTTGAGAGTTTTTACTTTTATCATGAATATGTTGACCTGAGGATCCACTAGAATGTTTTTTCTGACCATGATTTTTATTCGAATTGTTATTCCTGTAGGTTGGAATAAATTGGAAATCGTTTATTAGTATGCTCGCAGCAGCACCCGTGCTAGTTGGGTTCATGGTTCTCATAAGCGAACCAAGGGGTTCATTTAATCCCTTCAATAGGCATCTAAGTCCTAACTTTTTGACAAATGGAATAACAGCGTTCGAATCTAAAGGCCGGTCCGGACGCTCCGTTTTCCACCACGACTTGCCTGCGCAGACCAAGTTGTTGCAGACAAAACGTTGCGTGGGGACCGGAAAACGGTGAGGTTTTAAGTCCGTCGGGAAGTCGTCGCCCAGTTGCAGCGATGTCAGAGCTGAGGACCTCTGAAATCCGTTACATGTACAGGCATGTCGCTGCGTGTGGACACTTGCTCCGTTTTCCGCTTCGTTTTGTTCCTTCAGTTGTTATTCATCACAATACGATGGCCGACCTTCGCCAGAGCTCGCGGGAGTTTCTAACTGCTTTCATTGAACTTTATGAAACTTTCCCGTGCCTTTGGTGTGTGAAGTCGAAAGACTATAGTGATAGGGACAAAAAGGGTGAAGCTTATGAGATATTGGTGGACAAATTTAAGGAAATCGACCACGCCACAAACAGGGAAACAATCGTGAAAAAGTTGAACTCTATGCGGAGTGTGTATCGAAGAGAATTGGCCAAAGTAAATAAGTCCATTCGATCTGGGGCTGGAGAAGAGGATATATACAAGCCATATCTATGGTATTATGACTTGCTACATTATCACACCAAACTGAGCGAAAAGTCTGTATCGTCTGGACGCTACAAGTCGCTACGTTTTCATTCCGTCCTGTCCATCAGCAAGTCTGTGCAAACTTAAGTCGTGGTGGAAAACAGAGCGTCTGGACCGGCCTTAACTCTTGCCTCACTTGGACATATGATATTGCAAAATTTAATTGTTTATTTACTTTTTCTTAAAATTTAAAGGCGTCCTCGTGATAGTTTTGTTTAAAACTACACATTTCTCGAACTAGGGTGTAATAGTTGGTTTTCTAAAGGGCTGAGCGGTCGGGTGAAAACCTACTACTACGCTTGCCCAACGTTAAAACTAGGTAGGTTAAGGTACTTACCAGCACGGGGACTGGATCTATGAAGTCGCAGCAGACCAGACGTCAGGGTCGTTGACTAGGCGTCCCGAGGGATCGCCGAAAAATGACTCTACTATTTATTAAATTATCCAGATACTGCTGGATGACTCTAAGGTTTTTCAGAGTAAGTGAAACTTCGAAAATTTTGAAGAAGAGTAATAGAATTCGGAGCACCTCGGCTTCCGTTCAAAATGAAATAAAAGGTAAGTAATTATATTTCAAAAAATTGGGTAATGGGGTTAAGCCCCTGAATATTATTGTTAAACTTGGTTTACTTTTCGTATATCACCAGGAAGAGGTCCAGTTCAAGAATAATGCCGTTTATAGGAACACATTAATAATTGAATTTAATAAAAGCATAAAAATCCACACAATTAAAAAAATAGTATATGAGATAATTAACACTTATAACTATTCAACTGAACTCAAAAGGAATGAGAGTCTGGGCGGGAATAAGATACCCGTATATTAAATAAAAAATATATAAGTCGGCGGAGGGCCAAATTCAATTAGAGAAATGGACAATTCTTATAACAATTTAAGAACTTGAAAAAGAAATAAAACTCTTGGCGGGGATAAGATATCCGAACGAAATGGGCTGAGAGCCGAAACAAATTAAAGGGGGTGCGCGTCTCCAACTGGGACGTGAATGTTTGGCAAAATGGCGACCGGGGTGAAGCCCCAACAGGAATTGAACAAGTGGTCTTACCACTTTGAAATAAAATATATGTTTAAGATGAATAAAATCTGAGGGAACCACAATAAAACTATACAATCATTACATCTAAATTTACCGGTGGGTATGGTACAAGAAGAGACCGTTTACTAGGTCCTTGGGAAATGTCCGGGTTGGCGTGAGGTTCCACTTCGGCTGGGAGGGCGTACCGGTGCACCAGATGTATCCAAGAGGGGTTCCACAACGTGTCGGGGGTTTTCGGGCTTACGAATTACTGAGATCGACTTTTAACTTCACTGTTCCTGTATCTATTTCTCCACTTTCACTGACTGACTATACGTTTCGCACTGACTAATACTTTAACTGACAACTGTATCGGGACTCGCGCCGGTTCGCTTACGGCCACGGTCCGGGTCACTTGGGAGGGGTTCCTGCTTCAGGATAGGTCTGTTGAGTGGCTCGACTATGACGCGACTGCCGGGCGTTGCGGCGGCCAGTCGCTTCCTTCCCCCTTTCTCCCACCATGCTCCCTTACTCCCTCTCCGGCTGCGCGTTGCCTCCTGCGCTTCTTCCCCTCCTGCCGGTCCCACCAGCTGGTCCGCCGCATGGATCGGCTTGACATGGATCCCCAGCATGGAGCAGCCTCTTTCTTACTAGCGCCTGTGGCGCCCCATCACACCCCTCCTTTCCCCGGAGGCCGATGCCCTCATCGGCAATTCGCCGTCCCTCCGGCGTTACTGCAGGGAGTGGCAGAGGCAACCCCGGACGGGCCCCCAGCAGCGCCCGCTCGTATCTCCAGCGTCTGCAACCCGGGCATTTTGGCGGTCGGGAGTCCAGGTGTTCCTTGCTTCCGCATGCGCGCGGGTGGCTCGGATGGCCTGGTGGGAACCTCTTCCCCTTCGTCACCAGCCTGTTCCAAAAGGTTTTACAGGAGTGGCACCTGAAACCTATAATCAACTTCCCGGGGAGATTACACACGGGGCAGGTGCTCAGTATTATCTTGACGGACGTAGTGGCATCCCTGCGTGGGGGCGTGATGGGCGAGTACGGCGGCGGGTCCCCGCTTTCCGCATCCTCCGGCTCCATTGGTGCGGCCAGACCAGCGATCGGCTCTGTGGATGGCCGCCCCGGCGTTGACGCCGCGTCCGGTGCCTCTGGTCCGCCGGCAAGGCTCCATCCGCTCAACTCGGCAACCGTTTCGCTTTGGCCTTGCGCCAGCTGTTCCTGCAGAGCGTGGACTTGGTACCGCAGCATTGCGATATCGCGCTCCGAAGATGCCGTCGATGGTTCAGGTTGCTCGGGCTCCGCGACGATCGCCGCCAGCTGCGTGACGCACCTTGTCAGTACCTGCAACTGTTTGGGCATCCCCTCGAAAGTCTCGGAGATTCGCCCGATGGCTTCGATCGCCCTTAGGGTGATCCCCCTCTTCTCCTCCAAAGTCCTACCGCTCCCGCTGCCGTCCGGCAATCGTGGCGTCGCCATACCCCAGCCGGTTCCCCCTGAAACAAAGAGATATGGCCGCGGTCACCACACGAACCATCACTCCCACCTCATACCTTCATGCACATGCACATCAATGTGGCGGCCGCGATTGGTCTCCCCGGCCCGGACCCCAATCCCTCCTACCCCCAGACGGGTCCCAACCACACGTCGGCGCGTCGAGCGGGAGCAACCGGACACAGAATAAAACGACCGGACTCTTGTGGCCGGAAAGCAAACTTGGTTTATTCGTAAGTATATTGATTGATTGACATCGATTTCTTGTATTTTACAGTTTTTTTTTTCATTTCATGGCATGGTGTTCATAAAAAAAAATTTTTACACTTATTACTAAATTAATCAAAACATTTATATAACACATTTCTTTTCTTTCAGGTTTCGTTTTTTTTTTCAGATGCCTTCTGCGGACGACGGTTGCTGCGCCCCGCTATGCATCCGAGCGTAATCAACGCGTGGTCGTCGTCGTAAATTGTATCCGGGGGACTCCGCTGATTCGTTCGTCTCCTCGGCCCTGGTGGTGAGAGCGGTCCCCCTTGGGGACTGGTCTTGCTGCTTGGGTCCCGGTTCTTGGGGCAAGCGCGATGGTGGATCCTCGTCCTCCTCGAGCCATTCCGATTCATCGAGCCCTCCTGGAGGCGACGACATTTCGTGGGGCGGCACCTGCGGTCCGGCGCTGGGCATGTCGGTGGTTGTGGCCTCGTCCGGCACCCAACCCAGAAAGGCGGGCTTCAGTCTGCTCAGGTGATGACGTGAGACCTGGCCCATCACGTCCACAACCTCGTAGTTAACTTCCGTTAACTTTCTCTTGACCGTGAGCGGGCTGATCCATGGGCTCCAGAATTTCTTTATGGCCCCTTGTGGCGGTACCATCTGTTTGGCGTAGACGCGATGTCCTTCGCGGAAGCTCCGCGCATGCCGCCTCTGGTTGATGGCTCTCTCGCGCGCGTACCATGCACGTCGCAGCTGGCCCTCGGTGAGTCTCCTTACTTTCCGGATCTCTTGTGTCCGTTTGTGGGGTCCTGTGGCGGGGGTGGGTGCGGCTTCAAGTTCCGCTATGTGTGGTAGCCGTAACTCCCTCCCGTACAGTATCTTATTCGGAGAATAGCCGGTACCGTGGTGCGGAAGGCTCCGATAGGCCGCTAGTGCCATAGGTAAGGCGGTTTCCCAGTCCGTGGTCTCGGAGCGGATCTTGGCCACGATGTTCGCCAAGGTGCGGTGAAACCGCTCACAAACTCCGTTACTCTGTGGGTGGTACGCAGACGTCTTGACTTGTCTGATGGCCCACACCTCGCACAGCTCTTTGAGAAGCCCTGACACGAATGCGGCTCCCCTGTCCGAAACCAATTGTTCGGGGGCGCCATGTGCGGGAATGTACCGGGTCGTCAGTATCCTTGCGGTAGTGGCTGCTGTACAATCGGCGGTGACGTAAGCTTCGGCGTATTTCGAGAAGTGGTCGATTACAGTGAGGATGTACCTGGTCCCAGTTTCTCCTGGTATGGGTCCTACGAAGTCGATCCCGACGATCTGTCCGATCCTGGAGGGCAATTCTGGTTTCTGTATTGGGGCTTCTAATCCGGTTGGGGAGTTTCGTCGTTGACAGGCCGCACAGCTCCGGACGAACGCCTCCACGTCTCTCATCATCTTGCTCCAGTAGCCGTACCGCTGGGCAATTCTTTTTGTGGTGTCGATACCCGGGTGTCCAGCCCATTGATGCTCATGGCAATTCGTCAGGTACCATGTTCGTAATGTGCTTGGTATCAGCGGGACGAAGGCGCTGCCTTCGTTCTGGTTCACCCGGATCTTCCATATACCGTCCACCTTCTGGACTTTCCCGTTCTCGTGCGCTTGGATCATCGTTTGCACCCAAGGGTCCAGGGTTTGACCGCCGATGAGCAGCTCCCTGGGCATACTCAGGACAGATACGGCGCCGATGGTCAAACGGCTGAGACCGTCAACATGCGTCATCTGGGCTCCGGGGCGGTATCTGGGTTCGTACTCGTACTCGGTGAGCCTCAGTATCCAGCGTCCGATCCGGGATGTCGGGTCCCTGATGTTCATGGCGGCAGTCAGGGCCGCGTGATCCGTCTGGAGGATGAACCTCCTTCCCAGGAGGTACTCCTGGAAGTGGCCCGTGGCCCACATCACGGCCAGGAGTTCGCGCTCCGTGGTGGAATATCTTGTCTCGGTGTCTTTGAGGGTCCTGCTGGCAAAGGCGATCGGGTGCTCCCCGTCTTCGAATTCCTGGGACAGAACAGCCCCGAGGGCTGTGCCAGAAGCGTCGGTGGCCAGGATGAAAACCCGCTCGAAGTCCGGGTAGGCCAACACAGGTCGCGACGTCAACGAGGCCTTCAGTCCATCGAACGCCTCCTGCTGCTCGTTTTCCCACAAAAATGGTTGCCCCTTCCGAAGCAACTTCGTAAGGGGGCGGCTGATAACGGAGTAGCCCTGCACGAAGCGTCGATAAAACCCGGCGAGACCCAAGAAGGCTCGCAGCTCTCTGACGGTGGTCGGCGCACGCCGGTCCTGAATGGCGGATATTTTCTCGGGGTCCATCTCCACTCCGTCCCTCGATACGACGTGACCCAGGTAGTTCACCTGAGCCCGCATAAAGGAACACTTGGCCAGGTTCACCCGGAAACCCGCCTCCTCGAACCTCCGGAATACCTCCTGCAAGAGTCGGAGATGCGACTCGACGTCCGGAGTGAACAGGATCACGTCGTCCAGGTAGATCAGACAGCCCTCTCCGATGATGCCGTCCAGGGCGTCGTTCATGGCGGCCTGAAATGTTGCCGGTGCGTTTTTGAGCCCAAAAGGCATACGGGCGCATTCGAAGTGCCTGTTCAGGGCGGTGAAGGCAGTCTTCTCTCGGGAGTCCGGGGCCACCGGGATCTGATGGTATCCCATGGTCAGGTCGAGGGTGGAGAACCACTTACTTCCACCCATCAGTGATAGAGTCTCCTGAAGTCTGGGGAGGGGGTATTTGTTACCCTTGGTGACCTGGTTCAGGCCTCTGTAATCAATGCAGAACCTCCAACGCTGCGGCTCGCCAGGTGGAGTCTTTTTCTTGGCCATGACCACGGGCGCATTCCATGGGCTCCGTGAGGGGGTGATGACGCCGTCCGCCAACATGTCCTGCACCTGCGTCTCCACGAATTCTCGCAGGGCATGGGGCACCGGATATGGTCGTCTGGCCACCGGCTCGGCGTCTCCGGTGTCAATGTCGTGCGCTACCGGCAGAGTACACCCCGTCTTGCCCGGTTTACCAAACAGGTGGGCGTTCTGAAAAAGGCAGTCTTCCAGCCGGCCGCGTTCCGTCCCGGTCAAGTGCTCCACATGGGCGAGGATTAGCTGCGAGAGTTCCTCGGGTGAGGCGGCCTCGTCCCATTCCTCAGTAGGAAGCGGCTCAGGCTCATCGTGGTTGGTCATGGTAGAGTTAGGTCGGTGCTCCTTGTGGAAGGCAGCACTGGTGGGTTCCTCGTGGTTCATCATCGGGTTGGTGGTTGGCATTCTCGGGGTTTGAAGTCCCGCAGACAGTCGTTCCAGACGACGCTGAGTCTCTGGGTCCCGCACTATTGCTCCGACGGTGAGACGCTCGCCGGTCCTCGGGTGGTTCATCTCCACTGCGCCCGTGTCCGTTCGGATGCAGATCGGGAACTTCCGCAGGAGATCCAGCCCCAACAGGTTCAACCCCGAGTCCGGTCTGTCGAAAACGAAAAACTCGTGGGTGGTCTGAACGGGTCCGATAACCACGGGTGCGGTTTGGACCCCACGGAGCGGAATGCGCTGGCCGTCCGCTCCCCACAGCTCGGCCGCCGTCGGTCGGAGATCCACTCCCGGTATGGCATCGGACAGAGCTGACACTGCGGCTCCTGTGTCCAAAACCATACGGCGCTCCGCTGTCCCCAGTTTCACGGTGACCGAGATCATTGGTCTCGCAGTGAACGCCACGGTTGTTTGGAATGCCACCACCTCGTCGCCTCGAATCTCTTCATCGGGTTCGCCCGCCGGGTCGGCGGTTATCGCAGCCGCCGGGGCTCCTGCTTGGACGTCCGTCGGGGAGGGACCCATCATCCTTCGCTTCCTGAAGCAGTCGGCTTCGTGATGTCCCCCACCACCGCAGAAGTCGCAATAGTCATCTTCGGCCCGTTTTCGTGGGCAGACTGCCGGGAAGTGTGTCGTCTCGCCGCAGAAGCAGCATGGTCGTCGTGGTTTCGGGGCGGCGGTGCCCCACGTCGGCGGTTTCCGCCGATTTTCCCCATAGTACGGTGGTACTGGGGAGGCTGCTTGACTGGTAGTGACGCCTCCTCGATGAGGGCATCGGAGAGCGAAATGGCCGACCTCCCCGCAGTTGTAGCATTTCCGGGGTTCCTGGTTCGTGATTCCCGCTACGTCCCAGCGCAGCTCCGGGTCGTCATCCGCTCGGCCGGCGCCTTCCCAGTCCACGGCCTTATCCACCGCGTCCTCCAGAGTTTCGAGGGGCCCCCGTCGCAGGAAGAGGCTGGTCTCTCGGTCCACTCCGTGGACGAAGGCTCTCAGGGTCTTTTCTCGAATCCAGCTCGGTCGGCGTGCTAGCGGTACATCTCGTTCGGCCTCCACGGCGCGTGACGCCAGGCCCAACAATCGTTCGGCGAACTTCCGGACGGGCTCCCCGGGCTGTCGTCGGGTAGACCAAAGTTTGGCGGTGGCCTGCTCTGGATCTTCTTTCCGGTACCATCTGAGGATATGGGTTTTCAGCCGCTCGTACGGCTGGTTACCGGTGGCTTCCGACAGGAATCGCTTGGCCATCCCTTTCAGCCGGGATCTGAGGAATCGTACCCGCTGCTCCTGTGTGAGGTTGACGGTGGCCTGTTCCACCTCCTGGAAAAACTGTTGGGCAGGGATGCTGCCAGCCTCATCTGGGTTCCAGACATCCACCTCCAGGAACAGGGATCTGGGCAGTCCGGCGCCCGGTTCTTCAGTGCGTCGATTCCCTTCTTGGGTGGCGAAATAGCCTCCCATCTGAGCCATGGCCGTAGTTACGGCCTCCAGAAGTTCCTGGGTTGAGGTCGGTTCACAGTCACTTGTAGACATGTTGTACGGTGGTTATTGGTGACGTCACAAATAAGAAAAAAAATTCACAATGGTTGAAAGAGAATATACAAAAACACAAAACACTGGAAATTGGCACTATTCGGTGGAATGTATCGGTGCGCCGTACCGGGTCACCCTGTTGTGTCGGGTCGCCCTGCTGTATCGGGTCGCCCTGTTGTGCCGGGTCGCCCTGTTGTGCCGGGTCGCCCTGCCATGCCGGGTCGCCCTGCTGTACCGAATCACCCTGTCGTGCCGGATCGCCCTGTTGTGTCGGGTCGATTGGCTTGGGGTGTGTCGGGTCTGTCTCGAGTCGTCGCCTCTATGCCCGGTGACCCGCCCACGAGTCGACCCGGAACAGTTCCCTGATCCGGACCGACCGAACACGCGTGAGGTCGCCCCAACCGTCTGAGGCGGCACAGATCCGGACCGCAACGACCAACCCGACCCGTTAGCCACTGAGTGTGCTGTCCCCAGCGCTCGATCTCTCTCTCGCACGCCTCTCTCTGATGGTGTTTTCGTGTCCGCGGCCCTATCTCCTTGTTTTTACAGAAATAGTATCCTAGGATCGTGTTATTTAGTCGCAATATCGTGTAGTCAAACAATAATAAAAAAAAAAATCAAACAAAATTCAATACGGCTCTGGCCAACCTCCTGGTGATTTGCTAACTCCTAGTCCACGTTGGGCTTCGAACTGAGGGTTCGTGACAATCGAAATTGTCCTAAAAATCCCAGACGCTGCCACCAATTGTAATAGTTGGTTTTCTAAAGGGCTGAGCGGTCGGGTGAAAACCTACTACTACGCTTGCCCAACGTTAAAACTAGGTAGGTTAAGGTACTTACCAGCACGGGGACTGGATCTATGAAGTCGCAGCAGACCAGACGTAAGGGTCGTTGACTAGGCGTCCCGAGGGATCGCCGAAAAATGACTCTACTATTTATTAAATTATCCAGATACTGCTGGATGACTCTAAGGTTTTTCAGAGTAAGTGAAACTTCGAAAATTTTGAAGAAGAGTAATAGAATTCGGAGCACCTCGGCTTCCGTTCAAAATGAAATAAAAGGTAAGTAATTATATTTCAAAAAATTGGGTAATGGGGTTAAGCCCCTGAATATTATTGTTAAACTTGGTTTACTTTTCGTATATCACCAGGAAGAGGTCCAGTTCAAGAATAATGCCGTTTATAGGAACACATTAATAATTGAATTTAATAAAAGCATAAAAATCCACACAATTAAAAAAATAGTATATGAGATAATTAACACTTATAACTATTCAACTGAACTCAAAAGGAATGAGAGTCTGGGCGGGAATAAGATACCCGTATATTAAATAAAAAATATATAAGTCGGCGGAGGGCCGAATTCAATTAGAGAAATGGACAATTCTTATAACAATTTAAGAACTTGAAAAAGAAATAAAACTCTTGGCGGGGATAAGATACCCGAACGAAATGGGCTGAGAGCCGAAACAAATTAAAGGGGGTGCGCGTCTCCAACTGGGACGTGAATGTTTGGCAAAATGGCGACCGGGGTGAAGCCCCAACAGGAATTGAACAAGTGGTCTTACCACTTTGAAATAAAATATATGTTTAAGATGAATAAAATCTGAGGGAACCACAATAAAACTATACAATCATTACATCTAAATTTACCGGTGGGTATGGTACAAGAAGAGTCCGTTTACTAGGTCCTTGGGAAATGTCCGGGTTGGCGTGAGGTTCCACTTCGGCTGGGAGGGCGTACCGGTGCACCAGATGTATCCAAGAGGGGTTCCACAACGTGTCGGGGGTTTTCGGGCTTACGAATTACTGAGATCGACTTTTAACTTCACTGTTCCTGTATCTATTTCTCCACTTTCACTGACTGACTATACGTTTCGCACTGACTAATACTTTAACTGACAACTGTATCGGGACTCGCGCCGGTTCGCTTACGGCCACGGTCCGGGTCACTTGGGAGGGGTTCCTGCTTCAGGATAGGTCTGTTGAGTGGCTCGACTATGACGCGACTGCCGGGCGTTGCGGCGGCCAGTCGCTTCCTTCCCCCTTTCTCCCACCATGCTCCCTTACTCCCTCTCCGGCTGCGCGTTGCCTCCTGCGCTTCTTCCCCTCCTGCCGGTCCCACCAGCTGGTCCGCCGCATGGATCGGCTTGACATGGATCCCCAGCATGGAGCAGCCTCTTTCTTACTAGCGCCTGTGGCGCCCCATCACAAGGGTCCAAATGTCCCTTTTGTCTGAAAAGTTACCTAAAAGTGCAGCTCTTAGATCTAATCATGACCCAACATGAAGATGTGAACATAAAGTTTAGGCCACTGGACCCTTGATCTTTCATGAAATACAATTTAGGAGGAATTCATTTTGAAAATCCTCAAGGTTAAGTACGTTAGTCTATGTAGTTAGCAATTTATCGATAATAGTAATGAATCTATCAAGAAGCTCTGATTTATCGGAGAATTCGGGGACGGTAGAAAGGTACTCCTTTTTGAATTGAGGAGGTTGTGCTTGTTGCTGTTGCGTGTTGCTTGAGATGTCATTAATTTCGGAAATTATTTCTGATAGATGAAATGAAATCGGACTTAAAGGACCAAGATGGTCTGTATCCGCTTGGCTGCCTCCAGGTAGTCCCACGTTCGTCCTTCTAACTTCTCGCTCGTTGTCCTCTTCAGGTTGCGGCTTCCTCGATGGGTCGATTCCGACATTCCTGAAGTAGAGACTGGTGTAGGTGTCTATCCAAATCGCCGTAAATACGACACTGGCTCTCTCGATGAGTCGGTTCCAGTGGATAGTCCTCTCTTCACAACGCCAAAGATCTAACGCATGTGGGAGCTTGAGTTTAAAAAAAACTTTATTTTGAAATCGAAAGTTAAAATGTGATATGAGTAAGCTAAGAAGTTACGGTGGACTTGAACGTAGAGACTTGGTCGACTCGGCGGTTCCCAGGGTCTGGTCCGTTGATATAGTGCTGAGGTGTCAAGTTGGAGGATCTGTCACATGAGATAATTTGGATGTGTAACAACTTTTTGCGGTACCTACCTATAGGATGTTTTCGATATTCGTTTTTCAATACTTACTGAGGGGTTACCCATACGACTGAAAAATTTGCTTTTGCTATTTTTATATGAATATAGATTTCATCGCGTGAATTTTGACACCATCCGCACTTTTCTACGGTGAGTGGATTGCTTTTTATGACTTTTCAACTTTTCAGGAAAACGTGACGTCATACTAGGCAGGAGGGGTGGAGTAACGTAGCTTTTCGCCAAACTTCGAAAACTACTTATCGTAGACCAGTATGATTGTTACACGAATTCTTGAAATTTCATCTGTATACATTTTAAAAAACAAAACAAGCATCTCTCACAGTGAGAAATATTTACCTGACAAAATACGATCCAGAGGGGATGTGCCAGATATTTTCAAATCAGCCTGTAGATGGGTCCAGTAGTCAACCAATTTTAAAGTGTCGATTAGCATCCATAATAGCTTCTAGAAAATCGTTCAATTTAAGGCCCTTAGGGACATGGACGCAAGGCAGATTAAGTTTCAACAGATCTCTCAAGTTTCTTTTGTCATCATCGAAGAATAACATGTCATCGAAATCAATGCCTGTCTTCTTCCTAATCCTGTAAAATTTATAATAGAATTCAGTGTCAAGCCATTAAACAGAATCATCATAATAAAGGCGAATATTGAGTCATGAATACCATGTTCTCTAATAGTCCAGAAGCCTAGGCTTTAAACATGAAAACATTGGACCAAAACGTTCTCCTTTCCAAACGGATAGCATCCTCAACAGTAATTACAACAGTGGTAAAAATACCAACAGTGCCTACCTAATTTCTCTAGCTGAACATAGCTGTTCACTTTTGTAATGTAAAGAAACATTTGTAGGAATAGGTTATCTTACGAAACATTGATATTCGTTTATCTATAGATAAATCACTTTGCACTGGCTTAGCTCTTAGGGCCGGATTCATAAACGGCACTTGAGGCTCGAAGTGCCTCAAGTATCGCTGGAGGAGTCCTCCAGACGCCAACGGAATTCATAATCATCACTCGAGCAGTGGAGTCACACAATTCCTCGAGCGGAGCCTCAACTCGGGGAGAGCCCGGATTCATAAAACCAACTCGATGTTGAAGTCAGGGCAGGCCTCGACTTCAACAGCCAAAATCCCAAGGTACCGCCTTAGCTACCTTGAGGAAGACTTGAAAGTTTATTTCATTGCTTTTGTGTTACTCTGTCATCTTTGCTATAGTTTTGGTGTATATTACATCGTCATTTTGTCATAGTCAACTTCTCAAACGGAACATAGAATGATTATCGAAGATTAGTGCGATTTGTTGAATGGTGCGAAAGAACTGTTTCCGGTGCGGGTTGCCTATCTTGTACGCGGTAGGCGTCGCTACATTTTGCTCTTGTTTATATGGCATGTCTTATCTGGTACTTTAGTTCTCTTGCTGATTATAACCCGTTGATCTCGCTCTCCCGTATTTTCCCGTTTTTCTCTTAATATATTTATCCCCATTCCCGATTTATATTGCTATCACGATTGCTTGAAAGGTTAACAGCACAGTTTGAAAAGTTTAACATCACAGTTTTTAACCGTTCTATTTGTCGTTATCGGTCAGCAATTGTTCGTTCGTTAACTTTTTTTCATTTTATGTAATGCTTTTAATTTATGTTTAAAAATATCGAGAAAACGCTGTTCAAACACCATTCAAAAATGTTCGGTGTAGGTTCTGATTTTCTTTATACTTGTCACCATCCCACGAAAACGGAGGATACCTAGATCTTTCCAGTTTCAGATCAATTCCGTGATGTACCTACCTCAGGTTACTTGTATAATTTATAATAAACATTCGCTATATTTGTTCGAATTCGTTCTTCTGTGCTGTGAGTTGTTAAACTGATAATGGAAATAAAGAAGTACAGTAGTACCCTGTCACTGAACTCCATGTACCTACCTAGAATACCTACTATTGAAGGCATGTATTGTGGTATGGATGGCCACTAGCCTATCCTCGCACCTTCAACTATAAAATACCTATATTGGTAAGTAATGCATGCCTGCAGTAATGCAGTAAAGTAATGCCTGCAGACAGGGACGACCCTATCTGAGATATGTATCTGTACCCCTCCCATCAGTATTATATTTATAGCTTGGAATGGTATCACTGAGGGACCAAATACTTCGCGCAAACTACATAGTAAAATAATCGAACGAAAATCGGTTAGGTATATATAACAGTCCATTAAATCAAATCCCCAATTTCTTGCATATATATGGATAAAAAAGGGAACGAATAAAATATGATTTACTGGAATCACCCCCTCCATTAATTTCCACCGAACATAAATTTGAAATTCCATTAAATTATTTTAACGGGACTGAAACTCGATCGAACAAAAAACTATCACGAATATCACATGAGGATACCTAGCGAAAACAAAACCATTTATCAGTAGGTATTAGGTAGAAACCTCTTCCACAATGAAATTTGTAGCTCCTGAATTACGAATCGGTATATTCCAAACAATAAATTCATTGCACAAAAAAATACGGATGTGAGTTAAGGTTTGGGCAGCATAGACAAGATTTTATAGGGAAAAACTAGTTTTTTAAAAATCATTATCCACTTTATTTTGTAGGCTTAGGTTGTAACAGGTACCTAGATCAAGGTGTCAGTTCAAAAATCCAGTAAGCAATTCGCATTTTTATTTCAGACCACACTTTGCTAGAGACGTCCTTCAATAGAGTTGTTTTTGTTCAGAACATGGAATTCCGAATCGGTAATGTTATCCAGCGAGGGTGAAAGAAATAATGAAAGGGGGGAATGTGTGGTACCATGTCCTTATGTTACAAAAGCTTCATCAGACCTCAAACTTTCACTTATTTGAATAATATATAACTATTGAATTATTCCATTGCTCGGTGAATATAACTATCTAGAAGTGTATACTACTCCGTTGGGATTTTCCTGGTATTTTGTAAATACGTTGGAAGGAACGTACACGTTTCCTTCTAGCCTCAATTTATTGCCGTTTTTTAAAATTCATACTTAAATACCGGAAAAAACCAAGAATAAAAGCGCGTTGTTATCAGCAACGTGAACAATGAAGTAATAAACAGCAGATGAGAGCGTGAAACTTTGACTATGAATGATATTATATTATAATAATAGATATACCTAAATGGTATGAGAGCGTGAAACTTTGACTATGAATGATATTATATTATAATAATAGATATACCTAAATAAGTACCCAATGATATTTATTATTCTCGAAAGCCGAAGCCACAAAATGGTCAAAATAAATGTATAAATCTCATCGTCTTCTCCGATTATATGACCAGACAACAGTCATGGTGGTCACATGGTGGAAAATGAACCTGTTTTTAGAAGGTTTTGCCATCAGTATTGCCAATATATCATGGAATTCGGTGTGATAAGAGCGTGAAGTCAGTCCTCGACTTGGCATTCATTTCAAGTGAGTCACTCACTTACTCAAGTAAGTGGCTGACTTACTCACGTAAGTGACGATCTCACTCCATCTATGAATACCAATCTGGAGTCTTTCACTTACTCGAGCCGTTCCTCCACTCCTGTGAGCACAAGTCAGTTCCCAACTTGAGGAACGTTTATGAATCCGGCCCTTAGACTTTCAAAATGCTTTGGGTTCCGTTTCCCATCTACTTTGGTTAGTAAACTCAGACAGTTCTTCCACTTTTCAAATTCATCTTGCCAAATGATATCGTCTTACTTATCCACCCGTATCCAAAAAGTTATTATTGGTAATAGAGAATCTAGTTTTCTTCCAATGCAGAATGGGGTGCCACAGGGAGCCGACCTCGGGCCTATCCTGTTTTTACACTTTATTAATGACCTTCCTGATGTCCTCCGGCACTGTTCCTACCACCTTTGCTGACGACTTCCAGCTTTACATCTCCGGAAGCATCGATGACGTTGTTGATGCCCTCCACCGCTTGAACACTGATATCCTTGTGGGCTCAAAGGGATGGAAATAGAATTTACCCTGCTAAGTCTAAAGCTATAATTATATTGAGAGTTCCGTTCGAGGCGGTCAACAGTACGCATCGATCGTGTCAGTCTGAGTTACCTACCTTTGTTTTCGCGAGTTATACAGGGTCGAATCAAGTGATTTTTGTTACAGCTGTAGACGTTTCCTTGATACACGAGTTACACGACTCCGTATTGTTTTGGCCGGCGTTGTTACTGTGATAATCTGCCGTAATTTTTGCGAGTTTTCTTTTCCTCACGGTGAGAAGAGAAGGACCCCACGTTTCGCACGTAAGTGGTGGGGCCCGCTTCCAAGGCCGTCCTCCCCCTCTCCATGGGTAAGTCACGCCTATTTGTCTGTCACCCGTCTATCGCCGATCTGTCAACTTATCTGGCGCTTCCTTATCAGTTGTCCTCGAACGGAGGGCGAGTTCGTTTTGGTGGAGGTGACTATTGCTCTGTGGCCTAATCACTCGTCGTCTTTGACGATCGGGAGCAAGTTATCGTATATGAGTCAGAGATCTCTCCCTGAATTTTTCACCCCCCGTTCAGATACACCAAAAAGACGACGAAGTAGCCCACCAAGTGAGGGGAAGGAACGACCCAAAAAGAAAATTTGAGGTACCATGGATTCGGAGGAGAGGGTTGGGCAGCTGACGGTTGCTCAGCTCATGGAATCGATCTCGAAGCTATTTGATGGAAAAAGGCTCGCCACAAAGCAGGACTTGGCTTCCACTAATTCAGAAATAGAATTGCTAAAAAAAGAAAATAAAGATCTCCAGAAGAAAATTGATAACCTTAATGTTCTTCTCAATGTGTATGACAGAAGCATGAGAAAAAACAATTTAATTTTCGGTGGGTTTGAACATAAGGGTCCTGATTTTGTGGTTGTTGTTGAGACTTCGTCAAGCAGGTACTTAAAATCGAGAGGAATGTCCTTATAAGTCGTGCTTTTCCACTAGGTAAACGAGGTCTCAATAGATGCCCAATATTGGTGGAATTTGTTAAGGGCGATGACGTAAACTTGATTCTGAGTAGGGTAGGCTGTCGGAAGGGTACAGGTTTTTTTGTGCATCGAGACTACTCCCAGGAAGAAAGGATTGTGAGAAGTAAGCTCTCCAATGTAAGAAAAGACATTTTGAAGCTCAAGAGGAATGTAGTTACGTCTTTCAAGCGGGACTCTCTGATGGTGGATAATGTTGCGTTTGTATGGGACTTGGAGAAAGGTTTTCAATCGACTCGGGGCGAGGATGGAGTTGAAATATTGAAGAGGCAGCTAAATGTGGACCTCTCCGAAGCTGTGATGCGATTGAGAACAAACCATGGCGATAATTCTGGCGATAATACTGGTCAGGAGCGGTGGCAGATGGACTGACGGGACGAGGGGGGATCGAGTTCGCAAAAGTGGTCGGTGGGGGGTGAAGTGAAGTGTTTGGTTTACAATATCTGTGGTTTAAAAAATAAATGTGATGATGTATATTTTTTTGAATTTTTGTTGTCTTTTGATTTGTTTGTATTATTAGAAACTCATGTTGAGCAGAAAGATGCTGATTTATATAAAAACCGATTTGTAGGTTATAACTTGCATTGGGTTCCAGCCGTTAGAGTCTCAAGTTTCGGGAGGGCCTCGGGGGGTCATTTGTATGGCGTCCGCATCCGAACAGTGGGTGATTTCTGCAACTTTAGCCAACTTGAGGGAATTGATGTGATTCAGTACAGAGGAGAGCCCAACCTAACCATAATCCCTGTTTATTTCAGAGATGCTACGTGGAACGAGGATTTTATAAGGGTAGAACAATTGTTGACATTGAATAATAACAATAACTTTTTGATGGTGGGTGACATGAATGCTCGGGTCGGGGTGGCACAGGAGTTTGCCTCTGACATGGAAGAGTACCTGGATCCCCTGAAGCTTTGCAGGAGCTCCAAAGACGCGGTTATTAATGGAAGAGGCAAGAAGCTATTGGATCTCTGTGACAGAGCAGGTCTGCTAATTGTGAACGGGAGAGCGCCTGGAGATAGTCTGGGGGAATTCACCCGTGTCAGCCCGAGGGGTAACTCAGTAATTGATTTATTCTGCATGCAGCTGTCGGCTCTGAATCTTGTCAGGGATCTCAGAGTCTCAGGATCACTCCAGAGGCATACTCCGACCATCTTCCACAGGTTTTTTCACTTGTTGGCCCAAAGTCTGGGGCGACGGTTGATGCTCGATTTCCATTGGCTCTGAAATGAGCACCTAATGACCAGATTAGTTATAAGGATAAGGTTCAGAGTTATCTCGGTCTGTATGGGGATGGCCAGTTTACAAGTCAATCGGCAATCAAGGCGGTAATATTGAAGTGCGCAAGCCACAAAATCTCTTCTGCTGAAATGGCTGCTACGACCAAGCAGAAACCCTGGTTCTCATTCGAGTGCTGTAAGCTTCGGAAACAGGTGTTCAGGCTGCTGAGACTTCATCAAAAGACAGATTCTTCTCTGGTCCTCAATCAATATAGAGAGAGTGTTCATGCATACAAGAGTTTATGTATTGATAAAAAGCAGTCATATCGACTGGGTCAAGCACAGAAATTTGCCAATGTCAGGGAAGGAAGAGAATTCTGGAAATTGGTGAATGAGTTCAAGCTGCACCAGTCATCATCCTATGGTGGAGTGGATATGCCTACATGGAGACTCTATTTCTCTACGCTGTTCAACCCATCTATAAGAGTGCCCATGATCTCCTACGTCCCTCCCTATTTGGAGGATGCAGCCTTGGATGGTGATTTTTCATTGACAGAAGTTAGAGCTTATCTTTCCACTGTTAAAACCAATAAGGCTCCTGGAGAGGATAGAATCCCCTTTGAATTTTATGTCAATGCCCCGGATGAGCTTTTGGAGTTGATGGTGGGGAACTTCAATCACATGTTTTGTGGAGGGGACATCCCAGATAGCTTCCGTAGAGCGCTTGTCTTCCCAATTCACAAGAAAGGAGACTGGTCAAATCCATCTAACTATCGTGGAATTTCGTGTTTGGACACCGATTTGAAGATTTATTCAGGAGTGATGGCAACGAGATTGTCGGTTTGGGCTGAGACCAGGGGCATTTTGTATGAGGGACAGGCTGGTTTCCGCAGGGGTTACTCGACCTTTGACAACTTGTTTACGCTTACCAACATTGTAAGGATTCGGTTCGCCCAGAAAAAGAAAACCTACTACTTCTTTGTGGACTTACGGGCAGCATTTGACAGTATTGTGAGGCACACATTGATTTATAAACTCCATACTTTGGGCGTATCCTCGAAGTGGGTGTCTGCAGTGAGTCAATTATATAGTAGCACAGAGGCAAGGGTCTGGTCAGGTGGTCATGTGTCGGACTACTTCAGTACCCAATCGGGGGTAAAACAGGGCTGTCCACTAAGTCCCATCTTGTTTGCCTTATATGTGAACGATCTGAGTGAGGCTGTGGGGGGTGGTATCCGAATTGCGGGGGCCCAGATCAATGTCTAATTGTTCGCTGACGATGTTGTCCTAATGGCAGATACGCCGATTGCTTTGCAGAAGATGATTGACGGCCTAATAGATTATGTCAATCTATGGAGCTTAGATATAAATCTGTCCAAGTCACAAATTGTTCTGTTCCAAGCTAACTGGGGCCGACTGTCAGGAAGGGAACAATGGTATTTAAACGGACAGAAGATCGATGTGGTAGACTCATAAGTATCTCCGGGTCACCCTCACGTATAACTTGGAGCTGAAGAAGCATTTTATGGAAAAAGCTAAAGTGGCACGTGCAGGCATAAATTCAATATGGACCAGGCTATTCTCGGCAGCTGACGTACCAACTGAAGTCAAGCTCCATGTGTTCAAGGCTACTGTTTGTTATGGAGCACAGTTTTGGGGGTTCTGTGAGTATGAGGAAGTGGAGAAGGTCCAAAGACTCTTTCTGAAGAAGCTCTTGAAACTACCTATGAATTCCCCAAACTATATCGTCTATAATGAAATGAAACAAGAAAAAATGTTCCTAACTACGCTGAAGTTGAATGCCGACTACCTGAGAAGAGTCTTCGAGTTGCCATCTGGTCGATTTAGCAGAATTACTGCATTAGAGATGGTGCGTCGTGAAGTTGGTTGGGCTAAAACTTGGCGTGATATGGCTGCACAATTCATGGGTTTGCAGGCAGTTGACCCATTTAACCCTATGCGTTTTGGTGAGTACGCTAAGGCCGTGCAAGAGGGTCAAAGAATGAGCTTCAGGGAATCATTAAGACTACGAGCCGAGAACGCACAGTTCCACTTGTTATACCGCCACCTCGACTTACACGTGGATTACGTCAGGACTTCTCCCCAGTATGAGGCAATGGTGATCTTAAAATGCAGGGGGGAGTTGCTTAACATCAACTGGCAACCTTGGATAGCAAATAGGACATATCTTTGCTCTCTCTGTAACCTTGGAGTGGACGAAACCACTGAACACTTCCTGGCTGTGTGCCCGATCCTGGGCTACGTTCGGCTTAGATGTTTCGGTCGCGTAGTACTGTCCAGATCTGAATTACTGAATATTCTGAATGGTCCCAACTGGTCAGCTCTCTGTTCATATTTTCGAGAGGCTTGGCGTTACAGGTCGTTTTTAGTGGCGGAGTTCAATTACAATAATAACTAGCTGAAAATTAGTGTGAATCAATGTAACACCCCCCCCCCCCCATAGTTCATGCACTCGATGTTGATCTTTTCATTATGTTTATTTTTAGTTGGTTTTGTTAGTCACTCGATCCTTCTTATACCATGTATCCAGGATTCTTGTTTTGTTCATGTTAGTAAATTGTTTATAGTAATTCTCAAAAATTGGTTACCTACCTTAAAACGGAGCTACCGCTGATGGTCTCGTTGACCAAAGCGCATCATGTTTTGTCCTTTTTTTTTTGGAGTGGCACATTACGGCCTATAGGCTTTACTATTATTGTATTATTATTATATTATATTATTACTATTTGTAAAATCTACTAATATTGTGCTGTTTTGGTTTTTCGGCAATAAACATGTTCTCTCTCTCTCTATCTCTCAGTGGTAAAAATACCAACAGTGCCTACCTAATTTCTCTAGCTGAACATAGCTGTTCACTTTTGTAATGTAAAGAAACATTTGTAGGAATAGGTTATCTTACGAAACATTGATATTCGTTTATCTATAGATAAATCACTTTGCACTGGCTTAGTTCTCTTAGACTTTCAAAATGCTTTGGGTTCCGTTTCCCATCTACTTTGGTTAGTAAACTCAGACAGTTCTTCCACTTTTCAAATTCATCTTGCCAAATGATATCGTCTTACTTATCCACCCGTATCCAAAAAGTTATTATTGGTAATAGAGAATCTAGTTTTCTTCCAATGCAGAATGGGGTGCCACAGGGAGCAGTCCTCGGGCCTATCCTTTTTTCACTCTTCATTAATGACCTTCCCGATGTCCTCCAGCACTGTTCCTACCACCTCTTTGCTGAGGACTTCCAGCTTTACATCTCCGGAAGCATCGATGACGTTGTTGATGTCCTCCACCGCTTGAACACTGATATCTGCCATTTCCTTATGGGCTCGAAGGAATGGAATTGACCCTGCTAAGTCTTAAGCTATAATTATATCTAAAAATGTCATCAACTCTATTTCTATCCCTTCAGTTCTGTTGGGTGGTTTGGTTGTCCCTTTCTCTAACTCTGTGGTTAGTCTGGGTTTGGTGATAAGCAGCACCCCGACTTGGGACCTCCGTGTCAGTCAAGTCTGCAGAAGGGTATATTCCCCTCTCCACCCTCTCAAGAGGCTTAAAAAATTTATTCCGCCTAATCTCAAGTGGAAATTGGTGATGGCTTTGGTTGCTCCACACTTCTTATACTGTGACTCCATTTTCTCCTACTCACTCTCCTCCACTTGTTTGCATAAACTCAAAGTCGCCCACAATGCCTGCCTCCGTTTTGTTCACAATATGAAGCCCCATAACTCAGTTTCCCACTTTATTTTATTTTCCCCTCAAAAGTTATTTTAACCTTCACCACCTCTTACTTATTTTCAAAATATTTCATTCCTTGGTCCCGTCCTATCTCAACTCTGTCATTTCTAAAGCTATCTCTTCTCGCTCAAACGCCCTGAGGATTGTTCGTCACAATACTCGCACTACGGCTAATTCTTTTGGGGTAGTTGGGGCGAGGCTGTGGAATGCACTTCCTCTCCGTCTTAGGTCTGTCCCCGCAATCTGCCAGTTCAAGAGTGGCGTTGGTAATTAAATTTTATGCCAACACTGAATAGTGTATTGTTACACTCCAGGAAAATAACTCTCACAGTCGAAAAGGTTTGGTCACCCTGGCCTCTTAGCTCTGATCGCTAGAGTGTCGTAACTTCGGGAAATTAATTTCTCGTAGTTGTGACGACGCGAGTTCGAACTCCTGTTGAGGTATCAAATATTTTTGGGCCGTTACAGTAGCGCAGTCGAAATAGGACCCGAAAATCATACGAAACAATAATTTATTAAATCCCTCTCGAGCCAAAAGACTAAACACATCACATTTCCTGTTGTTATGCCTTTCATTTCCCCGCTCACTTGAGTCAAAACACACCGTGACAATGACCTCGCTCGACTGCTGACTTGTTCCAGCAAGCATCTGCTGAGCCAGCGGCCTGCAGTTACACTTCATCATCCGTCTGACCCCAAACCAGCCACGACGGCTGGTATTTGACTCGGGGGAAATGTTACGCTCCAGGAAAATAACTCTCACAGTCGAAAAGGTTTGATAACCCTGGCCTCATAGCTCTGATCGTTAGAGTGTCGCAACTTTTGGAAATTAATAATAATTTCTCGTAGTTGTGACGAAGCGAGTTGAAACTCCTCTTGAGGTAGCAAATATTTTTGGGCCGTTACAGTATCCTCCCTCCCTCTTCTTCTTTCTTCCATATTAATCCGCTTTTATTTTATTATTTTATTTATCTATCTTTTATTAGGGCCTCCCATTACTTTAATTTCCCCCAAACATTTATTATCTTTTATAATAAGTTCATTTTGTAATACTCTTCATGGCCGCAATATGCGTCTTATGTAATTTGTATTTGCTAACATTTTTATACTTTTTTATTTTTTGTAACAATTACCCTTGCAATTCTTTTGTGTATAATGGGCCACCAGGCCTTTCACAATAAATGATTATTTTTATTGTAGTATTATTGCTTGTTTCAGCCAACCATTTACCAAATAGTAGCTCATCTGTTTGAGCATAGCCGAGCAATGTCATTTCCATGCTTTATTCAGTGGTATAAGCTGAACTTTTGGAGAGGTCTCTCAGGTTTAAGAAGTGCACAAGGAGAGGGATGGGGCTGCAGCGGGCTGATGTCAGACTGGGCCATTTGCAGCTCCCTCCCCTCCCATACTCCCTCACCACGACGAATTCACAGATAGTGATTCACGGTTCTTCCCTCACCACCGGGCTCCCTCGAATCACAGGTTGGCTCGTGAAACAAATAACCTCCTTATGAACTACCCGGATTCAGACTCCGACCTCATCTACCAAGAAACTTTCTCCCAAACTTACTTCTTTTCATCTCTGTGAAGCTTTTCTCTAAATCAAACAGTTCATGATAACTTCATTGATCTATCACCGACATAGTTATTATTTTTATTCATTGTACTTTGTTTCTTGTTCATTTCTGTTTGTTCTTTCGAAATGACGACTGAATTACTTTGTTAATAATCTGTAATTTGGTTTTTGTCCTTACAAATAAATGAGAAGTAATGCTCCATGGCTGGAATTTGTTATTTCCCCGTTTCATACTCTGTAGACTCCAAAACTGCGACTAGGTGTGCAGTAGGGGGGTCAATTTTCCAAACTCCAGTCAAATTAGTACGAATTTTGCGATTGTGTCTGAAAAGTAACTAGATACAGTTACGATTAGAGATACAAGTAACTGTATCTACAGTTACTTTCCTTCGGCAAGTATCTGTATCCGCGGATTTTGGATACAGTTACAGTATCAGTAAGAGTGTATCTGACGGTAGATACACATTCTTATTTCAGTCTCATTGTTTTTGGGATCAAATCGCTTCTTTTTTTGTAATGCTCTATGAATTTCGTGTATTAGCAGTGTACCATGAATATTTCTGTGGGCTCGATTGTATAGGGATTATTCAAGACAAAACTCAAAAATGCACAAGTTTAGCCATTTTGAGAGGCCCCCATCTTTGAGGGTCACGTAATTTTGAAGAAAGACATACATTTCCGAGTCAACTTAGTGGGTATAGGTCGCGCACTGTAACCTTCGATCAATGAAGTAACGGCAAGGTTACAGAGACCTAAATGAACCATCTGAAATTTGGCCCAATGAGTCGATGTTTGAAGCCTCCTGGGCTATTGCAAGCAAACCGTTTACTTACTGCTCAAAATGTAGGACTTTGGAAGTTGGATAAACTTCAACAGGCCAGAAAAGATGTCGTATTTCGAAGAGATTTAAAAGTAGAAAAGCCCCCGCGATGTTAGTGATCCTGGAAGCCAGAGCGATTTGGATGTGATTCTCCTGAAGCCATGACAAAATGGCTGGAACGTCTGGGTAAAGAACGCATTCAGCTCCTCTGCAGTCCACAATTTTCTTGTTACTAGAAAATTAGAATGAAACTAAGAACCTATTTCTAAACCAGCTATAACATCGTCAAAAGATCAACTTTTGACCAATAAAAAAATCATAAATTTCAAAAATAACTTGAATCCTTGAATGAAAGTTTTTACACGAGGAAAATCGTACTTATTTTAGACGTTAACTGAAAGAGTGTTTTCCACGACTATTTTTGCTTGATGATAATGAACTTACTCGACTTTGAAAGGGTAAACCATTTTATCAACGTGTAGGTGCCAAATTGTACGATCTGAAACAAGGGTATCCAAATAATACTATTGTTCACGATTTTGTGTTTATAAATATATAAAATCAACGATCTAAATCGTTAGATGAACTCGCCTACGTCGCTACAAACCTTTACCTGTAGAGAGTATTGTAGAATAAGGTCTATTCCGCTTCAGGGATAAATTCTACGACCTATTTCTGTCTAAACGTACCTCTTCGAGTTGGGAAAAAAAGCAGTTTGCGTAAGGAGAACCAACTTTTCGTATAGAGATACCTAGGTAAAATATAAATAGGTGGAAAAATATTTAGAAGTATTTATTTTTATACAGTTGGAGGTCTGGTGTTACCTTGGGGTCGACTTCATGGATGTGGCCACTAGAGCCACAAGCAGTGTGGGCCTTGGTGGAGCATTAGAACATGTCACCAAGGCTCCATTGAAGCCACAGTAGAAGCTGTGCCTCCTTCGCATGTATCTACTGCCTAAGCCTAATGAGTTAGTCTTTGGCAGGCTTACTGTGGGGCGGCTGCTCAAGTTAGATCGTGAAGTTTGCTCTGCTGTGCGCTCTTGGCTAGGCTTTCCACCTGGTGTCTCAAGTGCCTACATCCACAAACCAGTCAAGGCCAGTGGGCCTGCTTGCCCTTAGGGGCTCAAGCTGGGAGGTCGCCCGCACTGCTGCTGACCTTGACTGTCAGGCAGCAGTTGTTGTGGTGCGACTGAGCAACACCAACTGCTCCAAAGCCCAGCTCATCTGCTGAGTCCGCTGCTGCTCTGCATGAGTCAGTAGATGGTAAAGAACTCCTAGAGTGCTCTGAATTCCCCCTTTCTTCCCACTGGCTAGAATGGGCTTCAGAGGGCATTGGGGCCCACGACTATCGCCATTTTCACACCGTCCGAGTGGCTACGTTAGCCACCTCAGTGAGGTGTTCAAGTCGCAGGACAGTGGGCACCCTTTGCTGTGCCTGTCGAGGTAAAAATGAGAACCTATACTATGTGGTGCAGCAGTATCCTCGTACTCGCGGTGGCCGCATACTACGTCACAATACGGTTGCCAAGCAGATAGCAGGCACATTGTCATCCAGCGGCTGGGATGTCGAAAGGGAGAGACTGTATCACATGCCGAGTGACCGGGGCAAGAAGCCAGATATTGTTGAGATCAAGCCCGATGGGTCTGCCATAATCCTGAATGTCCAGGTTGTCATTGGCAGCTTGGACATGGAGCAGACCTGGCGGGCTAAGATATACAAGTATGACAGAAATGACCAGCGGCAAGCGATTTGCCAGCTAAAAGGTGTGGCGACCAATAACATCAGGGTCATGGCTTGCGGTGTGGTGCGGGAAAAGTACCACTGAGTTACTCGAGTTGAGCATCTTGGCAGGAGTGCTCCACAGTATCACCACCCACGTCCTGAGGGGGTCTTACTTGAACTGGTGGTCATTTTATAGTGGAACTTCCTTTCATCCCATTCTTTCTCGTTATCTTTCTGCAACTTCCCTCATCCCAAGAGCCGACGTTGGGTAAACCTGGGCGTCCTTCCCACTTTTTTAATTTTATTTATTTGTTTATTTTTCAATTTAATGGTGTGCCCCCTCCGCCTTCAAGGAGATTTGTAAAATAAATAAAAAATAAAAAAGTGTCATTCCAGACAACAACTTACTAACCTTAGGATTGAGATAAAAATTCCGTTCTTACGCCAAAAAATCAAACTTTCCAAACAAAATGACCAGCACTTTTTGAGCACACTAAATTGGCCAATTTTCAAAAAAATCACTAAAAATATTTTAAAAACTGCTAAAAAATTTGTTTTTTAGCAGAATATTGCTCAAATAAAGTTTATCAACTAAGTATAAAATGGAATATTAAAAATTCATGTACGAAATTATGCTGAAAAATGTACTTGAATTGTATTAAAATTTGCTAAAATATCAATAAAAACTGCAATGAAGTTTAAAATCCAGAATTTTTTTTTGAATCGCAGAATATTATTTAGAACGAGTTGTATGCCATAAAATTAGTAGTTAACGATTTATTTTCTCTCTAAGTCCTAAATTATTAAAACAATGTAACATAATTTACGAAAATTCGCTCATACGATCATGCTGCATGACTGGAACTTTTAATTTACCGAATCACCCCAATCAGCTGAGTGAGGTCTTAACGCTAATTTCTATGCTATTTATCTTACAAAGCTGAAATTTGGAAACACCAATTCCTTGTGAAACACTAACCTACTTGAAAGAAAATGCGCTTATTATGTGGCTCACTACGTGAGTGCTGATCAATATTTTTTAATCTAATATAAAATTTTAAAATGACAAAGTTGGAAAAATAAGCAATTATCCAAATAAAATATAAAACTCTGCATTTCCCGCCTTCCAGAGGTCGCCTCCGGACTCACTTTTATTTCCACCTAGAGCATAACAGCTCAATGAAGGCCTTGGAACACACTTTTACTTCGTTAGGTAGTCTGGTTTTCGTGTTCGCTGATTCTCTGGATAGTGTTACCTATAAGAACCTTTTGGGATTGTTTTCACATCGTTTAAAGACTGTACAGCTTATGAGCCGTTCAGATATATTTCTGATGACAATTGAATGAATATGCTAAAGAAAATGATCGCGGGATATTTTTGGAAGTGTTACACGATGATTCATATCTCTACAGATAATGTGATGAGTGTGGTTACACGAGACGTTTGCGAACAATCAATTTGAGACACGAGACTCTAGACCATGGATTCCCAAACTGGGGGGCGTGAAGACGGGTTAGGGGGGGCGTGAGACCGTTCGACCATTCTTTGGGGCAACATCGAGCCAACTCCAGGAGCGAGCTCGTTTTTGCGCCAAAGTATCATATATCATCGTCATATTGATGATATGGCTGAAGAAATAAAAAAACCAGGTAGTCGATGAAATAAAACTATCACCATTTTTTGCCATCCAGCTAGACGAGAGTACAGACGTTGCTCAATGTTCTCAGTTAGTTGTGTATGTTTGATATGTTGAAAATTAATCAATGAAAGACGAGCTACTCTTTTCAACAGAGCTGGAGACCACTACAAAAGCTGTTGATGTGATGAAAGCCGTGTCTGATTTTTTTGACAATCATGGACTCTCGTGGCAAAAACTAATGGGCGTATGCACTGATGGCGCCCTTTCAATGCTTGGTTCTCGCTCAGGCTTCGTGCAGTTAGTCAGAGGGAAAAAACGCTGATGTGACTGGGATTCATTGCTTTATACACCGACAAGCCTTGGCAGCCAAAACTCTTCCAAACGATCTCAATGACGTCTTAAAATTATGTATTAAAACAGTGAACTACATAAAAAACAGTGCACTAAATACCCGACTGTTTAAAATTCTTTGTGAAGATTTAGGAATTGACCACAAAACTGATATTTCACACAGAAGTACGTTGGCTGTCAAAAGGAAACATGTTGGCAAGACCATTTGAGCTCCGAGATGAAGTAACTTCGTTCTTGGGAAAATCAAAAGCAAAATCAGCTAAGCATGAACTTCAGCAAACCTAGTTCTCAAGTAATGTTGGCATATTTGTCAGACTTCCTTGGTTCGTAAACAGAATTAACTTAAAACTGCAGGGTGGAGACTCAAATGTCATAACTCATCGTGATGACATCAAGACGTATGTTGAGAAACTACAACTTTGGAGACGAAAAGTATCAGCAAACCCCTGCAACTTTTCAAATTTCCCAAAACTAGTATCAATCTCAGAAGAAACACGCTTCAAGGAGGTTTTTGAAGGATAAAACTTGTCAAAACAAGTGTCAAACCATTTAGAAACGCTCACTGGTGAATCGGGAAATACTTCCCTAACACTGCTGACGAACATATTTACAGACTTTCAACAGATCCTTTCCATGTCAACGTTGAACATGTTCCAGAAGCCCTGCAAGAAGAATTTTTGGAAATAAAAAATGATTCTTCTGCCAAATATGACTTCGAAAAAATGGAAAAGTCAACATTTTGGATCAAATACTTCCAAGTGTATCCCAGAGTGTCACACGAAGCTCTTCGGTTATTTTTGCCTTTTTCAACCACCTACTTGTGTGAAAAAGCATTCTCAACACTCCTATCAATAAAAACAAAGAATCGGAACAAACTTGATGTTGCTAGTGACTTACGTTGTGCCCTTGCCAAAACTTCACCAAGAATACCAGCGCTAGTAAAGAAAATGCAAGCCCATCCATCTCATTAAGATTAACTTATTTTTATCTTAAAGGCTACTTCATAAAAGCTACGTGTTATCAAATCGTGTTTTGTATAAATAGCAAATAAAAAATTGTTTTCAGTGTAAAACTTGCATTTTTTTCACATCCATTCATTAGTTATGTAAGGGGGGCGTGGGAGGCTTTCATTTTACCGCAAGGGGGCACGGTGCAAAAAAGTTTGGGAACCCCTGCTCTAGACCCTGACCAACTAATCTAACTCTTACTAGGGATTGACTACTTGATGTTATATATCTTTGAGATGTGAGTGTGGTGAGCATCCAGACCACTAATCTAAGCAGAAAACTTATCCGTGTAAAATTTCATGGCGACTGGAGCGCTGGGAATGCTATGCAGTGGGCAGTCGAACTAAAGAACAAGTTAGGGTCTAGAGTCTCGTGTCTCAACTTGATTGTTCATGAACGTCTCGTGTGCAGTTACTCACTTGCCTGGAAATGGTCATTTTAGTGACATGTTTGGTCACAAATCAGTCGTTAAGTCTTGTAGAGTGGATGGTCTGTTCTTATCCTTCTTCTATAGGATGAGAAGAACCCCATCATTTTCTCGTAAGCATTCAAACGAGGAATAAATAACCGTACACTACACATATCATCATAAATTTATTACGTGCCTAAAAGGATAATCTAAGTAGATTGGTAAACAACGAATCACATGGCACCATAAGTTAGGTACCAATTTTTAAAAAATAGTTTGTTTAAAAATATATCACCAGTGTCATGTTTGTTCACTTTGAGTGAATACAGCTTAATTACGGTAAATAAAGCGATTGTTGCGTTGAAAGACTCTTTGCATCGTCCCGAAGATAAGAAAAATAAAATCTTATTTGGCGAATTCGTCTAGTCCTCTCTGGAGTTCCGTCATGCTCATTCCTCTCTCCACAAGGATTGCTGTAACTTTGAGGCGCTGCAAGTCTACAATATTTCTATATTCATCGTCGAAAAAAAGCATTTCCTCGAAGGGAATCCCAGAAGATTTGTGGAAGCTACACAAACACAAATAGGAATGGATGAGTATCAGAATAAGTTACATGGAACCATGAGTATCATTAGATTATAATATTTTTCATTTGGCTTTCGGTAAATTCGAATTTAAATAAAGGAGTAGGTAGGAACATTTTCTGATTTGGAATTTTAGAAAGCAGTAAAAACACAATCAGCATTGGTCTTGATAAAACCAATTGAAATGTGATCCCATTCAACATGTAACCAATAAGACACCTTTTAGGGTTTTGGTCAGTGAAAATAAAATTTGTCTAGTGACAAAATCAAAAGAAGAAATTACACAAATGACTCCTGCAGTCGAAGAGGTTTGATTAAACCGCCCTCAGTATCGCAATTTGTAGGATCACTGTTTCTAAAGAGCTGTCCTCTGAAAAATGCATGAGTTCTAACTCTGTCGGGGTGTCAAATATTTTCGGGCCGTTAGATTCGGCGCAGGACAGTAGGACCCAAATTAATACGTAATAATCTTTCTGGAGCCGGACTGTATCACAATCATGTAACATCACATTCCCTGATGTGGCATCTTTCACTTCCTCACTCACTTGAGTCAAAACACATTGAGACAACGATCTCACTCGACTGCGCCTTCTTCCAGCGAACATCTGCTGAGCCAGCGGCTTGCTGTTTCACTATGTTGATCGTCAGACTCCAAATCAGCCGTGGTGGCTGATATTTGACTCTGGGGAAATATTAAGTTCAGGGAACAGTTCCCGATTGATTGTGGAGCGAATGTAGTTTTGGTGTGTATTATAATAATATGAATGTTGTAAAATTTGCTTAGACAAAAGCTCATTGTGTTCAGAATAAACCAATTCCTGTCCAACCTTGAACTTCTCATTTAATGTAAATAAAGTTCTCTGATAAAGTTAGTACAGTACTGTCTTTCTATCAAGATTTAACAAGGTGCATGCTGGACATGTTCAAATATACCAAAACTGTGTGGTATTCATTCAGTATGGTAAGTACTTACTAACTAATATGTAGGTATTACTAACTTTACTGCTCATATGCGTACTTTTTTCTATAATGTGGTTGGGAGAGTATTCATGAAACGAGAAGGTATTTATAAGCAGCTGTGAGTGCTCTTTTGGACTAAAGCTATGCCCACACTATGCGGAACAAGGGTGGGTACCCCGCAAGAGGGAGGTTATACACCCTATGCTACGACTCGACTGAGGGTGATCTGCACAAGCACATTGAACCAGTGTGATCTGCTTTATTTGATGGCTCTGGAAACTTGGGTTCAGAAGCGATCGCCCTCAGTCACCTTTTCCCTCGATGCCTTCTGCATGTCCACACTCGCTTCCTGTGGGGATCAGCTTTGCGGATCCTGCAGGGAGCCCACCCTCGTTCTCCGTAGTGTAGATGTGGCTTAAGACTCCATAGTGTCGATGTGGCTTAAGACTTCAGACGTAGGGCATTCCTCTAGTCATTTATGACTGTTTCCATCGATGATATACTTGAGTACAACAAACCAAAATCTCCAGAATTCAGTAGAGATTAAAATTCTTTCCTTTTTTTATTGGTTTTCTTTAAATTTATATTGAACCCAATTATACGAAATCCCTCTCAAGACGGACTGTAATCGTCACATTCCCAGACATAACATTTGGCAACAGAATCTAATCAAGATCTACCAAGTCTGGAAAAAAAAGTTTCTTTTCCAAAGCGTTTCTCAGTCTTGATCATGGTTTCTGATTTCTTAACCAATACAGGACACAACACATGCTAATCAAACCAAAGATAAAAGAAATGACAAAGGTAAATAAAATAAATTGTGGGTATCAAGACAATCAAGATCCTAACAAATAGATTGAAGGGTATAACCATAGAATTAAACGGTGGCTTCAGTAAACTATTAAATGATTAGCATTACCTTTCAAAATGAGTGATTTTGCATCCTGGATATATCTCTTTTTGCCAGAAAAATTTATCCCAATCAAAGAGGTGAATGAGCTGGTTGGCTCCTTCAATTTCGGAGGTTCTGGACGCAACACCAATGGGAATGTTCAAATCTTTCAGAGTCTGAAGGATTTTGGGAACGTCAGGATAAAATTTGACTTTCTTCCCTCCCGTGTCAACAACGCTGTCTCTAGAGAAAAGCCACAACATTGTGGACCTTGTTAATCAAGAAAATTAGAACAAGAAATTAATCGAGGCCTGAACACAATGTGACAACATTTTTTACGCTTTGCGACTGTACAGCAAATACAACATTTTAAAACACAGGTAACGTCAAAACTTGTATACTCACTTCACTTTCCTGAAAGGTGGAGTGACATGCGAGTCAACCCAGAATGGCCATAGTGTGTAGTCTGCAGAATATAGACAACTCTTCTAAGCACTGATAAATTTAACGCATAGTAATAAAATAAACATTGATATTTTACGCAACTCGAAAACTCTGTTATAGCAGCTCCCAAGGTTATTTTTTCTATTTTTTCCAGTGTAAGCGTGTATGCATGTTTATATGATACGAAAAATCAAGAATTTGAGCAAGCCCTCGAGGTATCAAAAGTTTTTGAGTTCATGTTGTAATGACTGCTCAGCCAGAATATCACCCACTGTTCATGCAGGGTGCTCACCGAGCCAGAACAAGAGCTCCTCAAACAATAATTGTACAATCAACCTACTTCCTGGGACAGGTTGATTATGATTATATTAGGAAGTAAAGGTGATGTGTGAACACCTGAGGGGGAGTTGAAAATTTTTGATAGTTATACGCTAATATTATAAAGTTCGCAGAAGTTCAATTACTCTCTCGTTACATACTACACAGAAAATCGGTGAACTAGGAATAAAGAGAAGGTGCTGAACTATAATTTACAAATGAAATAGCTCGGATCTATATAAAGTATTGTATAACCCTGAATCAGTTATTTATCTACCTATTCCCAAATTACCATGGAAAAACGTTCAGTTCAAACAAGTAGTGTCATTCGAAATTTGCCCTTGGTGGTGTTCTCTAGAATTATAATATTTCAATGTTTCCCTGAAATATAGTAGAGCGGACATCGCCATGTAATGGAGAATGGAGAGATAGACCGGGCATTACATTCACTCCACCGAGCCATGGAATATGATCCACTCCTTCCCTTGTCTAACAGGCTGTTCCGGATGGTCCCTAAGTCGAGTGTGATTTCGGAAACACGTATTTTCATATTTACTATCCTACCTATTAGGGTAGTTTGATTGATCAAGAAAACGGTTGCTTTTGAGGGTAAGAGCGCTCTGAAAGTACTCTTATCACTGCTCACTGCATCTGAATGCATAGGGTTTGTTCGGACACGTAGTTCCGAACCAGTTCGGAATTCTTCTAGTTCGGAATCGAACTGCAAAGGGAGGGGATGGGAACCGGTTCAGAACTCTTAGTTCTGAACTCCCAGTCCGAACGCCATTTCGTGTAGTTCGAAATTGATAACCTGATATCCTCTCCGTCTTTTTCCCAAAACGTGGTTTACATGTTTGTAATTTGTGTTATAAAAACTATAACTCAATATTTTTATTATACTTTATCAGGTCTGTTAACCGCCTGTTAATGTTTATGAGGCCTGTTAGTATCTTGTGATACTATATTTAAGCAGCAATACCTAAATTGTTATTCAATAAAATGTTTTGAATTTAATTGCGTACTTGCATGTTCAATGTATTTCCGCCCAAGGTTTGACTTTGATGTGTTTTGAAAATGGCTACTGAACACATAAATCTGAACTAAACCTCTTCATCATTAGTTGAGAGTTGCCCTGTCAGGAACTGAACTTGACCTCGGTAACTCCTATGAATTTCATTGATATCCCTCGAGCCATTTTGGAGAATAGACCAAAAAGTGCTAAAACCGATTATCCCCCCCCCCCCCTTTTGTCCATTTAAGAACTTTTTTGCTAATTAGGTAAGAACCTGCCAGTCTTAGGGGATGAGGGGAACTGAATATAATTTGCACCCAGAAGAAGAATAACTCCTATGAATTTCATCAAAATCCCTCGAGGCGTTTAAGAGAAAAGGCAACAACTGCTAAAAAAGACGTTTTTTCACATACTTCGATTTGTCAACCCTAAAATAATAATTTTAGGCTATTTTAAGTAGGGGTACAGAAACCCATTTCTAGAATCGGAATGGTCGCAATCGTGTACCAACACGAGTTACTTACAGTTGTATTAAACGTTAAGGGCAAGATAAATTGAAAATACATCAGATAAAAATGTGAGAGTGAGAACGTGAGAAGGCTGATGACAACTTGAAAGTTTGGCGGGAGGTACGTGCATACGGGGCGGGGCCAAGCTTGTTTACTGCGCATGTCTAGAACTATTAGTTCTGGAAAAAAGACAGAACTGGTTCGGAATGGTAACGAACTACTACGTCCGAACAACGAACTGCTAGTTCGAGGTCTTCCAGAACTGGTTCTCGTGTTGTCCGAACAGCCAAAAGTGGGCGTGTCCAGTTACAAACGGTTACGAACTACGTGTCCGAACAAACCCATAGATTTGTTGGGAGGCCGAATCCATACTGTCGAGACTATTCGGTAGGGGATCCCTACGCTTTGAGTTCCGCGGAGATGCAAATATGGTAGACCAGCGTTTCACTAGTATAGTTACTATTAGATATTGCTCAGCAGCGATTACGCATAGCAACTGAAGCCAAACGGGCTGATAAAAAATGCCACGTCATCCTATCCAATGTAAAACTGAACAGTGTTCTATGTTCCATAATATACGAGTTCTCACATTGATTTGATATACTGCATGCTCCTTATAGTTCCTAATGAACAATTCCAACATTTACCAACTTGAGTTAATTATTGGGAGCAATTATTTAGGAGTTATGCGGCAGCTTACCTAAATCAAAAACCACGAGCTTTGGTAATCTTCCTGGAACGTTGACCATCCTAGAAACTGTTGAGTATAGTTTGTCCAAAATCTTCACGGCGGTGCAGCCTCAGACTCAAATACTGTATTCTGTGCCTCAGACTAGGGTCTAACCTGGAGGAAGAGGCACGGGGATAAAAACAGTGCATTGTACATATCACTAGCTAAGAAGCAAACATACTAACAAACATTTACTGAGAAAGCTTGAGAGTGTTACTCAAGATGTTATTTGCAATCATAGGTAATTGCTGGCATTAGATTCATCATACTTCACAGAGCAGAATATTGTTTCAAAATTCCACTAGAACGAACTTTGCTTCTAGTTCCGTAGAGGCCAGCAAAATTGATAGAGCCGGTTCAACTTCGTAACGGAACACTGTAGATACACAGACTCCCTACTTTCCTAGGGGTTATACGTAAGTATATAAGTTAATTATTACGTTAAACGTAAAGCTAAAGTCAGTTAAACAAGTTAAACTCATTAATTATACACTATTATAAGTAGGTATAATAAATATTCTATTGGTTCGTTCGGATAGACCATCCTGAACCGTTCTACCGAGGCCAAGCTTCTTCTCATGGAAGAAGAGAGTTTTCGATGATGGTGCAGATATGGAAAACGGAAACGGGAATGAAGATGAAACTCGTCCTAAAATAAGATTAGAAATTTATCGGATCTGATGGAACCAAAGCTTGAAAAGGGTAGCTTGTCTGACAAAAATGAAGTTCCCTCGTCTAAATGCAAGCCAGAAACCCCGCTTGACAGTAGTACACCTAAACTCTCAAAACTCTCATCCAAGACCAAGTCGAAACCCACCCGTAAGAAATCTGTAGAATTTATCACTCAGCAGTGACGTGGTATGTCTGTCCAAGAGTTCTTTGAAGCAGGTAAACAGTTTGCAAAATAGCGTTAAACCAGAAAAAGTTTTAGAAAGCAACGACGAGCCTGTTAAACTTTTCACGTCTTCTGAAGATGAAGAGGATGGTGATCCGAAGAAAACTCTCTTCTTCCATGATGCCCCTTATTGGCCGTTCGGACAGTCACAGAACGCGTTCTGAACGTGTGGTTCGCTGTTCGGACAGACCATCCCGAACCGTTCCGAACCCGTATTACAGGTTCTGGATTTTCTTCAGAACATTTGGTTCGGGACATGCGCATCGAAGCAGGATGCGGTTCGTTTTCAGCATATTCAATCCCACGCACAACTGAATTTATCTTCGATTTCCCGCGCATTGTTATCCCCTTATCGGCTTTTGATCGATTTTGTTGTTCTCATTACTAATCACATCGTTTTGAAATTTATTTTCAATATTAAAATAAATTTATATTCTTGTACCTACCCCATATGATTGATAGGTTTAATGAAGGTATATCTCATCATTCTAAATCATCGAAGCGCGTTCGGAGTGCAAAACGTTCCGAACGGGGTTCGGAATATGGTTCTCCTAACGTTCCGTTCTGAATGCAGTTCAGAACGATCTATCCCAACAAACCTAAAGTTCCTTCTTCTCCTTTCCCTTTTATTTATATAGACGTGAAATCTTCTCCGTGTGTCCATAATGGGTCATTCTATGAAGGGGATGTCTGAGAAAGGAGCGTTCTAGCGCATCCTTAAATTGAGGCAAGGCGAAGTCGAAGTTATTTCACCTTGTTGTCATGGTGATGAGTAAACCATGCGAAAATGCGCCATTTGTAGCCACAGCTGGACAACTGCATAACAATAGTCTTACCTAGTTCCTAGTCATTTTCATTATTATTTGTAATATGCAAGGTAATAAATTGTATGCAAATTACATGAAGTTATTATCAGGTGATGACCTCAAACGCTACGAACACAAGATTTAATCTGTGGGGTAGAGATCCATATGAAATGTGTGTTGGGGAGTTGACATACAAGTGTTCTAGATGATGTTGTGGATTACCTTTCTAGTTTTAGAACTGTTCTTTGAATCAATTGAAACTAAAAATCTTTAGAGTAGTACTGTGAAAGTGGTCATGTAAGGGGATGTGCTATGAGAGCTCTGCCTGCCGGGAATAGTAATTATCGCATGTGGAAAGATGAGTTCCTAGAGGGGAGGTATACCTACATACTTTCCGTATATTATTTACTTGTTCATGTACTTCATTGATAAAAACGAAAGTAGGTACCTAATTACCTTTTTTGTCCCTAAAATTGGCGTAACTGCAAAACTCGCGCAAAAACTGCACTGCCAATGCCATCTTTATGAAATCTTACCTTCAGAAGAATGCATTCAAGTTTCTTCCTTGCAGCTGGTTTTTAATTCATGTTGCATATTCCCTGATTCGGTATTTGACAAACTTGCTAATCAGTGGTTGTATTCATCGGCAAAGCAACGACCCACCTACTTTGTTTAGGCACTTTAAACCAACAGCAAATCTGGTAGGACCTACGTACCTGCCTACCTTAGTAGTTTCGTTTCTTGGTGTAGCAACAACCTGCCTTGTTTACTTTGACAAACTATCAAATCTCTCCTTTTATTCATTCAATATAACAAGTAAAGCTTCCTCAGTTATGCATAGTACTACGAACTTATAATAAAACGCTGATGAAGCTACTTGAGCAATGGCTAGGTACCTACACAGCAGTACAGACACCTGAGGAATGTGCAATCATCTTTTCTTTACTATTTTTCAGGTAAATAGTTATTCTCAAAGCCTAAACGAATGAAGTTCTTTAGTTTTCTGACACTGATTAACTACAATTGTTAGTAGGCTCCTAGTCCAAATAAAAATTCGTTCACGTTAGATTGGTATCGTTGACAGCAATCTACAATCAATTATTACGCTGTCAGGCTCGATTATTATAACATTTACCTAGTCGAATTGAAACTTTTTATTGTTATAATTATAATTGTGGTGAAATCCACCCCCTCTTGTCAACAGCCCTTTTCTGGGCTACCAAAAAGAGGTAGATACAACACAAAAATATTTACAAGACGTCGAATTATAACTCCGTCAAACAAAATATTTCACCAGAGAGAAAATACTAAATTCTCTCTCAAAAGTGAAATATTAAAGAATAACACGCAAGGCGACCTCCCCAAACATTTATTGGGCGAGAGAGATGCGACAAACATCTCGAAACAAGTCGCCTTGAATGAGAAACCTCAAACAGGAAAACTCAAGGTCGTTCAGCCACCCCCGGGGACCCCGTCACAGCGACGGACGCAGGGAAACCACCTCGAAAGACCAACTCAGCTATCGTATGCACAGATACTGAGAAAACACTGTGCGAACCAATGAGATTGCACAGTCGAATTTATGAAATTAAGCGGACCAACCAGGAGGCGGCCACCTCCCTATAAATACCCCGCTGGGAGCCCTCCGAATTTCATTCCACTCTCCGCTCTCGACGACGACACACTCTGAAGTACGAAGAATTCTACACGCTCTACGCTGACGAACCTTCTGCCTTACGAAGTCATCTCAAGAACGGCTTCCTACTGCTTTCTACAAGCCAGACCTTCTCTCCACACAGATTTCGCATTGGCATCTACGAGTCCAGTGATTATTCATCCTGCTCATTGCCCAACGTAGTTCATCTGTCAGGACGCCACCCGGTACAGCTATCGATATTCTCTTTAGCTCGTACGCCCGAGGGACGTTCCGAGCCGTGTCGCCCGGGTTTCGTAGCATTAAGCTCGTAACCGACCGCTGTGGGCACGCCGGTAAATTACTCAGCTCCTCCGCTCTAATTTACCGTCTAAGGAAGCCTTTTTCAAGGCTACGAGGTAGGACCCTGACATCCGAGCATTGGAAAGACGCTCTGTCAAGCGAGTCCACCTCCAAAACCCTCTATTTTTCATACATAGAGGCATCGAAACGAGCTAAAACTCGATCATTTCGATGGAACGTCGGCCTTCCTACTTCCCCTTGCAAGGGGAGGTGGACGACGGCGAAGCCGGGCCGAGTAGCCCACGTAGTGCGCCCTACCGGCCACACGGCGAGTCCGCTGAACCCAGCGACAGCGCAAGGCGCGACCCTCACGTCCGGATCGCCTTCTCGCCTGACGTATTCGTTCGAGAAACGTTCGAACAAGCCTCGCCTATACAAAAGATCGAGGAAACCTTTCAGACTCGCTCTGAAGCCGATCATTACGATCGGACCAAGCTGTCCGAATACCCACGATATTCGACGCAGGCTTACCCGGCCGATCCGAGTGTCAAATACACTCCAAATGTACAAAAACCGAAGGATACTTTTCAGTACCTCAACCAAGCTCAACATATTCCCCTTTCAGATATAAATCTAAGGCCGGAATATTACAAAACGGCTCAGTACCAAACTGATCGAACCCAGCACTTGCTGCGCGAGCCCAGCGCTCCACGCGACTGCGACACGAACTATCTCCACTTTCAGTCCGCCAAACCAGTTGACCTTGGCGGATCCGCCCGCATTCCTCGCGGGAATGACCCGGAGACCAACCCGCATAACCGGGATATAAATGTCCGACTTGGCCTACCTATGCCAAGTAAAACATATCTAAATCCACTACAATAATATTATACTTTTTCAAAACAAAACTGTTGAAAAATAGCCTTATAACCACGAATTATGATGACGTCAGACGGCAAACCTCTTGTGAGAAATAGGTTGGTTTAGTACCGTAAATGGTGGTGAAGTGGGTACAGTTTTGATAGTTTTCCACCTCTTCCAGCCACAATTTTCATAATTTTTTTGTGAACTTCATACTGAAGTTACTTAAATAACCACTGAAGTAACTATCAACCTTTCGAACCACGTTTGAGTTGTTGAAATTCATCAATTGCAAGCTCGAGGGTGGGGGGTTAAAGTTGTACTATCTTCTCCCACACTTTGGTGGTGAAGATGGTACACCGTCGTTTTACACTTCCAACCAGGTTGCAGAGGCTTCTGTACCAACTTCACCATCGTTTTTAACATCTACTTTCTTTCTACAAGTGGAGGGATGATGGGAAAATGGGACTGAAAAGGTCTAAGGTTGAATCAAACACAAGAAAAAAAATTAAAAGGTCTTTATTTAGCAAAAAATGTGTTTAAAAGAGAAAGGGGCTTTATTTAGCAAACAATTCGATCAAGTTAAAGGATTTTTGGGTAACTTCCCCAGGAACAACAAAACGGTATCTACGTATCTTCAAATAGTAGGAATCAGTCTTTTCAACATACCTACTCGTAGGTAAGCAAAGAAAACGACTGTACCATCTTCACCACCTAAAACTTGATTTTTTACAATTTTGGCTTCAGGAATTTTTCTTAAAGAGATAATTTGGATTTCTCGACGGATTTCCAATCCCAAATAGATGTGTAACCAAGGAAATACACTTAATTGGTGATCGCTGTTAAATTGTCGCAGCCCCAGGACCCCAGGAGCAGTTTGGCAGAAAACACAGCTCACCTTGATTATCACGTTATCACTAATAGTGTTATCAGCGTCAAAGAGTACATGAGAAGAAGGTGCCCCTAATATAGGTGCCCTTGAACCCCCCTTTTCCCGCCAAATGTCCATTTATTCGGAAAATCCGTCTTTGTACCATCTTCACAACCGGATCAATCTTCACCACCATTTACGGTAGCGATTCATTGATGTAGGGCAGTCATGGCCGACTTTGGCTGAAACGCGAACCTACTCCAGGCGTGACGTCACGAGAATATGGGCCATATTGGAGCGTCGCATTTCCTTAGTTCAGCCGTCAGTGTAGTTAACATAGGGGCATATATAAGAGCCCCCCCCCCCCAAATGAGGAGAAAATGTTAGACAAACTTAACTAATTTGAGTTTATTCATCTTTAGATATTTTGGAATGCTCATCTTCACTACCAAAAAAAAAATAAAAATAAAATACTTAAAATAAATAAAAAAATAAAACTTGTTTTAAGGAGTTTTAAAGTTAGTTTTCTGAATTTTTGAGCTAGATCAAAATTCCTTGAAACAAGTTGTTTTATTTTTATTGTGAAGAAAAGCATGCCACCAAATCTAAAAAATTAGTGTTTACCATCCCCATCATTTAGGCAAATATTACTTAATAGGAATTGTTGTAATTCATAATTTAAAATTTAGATGTCCCAAGGGTTTTCCATTTCAAATTTTAGCTTCACGGGTTCCGCAACTTCAGCAATACCCACTGTAAATACGTGACATTTAGGCGTCCAGTGAGTCTTTTCAGGGACTCTGGGTATGTACGATTTCGAAAAATCGGGACAATCCTGTTTCCCGACAATCACCACACCCCCGAGGCCTGAATTTAAAAGAAATTTGAATAAATAAAATGCTGAAATTCTGTTTTCAGCGATACCCCTGAAAATGTGCCCTCGATGCATGTATTCTGTTGGAGACAAAGGAAGGCGCACAGGTTGTATATCAGGTTTGTTCGATCAATTTCGCAGTTTGACTGTGATAATTTTATTTTTTCATACCTAGTAGGTACCAGGACGTTTTTTCTCCTTCAGAACCAGACTTGATTAGTTCTTGGTGATGCGTGAAAAATGTAAAACAGAACCATTAGCTTTTGGAGTATGTACTGATATTTGTGCATTTAATAGGGTATCTGCGTGTCAATAGGAACAATGAGGTCAAAGAAGAATAGAGAACGTGCAACATTAAGCCACATCCTTCTACTATAATTATAGTCTGTCATGATTTTATAAGTTGTAAGTGAGCATTGTAGTTGTTGGATGTTGGACCAAGACTAATATACTTTAGTTATGGATTTTTGCCGTGTCCTTCGTAGGTTTAGGTGTTTGAGGGTAGAGAATTTTTCATAGCTTTAGTTTTTTCACTTCAGATTGTGCATATCTCTACATAAATTTTGAATATTTCTCAGTTTAATAACAAATTGAACCTAGCAAATCAAACCATACTTATACGGTCATAACTGAGAGGTTCAACCTTCAGACAATGTGTGTTCCTCCACACAAATGTTCACATCTACTCCGTTTCAACACAGTTGACGTAAAAAACACCTCCAAATACAACAGGTTATCACTGAGATGTTGAAGAGGGCCTATTAAGCTTATCTTTAAACCTGAAACAATTAATAATAAGCTCTGATGAGACCACAAGACGGCGAAAGCGCTCAGCTAACAAATAAACCAAATTATTTGAGAAGCCTATGAAGAATTCTCTACCCTCAAACACCTAAATATGCTTTAGCAGAAGATGGATTTGGGGACTGTGTAATGATAAGATCCATGCTAAGGTTGATGCTAACCTACCCGACCATGTCTGACATAAACCATAACAGAGCAAGAGAAGAACCACCACCCTTTTATATGTAAATAATAGTTAAGTAGAGTAGGTGGTTATGAAGTTTGAAGTGAGTTAGTTATGTGGGTTTTGCTAACATGTTTTATTTATTAAAAATGTTTTGCTTTTATTACGTGATCTATTCATTGTCAGAAAAACAGTAATACTGGTTTTCGTAACAATGATATGGAGAGAAAGAGAGTGTTTGAGATCAAGAAAAGATTTGAAGGATTGGACCAAACCAAAGCTGTGACAAACGGTAACGCTGGTTTCCCATTACCTAAACATAGTCATAAAGTAAATAATATTTCACCACAATCTTGCCATAGCGAAGGGTTGGAGCAGGTAGATTTGACGGAGAGGACCTTAGTGTTCAAGAGAACTAACTCTACATCTAGTTCTGTCGAGGGCCAAAACAGTTGTGGTAAAATAAAAAGATCGCCTGCTTTTAGGTCGTCTAAGAACGATTTTTGTGTCGGGCCTAAAGTAAAAGTTGGCAGCAATCAACCCAAAAATGTTGCAGAAAGTCCGTTACCTAAAGGACCAGCTCCCCAGAAGCCTCCCAGGACGTTCGTCCACAAAGTAAGAGGCGACGGTGAAATCGCGGAATCGCCTTCTCTCCCAACCTGCAGTGATCAAGAGCTGAAGATGAGAGACACTGACGAGAAAAATAACAACAAGCCCACCTTCAAGAGATCCAAGACTGAGCCTCTCATCATGCTGAAGAAACTTGAAACCGTTCTGAAGGTCCACAAGACTTCTGTGACGAGGATGAAGGAACCTCCACCGCCACCCCCGACGAATGGGAATATTTACGATGTGCCTTACGATGACCGAAGACAGACGTCCCCACCTGTAGAGAGCTCTCCGGCCAAGCCGCGACATTCGCCGGTTGGTCCTGTCAAATCTCTTCAATCGCCCTCAAATCCTGCCGGATCGCCTGCAGAGCCCGTTTACTCTGAGCCATGCATTGTAGGACCCAAGTCACGGACTCCACCAGGCCCCAAGTCTTCAAAATCCTTGTACTACATGGTTAGTAGTGCCTTCATCTATTCTTAGTTTTAACATGTACACTTTAACTAACAGACTAATCATATGTATGTCGGGATTCGTTGCTTTCGACCTCAGATCGGATCCAAATCCCTCAAAAACCCTTGTACCTACAGTGGCTAATTTTGTAGTGAAAAATTGATTGTTAGGAATGGGCTGACAAGGAATGCGGGACGTCATCTGTCAAATATATCATTTTACTCGGAACTCTGAAACTACCATGGAACTAGAGAGAGGAAGGGCTTACTGAGCTGTAAGGAACTAATGTAAGGAAATTATATCAAATGTTAACTCAGATTCATGTTTTTTATTTGATCAATAGCTTCCATAAATTGTTTTTAACGGAGATCCGAAGTTAACTCCTGTCTATATTTTTTAGGTACTGCGGAAATATTTATTTTTCTTTTATGAGGGAATGAACGTCCTCCCCATGCGTAAACTTTACGTTGGATACTCAACATGTCCCGCTGTGCGCGCCCCTACCGAGCTGAATTTTAACCAAGTTCCCGCACAGTCAGTTCGCACGAATAGGTTCCGTTGAATGAATTGGCGCCTCAGTTTTTATTAATCTGTTTCCGCTGCTAAAATATAGATTAGATGAGCTTATTTCCATTGCCAGTTGACGCTAGTTCGAATTCAGGTCGGCAGGGGCAAGGACAGCACGACATGTGTACCTAGTGTCTAGTCATAGGTACTTAAGGTAAGTCAGAGAGAGCGTGTCGTAGCTCAGTGACACACAGTGGGTTTGTTTGGGGGTCCTCGTGAGAGAAAACTCTCTAGCAATCTACTGTGGAATCGATAATTTATTTGTACGTTAATTTTTATTTATCCTATGGTCGTCTCCAGCCCTCTACCGTTGATTGCTCTAAATCCTGATTGTGTATGAAAGTAGTTGATGTCGGTGGGGATGTGTGATATAAGGCAATTATTGAATGGTCATCAATGGGTCGTTACAGTGGCACAGTCGAAATAGGACCCGAAATCATACGAAACAATAATTAATTAAATCCCTCTCGAGCCAAAAGACTGTAAACATCCCATTTCCTGTCGTTAGCACCTTTCACTTCCTCACTCACTTGAGTCAAAACACACCGTGACAATGACCTCTCGCTCGACTGCTGACTTGTTCCAGCGAGCATCTGTTGAGCCAGCTAAGATATGCGTAGGTATATTGTATGGTATTGATACGTCTGTTGTTGTCTCGAGTATATAAACTGTAAATTAAAGAAAACGAGATCAGATCACCCTGAATTTCAAGCCCCATCAGCGCAGAAATGTAATCCTACGAACTATTACTTACCCCTAATTACGTGGGGGTTGCAATGACGAAACGTCGCCAATAATATTCTTGAATGCCGAACTTAGTACATATCTTTCTAGAATTCACCCTGGAGATTTGTCTATTTTCACGAAGGCACCACTCGTCCAAGTTATACACAACCGAATTTGACGAATTATTGGATTAATTTCCTCGATTTTTTAAAAGTACGGGAATCTAATATATGGTATTTAACTCCAGGAAAAGGAATTTCGATTGTCATATCTTTCCCAGCCCCTCCCTCATACTCCCCTTGGAATTCAAGAAGGGATCCTTCGGCGGAAATATATACAATCACCCCCGCAGGAAAAACACGAGCCCGATGTTGGAATGATTGCTTGAATCGTAATCAATGCGGTGTACCTAGTAATCGGCCCAAACATATACAGTACTATCTAGACATATATTTTTCTTCGCCGATTATTTCTTAATTACTCTGTAACTATTTGGTGTCGTGGAAAAGTAACAACAGTAGATGAGAAGTAAAGCATCATCACTTCTAACAAAATTAGCAGAGGTCAATAGCACTTCAATTTTTGGGTACGTCCTCCTCAGTTCATAATTGTTTTACCCTGATGCGTCACCTGAATCTATGAGGAGGCTCTGTTCAATAAAATCCAGTTAAACTTGCTATTACCTGTTACGGCAAGGTATTGTAACCCATAATAGTTGAATTATATAAGCTGTATTGTTACTAGGATTTTATTGATCAGAGCCTCCCTCATAGATAATCTGTGAAATCAACTGTTTACCTCACTATAAGTAGTCCTTGCACGTGTGCACATTGATCGCTGCGCTCACAAGTGGCAGCTGAGCGAAACAGGGGTTACCATAATATGCTGCTCAACGAGATCCCTCTCGATTCCTCATAGGTCTTCTGAAATTCTATTCATCCAAGCTAGCATGAATGTTATTCGATTCAAAACAACTATGTGTGCATAGGTAAGTTCAACAACAATGAAACAAAAGAATTTGATGTACATACGACGTAAACTACCACAATTTTATTTGTTATTTTCTTTTTTGCTTGTCAGCTATTATTATTGTGTTTTTCTCGGTAGATGAAATTCCTTGACATGTCCAGATCAGCAAGATATTCTAGTTGTTTGTACAACTTAGGTAGACTTAACCATTACCGGTGGGAAAACATTGAACCTTATTTCCACTCAAAAATCGCAGCAGTCGTTTTTCTTTGGTATCCCAACAATGATTGGCATGGTAGATCCATCCCTAGTCGTCTTAGTTAACTTCCTAGGGTGAACAGGAGACAATTTAGCTCACTCAGCTGATTATGAAAGGGCCCATCATTTCAATCGTCTCTTGTTGTCGTAGAATGTCACTCCATCAAATTTCAACATCCTAGGGTGGACAGGAGATAATTTATTTCACTTAGTTTATCAGCACGTAATTTATAATAATGATAAAAGTTCCAATCATGCAGCATGATCGTATGAGCGAATTTTTCTTAAATTACCTATCGCATTACATTATGCTAATTATATTGAAATTTATGGAACTTCAGGAGAAAGAAATAGTTAAACACCAATTTTAGGGCAAATAAAACTCGTACTAAATAAAATTCGGAGATTTAAAAAAATGTGGATTTTTAAGTTTTTTTGTTGTTGCAGTTTTTATAGATTTTTCAGCAAAATTTTGTGCAAACATTTCTTAATGTCCTAGTTAGTCATTGATAATTTTGTTTTGCTAAAATTCTGCTAAAAATCACAAATTTAACGCTTTTTCGCCTTTTTAGCCATTTTTAGCGATTTATGAGCAAATGTTTTGAAAGTTACCAATTTAATGTGCTCAAAAAGTGCGGGATTTTTATCTCAATCCTAACGAGAGTTATCGTCTGGAATGATATATATATATATGTTATATACATTTGAAAAACCGCAAACTTCAGGAATTGTTTCAGAATGCCTTAAAACGGATTTCAATGAAAAAAATTTTGATTTAAAAAAAAAAATTTGAGCCATTGCAGTAGCTTCATTTTTTTTTTACGGAAATTCGCTAATGAATCATCGTATTGTGTAATATTGAATTATTTTGAAGTTTGAGCTTTTTGAGTGCAAATAAATTGTTAACAATTGATTATAATAGCCAAAAAACGTATTCTAAATAATAATCTGCTATTCAAAAAGAGATTTTAGATTTTTTGCTAATTTTGCGGTTTTTATAGATTTTTTAACAAATTTTAATGAAATTTAAGGAATTACATATTTCAGCATATTTTGTACATACATTTTTGAATGTACCATTTTATAGTTAATAAACTCTATTTGCGCAAAATTCTGCCATAAAATGAAAATTTAACGATTTTTAGCCGTATTGCTAGATTTGGTCTTGGCTTCTACTACTACTACTACCTAATTTCATAAAGCATGCATAATTCTGCCCTTCGTTTCTCCCGTCCGTTTCGACCCTTCAGCCCTTTAGTACTCGGGTCTACAGCACTTGTATATTTTGTAATATAGGTACTTCTTTATTTACAAAGCTGTTAGCAAAGTATAAAACTTTCATTTGCATATCACTAAATGTGTTGTTTTTAGAGCTGTTATACGGCTGTGCGTTGGATGTTTGAGTTTTATATTCGTTGACAGACAACCTGATCTTCCTGGTAACTGAGAACGCTTTTCCTCTTGAATTGTCAATCGTCATCTTTTGAATGAAGTGAATTTGGGAACGAAATTAAATCTTCCCGGTTGTAACAAAATGCGTTCTGGCTCATTCTAAAGTATTCGTGAAATTTACACTCCTTGTCCACCAACCTTTTATATAATGTTACGATCTCTTCCTCCGTTCCTGGTAGCCTCTAAATGGAGTGAACCCATTGTCGTCTTCTCTCCCCCCCTCATTTTTTTCTCGTCTAAAAGCAATGTTACTGCTGTAAGATCTTGCTTGCTGAAATTCATGACTACCTAATTGATTGCCAAAACCAATCCGAAAAGGTCATCTTCGGTGACCTATGATCACCAGAGAACACTGACTGTTGTGGCTCGCTGTGACGTCGATGATTTTGAATTCCAAATTAATTTGATCCTGGTAGGTCGTAGTCGTTTACTCATCCATGCTCCCTCTTCTCTGATTGGCTGTTTCAAGGAAGCACCCTCTCCGCAGTATTTTTCCATTCTGTGTTTCACATTTCACAACTGCTCCTCTCCCACTTGAGTGGGAGACAAACAAGCCTAATTCGTAAATGTAAATAAATTTAAAACTAGGACATATAGGTATGTTTTACTAATCGAAATTAGAGCATTTCCCCAGAAACGGCTTGGTTGTACGTGAAAATCCAAACAAAAAATTTCGTGACAAATCCATGTAACGTTTTTCGCTTGTTAATCCAAGTTTCGTGACACTTCCGCGTAACGTTTTCGGGCAGTTCGCTCAAGGCTATAGCATGTTCATTTTTTCAACTTTCTGAACCTCTTTTGTACTACCATCATATCACTTAACTTTGAAGAAGAAAAAAAAAAAAATTGCTGAAAAGTGTTGCTAAAGTCTCTTGGTAATATTTTCTATTGCTGGAGTCTATTGCTAACTTCACTCCGGTTGACCACATAGGTAACACAAAAAAGTCTTTTCTGTGTTCTCTGACACTGACGGTATGAAAAGCACTGACACTGAGAGGTACGGTAGTGTATGAATGGCAGTGAAAATTTCATCGCGGATGCCACTGAAGGCTACGACTCACGGAAAACAACGATGCCGGTACGTCACGGATATGTGCGAATGTAGGTACGAGTATATCCGCGAAGATGAAAGTTGGATACACAAGGAAAAAAAGCCTCCATCCGCGCACTGGAAATTCTATTAGTCACCGCTTGGCGTTCGCACCGTATCGAGAAGCTGGATTTAAGACGATGTTTTCCTCCTCTTACTCGTTTTTTTTGTGAGTCTCGCTGAGCCTCTGACGGCCTCTTTCGCCGGCCGCGGATTTATAATTAGGGACGTTCGATACGTCTGTAGTATCGTTACTAGTACTCATTCAAGTAGGGTCAGGCGGGGCAAGTCTCTTATTTTTATTTCGCTATGAGGCCACTCTGTTTTAATAAGTTTTTTAGCAAATGATAGAACAGGTGTTTATTATCACCTGATAACAATTTTAACCTCCTCAGTGAACAAGTAGGCGTAATTGGAACCGTTTTCCACGAAGCCTTCGTCCGATATCAGAGTGTGATCTGAGGGAGGAACAGTTGTAAATGGTTTTCTTATCTAAAACCCTTCCTTTCCTGTTTATTCCACTGTTTATCTTTCAACCTTTTGTCTCTGTATGGACTGCTTACTTGATAACTTCAAGGCTACAAAAATTGCTGCAGTAAATTAATAAAACGTTCTTGCCCCTCTTTTTTTGACGGTGGGGCAAGTGCGTTTTCAAATAAGGGGCAAGTGCGTTTCATTTAAAACCACATGAAATTACCAGGAAAAACTTTTGTAACTTTAGTCACGGCGATGGATTCAATGCAAAATGTACAAAGTTATCCGCAAACCAGGGATAATTTTAATTTCTCCCTTGATGGGAAAAACAAAAGATCATGGATATGTCTAGTACCTACTGCTTACCAGTAGGTACCTACTACTCAATTGTATACCAACCATGTAGTGCCTCCTTTTCACAAGATTATTCCATTATGGTTACAAAACAATATTAGTTTATAACTTAGAGTAATAAATCAGCATTCCTTGACACTACAATGGCTTCGAGGTCATGGGATGTGATAAAATGAAAGCATTCCGAAAACGCTGCAAATTATTTCACAAAGGTTTATTATTTTTTCAATTGAGTATGATCGTAGTTTTAGTTGGCTTGCGTACGTCATAAGGCCCGTCCAGACTCCTCGGCGTGTCCCATTTCGAGTTGCCACAACCTATAATTCTATAATTATATACGCATGTTTATATTTCTCGATTTGAGCTCCTATCTATTCAAATAGTTATTGCCTTAATAATATCATTATCTAACGACGTACGAAAAGTCGAGAGGATATGTTATTAAATATGCGTAGGAAAAGCATTGGTATTAACACACAAATATGACCTAGAAAAAAACATATATAGCATTTCCGAATTGAGTTAAACTTTTTCCATTTAGGTTTAGTCCTTTTCCATTTAGGTTTAGTCCTTTTCCATTTAGGTTTAGTCCTTTTCCATTTTGGTTTAAACCTTTTCCATTTAGGTTTAGACCTTTTCCATTTAGATTTAAACCTTTTCCATTTAGATTTAGACCTTTTCCACTTAGATTTAAACCTTTTCCATTTGGATTTAAACCTTTTCCATTTGGATTTAAACCCAGGAAATTATCGTGGAGTTAGAGGTAAAAGTACCCAAGTCACAAATTCAACACGTGGGAAAATCAAATGCAGAATATTATGATTATTTAACTGTTGTTATTATTGGTGATCAATATCATCAAACTATGTATCCAACCTAAGAAAATAATCATATTTACCAAACTAACTTTTGACATTTTAATTTGATTTTTGCACAATATGGATTTACCTCTTCGATACTTTTACCTCTAACCCGACGTTATTATGCCACAACTTGAAAATTAAATCATGCAAGTGTTTTTTTATGCACAGAAATGTAATATATATAATAATTTAATTTTCAAGTTGTGGCATAATAACGTCGGGTTAGAGGTAAAAGTATCGAAGAGGTAAATCCATATTGTGCAAAAATCAAATTAAAATGTCAAAAGTTAGTTTGGTAAATATGATTATTTTCTTAGGTTGGATACATAGTTTGATGATATTGATCACCAATAATAACAACAGTTAAATAATCATAATATTCTGCATTTGATTTTCCCACGTGTTGAATTTGTGACTTGGGTACTTTTACCTCTAACTCCACGATAATTTCCTGGGTTTAAATCCAAATGGAAAAGGTTTAAATCCAAATGGAAAAGGTTTAAATCTAAGTGGAAAAGGTCTAAATCTAAATGGAAAAGGTTTAAATCTAAATGGAAAAGGTCTAAACCTAAATGGAAAAGGTTTAAACCAAAATGGAAAAGGACTAAACCTAAATGGAAAAGGTTTAAACCAAAATGGAAAAGGACTAAACCTAAATGGAAAAGGACTAAACCTAAATGGAAAAAGTTTAACTCAATTCGGAAATGCTATATTCATGCCTCGAAGGAACGCTGTACCCACCTCATGGTGCCGCGGCGCCTCCTCCCACTCCACCCCCCGCTCACTCCCCTCACCACCCACCGTGACCCCCTGCCAAGCGTGCCAGGCGTGCGTGCGTGCGTAAGTCTAACATAGCCTTGAAATGACACTTTTTCGCCCGTTTTTGGCCCATAGCATCTATGGGAGTAAAGCGATCGGGATGGTTAAACGTTAGGACCAACTAGACCCCAAATGGAGTCTATGTGCGAAAGGACGGGTTTTTTGAGTCAATTCTTAGGCCTTTTATGGCCCGGACGGCGAACGGCGGACGGACATTTCAAATTTGGATTCTACGCACCTTGAAACGTAAAGTGACAAAGTTTGAGGGGGGGGGGGGGGGTTATAAAAATTGTTTGCTATACGATCACATAGGCTTATTATTGGAAATAATAAACCAAAAGTGGCGAACGATTTTCCTACTATGAAAACTATGGGAGTTACTCTTCCCTAGTAACTCATTGGTTGTACGTGAAAAATCAATAGAAATTCTACCTAGCCTTCACTTTTCGAGTTAATAATAATCTAAAGTGCCGGGTCGTCACAAATTTTGGTGTCGTTACGCAAATTTTAGAATGACCCCCAGCCAAAAGACATATCCATGTCAATAAGAAAAATCAAGGTCTTGAAGCCCAGTTTCCATCCAAAACCTCTTCTTCAACCCTCACGCACAACCGCACGCTTCTCGCAAACCTCAGTCCTATCTTATTCTGCAAAACTCTGGAGTCTTCAAATTCTCTCTCAAGCAAACCTCATTCCCCAACCGACAGCGAATCAGAGGACAACCAACAAGTGGATGAGTTTATTGACCTATTTATCAACTCAGGAATTCATGTTGAATTGCTAAAAATGATCTATTTTGTGGCGTTTTATTTCTCATAAACAATTCATTTTAAATTATACCTAAAATCTACCTACTTTGGTTCATTTTATCTTTATTATTTATTGGGAAGAAAGTTGAAAACGCACTTGCCCCCTGTGCGTTGTTTGAATGCTTCTAGGCTTCTAAGATATTGTTACAACCGGGAAGATTAGTAATTATATTCGCGAAAATTTCGTTCCCAAATTCACTTCATTCAAAAGATGACGATTAACAATTCAAGAGAAAAGCGTTCTCAGTTACCAGGAAGATCAGGTTCTCAACGAATATAAAACTCCAATATCCAACGTACACCCGTACAACAGCGCTAAAAAAACACATTTAGTGATTTGCAATGAAAGTTTTATACTTTGCTAACAGCTTTGTAAATAAAGAAGTAGGTACCTACAAAACAAAGGGCATACACATGCTGGATACCCGAGTACTGAAGGGCAGAAACGGGGGGAAACGAAGGGCAGAATTATGCATGCTTTATGCAATTAGGTAGTAGAAGCCAAGAAGCCAATACCCATCGTTTTATAATTTGTTAAATTATATTGAAATTTGAGCAATTTGAGTACAAAGAAATTGTTAAAAGCCTATTTCATGGTTAAAAACTCATTCCTACTATACGGAATCTGAGATTCAAAAAAAAAAAAAAAAAGTCCAGTCATGCAGCATGACCCCATGAGAGAATTTTTGAAGAAATCTTCGACATTTCAGTCGCTATTGATCGTGTAGAGAAATTTTAGTTTATGATTTTGATAGACAAACATGGAATCAAATTATTAAAAATAATTAGGAGGTACTCATACTTTATTATTATTAAACTAATCTTGTAGATTTAAAGACAAATGTAGGTAAATATTCATAGATTTCGATGTCCAATGTGGTCAGTATTGAAGGCAGTTGAAATCTTAACAGTATACTATCATAACATCATCAAATCTTGACATGAAATAAAATAACATACCGACGTCATATGAAAGAAACGTATTTCCACAGCCAATCGATGATGAGGCTTTATATTACGAGTGATATAAAGTCAGTTGCATTCGAATCTAGTATCCCACAGCAAGAAATTGACAGACAAACTGTAGTCTCTGTTTCATGCAAATATTACCGATTTTTACAACTAGCGAACGGCATTATTTCGATTTTTGACTGATTTTTCAACTTTGAAATTTTTGAAAACTTGATACATATTCTTATAGGAAATTTTACGCTGATTCCGAATATACCACATGTTAGTATGCTGAAACAAATTATTTCGCACAACAAATCGCAAAAAAGAGGCTATTTTGACATTTTTGACTACATTTTTGAAAATTTCAACCCGAAGATGTAATCTGATCATGCTGGCCAACGAACTTGAACTTTCGTTTTGTGTCCTTAACATTTTAAAATTTGTTTGAAGTTTCTAGCACAATTCTACGGACAGTTATCGTCTGGAATGACACATACATACATACATATATATATATATATATATATATATATTTTTTTTTTTTTTTTTTTTTTTTTTTAATTGTTTTTAAGAAACCTCCCCTCAAAGACGAAGGTCGCACGCCATTAAATTGAAAAATAAACAAATAAAATAAAAAAGTGGGGAGGACGCCCAGGTTTACCCGACGCCGGCTCTAGGGATAAGGGAAGTTGTAGGACGAGGAGGAATAATGGGATGAAAGGAAGTGCCCCTATAAAATGACCACCAGTTCAAGTAAGAACCCCTCAGGACGCGGGTGGTGATACCACGGAGTACTCCTGCCGAGATGCCCAACTCGAGTAACTCCGTGGCGCTTTTCCCGCACCACACCCCGCGCCATGACACGGTCGCGGCAATGACCTTGATGTTATTAGGTGCCACTCCTTTTAGCTCAGATATCGCTTGGCGCAGATCATTTCTATCATATTTACTTTTCTTAGCCCGCCAGGTCTGCTCCATGTCCACGCTGCCACTGACAACCTGGACATCCAGGATTATGGCAGACCCATCGGGCTTGATCGCAACGATATCTGGCTTCTTGCCCCGGTCACTCGGCATGTGGTATAGTCTCTCCCTTTCGACATCCCAACCGCTAGATGACAAAGCACCTGCTATCTGCTTGGCAACCGCATCGTGACGTAAAATGCGGCCACCGTGAGTACGAGGACACTGCTGCACTACATGATATAGATTCTCATTTTTACCCCGACAGGCACGGCAAAGGGTGTCAACTGTCCCGCGACTACTCCTCGAACACCTCACCGAGGTGGCTAGTGTAGCCACCCGGACGGCGTGAAAATGGCGATAGTCGCGGGCCCCAATGCCCTCTGAAGCCCGTTCCACCCACTGGGTAGACATGGGGGATTCAGAGCACTGTCGGAGTTCTTTGCCATCTACTGACTCATGCAGCGCAGCAGCGAACTCAGCAGATGAGCTGGGTTTTGGAGCAGTTGGTGTTGCTCGATCGCACCACAACAACTGCTGCCGGACAAAGTCCAGGTCAGCAGCAGTGCGGGCGACCTCCCAACTCGAGCCCCTAAGGGCAAGCAGGCGCTGGCGGCGTAAAGATGGGATGCTGGCAGAAAGAGAGACAATGCCGAGCCCACCGGCCTTGACCGGTGCGTGGATGTAAGCACTTGGGACACCAGGTGGAAAGCCTAGCCAAGAGCGCACAGCAGAGCGAACTTCACGATCTAATTCAAGCAGCCTCCCCGCAGTAAGCCTGCCAAAGACTAACCCATAGGTAAGCTTTGGCAGTAAGTACGTGCGAAGGAGGCGCAGCTTCTGCTGTGGCTTCAATGGAGCCTTGGTGACACGAGCTAATGCTCCACCAAGGTCCACACGGCTTGCGGCTATAGTGGCCACACCCATGAAGTCGACCCCAAGGTACCGCCAGACCTCCAACACGGATCGGGCAGGGATGGAAGTTAGTCCTAAGACAAAACACTTCTCATCCACTACCTTCACCTGATGCTGGCGACCAGACGGGACCAAGGAGACCGAGCCACACTTAGCTGGGTTGACCACCAAACCACACCTGGCTAGCTGCTCAGCAAATGCGTTGAGGGAGATCTGCAAGCCCTCACGGGTTTCGGCGAGTAGGATGACATCATCAGCAAAAGCCAATGCACCTACTCGCACCCCAGGGGCGAGATCAAACCCTATTTCAGCTGGCAGCTTACCCAAGGCCGTATCCACGACCAGGTTGAAGAGGAGTGGCGACAGAGGATCCCCCTGGCGTACCCCGCGCCCAATAACAACATCCCCTGACATCTCACCTCGTGCCTCGAGGACCGTCACGCCTTCGTGGTACAGACAGGCAACATACTCAATTAAACGAGCAGGTGCCCCGACACCACGAAGACAATCGGTCAGGGCAAAGTGGCTAACTGTGTCAAAGGCATACATACATACATACATACATACATACATACATACATACATACATATATACATACATAAAAAAATGCGTTAAACTTCAGAATATGATTCAGAATAGCCTGAAACGGATTTCTGCATAAAAATTTTTCAAAAATTCACGTTCTACAAATTTTGAAGCGAGAGCAATAGCTTAATTTTCTTCAAAAATTCGCTGAAAGATTTTGAATTTTTAGATTTTTTGCAGTTTTTATAGATTTTGTCGCAAACATTAATAAAATTTAAGGCGCGTTTAACGGCATCATTTATTGCTAAAATTCGTTAATGTCCTGTTTAATTGTAGATAATTTTGTTTTGACTAAAATTCTGGTACAAATTATAAATTTAACAATTTTTAGCAATCTTTTAGTGAATGTTTTTAGCACATTTTTTGAATTTAGGAATTTCATCGGCTATCTCTATCATAATCACATTGATGCCGAAGCGAAGTAACTTCCCTAATTGTGGTCCTCAAAAACTAGTGACGGTGATCGCACAATCAAGAGAGAGTGAGAGTTTCCATGCCTATGTTAAGAACTCTACGACGTCGCCCCAACCAAACTTGTTCGTTTTTCTTGGCACCCTTCAGTTCCTGCAAGTAGATGGCTGCAAACATTCTAAGGTTAACTTGGTTCATAATGGAGAGGTGAACTCACCATCCAAGAGAACCCAACGCCAAATCACGACGGGTCGAAAAGTTTATCGTAGAAAAACAAGCAGGCACATTCACATATAATCGAGCAAGTAAATGCGAAGTAGAGGAGTTTAATGTGATATCGGCATTATTTTTAATATTTGGCAAAATTTATTATTTGAAATTTTATTAATTATTCAAGTACTATTTCTTATTTGTTACTATCGCAATCGGCCATAAGGGAAATTTCTACAGATCCATTCAGCCAACCCCCCCTCCCCCAAATAAACCATGGTTCTCTCTCATTAATTGTGACAAACATTTTTGCACAACAATATGTCGACTGAGAGCAAATATGGGTATCTGTGACAAATATTTATATTACATTGACAAACGAAGTAGCCCCCAATGTTTACAGTGCGGACACCCTTCAGGAGACCTTCAGCATTTGATAATGGATTGCCCTGTCTACCTGCGCCATTATTACCATAATGCACCAAATTATGTTTCACCAGTTGACCAAAGTGCTAACAAACCCATTTTATTATAAACAATTATTGCTTTTTAAGGACATGAAGTGCTTCTCCTACATTTTTGTCTAATTGTAACGTTCATGTATTATCCACAAGCTTATTGATTCCGAGTAACATGTATGTAGTAACAACACATGGCTGTATGTTCCAATGCCAAATATAAAATTTAGAAAAAGTACTATTTATTTTATGCTACTTCACATGGGGCTATACCTAATGGATGAACTTATTGATTGTGTGACTGTGATTTATATATGATTCCCGCTACATTAAATTGGCAACTTCGTAGTATTTCAAAGTCTATATTCGCATTTTCCCCAGGGTATGTTCTATTTTTGTACGTACATCAGGGGCCTATTTCATATAACAACAAGTTACAAGTACAGGTACTTGTGATGCACGGTAAACTAGAACTAGTGTTTCACCAAAACAAAGAGTAGAAGTGCAGAAAAGTTACACTTGTAGAAGCCAAATTTACAAGTGTGGCAGAAAAGAAATACACTGCCAAGGAAATGGCACATGAGCTTCCTCGTGACCTTCACAGTACGTCACCATTAAATTCCAGAAAACTAGAAACGACCGGTTCTGGCATCAGGAAATTAATAAGGTGGGAAATTGGAAGCTGAATGGTACATATAATAAATGAAATTAATAAGGAAAATTTTTATTTTAATATGGGACCATCCAGGATGTAGTCCGCATGTTCCCTGAAAATTTCGTCTAAATCGGATCAAAACTTTCACGCATCCGCCTAGCGTACCGCTACTGATGATCGCGAAGAATGTGATACGGGACCTCAAGAAACCTTGCCCGCATCATCCCTGAAAATCTGACCGAAATCCGTTCACAATTGCCTGAGTTATGACCGAAACAAGAAAATTTTGTTTGCGCCTGCGCAGAGGCTACCGTTGATTCGATCATGACGGAACTGATAGGGGACCATGTAGAGCTATACCCGCACGATCCCTAAAAATCTGAAGAAAATCGCATCAAAATTGTGGAAATTACGGCTGTTGCAAGGACCGTAACAAGAATATTTCGTTCACGCATGCGCAGAGCGTATCGCTAATGCAATTATGATTATTGTCTTATGGGACCTCAAGGGACCTTACCCACATCATCCCTGAAAATCTGACCGAAATCCGTTCAACATTGACCGAGTTATGACCGTCACAAGGAATTCACGTAAGCGCCTGCGCAGAAGCTACCGTTATTCGATCATGATGAAGTTGATGGGGGACCATCTAGAGCTTAACCCGCACGATCCCTGAGAATTTGGTTAAAATCGGATCAAAATTGTGGAAGTTATGGCTGTTACAAGGAAATGTGGACGGACAGACAGACAGACACGGAACCAAATTTGTTCAGGAGGCTCTGAAACGCAAAATGCGAGTGGAAATTTTGATTTTGGAGCAAAACAAATTTTTTCATTTCGAAAGTGAAAACAAAGCTTCCGCTGCCTTGCAGTCTCGGAAGCAAAATGGCGTGTGGTGACAAACGAAATGAACAACGTCAAGTAGGATGCTGAAATTGAAGTTTTAACAGCGAATCATAATATAAAAACGGTTGTAGTTTATTTATATCATTTTTACTAGGTAAAAATTATAAAATTAAATTTATTATAAACCTTTTTGGTGGCCCTGAAAAGGGCCGGTGAAAAGTGGTCTTGAGAGTTCACCACAACGGTGTTAAGTACACGATAGGATGTTTATCGTACATGACAAGATGTAATGATTGGAAGACAGACAAATTATAAACTGAAAAGTGGAGAAAGTGTGTATTTGATTTCAATTTATTCTGAATTGGATTTTTCTCGTTCATTCAGCGGAAATGATTAATCAGTTCATCAAGTCTTAATGCTGCTGGTTTAGGAATGTCATCTGTAACTTCGAGATGATCTTCACTCTTCACTTTGTTCTTCAATGATGGGGAGATCCTCAATACCCGATCAGGAAAAATTGCACACGGTCACGCAGCATTTGAATTTTTCAAGGGTCTCGAAAGACATTCTAAATCTCCCGTTAAACTCAAAAATACCCACGAAATGAGCGTTTATTCGTGGCCGAAAAAATCTTTGGCGTCTTCCACGATGAATGCTTCTTTCTTATCTGCATTCTTCAGCAAAAGATGATTCCCACGTATTAAACACCGAAAAATTGTCATCTCACAATGCTGGAAAATAACAAGTTTACAGGTGAACGGACGTAGGTTAAAAATCGGCCATTTTTTACAACTGTAAAACAGTGACTTGTTCAAAATGATGAGGAACACTTGTAACTTGTCCAAATTCGCCTGCACACTTGTTAATTTTCACGGTGCATTACAAGTCTACACTTGTACCTTTATGAAACGCTTGCACACTCATTTTTTACAACTTGTACATAAAATCGGCTTGTAACTTGTCACTTGTTGCTTTATGGTATAGGCCCAAGATCGGTTTGTAGGGGATATTGATACACCGGGGGGATAGCGATCGCTTTTGGACGGGGAGATATTGGGGGGTTTTCTGTCATTTGGGGAGATATCAACGGAGCCCCTCTGGTTTTATCCGGAATTCGCTCATCGAAAAGTTCATAGTAGAAAACCAAGCAGGCACATTCTTAAATTACGAATATTAATTCGAGTGGGTAAGCGCGAAGTTGAAGAGTTAAGTGTAATATCGGCATTATTTTAAATATTAGGTAAAATTTACTATTTGAAATTGTATTAATTATATTAGTACTATTTATTAAATGCAACATGACAATGGGTACCTAATGGACGAACTTATTGATTGCGTGACTGTGATTTATATGATTCCCGCTACATTAAATTGGCAACTTCTTAGTATTTCAAAGTCTATATTCTCATTTTCCCCAGGGTATGTTTTATTTTGTTTGTACGTACATCAGAGAGATTTGTTTTGTAGGGGATATTGATACACCGGGAAGATAGTGATCGCTTTTGGACGGGGAGATATCGGGTATTAACAGATTCCCTGTGGTTTTATCCGGAATTCGCTCATCGAAAAGTTCATCGTAGAAAACCAAGCAGGCACATTCTTAAATTACGAATATTAATTCGAGTGGGTGAGTGCAAAGTTTAAGAGTTTAATGTCATATCGGCATTATTTTAAATATTAAGTAAAATTTACTATTTGAAATTTTATTATTTAAGTACTATTTATTATATATGCTACTTGACATGGGGCTATACCTAATGGACGAACTTACTGATGTGTCTGAGTGTGTGACTGTGATTTATATATGATTCCCGCTACATTAAATCGGCAACTTCTTAGTATTTCAAAGTCTATATTCTCATTTTCCCCAGGGTATGTTTTATTTTGTTTGTACGTACATCAGAGAGATTTGTTTTGTAGGGGATATTGATACACCGGGAAGATAGCGATCGCTTTTGGACGGGGAGATATCGGGGGTTTTCTGTCATTTGGGGAGATATTAACAGATTCCCTCTGGTTTTATCCGGAATTCACTCATCGAATAGTTCATCGTAGAAAAGGTAAGAGCGAAGTTGAGGAGTTTAATGTAATATCGGCATTATTTTAAATATTAGGTAACATTTATTATTTGAAATTTTATTAATTATTTATGGACGAACTTATTGATTGTGTGACTGTGATTTATTTATGATTCCCGCTACAAACTAAATCACTCGCGACGAAGTTGTGGAAACCCATTTCAAAACTGAAGTTATTGAAAAAACGTTGTCTATTTCCACGAAAAATGAAGAGTTACAATGTTATATCGATTTCGACAATTAGACCATCATCAGTAACAAACAATAACTTGTTATATTACTTAACTTATTAAGTATAGTAAGTTAAGTAAATTAACTTATTATTATATAGGTATAAAGTTATTGTTTGTTACTGATGATGGCCTTAACCGTCGAAATCGATATAGCATTGTAACTCTTTATTTTTCGTGGAAATAGACAACGTTTTTCACCAACTTCCGTTTTTTGATTCCCGCTACATTAAATTGGCAACTTCGTAGGTAGTATTTCAAAGTGTATATTCCCATTCCCCAGGGCATGTTTTTTGTTTGTACGTGCACCAGAGAGATTTGTTTTGTAGGGGATATTGATACACCTGGGAGATGGCGATCGCTTTTGGACGGGGTGATATGGGGGGGTTTGTCATTTGGGGAGATATCAACGGATCCCCTCTGGTTTTATCCGTAATTCGCTAAAAACGTTCGTTTGTTTTCCGTCTAGGGTTCTTCCCCAGGTGCTCGGAAACGGATCTAGACGAGGAAACTTCGATAATATTTTTTTTGGGGCATCCACTAAGCTCGACTGCCCCCTCTCTCGTTTCCTCTGGCACCCTTCAGTTCCTGCAAGTAGATTGTAGCAAACATTCTAAGGTTAACTTGGTTCATAATGGAGAGGTGAACTCACCATCCAAGAGAACCCAACGCCAAATCACGACGGGTCGAAAAGTTCAGCGCAGAAAACCAAGCAGGCACATTCTTAAATTACGAATATAATTCGAGTAGGTAAATGCGAAGTAGAGGAGTTTAATGTAATATCGACGTTATTTTAAATATTAAGCAAAATTTACTATATGAAATTGAATTAATTATTTAAGTACTATTTATTATATGCTACTTGACACGGGGCTATACCTAATGGACGAACTTATTGATTGTGTTTGATTGTGTGACTGTGATTTATAAATATATGATCCCCGCTACATTAAATAGGCAACTTCGTATTATTTCAAAATCTATATTCACATTGTCCACAGGGCATGTTTTATTTTGTTTGTACGTACATCAGAGAGATTTGTTTTGTAGGGGATATTGATATACCGGGGAGATAGCGATTGCTTTTGGACGGGGAGATGTCATTTGGGGAGATATTAACAGATTCCCTCTTTTGCCCGTGGTTCGCTCATCGAAAAGTTCATCGTAGAAAACCAAGCAGGCACATTCTTAAATTACGAATATTAATTCGAGTGGGTGAGTGCAAAGTTTAAGAGTTTAATGTCATATCGGCATTATTTTAAATAGGTAAAATTTACTATATGAAATTGAATTAATTATTTAAGTACTATTTATTATATGCTACTTGACACGGGGCTATACCTAATGGACGAACTTATTGATTGTGTTTGATTGTGTGACTGTGATTTATAAATATATGATCCCCGCTACATTAAATAGGCAACTTCGTATTATTTCAAAATCTATATTCACATTGTCCACAGGGCATGTTTTGTTTTGTTTGTACGTACACCAGAGAGATTTGTTTTGTAGGTGATATTGATACACCGGGGAGGTAGCGATTGCTTTTGGACGGGGAGATATCTGAGGGGGGGGGGGGGGGGGTTTGTCATTTGGGGAGATATCAACGGATCCCCTCTGGTTTTATCCGTAATTCGCTAAAAACGTTCGTTTGTTTTCCGTCTAGGGTTCTTCCCCAGGTGCTCGGAAACGGATCTAGACGAGGAAACTTCGATAATATTTTTTTTGGGGCATCCACTAAGCTCGACTGCCCCCTCTCTCGTTTCCTCTGGAAGAGCCGTTTTCTGGGGAGGCTCTGGAGGTCGTCTCCGCTCGCCTTAAGGTCAATTAGGCACCGTTGACTCACTCGGGAACAGTTCAGAAGAATCCGCGGAATGAATAGCTTCTTCTGTTTCATCACTTCCAGTTTCCTTCATCGCGAACCGCTACGTGGAAACAAAATCCTCTGACTTTCTACTGTTTATTTTTTTTCAGTCTTCTCCGATAGTCGACCGTGATGGAAACCCCCGCCTCCCGAGGAACCCGACCTACGAAGAGGCTTTGAAAAAATTCAACTGTTCCGCCACAAAGCCGCCTATCGCTTCAAAAAACGTGAGTTACGACTCAATTGACAAGAATTGAATTGAATGTCATCTTAATTGACTGAATTAATATGTTGCACAATCGACTATTACTAGTAGCTAAACCCGTAAATCATGAGCAATCCCTTTTGTGAATAATTCATGCACGTCTGAGTTCATTCAGGGTGTGAGCAGTTTTCTGTTGAAAACGGTGATATACAGAGTGTCTACAGAAATTATGGAACAAACTCGAGGAATCGATTCTAGAGCTCATTTCTGATCGAAAGTTGCTTGTAGAGATTTCTTTTTAAACGCTTTGTTTTCAAGTTATTCAATTTTTAAGATTTTTTTCATGTTTTGTACCTCAGGACATTAAAACGGCCATAACTCCCCCTAGAATCACAGTAAACTTAAAACCAAGAACACCTTTCAAAGACCGTTAAATTTCTTATAACCCTGATATAGAGTAAAGTTGTTTTAGTTAGTTTTAATTGGTTAAAAAAAGGCCAAAGTACAAAATTAGAAAAATATTTAAAATTGACGTTTTTCCTACCGGTTTGGGAATTTTTCGGCGTGAACTCTTCGGAAAAAACTTCCTCAAACTGTCAGCTTTTGAACGGTTAGTCAATTTTACTTTTAATTTGCTAGTAGGGGGAGAAAAGTATGTTCGTATGTTGAAAAACATGTTTTTTCTACGGAGTCGAGGGTTTTAGTGAAAAATGACCTTGTATGAAAAAACGAGTTTGGGGCCGTTTCCTACTTATTTTTTTTTTACGATGAATCAAATGGTAACACTTGCAAATCGCCCAGTCAAAAACTTTTGTCCTGCCCCCCCCCCCCACTACTAAACATGCACATGACTGATGACACAGACACTAGGGGGTGCCCGCTATTTTGAGAAAGGTGGAATTTTTATGACCTCCACCCGAAATTCGGTTTAAAATGTCAAAAAAATGACCCCTGATTTTTTTCATAACAAAACCTACGCCGGTAGCTCGATTTTGGTTTTTGAAATACGCTTTTTTTGCCAATATCAGACTTTTAAATATAACTTTTACAAACTTCTTTGTAAAATGTTGAAACTTTGTATACTTACGTTTTTGAGGTCGCTGAACTCGAATATGCAGTCAAAACAAGTCGACAGCAACAACTTTTGACAGTTTGGAATCTCAAAATCGTCAAAATGATGTCAAAAAATGACAATTTCTCAAAATTCATTGTAAAATTATGAAAATTCGTATTCCTATGTTTTCTGGGTCGCTGAACTCGAATTTGCTGTCAAAAAATCAAAATACGAATTTTCAAAAAACACAATGAATTTCAAAAAATTGTTATTTGTTGACATGATTTTGACGATTTTGAGATTCCAAACTATCAAAAGTTGTTGCTGTCGACTTGTTTTGACTGCATATTCGAGTTTAGCGACCCCGACGAAGTTTCACAATTTTACAAAGAAGTTTGTAAAAGTTATATTCAAAAGTCTGATATTGGCAAAAAAAGCGTATTTCAAAAACCAAAATCAAGCTACCGGCGTAGGTTTTTGTTATGCGAAAAATCTTTAAAAATCAGGGGTCATTTTTTTGGCGTTTTAAACCAAATTTCGGGTGGAGGTCATACAAATTCCACCTTTCTCAAAATAGCGGGCACCCTAATACACACTTGATCAAAAGTTGTGTTTTAGGTGCAATAAAATAGTAGTTAGTAATCACTGTGGGAGTTATTGGACTCGTCCTCGTCCCCGTCAAGTGAATAGTCGGATAATTAGTGTTGGACTCAACCTTGTTCGATTTCAGACGTGTGGGGAAGGGGGGGGGGGGGTTCTTTGCATTTAATTTGGGAGGTCTGGATGCTCGCAATCTCGCATCTCAAAAAAAAAAAAATAAAAATAATAATAATAATAAATAAATAATAGTATAATAATAGGTCTAGTGCTCCCCAGTTCATCGGTACCTATTCGTATTTATCGTTGTTTTTAACGTTATTATTTAATCGTGTAATATTTTCTCTAAATAGTATTATGCTTTAATAATCAATACATATGTTTGTGAACATGAAAGCGTACGCGATTTAAAATCACGACAAATAAGTATGAAAAACAGTAACAAAAAATCACTGCTTCACGTTGTAGGTACCTGATGCGAACTGCTGTAGCACATAACCTAAAGAGTATGTACGCAGAGGAATTAATTCACTGAAGAAAACGCTTGTATACGTGTCTGCAACACATTGGGACATTATATGTCTTTAGTCCCCCCCCCATTTCAACAAATAATTTTGACGAATAATGTTCAAAACAATAATATTATTACAATAGAACAGTTTCAATAATTTCAATAAACTCTTGTAATAAAGCAATTATTGGGCAACCCACGGCTTCATTTTGGCGTTTTCTCGAAGTGATTTCTTACGTGGAAACTAATAAAAAAAGAAGCGGCATTGTTTACTACATCCATTAATAACATTAATAAGTATAAAAAGACGAAATGAATGCCAAGAACAAGTACGAAAGAAATGCGTGATAAATCGAGAGCTTCCAACGAATGGAGAACGATTTCTGTTCGTTGAAAACTTCAGAAGTTTCATTTCCTCAGAAACGGCTTGGTTGTATGTGAAAATAATTTGATATCAACTGTAACGCTTTTCGAGTCCATGTGCCAAAGTAAAGACATAAAATGCCAAAAGCCATTGAATATGTATAAACGTTTGAGAGTTTTGACATGGATATGTCTTTGCTCTGGGGATCAACCAAAAATTTTCGTGACGCAAAAAATATGTCACAATTTCTAATGATGTTCACGTACAACCAATCCGTTGCTAGGGGAATGGAACTTCCGTAGTTTTCATCGCACAGAAATCGTTCGCCACTCGTTGGAACGCGCTTGATTTATGTGATAAACGTTCACATCTCAAGCTACCAATTTCCCCCTCCTTACGTACCTGGCTACATCTCACTGAAGAAAACACTTGTACACGAGTCTGCAACAATTGGAACATTTTATGTCTTTAGTCCCCCCCCCCATTTCAACAAATAATTTTGACGAATAATGTTCAAAACAATAATATTATTACAATAGAACAGTTTCAATAATTTCAATAAACTCTTGTAATAAAGCAATTATTGGGCAACCCACGGCTTCATTTTGGCGTTTTCTCGAAGTGATTTCTTACGTGGAAACTAATAAAAAAAGAAGCGGCATTGTTTACTACATCCATTAATAACATTAATAAGTATAAAAAGACGAAATAAATACCAAGAACAAGTACGAAAGAAATGCGGGGTAAATCGAGAGCTTTCCAACGAATGGTGAACGATTTCTGTCCGTTGAAAACTTGAGAAGTTTCGTTTCCCCAGAAACGGCTTGGTTGTACGTGAAAATAATTTGAAATCAACTGTAACGCTTTTCGAGTCCATGTGCCAAGTATAGACTTGAAATGTCAAAAGCCATTGAATATGTATAAATGTTTGACAGTTTTTAACATGTATCATGTTTTAGCCCTGGGGTCCTAGCAAATTTTGCGAGTCAATTTTTTTCCGCGCACGAAAAAAATTACAGTGATTTCCGCCTACAACCGAGTCGTTGCTAGGGAAATGGTACTTCGTCGTTTTTCATCCCACAAAATTCGTTGACCATTCGTTCGAAAGCACTCGATTTATCCAACAATATTATGTTAACTACTGCGAAGTGCGTGTCCAACAAACTGAGTTATGAGCATGGTTATATAAATAATTGTTTACACACAGGTGATCATTCTCAATATTGATATTGTGAACATGATTGCAACCGCTTGGAATCGAGGAGAAAACATGATACATGGTTGAAATTTTTGGTTCTAGAACAGAAATTTATGTAGGAACTTATAATTTTGAAAAACTCGTGCATTCAGCACCTGCTGATCCGAAGTACACGATTTTTGTTTTGTTTTGCTCAGAAACTTGATAAAAGAGATAGACGGATCTTTCTGCGGAATTTTTCACTTTAGTTGGTAAATGTCATTTTTAAAGTGGGGAAATTTTATAGAGTCCATGTCTATTTGACAACAAGTACTAGAAATTGATACTAAAACTATAAAATAAAATGAAATCCTTGACTGTTACCCCTCCATAAGAAATGACTTAGCTACGCCACTGGTTTCAATCCTTTGATAAAAGCTTCTAAAAACTTAGGCAATGTTCAACGGGTAAAACTAAACTTACCCGATATCGAGTGATAAGGTCGCTTTCCCTTTCAGAATGCTTCACTAGTTTGAACCATTTCTTCATTTCATTCCAACATCCGACGACGAACGACCGTTCTTTGTAAACTGAGCCCCACGAATCAGCTTCGTGTTTATCAGTTTCCTGGTCGTTATCTGAAATACTGGATGTCTACTGTCAGATGCACTCAGATTGCAGGACCGTTTACATTTATTCCTTGTGTTTGTAGATGAGGGCGCCGGAACCTAGCGCTCCGCCCTTGGACGGCGAGAGCGATGCTGAGCATGACAGTGACACCGAATCGGTGAAAGAAGGTAAGTTAAGTAGGTACCTAAACTTTAGATAGCTATCTTATATATTGAAAAAAAATTACGAATTCTAATGGCAGTTAGTAAGGCGTTCTATCCGGCCGATTAACTTCATTTTTTATTTGAATGAAAGGTAGGTATTCATGCATAGATTTGTCACCAAGCATTGAAAATCAGTCAACTCAAATTTGAATAGCTTTGTCCTTTGATATCTCAGGTTATAATTGAGATACATTGTTTGTTTTGGTCTAGGAACACTCAGTGAATCATGCCCTTTCATTTGGTTGAGTATCAACTTAATTTGTTGAGTTTGAAAGGATTTATGCGCGGAAAACCTATTTGGTTACTGACCAATAATTTGATGTAATAAACTTGCACAAGGTTTGGTTAAAAATCTGGTTAAAATTAAAAATTTGGTTAAAAATCCAAATTCAAGCTCCGGATCTCCTCTCCTGCCTAATGTGTAAAAACTATAGTTTTCATAAATTTCGAACCATATTCGTTTAGCGAAAGGGCATCGAAAACGAGGTTAGATCAAAAATCAAAGGGTGGCCTCCTTCGTCTGAAGAGAGGGATTTTCGCGACCTTCTCCGCCAGCCTCCTACGTCTAAGGTGCGGGCGGTATAAATCTGCCAAGGAGGTGGGCAGTGTAAATCTGCCAAGGAGGTGGGTAGTATAAATCTTGCCAATGGGATGGGCAGTATCAATCTCGCCAAGGAGGTGGGCAGTATAAATCTTGCCAAGGAGGTGGACAGTATAAATCTGCCAAGGAGGTGGACAGTATAAATATCGCCAATGGGGTGGGCAGTATAAATCGGATTATTATTAAACCACGCCGCGGTACCTTGTGGTGGGTACGGCGCCGGCGTTCCTTCGAGGTATGAATGTTTTTTTCAAGGTCATATTAATTTGTGTGTTAATACCAAAGCTTTTCCTACGCATATTTAATAACATATCCTCTCGACTTTTCGTACGTACTTAGATAATGATATTATTAAGACAATAACTATTTGAATAGATAGGAGCTCAAATCGAGAAATATAAACATGCGTATATAATTATAGAAGTATAGGTTGTGGCAACTCGAAGTAGGACACGCCGAGGAGTCTGGACGGGCCTTATGACGTACGCTAGCCAACTAAAACTACGATCATACTCAATTGAAAAAATAATAAACCTTTGTGAAATAATTTGCAGCGTTTTTTAATTTATCTTCAATTCCCCGCGCATTGTTTATCCCGTTTTCGGCTTTTTATCGATTTTCTTGTTCTCATCATTAATCACACTGTTTTAAATCTATTTGCAATATTAAAATAAATGCATACCTATTCCTGTACTATGAATGATTATTTTAATGAAGGTCTCTCATAGTTCTGAATCATCGTAGCGCGTTCCGTGTGCCACACGTTCCGAACAGAGAACGTGAAAGCGTGAAACTTAGGTATGTGAGAGCATATGTGATTGAAATTCACGACGAAAACTATTAGATGGGTACCTATTTGAACGCTTGACAGTTTATTATACAGTCTTCAGATAAACAACTATTAATTATTATAAATCAATATTAAAACTATAGAATAAAATTCTTGACTGTTGTCCCTCTACAAGGAATGACTTAGCTACGCCACTGGATTCAGGTATACTTCCTAAGCGGGGTTGTTTCTCGTTTCACAAAGAATCCAAACAAATCGCTTCGGTTCATCTATTTTTAGGACGCCCTCGGTATTGAGGACGGTCAATGGTTTATTTTGATCGGTATGAAATGATGACACTGAAATGAGAAAAAGGAAATCCGCTTTAGTAGACTCCTTGAAGCCAAATCCGTGAAAATAGAGATGGGTGTTGTCAATGAGTTTGGCTATCTGGGCGTGATAAAATCTCGTTCACCAACCAGACCTCGAATTCCTTGTTGTGCACTATGTAGCTGGAATTTCAACTTTTCTATTTGACGAGCAGGTAGCTGGGAATAATGACATAACAACTTGTGTTTTTAAATTTAGTTTCCTCCAGGATCCGCAGGTGTTAATTTCCCTTTGAATATCGTGACTGTTTTTCTGTTAACTGAAAAATGTATTTAGTTGTGCTCTGTGTTGCCATAACATTTTATTTTGAAAGGCGCGTCCAAGCTGAAAAACTAAAAAAAGAATAAAGGCTCGTAATCGACTGAAGGGATTTTTTCTACAATCGTCTCAAAGTTTACGAAATGTGGCTTAAACTTACACATCGGCTGCCAACCGGGGATGTGCTTGAAATTCGGGTGTTTTTTCCGTCTGTTTTTAGAAATGAAGAAGTAAAAGTAGAAATGAAACTATTGCAATGGCTTCAAAAAATTGATAAAAAAGCATTATTTAAAATCCCATGCTTCGTGGTGCAGTACTATAAAATTAAATATCTCAAAGCCACCATATAAGATGGAAATTCACCAAACAATTAAGATCAATAAGAATCCCATTTTAGTCAAAGCCCCAAACAAACGTGGTGGACTCTACAATTTAGCAGATATAGTCAATATGAGATATTTATTAAGACAAAGTCCTAATCAATGTGTAATTATCTGATGATCTCAGAAGGCAAAAGCGCTAGGGTGCTAATGAATAAATGATAATAGGGGAATAAAAAAAAAAAAAAGTCTGCCAAGTTGTAGCTTCCTCGTTTACCTATCATGAATGTATCATTGAAAAGTTTTAAATGATCTTGAAAAATTCCATAGCAGAATAGAGTAATCGAAGAAGAGCGTGAATCGTCATAATTGGTCAACTAAGAAACAAAAAATGATACTCAATATAATTTATGTTTGTGCAAGCGTAGATTGAACTAATGACTTGAAAACAAATAAATAGGTTTATAACCACCTGCAACCTAAACCACGCATTCGCTGACAATTTCATCAAAATCGAATGAAAACTGTGAAAATTAAGGTCATATTAGGGATATTATAATCATCTTTAGTCTTGTTTATATTGCACTGCCCACACCTTGTTGCTGGGCAACATAATCTATTCATTTATGCTCACATAACGATTTTTCATTCATTTTGACCGATTTTCTGCGTTTGCTGCAGCAAAATCGACTTTTTCTTATTTTTCCCTTGATCGCCCGAGAATTCCCATATCGGCAGAGAATTTTCCCTGTTTAAGAAAGGTGTTTCACTTCATCTAGCCCTTGGTACCTTTTCTGGTTGCTCGGAGACGAAGCCCGAGCACCTACTCCAGTCATAACTTCTCCCTCATTAAATTTTTCTAGCCCTCTGGCATTCAAATATCTGCGTAGTTGCACTCGGCTGGCTCCACCCCTGTTTGTGTCGACCCTTTTTACCTGAAAACCCTCCTCTGCACATATCCCTTTGGGGTTTTAACTGTAACTTATAACAATTCATCCCCCCCCTCGAGCTCATAACACAATATTATTTTGACTCTTCGATTTCAATTATTCCATTCCTCTCTCCCTTCCATTTCTTACTTCCTCCACATTTACACATATCTCATTGGGTCTTTCTGCTACCTACCTGTTTTCGCCGGCCTTGCGTTTTTCAAAGCTTCTCTCGATTACAATATTTACAACATTTGTCCACTGACCTCCTGTTGAACTTTAATGTTTAGGTAAAACCTGGAAATACGATGTGTGACGTTGTGATTTTCAGATTACTGAACAAGAGAAAAACTGGCGTAACTTTAAATTCGAGCTAATCTGGAAAAACGGCTTTCATTTTCTGATTCAGTGACCTCGAAAACAACCCCCCAGTCCACTATACTTTCTTTGTTACTTGACATCACTTTTTTTTGGTTCCCCTGTGTCCTCGACAGCCAATACTTTTCCTCCCCTCAGCCCGGTACCAGTGTAGATGAGAAGCGTTATCTAATATATAAAATTCCCGTGTCACAGTTTTCGTTGCCATACTCCTCCGAAACGGCTTGACCGATTTTGATGAATTTTTTTGTGCTTATCCGGTATCTATGAGAATCGGCCAGCATCTATTTTTCATCCCCCTAAATGTTAGGGGTAGTCCACCCCTAATTTTTTTTTTTTTATTATTATTTATTTTTTTAGACAAAATTTTTAATTTCTATTTTAATTAACGTCTGCCAAGTTGGGTGGGCAGTATAACTTCCTCAAGAGAGCGAAGCGAGCAGCATCCCCCACAGAAGTTAAACCTACCCTTAGAGATATACCGTTTGCGAGCGAAGCGAGCAACATCCCCTACATGTTTCAATTGTAATACATTCCATGTATACAGCCACACTTTGCGAGCGAAGCGAGCAACATTCCCTACATACCACACTTTGCGAGCGAAGCGAGCAACATTCCCTATATGCCACACTTTGCGAGCGAAGCAAGCAATTTAATGGAGGGTCCGGGGGGCTTGCCCCCCGGCTGGACGTGGAGGCGAGCGGAGCGAGCCGGAGCGGCTAGTATTCAACTATTTCTTATTATTGGTTTCACATTGATACCATTGTTCAACGGCAACGGGTTTGGGATCGTGGTACCAAAAACGACGCGGGTTTGGGATCAAAGCGCATCGATTTTGGGATCATTGAATAGTTTAGTACTCGTAGCAACGGTTTTGGGATTATTACGTACATAACTCCAAATTTTCATTTATTGAGATGTAGATACATACCTTAATTTTGTCACATAGAACCCTAATGAATATTTTCATTGTCGTCAAAAATTTCAGGCTTTCGTCCTCATTCCTCGTCTTCAAATTACAGCCCATACCTGGTGCTCAGCTTGACAGGTGTCCTTGTCGTTGCCATACGTCTCCCACAGATCCTCCAAGTTGCGAAGCATGTCTGCTGAATCTTTTCGTGGCTTGTTGACAGTATCTATGAAATAATAATTGACGGAACCACGCTAGTAGGGTAAACCTGTACACTTACATTCGAACGCTCATTAAAATTGACGTCATCATCCTTGAGCTGTTTTTTTCCGCATAAAAACGCACGAGAATAACTGAGATATTAATTTATCTCCAAACCGGCCTATCTTGAAGCTTTTTTCCTTGGAAACGCACACACACACAGTAAAATTACATGGTGCCTGCTTTTTAGTTAGTAAAAAAAGTCCAGTCATGCAGCATGACCCCATGAGCGAATTTTTGAAGAAATCTTCGACATTTCAGTCGCTATTGATCGTGTAGAGAAATTTTAGTTTATGATTTTGATAGACAAACATGAAATCAAATTATTAAAAATAATTAGGAGGTACTCATACTTTATTATTATTAAACTAATCTTGTAGATTTAAAGACAAATGTAGGTAAATATTCATAGATTTCGATGTCCAATGTGGTCAGTATTGAAGGCAGTTGAAATCTTAACAGTATCCTATCATAACATCATCAAATCTTGACATAAAATAAAATAACATACCGACGCCATACATAAATAGAACTTCTTCATAATTTCATGGCTGATATTTTCTAAGCCACAGTCAGTATTAAAGCTACATCTACATCAAGTCCTAAAACAGTTGAGCGTAAAACATTAAAGAGAGCGACCGAGAGAATCGGAGGACGGAATAGTTCACAGAGTAAACTCATCAGTTGTGATTTTTTTTTTTTTTTTAACAAGCACCTATATTACCTACGTTTTAAACAGCATGGTTCTAGGATTGGTTATACAGGGTAGGAGTAGTTCAATCTGAATTTGGACAATGTTTCATGCAAATATTACCGATTTTTACAACTAGCGAACGGCATTATTTCGATTTTTGACTGATTTTTCAACTTTGAAATTTTTGAACTTGATACAGGAAATTTTACGCTGATTCCGAATATAGGTACCACATGTTAGTATGCTGAAAAAATTATTTCGCACAACAAATCGCAAAAACAGGCTATTTTGAAATTTTTGACTACATTTTTGAAAATTTCAACCCGAAGATGTAATCCGATCATGCTGGCCAACGAACTTGAACTTTGTTTTGTGTCCTTAACATTTTAAAATTTGTTTGAAGTTTCTAGCACAATTCTACGGACAGTTATCGTATGTATACATACATACATACATACATACATACATTAAAAAATGCGTTAAACTTCAGAATATGATTCAGAATAGTCTGAAACGGATTTCTGCATAAAATGTTTTCAAAAATTCACATTCTACAAATTTTGAGGCGAGAGCAATAGCTTAATTTTCTTCAAAAATTCGCTAAAACCATGGTCGGGAGCTGAAAAATGCATTAATTTGGCGCGCACTGGTGGTGTGGCCGCCAGTAAACAGGCGTATAAAAATCTCAATAGATGAGTCGACGTGTACGGTAAGTTTACAATGTATCATAGAATATAATGGGGATGCCCCCAAAAGCACGAAACGTACACAAATTGGCCAACAGAGCCTTTACCATCGTGTTGAGATTTTTATAAGCCTGTTTGCTGGCGGCCACACACCAGTGCGCGCCAAATTAATGCATTTTTTAGCTCCCGACCATGTTTTTTGTTCCTTTTTTACTAACTAAAAAGCAGGCATCATGTAATTTTACTGTGTGTGTGCGTTTCCAAGCAAAAAAGCTTCAGGATAGGCCGGTATGGAGCCTAATAAGAATTTATTCATTTCTACGTACCGGGTACCAAATGGAATTAGAAGCGGGAAATTATTCAATTTAATTGTATTAATACAACGAACTTTTGTATCCTCTATGAGTCAAGGAGGGGCTGCGCCCACCCCGCCCCTCCTCAAACTACGGCACTGGTTGACTCCCATCCAATCTTATCTTGATCCCTAACCCGTGGCGTTGGCGATCCCAAACCCGAGAATTTTTCATCCCCGCATTACCGCTCATGATCCCAAAGCCGTGACAGCCTGTTCAACTACCCTCCAATTTTGAGTGTATTACCCCCTTTCAGATCTTTGGAAATATATTTTGTAAAATTCACGTTAGTAATGACTCGACAATGATGTAAGTTATAGAGAACTTCACTTCCTGCCTCTGGACAAATTTTACGTTCGCGTATGCGTGGTAGCCATTGCTAACCAAATCGTATTGAAAATCACAAACTAACTCTATTCGAGATTAGAGTCTCGACTCTTTTCTTTATAATCCCCAATTTTAAACGAATTCGATATATTTGAATTTAATCGCGAGCGATAGAGGTTTCATAACATTATCCTCATGAACACATCCTATTGGTTTGACCACAATGAAACAGAAAGGGGGGTGTATAGGGGCTAACCCTTATAATCCCTGAAAATTTTATCAAAATCGGCCTGAAATCAGGGGACATGGCCAGGACAAGGAATGACCTCAGACATACGTAGAACTAAAATTATTCAGTACATTCCATGTATCATGCTCTTTAACTCGCAAAAAACTAGTGAAAATTTCAATTTTGTAGAACTACTAATTTATGAATACGAAGCCTTTATTGAACCTTCAATAATGTGGAAGTAAAATCAATATCTACCGAATGTTCGCACCTTGAATGAACTTGGGTTGACAGGTGGTTGCGCGTCTCCTTGGTGATCACACTGTTTGACCTTATTCTACTCTAATTCACTTCGATTTTACCCTACCGTTCTCCCTATATTGACTATTTGATGAAATATTTCGAAATCCCGTTCTCAGTCCTGCTGCTAGGGGTGTATTCCTTTTTCATTCTGATGGCAATGTAAATCTCTCCATTGCTGTCATGACAGAACCATTAATTTCTCGCATATGCAACTTCTTCAGATCTCTCTGTAAGTCAGTTCAAGAGCCTGAAAACATACATTTTATTTCACATTTCGCTTTTTAATTTCTGAATTAATTTCTTCATCCACATTTTGCTCGTTTCTTATAATCGCTAAGATATACTATCATACCTGTATAGATGCTTGGTAGGTAATGCCTCCAACGTGTTAACCTTCAACGGTTGTGGCGATTTTTGAGTTTACTTACTCATTAAAAGGTACACCGATACCACCAAGTAGTGTTGTGACAAATTTAGGAGTTCACTTTGATTCTCAACTCTCATGGCACTCTCAAGCATCAAGTATAATTAAAAAAAGTGTATGGCTCTTTGTTCACCCTTCGCAGACTTTGGAACTTTACCCCGCCCTTTTTGAGGCTCACCCTTGCTAAGACCCTTTTAATTCCTCATTTCACTTACTGTACTGAGATATTTGTCTTTAGTCTGATTAGTGTTCAGCAACGACGTCTTCAGACCTGTTGGAATCCTGTGGCTAGATACGTTTATAGGGTGAAGCGTGGAGACCATATCACTGACCTCTCAAATGAGTAGGTTGAATGCTCCATGAATAAGTATTTAAAATTCCGTGCCATCATTTTTATTTTTCGCCTACTTCATGCGCAGCATCCTATTCCCGCCTATCTACAGGGCATGGTTTTCCTTTGGCAATTCACCCAGACTTTTTGCATTAAATATAATTCCTTACAACATTTCCTTGGGAAATTCTCTCAGAATTTCTGGAGCTCGCTTTTGGAACTCCCTCCCCCATGCCGCTCGGTCCTGCCGGGAGCTCCCCACCTTTCGCACCCTTGTTGAGCGCCACCTTGCTCCTTGAATATTACTCATGTCCATTGTATAATTATAAATTAATATTGCACCATTTTGTACCAATTTTTTGTACCCATTTTGTATTTATTTTTGTTCCAATTTTATTTTATTTTTTTTAAATTTGATTTTATTACCTATTTTTTACATACCTTATGTATAAATATTTATCTAAATTGTAATTTCAAATTATTCTAAAGCGGCGGTTTTCTTTTTAAAAGTAATTTTAAAATGTTACAAACTCTGTGGGCCCTTGAGGCTTATATGCCAAATAAACGCTATACTGCTTACTGTTAGGTTTGACAGTGTAAAAGCAAGGCAGTATTTCCGTATTGGGCCTTCAAGCCAATGTAAATCTGTCAGTATCCAACTGAAAAATGAATTTGACAAATGTTACGGAAAACTGTGAATCTCCTCTTTCCCATGGTTTTATGATAAATTAACTTTCCCTGCGCTTTAACATTCGAAAAGTTCTGTATGTGTCCCCACGCTGTTTGCGAGTCAGTAAATGGAACAATGAACCTTAAAACCATTTTGTAGTTGAACTTTGATCAATCATCGTTGATGTCCATGTTGTGTAAGTAGAAGGATCCAGACCCCCAAACAGTGCGCACCATTCTTATCTATTCTTCCTACTAATCTATAAGTACATAAAGGATTTATTTTTGATCACTAAACTATTCACATGTCGATGAGACTATCACTTATTGGGAATGGGATGATGATGATACCCGAAAATATGTTGCGCTTTTCCATATCGAAGTTGATTGTATTTTTGACATTTTATGTCTTTACTTTGGCACATAAACGAAAAAAGCGTTAACGTTACGGTTGGTTTTCTGATGATTTCCGCTTACAACCGAGTCGTTGCTAGAGAAATGGTACTTCGTCGTTTTTCATCCCACAAAATACGTTGACCATTCGTTCGAAAGCTCTCGATTTATCCAACCATATTATGTTAACTACTGCGAAGTGCGTGGCCAACAAGCTGAGTTATGAGCATGGTTATTTGAATAATTGTGTACACTCAGGTGATCATTCTCAATAATTGATATTGTGAACATGATTGCAACCGCTTGTTAGTTTCTGATGATTTCATTGAGCTGGTGTTTCGATGATTTGATTCATAGCAGGTGATCCGAATATTGCGAGAACGGTTTGATTTGTGAAGCGGTGGTTAAATCATTCTAATAGGTAATTTCTATACTTTACACTCTAGGAAGCTGTAATTTCGTATGTAGCCTCTTTAGGACAATTACTTGACGATGTCCAGGGTCCGGATCAGATGAGTGGCTCTTAAAGCTAATTTCTATGCTTTACACTCTAGGAAGCTGTATTTTCGTATGTAGCCTCTTTAGGACATTTACTTGACGATGCCCAGGGTCCGGATCAGCTGAGTGGCTCTTAGATACGAGTCTGCAACACATACGAGTCTGCAACTCAAGACATAAAATTTCCCAATGTGTTGCAGACTCGTATGCAAGCGTTTTGCAATACATCAATCCATCTATAACTTTGAATTACGTAAAAGTTTTTTGTTTGTTATTGATACATTTCGCTCTAAGGAACCTAATGAGGGCACCTGGATCGCTGAACGTTCATCCATTCTTCCTTTGGGGTAGTCTTTTTGTTAGATCGATCATCCTAATGACATCTTTATCATTTTTAGTCAAACTATAAAAACATGGAACAATAATCTGGATATTTTTTAGTTAGTATTTCGATTTTTGTACTTTCTCGCGCTTTTCGTTCAAGGATTTCGAAGAGCTGTCTTGGTTTTTTCAAATGCATCGACTTGAATATAGCGTGCGGACACATATGCACCAAGATCCTCTGGAACGTGTGCACTCCGTCCACGTTTGCCTGTGCAGGCAACGTTCTCCACCGCCCCTTCAAGATAAATTATATTTGTCTTTGTTAACGTTAAAATAAAAAAAGTCACCAAAATTGGCAGATGTTTTTAAAATTGAAGAGTTTTTGAATCTGGAATCAGTCGTGAGCCTCTTGGCCACCATACGTTAGATATAGGGAGGATGACAAAAATAGTTTCCTCTCCTGAGAGGAATTAAAATGAGAATGAAAGTGATTGCTTGAAATGACAGGCTAATGAACGGTATGGAAACCGAATGGCTTCACATTAGCTACCAGGGGCGCTCAACTAAGTTCCTCTGCGATTCGGTACACAATTTTAAAGGGAAGTCAGGACCAATATGAGTCGACCCATATTTGGCCTTTCGTTTGGTTAGGGGAAAAATAGGTATTTTCCGTGATTTTATGTTTGTTTATTTCATTTCGAGCTGTGTAATTTTTGAATCCGACAACAATCGATAGAGCAACTAGCCTGGCGTCAGAATCCAATACAATGTTTTGCAAAAGTGTGCAATATTGAAGAAAAGGCATTTTTCAGTAAGTTTTCTACAGGTTTACGGCCTTGAGTGTTTACAATGACGTAACTCAAGTTTTGTCGATTAAAATATAACGGAATCGTATTGTAAATTGGCATTAATAATTTTTGGTTGCAGACGTCCCATGACAGTTCTATTGCCTAATGTTCCTTAGTTTCCTCATTTGAATATTAAACAGTCATGCAGCATGATCGTATGAGCGAATTTCCGACAATTATCGTGTTATATTCTGTTACATTGTTTTGATGTTTGAGCACTTTGAGTCCGAAGAAATTAGAATGACTAATTTTATAGAAAAAAAAAACTAGTTCCAAATCAGATCCAACATTCAAAAAAGATGTTTGGATTTTTATTTGCGAATTTTCGTCGAAAATAAAGCTATTGCTATGGCTCGGAAAATTTAAAAATCAAAATTTTTGAAAAATGTCTTCATTGAAATCCGTTTTGAGGCATTCTGAAACGAGTCCTAGGGTTTAACACACGAACGCGCGCGCGCGCGCACACACACACACGCACATCAGACGTTAACCCTCCTTAGAATCGAGATAAAAATTCCGTTCCAAATGAAAGGATAAGTTCGTTGGCCAGAACTTTTTGAGCACATTAAATTTGCCAAACTTCAAAAAATGTCCTTTAACAAAAAAAAAAAAAAAAAAATCACTTAAAATGGCTAAAAACGGCCAAAAATCGTTAAATATATAGTTTTTAGCAGAATTTCAGTCAAAACAAAATAATCAAAGATTAGCTAGGACATTAAACAATTTTTGCTCAAAATTATACTGAAAAGCTTGCTTAAATGTCATTAATACTTGCTGAAAAATCTAAAAATCCGAAATCATTTATGAATTGACAAATTGTATTTAGTTTGAGTTTTTTTTTCCATAAAATTGGTTTATTGGTTTTTAGAAAATTCGCTCATACGATCATGCTGCATGACTGGAACTTTTTGCAGTTTTTATCGATTTTTCAGCAAATATTGATGAAATTTGAATACCTATATTTTCAGCATAATTTTGTGCACACATTTTTAGTGTTCTAGTTTATCGTTGATTCTTGAAATATAAGCAATTTAAGTTATCAAAAAGTGATCCCTTAAATTGCGGCTAACAAGCTGATACTTTTATTTGGAAAGCTTGATTTTTTTCGGTGTGAGAACTGAATTTATCTCAATTTTAAGGAGAGTTATTGTCTGGAATGACACACACACACCTAAAGTTTTTCGGTTGTCTGCCAAAGCAAAGACATGAAAATGTCAAAAAAATGTCTCTGTCAAAGGTTTGTTATTGATAATAATAAACCAATAGTTCCTCCGAGCGGCTTCAAAATGGTACTTGCAGTCCCTAATTTCGTCTGCATTTATAACTTTGTTGCTCGGATAACAATAGGGAAGCAACAGTAATGTTCAACAAGCAATAGGAACAGGTACTCATCTAAATAATGAGAGACATGGGGAAAGTAGTGAAATGTTACGTCTCCTCAACGGTGGACTGGTTATCAGATTCACGTAAGTCTTATATAGATGTTGTCGTGACATTTTAATTGACCGCATGAGTTGAATGTGTATGAAACTAGGTTATATTGAAATGGTATTGCGAATATTCTTCTGTTCTGTATTCTCCTCAATTATCTTGTAATTTGGGATTTCTTCTGTGGTATTTTTCTTGTGGACTGCAGGAAATCCTGTCTGAAATTAAGTGATTTCAGCGATGCAGCTAGAGTCCCGCTCGATGAAACCGATAGTAGTGAAACAGTCCCACTGGGTTGGGCTGAGCCTGCTCGACTACTACGGTACATAAATCGATGATTCTGAATTGTACCCTCCAAACATGACGTGTGCTCAAGTACCAAACTGACGAATAAATAAAAATCAATACGGAAGATGGCAACTACTGGCGTAGTAGAACTTTGAAAAAATACCACTTTTTCCTCAAAAAGTTGGGTAAAAAAAACCCCACCTTGCGCCCTGTGAAGGCTAAAGAATGATGAGCGTAGGATAAGTTTTTACGTATTCGACGTAAACATGTGCTGTTCATAGGTAGAATATAAAAGAAATTAGCTTCTGAGCTCACTCAGCTGCTCTAAGAGCTATCAGACCTTATGATTCGTTTCTAGATGTCCCAAAGAACCTCCATTCCAAATTTTAGCATTATATATGTTGAATAGTAAATGAATAGCTCTGGAGTTCACACAGCTGATCTAGGAGCTTCAGAATTTATAATTAATTTCTAGATGTTCAAAGAGGCCTCCATTTCAAATTTCAACTTCAGAGGTTCAATAGCAAAGAACTTAAATCCGGAAGTTGTAAAAAATTAAATACTCGTATTTGTTTTACAACTCCCAGAAACGGTCTTCTGCTTCGTGTAAAAATAACAATTTTGACGCCAGTTCCTCTGAGAGGCGATTTCTCTTCTTCTTCTTTGTCGCTCCTCTTGTACCTTGCGGTGTCGAGGTTTTGCAGAGAGCTTTCCATCCTTTACGATCCAATGCTCGTGAGCGGCCTTGTTTCCAGGGTACTCCACGGCCCTCCAGTGAGACACGGATGTTGTCTTCCCACTTGGTCCGCGGTCTTCCTCGAGCTCTGCCTCCCACGAACCTGGCTTCCCATGCCCTGCGAGGGTACCTCGTCTCGGGCATTCGGACTACATGGCCGAACCATCTCATCTGGGCCTGTTCAACCCTCTCCAAAAGAGGCGTAGCCCTCAGACTGCTTCTAATGGTTTGATTCCGCACACGGTCTCTTCTCGTCTTCCCCTCCACTCTACGGAGAAAGCGCATTTCCGCCGCCTGTAGCCGGCTCCTGTGCCTCGAGGTAAGGGCCCAGGACTCTGCACTGTGAAGCAAGATTGGAGAGTAGACGGTCCGGTAAACAACCATTTTCGTGGTCTTACTGACCTCCCTCTTTCCAATAAATCCCCTGTTGATTGCATGGTACAGCCGTCCAGCAGCAGCTATGCGATTACCGACCTCCTGGTCAATTGAACCATCCTGTCTGATTATGGCTCCCAGATACTTGAAGCTATCCACCTGCTCGAGCTGAGTTCCGGCAAGGTGTATAGAGTGCTTTGTTGGAGTGCGGGAAATCACCATGGTTTTTGTTTTCGAGCGACTTATCACCATGTTTCTCCGTCTCATTTCCTCATCCCAGAGGTTCAGGTTAAACTGTAGACCCACAGCGCTCCCAGCTATCAAAGCCACATCATCCGCGAATGCGAGTTCGGAAATATTCACCTGGCGCATCTTCCAATTCCCGACGGTGTACTTTTTAGTGTAAGGCTTACACTCTTTCATTATGTCGTCCATCAGGATGATGAAAAGATACGGTGACAGAATATCTCCCTGTCTGACTCCCGCCGTTGTAGTAAATTCCTCCGAAGTGGCCCCAGAAGTTCGAATCACATTGCGGCAGGTCAGATAAAAACTCTGAATCGCCCCGATCAAATGGCTCGAAACCTCTCGCTTCCGGAGAACTCGCCACAACTCATCCCACGGGACTCGGTCGAAGGCCTTTTCCAGGTCCAAAAAGCAGACGTGCGCCGAACCGTTTCGGTCAATGGCCTTCTCGGTGATCTGCCTCAGGGTGAAAATGAGGTCTTGTGTGCTTCTTCCTCTACAGAAGCCACACTGGCTTTCCTCCAACTTATCCTCGACCTCTTCCCTGAGGCGGGTCTCCAGGATCCTGGAGTAAACCTTCCCCGGCAGGCTAAGCAACGAGATTCCTCGATGATTGGAGCACTCTCTATTGTCCCCCTTCTTATAGATCGGGACAATGACAGAGATCTCCCAGTCGGAAGGGATTTTCTTCATCTTCCAAGCCAGATTCATGATGTGCAGAAGCATCTCCTGCCCTCCCCCTCCCATATACTTCAGCATTTCGGGGGTAATCTGATCCTCACCCGCTGCTTTGCCAAGTTTCACCTTTCCTATGGCTCCCCGAAGCTCTTCCATTGAAATGGTTGGTCCGACGTCCTCCTCGTCCTGCACGCTCTCCTCTTTAGCTTCTTGATCGGCTCGGCCACAATCCAGCAACTCTTGAAAATATTCCTTCCATCTGCCCATAATCTCATCTTCACCAGTCAGCAGGTTGCCGAATTTATCTTTAATGAACTTCAGAGGGCAGTCTTTTTCCTTTCTCATGTTCTTCAATACTCTGTAGAACAGCTTCTGGTTTCCCTCGTACGCCTCCTGTATGAACCTTCCAAATTCCTCCCAGGATTTCGCCTTAGCTGCCAGGACTATGAGCTTAGTCTCATTTCGCTTCCTCTTATAGGCTTCCCAAGCTTCTGGAGTTTTTGTTTGGAAGTACTGTTTCCAAAGTCTCTTCTTTTCCTTGACGTGGGCTTCAACCTCCTCACTCCACCAGCGGGTACACTTTTTGGGTGCTCCATGGAGACTGGAGCCACATACTTCTTCAGCCGCCGTGAGGAGTACGGATTTAAAGTTGTTCCATGCCACTTCAAGGTCATCTGATCGATTTGTCGAAAAGGTAGCTGCTTTTGCTGAGACCTTTTCCTGGAACAGTTTCTGATTCACGGCATCCTTCAATTTGTGGGTTTTTAATCTTCTAGTTCGTGTCTTCTTCTTTCGAGTCTTGGATCGTCTCTGGATTGTCTCCATAATCAAGTCCATTTGGAGTAGGAAGTGATCTGATCCAATTTCTGGACCTCTCTTGACTCGACAATCTCGAACAAAAGGCATGAGTGATTGGCTTACTATTATATAGTCGATTATTGATTTCTCGTTTCTTGATGGTTCCGCTCGAGTATACATATGTATCTCACGGTGAAGAAACTTGGTGTTGGTTATGACCAGGTTATTGGCGACACAGAGCTCCAGGATCCTTTCTCCGTTGTTGTTCAGCATGGGCTCTCCGAACGCCCCGATGACGTTTTGCCATGGCTCTGGATCATTCCCCACTCTACCGTTCAGGTCTCCTAATAAGATCTTGTGGTCGCCCTTTGCCTCGTCTATTGTTCTTTGCAGGAGCTCGTAGAACTCATCCTTGGTCTGCTGGTTCTCGTCCTCGTTTGGTGCATACACCACTACAACGGAAAAGAGAGTTTCAGCATCGAGAATATCAACGACCATAATTCTTTCATTTACAAACTTCCACGCCCTGATGTTTGTGGTTTTGTCTCTGTGGACCAGGAAGCCCACACCTGCTCTCGCTCGATCCGACTTCTCCACCCCACTATAGAGCAGGACGAATCCGTCGTCCAGCATTTCGCAGCCTTGACCTTTCTTTTTTGTTTCGGTTATGGCTAAGTATTGCACTTTCGTGGTGGATACCTCCTTCACCAACTCCACCTCTTTCCCATTTATGCCTCTAACATTCCATGTTCCGAAGGGGGTTGTCCGATGTCCATGCCAGTTTCGCGATCGTTTTAACAGTCCGGGTTGCTCTCTTTGGTTTCTTTTAATCAGTGTGGTATTCAGGCATGTGAGGGATTGGCCCACAGTGCCCTAGCTTGGAAGAGGGGCTGCCTCCTTAGGGTTACCAAGCTAACCCCCTCGCTACTTCAGAGTCCTGGGTGGTAGTAGACTCCTACAGCCCTGAGATGGAGTGACGTCCCCTCCCATTCAGGTTGTAGCGAGGTGTACCGCCGCCCGTTGGCCTACCACAAAGTGGCGTTTCCCAGGGTGAACCACGAGGAGGTGGGGGCCGGATTTTTCACCCCGGCGATTTCTCAAGGAGCTTAAAATTAAGCCTAATGAAGTAAAAAAACATCGATGTCTGGGAAAAAACATCGAAGAGTAAACATCGATGTTTGGGGGAAAACATCGATGTTTTTGAAACATCGATACCCATCCCTAATCCCAAGGGTTCTCCATTTCAAACTTTAGCTTCGTAGGTTTAATAGTGCAGAGATTAGCTCCTTAGCTCACTCTAGGTTTAATAGTGCAGAGATTAGCTCCTTAGCTCACTCGGCTGATTTATTGCGCTTCAGACTTTATGATTGGTTATGGTGTGTTGCCTTGTCCTTGGTAGGTTTCGTTGGTTGAGGGTAGAGATTTTTCAGGCTTCTCTGATTATGTCATTTATTGAAATTTGCTGAGCGCTTTTGCCAAATATATGGCCTCTTCAGAGCGTATTTTCTGACAGATGTGCTGTTAAGTGTTACATATAAGTTGTGAGTCCTCCTTGTACATCTTGGTATATTTTAGCTTCATAGATGTGATAGTGCAGAAATTAGCTCCTTAGCTTACTTGGCTGATTTATGGTGCTTCAGACTTTATGATTCGTTTCTAGATGTTCCAAGAGGCCTCCATTTCAAATTTCAGCTTCATAAGTTGAATAGCAAAGAAATTAGTTCCGGATCTTAATCAGCTGACCTGGGGTGTTTTAAACTTTATGATTCGTTTCTAGACGTCCCAAGGGACGAGGATTTCAAATTTTAGCTTCTTAGATGAAATTGCAATAGGTTGAATGAAGCATTTGAAATGAGGCAAGATGCAATTTTAACATTAAAACATAATTTTCCCCACTAAATAGCAAAATAAAAGTAAACTTGATTATAACGTTGGAAAGAGTATTAGACGAAGCAGTTTTCGTGAGATTTGCCAGTTTCCAGGATTCGTTTTGGAAGAGAAGTAAAGTTTTAAAGATTTTTAGAACTATTTTTTTTCCCATTTTCAGACCAAAATAATGTTTTTTTCAGCGACATCACGCGATTCAGCGAGAAATTTTCTTTGGAACGAGTGCTTTTTGAGCTCGGGACAACGTAAAGTAGAGCTAATATCAGGAAATTTCGACTCAAAACCTAGAGACGCATTTTCACAAAAGTAGGGTTTGGTCAGATACGGGATCTATCCTTAGTACAGCAGTGTTATGCCCATAGCTCTGCTAGTCGTACAGTCAGTCTGCTAGTCTTTGAGGGTTAAAGAGGGAAAAAGGTGAACAAACGTAACAACGGAGTCGTTGTGTGTGAAAATGATCAGGAAGTTTTCGTGACGGTTTCGTGTGTCATTTTTTGGAAAATTTGTCTCCATAAAGACGTATTATAGTACGTCTTATTATAATATTATAGTAAGTAGTAACGTATTTATAATACGTTAAAACGTGGCTACAACAACTAATTTACAAGGTAGTTAGGGGATACATCAAGCTAGATCCATGTGTAAATAGAGTATCCTCCCTAAAGAATCAGCCTGATATGAAGAAAGTTAAGATTTACAAGTTTTATGGTGGTGATTAGGATTTTTTTTAAAGTAATTAAGTTTTCTTACACGTCAAATACAGAAAGGTATGGCATTCTTCATGCATTCAAAAAAGAAGAGCGAGACTCTTCACGCACAAAAACGTCTCTCCAAGACTCTTCGTGTTTGCGGTCCTTTTGGCTTATTTCTGTATCTACTTATACTCGTATTTACCAAACTCTGACGTGGTGAACTGTTTATACGGGGTGGAATCGGATAAGTGACGAAATTTTTTTTTTGCGTTAGTCTGCATCAGAAATGTAGTCAAATGCCGCCAACCGCATATTTTTATCTCAATCCGTACTGGAGATATGATTTTCAAAGAATTTTTCAGTAAAACCGTGTTTTTTCCTTTTAAACCCAAATTTCTCCACTTTGCCTCATTTAATTTCATCTTTTGACCTCATTTCCGAAATCAGCGTTGAATTTCCTATAAGAATAGTGTACTTAGGTTCTTAAAAAGTGCCATTCGAAGACCTTCAAATCTTAAAACTTTACTTAACTCTTCCAGAAAAAACCTGGAAACTGGCAAATCTCATGAAAACTGCTTTCATCTAATACTCTTTCCAACGGTATAGTCAAGTTTACTTTTACTTTTTTATTTAGGGGAGAAAATTATGTTTTAATGTTGAAGAATGTGGTTTTTTCATCAAATCGATGGTTTTCTTGAAAAATTACCCTCCATGAACCTACGAGTATGAGGTCGGTTTCTACGTATTTTTCCACGCTGAATCGAATGGTAACATTTGTAGATCTCTCCAACTCCGTTATAACCGAGATTTACACTTAAACTCACAAATTTTATTTTGTTTGTTACGCTTAAAAAAATGAATGTGTGTTATGGGGTAAAACTAGTTCATTAAAGTGTAAAACGCGATTATAACGTAGCTGGAGTGATCTGCTAGCGTTGCCATTTGACCCAGCATGAAAAAATGCGTAGAAACCGACCCCATCATAGAGGGTCATCTTTCGAGAAAACCAATGATTTCATTGAAAACCCCACATTTTTTAACATTAAAACATGATTTTCTCCCCTAAATGACAAAGTAAAAGTAAAATTGACTATACCGTTGGAACGAGTATTAGATGAAGTAGTTTTCATGAAATTTGCCAGTTTCCAGGATTTTTTTTTTTTTTTTAATAGTAAAGTTGTAAAGATTTTCAGAAATTTTATTTTTTCAAAATCGTCTATGTGTGAGCTGATTTGAAGGTCTTCGAATGGCACTTTTTAAGAACATAAGTACACTATTCTTATAGGAAATTCAACGCTAATTTCGAAAATGAGGCCTAAAGTTGAAATTAAATGAGGCAAAGTGGAGAAATTTGAGTTTAAAAGGGAAAAACACGGTTTTCCAGAAAAATCCTTCGAAAATTCATGTCTCCAGTACGGATTGAGTTGAAAATATGCGATTGGCGGCATTTGACTACATTTCTGATGCATACTAACGCAAAAATAATTTCGTCAATAATCCGGTTCCACCCTGCAAACTTGTCGCACAAAGTTAAGAAACTCCCTACCCCTGTTCGTAAATTCGTTAATGATAATTTCGTTAAGAGTAATGCAACTTGAGTTCTTACCATTTTTCATGTTGTTTCAGTCAAGCCTGAAGTTGTTGAAGAAAGGAAAATTTATGCAAAGAGGGTGTCAAGTCTCAGGGAAAGGTCCATATCTCTGAGGGAGGTCAGGACGCAGCGGTTGATGGATGCACTGCTTCTTGTGGGGATCGATAGTGACGCCGTCAATGGAAAAGTGGCTTACATTAAGACCAAATACCCCTACGACGTTAGTTGAAATTTCTTTGTGTTATATATTTAAGTTAGGTTCTTGTTTAATTGAATTACGACTGAAACAAAGATTCGTAATATTCTCACAGGCTGATGTTCCCGAAAGCATAGCTTGTCTCATCTTCCCGGATGCTGAAAACTGGCCACCCGCCGTTCACCCGCCGCTACACATTCCATGTGATAATCCCAACAACTACACGATAGTCCTCACCTCTGCTGAAGCTTCTCGATCTTATGCTTACTGCCGGCGTCTCCAGCCTGAAGGCTCGACTGTTTGCCTACCGCTGGCCTACGCCATTCTCACCACGCACAAAGCAAATTCCTTTTACTACCAAGTAAGAATAATTCAGATCACTTTAATAACGATTAAACTAGATCTAAACTATGGTCTACGAGTCAGTTAAGATAGTGTTATGAAGAATGAAGGCCGGATTGCCCCGCATCCCAGCGCATTATTGTCGGTTAACACATTAATGGTTGGGCCACAGCTCTTCCGAAAAATGCGCTCAGTGTTTCGTCCATCATGGATTCTTCTTTCAATGAAGATCCAATATTTTTCAGTATTTTGCTTGAAGATGAAGAGAAACATTTCATAAAGAAACATCGTATTTGAGTACGTGATATATGTTCAAAAAGTCCAGTCATGCAGCATGACCCCATGAGCGAATTTTTGAAGAAATCTTCGACATTTCAGTCGCTATTGATCGTGTTGAGAAATTTTAGTTTATGATTTTTGTAAGACGGCGAATTGAAGTTACTCAATTTATATTATTTGAAGTCAGTAACAACGATGATTAATATGATTAATATGATTTATAATCATATGACCGTTTTACACAAAAATATATTCTCTGTTCAAGCTTTGACGAATGTTGCACTCTGCTAAATAAGTTATTTATTATTTTATATTAGGTTATGAGTTCCGCATCGTACGTCTAAATTTTCTGTTGGTGAGAGAGTTGAGATCATAGTGAAAGAAGTGAAGTGTCTTTCAGTGTACTTGTGAATTGTGAACAAGTGAAAGTGATCAAGAAAAACTCCACCATGAACATTCAGAAAATAGATAGCTTAACAAAAGAAAACTATGACACATGGAAAGTTTTGATGGAGGCATTGTTAGAGAAGAATGATGGGATAGGATATGTAGATGGTTCAATTGCTCGACCAGATGAAGTTGGAGATGCCCAGACCGCAGCAGCTAAAGTTTGGGATAAAGCTGACCGAAAAGTACGAGCAGACATTATCCTCGCCATTTCTCCGCCTGAAATCAAGCAGGTCAAAGATTGTAGAACCTCTCGAGAGCTTTGGTTGAAATTGGAAACCATTTCCCAGTCAAAGGGTCCTACCAGAAAGGCGTCCCTATTGAAACAGTTGATGCTTCACAAAATGATGGAGGGTGATGACGCAAGGGAACACCTTTCAAAATTTTTCGATGCAGTGGATAAGCTCCGAACAATGGATGTGGAAATACATCCAGATTTATTAACAATCATGCTACTGTACAGTCTCCCTGATAGTTTTGATAACTTTCGATGTGCTATAGAGACCCGCGACGATCTACCGACTCCTGACAACCTCAAGGTGAAAATTATTGAGCAATGGGATTCAAGGAATGAGAAAAGTCGAGATCCAAACGCTTTGCTAGCTAAGAGAAGATTTAACCAGAACAAATCGCAAATAAAGAAAAATGAGCATTACAAATTGGAACGGGAAAATGAATTTAGATTTAAATGCAACAAATGCAAAAAGAAGAGACACAAAGCTTCGCAGTGTTTCCAGAACCAATCAGCTAAGACATCAGATGAAACATACTTCACCTGGCATAATGAAACAGCCATGAATGTTTCAACATCTTCGTGGTGTCTGGACAGCGGTTGCAGTTCGCACATGTGTGCAGAAAGAGATAAATTTGAATCATTGGAGAACAGTGAATTCCAACAAGTTAACCTCGCAAACAGCTCCTCCACGTGTATTAATGGAAAAGGGCAAGTTAAAGTGTGTGTGAAAGTAGGTAAAGAGATGAAAGACTTGAAGCTTACAAACACTCTATACGTTCCCGGATTGCGATCGAACCTCATGTCGGTTGGTAAAATTACTGATCAAGGTCATCAAGTTTTATTCACCAAATCATCAGCTGAAGTTCGAAATAGTGCAGGAAAGCTACTGATGGTTGCCAAGAGGGTAAATGGGCTATATCACACAAGTGAGGTCAAGACGAGCGAACAAGCGAATACGTCTGAAACCAAACCCAGAACAAGACTCGAAATGTGGCACCAGAGGTTCGGGCACCTGAACGAAACTGATCTCAAGGATTTGTACATGAATAGAAAAGTCAAAGGAATGGACATAACTGGAAGTAAAATTCTGCCTGACTGTACAACATGCGTACAGGGGAAGATGGTCCAGAAACCATTTCCAAAACGATCCAGTAGATCAACTGAGTTATTGGAGATCATCCATACAGATCTATGTGGACCAATGAGGATTAGTTCGAATGGGGGTAGAAAATATTTCCTAACATTGATTGACGATCATTCCCGATGGTGCGAAGTTAGATTTTTATCGAAAAAATCTGAAGTCCTGGAAGAGTTCAAAAAATTCAAGAACCAGGTCGAAACACAGAAAGGAAGGAAGATAAGATTCGTACAGTCAGACAATGGAAAAGAATACTGTAATAGAGAATTTGATGATTATTTATCCAAATGTGGAATCATTCGAAGACTCACTGTACCACATACGCCTCAACAGAATGGACTCGCAGAGAGGAAAAATAGAAGCCTCGTTGAAACTGCAAGATGTCTTATGATTCAAGGCAAACTCCCACCCTCATTTTGGGCAGACGCAATATTTTGTGCAAACCACATCCGTAATAGATGTCCTTCTAAAGGGATCGACGGAGAAACGCCTTTCAAATTGTGGCATGGCAAGTCACCAAACGTACACTATTTCCGTACATTTGGAAACAAAGTTTATTATTTGGACAAAGCACAAAACAAAGAGAAATTTGCTCCGAAAGCCAAGCCAGCAATTTTTATTGGCTATTCTGAACAGACAAAGGCCTATAGACTATGGTCTAATGAACTGAAAAGGGTTATTGTGTCAAGAGATGTAAAATTCCTACAAGAATTTGGTGACAATAGTGATTCTGATCATTTCATTCCTGACGACCTTTTCACCCCTAAAAATCTGAAATCAGAAGATGAAGAAAGGAGAAAAATAACAATAACAGTCAATCAAAACCCAAACATACCTTCAATTTCAATTAATGAAAATCCGAATATATTACAAAACTACAATAATTCAGAAAACGAACCAAATGAAGAAGAATGCGAAACCAATGGAAACGAAACCGAAAATCAACATGTCATTTCTGAAAATGTTGAAAAGACTTCACAGTTGAGAACGATTCGGGGGAGGGGCAGACCTCGTTTGGATAGGTCTGGTAAAGGAAGACCACGCAAAATCTATTGCCAAGTTCCCGCCCCACCTGACCACTCCAATTCCGAGAATGAGGAAGAATTTCAAGACGCTGTTGATATGTCTGAAATGGCAAGTTTCGCAGATTTGACTCTAAAACAAGCATTTTCCAATTCAGACGCTAATGATTGGAAAGCAGCTGTGAAATTGGAATACTCTTCGGTAATTGAGAACCAAACTTTTAAAATCGTCCCTCGGCCAAAAGACAAGAACGTGATCGGATGTAGAGTCATCTTGAAGGAGAAAATGAAGGCAGATGGAACCGTTGAAAGAAAAAAGGCCCGATTGGTAGCAAAAGGCTACAACCAGAAACAAGGGGAAGATTTCAACGAGACCTATGCACCAGTAGTTCGCATGAGCTCAATTCGGACTCTCATGGCTCTGGCAGTTGAGAAAGACCTTGAAATACATCAACTAGATGTGACGACAGCGTTCTTGAACGGCGACTTGACAGAACGAAACTATATGGAGATCCCTGAAAACTTCGAAGAAACACTACATGAGATCATTGCTGACAGAAACTCTCACAGTTTTGTAAAGCAAGAGGCCAAAAATATGCTTGAAAGTCTAAAGAGAGGAGATAACGTATGTTTATTGCAAAAATCTCTATACGGCTTGAAACAAGCAGGACGGCAATGGTATTTAAAACTCGATAATAGTGTCAAGAAGTTGGGTCTGAAACCATTGAAAACAGATCCATGTGTATACCATGCTCGAAGAGGGGAAGACATCATAGTGCTAGCTATTTACGTAGATGATCTATGGCTGGCATCTGGAAACCCAAGTTTAATCGAGGAGATGAAGAAAATGTTATTGAAAACATTCAAAATGAAATACCTCGGCAAAATCCATTATGGACTTGGTATCGAGTTTGTCCAAGACCTAAACGAGGGGAAGCTATTCATGTCCCAGAAAAAGTATATACAGGACATTCTCAAGCGTTTTGGCATGGAAGACTCGAAACCATTAGCGACGCCACTTGAAGTTGGGTTAAAGCTGAAGAAACCTCAGACATCAAACGCAGCTGAAATGAAAAGATATCCTTTTCAGAGACTGATCGGCTCGTTAATGTACCTGGCGGTTTCCACTCGACCCGACATTGCATACGCAGTGAATTCGCTAAGCCAATTCAATACGTGCTACAACCACGAACATTGGCAAGCAGCGAAGCACATCCTGCGATACCTGAAGGGTACACCGAATCATGGGATTTTGTTCCATAAAACGGGCAAACAACTTCAGGGTTATGCTGACGCAGACTGGGCAAGTTGCGCTGAAGATCGGCGATCCTATTCAGGCTACTTTTTCGAATTCGGAGGAGCAGCAATATCATGGGAAGCCAAGAAGCAGCGGACAGTCGCCTTATCAAGTGTAGAAGCAGAGTATCTAGCTCTGGGAGAAGCAACCAAAGAGTCAATATACCTGCAGAAGTTTCTTAGCGAACTGAATGTGCCACCCTCGGAATCAGGAACAACAATCTTCAATGATAACCAGGGTGCACAACAGTTGGCCAAAAATTCAACGTACCACTCGCGTACAAAACACATAGATGTTCGACATCATTTCATCCGCGGATGTGTTGAAGAGAACATCGTTAAATTCCGGTATTTACCAACGGCAGATATGCCTGCTGATATATTTACTAAAGGGTTACCAAGAAAGAAGCATGAAGAATTTACCAGGCAACTTGGAGTTCAAATTGACACGCAATTCGAGGGGAAGTGTAAGACGGCGAATTGAAGTTACTCAATTTATATTATTTGAAGTCAGTAACAACGATAATATGATTAATATGATTTATAATCATATGACCGTTTTACACAAAAATATATTCTCTGTTCAAGCTTTGACGAATGTTGCACTCTGCTAAATAAGTTATTTATTATTTTATATTAATATTGATAGACAAACATGGAATATAATTATTAACACATGCACAGAGTAAAATCATCAGTTGTGATTACATTTTTTTTTTTTTAAAGCACCTATTACCTACGTTTTAAACAGCATGGTTCTAGGATTGGTTATACAGGGATACTTCCATAAGAGTAGTTCAATCTGAATTTGGACAATGTTTCATGCAAATATTACCGATTTTTACAACTAGCGAACGGTATTATTTCGATTTTTGACTGATTTTTCAACTTTGAAATTTTTGAAAACTTGATACATATTCTTATAGGAAATTGTACGCTGATTCCGAATATACCACATGTTAGTATGCTGAAAAAATTATTTCGCACAACAAATCGCAAAAAACAGGCTATTTTGAAATTGTTGACTACATTTTTGAAAATTTCAACCCGAAGATGTAATCCGATCATGCTGGCCAACGAACTTGAACTTTCGTTGTGTCCTTAACATTTTAAAATTTGTTTGAAGTTTCTAGCACAATTCTACGGACAGTTATCGTCTGGAATGACACATACATACATACATACATACATACATACATACATACTTACATATATACATACATACGTACATAAAAAAATGCGTTAAACTTCAGAATATGATTCAGAATAGCCTGAAACGGATTTCTGCATAAAATGTTTTCAAAAATTCACATTCTACAAATCTTGAGGCGAGAGCAATAGCTTAATTTTCTTCAAAAATTCGCTAAAAGAAGTGAGTTAGGAGAGTTTCATTCTCTGTTTTCCGTCTTTTGGTGGACAAAAGGAAGTTTTACGCAGAACTTCTCCCAATGCTGCTTGAGATATCGAGAAGAAAACATCTTAGTTCCGTGAACCAAGTAAGAGAGATTGGTCTCTCTTGTCTGCTTGAGGTAATCCACAGTGAAGAAGAAATATGCCTAGTGAAAGATGCTTCAATCCACCGGCCCTGGCTGTGATGTGCGGCCCCATAAACAATACACTAAACCGGAAGAGGCTTATTTTTAGCGAATTTTTGAAGAAAATTAAGCTATTGCTCTCGCCTCGAAATTTGTAGAATGTGAATTTTTGAAAACATTTTATGCAGAAATCCGTTTCAGGCTATTCTGAATCATATTCTGAAGTTTAACGCATTTTAGCGAATTTTCTTAGAAAATGAAGCTATTGCAATGGCTCCAAAAATTTTAAAATAAAAATTTTCAAGAATTTTCTTCATCGAAATCTGTTTTGAGGCATTCTGAAATGATTCCTGGATTTTAACGCTTTTTTATATGTAGTATATAAATTATGTGATCCTCTAACATAGGGAGGAAAAATAATAAAACTAATGCCTTCAGCAGTTCTCCCCTCCTAGTGGAAGCACCTCGCTTCGGACCTCCCGAAGCTCGGGGCAGTCGCTGTTGGGCAATCTCTCGTGCGGTACGTTCCCTCTCTGTACGTAGTCGTGTGTGTTTCTTTTCATATTTTAATAAATTGTATTCGGGAATTAAACGATTGTTTTTTAAAAACCGATTCCCGATTAAAGGACATTTAAGTGGCGCAGTCTCGTGGACAAATCAATTAACTTTGGGCAAATCAATCAATCAAAATCGATTGCATTCTGACCCAAAGGGAACCTGCTGTTCACCAAGAAGAAAATCTATCATCTCTACTCACTCTGTGACTTCGAGAGAACATCACACGCTCCACAAGAGGAAACTACGCGAATTCGCCAAAAACCAGGACGCCCGAGCAAAGACACTTGGCTCGTAAAATAATAGAAGTGGATTTCCGCCTGTGAAGACGGAAGAACGCCGTGCTCCTTCGCTATCTTTTCTCAGAAGCCGCTGGCCGCAACAAGACACCGAGGTACCTACTCTGTCGACCTTCACCTAAAGCTGAGATAAGAAAACAGATGTTTACTCTCGTCGTGTTGTAAGTACCAACCCAGCTTCATCTTTTAATTCTCCAGGAGTAGCGAGATCACCGGCAAATTTTGAAGGAAGATTCAAACTTCTAATTCAACTTCATTTGATTTTTTTATAATTGTTAAACCTCCCCATTTCATACCACCCGTTACCTGGTGGGAAGGAACAATTCAATTTTATTCTAATAATCGTTAAACCTCCCCATTTCATACCACCCGTTACCTGGTGGGAAGGAACGATCAAGTTTTATCGCAACCGCGTTTCAAGCCACCCGTCATCTGGCGCGGTATTGCAGAAAAAAAAACTAACCAATTTTTATTGTCTTAATTTAAAGACACTTTATTTTATTTGTATTTAATTATTGAAATTGCGTTTCAAGCCACCCGTCATCTGACGTTAATTTCATAATTAACCAATTTTTATTGTCTTAATTTAAAGACACTTTATTTTATTTGTATTTAATTATTGAAATTGCGTTTCAAGCCACCCGTCATCTGACGTTAATTTCATAATTAATCAATTTTATTGTCTTAATTTAAGATACTTGATTTCATTTTTATAATTGAATATTATAAACTTGTGTTTTTGTACATTTACACACTGACACAAACGAACACTTGGTGTAGACACTGAACAGTACATACTTTCCTGTCAAAATTCCAAAAAACTACAGAAAATATTTCTTAAGGAAGGTTCGCTCACCTTTCGAAAGACTACCTGTAATAGAGGAAGATTCTGATATGTCTGAGGGACAGTCACAACCTGGGGCGGCAAACCCGATCCCGAGCAACCCTTTTAATGATCCCAACTTTGTAGATTATTTTATTTCTCAAAGAATTCAGGAGTCCCTCAGAAACTTAAATGTCAATCAAAATACTAGGGACCAAGTCCCCTAATTTAAAAAGAAACATGCGGACATGATCCCGACCTTTGAGGGAAACCCAGGAAAGCTCCGGAAATTTTTGGACACGTGTGAATCTATAGTTAATAGGTTCATAGATGATGAAGATCCCACAAATTATCAAAACGAGGAGGTCCTTAAGACCATTATGTCCAAAATACAGGGACCAGCCTCGGATATGCTAGATAATTACGCACTTACGGACTTTCCTAGTATTAAAACTGCATTGCTAGAGACGTACTCCGACAAACGGGACATATTTACTTTATGTCACGAACTAACTGGACTGAGACATAGGGAGAGCGAAGATCCTTTTCAGTTTCATAATAAAATTAAAGCAAAACTAAATTTGGCTATTGCTTGGATTAAAAACCATGAAACTGAAACGAAACAAGAGATATTGATCGAGCACTACCAAGATATTAGTCTACGGACGTTACTCTTGCACCTACGGGAACCGCTCGGAAGTCAACTTCGGAGTAGGAAACCGAAAACGATGGGCGAAGCCCTTTCGATACTAACGAACGATTATCAAATCATGCAGTATCAAAAGGGTAGACTCGATCGGAACCCCCAACACAAACCGGCGATAAAACCGGAAAATAAAAATACGACTCCGGCAACCAAACCGTCATATTATGGCCAAGGATTTAAGCCCAAAACATTCCCAAATAAAACCCAAAATCAAGTGCCATCCAAGCCCTTTACCCCCAATAAAAATAACACTTCACAAATCACAAGGCCCCCACAGACTCAAGTTCCAAGTCAAGGAACGTCCAATTTTGCAAAGTCGACTCCAATGTCTTCGCAAACGACTCGACCGAATTTAGATTTAAACAATGTGGAAATTCCCGAGGAAGAAGGTATGGGAAGTTCTGACCCCGAATACAACGCGGAAAATCCGGCCGATGAGGACTCTTTTTTAGAGGAGGAGTCCGAATCGCTACATTCTCCCTAATACATTTGAAACCAAAAGCTGGACAAAAACTACCATACATAGTATTTCCGAAGCATAAAATTAGAATCCTGTTGGACTCCGGAAGCACTTCAAGTTTTGTGCATCCAGAGGTCATTAAAAAATTTTTCCCCGACAAAATCATAACAGAGAAATTTCAAGTTAGGTCAATCCACGGATTGTCATATGGGAGCAATAGTGCGAGGATCCCATGTGGCGAAATGTTCAAAATTAAAAACCTAAATCTCCTTTTTAGAATTCACAAATTCCATAGCCGATTCGGATTGTTATTAGGTACAGATAACCTTGAGTTACTTGGCGCTCATATTGATTATGAGAACAAGTTACTGATAATAAAAAATTTCAAAATCCCTTTTAAATATCACTACGTTGATCAAGAAATAAATAAAAAACCGATCTATGAACAAAAAATACCACCTAGGGCAATTTCGCAGATTAAAATTCCCGTACGTTGTGATTCAACAAAAAAGGAAGGAGTAATTCCATATCTGAAACAAAATTCACTAGAAATTCCTGAATGCCTGGTCAAAATTCAAGATAAGGAATGTTACGTAGGAATTTTAAATAATAGTGATTCTGAATGTAATTTCAAACTGTTTGAACCCATCCAAGTTGAAGAAATCCCCATTTTAGACAAAGTGAAAAGTCCAAATGTGAATTATTATGATACGTAAAATTATGTATTTGACCCCACTAATATTCGAACGGATCATATGAACGAAGAAGAAAAGAGACAAATTTTGAACTTAGTATATCAGTACAAAGATTTGTTTCATTGTGAAGGAAACACCTTAACGTGTACTAATAAAGTCCAACATGTAATCCGTACCATTGACGAGATCCCCGTGTATACCCGCAATTACCGATATCCCGAGGTATATAAAAAGGAAATTGATAACCAAATACAAGATATGCTCAAACAGGGAATTATTCAACCCAGCTCTTCACCTTGGAATAGTCCACTCTGGCTCGTACCCAAAAAATTAGATGCATCCGGCAAACAAAAGTATCGACTGGTTATTGATTACCGCGGACTTAACAACAAGACAATAGACGATAAATACCCACTTCCAGTCATAAATGATTTGCTCGACAAACTTGGTAGGTGTATGTACTTCACTTGCCTTGACCTCAAAAGCGGTTTTCATCAAATTCCAATGCATCCGGATAGTATTGCCAAAACTGCTTTCTCTTCGGAAAATGGTCATTGGGAATTTAGTAGAATGCATGTGGGTTTAAAAAACGGACCTCCTAGTTTCCAACGGTTGCTCGACAATGTATTACGCGGTTTGCAGAATGAAATTTGCACTGTTTTTATTGACGATGTTATCATCTATAGTACAAGTCTCGAAGAACATATAAATAGTCTCAGAAAAGTTTTTGACAGACTCCGTGAAGCTAATTTGAAAATACAATTGGATAAAACGGAGTTCCTCAAAAGAGAATGTGTCTATTTAGGACATCTTATCACCCCTGAAGGAGTTAAGCCAAACCCCCTCAAAACCGAAGCTATATCCAAATATCCGATTCCCACAACTCCAAAACAAATTAAGGGTTTTCTCGGACTACTGGGTTATTATAGAAAATTTATTAAAAATTTTGCCCAAATAACCAAACCATTAACCCAATGTTTGAAGAAGGGAGCGACGATCGATCCTCAAAACCCCGAGTATAAAGAGTGTTTTGAGAAATGTAAAACTCTGCTCATAAATGATCCGATTTTACAATATCCCGACTTCTCGAAGCCCTTTAACCTTACAACTGATGCTTCGAACATTGCGTTAGGCGCGGTTTTAAGCCAGTGCACTAACGGTGCTGACTTACCTATAGCGTACGCTAGCCGGACTCTGAATGACCATGAACGCAACCTCTCTACCATCGAGAAGGAATGCCTTGCATGTGTCTGGGCTACACAATACTTTAGACCATACCTTTTTGGCCGAAAATTCAAAATTTTTACTGACCATAAGCCTCTTCAGTGGTTATTTTCACTGAAGGAACCCAATTCTAAATTATTCAGATGGAGGCTTAAATTAGAGCAATATGATTATGAGATCCACTACAAAAAGGGATCCACTAATCAAAATGCCGATGCCCTTTCCCGAGTGGAAATTAACATCAACGAAAATTCACCTGATGTTGAGCAAATTGTTCAAGATGCTCTCACCGGGGATAGTCCTCCAACTCCACTCATGAATGAAGTACTGGGAGAACTAAATGATGCCGTAAATAATTCATCGGAATCAATGGTCGTCATTGTGGACGAGAACGCCAGTGATTCAGCGTCTTTAGCTCCCACTGTTCATTCTAATTACGAGGGAAACACAATACTGAATATTCCTATAACCGAAAAACCTGTTAATTATGGAACTAACCAAATCATCATTGTAGTAGCCGACAGAGAAGAAATCAGAAACCCTAGGATTGAAAATATTTTTGAAAGAATCACTAGAATAACAGTAACGCTTAGGAAAAATAATCTTGAATCAGATATAATTCACTTTGTGAAAACCTACATAGTTCCGAAGAGAAAATATTCCTTATTTTTTGTCAATGATATCTATGAAGAATTCAGCCGAATAATGATAAGAAATTTCAAACATTCTGAAATAAGTTTCGTCAAGTGTTCCGCTAGGCTAGAAGATGTCACAGATCCAGAAACAGCTAGGGAATATATCCAACAACAACATATAGGGAAAACCAATCATCGAGGCATTACTGAGACCTTAGAGAAACTTAAGAGGAAATATTTTTGGCCGAATATGAAAACCACAATCCAAAATTATATTAATAAATGCGAAATATGTCTTGCCTGCAAATATGACAGACATCCCATTAAACCAAAATTAAACGTTACCCCCACGCCTTCTAGACCATTCGAAATCCTACATATCGACAAATTGTCTTTGGAGAAATCCAAGTTTTTAACAATCATCGATTCATTTTCAAAGTATGCCCAAGCCTACATTCTAAAATCATCTAATAGTATTGACACAGTCGGAGCCCTTCTAAAATTCTTTTCCCACCATGGGATACCAAAAATGATCGTGGCCGATAATGGAGCAGAATTCGGTAGCTCATTGGTCAAAGAGTTACTAGAGACCCACAAAATTAAAGTTCATAACATTTGTTCTCAAAACCCAAATTCGAATGGATTAATAGAAAGATTTCACTCGACTCTAATTGAACACGTTAGAATACTGTCGAATAGAGACGAATTCAAAAATAAAGTTAACTATGCACTAATAGCTTATAATAGTAGTATCCACTCTGTTACAAAACTAACGCCATTCGAAGTAATAAATGGTCATGTAGAGAACGACCCTTTACTAGAAGCCGACTTAGAGAAAAACTTAATGACGAATTTTATAGACAAACATCGAGACAAAGTAAAACTAATTTATGACGTAATCAAAGAAAGAACTCAAGCCCAAAAGGAACGTATTGCTGAAAGAAGGAATCAGGATAGAGAGGAAGTTCCAGAATTACCCACAGAAATATTTGTAAGAACTAGACAAATTCAAGATAAAACTAAACAAAAATATCATAAGGAAACCTTACAGTCAACCAATCCCGAATTAAAAACCGCTCAAATAGTTCCTCGACACCATAACACACAAGGAAAAATTCATACGTCTAATATAAAAAGACCACGTAAACAAACTACGAGTGACTTACCCACTGACACTTCACCTCGTGAACCTGTTCCAGGACCCTCCTCTTCTCAATCGGAAGCTCCGAGGTGAGAAATATAACAACTAATCAAGGGATACTGCCTATTCTATTAGGACCAGCCCGACTTATAAACTCCCAACATACTCTGGTTCACCATTATAAAATTGACAGCTTAATAGATGAATTTTACGAACTAACCTCACAGTACGAAAATCTGTTGAATAAGATCAAAGTAAATCAATTCCAGGTCAGACAGACAGACGAATATTGTAAATTATTAAATTATACTATTAGTATTATTAAGGAAAAAATTACCCACATTAATGTTAATCAAGGTAGAAAAAAAAGGGGATTAGTAAATGGGTTAGGTAATATAATTAAATTTATAACTGGCAATCTAGACGCCTCTGACGGTAAACGTTATGAAAAGCTGTTTACTCAAATTAAGAATAATGAAATAACTGTTCAGGATCAATTGGATTCTCAATTCTCACTCATTGCAGATCTGATGTCCGATTTTAATTCGACCATTCAAGACATTCGTTTCAATAATGAGCAAATAAAAAACAAACTGTTAGAAATTGATAATTTCATGAAAATTAGTTCTAATCAGGCTCTCGCTGATTCCATAAAGGAAATACTCAACCTTCAACAACTAGTATTTAATGTGATACTGACAATATTCCAAGATATTGAGAATTCAATAACATCTTGCAAATTGAGAACATTACATCCTAGTATAATTGGAACGCATCAGCTGTTTGTAGCACTCCAAAAATTGTCAAATACTTACGGTTCCAAATTACCTTTGGAAATAAAGTACGAAAATATTCTAGAAATAGAATCCACTATTCAAGTTACTTGTGCAATCAAGGACGATGAAATAATGTATTTTCTCAATCTACCATTGTCCGATGGGTTACAATACCACTTGTACTTTTTACGACCAATACCCACACTTAGGCAAAATCAGTATGTTTCTATATTTCCTAAGATAAATTATCTTCTCCAGTCTAAGTCAAATAATACAACAATACCCCTGTCAGATAATTGTCAAAGGGGTAGTATCATTCATTGTAGTAAAAAATTAATATCAAACCAGAATGTTAAATGTGAAGAAGAAATACTTAGTTCCAGTACTGCAGAACATTGTGAATACGTAACAGTAAACATTGAGGATAATTGGATTGAATCAATTCCAGAATCAAATCAGCATCTAGCAGTCTTCCCCTTTGGAGACAAAATAGAAATAAATAATAGGCATGGTTCTGAAATAGTGGAATTAAAAGGTATATTTTTAATTTCGGAAGGTAACAGTAGGATGTATTACAAGGGACAACCCCTTCATTCAGAAAGTGAATCGTTACGCCAACCTAAACTATTAACCGACTTAAATTTTGAAATTAAAGACTCACAAATGTCAAATACAACGCTTACTCTAAAAGAACTCAGTTTCAAAAATGTCAAACTAAACAGAGTAACACGTCTAGAGCCATTAAATATAATTGAATATTTTGTTCCAAGCTTTTGGACTATAATTTTGTATTTTCTTATTATCATGTTTATTACTTATACCATAATTGCGTATTGTAAACAGAAGAGTAAGCTAACCGCAACGAGAACATGAAGGCCTTGCTATTTATTCAAGTCTTTTCTTGTGAAAATTTAGTTTATTTTTAATTTTCTAAATTTTCAGCTTAAGGAGGGAGGAATTATGTGATCCTCTAACATAGGGAGGAAAAATAATAAAACTAATGCCTTCAGCAGTTCTCCCCTCCTAGTGGAAGCACCTCGCTTCGGACCTCCCGAAGCTCGGGGCAGTCGCTGTTGGGCAATCTCTCGTGCGGTACGTTCCCTCTCTGTACGTAGTCGTGTGTGTTTCTTTTCATATTTTAATAAATTGTATTCGGGAATTAAACGATTGTTTTTTTAAAACCGATTCCCGATTAAAGGACATTTAAGTTATATATATATATATATATATATATATATATATATATATATATATATATATATATATATATATATATATATATATATATATATATATATATATATATATGTATGTATGTGTCATTCCAGACGATAACTATCGATAGAATTGAGATACAAACTTCGTTCTTTCGCCAAAAAATCAAGCATTTCAAAAGAAAGGATGAGTTCGTTGGACAACACTTTTTGAGCACATTAAATTGGTCAAATTTCAAAAAATGTACTCAAAAAATCTCTAAAAATGGCTAAAAACGGCTAAAAATCGTTCAATTTATATTTTTTGGTAGAATATTGCTCAAATAAAGTTCATTAACTATAAAATAGAACATCCAAAAATGTATGTACACAATTATGCTGAAAAATGTACTTACAATTCATTAAAATCTGCTAAAAAATAGATAAAACCTGCTAAAAAAGCTAAAAATTCAGAACCTCTATTTGAATAGCAGGTTATTATTTAGAATACGTTTTTTGCCATAAAATTAATGGTTAACGATTTCCTTGCACTCAAAAAGCTCAAATTTCAAAACAATTCAACATTATACAATACGATAATTTACGAAAATTCGCTCATACGATCATGCTGCATGAATGGAACTTTTTAGCGAATTTTTGAAGAAAATTAAGCTATTGCTCTCGCCTCAAAATTTGTAGAATGTGAATTTTTGAAAAAAAATTATGCAGAAATCCGTTTCAGGCTATTCTGAATCATATTCTGAAGTTTAACGCATTATTTTATGTATGTATATATGTATGTATGTATGTATATATGTATGTATGTATGTATGTGTCATCCCAGACGATAACTGTCCGTAGAATTGTGCTAGAAACTTCAAACAAATTTTAAAATGTTAAGGGCACAAAACGAAAGTTCAAGTTCGTTGGCCAGCTTGATCGGATTACATCTTCGGGTTGAAATTTTCAAAAATATAGTCAACACAAATCAAACCGTTCTCGCAATATTCGGATCACCTGCTATGAATCACATAATCGAAACACCAGCTCAATGAAATCATCAGAAATTAACAAGCGGTTGCAATCATGTTCACAATATCAACAATTGAGAATGATCACCTGTGTGTAAACAATTATTCATATAACCATGCTCATAACTCAGCTTGTTGGCCACGCACTTCGCAGTAGTTAATATAGTATGGTTGGATAAATCGAGAGCTTTCGAACGAATGGTCAACGAATTTTGTGGGATGAAAAACGACGAAGTATCATATCCCTAGCAACGACTCGGTTGTAAGCGGAAATCATCACAATTATTGGCGCTACTTTCGTTGCACTCTCGTGGGACATTTTTCGGTAGTTAGGTCACGGCTAAAGCATATTCATGCTAAAAAATGTAATCATGAGTTGTGATTACACGATAAATTTCTCTACACGATCAATAGCGACTGAAATGTCGAAGATTTCTTCAAAAATTCGCTCATGGGGTCATGCAGCATGACTGGACTTTTTCCCTTTAATGAGGCCTGTCCCCATCCCGGAACTAATGTGTGTTAGCCTTAATACGGAGATCAAAAAGATATGCAGGAAAAGGTAATGCGCATCTCACCTTATGCATGAGGCGCTATATTGCCATTCCCAACCGCTTCCTCCTCACCACAAAGTTTTTAGAGTTAGATAACAGTGATATGCGTTCTATGATGGTTCTCTCTCACTATACATTTGTGTTTCAAGATCCAACGCATGATGACGTTAAACCGGATTAAAAATATTTAGATAGGTAACTGATTTTATCGTATGAACATAAGAAATGGTAGTTTAGTGCGAGATGTTTGACTTGCCAGAATAAGCGTGTCAACTAGAACCGATTTTAAGTTCGCAATACGTTTGGATTTTCAATCTTCTGCTTCTAATTCTATACAGGGTGTCCCATCTAAACGGGCCCATCGGGAAATTACAGCCTTACGGTGCGAGCTATCGAAAAATTGAACTGGACCTTTTTTATAGTATTTCAACTCAGCTTCACGATGAGGAAGTCCGATTTTTATTGTTCCATGTTTTAGGGTCTCAAATCATTGATTGAATCTTACGGTTTCCTCTTGACCCCCCTTTTTTATTGATTTTTTCGATTTTAGGTTAAATTTGGAACAGAAAATGCCTCCTTAAAATTTTCTTTTGGGGGCTTCGTTTCTAAGTTATTTCACTTTTTGCGAAATACAGAAAATCGCCGATTCCTTTTAGACATTACCAACACTTTCTTACTATTTTTATCTTCAATTTTTGAGATGTTCACCACACTTTTGAAATCAGCATTAAACTATCTATCATCAGACCCCAGCGTCCATAACAACACTCACCATCAGGGGGATGAAATCACACTTGAACCGCTTACGATTTAAAAAAAAGTTTTCCAAATCGTCGTTTGAAAAAAAAAACCTTAAACTGTTCAGTACTATTACTCATTTATTATAAGAACGTTTGAGACGCCGTCTTCTGGACTAATATAAGGTTCTTTAAATGATAATGATCATACAATAAGTATCAAGAAGCTGCTGTTTTCTTGACCCTTGAATACAGTTTGCAGGAGAAGGAGCAAAGGAGCAGGTGGCATTTTCGTTTTATCACAACACAACTGACTAGAAGTCTCCTCATGATACATTTTTTAAACTGTATTCTGAACAGTGATTCTGTGTGTACTAAACAGTTTCAGGGATTTTTTTTTTTTTTTTTTTTTTTTTTTTTTTTTTTTTTTTTCTTGACGATTTGGAAAACTTTTTTTAAATTGTAAGTGGTTCAAGTGTAATGTCATCCCCCTGACTATGGAAGCTGGGGTCTGATGATAGATAGTTTAATGCTGATTTCAAAAGTGTGGTGAACATCTCAAAAATTGAAGATAAAAATAGTAAGAAAGTGTTGGTAATGTCTAAAAGGAATCGGCGAATTTCTGTATTTCCCAAAAAGTGAAATAACTTAGCAACCAAGCCCCCAAAAGAAAATTTTAAGGAGGCATTTTCTGTTCCAAATTTAACCAAGAATCTAAAAAAGCAATAAAAAAAGGGGGGTCAAGAGGAAACCGTAAGTTTCAATCAATGATTTGAGACCCTAAAACATGGAAAAATAAAAATCGGACTTCCTCATCGTGAAGCTGCGTTGAAATACTATAAAAAAGGTCCAGTTAAATTTTTCAATAGCTCGCACCGTAAGGCTGTAATTTCCCGATGGGCCCGTTTAGATGGGACACCCTGTATATGCAACGTGTAGTGAGGTGATATTCGTTGTTGTTTTTGATGAGTTATTAAATATGGATACCGTTGTAGATGTAGATTCATAAGAAAACTCTCAGGGAGGAGTTTTAGGGTCCCATTATCCTTCAGTAAAGAATATCACTGTAATCTAAGTGATATTATCACTGTAGTAATTGTGGCATTATATTTGTACTGTTTGGGTTTCAATAAACAGCCAATCTTTTCTTTTCAGATATTAGAAGAATTAGAAAACTACCATGGTTCGTCTGAACAAAACTTAAAAGAATTTGTTCGAGATCTGTACAATACGGATTTTCCAAAGGAATGTCAGTCAGTCAGGTTGGTATAAATGGATAATTCGATAAAATTGTATGTGAGAACACATGAATTCATTGATGCGTATAAAAAATGTGTTACGTCAAACACAAAGGATGATATGTGAATGATTGACCACCATAATCTGAATTTTGACACTACAAAATATATAGATACATAATATATCCCTCCAAAAAGACGCTCTGTGCAAAAGGCCAATAGTTGGATTCTCACTCTTTTTGCCTGCGTTTGGGAGTGGAACGCTTCTTCAATGGCTATCCCACATCCGTTCTGGTAAGTGTGGTGGTGGATTAACACATCTCACTGAGACAGAAAAAATATCCCTAATGTTTAATAATCATATAAATTTGTAATTTAAAAATTATATGGGGATATCAACCCTTCAATGTTACTGTGGATTAGTGCAGCGTGCTTTGCAGCCCACTTTAGCTCCGCTTTTGTAAGAAGTATACGTTACGCAAATGTCATTTTATGATATAATTTCAGAGAGAACGGCATTTGAAATCGAATGGAAGTAAGTTCACAAAATGGGATTAGAAAGGGATGAAACAATGTTACATAATTTTCACTGGTCTCCTGTTAGAATTTGTAGAGCTCGCAATAATAGGCAATGCGGAGATCGTCGGTTCGGGTCCTTATATAGAGAATGAAAAAAAAAGTATGAAAATCTGGGAAATCCGTTTGAAGTAATATTTCCCCCACCACATTTGGTGAACAGCAATGGTGTTTATGGTATAATTGGCAAAAATCGGCCAAGCCCTTGAACCCAAACGCAGTCGACAAGAGTGAGAGAATCTTACTCCTGACATCATCCATTTTTTGACCTGGCATCTTTTGTAAGCAGAGCGTCTTTTTGGAGGAATATCACACCTTATTGGTGGCCTAGGAGGAAAAGGTTGGAATGTACGGGTTGCTCAGGATCTAGTCAGTCATTTCATTTGTATTTGTTGTTCGAGACAAGCTCCTCGTGAAATTGGAATTTCGTAGGTTGAACAGCAGAAAATTTAGCTACATATCTGATCAGGATAGAACCCGTAATTTTTTTGATCCCTAAATGCCCTAGAGAAGCTCCCTATAAAATTTCACCTTCCTGAGGAAAATAGGAGAATAAATTTGAGAGGATAAATAGAAGGAATAGAGGATAAATTATTAGCTAACCCAACTGATCAGAATAGAGCCTATTAATTCATTCATCTCATAACGTCTTAGAGAGTCTCCCCACCATATTTCAACTACCTAGAGTAAACAGGAGAAAATTTAACTGATGAGAAAAGTATGAGTAAGTAAATGAGTTTATTCGTATCTTGATGTCCCTGAGAGTATCGCTATTAAAATTTCAACTTCCTAGAATGAACGGGAGAGAATTTGATTCACTAAGCTAATCAGTACTTTGTTTTAGCGGCTGCAAACCCCCAAAAGGATCTTCGTCATGTCAAATGTAGCCTATGTTTCAATTTTCATCAAAATTGGCTGAGAAGAACTGGTAGGCAACAGAAAAAAAAAAAGAAAATCCTCAAACATGCAGTTTGACGCCCCGTTTTAGCTTACCTATATATAATCAATCTACCGTTACATATTATTTGGCATCAGATGACTTTGGGGGTATGCTCCTCCCAAGATATGCAAAGAAAATTGTGTTCAACAGAGTGAGGTCGGGAGGAGGCCAGTTATGGGCCGAGGTTCTACTTGTTGTTACTTATCTTGGCGAATTTAGGACATTAAATAATTTGTGTATTTCTGCTGTGGGGAATCTCACCTTTTTATGCAATCAAATCTTGAGAATTCGCTTTTAGACAATACATAAAGGTTCTAAGTAAGTTTGACTAGCAGATCCCCATACAAGAATACCATATGCAATTACGGAATGCACTAAAGACTAAAGCAAGATAAAACGTGGCGCCATGGACAAAACAATCCTGATTTCCAAACAAATAGGGATGAGTTTGCGTAGCCTGTTACAAGTATTGTCAATTTTGGAATTCCCAAGACAAGAAAAGAACCACCACGACCCCCAGTTACTTGGCATTCGGTACCTGCCTGACACTGGGACAGTCACATTTATCAACAGTGCAGTTCGTCGAGTCTTGACATTTAATACTGTCTAACATAGGAATCGATACATTCCGTAATGAAAAAGCTATGAAACTGGACTTATAAAGTTGAGCTTCAGACCAACATCACCAAGCCATTTCTCTACTTCAATAAGGCACTGCGATGCAGTTTGCAGGGATTCACTACATGTATTTTGCGAGACAACTATAGCTGTGTCATCAGCATATATCTCCTTCGATTTGGAGGTTGAAAAGACTATTCATAAAACAAATAAGTAAGACAGGAACAAGAACTGTACCTTGCGGAATTCCAAAAAAAGTCGCTTTATTACTCAACGTCAAGCCTATTTTTGATTTTTGGGATCGCTCTTTTAGATAATTTTGCACCCAAATGGCAAAGGAACTCCCATCATCGAACGATTACTGCTAACCAATTTACAATGTGAGACACAATCAAAAGCTTTCCTCATATCAAAAAGATAGCTAATGGTTTATTTCCTCTCTCAAGCTCAGATGGCAATGTTTATTATCTCGCTAGATAAAAATGTTATTACGAGTTATAACTGTTGTTTTTTCAGAATGGGTGAAATGACTCTGAAACGAGGGATGGAACCCAACGAGACAGGACGCAACGAAATCTTCAAACTTCTGAAATCGATAGGGGTATCCAACTTCCTACAGCTCCTCTCAAATACGCTTTTGGAAAGAAAGATAATCATCGTGTCTTCCTATATTAGGTAGAGTTATCATATTCATCATAGCAGACTGGATTGGTGAATTAAAGTAGAATAAGTTCAATAATTAGAAAATTTCCTATTTCAGTTCACTTTCCGACTCGATTCAAGGACTTCTTAAATCGATATACCCGTTCGAATGGCAGCACACTCTCATCACAGTTATTCCTTCAAAAATGTTTGAACTACTCCAGTCTCCGGCGCCTTATGTGTTGGGTATCATGAAAAGCGAGACATCGCCCTTCCCAGCATCCCTCTTCAAAAACGTGGAATATGTGAGTAATAAATAAATTAATAAATCCCCGAAGTAAAAACTCAAAAATGTTTGTGTAGTTTTTTTTAATTTGTTTATTTGGTTTGTACTTTTTAGTACATGGACCAGCACTCATTACATTTTCGAAAGAGAAAGGGGGATTTCTTTTGGACTTGAGTCTTGAGTATTTTCATTGAATTTAGTGATCGGTTTTGTAAATTATTCAGTATGATAGCAGTCAATCGGATGGAAAAGGTCTGTCTGGAAATGTGGTGCGTTCTTCATGTTTCTGACGAATTTTGAGTTGTGTGCTGCATGTTCCTCCACGCTTTGCCTGCCTGGGTCAGTTTGCCCCGACCGACCTGGACCCACCCACTATGACGGCTCCCAGAGCTACCCGCGCATTGCTGGACAGGCAGCTCTTTGAATGCAGTAGAGATCCCTCCACTCACTCTACGAGGAGTCACTGTCAAGGAGGCTGCCCCGGGCCGACCGGAAAAACCTAACCCTTCTCAATAATGATTTCACCTGTAGTCTATCAAATCTTCACATTGCTGTTCATTCAAAATGTTGAAAGGCTGGATATAACACTTGATTTTGAAGTAATAACAATTGAGTCAAAATTAAAAGGACGTTCTAAATTTATAACAGAGTCGAATGAAAAGTTTTCTCTTCATACCTGTGGCATAGTATCAGTAGGTGTTCCATGTCATCCTTCTTCCCCATATATTTCACAGAGGGGAGATGTGATTACATTAATACGGAAGAGATATGATGAGCAGATCCCAACATTCATTCTTAGTCTTTCCATCATCTGAATTTCTCTTCTTCCTATCCCTTCTTGTATTCTCCAGTAGGGTCTTTTCATCAGTCCTAGCACGTTTCTTGAATATCTGCTTGCAGATGCCCGTCTTCTTTCTTCATAGGTCACTTCCCAATCTTTTCTCGCTAATATCTTTGCTTCCCTATTATTACAATACTCGTTGGGTACAGGTTTTTGTAACAACACTATAAATGAAAATGTCTTTCTTTTTATTTTTAAGATCCCTTCATCCTCCTAATTCCTTCAGGGTTCCTAATTCATGCAACTCTGAAGTATTTAGTCATGAATCACTACCTACATTTACCTATTGAAATTCCTTGATATTTCCAGCTTGGCCAAATTCTGTGATTTTCCCAGTTGCATGTACACTTTGGGCAGGTTTAACCATTAGTGGTAGGAAAACATAGGATACAATTTTCGCTCGGAAATCACATCAGTCGACTTTACGAACTCGAACTAAGTCAACACAAAATGAACTAAACTAAATCACTCAAGGCAATCCACTCGAGGGTGTGGAAACCCATTTCAATCACTTAAATTAATTGAGATATTCAATGAAGAAAGTTTTCTATTTCCACTAAAATAAAAAGTTACAATGTTATATTGTACATTGTTACTGTTACTGTCGTTGTCAGTAACAAATAATCACTTCACTCTGGTAGGTATCACAATTATTGATTTAACTTAACCATGTCAAATTAGACGGCACTGGCGTTTTTGTTTGTTTGCTCCATTTCTTGATTTGAGTTTCACTGCACACAACACAATGTGAATTCATAAATATTCTTGCGCTTCTTATTCCTTTTTATGGCTTGTACCATGGGCGGGTATAGTCATAAAAACCGATGAAATTTTTGGAAAGCTTGGAGGAAGTGTTTCACAAGATTAAATCAGGTTTTTCCCCCCTGATACCTGCCCACAGCTACCCCAGCAATGTCGCGTTCTTCCAACAGAACGCTTTCGTGTGTGTCCTGTGAGCATGGCTTGTTGTGATAAACCTTTACACTCGGGCTTCTCTCACAGAACCTGCAGCCAATTCCGTTTCATGTCTCCCCGATTCTGCTCATTTGGGCTAGAGAATGTGTGATGCAACTCATCTCAATACCAAGAGCTATACTGGCCTGAGATCCAATCGAATTGATTCAGGAGCTCTGAGGTTTTCTAATTCTTCCTGCAGGAGGGGTCGGCTGGTCTGATGAGCGAAGGTCCACTCTTCAGAACCAATGCTGGAATCTGGACCCTAGCTCCATCACCAGCTAGTACACAGTCATCAGTTGATTTTTTAACCCTACAAACAGTTACCCCTGTAATACGGGTTGCTCTCTTATAAGGTATAGAGTTGTTGGTCTTCTGTGGAACAATTTATGTCCCGTAATATGTTAACAATCATCATATGTCCCGTAGTAAGTAAATCAATACTGAAAAACACTGATAAATTCGCAGGTCTTCGCCATAGATGTGGACAAGGGCCAGATTATAGCCAACACTCACCCTTCAGGCCCTGTATTACCGGGAAAGCTGGCGAAATCACTCTCCATGGCTCTTTCGCACTACATTACACGAAATGACTGCAATGACACGGGTCTTTCGGAAGCCCTGATGCGACTGTTTGTCCAGCTCGTTGGTCATTACAGGAACCACCTCGTCTCGCAAATCGACTCCTACCCCCACCAAATTCGAGATTTCCAGGTGAGTGAGTATTAAAATGCTATAAAAATGAAATTATGATGGAAAATGAATCATACCGATCAAAGTATGTATAAAATGGGTATTCATGGTCCCTTTCGTAAATCTAATCGTCGAAAATCGAATTCATCGAAAAGTGATGTCGTCATGAGGCTCCCTCGTCAAAAAATCGAAAATCGAAATGTTAAGCTGCTCTCTTGCGGGAATTGGTGAATGCCAAACCAGTGCAGGTTACCTCCTAAACAGGTTATAAATGGAAAATGATAAAATTATTTGTGAAACAATAAACAAAATATCTTAACTTACTATAAATTTAAAACTCGAGCATTTGAACAACTTTATTGACGCGTAAGGAGGTCTGAATAATGGGATTGACAAACGAATTTTATTGATAAGGATGTTTCGCCAAGCTGCCGGTAGGATCTTAGCGACTTTTCGATGATTTAGCGTCGAAACTCGACTTTCAAAGGCTTCTGCCCATCGTAAATCGAATTGTCGTAAATGACCGCGCATTCGCATTGGAACCCGTCGAAAAACTCAAGTTTGGACGATTCGATGATTCGACATCGAAACTACTGGACCATGAATACCCTTAGTGTATATTATCCTAGACTCCACACCAATTTCGTCAATTCATCCTAAAATGCCATGAACAACAATAATAGTTCTTTATGAAGCACCAAATTTACATCTTCTCTACTATATTGATAACCTACCTACTATTGCTTACCTGTAAAATTATGGAACCAAGAAAGGAATGTACTTCCATTGTAACTTTTATATCCATATTGTAATGCTTTGTTTCAGAGGGAAAACTTTGTCAGTGCTCCTTCCTCCAAAGGTATTCGGCAGTTTCTTGATTGGTTCACATTAATGCCCATGTTCCAAGTTTTCATCAACGAGAAGAAAGACCGGACCAAACGAATTGAAAGTAAGGACCATGAGGTCACACCTTGTGATAAAGATATGCACCTATTCATTTGGAAGTTTTACTTTAATACATTTTATTGCAATGCAATAAAAGCAAAAAATCTTACAACATAATAGCACTCCACTATATCATGCTTGCGAGGAGTATGAAGGAACTTCAGATAACATGATTATGCTTTGTCCAGCTTATAGCAGGGGGGCCCCCCCCCCCCCCCAAGCGCAACGACTCGATCCCCCCCCCCTCCCCCCAACTAAAATATTTATTAAATAGGTAATGTAAATGATACACTGATGTGAGAAAGAGTGTTGTATTTCTTGTTTTACAGATGTAAGTAATTCATTTTTAATTGACAGTAAAACAAGTACAATAAGTAAATGTAGAATTTCAATTATCTACAGTAACTATATACATTGCTCAAAATACCCCATTTAGGCTACTATAGCTAAACAAGCCAAAGTATATTATATTTAACGTTATTAGTTATCAGTGACGGATTAATAGAAATTCGTGGGTGGGGGCGGTCCTCTACCAGCAGTACCCCCCCCCCCCCCCCCCCCCCCGAGAAATTTTTTGAAAAAAGACCTTGAAAAACTGGCAGTTTTAGATGCTATAGACTTACACTTTATATCAGGTAAGTAAAAATTTACATGAAAAACAATTCTTATTTGCACAAATTTTAGTTTGGTTACCAAACGCCCATGCACACACCAAAAATAAATAAATAATAAAATGACTATAGGTAAGTAATAAATTGTATCGAAAAAGGCAGGGAATGAAACGTAAAACGCTGGAGAACTTCAGTCCTCGTGATCTTATATTTTTATAAATTATACAGTTTATATTGTAAACACAGGATTAAATAATAATACACTCTTTATTTATTTTTTTTCAATTTACTTTAGAAGTAAACAACCATTTAATAAAGACTCGCGATGAAATTAAATGAACAAAGTACTTTTTTGATTAAAGATGAAAATACAAATAATATATTACATTGTTAAACATTTTTCGGCTATTACTGATAAATGTGAAACAGTGAATAATTCACTTCAATCGAAAAGCACTGGTTGCAATCAGTTAAGAAAATACGATTCGTTTTTTTCGTCGAAACAGTAGGTAGGTTGATTATGTATTATGGCTATTGATTATGTATTGTTACCGTTACCAAAAGTGGTAAACGAGAGATAAATACAGTAGGTTCCTACCGTAACTTGTTAAATAAACTGACGAACACAAACTTATCCCTATTAACTATAATTGTTTCTTACATGCTGTCTTATGTTTTTTAAAGAAGAAAGATGTTATCTTCCATGCTCGTTTCTTGACGGAGCTAAACTCAAACACTAAAAAAAAACTTTAGTTCGCATTTAACATGAAGTTTGGTTTCTACTGCTCTTCTACTCAAAAAGGGCGACGGACTCAACACCACCGTTGCCAACCTGCTTTGATGATTTTTCCCTCAAGCACTTCTGAAAATCTCAGAGTTTACCGAAGAAAATTCTGACACAACCCACGTAAATCTCCGATTGATACCTCGTGGCACCTACGCAGTTTGTGGGCCAACTAAAATTCAAACGAACAAATTAGAAAATCATCGACAGAGCAGTTTTTTTCTTTGTGCTGATGATAAAGAAATGATCAATCTTATTACTTGTTCATAAAAAAATTAAAAAAATACTCATTTTTCTAACCCCCCCCCCGCCCCTGTGGGCACCCCTGCTTATAGTGATGCTCTTAAGGAATTGTTTAAGAAAGTAACCCCAATTTCCGTTCAGCCATGCCATTAACAACAACTTATCAAAATGACTCTTACAAGAAAGAAAAAAAAATTACTGCTCTAAATATGTATATATAATTGAGCATTTGTTGTCACATATTTCGTCATCGCCATTTTCGTTAACGAGGGTATCTAAATATATACCAATCAGTGTAGATGTATTTTGTAAGCAAATAATTAATGCATTTAGTGTATATCTATATTAATAAAATCTAAGTATGTCTGTCTGTACATTGATTAGAATCATGAAATTTTACGTTTCTTTTCCGTTTCATGCTATTTGTAGACGATTGGTACCATTTTCTGAATTTTTTTCTGTCTGTCCGTCCGTATGTTTGTCCTCTTTTCACGGTTACAGGGGTCATTAGACAACTGATATGAGTGGTGGGAAATGTCTGTATCAGTCCAACTTAAATTATAGGCTATTTGAAGTTTTTTAAATTTGAGCCAGATGGGGTGTTTTAGGGGAGGGGAAGGGGATGAAATGGGGTATCTTGGACACCATTGAACGAACTGGGGATCTGATTGGTCGAATATGTTTGGATTATTCTAACTTAAATCACAGGCTACTTGAAATTTTTCAAATCTGCCCCATAGGGGGTATTTTGGGGGTGGGGTGAAAATGGGTATTTTGGACATCAGTATATAAACTGGAGATGTGATTGTTGAAATATGTTGGAAAGTGGTATCTTTTTGACATCACTGAACAAACTAGGGATCTGATTGTACGAATATGTTTGGATAACGTCAACCTCAATCACAGGCTATACCTACAAATTTTTTCTAGCCTCAACCATAGGGAGATGTTTGTGGTAAGGAAAAAAATGGAGGGGGGTGGTTAAATGGAATAATTGGTCATCACCGAACGAACTGGTAATCTGATGTTCAGACGAATGAAATTGTATTAGTCTGAACATTCTTTTGGGTTACCTATCAAGAATATTTTTAATCTGAAATATGGGGGGGGGGGTTGTGAAGAGGGAGTGGGGGTTGATCTCAGTAGTTTGGTGCTAATAGGTAATTTATAAGTAAGTACTTTAAGTACTTTTAAGTAAAAACGTTTTTTAATCAGATCCATAGGGTGTCCCAAAATGTGATGGGTGAGGGGGGGTATATTCAAGTCAACCTGTGCAACACATGCACCAGCTAGTGTATATATAATTAAGATGCAATAAAATACCTCTGCATGGTACAAGTATACTGCACAATGCCAAATTAAGAAAACAACTAGATTCATGATATGTTTCTTTTGTATTTTCAGGTTCGTCTTTATTGTTCGAACAGAGGTGTGCCGAATACGTAGAAGAAATCGTTAATAAAAAGAGTACTACTTTGAATAAGGCTGTTAGAAATCTAGGTAAGTTAATATTACAATTTGAAAACATACCACCTGTATTTGGGTTCGAAATAAATCACTCGCGACGAAGTTGTGGAAACCCAGGTCAAACCCTTCGTAGACCGCACGAGAACAAAACATGCCCAAAATCAGGAAGCGTTGATTTAGCGGATTTTCGTCGAAAATGAAGCTATTGCAATGGCTCCAAAAATTTTAAAATCAAAATTTTCGAAAATTTTTAAAAATTCCGTTCTTGCGCCAAAAAATCAAGCATTCCAAACGAAAGGACGAGTTCGTCGGCGAGCATAAGCACATTAAATTGGTCAAATTAAAAAAAAAATTCTGAAAAATCACTAAAAATAGGAAAGAACGGCTAAAAATTGTTAAATTCATATTTTTTTGCAGAATATTGCTCAAATAACGTTTAAAAACTTCAAAATAGATCATTTAAAATTTATGCGCCAAAAAAATTTATGTACAAAATAATGCTGAAAAATGTACTTAAATTTCATTAAAACGTGCTAAAAAATCGATAAAAACTGCACAAAAAAGTCAAAATACCAAAATCTCTTTTTGAAACGCAAAATATATACGGAACGAGGTTTTTGCCATAAAATAGGTAGTCAACAATTTCTTTTCCCTCTAAGTCCTTAATTTCAAAACTGATGTAACATAATATAGTATAATAATTCATTGTCATGCTCATTCATACTTACAATTTTGATTTGACAGAATCAGAAGTTTGTAGAATTTCTTCATTTTTGTCTAAAGGGAGGTATGTTGAATGTACTTGAAAAATTCGAAATTATCGAAAGTGACAGATCTGATAAATGTTTAAATGAGGATATCTTTCAATATATTTCACCACTGATAAGTCCATTTCTACAAAGCTTGAAATTATCCCTTCAAACTGTTGAAACCAGTAATTCTTCCCCTCCTTTCACTTCGTCTGATTAGCTATAATTCCCCCTTCATTTAGTTTGCACTTAATTGGTTGTACCTCCAGCCCCCTTTCCGTTCTCTTGACCAATGGCATTGAATCTCCCTTCATCTGTGACTGTACAAGCTGTGTCCTTTCTAATGTGTGTTCAGTTATTATTTGTTTCTGACGCTTGCCTAACCGTCGAAATCAATTTAACATTGTAACTCTATATTTTTCGTGGAAGTAGACAACGTTTTTCACTAACTTCCATTTTCTTAGGATTTTCTTCCATTTAAAAATAGTTGAAATGCCTTTTTCGCACCCATGGGTAACGCACATTCACCCTACTGCCTTGCATACACACCGCCTCCCCACGTAAGCTAAAAGTCACCCACAAGAGTTTGATGTGTGTTCTGGGGCACTGAGAGCTGGGTGCAGTTCTATTTGTTACTCAAGCAGTTACCTGCTAATTTGAGAGTGTTAGTTCATTATTGTTCGTTAAAGATCTCATATAATTGAATCTGGACTTGTTCTAGTCTTTGCAAGTCTCATAAGTTGTTACTTAGCTATTCATTAGTTGTTTGCGTTCTCAAGTTGGTTTGTTTTCAAAAAATGTAGATAGGTTGATGTAGATGAATGGAATGTGTTTGGAGTTTTTGGTATTGCGTTGTTTTGTGATCGCTTTATCATTCGAATTTTCATTTCATCTTCAGCAGTTACCAGTTCGTTTAGTTCAGTCAGTTAGATGTGGATGTTTCATACTTTGTTTGTATTGAAAGCGGAGTACTTACGAAAATCTAGCACTCTATACCTATTTGAGGTTGAAGTAATCGGGTTTTGTAGGAGTGCACCCGGAACGTGGAAAATGGGTAGGAGTGCACCCGAAATTGATGCATTGGACATGGAGTATGATTGAACATAATAAGCATATACAGTAAACCACAATAATAAAGACGCGTCATTAATGATATCACAATTGTCATTCGTTCAGGGGGGAAATGTTCGACCATTTTGCACGAATGTTTCTTAAGGCCCTTTTACACGAGCGATTTTTTCCGGCAATAATTGCAGAAAAAAGTATTGCACAACTATTTCAAAAAAGTTGGACAACTATTCTCTCGTCGAAAAAGTTGCCGAAGATTGCAGGTAATTAATTGACGGGAGTTGTACAACATTTTAGGCCCACGAGCCCTCTCGGCAACTGTTGCATCGTGTTGAAATGAAGTCCAAGGTGTTTGGAAAATTATTGCACTATTGCGGCAATTTTTCGGCCTTGGGTCGGGAGAGGGAACGAAACAGCCAATCACATTGAGAGTTCATTTGTGCAGCATGGCCTTATGAGCAAATATTCAAATGAAACCACTGATGGGGAGCAGCATTGCCTCATGAGAGAATTTTAACGTAGGAAAGATAGGAGTTTATTTGTGCAGCATGGCCTTATGAGCAAATATTGACGTGAAACTGCACTGATGGGGTGCAGCATGGCCTTATGAGCGAATACTGATGTGAAACTGCACTGATGGGGTGCAGCAGTGCCTCATGAGAGAATTTTAACATAGGAAAGATAGGAGTTTGTGTGCAGCATGGCCTTATGTGCAAATATTGACGTGAAACTGCACTGGTGGGGTGCAGCATTGCCCCATGAGAGAATTTTAACGTAGCAAAGATAGGAGTTTATTTGTGCAGCATGGCCTTATGAGCAAATATTGACGTGAAAGAATTTCAGAGGTGAGAGCCAACCCACATTCTCTCTGGCTCAGAAACTGGTGCTGCCAAATTCCCCTCTTTTTCCTTTGGTTGGCAGCAGCAGCGACGACGACCACAGCAGCAGCGTCGACCACCTCTTCACCGTCCATGGCGCAAACTGTAGTCGCCCGTGTAAACGAAACAATTGAGCAATTTCTATTGCTCAACTTTATTGGTGCAACACAGTGCAATTAATTCCTTGCAACATCTTGACGCAACACGAGGCAATTTTATTGCTTTGTGTTGCGTACAACTTTTCTAGTGCAATTTTTTTGGAGTTGCGCAACTTTTGTTGCTCGTGTAATCGGCCCTTTATAAACTGAAAACTAGTAATTGTCTCCTATTCATAACGGCGAATAACTTTCTCAAGCCACTGTTCATTGACCTTCACCCTATTTTTTCGTTGATCCTGGGTGGTAGAGGTGGCCAATTTGGCGTACACATCACATTGGTACGACTCAAGAGCGTCGCAAAATGCATATATGTGGGGATGAGGTGAGGTGAACATCAGCCGCAGATATTAGACGGGCGTGTAGATAAAACATTGCCGCCAGAAATGTGTTGGGGTACTGATTCATCGTGGGTTCACTCGTGCCTATCATGTTCGTGTGCACTCATACAATCTGACGAGTTGTTTACAACTACTTTCACCGCCACTGGGTGCACTCATGCCCCGACCCGAAGTAATTCAATTTCCATTTAATGTTACAATGATTTGATGGGCTGAATCACTATTATTCAGAGAAAAAAAAGTAAATTATAATTAATATTTTTGCGTCCCTCTCAAATAACTACGTGTAGAAGCATTATCTATGTTGCTGTAAAGAAGGGTCTACGGAGATTTAATTACATGCTCTCCTTCCTTCCTAGGTTTAATTATATGCTCTACCTTTTGGTTTATTATTTCCAATAATAAGCCTATGTGATCGTATAGCAAAAAAATTTTATAACCCCCCCTCAAACTTTGTCACCTTACGTTTCAAGGTGAGTAGAATCCAAATTTGAAATGTCCGTCCACCGTCCGGGCCATAAAAGGCCTAAGAATTGACTTTAAAAACCCGTTCTTTCGCACATAGACTCCATTTGGTCCTAACGTTTAACCATCCCGATCGCTTTACTCGCATAGATGCTATGGGCCAAAAACGGGCAAAAAAGTGTCTTTTTCGAGGCTTTGTGTTAGACTTACGCACGCGCGCACGGCTGGCACTCTTGGCAGGGGGTCACGGTGGGTGGTAAAGGGGTTGAGTGGAGGCGCCGCAGCACCCAAGTAATTTCGGACGCAGAATCGACTGGGAAAGGTCCCAGATGCTTTTGGAATCCAGTGTACCCACGGTGTTAGTTTGATTCCTATAGAAATTAGCTCCGTGGATTGAATGAGACCACTCGGGTGGCTGTACGATCATCCATTTGCTCCCCATGGGGAGCGCAGCCTGTAACGCGAGAACAGAGTTGGATACTAGAAAAGAGACTGGCGAATGCCCCAGAGCATGCTGGTTACTATAGCTGGCTATCTGATTCAGAAATAGTAAACCATTATGTAATAATTTGCAGCGTTTTTTTTTTTTTTTTTTTTTTTTTTTTTTACCGGTTCCATTAAATTGACGTTCCCTCACATGGGAAGAATGATCGACGTTTTTTTCATCTTCCCTCCCCTCACCCCCTGCTGGGACAATTTCGCTGGATTTGCCACCTAATTTAGAATAATTTTGATTTTAATTTCTGCCAAAAACACGATAATATTTTATTCATTGCAGGAACTAATATATATAATATGTTGTAGGGGACCTAATCAAAGACTCCTGGAGATCGTCGTGAACTTCGTGATTCTCACCTTCTCTCCACTGATCTAGTCAAGCTCTCTCCTAGGCTTAAGCGCAAACACTCCCATGCGAAAGCTTAAAACCCTTCCCACATTCCAGTTTTCTTATTGCTTAACATTAAGAAAGATTTCCAACGACGTGTCCATATTAATTGCGAAATTTATCATTAACCACGATGATTTAACCATAAAGAACACTTTCTTATGGATTCTTTAGAACTGTAGTAATTTTGATTACCTAATCTTATTAGTGGTTGTAAACACTATACATTGTCTTGCTAACTTCAAGTGCCTGTACGAAAATCGTTGTCTTTCCGAGGCATTAACCTCTTTTTTTTGTATTTATCAATGATTTTGTAATTAGTTCAAATTATCATAAGTTTTTCTATTGTTTTGTTATTAGAGGATGAATATATTAAAAAAGCAGGAGTTTTAGTTTTTTAAAAGCTAAAAGCCACCGAAAAATCGTAAGTTTTTGTTATACCGGTGTAGTTTGTACAAAAAAGATGCTTTAATTAACATGTTCACAGTTATTACTTTTTCGATGTACAGTATTTCTTACACTTTATTGAAGTGTGTCGTATTATAATTTCAAGTTTCAAAATTATTTTCGTTTAATAAACGTATTTTTCACAATATTGTAAGTTTTGTATCCATAAACCTAACATGAAGATTCTTTTGCTTGAATCTAAAGCGCTTTGAACTTCCCGTCACCCAGCTATTGTCAACGCCGAATTTCATATGTTCACATTATCTACTGTCAGAAATTCGATTTATTTATTTATTGAAAAAAAATATATATATATATATATCCTACACTTAAATCGGACACAAACTATTCACAAAGGAATTCATAAATAAATTTCAAAGTTTTTTTTTTAATCGACGTTTTGCATTTTGCGTTATCAAGACTGTGATCTGGATGAAACCCAACTTCTTAGCAATTGGTGTTGATGTTGATTAATGCAGTGGAGTGTCCATGATGGTCACGCTGGTTAACATCACTACTTACTTTCCTGGAGGTACGACATCAGCAAATGAGGGAAAAAATTAGAATACAAAGTATAAATAATAATATTAGGATGATTTAGATTTTTGATAGAAGTTTTTGAGTTAGTGGTTGAAATTGAATAAGAGGCCTGAAATTGATTAATTTAAAAAAAATGAGTTGGCTGTTGGGGGGTATCAGCCCCGTACGTTCAGTCCAGGCGGAGTGAGGCTACCCAGGACCCAGATGCGGGCGTGTTCAGCATAATGGAGGAGAAGTGGATTTTCCTCTTGCAGACGTTTCAGTACACGGACTCAGTAGCACTCATTGAAATTGAGTCCATGTAGGGCTGCATGGCTATTAACAAGCTGATTCCCCCACTGTTGGTTGTGGAGCGATGGTTGTTCATCCGCTCATTTGTGTGACTTTGCCTAAATAAAAACCATTGCATTGAGTGCAGAGTAGTTGGTATACACACATTCTACTCTGGCAGTAAGCTGTGCCTTCAACTTTGTAGGTTTGGCGTATTGGGGGAGGAAATTTCGACTCCCGGTGATATAAGATCACACAGCTGGCAGCAAGGATGATGGCAACTCAGTAACCCAAGTGACGGTTCGGTTGGTGGGCGATCAGATTTGTGTGAGAGCATGTTGCCTATATATATATATATATAAGTTGGCGATGAATATAATTCTCAAAAAATGGTGACATGGCTGAACCGTAGACCAAAGACAACAAATAAAGTGTAACATAAACACACATATTTCATAAAGAGTTAGGTTATCAAGTCCCGTTGACCAATCCAGATTTAAGCAAAAAGTTAAAGAGGATTTTTAATATAATCAAATACATCGAATTTTTAAGGTAAATTTATATTAAATAATGAAATTTCTAGGATATTAATGCTTGAGAAAAAGGCCAAAACAAATATCAGCCCTTCCCTTATAAAATATCCCTTAATGCACTAGGGGTGAATAGGAGATAATTTAGCTAACTCAGCTGGTCCGAGTAGAGCCCGTCAATTCATTTATCTCATAATGCCCCAGGGAAGGGAGTCTTCCTACCAAATTTCAACTTCCTAGAGTTAAGAGGAGAGAATTTAGCCACTCATCTGATCAGGAAAGAGTCCCGAGTTTATTCGTGTCTTGATGTCCCTGAGTCTTCCTATCAAATTTCAACTTCATAGGGTGAACGGGAGAGTATGTAATTCTCAGCTGATCAGGACTTGGTCGTAGCGGTTCCAAAAGGAACTTCGTTAGGTCAAATGTAGCCTATGTTTCAAATTTCATCAAAATTGGCTGAAGAGAACTGGATTAAGAAAGTCCAAAAACGCATTTTGGCTCCTCGTTTTAGCTTATGTAGAATCAATCTACCGTTAACATATTTGGCATCAGGCGACTCAGGGGGCACGCTCCTCCCATTTTCATTGCATTATATACAATTAAGTGTGAGCCGACAGGGTGAGGTCGGGAGGAGGCCAATGTGGGGCCGAAGTTCTACTTTGTTACTTATCTCTGTGCGTCTCGTTGCAAGGTTTATTTAAAGTTTGGTAAAGCGAGACTAGCTTCTCGGTCGATATGTTTTTTTTCCCCCCTTTTTTTTCTTCATTTGGCATTAGCTTTCGCCATAGCCATGAAGCATTTTATTGCATATAAATTAAATTACAAAAAATGAAAAATACATACTACATTTTTGATTAACATCCTTTTTTGAAATAATAAAATCAACTTCTTTATACAACTTAAATTTTTACATTAATTTTGTTAATGAACGCACATAGTTCTTTGTAAATTGGTAGGTTTCCGAGTGTACAAGTTGGGCAAAGTGTAGGGGAGTAACCATGCGACGAGAAATGGAGTCGATCGTGTCTTGCCTAGGTTGGTGGTGAACTGGACACTCCATAAATATGTGCTCTGTAGTCTCTTCTTACATTCTACAGTTCTCACAGCTCGGGGCCCCGAATTCCAATACGGAGCAGATATGCGCCGCACAGCCCTTGATTGGAACGCAATCTGCAAATCACTCTGATCTCCGATCTGCTGAGTTCAAACCTCGAAAGCCACTTCACAGATACTCGAGGATTCATCAGGCGGTATTGAACACCTACGCGTGCGTCCTCGTAAGCTTAATTATGCCTCGTAAGATCGATATGTTAATTACATAACGATATGGTCAATGTTTCATGTAGATACACCTCAATATCATCAAAACTTAATATCTACAGTATGGACGTGACTGCAACATGTGTTTTGAAATTGGTGCACTACCACCAATAAATATTACCTAAAGAGCACAATTGTACATACAACGCAACAAATATTGGAACGGTTTGCAATTTTCGGGTGATAAGCTCAGCAGTATCTTCAGACCGTAAGTGGATATTGTACGAATCAAGTAGTTACCCATACCGTATTCCTAGTAGTCAAGTTTCTTGAATAGGAAAATCCGTTTCATAGAACTTGTCTCCGATAATTTCGGTAGAATTTGAATTTCATGTAATATTCTAATTTATGGTTAAAGTTAAAATTCTCTTCCTAGATAATGAGTCCGGTAGACCTACACAAGAGGCAGCCTGTCAAACTACTTCTGCGTTCTCCTGAGCGCTTACACAGCCAGATATGTTATGCAAGTCCAGGACTTCGAAAATATAGTTTCGGAAACACATGTGTGTTTCAAATGGAAGAATCAGACGCTAAACATGGTCGACAAACGTCGCATAAATTCATGGTTTGAATTTGACTTGACACGACATTCCTAAATCCTCCGGTATGTACCTATTACCTACGTAGGTAGGTACCTATCTTTTTAAGTCCGTGTCCTTGAAGGAGTCATCCTCCAAACTTCTTCTAATAAGTAAAAGATTGTGTTCCCCAAGGTCCAGTTAGTGAATTTTGTTGAAAAAGAAGCTATTGCAATGGCTCAAAAAATTTTAAAATCCAAATTTTTGAAAACTTCCTACATTGAAATCCGTTTTCAGGCATTCTGAAACGAATCCTTGATTTTAACGCTTTTTCATATGCTTTTTCATGTATGTAGGTATTTATTTATTCATAAATTTATGTGTCATTCCAGATGATAACTCTCCTTAGGATTGAGATAAAAAATTCCGTTCTTGGGCCAAAATATTACATTTTCCAAACAAAAGGACGAGTTCGTTGGCTAGAACTTTTTGAGTACATTGAATTGGTTAAATTTCAAAATATGTCATAAAAAATCACTAAAACGGCTAAAAATTGTTACATTTATATTTTTTGGTAGAATATCGCTCAAATAAAGTTTATTAACTATAAAATAGATCATTCAAAAATGTATGTACAAAATTATGCTGAAAATATAGGTACTTGAAATTCATTAAAATTTGCTATAAAATCGATAAAAACTGCAAAAAAAGCTAAAAATTCAAAACCCCTAAATAGGAGATTTTATTTAGAATAGTTGCCATAAAATTGATTGCAACATAACAACCTAAAACAACTTGTTGCAAATGGTACATCATGGTGAAAGATACCTTTAACTATAATTCAACTATGCTACCCTAATATTAATTAATATTCATAATTATAATATTAATAATAATAATATTGATAAATAAATCAATTAATACGTCATTCCTCATTTTAGTAGGAATTATTAACTTGGTTCCTTTGAATATATGACCATCGTAAGTGCATAACTCTTCTCTGAAACTCCAATACTTCTGAAGAGGTTCCTCAACGTCAGCATATTTGCTAGGCCATCCGTTTAGAATGACATCTCGTGGTCGCACTAAGTCAATTTCTCGGTTTGTGCAGTTTTTTATAGATGCTAGTTTTTTTTTATCAATTATTGCTACCACTAAGTTTATTTCAAATGAAAATTTCTCCTCTTGCTCATCTTGGTTATCACAGTCTCTGCTGAGTGTGTCTGCCAGAAATAGTTCAGATCCATTTTTGTAGATGATTTCGGGATTGTACATGCCATAAGTTCAAAAAACATTCGTTGCAATCTGTCTTAAATATGGACTCTAATGGTTTGTGATGTGAGAATAATTTGTGAGAATAATTGTTAATTTTTTGCATCCCCAGATAAATTCATGAAATTTTTTGCAAGCTGCGAGGATAGCATATATATATATGCTTCTTTTTCCATTTGACTGTAATTTCTTTGAGTTTTCGTTAGTGATTAGCGATTTCGTTCGATTCTTTCTATTGGCTATCGGGTGTCCTTTTTGTAGAAGTACAGCTCCGATCGAGTGACAACTGCTATCAACAGAAAGTGTGACGGGCAGAGTTGTATCATAATATCTTGAAACTGGGGCTTCTTGGAGTGAGCTTGTTTTAGATTATTGAATGCTTTTTCCTGCTGATCGCCCCAGTGCCATTCTGTCTGGTTTTCCAGTAGAGCCCTTAGAGATACATCTGATACATTTGGAATAAATTTTGAGAGATAAGTGATGCATCCAAGAAACGTTTGGAGATCTTTCACAGATGTGGGAACTTTAATTCTTTTTACAGCATCAATTTTCTCCTGATCGGCTTTGATACCCATACCAGATATGATAATACCAGCTTACCAAAAGCTCTGATGAGGCCAACAGGCGAAAGTAACTTAATACCTAGCTATAAACATTCTACATACGAGAAGCCTATAAAAAATTCTCTCCCTCACAACCTACCCACCTAACTTGGCAGACGTTTTTAAGATCATTTAAAACAATTCAGTGATCTACGAGGTCTGCCCGGAAAGTTCGTATAAAAGTGAAATAAAAATTATTTTACATTCAATAATGCACTTAAATCAATGTTCTCTCCTTCAATACTCTCCACCAGACACAATGCACTCGCGACATCGCCGTTTCCACTGCTTGAAGGCTCATTGGGAGTATTCTGTTTCCAGGTTCTTCAGCAGCCTCGTCGTTGCTGATTGATTGCCTTCATATTACCCAAATGCCGCCCCCAAAGCTCCAGTTCGTTTAAGGAACTGAAGGAAGTCTGGGAAGGAATCTGGTGAACGGTGAGGGGAGGGGGGAATTCAGAGAGGAGGGAATTCAGTCACTAATGCTGCTACTGCCCGAAATTTCGCGACTTCAGCTTCCTACCAGTCCTTACAGCATGTCACCCTCCTTCCGACAGTTGGTGAAAAGAAGGTTAGGTTCAAAAATTCGAGGAACACTCGAACGTTCTCCGAGAGCTGCTGGGCTCAGACTGAACAAATTCTGTAGGTTGTCTAGAGAAGAAAAACCGGACGGCTGCCCCATCCCCTAGCCTTCCGGCTCCAACAGAAAATATTTATACGAACTTTCCGGACAGACCCCGTATACATTCATGTTACGGTTACGAGGTAGCTTTGTGCCACACCCATTTTTTTTGTCATTTCTGTCTGTGCTAATTCTGTCAAATTTTGACAAGCGAGGTGGTACACATCTGTCCCATGTGTCGATAAATTATTATTATCCCCTGCTGACTTATATAAAATATGTATCATAAACCTTTGGTAGGTGTGGCATAAAACGACGATATATTATTTGATGCAGTACCTGCCTACTTAGTATTTTTGTTATCAGGTGACATCAATCAACTGCAGCTTCTGGCTACCTAGTCAAGATGGAGGACGAAGGAAAGAAAGATACTGAAGAAACCCCAGAATACCAGGACCAAGGTGGAAAAAATACACCAAAAATGGACAATGAAGAAGTCGTGAAGGAAGAAAACATGGAGGAGAGAAAGGAGATTGATGAACGACAAGAGCTCGAGAGACTTGAACAAGAGAAAGAGAAAATCGAGAGCGAGAAAGAAATAGAGAAAGAAAAAGTCGCGAAGCTGACGGAGGAAATGAAAAACATTGACCAGTTAGCTGAAAATGCGGTACGTAAACGTTCATTGGGAAGATTTGTTCATCGTTGATAAATAAATTGAAATAATAGGTGTGTTCCAACCACCGCGAGTTCATGAACTTTTCGGAACTGGTTCGGCGCCGAACCGTATGCGTACGTGAATCGTGTTCCAACCGTTTTCAGTTCAGGAACTCAACACTCGCTACGGTGTTCCCACCGCATCGGGTTCATGAACTGAGTTCAGTGAGTTCATGAACTTTTCAGACCTGCTCGGGGATAGGGTTGAGAACTCGAACTGAAGGAAACCTCAAACCTTTCGTAACCTTCCAAAAATCTCATTTCACTGCGAACCTTCACGCTAAATTAATTTTTCTTGTTCCTAACTTGTTCCTCACTTCTTTGTTCATTCATTCTTTCTTCATTTGTTCTCAATTCATTCTTCATTTATTGTTCCTCACTTGCCTTGCAAGTCATGAATCTCAATAAAATAGAGGGGGGATTCTTTCTAGAAGAATCGGATTCGAATTCGGAAGTATATACTTCAATAGCAGATTGGGAGTGGGTCCTTACCTTGAGGAGGACTTAGATCAACAAGAATTTGAGGCGAATAGAGTCGTGCCTAAGAACATCGGCTTCTTTGAAAATGTTCTCCGATTCTACAACGGTGACCGGTTCATAGAACATTTTTTATTTTAGTTATTAGAGCAAGAGGGCTCATAAATAACCGAGATGAGGTTTTCACGTTACTAAAGACGACGCTAGCGCTAGTTAGTGCATTGACTGTCATGTGAACTACAGTGTTCCCACCGACGGGTTCTTGAACCTAAAAGTTTCATGAACTCATGGAACCCGTCTGAGTTCATGAACTCACGAGTTCATGAACTCAGAGCGGTGGTTGGAACACACCTATTGACATATTGTTGTAATGTATGCATATTTTCCTAATTGCGCCCCTTCAATTATTACCTAACATGAATGTGCTACGGGGTACATCGCCCCCCCCTTATGATCATAATAAAAAATGAAAGTATGAGGTGCTTATAGGAAATCAACATAGTGCTATGAATAAAAGAAACTGATTAGAGACAAATCAAACACTATAGCACTGTATAGAGGAATGACTGGGTTTATTGAAACCACATGACAAGGGCCATGAGTCCTTGCTCTCCCATTAAGGTGCGTCTACACATGCGGGGTTTGGCAAATACCGAATGTTTGGAACCCCAAGCAACTCGCCGTCGGCCGATTCGGTATTCGCCATGAAGCGAGGCAGGGGTGTCCACACATGCGAGGTTTGGCGAGAACCGTGCTCGTCTCGGGAAACGACAAACATAGTAGAGAGACGTGATCGACGCCATTGACGAGATCGTCGTATCGTATCGACGAGATAGAGTGTGATCGACGCTTGTACACTTCATCACTCCCTGCTCCACTTTGGATGCTGTCTTTGATTTTTTTCTCACATGTTCTAAACGACGCCATCAGAGACTCTTTTTTTTCTTAATTTCTGTCACTGACCACTTTCCACCCAGTTTTCCCTCAAGGCGTTTCCACGCATCGTGGACTTCATTCCTCAGCTTGTGCTGTGGATGCGATGCATTCCACAGAACTTCCTCCAGCTCGTAGGCTTCTAGGAAAGTAATGACGGATTCGTTAGTCCACTCCATCTGGCTGATATCTCGACCGCACAAAACAAAAACTGAACGCACGCACAAAGAAGGGCGAAAACGAAACAATGGCGACGGAGAACGGGAGAGCTGGGAAAAACCCAGGAAAAGTGTGAATCACAGTGGCCTCCACTATTCGGGAAGCGACTCGAATGTGTGGATGGGGCTTTTTGGCGGGTGATGCTCGCTATTTGGCAAAAATTTCACTCTTTTGAAGCGGACAATTTACCGACACTGGACGGAGCATCCCGAATCCCGAACGTTTGCGGTTTGGCAAATAGCAAACACCCGTCCACACTAGTGGATATTTGCCAAACTTTTGCTCGGAGTTCGCCAAACTCCGCATGTGTGGATGCGGCTTTAGTCCAATGAAGAGTTTGTAGAAAACATTTTAGCGGGAGAATTTATTTTTTCTGGGATGAGTTGGGAGTAGTTACTAGGTGAGCATACCTACCAACTAAAAGTCCTGACCTTTTCACGGTGTGGAAGAAGGCGGGACAGGGATGGAAAGGTCGCAGAAATTGGTTTTTAGGACGTCCCATTAAAGCTATGTGTTATAGACAAGTCTTCGTTAACAAGAGGGATGCCTATTGGAATTGATCCTGGAGTGTGGGGAATAACCCAAGCATGAGAAAGAAATAATCACATACAAATCCCTTTCTGATCATTTTAAGACGGGTTCAGTAAAAATAAAATAAATAAATAGAAAAACAATAAAAAATAATAATAATAAGAAAAGTGTAAAAAAGTAGGTGTATGTGGTTTGTGACCAATTTTGTCAACACTATCCAGGCCACAATTCTCAACCAATTTTCGAGATTCTTTCTTTGTTCAATCCCAATTCTAGTTTTGTAACAAACCCTGGAAATTTTGAATAACGTGATGGAAGACGGGGAAAGGAGGGGTAAAGCCACCTTCCAGATTTTCCTAACTTTTCCCAAGACAGTGGTATCTGGGGGGAGGCTCCCCCCCCCCCCCCCCCTCCATTTATACCGACGCCCCTGTAGCTAGCGTAATGAGTGATCAATGATTTAATGCAATTACCAAGCTAAAACAGAAGTTAACGCTTGGTAGCTATTTCAATTTGCGAGTAGTTACCATTTAACGAGTAAAAGGTGAATGAGAATGTATATAGGTACTTCTATCTTCCACAGAAAGAAACTGCAGAAGATTTAGTGAAGAGCTATGACCGTAAGGAGCAGGATCAAAAAAATTTGGCCGAAGGGAGAAGTAAGAGGGACCTGGAAGTGAAAGAACTGTCTCAACAAATGGGAACTATCAAAGAAACGAGGGTGAGATTGCTTTCATTTTATATAGTGTAAAATGGATGCAGCACAAGTGAAATATCAACAAATCAATAATTTTTTATTTTTATTCATTTATTTTAATTTCTAGTACCTACATATATGATCATTTATAGGATCATTGATCCCTCTCCTATAGCGTGCAATCAGTGAAAATGACTAAAATCTATAGATAAAAAAAATTGGTGGTGTATAATAATAAGGAAATACAAATTGGAAATAATAAGACCAAAAGAAAAATAATATAGGTATGTAAAAAATAAAATGAATGGTGCTTAGCCATTAGTGGTGTATTTGTGAACAAATCAAGGCATCAATTGCGAATTATTGGTAAGGAAGATAGCAAGGATAGGATCCATAGGATTGGATTGGTATAGCAAGAGAATATAAGTAGGTATAAATCGAAAGGGAACACAGATCGATTAGGCTGTGTGGTGAATTCACCACCCTTAACCGGCCCTTTTCAGGGCCACCAAAAAGAAGTTCACACAGTAGAACTATACAAAAAGACGTCAGGCTACGTCTAGACGAAACAAAACAAATAGCCGAAAAGATTATGCGAAATTCAGAATCACAAGAGAAATTAACCCGTCGAAAGTTAAAAACACGACAAGCTAAACGCTCACTGCACGAGCAAAGCTTGACGAGCCGGCAAAAAGGACACACAAAAATTGCCTTGAATCAAATGACTTTCACATCCGATCAAGGGCAAACTAGGTTAGACGCGATCTACGGAGGAGAGGCAGAAGATCATATTTCAACTTCCGCCCACCAGGCGCAATCAATCAAATCGAAAGCGATTCCTACTTCCGTACACGCGAGCGCTAGAGATCAACCGATCCGGCCAATCAAATGCAGAATCCGACTTCCGGATTGATATAAATATAGCATTTGATGGGCCGTCCCCTTATACCATTCTCCACCTCCTGATTTGACGATTCTTCTCTCTATGACGAAGCTTTCTACACGATCTGGAAACGAGACATTCTACCCTCTCATTCAAGACTTCTGGTAGCTCGAGCCTAATACACGCTGTATTACTCACTACCATCGATCTTCAATCAGATTTGTCACCCGGTTCAGAAGATCCCCGATCCACTGAACGTCCGCAGGGGCATTTCGAGACGAGTCGCCCGAGCTTTCGAATTTATTCGTTGGCTGACCGCTGGGGCTCGCCAGTTGAATCTCAAGCAGACCCTTACACTGGTTGATCAACTGCTTACGAGCGTTCTTTTCAGAGTGACCGGAGGACCCTCTGACAATTCATTGTCGGAAGCGAGCCCCCGCATTACGAGCGTTCTTATAAGAACGATCGGAGGACCCTCTAGTTCTGCTGGAAGCGAGTCCCCGACCAAACCTCTTTCCTTCAGAGAGAGCAGAAAAATTCCTAGATGGAACGGCCGGATCCGGATGGACGCCTTCTAGACGATTCAATGCAGTCGGAGACGACCGACAGACGGGCGGGCGCCTCTGAACGAGGTGACAGCGCGCACGCGACCTACACCCGCATTCCAAGGCCGGCACGTGCCACTGCCCACGGGAGCGAGAGGCCTAGCTCCGACGAGCCATTAGGCGACCTCAAAACCACCTCCATGCGAGACGCTGGTTTTTCTCATCTGTCTGAAACACGGCAAGGTCGAGCTTTGGATATGACGTACACACATACATCTCCTGTGGATGTCTACTACCCGGTCGACCATATCCAAACCCCTTCAAAGGGAAACTACGAAGATTTCACTGCTAAAACAGAAATCTCTCCACAGCTATCCACCGGATACGCGAACGATACGAGTGTTTTTCACACTCCTACAGTGCCTACCGCGCACAGACATAAAGGTACTTTTCAATACCCCAAAAGTACTACCTCATATTACAATGAGAACACTCAGTTGGAATCCGAGTGCCGATATTCCGTAAAGGATAGGTCACATTTCGACCCTCACAGCAAGTTTCAAACCGCTACAAACTTGTTACAGGATTCACACACATCTTACCAAACAAAATATAATAACACTCGAGACAACAACGGTACTTTCTCGTACCTTTCGCCCGAACACTTTCAAGGGCCAAGACCACATGACCAGTTAAACACAGCGACTCACAATCTCCCACTGGGTATTCCGACTCCTAGTCAAATGTATGTAAATCCACTACAGGCTGGGCTATTATGGGTCCGTGAGCGCGTGATGACTCGCCCATTGTAAAAACCTCTCAAGGACAGAGACGTCATTGTACTGAAACAGTTTTCGTCTCTTTTATAGCAAATTTGCGTGAAAAATGAAGCCATCACAATTGCTCAAAAAATTGTAAAATCGAAATTTTCGAAAATATTCTTCATTGAACTCCTTCATTAAAACAAATTCTAGAGTTTAATGCTTTTTCATATATTTATATACAGAGAGAGAGAGAGAGAGAGAGAGAGAGAGAGAGAGAGAGAGAGAGAGAGAGAGAGAGAGAGAGAGAGAGAGAGAGAGAGAGAGAGAGAGGAGTGTGACAGTACCATAAAAGATACAACTCGTACTAATAGCGTAATGTGCTATGTTCGAAGAAGATTGGTTTTCCAGTACTCGGATCCCCATCTATCCCCAAACGCAGCATTCCAAGAACTCGAGGATGACGCGTTCAACCCGGCGCGAGAGCGACGGATAGACGCGCATTCTCTTGGAATTGACGGGAACTGTCACATATATTACTGTTGCATCCAGCTAAAAGGCAGAAAAAAAGTAATAATAAAATAAATAGGTAAATGAAAAAAATACTGCGGCTATAGGGAGGCTTGTTTTCTTACGTCACTCGCATCTTTCCTTGTCTCTTCTCTATTAGTTCCGTAATGTAAAATTCAGGGGTTGCATACATTACCGATTCATAAATTTTTATCAAATTTTTAAAACACAAAATAAAACTGTAAAAATAATTGCTTTTTCAGGGGGAAGGTGATCCAGAATTGAAAGCACTTGAAGTGAAGTTGAATGAGTTACAAAAACAGGACGAGGAAGATTACGAGCAAGAGAAGGACATAAGTGATAGAAAAGAGAAGTTGGAAAAGCTAATGCTGGAACATGTAAGTCCTTTATAGAACCACCAATCAGTGGTAACCAGGGGCCGCTATCACACACACACACTCACACACACGCACGCACGCACGCACGGACACACGCACACACACACACACACACACACACACACACACACACACAAAATAAATAAATAAAATGAAATAAAATAAGTAAAAAATAAAAATAAATATGTAAATAAAAAAATAATGAATAAATAAATTTAAAAAACAAAATAAAATAAAAAACAGTAATATTTGTTTAATATACCTCAACTCGAAGAATCGGATCAAGCCACTCGGGTCACTGTATTTTCATCTGTTTGCTCCCCCTGAAGGCTAGGACTTTGATAGGAAAACTCTGCAAATTATTACGTAAAGGTTTATTTCTGTATTCTGTATAAAGCCAATTCCATCTAGCATGAGCAATGGCAGGGTGAGGTCACTGGTCTGCGTGGTGTCCTCCAGGACTTGAGTCTGGTGGGCCCTTTTGAAACCCTACTTCCAAGGAGGGATCGAATAGTGGTCAACCGGGTTGCCACAGGCCATACTCGTCTTACTCACAGACACATGCTTTGTTCAGAAGCTCGAGATGTTGTGTGTGGGAGGTGTGGCGGTGATCTGTCCATCCGCCATTTTCTGGAGGACTGTCCAGCCCTTGTGGGCCTCCGAGTCACTCGACGGTAGCCCTACACCGGCCCGTGGTTCCCTCCTCCGCCGCGCAGCGGCGCTAGTCTCCTCTTTCATCAGTGTGGGCTTGTATGATCGCTCCGACCTGTAAATCTACGGATTTATCCGTATGCCAAGAAAAAAGATATTTATTGGTGAGGAGATTGTGTACCAGTCAATCCCTTAGTAAAAATGCAGATTAGTTGGGCATGTAGATCAGAATGATGTGTATAGTTTGGTGGTCTGGATGCTCGCAAGCTCGCATCTCAAGAAGATATAACATCAAGTAGTCAATCCCTTAGTAAAAATGCAGACTAGTTGGGCATGTAGATCAGAATGATGTGTATAGTTTGGTGGTCTGGATGCTCGCAAGCTCGCATCTCAAAAAGACATAACATCAAGTAGTCAATCCCTTAGTAAAAATGCAGATTAGTTGGGCATGTAGATCAGAATGATGTGTATAGTTTGGTGATCTGGATGCTCACGAGCTCGCATCTCAAAAATACATAACATCAAGTAGTCAATCCCTTAGTGAAAATTCAAATTAGTTGTACATGCAGGTCAGAATGACGTTTTAGAAATACATTTCGAGAGTTTTACGAGCAAAAAAAATAGGTACTTCTGTCAGTGGGTTTTGAACCCACGATATTTGTCTCGCGAGACCGTAATCATACCCATTGGGCTACACCTCAACTATCGTGTACGGTGACAATCACAATACTTCACAATTCAGTAGGAGGGAGATAAAAGTAGGAGACTAGCGCCGCTGCGTGGCGGAGGAGGGAACCACGGGCCGGTGTAGGGCTACCGTCGAGTCTCCGAGTCCAGCATCAGCCCCCTCAGTGGGTTGACGTTTTATCCGGACCAGACAAGGTCCGATCCCTGTTGTTGTACCTGAGAGCCACTGAGCTCTACTACGAACTGTGATATCTGATCTTTGATGTATTTATATACATTTAGTTGTAGTTTTATTTCACTTTGCTGATTGTATATAGTAGCATTATATAGTTGGTAGCCTATTTTACATCTAGTCTTAGTTGTATTACTTTTTTTTTAATCCACTTTGGGGGCTAAACAGTGGTCATCACTGTACCCCTCATTGTTCCCCCCCTCCGAGTTGCCAGTGGAGTCCATGATGGCGCTCCTTTTAGCTTAAGGATGGCAACATGGCTCCCCTTAGAATCGTGCCACTTCCAGTGTCCCTTTAGACACCTTGGTCAATGCCGCTAATGACCCTTGTGGTTGAGGTGCGGCTTAAACCTTAAAAAAAAAAAAAAAAAATAAATAAATAAATAATAAAATAAAATAATAATAATGAATATAACCAACCTGTAAGTGAATATGAAAAAAGAATTGAAAAACGCTGCAAACTATTTCACAAAGGTTTATTATTTTTTCAATTGAGTATGATCGTAGTTTTAGTTGGCTTGCGTACGTCCAGACTCCTCGGCGTGTCCTATTTCGAATTGCCACAACCTATACCTCTATAATTATACACGCATGTTTATATTTCTCGATTTGAGCTCCTATCTATTCAAATAGTTATTGCCTTATTATTAAGGCATCATTATCTAAGTACGTACGAAAAGTCGAGAGGATATGTTATTAAATATGCGTAGGAAAAGCATTGGTATTAACACACAAATATGACCTAGAAAAAAACATATATTCATGCCTCGAAGGAACGCTGTACCCACCTCACGGTGCCGCGGCGCCTCCTCTCACTCCACCCCCCGCTCACCCCCCTCACCTCCCACCGTGACCCCCTGCCAAGCGTGCGTCTAACACGTCTAACACTCAAAGCCTCAAAAAGACACTTTTTGCCCGTTTTTGGCCCATAGCATCTATGCGAGGAAAGCGATCGGGATGGTTAAACGTTAGGACCAACTAGACCCCAAATGGAGTCCATGTGCGAAAGAACAGGTTTTTTAAGTCAATTCTTAGGCCTTTTATGGCCCGGACGGCGGACGGACATTTCAAATTTGGATTCTACGCACCTTGAAACGTAAAGTGACAAAGTTTGAGGGGGGGTTATAAAAATTTTTTGCTACACGATCACATAGGCTTATTATTGGAAATAATAAACCAAAATGTGTTGACGCCGCTAGGATATGAATGGCCCGGTCGGTCTATCCACTGAGCTACGAACGCCTCTCGGATAATAGTAACTTATTACCTGACATACATATGATCTCGTATTCCCTGTATTGGCATTTATTGCCTGATATTACCCTTTAGTTAGGGCCATGTCATACGAGCGCTATTGCCGTCGCGCTGATGCCGTCGCGTTAAAAACGCTCCAACCCGACAATGGGGTTCTTATGGAGCATGTCATACGGACGCTAATGCCGTCGGCGAGTCCGCGTTAGCCGGACGCTGAGCGCAGCCAACGCGGACGGTTGCGTTAGCGACGCGGCGCACGTGACGCCGGGACCCTGTCAATGCAAATGCGCCCGGAAGACGCTACGTATGACAGGCACCTGGCGTTGGCGGGACGGCATCAACGCGACGCATTTGCCGTCACGTATGACATGCACTTTTTCCGGCGCTATCTCGACGGCATCTGCGCGACGACAATAGCGCTCGTATGACATGGCCCTTAGATTTGGATCGAACCGGATGCATTATTACTGGCACATCCTCGGCCGATGCATGATTATTTAGCCAAATTTCATAAAGCTTCGGATGGCGGACGGACGGATTTTCTTTTTAATTCGATTTTTGGATTCTATGCGTCTTGAAACGTAAACCAACAAATTTTGAGAGAGGAAACAACATTCTTTAATATCAAAGATAATTGAAAAAACCCGAGATACTTGACATCATCACTAGATTTAAAAAAAATTCGCTGGTACGTGAATTTTGGGGCCTCAAACTTCAATGCTGAAATCCAATATTGCGGCGATTTCCGCTGAATAGGCGAACCGCGTCTTGAACTCTGATCAAAACTTTGGTGAAAGCGGCCCTAACAAGATAACAGTACCTACCATAGTGCATTCATAATTAGAGGATCAACTGATTGCATGACTAATGTTGGTCACAGGCGGAATCAATGGCTGAAATAGAAGCAAAGAAAAAAGAAATCGAAGGACAAATTTTAATGCTAGCGTTGCAGAGGAAACGTAGAGAAGAGGAAGAGAAGAAGATATTAGCAAGAATAGCTGAATTGAAGGGTGCAGTGAGTGAAATAATTAAACCACTAAGAAAATAAAATCAACAGACTTCGCGCACCGCAAATGGTGTTGTCATTTGAAAAGAAATCCCTAAATGCTTCCGAGTCTACTTATAGGTAGCGGGAGCATTGTTTTCACTCTAGGGATATGAACAATTAGGTATGTGTCCAAAACAAAAAATTTCACTCGCATTTTACTTTTTACCTATACCATTCTGAACTACTTCGGTTTTGTGGTGTCCGACGACCGTGTGTCTGCAAATCGTAGCAACACGCATAACTTCAACAGTTTTCATCCGATTTTGATGATATGTTTAGGGAATTCGCGGGTTACGCCGTACATGCTCCCCTATAAAGTTTTTTAAAATCACCAATCAATACTTCACATTGCGCATCGCGCATGCAGAACTGTAAATTCCAACAAGCATGATTTTCTCGCGTTCTAGTTGTTCGATATGGCTCAAATTTGAAGGGTAGTTAGAAAAAGCCGTGCTAATTATCTTATATCAATTTCATTGCGATCGTATCAATAGTAGTCGGTCCACATGCGCGAACGTGAAGTCCTTGCAACAAGCATATTTTCTACAGATTTCATCAGCTTTTGATGACATTTTCAGGGAATCTGTGGATTAGATTATACATGATCCCCTATTAGTTTAATTATCCAAAAAATCAATAGCTACTTACCTCATTCTGCGCGTGCGCAAATTTAAATTCCATCAAGCATCATTTCCGATCTCGCTCAAATTTGGAGGCTACGTAGTTTAGGAAAAGAAAAATGTCAATTTCATCATGATTGTATCCATTAGTATCTGCTGTCCATGCGAAAACCTCAAATCTTTGTAACAACCATGACATATATACAAAACTACCTAAATTTACTCCACGACATCTTACAATCTGGGGTAAACTTACATATACCCTATGTGTGCCATGGGGTTCCGCATTCTGGGTCTCATTCCTGTGAACACCTTCCGGCATGTCCTTCACAGGTTCCTGCGTCTGGGGTCATTTCAGTCCTTAAGGGGGCACCGGACAGTGAGGCTCCGAGCGTTAGCCGGTAAAGCAGTTCACCCGCAAGCCGGTAGGGCGTGTAGATGTGGAGAACGACGGGGAGGGGCGTATGTGAGAGGAGGTTGTGGAGGGGGGAAGGAAGACCGAGAGCGTCACTGTGCGTAGAGGCAATACCGCTTTCCAGTTGTCGATGAGCCTACTTAGCCCAGTGTATCTTGTTGTCTAAAAGATGGTGTACCGTGCGTCAAATCCGGTAGTTCAGATTTTTGCCAACTTGCTTGTGATCTTGGCTCATTGAACTCATGTTTAATAAATTCAAACCTTTCCAGCAAACCTTTTTTAGGGATGGGAAATCAGGAAGTTATATTCTCTCTAGCAATGATTGGTTGTAGGTGAAAACAAAAATGGCATTTTTTACTGTCGGGCGAAAATTTGGAATTATCACCCCCACAGCTAAGAAATATCCATGTAAAAAAATCAACTCAAATTATTAAAATTTTAATTTAAATTCGAACTTCAAAAAATCGCTTCAGATCAAATTAAGAGACCATAAAACATTAAATACAAAGTCATGCAGTATGATTGACGAGCGAATTTTTGTAAATCATCTTATTACATTCAGGTTAAATTATTTTGAAATTAGCGCACTCTGAGGGCAATGAATTTAAAATATAAATTTTATGGTAAAAATCTATTTCTAAATAATGGTTTAATATTCAAAAAATGATTTCAGATGTCTTGTTAGCGAATTTTCTTAGAAAATAAAGCTATTGCAATGGCTCCAAAATTTTTAAATGAAAATTTTCAAAAATTTTCTTCGTCGAAATCTGTTTTGAGGCATTCTGAAATGATTCCTGGATTTTAACGCTTTTTCATATGTATATATATTTATATATATATATATATATATATATATATATATATATATATATGCACTTGATTGTGGACACTGTGCTACTGCACTATATACTAATTAAAGTTGAAGAAATTTTACAGAAATAAAGAGGAAAAGGTTTTTGATATTTCGAATTAGTCTTTGTCAAAATTAGAAGAAGAAAGAGTGTTTTTTGAATATTCCCTGGAACCAATATGAAAACCTTAATATCAAAAACCTTTTCTTCTTTATTTCTGTAAAATGTCTTCAACTTTAATTAGTATATATACATATATATATGTATGTGTCATTCCAGACGATATAACTCGATAGAATTGAGATAAAAACTTCGTTCTTTCGCCAAAAAATCAAGAATTTCAAAAGAAAGGATGAGTTCGTTGTACAACACTTTTTGGGCACATTAAATTGGTCAAATTTCAAAAAGTTTACTAAAAAAATCTCTAAAAATGGCTAAAAACGGCTAAAAATCGTTCAATTTATATTTTTTGGTAGAATACTGCTCAAATAAAGTTTATACTATAAAATAGAACATCCAAAAATGTATGTACACAATTATGCTGAAAAATGTACTTGAAATTCATCAAAATTTGCTAAAAAGTTCCAGTCATGCAGCATGATCGTATGAGCGAATTATCGTAAATCATCGTATTATATAATATTAGATCGTTTTGAAATTTGAGCTTTTTGAGTGCAAGTAAATTGTTAACTATTGATTTTATTGCAAAAACCGTATTCTAAATAATAATCTCCAGTTCAAATAGAGGTTTTAAATTTTTAGCTTTTTTGCAGTTTTCATCGATTTTTTAGCAAATTTTAATGAATTTTAAGTACATTTTACAGCATAATGTTTTACATAAATTTTTGAATGTTCTGTTTCATAGTTAATAGACTTTATTTGAGCAATATTCTACCAGCAAATATGAATTAAACTATTTTTAGCCGTTTTTAGCTATTTTTAGTGATTTTTTTTTTTTAGTACATTTTTTGAAATTTGACCAATTTAATGTGCTAAAAATGTGCTGTCCAACAAACTAATTCATTCTTATGAAATATTTGGTGTTTGGCGAAAGAATGGATTTTTAATATTAATCCTAAGGAGAGTTACCGTTTGGAATGACATACACACGCATACAACCAAATTTTTAAAAAGTTCCAGTCATGCGGCATGATCATATGAGCGAATTTTTATAAATTATCGTATTGTATTCATGTTAAAATTCTTTTGAAATTCGAGCACCTTGAGCACTCTAAAAAAATCGCTGGAGTAGGCTTTTTTCTTTTTTACATAATACGATTTTCGTTTTAGAAACATTAAATTAAAGGTGACGCGATATACATTAAAAATACTCAGTCATGCTGTATCGCTAATAGAGCTAATTTTAGAAGAACAGTTCGAATAAAACTGAGTAGAGAGCCATGTGACGAGATTGCAATGAAATTTTAGGACACTCAGCGAACTTGACAAATTGGTCAATATTATCACGATTAGTGGCCCCATTTCTTTCGAAATTGGAGGATGGTTATTTATACAAGTACATGTTACAATAATTGAGGAAGCTGTACAGCCTACCCAAACTAGCAGATGTTTTGACATGAATATGTCTACTGGCTGGCTGGCCATATGAGTATAATGTATAATATTATATTTATAATATTATAATATTATATAATAATATTATTTCTATATTATATAATATTTATTATATTATTAGATTTCTTTTGCAGCCCATATTTTCAAAATAATTCAAAAATAATAGATAATAATATTTCTACACCACGCGCTGTTTTGATTGCGAGTACGAAGCTTGAACTGAACTCCAAAGGGTTGAAGGAGAGGGCGTGGAGGGTTCGGCATGAGCCTGCGTGGGGGGGGAGGGGAATGACCTCGAAGGACCCCCTGTGGTCTGCCGTTTTGGCGGGAATATAGCGCTGGTAATTTTGGAGACAAAATAATTCTTGTGGGACTTCTGTAGTGAGGTAGCAATATGGTAGGTAGGTACCATGTACATATATCTATTCCAAAAAAAGTGAAGTGAACCGAGCTCGTCATAAAATCCCGGCGCCTAGGATGAGTAGTTAGGGAGTTATCGAGGGGGATGGATCAGGCAGCAGTTTTGTGCGGGAGGGGAGAAGGTGGTGCACAGCGGTGGCGGGTGAACGGTGAGCGCAATACTGGCATCTACCAGCAGCCCGTTGAACTTCCGTGACTTCGAGGATCCTCTTCCACCCCCCGCGCGGCCTATGCATATCTCAGAATTCCCTGTTACCTGATAACAAATTTTTCTCAGCTAATTTATTCCCTATTTTGATGCGATAGGTGGCATTCGTTTCTTTATAATATTGCCTACTGAAAACCTCAACGTTTTTACCCATAGGAATTTTTTAAATTAGTTCAAATTCATGCAAAAAAAAATTTTTTAGCAAAATTTTCGAAAATTTGATTTTAAATTGTGTGTTGCATTAAGGTACTCTTTCCTTGGTAAAATGTCGCAAACACCATCAAAATTGTCCAAAAAATGGCTGAGAAAAATACTTCCAACTTTTTTACATCCTATCCGGTCCCCCCTTAAACCCTTCCACAATCCAAAGTTACTAGTCCAGAATTCAAACAATTTTCAATTTACTCGCTAGACTCATTTAGCCAAAATCACAACAATTGTGATAATTATATAGACATATTTCTAAACCCTTTCTAGTCAAGATCATGAAACTCCATCAAGGGATTCCTCAGATGTAAGGGTCTCAGGCATAGGTATTTATCATGTTAATATGGGAGGTTCCTTTTGTGGATGTTTCATTTTTAGGTGCCACCTGGTGAAGGACGCGATGAGCTAGCGGACACGGAGGTCGATCTTAAGCGAAATGAAGTTTCATATCCATTAAATGATTCAACGGTTAATCAACTAAAAGAGTTGGCAGTAAAAGCTGTGACGGCAGCCAAGAGCATGGAAAAACTGAAGAAAGAGTTAGCAGAATTACAGCAGGTCTGCAGTCATTGGCATTTTTGAGACCTATGCATAAATGTAAGAATAAGTAGAGGAACTATAACGCTCCCAATACACAAATAGGCAACTCATTTACAAGAAGACCCTTGATCTTCATTCAAATACACAATACCTACATAAGTACCCCACCTAACCCCCCCCCCCCCCCCCATAAGTACCTGCATTTTCACCCCACAACTCAGATGTGGACTCAGACGTGGACAAACCCAGGGTTCTTGGACTTGTGCCAAAAAACTGCCGAGTTGAAATTGAATTGAAATGACTTTATTCCTTCACAATGTGCACTGTAGTTTCTGAGCAAATCATCTGAGTTGAAGTGTATGTAGGTACTGAGTATGCTCGAATGTAACCATGTTTGACCTCGCGTAGGGAGTGGTAACAATACACGACTTTTGTAAAATGTTTTGTAATTGATGATTTCGAAATACACGATGAAATCGGGGATTGAATTTTTCACAACACTATTTCACCAATTTTCAAGAAACTTAATGAGATGAGAAGTGGCAAGGTTTTGATTTTCTAACCCAACTTTCTTTTAAACAAAAACGCAGCCAATTGAATCAAAGGTTTATTATTGCTATTTTTATGCTTTTGATTTATTATTTTCAATAGGTATTAAACCTTTGTAATCGACCAAGGAAAAAAAATATATACACCCCCCCCCCCCCTAAAAATTTGATGGTTAACTTTCAAGATATGTAAAATCCAAAAATTGAATTGATATATATTTATATATATAACCATCCGTCCACCGTCCGAAGCTTTTTTACGAAACTACTGGACCAAATTTTATAAAATTCGGCTAGAAAATCATACACCGGCTGGGGATGTGCCAGTAACATCGGCATCAATTTTGATCAATTCTAAAGGGTAGTAATTAAGGGCTAAAATATTGAAAAATCGAGATCTCTAAAACTTTCGAGGTAACAGTAATATTTTTTGGGGTCTTATTTATTGACATCATCCCAAAGGATCTGATGGAACCAACTGGGACGCTGTACGTACATATCCGTTTGCTCTCCTTAAGGGCTTTAAGAAAAAATAAATATAAATAAATAAAACAACAACTTGAGAGCAAATCTTAACTGGTGGAACATAGCCTTGTAACTCCGAAGCTTCTGTCAGCTGAGATAATTCAAATGGACTTTTCACTTCACAAACATAATATTACATCACAAACTTCGCATTTTCGCTTATTATAACTTTTGTCACTCGTAGAAGGACTAGTAGGACTTCTGAAGCATAGGAGGGTGATTTGGAACCCACCGTGTCCAACTAATCTGAACTAATTTACTATACGGGATAGGCTGCTTGTTATGTTCATGATGTATCCCCCCAAAACGATGCACAGTGGGCCGGAAACCGATTCTAGGTGAACAAAATCTTTTCTTTCGCTGTTATTATAGAACATTTTGAGCTGATTCCGAATATACCCCATTTCCCTATACCCAAAATAGCTCCTTCGACCCAAGAAATAGATTTTTGACAATTTTTCTCACTTTCTGAACTTTGGAACTGACCTAAATTTTTTTTTGTACGAAAGAAAAGTTGAAGAGAAAAAAAATCTGCATCGAACGAGGCCGCTGACTAACTCTAACGAACTCTAACTCGGTTCTTAGATTTTAGGCGATTTTTCGAAGTTCTCGTGATCTACCACTCTTACTTGTTGAGGATTTCCTTAGAAGTGGTAGGTCAAGAAAACTTTGAATAAAAAAATTTTTTTAATGGACCGGTGATGTATTTTCTTTCTCATTTGCTTCACCAAAGTCTCTACTTATTCATATTCCTCTCCGATAGCCCCTGCCCCGTCTTCCGTCCCAAGACACCTAATTTTCCGCCGCGTTCCTCGAACACGCTGATTGATGGCCCGGATTATACCAATTTGAATTTTTGTGTGGACCCACTCAAACACACGGGAGAAAGGTCTATTCCATTTTTCTGACAGCGTGTGTGCCATCCGCCTCAGGAACAAAGAAAACTCCTTATGGAGGGCACCATCACATGACACTACCAGGGGAGCAAAAGATCCACGCACGTCTTCAGCCGCCCTGTCGTATTTTGTATGTTTTGCTTGGGCAGCAGCTTGTCCAGTAACGTCCCAGGTCTGGTTGCTGTAAGGGCCATGTCATACGAGCGCTATTGCCGTCGAGATAGCGCCGGAAAAAGTACATGTCATACGTGACGGCAAATGCGTCGCGTTGATGCCGTCCCGCCAATGCCAGGTGCCTGTCATACGTAGCGTCTTCCGGGCGCATTTGCCGTCGCGGCAATTATGTTATTACCAAGATGGACACCATCCAGGGTGTTCTAGTTGTTCTGCCAGTGCTCTCGCGGCAAATGCGTCCTGCTGGCGCTAGCGCTCCGTATGACAGGGTCCCGGCGTCACGTGCGCCGTGTCGCTAACACGACCGTCCGCGTTGGCAGCACTCAGCGTCCGGCTAACGCGGACTCGCCGACGGCATTAGCGTCCGTATGACATGCTCCATAAGAACCCCATTGCCGGGTTGGAGCGTTTTTAACGTGACGGCATCAGCGTGACGGCAATAGCGCTCGTATGACATGGCCCTAAGAGACGGTGTCGGCATTTATTATGCGCGTGTCGAAAAACGCCGGTCTCTCGTGTTGCCAGACCCCACGAACCATGATGTCAGCAATCAGTGCTGGTGTTGAGTGTGCTGCTTCTCGTAAGACTGGCTCAATAGCTACTCCTCCCCAAGCTAGGTCGGCTAGATTAGCACAAGCATCTCTTAAGCTGTCATGCCCTCTTTTAATGAGCACTCCTTTCAAACAGTTCAAGGCGTGGTTGACGTCAAAGCTGGCATTACAACCGTCACAACGGGCAGGTAGGCTGTTCGGCACATGTCCATAACGGAGAGCAAGCGCGTCCCGTTAAGGAAAATTGCTAAAAATCGAGGAAAAAAGTTAGAGATCCAAAGCTGGTCTCGTTCGATGCAGAATATCTTCCTCTATAACTTTTCAAAATTCTTTCAACTTCTACAAAATAATTTTGTGCATCTAGAATAGTTTTTTTCTTAAAAGTTTGCCTTACGAATCTCGAGATATTTAATGATCTGAACCTCTGCGTAGCAATTAGTAGCAGCCAATTGTTATTAAATCTCATGGTAACATACCTGAAAAATTGTTACGATTTCGCAGTTTCCATTCAAGTGCAATGGCTTCCTGTACTAGTGCTTCAAAATGGCCTCTTGCCCACAGCTCTAGAAGTCTTCCAAGTAAAATCCTAATATCTTTTTGTGCAAACTTCGTATTTAGCATTATTTCATATATTCAATTAAGTAAGGTGGGTCGGTTTGGTTAATAGAAAAATAGGCATGAAAAATCAAGGCAACTTCATCAAATTGGACACTTTATAATACTATAAAACGGTAACTTTAACTGTGATTTTAAAAAAAGATCATTTATTCGTCCGATTTTTAGAGAATCAATTTATTAGGCCTGATTTCTGAATGATTAACAAATCTATTGTTTCATAATGATACCTATTCTTATAGTCTCACATGCTTGTATATATTTGTCTTGTTGTATTTAGTGCCAATATGTGTCAGTCTACTTCAGCTATGAATCCTTGAAGGGTTAAGAGTCTACTTCCTCTGCCCTAGTCTTTACCCTAATGGTTTGTTTGATATTATTCATTAGTTGCGTTGCATCTCTAATGCTTCTAACCTTCTTTTTCTTTGGTCAGAGAGATCATTTAAATGAAGACGATACGAAGAATTTGGCATTGAAACAGAATGAGCTTTTGTTCAGGTTGGCTGAGTTGGATGCAATTACTAAACGTGTTCAGTACTTAATGGGTATGGGAGAAACAGGTTCTTCTGAACTTGGCCCACCTAGAAAATTCAAGTTCTCATTAGACTTTGGGGAGAGACCTGGTACCTCGAGCCAATCAAGAAGATTATCAAGACCCGAAGATTTACCTCAGGTAAGGTATCACTGCTGTTGGAGTAATTGATATTGTAGGCTTTAGGGGTTACCTAAGGTTTGTTCGCTGAGGCAATTGGCAGTGACTTGCAAACCATTTCAAACTCGTTGGAGACTGGTGAAGTGTGCATGCGCGACTTCAGCCAACTTTCAAATTGATTTCAAACCGGTTGGGGATCGGAGTCCATCCATTTTATACTAGAATGTTTGGGCAAAATACTGAGAGACTTGAAACAGTGGCGTAAACAGAGGCTAAAATTAGAATGATTTCATTGGCTGCTGTGAGTTTGGAATGGAGGGGGCAAACAGTCAGAAATAGGTCAGCTAGAAAAAGCTCTGACTGATTTGACGATCCGCAACAGGTTGGACCGAGGGCTGGGAGAGCTCTGATGATCAGAGATCACAGGGAACACCTCAAGTGGGTTTCAAACTGGTTTGGTGGCCTCAGCATCAGATGAGGAAGTTGGGATTCGGTGGATTGGGCGCCTCTTTTCAAATGTTGTGCAAATGAGGGGTGGGGATAGAATGCCTTCCCCTCTTCTCATGCCATCACTTCCGGAGATCTCACCTTTTGTTTTTGTGGCATTGATCCTAGTCCTGCAGACCCACTGAGCCAGTGGTGGTCTACAATCTTGCTGGTCATGTATTTACGCTGCTGGGGTAACAACGTTGTCTGTATTATCAAGGTCATTTAGATGATCCTCAACCATCACAAGAAACAAAAGGGGCGAGAGCACACAGCCTTTTCTGACATCAGCTGGCACCGTGATGGTAAGGAGAGATTACCATTGTGCGACACTCTGCATGTGAATGAGTCATAGTGAGCTCGGGTCACTTCAATAAGTTTGTCAGGTACATCTTTCCATTTCAGAACACTCCATAAATATTTGTGGTTCAATATACCAAATGCTTTGTCATAGTCCACAAATACAAGATACAAGGATTCCAGAAACTCATTGAGCTGCTCAGTTATGATTCTGAGCATGCCAATCAGGTGACTATTTTGTGCTATTTTGAGCCAATGACAATTTGGCTCAAAAGCCGGCTTGCTGACATCGTAGGGTTTCTTCTCAATTTTCCCTTCTAAACGCTTGAGGATAACCTTGCAGACCACTTTGAGACAGACACGAAGAAGAATTATTCCTCTACCATTGTGACAGCTTGACAGATCTCATTTTTTTGGAAATTTCACAAGTACTCCTTGCATCCAATAGGAGGGAAAAACTTATGAAGCCCAAAAGTTATTAAATAATTTGTTCAACATATTTGCAGAGGTGTTGGCCTTTACGGCTTTCAGTTCTTGAATCACAGTAACTACTTCAGAGATGGAGGGAGGCTGGTTACCAATTGGGATATACTTTGAACATTGTGCAACACACCAAGATAAGGCTGTTGCTTAGGGCTGACAGGGATGCCCAACACTTCCTTGAACATACCACCTGTCCAACAGCTGGGAGACATCAGTGATCAGCATTCCATCTTTATTCTTAAGTGGTACCTCCACGCTTCTTCAAGCTCCCATCAGTCGACAGGTGGCTTCATATAGTAGGCGCATGTCACTGTTAGTGGCTGCCTTTTCTTCCACACTTTTATACTAGGACTCGAGTATGCAGAATTTTAAATTCACTATCGTTACTTATGTATCTTCACTGTGTTAAAATTTTTAAATTTGTTGCACAAACTAGGCAGTGTTTGTCCTGCCCAACCTGTATCAATTTTAGTTCTCTCAAAATAAATTCATTGGGCGAGCCTTATAAGCAGAGCCAAACATTGTAGGAGGGTGTGTAACCCCAGAGTGAGGGTAGCCTGCCAGTAGGGAGAAGAGTTATATAATACTGAGATCTGGTCCTATGACCATCTCCAACTGTTCAAACTCAACCAATCCTATAGTTTTAGTCAGTTCTTGTTCAAAAATATCTACAATTTCTTTGTAGCTAGAGTTAGAGCTACTGGTGCCCGTGGAGTTCAGCTACTAGATATATTAGTACTATAGTACCACCGGCAATTAGAGCTCTGGTATGATCCATCCAATAGGGCTACGGTAGAACCAGCTATTCAAATAGGAGGCTATGGTATATAGAGATCTGGACACATAGGGTAAAACGCTCATTTATGGTTTCATTGGTTTAGAGGTAAGCATGCTTTCTCAACTTACAGGAGTCAAATTCTTTTGAAAATTTCAATTTTCTTCTGCTCGCACCCACAACAGGGGATATATTGTCCGTCTCCCATCCTCAAAACCTTCTCCAAGCTCAGAATTTGTGCTCCAATATTTAATCTTTCAGTCTGAGTACTAACCATATAGCCTGAGGAAACAATAGAATAGATACGAAAAATTTTGATTGAATTTTTCAATCTCATACCAGTACGCAAACTCCAATATCCGAATTCTAAAGTAGAATGGCGGATTCCCATTTTCGGCATTTGATACTAGCAAAACTTGCTTAGCACCTCCCCAAGCTCTCATAGCCTTTGATTTAAAACTAACCGTAGCTTTTGAAAACAACCCAGTGGACCCAAAATTTTATGTTGCTTTTAACGCAGCTGCTCGAATTATCATTTACGTACCTTTCGGAGGAGTCCTCGCGGTTTGATCATCATCAGGCCGTCGAAACATGATGATGATGTCTTTACATCGAAAGCGCTAGCCCCCGCTATTCGACTTGCTAGTGACGATGGACACCCCCCCCCCCCCCCCCCCCGAAAGGTGTATAAATGATATCTTTACTATCCCTATTACTACTAACCTTTTAGAATTAACCCTCGAGATTTAATACAGCTAATTAACTCTATTTATACTTACCTAATTATTTATTAGCTGGTTTCTAGCTATTCATACAGTTCCAGATTCTTTTATATCTTTCAGTGTTCACAAAAGACTTTACTGTGTTATTTTTTGAAGAATTCCCACGTATCAGTAGGAAAATGATTTATTCTTATCTAGTTTGTGAAAGAAAAGCTCTCACTTGTATGATACCTATGGTAATTCGCTTTTATCATTCCACAGGTGGTGCTGTGTGGACGGGATGCACAATATCCCCAGCTCGTTGTCTGTGAACCGCCTGATTATAGGGATTTCCAAGAGCGACTCCTTCGCAATGGGCGTTTGAATTCTGGAGCAGTTGTTCAGCAAGAAGTGTTAAGGAGACCTTATTCCCAGGGCTCCATTAACTACCCTGGAGCAAATGTCTTTGGTCCCATGAGGCAAGGTGAGAGGATGGTAATGAACTCTCCGTATTATGAAACAGGCATGATGAGACCTTTCGGGCCAAGCAACATGACCATGCCTTTAACATCATGGATGATAACTTCAAAAATCGGTTACACCATCGGGCCAATGCAAGGGGTTCAAAGTACAATTGGCATGCCACAACCAGTGATGCATTCGGGAATTTTGCAATCAACCTCTGTCGGGTCCTTCATTCCATGCCCTTGTATCTGCCCCAAGAAACATAAAAAGAGAAAGAACCGGAAAGTTCCCCAACAAGTATATTCATGCCCCACTGTAACATCATACCCCTGGAACTACAAAGGCACACAGTTCAGAAAATTATGATAGTACGGAACAATTTTTCTTGAATGGAAAACCCTCTAGATACATGCAACAGATATTCCAATTGAGCACATCAACACCCGTAAGGATTGCATACCGTTCCAATAAAAATTAAAAAGAAACTTCTCCTTTTTGAACTTGAGTAGTGGCTTTTGTACGTCCATTTTAAGTCAGTATATAGTTAGGTATTCTGATCCTATCCCCAAAGCATTCTCAGGTGAGTTACCTACGCTCCTATTCATCTCCCAATGAATAGCTTCTTTAACATGTAAAAGCCTCTTTACACGAGCGATTTTTCCGGCAATAATAAATTGCATAAAAAAAGTATTGCGCAACTATTTCAAAAAAATTGTACAACTATTCTCTCCTCGAAAAGTTTGCAGACAATTAATTGACTAAACAACTTAAGGGAGTTGAACAACATTTCAGGCCTCTTGGCAACTGTTGCATCGTGAATGAAGTCCAAGGGGGTTGGAAAATTATTGCACTATTGCTGCAATTTTTCGACCTTGGGTCGGGAGATGGAACAAACCAGCCAATCATATTGCGAGTTTTCTGTGATTCACATTCTCGCCAATCAGCTTCAGTGATCCACATTTATTCCCGTATCTCTCATTCGTCCTGTAGTCGAAAATTAACTGGCCAAACGAGAAGAAGGGATGCTCAGCTACATATTCCTATTTTTCTGCAGACTCGGGCTCCAACCATTCCAATTAGCCTTTCAAAATCTGTTTTTGACATTCGGATGAAGTTCAAAAATAAATCGCTGTCAAACAGAATTTCAGAGGAGAGAGCCAACCCACATTCTCTCCGGTTCAGAAACTGGACCTACCAAATTCCCCTCTTTTTTCTTTGGTTAGCAGCTGCAGCGACGACGACCACAGCAGCAGCAAATACCACCTCTTCACCGTCCATGGCGCAAACTGTTGTCGCCCGTTTAAATGAAAAAATTGGGCAATTTCTATTCCTTAACTTTATCGTACAACACCGCATAATTAATTCCTTGCAACATGAGGCAATGGTTATTGCCTTGTGTTGCGTACAACTTTTCTAGTGCAATTTTTTGAAGTTGTGCTACTTTTGTTGTTTGTGAAGGGAATTTGCACCCACTAAGAATGTGTCTAATCTGGTGTTACATATAGTGTTAGAATTCGTCCACAGATTATACCTGACCTAAGGAATAGCAAGGGCTGCATGCGTCCCTCCTTCCTCATTAAACCTTTCAAAGACCGTTACCTTCCATTATTATGCTCCCACCTCTTATGACCCCTTTGCTTTGTCCCCGTTGCTTATCCCTAGGAAAGCGCATGTCCCCGACTTCGGACTTCTAGCCAGTCTCAAGTGAGCTTCAGTACAGTTCATAACTTTCGTGAAAGTGTATACCTATATCGTGCTGTGTAATATTTACATTTTGTAATAAAACTAACCGTTTGTATCAAAACGATCAACACATCTGTCTCCTCGTCCCACATTTTACATTGGTCCTTCGAGCCGGATATAGATTTTGCGTAGTTTAGACACGCTGAATCGATTAATCGCTTCTTTTAATCAGCGCTCTCATTATGCCTCCCAAACGTCTAGACATACCAACAGCGACTCTCGTGATTCAAGGGGAAACCCTCGCAAAACAGCTTACATCCCTTACATTGATGGTTGAATCAATTGACATCAGCCTACCTACAGCTAAGAGGAAAGTTCGGGCTCTGCATCATGACGTTGATTCAGCTTTAAACAACACCGCAACGTTATTGGAAAATATGTCATATTCCACCGAGTTTTCTGCTATTAAAGATCTTCACTCTCAACTGGTTGATCTAAAATTAAATTTGAGTGTAAAATATCAGGAACTGATTGATGATGAACCATCACCACAAAACTTCTCGTACGGGAATGGAGTTTTTTCTGAAGCAGACGACCAAGTAAAGCAGCTACAGCTACTTCAATTCCTACTCCCTAATATAGAGCCATTCAACGGTGACATCATGAAATTCGAGTCTTTTCGCACTCAATACGAAACTGCCGTTCACAATCTCGCACTCCCATCACACATCAAAATGTCTGCTCTTCGAAAGCTTGTTATTGGATCTGCAAGGTCCTTCATGGAATTTTACGGTACGTCCCAAAAGGACTATGATACTGCTTACAAAGAGCTCGTTGAAAAGTACACTGGGAAACGAAGAGTAACCAATGCAGTTCTAAAAAGCTTTAACTCAGTACCACCTTGCTCCATTTCACCAAAATTGGCCGAAATTGAAAAATTTAGAGATGAAATTTCTGCGTCTTACCAATCACTGAAAAACCTCAAAATCCATGATCTCGCTGAATTTGTGCTTTTTACTTCAGCCAGATTGAGGCTTCCAATCCAACTTCAAGATAAACTCCATGATGACGTTGGCGACACAGATATTCCCACAATGAAGAATATGATCCATTTCCTCGAGGTGAAATATCAAAAATGAGATCCCTCAAAGGCTGCCTGAACTTTACGAGCTGCCCATCCCAGATCCCGCTCCCCATCGTCAGAAGACCCCTGGAGGACGAAGAGGATGACGTCACGCTACTCATCACACCTCGCTTTCTTACCCTCAATTTGTGACTACCAATTTACCTAATCGTAATGCATGCCCTTGCTGTAATTCCAACCACCATCTCATTAATTGTTCTCGATTTAAGGGATTAAAAATTTTTGAGCGTAGGGAGTTCGTTAGGCAGCAATCACTCTGCATAAAATGTCTCGGGTTCCATGCCACTTCATCTTGTCTGGGTAAGGAAAATTGTCCTAGATGTAGTGGGAATCATCACTTATTGCTCCATAAGTACTCATTTAAATTTCCCAGCCAGTTATTTGATGATAGATCTATCACTCAATCAAACTCTCCTAACTCCTCAAGTATCAACCCTTCCAATTCATGTCGCCGCTCTCCTTCACCGTCTCCTTACCCCTCCTCGTATCCACAAAACCAACGTGCTCGTTCACTCTGTACTTCTGGTCTACCTCAACCATCGATATCACCAAAATCTAACGAATGTTCTAATAACTCTTGGGAAAATACATCATGGGATGAAGTTACATCTCACCAGGCAGCCAATGTGAACTATGTAAGCTCTAACTCATTGTCAACTTTCGGACGGTCTTGTTCTATGTCCTTACCATCCGTATATGAAGCTCAGCAATGAGAAACAGCTCGTGGTGCCAACTGCAACCTAATTGTACCTACTGTGAAATCGCAATACTTGGTTCCATCCATTCGTACTTACTCCCCCAAATCAATTATTCCCACAGTGCACCTACTTGTTAGAGGACCAAATAGTGATTGGTACTGTGCACGAGCAATTATAGACAATGGCAGTGAAATTTGTATATCTAGTTCTAGACTCATTGAGACAATAGGTCTTCCTTTTAAAGCTGTAAACGCAACTATCTCTGGTGTAGGAGGCTCATCCGTTAATAAGGTACTTGGCATCTCTCGATTATTCTTAAAAATGAAGACTGGCAACCAACATGTACCAATAGATGTTCAAGTACTAAGTCGTCCAACTCTCGACGTTCCTTCAACACCACTTCCTCGTCACCTCTGGCCACGATATGAGGATCTCCATCTTGCCGATCCTAACTACCATCTACCACAACCGATTGATTTAATTCTTAGCTCTCACGTATTTGAAATAATAGATCAAAATGTTGTCATCAACAACTACCCAGGTTATCCTACTGCAAGATTAACGTCTATAGGGTGGCTAATAACTGGAACCTTCTCCCCACCTAGGCCCAAAAAATCGGTGAAATTTAATTCATTTACTAGCGACTCTTCAACAGACAAGGACAGCTATTCTGAAAGAAACCTAGTTACAAATGTTATAAAACAGAACACATCGTCACATAAATTCCCTACTTCTGAAACTTCATTGAGCCCCGAAGTCACTTCGATATTCCGAATATCCTCAACTCCCGAATTTCAATCGCAAGCAAGCAACCTCACCCCGAGTGAGTCAACTGTATCTCGCACGAAGAGACTGAACGGACCAGGTTTTCGCTATAATAATGTAGTACCTCCCCCTTCACGCATTCCTCTTATTAATATAGACACAGCTCCAAAGGTGTTTCTCCTCACACAAAAAAGGAACAAGTCACACAACGTCAAAACTAGTATCGATGATAGTAAACTCAATGAATTGCTAGAGAGATTATTTCAACTAGAGTCCGTTCCTGTTTTTGCACCAATGACACCTGATGAGCTGCAGGCTGAAGAAATCTTCGTGAAAACCACTACTAAACTACCGGGGGGGAAGTATTCAGTAGCCTTGCCTTTGAAAAACGATCGTAATATACTTGGTAATTCTCGCCTCACTGCTACCCAACGGCTGAGATCCTTAGAACAACGATTGAAGAAACAGCCGCATCTTCGTGTAGCCTACAACAAATTTATGCAGGATTACCTGAACGAAAACCACATGGAACCATGCGACCCTCCTTCAAGTGACCTAACATGTTACTACCTCCCTCATCACTGTGTGCACCGACCTGATGATCCACCTGAAAAAATTCGTGTTGTTTTCAACGGCTCCCAAAAAACATCTTCTAAATTCTCTCTTAATGATATATTACTTCCTGGCCCTAAATTGCAACTCAATATTGTCGATGTAATCACCAGATTCCGTCAGAATAAATATGTGTTCACAGCTGATGTACGCCAGATGTTTCGACAAATTTCACATCATCCCCATGATCAAGATTTGCTTCGAATAGTTTGGAGATTCAATGAAAATCATCCAATACAAGATTACAAACTCAAGACAGTTACCTATGGCACTGCCTCTGCCCCATGGCTAGCTAATCGGGTAATCAAAGAAATCAGTGAAGAACATCGGGAAACACACCCCTTAGCAGCTGAGGTATTATTGAAGAGAATTTATGTTGATGACCTGAATGGAGGAGGGGACACAATCGGGGATGCACTACAATGCCGCAATGAAGTCATTGAAGCACTTAGTTCAGCTCAGCTCCAACTGCATAAATGGTCATCAAATCATCCAGCCCTATTATCTGACATTCCAACTGACCACCTGCTGCCATCAACATCATCCATAGCCCTTGACTCTGACTCAGAAAACTCATCTCTAAAAATTCTTGGCCTTTGCTGGAATCCAAAGAACGACGAATTTCATTATTCCCTCTCTAGCATGTTTCATGGAAATACAAAACGCACTCTTCTGTCTGAATCTTCCCAAATTTATGACCCAATGGGGTGGCTCACCCCTATGATTATAACTGCTCGAATTTTATTTCGAGAAACTTGTCAAGCACAAATAGCTTGGGATGACACCCTTCCTCCAAACGTTAGTGACAAGTGGCACAATTTTGTAAATGAGTTACCTTATGTGCATAACATCACAATCCCTCGATACATTTCTGTCTCTTCCCCAGATTGTTATCTTGTCGGTTTCGCTGATGCTTCTGAGAAGGCTTACGCCTGTGTGATATACCTCATTCAACCAGCTGAAATGGAAAGTCGTGTCAGCTTAGTGACTTCTAAGGCTAAAGTGGCCCCACTGCGGAATGTAACTCTGCCTCGCCTGGAATTATGTGCAGCACAGCTATTGGCTAAGTGCATGAAGAAAACAGCTCCTCTTTTCCCTCACATTGTGCAAGACAGAATGCTCGCTTTTTCTGATTCAATGATTGCCCTTTGCTGGTTAACGGCCAATCCTCCTCCTGTCTGGAAAACCTACGTAGGCAATCGAGTTTCTGAAACTATCTCAATTATTCCTCCATCCTGTTGGTACCATGTGGGATCTTCTGACAACCCCGCCGACCTCGCATCCCGAGGTATAACCCCCTCCAGGCTAGCAGAAGAGAAAATGTGGTGGAAAGGACCAGACTGGCTTTCAGCCCCTCCATTCAATTGGCCACTCCACAGAGCAAGAGCCCCTCTGACTGATCCATTGGTTTCACTAGAGGCGAAATCAGTGAAAATAATAGCAGCAATGACCCTCCCATCGGAACACACAATGAACACCCTTGAACTAAGACACTCTTCCTTTATAAAACTTCGAAATATTGTTGCATGGTGTCTTAGATTCATTCACAACAAATGCAATAGAGGTCCAAAACGCAAGGGACCTCTAACAGCACGGGAAGTTCTACAGGCTACTGACACTCTCATAAGGAGAGCACAACTTCGAGCACTTCTGCATGAAAGAGCTGATGCTGTGCTTGACCGACCAAAACTGAGGACTTCTCGTATCCTCTCTACATTCATTGACGCAAAAGACAACGTCCTTAGAGTGGGAGGGCGTATAAAACATGCTGAGCTACCATATGCCACCAGACATCCAGCCCTACTACCCTCTGAAGATCCTTTCACCACCATTCTCATAAACCACGCCCATCTTGTGAATCTTCACGTGGGACCACTAGCAACGTTGGCATATCTTCGTCGATCATTCTGGATACTGAATGGGAAAAACACAGTGCGTCGGCATCTGGCCAAATGTAACCTGTGCTTTACAATAAAACCCAAGCCTTATGAACCAGAAATGGGGAACCTGCCCAGAAGTCGACTAAGTCCAGCAGCACCATTTTTAACTGTTGGAGTAGATTATGCTGGACCTTTTGCTGTCAAATCGTCACCGATTCGGAATGCAAAAATAATAAATGTCTACCTGTCCATCTTTGTGTGCTTCACCACCAAGGCTGTCCATATTGAAGTTGCAGCCAACCTCTCAACATCAGCATTTCTAGCATGCTATCGAAATTTCTGCTCACGTCGTGGAAACCCAGCTGATGTCTATTCTGACCGAGGAACAAATTTCACTGGGGCTGCTAATGAGCTGAGAAGGCTGGCACAACTTTTGGAGGATGAAACTCATCAACAGATAGTAACAGCAGCAGCAGCTTCCAGACATACCAACTGGCATTTCATACCACCTCGGTCTCCTCATTTCGGAGGGCTTTGGGAAGCTGCTGTTAAGTCAACAAAGCGATTGCTCCATGTATGCTTACATGGGTTTACCCCAACCATAGAAGAATTCCGAAACTACACCACTCAGGTTGAAGGCATTCTTAACTCACGCCCAATAACTGCATCATCGACTTCTCCAGATGATATTGATTACCTCACTCCAGGCCATTTTCTAATATTTCGTCCCATCACAGCTCCTCCAGATGACCTTGATTTAACAGAACGCTCCTCTCTAAGATCTAGATGGTCCCAGGTGCAACATCGTGTCCAATCATTCTGGCGAAGATGGAAATTAGAGTATCTCACCACCCTCCAGCAACGATACAAGTGGAACACTCCTGATACTCCACCAACCCTAGGCACCATTGTGTTGATAAAAAATGACAACCTACCTCCTACTCAATGGGATATGGGACGTATTATAGACTTGTCTCCAGGGTCGGATGGAACTCAAAATCGCATCATGCAAGTTCTTCTCAGGAATCTATGCCCACTTCCTTCCCAATGAGGTCCTAATCCTATCCAATAACTCATCAGCAACATGGCAGTTCAAATTTCGTAGTTTTCGCTTCTGCTCAACGCCGGGGAGCATGTTAGAATCCATCCACAGATTATACCTGACCTAAGGAATAGCAAGGGCTGCATGCGTCCCTCCTTCCTCATTACACCTTTCAAAGACCGTTACCTTCCAATATTGTGCTCCCACCTCTTATGACCCCTTTGCTTTGTCCCCGTTGCTTATCCCTAGGAAAGCGCATGTCCCCGACATCGGACTTCTGGCCAGTCTCTAGTGAGCTTCAGTACAGTTCATAACTTTCGTAAAAGTGTATACCTATATCGTGCTGTGTAATATTTACATTTTGTAATAAAAATAACCGTTTGTATCAAAACGATCAACACATCTCTCTCCTCGTCCCACATTTTACATATAGTGTCGAGGACTGCTTAGAGAAGTCCAATGATGAACCAGAGGATAAGGAATGCTAAGAGAACCTGAAATTGTCTAGTACATTAGCATGGTATTCTACAACGGCATGGTTTTCTATTTATGTTTATTCCACAAAAGCATACACAGCAGTACCTAGCTTTTTACATAAAAGGTATAGCTCTCTCAGGTTTTAGAAGCGCAAAAGGAGCGGGACAGGGCAGTGGATCGTAGGTACTTATAGTATGTCCCGCGCGGAGTTCAATCCACAGAGTAACAAAACACTGCAAGTTCAATCGGTTCGAGCGTTTGACCTTTCTTTCACTATCATTAGGCGTAAACGAATTACCCACCACTTCACAAACGGTTTACCCACAATTTCACTAAGATCAGTCATTGCTATACACACACTAATATAACACTTACACAAATGGATTAGCGTATCTTCGGGATTTAAGCAACTCAACATTCTAAACTTTCTAGATTATCCTTTTCATTGTGATTCCATTAAGATTGAATCATACATAGTATAGGTTCATCTTTAGTGTCAATTCATAGTTAATTTGAAACAGCAGTAGGTAAGTTGTCTGATTTAAAACCAAATTTTTATTCATCATTTCCTACATTTAAATCTTATTGAAATCACCTGAGGACTATCCGCTAATGTCTATCCGGGTGACAATAGTCAACAACTATGGACTGACTACCCTGTAAAAAACTGTCAAGCAGATATTAACAGCGAAAATCCGGCAGGTAATGTCACCAGTGGATTCACCATCATGTTGCTTTCCAAACAACTCATAAGCAATGAATCATTATGATGATCAATTAGTTTAGATGCTAGCAGCCCGAAGTTCATTAGGGTGACCCTTCCTAGGATTGTGAAGCTCTTTTCTCATACGTCTAGTATGTCTATCTAACATTTATCCTCAACTACAGGACTACAGCACTCTTGGCCCGAAGACATGCTGTTCATCTCCGAATGATGATGCGGCCCTATTTTAAGGTTACTATTCCAAAGCCGGGGTATACCTAATCCAGACACTTATTTAGTGTGTTTAAATTTAACACCGTGCACAGTAATCAAAACAATTCAGTCTGGAGGTGCAAACGGACACCAACTCATTCCGCTTTCGCGCATCGGTTGTTTGAAGTGAGTTCGGGCTGCTCACTCAAACGGCACTTATTTCTCAACCCTCCTTTCGTGCCAGAGGATTATATAGTAGAACTTATTAGGCAAATACTCATTTCATCTTTGTAGTGTATAAATCTGACTTGTACTTACTCAACTAGGTCTTTTTCTATGACTACAATTTCATCATCAACAACCATGAAGTTTGCGGGGGAGCCGCAAAGTTTCTGGAACGCAACGGGATCGGACATCGTAGATACCGGGATGAGAAGGAAAAAGGGTTGGACGCAACTTTCCACTATCAACTTATTTCAGTTTTGACTGCTCACTTAAAATTAAAAGGAAGTACTCATAACAGTAAACTTATCTGGAACTATAGCACTATTAGTACCATTGCGGGTACCTTACTCTACTCCTTAATTCTAAATCTATTTGTCAAGACCTATTTCCAATTACTTAAGAGCTTCAACAACCACTTACTTACAGCCACCTAGTTGCTTCCAACGCAAAACGGCTCTAAAACGTAGGGATTATCAAGACCTCCTCTTAATCAATCATATTACCGGATTACCCAAATAGGTAGAATAGTAAGTAAAAAACAAAAACAAGATTTTCCATGGCTACAATCAACTTCAGGATCACCCAAAACAGCCCATAGACAGGAGAAGCACTATTCAAAAAATCACTAAAAATGGCTAAAAACGGCTAAAAATTGTTACGTTTATATTTTTTGGCAGAATATTGATCAAATGAAGTTGATTGAACAGTTCAATCTGTAGTTACTACAAAATAGAACATTAAAAAATGTATGTACGAAATTATGCTGAAAAATGTACCTATCTAAAATTCAATAAAATTTGCTAAAAATGTGATAAAACTGCAAAATATCCTAAACCTTCAAAACCTCTATTTGAATAGGAGATTATCACTTAAAATACGTTTTTTGCTCGAGCTATTTCCTCCTACTCTTCTCTATGGGTTCGAGCATGGCCCCTTGTTGTGTTTTACAGATATGTCAGCGCTACTAGCGGATTCTTCATTAAACAGCCCAAGATCGGTGCTCTTCCGATCCTCTCCTTACAGAAGAAAGCAACTTAAATATTGGACAATTAAATTAAAGATCATCATTAAATCAGCCATGAAATTGTAAATAAACAATGTTCTGTGGACTGGTTGTGTACCCTGGTGTAATGTGTTTCGTGATTTATTATTGTTGAATATTCGTGATTATTAGTGTTGAATGTTAAGATACGATAACTTCCATTGCGGTAAGGTGACAGGATCAACCCTCAAAAATTGTGGTCACCTATAGGTTCAAATTTACCTAGGTACTCAAGTTACAAAATTGATTATTGTATTCATGTCAAATACTCGCAAAAACAACTTAAATTTTTCCGTCGACGAACTAGGATCGGTGAGTTATCTTCTTTCATTACATACTGCACAATTTACCTATCGGTATTAGACTAATATTACGATCACTCTTCGAAAAATGATTGTCTAACTGCTTTAAGGGAAATCGCTGTCGCTTTTTGAAAAATAATGTTAATAAATCGATCCCCCCCCCTTTAGGTTTTAATCGAGACATCATTCTGGAGTGAATCTGAGTCATTCTTATATGCGGGTTTCACGGGTTTATGTCAAACGTGTGAGCTAAAACACATTCGTTTCAATAATTTAATTTGAAGTATGTAAATAGATGTAACCAGAGGTGCAGGTATCAAACTGTGATGTATCAATGAAAGGAATGTTATACTAAAACTTCAGTTAAGTAAAAAAGGTTGTTAGTTTGTGAAATGAAGCGAAAAAACAGGAATCACGCTCATGCGAAAAAAGCGATAGCGGGTCCCCTTAATGTATGTACCTACAAATTATTAACATTTCTGACCCATATTGAAGTTCACCTTTTCACACAGGAATCAAGTTTAGTGGATATCAAAAAATATCTCAGGGAACTTGGTGAATTTCTTGGCGAATGGAAATGGCTCGTCACGACACGACCCACACACATCCTGGTTGACAGAGTTTTGGAGACACAGACTAAAATCATTCAATCTCTAGCTTCATTGCCGCCTGAAGTTCACCGAGAGGTTCCATTGGGATACGAAGATGTAAGACTCTTCTCTAGACTTCGTCTTGGGAGGTTAAGCTTTGTTCGTGAGATTGTTTTCTATAACTAGAAACCATCTATACTCTAACATCATTAGCAATACTTCGTTGGCTATTTAGATCTACTCCCCCACTGGTAGCGGTGTAACATTCTAGTTGGAAATGTTCCTGGGGTGGGGGGGAGTGGTGGATGTGAGTGTGATACTACGTCAGGAAATGTCATGTTTATAGTCTGGCTCCAGAGGAATGTCTACTTTAAGAATGCATTTCATTCCATGGAATGAAGTGAACCACCATCATCACCATCTTGATTTTTTCCTGTGACGATTATTTTCAAGTTTCAAGCATGTATTTTCGTTTTTTGTGTTGTCTAAAGAGTTCGATACCTCAAGAGAATACATTTTATCTTGTTCCATTGGTTTGTTATATATACAGGGTGATTCCCTCGTAGATGCAAAAAAAAAAAAAAAAAAATTGGGTGAAACTACATCAAAAATGGAGTAAAATGCCGCCAACTGCATATTTTTATCTCAATCCGTTCTCGAGATATGATTTTTTAAAGGTTTTTTTCAGGAAAACCGTGTTTTTTTTCCTTTTAAACTCAAATTTCTCCACTTTACTTCATTCAATTTTAACTTTTGACCACATTTTCGGAATCAGCATTAAATTTACTATAAGAATAGTGTACTTGGGTTCTTAAAAAGTACCATCCAAAGGCCCTCACATCAGCTCAAACATTGACGATTTTGAAAAAATAATATTTCTGAAAATCTTTAAAACTTTACTGCTCTTCCAAAACGAATCCTGGAAACTGGCAAATCTCATGAAAACTGCTTCGTCTAATACTATTTCCAACGGTATAATCAAGTTTACTTTTATTTTGTTATTTAGTGGAGAAAATTATGTTTTAATGTTAAAAAATGTGGGTTTTTCAATGAAATTGTTGGTTTTCTCGAAAGATGACCCTCCATGAACGTAAGAGTATGGGGTAGGCTTCTATGTATTTTTTCACGCTGTATCGAATGGTAACATTTGTAGATCTCTCCGACTCCGTTATAACCGAGTTTTACACTTAAAATCGCAAATGTTTAGTTTGTTTGTTACGATTAAATGTATGTGTGTTATGGGGTAAAAGTAGTTAATTAAAGTGTAAAACTCGTTTGTAACGTAGTTGAGAGATCTGCAAGAGTTTCCATTTGATCCAGCGAGAAAAAATACATAGAAACCGACCCCATACTCGTTGGTTCATGGAGGGTCATCTTTCGAGAAAACCAACAATTTCATTGAAAAACCCACGATTTTTAACATTAAGTAAAACATTATTTTCTCCCCTAAATAACAAAATAAAAGTAAAATTGATAATACCGTTGGAAAGCATATTAGATGAAGCAGTTTTCATGAGATTTGCCAGTTTCCAGGATTCTTTTTAAAAGAGTAGTAAAGTTTTAAAGATTTTCAGAAATATTATTTTTTCAAAATCGTCAATGTTTGAGCTGATGTGAGGGTCTTCGGATGGTACTTTTTAAGAACCCAAGTGCACTATTCTTATAGAAAATTTAATGCTGATACCGAAAATGAGGTTGAAAGTTAAAATTGAATGAGCCAAAGTAGAGAAATCCGAGTTTAAAATGTAAAAACACGGTATTCCTAGAAAAAACCTTTAAAGAATCATATCTCGAGTACGGATTGAGATAAAAATATGCGGTTGGCGGCATTTTACTCCATTTTTGATGTAGTTTCACCCAAAAAATTTTTTGCATCTGCAAGGGAATCACCCTGTATAATGTGATTTGACCATTTGAATTCCTATTATGGAGTAACGATATTTGGAGAGCTTCATTAACTGTGGTGGTGTCGTCTTGCTTTTAACCCGACAAGTGGTTCACTTCATTTCATAATCGAATAGGTAGGTGTAGGTAAACAATAAGAGCACAACTTACCATTTTTGAAGATTCATGGTGCAGTGTTGTAGTAGCAATGAAAATTGATTTTGTAAAAATAATAAGAATAGGCCGAATAGGGGCCTGCTAGCGAGTAGGTTGGTTCAGTGCCATCTAGCAGGATTAAAGAGAACTAGAGCCTTCCCCAGGTAGCAGTTTCGCATGCCCATCGGTATGAGCGCTAGTAGTCGTGCCAAACTCTACCCCCTAGTAGTTTCTTTTCTATCTGTATTCCATTGCTCGGTGCAGATACGGGATAATAGAACTGAAGGTACACATACCACTGCGTCATACAGAATTGTTTTTGGAAAAATTTCGAGGATCAACAAATTTTGTTTGTCCACAGTACCTAGATACCTATTGCTTAGGTATATTCTGTAATAAAATCAAAACATTTATTTAAATGTATTTTTTTTTTTTTAAAGTCACTTATAGTTAGCTGTTATTTTCCCCGACTTGTTTAGGAGTCATGGCCGGAAGAAGTACATGATTTTGTGAACAAAGCTTGTGGAAACAACAAATTTCCTCTGAAATGCTTGGTACCTTATTATGACCTAAGAGTTACTTCTGAAAAGACGTCATCCAAAAAGCGTCATGAAATTTCGAGGTTGTCAGCAATTGTTGATTCAATCTGCTCAACGGAGTGCATACAATGCATTGTGGACGTTGGATCTGGTTTAGTAAGTTTCAAATTATCTATCGTTTGAATGTGTGGAAGCTAAATCTTGTTAGAATTAAATAATGCAGAATTTGTATATGCGTTTTGTACACCAAATTTTGCACTATTCAATATAAATATATTGTTAGATGAGTACCTTTGTTGTGTACTCTTTCTGAACCTCTTCCTTTCCTACTATACATATTCTTCTCTCTACTTCTATTAATTTTCTACTACAATCAACTTCAAGGTTCCAAACGAAGCATTATTTTGATGCCGAAATGTATTCCAAATTTACCTCATAAAAATAACTAAATTTAATTCGCACTCGCGACAACCTTTTTGAAAATATATTAATGTCTTTACAGGGCTACGTCGACAGGGAACTGTGCCAAGTATTAGACGAATGTAAAATTATAGCCATTGAAAGTGATGAAGTGAGATGCAAGTCAGCAGATGCTGTAAACAAAGATCAAGGCCTTGATAGTCGCATATTCCAACTGCCAATGAAACTTTACAGTAAGTTTAGTTCTAAATTTACTTACTTGAATATGTACCTATTTCCTACACCTAAAGGTCGCCAAACTTAAGCTGGTACCTCTTGGCTGGTTTGTAGAAAACTGGTATTTCCCGCCCTGGAAATATCTAGTTGGTACCTACTGGGAGTACCTACTATTACTACCATCCTGAGGCACCGGACGTGCAAGGGTCAATGTTACTACCATCTGCTCTCCCACTTTGTGTTGCTTAGGCTCGCCAAGTGCCAGCTTACATACAGACAGTGTTTATTTATTCTTATACTCCCAGTCTCATGGCCTTAAGCATTACTAAACGAGATGACTGCTCCAATCCCAAATTTCTATGACCGACATAAGGGGCTTTCCTGGCAAACGGTTTGTATCCTGCATTGTCCAGGTGGGTGTGATAGAAAGATGTTTCAATGCCATCCGACCAAAAGATAATCTATATGTATTCCTCTGTAGCTGAGTGGTCTAAAGCCTCGACGACACAGGACGAGTTTACAAGCTACTAGCCAGCGAGTTCACTAGCTGCCGGTAAACTCGCCCTGTTTCATGTGTTCACTAGCTGACAAGCGGCAGGAAAAGTTGACGACCCGGCTACTTTACTCGTTGCTCGCTGGCTAGTGAGCTTGTTGCTAGTAAACTAGCCATGTGTCAAGGCCTAACTAGCGGCGAGTTGGGGAAAAAGTGGCGAAATTGTTTTTCATCCATTCCTCCCATCAACTGTTTCCCTTTTAACTTGCACAAAACGTTGAAAAACTTCTTCTTTCAATTTTGTATCGCAATAGTTCTTGTCTTTGATATTCCAAAGCAAAGGGTATTGTCTTGATGGAGAAAGTCCAAAATATTGTTTATTGACCATTTCATTTCCAAAACCAAAGAAATTCACGCACAAATCTAAAAATGATCCACTAATCCACCCAAATATCTAATGCAAAATAAGTAAAAAGCAACAAGCTGTAAAAAGTAAACAGTAAAAAGCTGTAAAAAGTAAAAAGCAACAAGCAAAAAGCGAGCACCACGGAACTAAAACAACTGGGGTTCACAGGTAGGGAGTGAGCGAGTGGAAGGTTTTGTGTGTCATTGACACTCGTCCCCTTGCGTCTCGCCCGCTACCTGCTAGTAAACTCGCCCTGTGTAATCGAGGCTTAATACGCAATCTGAAGCCACTCGGAAGCTGGGAATCCCATGTTCAATTCCCAGACTTGTAACAAAATTTACCAGATCTGTGGTCTATATGCTCAAGTGCGAGAATAAGTTAATGGTTAAATACTTGAAAATTGAGATACCCTAAATGGGTTAACTCGAAGAAACAAAACACAAATCTGTGTATTACATCTTTACGGAAACTCTCGCCAACTTCCTTCTCACTTATCATGCATTCATCTAAGTAATTTTGAAACACATAGAAATATACACCGATTCCACTTCCAGGTTCTAATATCAGTGAAGTTACTAATATAATTAATGCTGCCGCCAATGGTTCCAGTTGTCTGATTGCTCTACACGCCTGTGGTGATTTAACTCCAACATCACTCAGGTGAGTCGAGTGTGTTGTGTTTCTTCATTCGTATAGCAAATTGATTTCATTGCAATTGCTATTCTTAGTTTGTGAAACATTTAAGATTAATGTATCGAAATTCTACGAAACGTTGCCTTCCTATATGAAAGTTTCCTTCCAAAGAAGTTAACAAACTGAAAACTCCTAGCTGTTGATTAATTCGATTAATTCTACTTCCTGCCTTGTTGTAATTTGATCACACAAAACCTTTCAGTAGTACTGTATAGTGTACCTACTCATACGATAGGTAAAGGATTTTTAAACACTCTCAGAATTCCAATGGTTTCTAGTAAATTTTGAACGTGGGTTTGAACTTCTTGTGCATAATTCATTACTTTCCAACTTTCATGTCTAAGGAAATTTGCACAATCTGTCAAAATTTTGTGTATTGAGTAATGTTTATTATTTGTGTCAATATTTTGTGACTTTGTGTTGGCATCTTACAATCACGGTCAATAACTGAACAAATGCACTTCCGGCTTTCGATTCCCTCAAAAAAGACTTCGAAAAGGCTCCTGAATTTCATATTTACTTTTATATAGCTGAAAATTATGCCCGGTATTTCCTATCCCAGTAAATAGTAAATAGAACCCTCCGAGTTCCCCAAAATTCAAAATTTAATTTTTTTTAAGTACAAAAATTATGATAAACCGTTTTACTCCAATCCTTTCTAGTAATTCTTCATGAAGGGATAAATTATAATAGGCACCACTTTACTCCTCAATACCACCCAGGAGAGCTTCGGAAACCCTGTTTGTTGTTTATGGTTTTACTTAAACAGAATTATTGAGTATATATGTGAGTATAATGAAAGGTTTATATAAAGTATATTGAATTCATAAACCTACTTTATTAAGATCATTTACTTATTACCACTTCCAGTTTGTTCCTTCAAAATCCTTCAATCCAGAGTGCCGTTATACTGTCTTGTTGTTATCACAAAATGGCGTCCAAACTTGATGATGGGTGAGGATATATTATTGCTTTAATTGGTATAGTATGCTTTGTATTGTTATATATGCTTTAATATGTATATATATATATATATATATATATATATATATATATATATATATTTAACACATTCTAATATAGTCTTACGTCTTCTTTGGTTCACAATTTTCTCAGGAAAACCACATTCCACAACTTCCCTTCAAGCGAACATCTCCGGTTTTTGTTTGCCAGTGGGGATATAGATTCCTACTTAGCTGATGTAACCTTTCTCAGGCTTGCTGCTGAGAGCACCAAAGAGCTCTGGGCCTCTCGCTCCCCAGATTACTTTAACCTTCATGCACGCTCAGTTGCTTTTCGTGCTATCGTTCAATTATATGAACATCAGAGTAAGTTTCCTTGATATTAATCGTATATTACTCATTATTGATGCTACCTTTTGTTGTTAACCAAGATAAATTCAATGCCCATTGGCTTACTATAATTTTCAGATGACGTGAAATTTACGAAAACCAAAAGAAAAGCTGTGAAAGCATCATCCCGTCAGAATTGGAAGAGCTACGTTGAGGCCTGGGTATCAAATACTGATGCTCATAGACGTTCTGACGACCAGCTTATTGATCGGAATGATTTGCAAAAGGACCTTGAGACGTTCATTTCAGAAAAGGAGATTGACCAAGTAGTGAAGGGGGCACTTGCATTCAATACGCTAAGGAACTGTATCCAACACCTCGTTGAATTGTTTGTTCTAGTTGATAGGTAAGAAGCTGGTTGCATTTTGTTCAACGTCCGATAAGAGTAATTGAGAACTTGCTGAGACACAGGGAAGGCCACGCGTGAATGCAAGGTTACCCACCTGGGCAGGGTATCCATTGTGTAAGACTACCACTCACGCTATTTTGCCTTAAACGTATGCACTCGGATGTACTCGTAATGCTGTCATAAAATTCGTGCTCAATTCCCGAATAATAAACCAAACTGGTTAAATATTGTTGCCTTGACGACTGTTGAGTGATAGCCGTCCAGGAAGACCTGGTTTCTACCCAACCTTGACAATTTTTCGATTTCCACAACCCTGTGTTTGGTTCCGTTTTATTTTCACTCAACATACATTTGACATCGTGCATCCTTCGCTGTCCCCTGTCACATATGGCCCCTTTCGTATTCCTAAGATCAATGTTTCTTCCCAACTTCACAAAAATTTAAATAGTTAGGCCGGAAGGTAGGCCACTCAAGTTCAGATCATGATTAGTACATATTACTATAGTATCTGAGGATGTGTCGTTGACTCTTTCCAAAACCTTCACACGCTTGTTACTATGTGCAATTGTATAATGCCTTGTGGGAACTTTTCGGGAATTTCTTCCACCCGGTGACCAGACTCATATTGAAGTCCGAGGTGGAAAAACTGCAGCTACATGATCGAAGCTTGTCAGCTCTCAGTTGCAGCCACTTACCACCGTAAATTTATCGGTCATTTGATAAATTCCATCTTTTTACTACCTCAACTACCTTAGACAAGTAGGATTTCCTTTTATTTCCCTGTTCGACGCACTTCTCATCAGCCTACTCTAACGGCAGCACTGCGCTTGTTTGGTACCTACTCTTTTTCCAAGACTGATTAGGTAATTTGATCGGAAAATTGGTTGTCATTACTAATTGAAAACGACTCTAACCTAAGTGAAGACTAGTTATTGAAGATAATAGCATTCATAGAACAGGAAACTGAACTAGCAGTACTCAAGCTTCGGTAGGTAATAATGGTCCTTCAATATTACAGTAACCTTAATAGAGAAAACCTTTGGTGAAGCTTTATTAACCGTTGGCATATATTCTGTGGTTTCATTTTCGCGACTATGAAAATGCTAAATCCATAGGACCAATAACTCTTAAATGATACAAAGCCATGGAGTAAACACTTCTCCTATCCAGCCACCCACCTTTTATTTCAAAAGGTATGTACCAGATCTCCAATCCTCCACCTCCTATTTCATTGATTTTCACAGTTTTACCCTACCTATTTGTATGGATAGTGCAATTTGAATAAGGGCAAAATGAGGCAAATTCGCCTTGAAATAAATCGAATACGCATCGTCGAGAATCAAATACTCTTTAGTTGGATTTATCTGTGCGGTGGGAACAATATGTTCCTATGGATAATAAATATTATAATTATTGCCGCTAAAAGTCGTCCTCAAACATGGATAACCTTGCTCCGGTAATCTCAAGTGGAAGGCTCTATTACCTGGGTCCAGCAAGTCCTCAATTCAGTTTTTACATTACTGTCAGTAACCCAAGTTTTGTTTTGAAACAGTATAAAACTACCTACACCATCACTCTACTAATGTTAAATATTATTGTAACTTATAAGTTGACAATTTTTAACTTGGTTTCCAGATTGCTGGTGTTGAAAGAAGCTGGGTTTTCACGAAGCAGTTTGGTTAGAGTGTCCGACCCCACAATATCACCTCGTTCGATTGCTATTGTTGTATGTCGATAAGTCATGATTTTTTGAAATATATTTTTCATTTGTTTTACTTCTGCTTACTTTTTTCTACTTAGGCCATCCAGCTTTAACAGTGCCTTCAGAAAGGCATAAACAGAAAATATCAACCAGCACCTATAGAGGACAATATGAAACTTTGTGACTGATTATATAATATTAAATGGAATATTTTAATTTAATTGGAAGACCTATCAAATTCGTTATCGTAGCCCGGCCTATGTATTCGTAAAATTGTGTGGATTCTCCCAAATAAAGCTCAAAACAGAAGCGCTGCTCAAGGTCAGCCTAGTTGGCCGGAACCCACAGTCGAGTTCTTCGCTTTGCTCGAATTGATTATTTGCCTGCTGTAGACGAACTCGCCCCCTTTTTTTATAGTCACTTGTGCCTCAATTGTAATTTTGCCCAATTCCCTAGTAAACATACGGCACAAAACTGATTTGTTTAATTAAAGAATTTTAGCTATCAATCACGAACTTTGAAGAATAATTCGTTGATCCATAAAAATCAAATGAACTGCATTTTGAGCGAGGTCTCTATGGTGGCTGACAGCTTGGGCAGATCTTAAAGGCCGTATCACACTTGCATTTTTTCCGCATTTTAAACGCTGAAACGTGAAGAAGGCAAAGTGCGTTTTTTCAAGGTCAGCAGTGAATGTTGAAGAGGAATAACTGCAAAAACCGCGCATTCTGGCAGAATGCAATTTTATTAAACCTGTCAGGTTAGGGCTTGAAATATAGAAGTAACGTTTGACGTGCCTTGTGTTTTCAAACAGTGCCTTGACAACTCTTGTTCTTCCAAAGTTATTATACTATGAAGACGCACAATAATAATAAAAATAACGTAATAATAAAAAAACTGTTCCCGCTAGGGACGTGGTCAAGAACGAAAAATGATTATTCGATTTTAAATTATATTTATATAAGAAGACAGGTATCAACAGAGAAGCAAGAGCGCACGGCAATAATCCTCAAACAAAAAACTTCACTTCTACAGTTCATTCACCTGATTCGGCATTTGTTTAGTGCATTCTCTTTAGTGACCGGAGGGGTGCTGTTACCTACTTAACGTCATGCGAGGTGAGGCATTGGCGCGCGACCAAACAAAAACGTAATAAAAATAGAAGTTCGGCACTGAAATAAGAATAATAAGAAAAGAAGTTCGGCACTAAGAAAACTTCGGCAAGGAACAATATTTTTGGCACAGGAGAACTGGAACTGGAATGAAAACGGGAAGGTACAACGCAGTTTCCCAGTGAAACGTTACCTCCCCAAGGGTTATGTTTAGCATTTTTCTTGCGTCAAGGTAAAAATTAGAACGTGTTCTAATTTTCCCAAGTGAGTTTAAAAACGCTCCGCCAGGATGCGCAATGGTCGAAAAAGCTGACCTTGGAAAAAAGCACTTCTTCTTCTTCACGTTTAGGCATTAAAAACGCAGAAAAAATGCTAGTGTGATACGGCCTTAAGGAGGTTAACATTGGTTGCTGTGAAGCGGAGAAACCACAAAAAGAATAAAAGACGGTGGTCTAAGGACTGGTATAAAATGAGGAACCGCTTCACTCATCAACATCTCCTTAACTTTCTGAGTGGTTTGGAACCAGAGGATTATAAGAACTTTTTACACATGGACCAAGAAAGTTTCAATAATCTACTCGATTTAGTCCGCCAAGACATCGAGAAGAAGGACACGAAAATGCGTGAGGCGATTCCTGCAAGTCAAACATTGTCTGTCTTGTTGAGGTACCTAGCATCTGGCATGGATTTAGAAGACCTGAAATTCCATGGACGCCATGCCTTCCACCTATTGACTGACGCAATGCTTGGTGAAAATAGCCCTAGACCATCAAGAAGCTTGACCATCCGCTTGAGTCAATAAAACTTTTTATCAATCGCCGTCAATGCTTGCTTCAAGCGTCAAACGGGTTTCTAAACTATCAATCACGCTTGGTACAATCAATATGCTCAAGCATTTGATCAAGCCGCTTGATAGTCTAGGGCCTACTTTAGGAATAAATCTACCTACTGCAATCTATTACTGCGACAATAACTTTCTCAGTTAAAAGTATAGTCAATCTTCGGAGGTATAAAAGGTAAAATCCAAACAAGCGCACTTAGCCAATAATATTGGTTGTAATCTCAAACTTAACAACAATCAACAAGTATAGGAGGTATATTGATTTAAATCAAGATTCTCTTCCACAGACGTTCGTATTTTCGTAATCATAATCATTCAGCATAACAATTAGGCACCTATTGGTTTCTTCAAAGCACATAATTTTATGAGTTATGGTAGGTAGCCGCTCCACAATTTCACACATCACTCTTAGTTTCATCAATCACCTCAACTATACATACTATTTTTGTTATATTGTACGTATTTTAAATACACAAACTTGGTATGCATATAACAGCTGTTTGTGCAGTTGCTAGCTGCTATTGAATTTAATACAAATTTACTTGTTACTACAGTTCATAATTATACCAATCGGTTTTGAAATATTTTGTCTCACTTTGATGTGTCAGCTAGGTATCATTGCTTTGCATAGTGTCTTTCATAAATCATTCGTAGGAGCAACTAAATTTTAAAAATAACAAATGAATTCATACCTACTAAAAATTAAACAGCCTGACGAAGAAAAAATTATCAACGCGGGTTTAATCGTTCAATTCCCATTTAAACGTAATACTAGGAGCTTCTGTGTAATTGAGTTTATTTTAATATTATTATTATGATTATTATTATTATTTAACGCGAAATGATCTATTAGTTACATCAGAGTAAAATTGTGCAAATCTACATGCCTATTTACATATTAGATCTGAATTTTTTCATAACAGACAGTAATATTGGCTTGAATTGATTTAGCTAATAAAAACTTATACAGCTATTAACTACGTATGCAAAAAATAAACTAGTTACATACTATAATAAATTACAATGCAACCACATCTCCACTTTCATATCACTGAACTCTAAAAATAATGAGTTGCCGTACAAAAATCTAAACCTGACTAGAGATTGAACAACAAACTTGATCTGGTAAGGGAGAACCCTTTTTAGCTCAGAAATTTGATATATATAATCAATTAATAATCAATACTTTTTTTTAAGCATTTCGGAAAAACCCTACCGATTGTGTAACGGTCCATCTTTATTAAAATAGCTACCTAAAAAAGTAGTTTTCAGCGAAGACATCCATTGAGTGGGAGGAAGGAAACTGCAAGTAATAACTACTGGTAAGCTACGTAAGTTGTCATTCTGATCCAATAGTGCAGCATACAAAAACCACACTGAAAAACAAATAACACAAGAATTATTTTTAATATAGCAGTATTAATCTAGATAGAAAAATATGGATGTATCTCGATAGAAGTAGCTAGATGTAGATAGATGTAGCTAGACCATGGGTGTAGGCAGGATTTAGCCAAGGGGGGGGCCCACCCTCAAGAGCTATTATATATAGTATGCGTGTGCATATAGCAAACGAAAGGTACAAAGTCTGAATTCTGAGAAATAATTTTCATGACATATCGTTATTTATATATTTACATTATTTCATTATACAACAGGTACTACAAAACAGCAATGGACAATTTTCAAGACAGCATCAGCCTTCTGGGTTGCTGGCGAATTGATCAACTTACTCTTCTACAATGGTGGCCATCTTTGATTTCTCCAAATTTCGGTGAAGGCTGAGCATACACAAACCATTCAGCCTATCATCCCACATTGTAAACCGTGTCCATGTTTTTACGTGCTGAAAGTTCTTTCCACCGAGCAGGTCGTGCACGGTAACGTTACCGCAATCATCAGGGCTTTTTTGATAGAAAGGGTTTGCTTTCTTGATAAAGTCGATCATTTCCACATTCTGAAGTGTTGACAGTTTTTCAGTCTCATTCCAGTCTTCACCTTTGTCGTTCTTGTCCCTTTTTTTTGCTCACTTATTGTGTTATTTTTGTGTTCCCGAAAGTCTAGGGGGGGGGGCATAGCTAGACGATAGATATTTAGATGTGCCAACACTTACAATGAGATTAATGTTACGTTAAGATAGGAATGATACGTTCTCTGCATGTACCTATGCAAGACAAACTGCTGGTCAGCATCAGGAGGTACCCCAACAACAACCGTTTCAAGTATAACTTCATAGTTTTGAAGCACAGATGTAATCAAAGTTATACAGACGGCATACACAATATTTATGTAAGTCAGTGCCGGATTAATCAAGGAACCGAACCTGCCTGGTTTCTGGTTAGGATCATCGGTAATTTTTGCTAGGCTCAGTACAATACCTATTTAATTTATGCATAAACGAACTTCCTAGTGAAGTTCATTCATAATTATGTCAGGGGCACTAGAGGGTGTTTTAACCGTTGTGCACGGACAGAGCTGATTTCAAATATTATATTTTAAAAAATTGAGGGGACAGGCGCCTTCAGGGAGGTCTAACCAACCAACATTTCGCCCGGTCACATTGGCAGTACTGTCCGCCGCCATCTTCACTAGAGCAAAGAGTCCCCAGGCAGGTCTATGATAAAGGGCAGGGTAATGGGTGGGCGTTAAAACACCCTCTACTACCTGCTGTCTCCATCATGGAGTGTCTACTCTACACATTCAGGCACATCGCAGACTTCCCTACCTCTCATTCAAAACGCACCAGGCAGGCCAACAATCTGGAGACTCAGCTCCGCCCGAAATTCGTCCCACTGGTGGTGCATCAAGTTTTGGAACAGTACCCCCGTAAACTGGAGGAGAATGGGACGGGGGGGGGGGGGGGGGTTTAAGGGGTCCCACCTCGTAAATATTGCACCTTTTAACTTTGATTCTTTTATTTGTTCGTTTAGTAAGTAATCTTTCTGATAGTAATGTAATGATTGTAAAGTAATGTTTTCATTTCACCCTTGATTATATTAAGTTTATATATGTTTGTCTGACTTTTGTATAGCCTGTTGGCTGATTACAAATAAAAACATATTCTATTCTATTCCTGACATAATTATGAATGAACTTCACTAGGAAGTTCGTTTATTCATCAATTATATCTAGAGGCAAGAGAGGGTGTTTTAACCATTTTAGATGTTCAAAGACAATAAATTCGCAACGAATTAATCATAGCCTGTCGGGTCCAGGCCTGGACAGCTCGACCATCGACATAACCTTTAGTCTGTGGAGAGTCCACCACCAGTGCACACCTGTTGCATCTCCTCCAACACCCAACCCAAACAGTGACAAGGGGGAGTCTGGCGTGAAGCGGGACAAAACGGACGTTTTACCGTAAGGAATAAGGAGAGATCCCCATCACTACGCCTGGAGGCCGTTTGGGCCAAATATTCCACTATCAATGATGTCACGCACAGAGGGGGTCGTTCTGGAAAGTATGGTAGCAGGAGACAGGGCTGGGGCCTAGAGGGCAACGATGTATTTAATCTGCTGGAGATAAAGATTTCAATCCCATACCCCGTTTAATTCCATATATATATATTTATATCACGTATTGAAAATGACTCTAGGAGAGCTTGATTATATTCACAAAATTAGAAAAGATAACAGAAAAAACGTCACAAAACTATTTTTATATTTCGGCTTTTTGCCTTTTTCAAACCAACAAAGAAATTGAATAATTGTGGGAAATTTGTTTACAACGTTGACAAGGAATTTTGGTAACTTTGGATTTAGAATCATCGTTTTATATTGAGGCCTGGAGGATCCCAAAACGTTGCTATGTGCTTTTTCTGATTCGTGAAACAGTCTCTTGTTCTAGTGGGGTTTCATTTTTTTCAAAACTTTTATCGAACGTTGTGTTGTGGGATGTGGCATGTCGGCTTACAGGCAGGTCTTCATTAGCACTCACCACAGATGCTCGATGATTGTTAACCCTCAAGTTGAGTTGGGTTTCAGCCTTCCCTACGTAAAACGCAGGATACTCTTTACAAATCAACTCATACACACACATTGGTGTCTGGCAATCTGCTGACCCTTTGCATGTGTATGAGTTGGAATTGTTGGGCGATCCGAAAATTTCCTCCTCAATGACTAAAGGGCAAACCTTGCAACGGCGCTTCTTGCATGGGTGCAACCCTTTGCTTGGAGCTGGTTCTGGTCTCTCTGACCGCCTGTGTGAGAGTATGTCCAGTGATGAGGCCTGACGATATGTTAGTGTAGGAGCTTCCGAAAAAACATTTCGTGTTGTGGGGTGGGAGGATAAGATTGGGTAGAGATCTTTGAGTACTTTATTCATTCTCTCGATTCCAAAGAAGAATGCAGTCGTTAATTGGACCTTCTCGCTTTTATTGCGGATTGCTGGTCGATAAACAACATGAGGAGGGGTTATCCTCTTCTTCACTACACGTGCCGGATATCCCCGTTAATTAATTAATTTATATATAATAAATTAAACAAAGTCTATTTAACACATAGATATACGAGTAAACTAATAGAGTATACAATTCGTAAAGTAGTATTCATTTGTAAATTAGTAAAGTATTATAAAATTTACTGACAAAGTAAGGCAAAACCAAATCTGACGACAATTGGGAAACATATATATATATATATATATATATATATATATATATAGATATATATACTTTTTTTTTTTTTTTCAAGTTCCAAGAATGTTTGCCTGCACATGTACACTACATAATAGGAGACAAAAGCCTTTTTTTTTTAGGGGGGGGGGGGGGGATTTGATACAATGCTTTGAATCTTAATAATAGAAAGGTTAGTAACTTAGAGAATTTAATACAAAATAATAAATTATCGCTGAAGAGACTTACTATAGTACACTTGGTTCAGACGTTGAAGCTCTCACCGCAACCGCAGGTTCCCTTGATATTAGGGTTGTTGAATACGAATTCTGAGCTAAGCTTGTTTGTGACGTAGTCCATTTCCGATCCAAGGAGACTCAGCTGAGCTTTGCGATCGACTACAACTCGTACACCTGCGAGAGTTTGAATAATCTTAGCTCATTGAAGAGTATCTACATCAGAATTTCGCATGGACAATTGTGAATAAGGAAAACAGGAAACATTTGGAGCGAAGGTTCGGAGCTTTCCCAACATCTATTCAACATTCATGAGTGCTGTTATATGAAAAACCTATAATTTAAGTTGGACTGATACAGACATTTCCCCCCACTCATATCAGTTGTTCAATGACCCTTGAAACCGTGAAAAACGGACTAACATACAGACAGACAGACAGAGAAATGATGTTGATTTAAACATTGTTGCGAATGACTAAAATCCTGTTAGATTAAATGTTCAGTGTATAAACCAAAAATTCAACAGAATGCATTTTATCTTGTTCCATTGGTCTGTTATATAAGGAACGTAAAGACGAAACGCTTGCATAAGAGTCTGCAAAACATTGGGACATTTTATGTCTTTTGTTGTAGACTCGCATGTGTTGCAGACTCGTATGCAAGCTCTAAGATCCACTCAGCTGATCTGGACCCTGGGCATCGTCAAGTAAATGTAACTATCTTTAAGAGCCACTCATCTGATCCGGACCCTGGGCATCGTCAAGTAAATGTCCTAAAGAGGCTACATACGAAATTACAGCTTCCTAGAGTGTAAAGTATAGAAATTACCTATTAAAATGATTTAACCACCGCTTCACAAATCAAACCGTTCTCGCAATATTCGGATCACCTGCAATGAATCAAATCATCGAAACACCAGCTCAATGAAATCATCAGAAATTAACAAGCGGTTGCAATCATGTTCACAATATCAATTATTGAGAATGATCACCTGAGTGTACACAATTATTCAAATAACCATGCTCATAACTCAGCATGTTGGCCACGCACTTCGCAGTAGTTAACATAATATGGTTGGATAAATCGTGAGCTTTCAAACGAATGGGCAAAGAATTTTGTGGGATGAAAAACGACGAAGTACCATTTCCCTAGCAACGACTCGGTTGTAAGCGGAAATCATCAGAATATTTTCGTCACTCAATTTTCGTGACGTTTTTTTAGTTTATGTGCCATAGCAAAGACACAAAATGTCAAAAGCCGTCCATATACAGGTGGACCAGAGACCCTCCTTCCTCATCGAAGTCTGTCAAAAATAATTATAATAGCTGTTTTAACAGTATTTCACAGGTTGTCATTATTAGATGAACAAGCTGAAAACTATCGGGCATAATTTATACCTACCTAATAATTCAACTAAATTTCATCAAAATATTGTACACTTTTAATATGGATGATGTAATATTACTTCATGGCTACTTTCACCACTCATGGGAAATGTAATATTACATTGTGTGCTCTCCGAGCAGTTAAAAACATTGAAATTACCGCTTTGCATTTGTGAAACATTATGTTAGCTGCATTGAACAATTCATTTGATATTGTATTCTTACCGTCTTGCAACACTTCTTCGTCCATCTTGTTTTTCTCCAGACAGTAGTCCAGAGTATAGCTGAGCCCATTACATCCACGTTGACGAACTCCTACTTTCACTCCGATCTTTAACAAGAATAAGACACAATCAGATAGAAATAACTAAAAATACCAGTCAAATTTTTTTTCTCGTAATTTTAAAGTAGGTATAACGCGCCACCTTTAATGCTTCTAAAACGAAAATCGTATAATTTAAGAGAGGGGAAAAAACCAACCTACTCCAGCATAATGGTGGTAATAATGAAGGTGAAGCATGGGAAAAAAGATACTTTTTTTTCCAAGTAACTGCATTTGTGAAAGAATGTATTACCAATTTTTAAAAAATCGCAGTTAGACATTGACTCCCAAGAAAGGAATGGTTTTGAAAACATTAAAAACTTAGTAAAAAGCACCAAATGGCCAATTCGGTTAAAAGTCGTTAACTTAACATTTTTAGCGGAATAGCACTCAAATAAAGTTTATCAACAATACCTAAATCAGAACATTCAAAAATGTATAAGCACAAAGTCGTACTGAAAAATGTCCTTGAATTTCAAAGAAAATCAATAAAAGCTCCAGAAAAAGCTAGAAATCCAAAATCATTTTTTGAATAGCAGACCATTATTTAGAATGCTGCATGACTTTTGTCATGCAGTCTCTCAATTTGTAATATATATATATATATATATATATATATATATATATATATATATATATATATATATATATACAGGGTGATTCCTCGCAGATGCAAAAAAATTTTTGGGTGAAACTACATCAAAAATGGAGTAAAATGCCGCCAACCGCATATTTTTATCACAATCCGTACTCGAGATATGATTTTTTAAAGGTTTTTTCAGGAATACCGTGTTTTTTTCATTTTAAACTCGGATTTCTCCACTTTGCCTCATTTAATTTTAACTTTCAACCTCATTTTCGGAATCAGCATTAAATTTACTATAAGAATAGTGTACTTGGGTTCTTAAAAAGTACCATCCGAAGACCCTCACATCAGCTCAAACATTGACGTTTTTGAAAAAATAATATTTCTGAAAATCTTTAAAACTTTACTACTCTTTTAAAAAGAATCCTGGGAACTGGCAAATCTCATGAAAACTGCTTCATTTAATATGCTTTCCAACGGTATTATCAATTTTACTTTTATTTTGTTATTTAGGGGAGAAAATAATGTTTTAATGTTAAAAAATGTGGGTTTTTCAATGAAATTGTTGGTTTTCTCGAAAGATGACCCTCCATGAACCAACGAGTATGGGGTCAGTTTCTATGTATTTTTTCTCGCTGGATCGAATGGAAACTCTTTCAGATCTCTCAACTACTTTATAATCGAGTTTTACACTTTAATTAACTAGTTTTACCCCATAACACACATACATTTAATCGTAACAAACAAACTAAACATTTGCGATTTTAAGTGTAAAACTCGGTTATAACGGAGTTGGAGAGATCTAAAAATGTTACCATTCGATACAGCGTGAAAAAATACATAGAAACCGACCCCATACTCGTAGGTTCATGGAGGGTCATCTTTCGAAAAAACCAACAATTTCATTGAAAAACCCACATTTTTTAACATTAAAACATTATTTTCTCCACTAAATAACGAAATAAAAGTAAACTTGATTATACCGTTGGAAAGAGTATTAGATGAAGCAGTTTTCATGAGATTTGCTAGTTTCCAGGGTTCGTTTTGGAAGAGTAGTAAAGTTTTAAAGATTTTCAGAAATATTCTTTTTTCAAAATCGTCAATGTTTGAGCTGATGTGAGGGCCTTTGGATGGTACTTTTTAAGAACCCAAGTACACTATTCTTATAGTAAATTTAATGTTGATTCCGAAAATGTGGTCAAAAGTTAAAATTGAATGAAGTAAAGTGGAGAAATCCGAGTTTAAAATGAAAAAACACGGTTTTCCTGAAAAAAACTTTAAAAAATCATATCTCGAGAGCGGATTGAGATAAAAATATGCAGTTTGCGGCATTTTACTCCATTTTTTATGTAGTTTTACCCACATTTTTTTTTGCATCTGCGAGGGAATCACCCTGTATATATATATGTGTGTGTGTATGTGTGTGTGTCATTCCAGACGGTAACTCTCTCTCCTTAGGATTGAGATAGAATTTCTTTGCGCGGATGAATATGTATATATATGTACATATATGTATATATGTACATATGAGAGTATGTTATGTATATATTTATGTCATTTCAGGATGTCCCAAAACGGATTTCAATGAAGAAATCTTTTGACAATTTTGATTTTAAAATTTTTGGAGGCAATAACTTTATTTTCTAGTTTCTACGAAAATTCGCTAAAGTGGTCAATAGGAGCTAGGAAGGGAAGAGCTTAGCGATGGCAATAAAACAGATACAGAAAGTTATCAGAGAATGATGTCCAAAGCTGGTTGACCAAAAGCATTCTTCAAGCTGTTCCTAGACCATTTCAGCCAGTAAAAACCTTAATCAAGAGTAATTCCATGAAATGTCGAAACCATCTACTTACTGCATCTGGCCGTTGAGTGAGAAGCTCTTTCACTCTTTGAACTGCTGAGGGGGTCTGAAAAGATTAAATATTCACATTAAACAAGACTCAAGCATCCACCAGAGAGTAGTAATTTAAATCACTCCGAACTGCGATTAAAAATCGTTTTTAATTCAGAACTATAAACTAACCACAACTTTTAAATTTTAAATTAGATAAGGAATTTTTATATATTTTATAAATATTTTCATATATTATTATCAGTAGGGTAATTATTATCCATCTAGCCAAAGACTGTGAAGATAAAATGACAGAAATGGTGCCCTACCCAACGATTTTATCATTTCTCGTACTAATGCGATGCTAACACGTTTTTAATCATTTTCTTATTCTCAAATGGGTAGAGGAAGAACAGAACTTTTTCAGCATTTTGTCAAAGTCAACGAACTGATATTTGACATGTATTTGTGATCCTGTATTGTTTTTGATAAAAAACTGGTACTTATGCATTATACGAGGCCACTACTTTTAGAGCACCTTGTGGTGGTTAAGTGATTTTTGCTTAGATCAGTGTTCTGGATGCTCGCATCTCAAAAATATATCGAACCAAGTACTCAATCCATTAAGGCCGTATCACACTTGCATTTTTTTCGCATTTTTTCTGCGTTTTAAACGCTGAAACGTGAAGAAGGCAAACTGCGTTTTTTCAAGTTCAGTAGTGAATAACTGTAAAAACAGCGCATTCTGGCGGAATGCGTTTTTATTAAATCTGTCAGGTTAGGGCTCCTAGGGGTTTTTCATTGAATTGTAACCTCCCCAAGGGTTATGTTTAGCATTTTTCTTGAGTCAAGGTAAAAATTAGAACGTGTTCTAATTTTCCCAAGTGAGTTTAAAATCGCTCGCCCAGGATGCGCAATGGTCGAAAAAGCTGACCTTGGAAAAACGCACTTCTTTTTCTTCACGTTTTTGCGTTAAAAACGCAGAAAAAATTCGGAAAAAATGCTAGTGTGATACGGCCTTTAGTAAAGATTCAGTTCATATAGACCTTAGACATATACACATAAATCTATAGACATATAGACAGTGGTCTGGTTTATATGGCCAACTAATCTGAATTTTCACTAATAGATTGACTAGGTACTTGATGCTATGTATTTTTGAGATGCGAGTGTAGTGAGCAACCAGGTCACTCACCGCAGGACGCTCTAATAATAGACTGAATCAGGTGGTCACATCTGCGGTCAACGACCTGACCTCGGCCTGTTTGGAGGGGGATAGGGGGGTTTTGGTGGTGGGGAAAAGAATTCTTCGCACTACTGGAATTACTATCCATTGCAAAGTTCGTATTCCCTAACTTAACCACAGGAGGGGGCTCAAAAAAGACTAGGCCTCCGTATAGTGCATAAGTACCCACAAACTTTACCAGGTCTGGGGTCTTGACCTCCTTGCACATTAAAGGATTCCTCATTGCTCCTCACACTAAATTCTCCTTCCACCATCCAATGTTTACTTTTCCACTTGCAATCCAACGTTCCATTTCCCCACCCACTCGTCATCCACACATCTTGTGAAGGTGGGGGAAGGGAGTTAAGGAATGTCCTGCCTATCGTGCAGAAAGGCAAAGGAGGAAACGGCTGTCATCATCCTGGAGACCGCAGGACGTTTCCCATTCTGTTTCTGCCTAGTACACAAGGACCTTAAAGAGGAACTGGACAGCAAACAACCACGGGACACGAGATGTATATTTTTGCTTCTGCGACAATGAATAGATACAAGGTGCGGAAAATGGCAGTGACCTTCCAATCCTCTCGTTCATAGCCCACTTCCCTACCCGCTCCCTTACCTTTCATAGCTAGTTCGGAAGTCGGTCAAAAACTGTTGAGCATCATTTTTTGAGGTCCTCAAAAATAGTATTGAACACTCCAACTTCATCTATTTTCTTGTGATGCTAATGAACCCGCATCCATCTATTTGGTTCAGTAAGCAGAAAGGCCGCCATATAGCTTCTGCATCAGATGAAGATGATGATGTTGAATCACTCGTGAATGCAGTAAAACTTATAACTGATATAGGTAACTTATGGACCTGTGTAGACTGACATAAATAATCCAACAAAACTACACTTACGCTCTTTTCTTCTCTGAAACTACACTAAATGCCCTGCTTAGTGTACCCGCTCTTTTCTTCTCTGAAACTACACTAAATGCCCTGCTTAGTGTACCCAGAGGCTAAGGAGAGGGCGTCAGTCATCATCCCAAATCCTACCCACGGCGTGTTCCTGTCCTGTTCCTGAGCTTTAGGGTCTATTAATTCACGAAGTCCCAAGGCGAAAAGAAAGTGCTTGCAGGCCAGAAAAGGGGCTTATGAGGGTAAATTAATTTTACAAACCTACCTAAGGGCAAAACAAGACCCTCACAAAAACTGGAACTCCAAGCATATAGATTGGAACCTTTACAGTTCCTAAAGGACTGTCATTGTTTCCTGTTACGTTAGGTTTATTATTCAATTATTTTTTTACTGTTCCCATAATTTAGGGATAAGATGGTGTACAAATAAAAACTGAGATGCAAATAAATTAACTCAAAGAATTAAATATACTTGATATCCTGAAATCAATATAATAATGCTAAAAATACAAGGAAGCTGTTACATGTTCCATGCCCTTAAGATAGCACTGATACGGCATTTTTGTGCTTTTTGCTTTGGAAATATGGACCAGTCCATCACAGTATGGCGTTAGGAGTTGATGGAAGAGAAGTTTGTGTCCAACACTAGTGATTAGCAAATCACACTCTTTCAGCAAGGAGACACAGAATGGGCAAATAGCCCTACCCCTACTCGAGGACTATGCCCCTGTCTAATTCCCTATAAGTACGTCTATGACCTCCCCATGGTCATAGCTGGTTTGGTACGTCTATGAGGCAATAAAGCGAATAAAATCTATATCAAGAGACTTCGTCAAAAGAACCCAATCCCAGAGCATCCCACAAATCTGCATGAGGTCGCTTTCATAACTACTCAAGTTTTCCCAATTGCTCCCCAAGCCTCAGAATTTGGACCTTCAAAGATAACTCATGGAGACTGCTGAATGGCAGGTTGTGGCCTCACGTACGGGGAGCTGCGGGAGTTTCTTCCCTTACTCGACTGGATAAGCTGCTTCTAGTGGACTATAAGACTAAAGCGGCCCTTTCACGATCCTGGTGCAGGAAGTGAGGGGAACGAAAAACTTCCCTCTCTTCTTGCACGGGAGGCGTGCAGGCCATGTGTGGAGGCCTTCCTGCAGAGCTCGTCGGCCATCCTGCGGTCCGGGGTCTCCCACCCCATCAACCTGCTAAGTCCGAGTGTGCGTTGTAACGGCCCAAAAATATTTGATACCTCGACAGGAGTTCGAACTCGTGTCGTCACAACTACGAGAAATTACTAGATATTCCTCGGAGTTGCGACACTCTAACGATCAGAGCTATGAGGCCAGGGTGACCATACCTCTTCGACTGTGAGAGTTATTTTCCTGGAGCGTAACGTTTCACCGGAGTCAAATACCAGCCGTCTCGGCTGGTTTGGGGTCGGACGAATGACGAAGTGTAACTGCAGGCCGCTGGCTCAGCAGATGCTAGCTGGAACAAGTCAGCAGTCGAGCAAGGTCATTGTCACGGTGTGTTTTGACTCAAGTGAGTGAGGAAATGAAAGGCAGAACAACAGGAAATGTGATGTTTACAGTTTTTGGCTCGAGAGGGATTTAATTAATTATTGTTTCGTATGATTTCGGGTCCTATTTCGACTGCACCACTGTAACAGGCTAAAAATCTTTGATACCTCGACAGGAGTTCGAACTCGCGTCGTCACAACTACGAGAAATTACGGGAAATTCCTCGGAGTTGCGACACTCTAACGATCAGAGCTATGAGGCCAGGTTGACCATAACCTTCGACTGTGAGAGTTATTTTCCTGGAGCGTAACGTTTCCTGGAGCTGCCGGAAGACCTTAAATAAGGAGCCATTGAAGAATGGAGAATGCAGAAGGTAAACACAGAATACCGTATACTGGCGGGAAACCTTCGGTTTGAGCTGGGAATTACGGATCGTGTATGGAGAACGCACTCTGAGGCAGGAGAGCGAAGGGGGAACTTCGTTGCACTCCCCATCTCCTGCAGCAGGATCGTGAATGGGCCGCTTAAGGATGACACTCTTGTAGGTACATATATAATTAATTTTAAGAACCCCATTGCGTCTAGGAATTTCACGATTTATTAGGATATATCTTTCCGTTGACCACACAGGAATAGTAGCCGTTTGCTGTAGAGTTGGAGACCAGTTTTACATAACACCTAAACAAAGATATTTTATGCATTTGGAAAACGATCTCGCACCACTAAGAATACAAGAACGTTATCGAAATAACATACTTATGTGTGTACTTGGTGCAATACCTACCAAAGTGTGTACCTGCTTTGTGCAATATTACATTTCCAAGGGCAACAAGACATATTATTATTATCCAACCATCTATCTATAGTTTGCTAACAAAAACCGCTCAGCCCATATTTTTATCACTTACCAATACTAATGCAGCTCTAGTAGCAAAGGGTTTTCTTGCTTTCACGGCACGTATAGAAGCAGCAGCAATTTTAGAAGTCATCCTGCATCAAATGAATGTCACTTGATTTTATAGTTATGCAATATTACAGTACTTTCACTGCCATGAAACACATTTTATCCCTTTTATTTAGAACGATTCACAGTAAATACCTTCTCTAGATAGATAATTGAATGAATAGCGGTATTGTACTCACAAATTTATCAAGAATTTAGCAGCAAAAGAAACGGAAATGGACACCAGACCCAGGTTATGACAACGTTATCAAGCTTCAGCTTATCACAAATGGATAACATCTTCTGAAGAAGGAATGGGCAATCATTGAATCCCTTCTTTGTGGATGCGACGCTTATCATGTCATGTTGGTAGCTTTGTGCGCTTATCAAATATTTTCGCTTGGTCGGTCATCTTGTTAGATAGTTACTTGTTAGTTTTTAATTTTATAATTATAACAATTTTTATTCAATGTTTTGTTGATTTTCATTGAAAAATATTTGTGTTACACTCTGCTTGTCATTTACATCAGTCTTGGGTGTTCAAAAATGGTTCTGCGTTGAACATCCGTTTCTGCCAGCCTTCGGCTGTTTCAGCTTGTTTCCGGCTTTCATAAGGAAAATTGTGAGTTAATCGTTTTTATTTCTCTCTTATCTCTATTAAAATTTGAATTGAAATAAGCGTTTACCTATTCGTGAACGTACAGAAATGTACTGGTTTTGATTGTGCAATGACGCTCCTTTTCCGTTTTACCGAATGACCTACTAACCGTCAGTGAATGTGTTTGACGTTATCTTTTAGGACATGAAGAAAGTCACTCCAGGTGGTGCCGGTCGCGGAAAACCTCCATCTGCGAGGCTTCAGAGCAAAGCCAGGGGAGCACACTATCCTCATCCTGCATATTCTGAAAGGTATACGCAAACCTACTAGGTCAATAGTAGCTTATAAATATTGTTATAAGTTTTAAGGGCGAGATATTAAATTAGAAAAATAGTAACAACTTCCGCACTTGAGATCAATAACACAACAACTGGTTTTTTATTTAGAAACACAACAATAAACAAGTCAACAAGATGGTAAATATGCAATCCTGCAAACTGGAGTTGGTTTTCATTTCCCAACACTATCCTCCCTCTTTTTTACAGCAGGACCATATAGTGCCAGATGATCGGCATGAACAATCTTCGTCTTTCGGTTTGGCAATCGAATCCTAAATACGACGTCGCTTAGGCTCTTCATGATGTCGCAAGGGCCAATCCAGTTCGACTGCAGCTTTGGGCAGATACCGACTTTGCGTTGGGGCCAGAAATACCATACTTGGCTTCCCACAGAAAACCTTGGCTGTTCTGCTCTGACGTCATAGCGCTTCTTACTGTCATGTGCCACCTGTAGTATCTGTTTACGTGCAAGTTCATGGCTCTGGCGTAGCTTTTCTTGTAACTGCTGGGCATATGTGGTGACAGGAACGGTCTCATGAGGACTTCCATCGACCAGCAAGTGTAGTGGTAAGGTCAATCCTCGCCCCAGGTTCAACTCCGCTGGCGAAAAACCAGTTGAGGAATGCTGTGTAGCCCTGTACGCAAGAAGCACACATGGAAGCCACAAATCCCATTCTTTTTGGTTGTTCTCTACTGTCTTGGCGAGCATGTTCCAGAGAGTTCTGTTAAAACGTTCAACAAGGCCGTCACTCTGGGGTCGACCTGGTGTAGTCCTTGTTTTGCGAATATGTAACATTCTCATCACTTCTTTGAATACCTCAGCTTCGAAACCAGTCCCTTGGTCTGTGTGAAGCTCTCTTGGGATACCAAATCTGGCGATAACAGTGTCAACCAATCCTCGAGCCAATGTTTCCGCCCTGATGTCTGCAACGGGGAATGCTTCAGGCCATTTTGTAAAATAATCAATCACTACCACAATGTACTTATTCCCTTGATTTGTGATTGGAAGAGGCCCTACAATGTCCATCCCAACACGTTCAAATGGTGAGCCACTGGTGTATGTCTTCATTGGTGCCTTTCGTTTAGAGTTGTGTCTTCTCCGACATGTATCACAGTTGGCACAGTATAGTTTTACATCCTTCTGGATGCCAGGCCAGTAGAATCTTGTTCGGATCACTCCAAGAGTTCGTTTGTATCCAAAGTGTCCCAAACCGTGGCTCGCACTCAACACCTCATCTTTCCTTTCCTGGGGTACCACTATCTGCTCTATTATATGGGTGCCTGTATCACTCTCCCAAACTCGTACCAAAATACCATTTGAAATCCGCAGGTTTCCAAACATGGCCCACAGACTCTTTGCCACAGGACCAAGAGGTGAGACTAGCTGCCACAATGGCCGGTTACCTTCCTCCACCCAAGTGTACACAGGATGCAGCTCAGGATCTGCTTTTTGTGAGGCTAACCACGATTTACCATCAACCTCAAGTCGTACCCTTTGGACGACAACATGGCTTCCTTGCTTCATTTCTTGGCGCAGACAATGTTGACATTCCACATCAGCACAAGGCCTTCTCGACAACCCATCAGCATTGAGATGTTCCTTACCAGGTCGATGCACCATTTTATAGTTGTATGGACTCAAGATCTGTTGCCATCTCGCCAATTGTCCATCAGGTTCCTTGAAATTCTTCAACCATTGTAATGAGGCATGATCGGTTCGAACTATAAACTCTTCTCCACTGTCAAGGCCGTAAGACTGGAAATGATGGAGTGCTTTTATCAAACTTAATAACTCCTTCCGTGTTGTGCAGTAGTTCCTTTCTGCCTTAGATAAACACTTGCTGAAGTACGCAATCACACATTCGTTACCATTCTGAACCTGTGATAGCACAGCGCCAACAGCTCTGTCTGAAGCATCAGTATCTAGAATGAACACTTTACCATGAATTGGATGGCTTAGGATTGGTGGTGTTGTGAGGGCCGACTTTACATCCTGAAAAGCTTTTTGGCATTTATCATTCCATTTGAACTCTGTTTTAGCATCTTGCAAAGCATACAATGGGGCAACTATGTCTGCAAAATTGTTAACAAAACATCTGTAATAAGAACAAAAACCAAGAAAAGTTCTTACTTCCTTAACTGATGTGGGGATTGGCCAGTCAGCTACCTTTGATGTCTTCTGTGGGTCTGCAACTATACCTTGTCCAGAGATCACAAAACCCAGGTAATTTACTTGTCTTGCAAAGAGATGGCACTTCTTTGGATTCAATTTCACTCCAGCCCTTCTTAAGACACTCATTACTTGCCTCAGCCACTGCAGATGATCTTCAAATTTCCCATTGTCTACCAGAACATCGTCCAAATACACCTTTACCCGACCATGTTGTATCTCTTCCCGCAGAATCCCAGACATGGCTCTCTGAAATGTGGCTGGCGCGTTACACAAGCCAAATGGCATTGTCTTGAAATGCCAGAGGCCACGAGGTGTACAAAATGCTGTCTTCTCCCGGTCAGAGGGTGTCATTGCTATTTGCCAATAGCCAGATTGGAGATCCAAGGTGGAGAACCATGAGCTGCCAGCCAGTCCAGCCGTCAATTCATCGATCTTGGGAAGAGGGAAGGAGTCTTTTCTTGTTACATAATTTAACTGACGATAATCGATACAAAATCTCGTGGAGCCATCTTTTTTTGACACTAATACAATGGGACTTGCCCACGGACTTTGAGACGGTTCAATTACCCCAGTTTCCTGCATATCCCTGATAAGTTTGTCAACTTCTTCCAAACGATGTGGCGGAATCCTACGTGGTGCTTGTCTTATTGGTGGGTGGTCTCCAACATCAACAGAATGAGTTATACTGTTAATACATCCCAAATCTTTTCCATTTCTAGCAAAAACATCAGAATACTCCAACAAAAATGTTTTTATTGCTTGTTCTTGTTCCTCAGACAGACCTTTTGGCATAAGCTGTAGCATATGTTGTGGCAGCCCTCCTTCTTGTGCTCCAGAATCATGATCATTGCGATCATTGTCCAGTGGGGACAACTCATGCATACTCTCAGCTTCGTCTTCTTCAACCTCTGCTCTTGCACTTAAATCCAAGGATTCCATCTGCTGGCCATCAACTAGCACTGCATTGTTGGCAGGATCGATTACACACTGCTCCTTGCTCAAAAAATCCATACCGAGGACACAATCCTCATGTATATCTGCAACTAAAACAGTGTGAGGTCGTTTCTTTCCATCTCCTAAGTCAAACGAGACACGCGCCTGACCATGCACAGGAATCATTTCTCCTGAAACTGTTCTGATCAATGCTTTTCCATCGTTCTTCACTATAATCTGAGCCCTTTCTGCTGCATTTTTACTCAAAATTGTTCTCGTAGCACCTGTATCCACGACCAATTCACAAGGACATTTATCAATAGTTCCATGCAATATCAATGAGGATGCTGCCGCTCTATACACTACTCCTTCCAAAGCCAGGAGGGGAGACTGTACTTGGGGCATGCTACCAACTGTCGGCCTGAGCCCCTTCATTCCGACTTTGATGCGTTTCCCGATCCGTGAAACGAAACAACTGGTGGCTGAACCATCTGGTCAACTCTTTCAGCTTTTTGAGGGTTGGGGCAAGCCCTTGCCAAGTGTCCTACTAGTCCACACTTCCAACACACAGGAGGACGCGATCTGCTAAATCTAGGGTAACTGTATTGCCCTGATGCAGAAACAGGCCTACCTTCACTTCTTTGGAACTTATCAGCAGAAGCTTTTGGGGAAATTACTCTTGAAATCTTCTCCAACTCAATTCCTTCTAGATGCCTCACTGACACCGGTCTTACTTGCTGCACTGTCTCCATTCTCAGTGCTACTGCAATCGCCTCATCCATTGACTTAGGGCCCACCATTAAAACTTTCTCCCTCAGACTCTGATCGTGTAACCCCCTAACAAACAAATGAACCAGCATACTTTCAGTACTTGGAGAGATTTCAGGTAAGGCTCTTCTTGCCAAAGTTTTCAATGTTTGGTGAAAAGTGCTTATATCTTCCTTATTGTCCTGTACCCGAGACATAAGGAGGGTCATGAAGCGCTGCTCTTGGTGGCGAATCCCAAACCTAGCATCCAATGCCTTAATCAGCACATCATAGGTACAAGAAGGGCCTACTTGAGCAAGGACTTCCCTGGCAGTTCCTGAGAGTACTGAAGTGAGAGCAGCTGCCTTGTCCTGATCATTCCAACCGTTCCTTTCAGCTATCGTAGAAAACTGCAGGTAATACGATTCCCATTCTTCAGAGCCATTGAAGGGCATTGGTTTAAGTTTAATTGTTTGCCTGGTTACTGGTGGCATGCTAGGGCAGAGTGGAGATGGGATACCTACATTACTTTCACCCTTAACCGCCAGCACAATCTCCTTTAGCATAGCAGTTTGCATCTCGAGAATGCTTTGAATGGCTGAAGTGAATGTACTTAATTGGTCTTTCAGTGTGGTCTCTGCACTACTGCCTTGCTGTTGTATCACCTGGCGCAATTCACCCATGCAGGCACTCCTCTCCTCATCCCAAAACTGCATTAGCTGATCCAGTGAACCAAGGTTTCTACTAGGGACCTCTAAAGGTGTTGGCTGAGGCTCTTCCTGCACTGTTTCCACCTGCTCTCCTCGTAATACCTGGTCTGGGGACTCACTGCCCACCCTGTCGACCGAACGGGAACGCACTGTTGACCTCGTGTTCATATCCCACCGCTGTCACCAATGTTATAAGTTTTAAGGGCGAGATATTAAATTAGAAAAATAGTAACAACTTCCGCACTTGAGATCAATAACACAACAACTGGTTTTTTATTTAGAAACACAACAATAAACAAGTCAACAAGATGGTAAATATGCAATCCTGCAAACTGGAGTTGGTTTTCATTTCCCAACAATATCATCAGGCTTCTGTACTCTTCTCTATTCGCTATTGATGACTTGTTCACGTACCAACAAAAACTATCCATCATCTACTTTAAAACTATCTATTGTACTTAAAAGTTAATTTTCTTGATTTTGAAGATGCTCATGTAAATAGCTTTGCCTCGGTTAGTTACATACCAATGTTCTTTGCTTGGTTTGTGTGTAGCAGCCAGATAAATTTGTGCCTTGTGAAATCTATCCTAGGCATACATCTATCTATGTTATATCTCGATTTAACCATGATATAACAGAAGCTCTGTTTAATAAATAGGTATGTATGAATGAATACAGTTACCTAGAAGGAAACATGCTCGTTCCCTAGGAATTCTCAAAACGAGGTTTTAGTAAATTAGTTATTTTTGGTGTGGCTCTAGTTAAACAATTTTAATGTGCCGGTATTATTGTGGTGATACGTGACATTTTGTTCATTTTTGTTCTTCCATCAGGCTACTGAGTATGTCAGAAGCTCAAGAAATGGTGGAATTGTCCAGATTTTCATCTAAAGAAGTATCAGACTGCATGGCTCAGTGGCTATCTTTCTTGAAAGTAAGTTGTTGATTATTCATGGTGTCTAAATTGAGTTGGTATCGGCATCAAGTCCCACGTTCCTTATAATCGATATATCAGTGTACTCCTAGGTTTACATCGATTTATCCCTTTTTTTTGCTATAATTGAACTTATAATTTATTGATTTGCTATTATTGCGTCGGCATTGAACATATTCTGATTTATTTTTCCAACCGAATTTTACTAAAAGGAGTGATTTAGGATGTTTTTTAAAATTATTTTTGAGATAAAATTAGCGTTGACCACGCATTTTGATGTGAATAAGTGGAATCTAACTCAGTCGCGTTTTGCAGGTAATGCGCATGTTGTGCACCACCGGCTCTGAGCTAACCGACTCTCTTACAACACTAAACTGTGGTTCTACAGCTTGCCAAAGCCGCCTTGAACAATCCAAAGTACGTTAATTGTACCTCGAAATCAGAATTCCATTGTCCTCATATACAGTTAGACAAATTCGTCTGTTCGAAATGTGTACAGGGTTTTGGTAATCGGTATCGTTATTTCCAACGTTACTCTTTCAGGCGATGTGGGACCACTTAAGACTGGCAACTAACTCAGCAGCGGCAATTGCTACTAATCAAACTTTCGCATCACTTCAGGAGGCTCACGTTGCTCCAGATATTGATCAAGATCAAGCAGAAATTAACCAGGTTTTTATTCGGATATAAATTAATAATTTTACCAACCCAAATGCTCTAATATAATGTTCCCACATAATATAATGTAAATGTACCTACATTGCAATGTACTAGCGGGTAATGACCTTGAAGGTCATAGGCAGAGTCCAAAATCTGAACCATAAAATGAACGTCCTGTGGCATCCATGGTACCAGCGGCCGTCTGGATATTGTGGGGCATTGCCTTAAGCCAAAACGTCTTAATTATGTCCGAGGTTAGGAAATCAGTCATGTCATAAGACATTCTGCTTAGTTGGCGGGGACCATGTGTGTGTTGTTGGCGATGGACGCAGACGTGCTTGGTGGGCTCTAGCTCTAAATAAGTCTGTTTTTAAGTTCCTAAACTTGAATAGCTGCCTCGTAGGGAAATAGAGGGTGAGTTTTAGTAAATTTTATGCGTTGTGAGGTGATTTTCGCACCATTAAAGCAGCCTCAACCTGAAGGCACTAAAAATTAGGATCTTTCTTGTAAAACGTAAAGTTATGAGAATAGGAAGTGAAGGCGCCATAGCAAAATCAGGTAGAACCTTAGGTGTTTGAAGCTGAAATTGCAGGTCAGTAGGAATGAGAGGAGTCGAAGGACCATGAACTGGGTCAGTCAGGTGGGTGGTCGTCAATAGCGCCGTTAATCGGAAGAGGATCATTCTGTTGAACGGCGTTCTAAAATCGGTCACCTTAGATCTGAGCGTCTAGATTTGTATTGTCCTCCACTGTTGCAGTTTGGGGGGTCTAGAAGAATATCCAGGGGTTTCACAGCCAGATAAACGTCGTGGTCACCAGTTTCGCTGTTGGTGTCTGTGTTAGCTAAGTGAGTCTAGCTACTAACGAATGTACTTGTATAATATAAATCTAATTTTTCTGACTAATAAAAACCTAACACGTGGATATTTTTGGATGTGTTAGCCTGGTACTGAAACCGTTGGTTGTGAGGAGCGAAGGTGTAGGTTAGACTTCCAGTTCAACCAAAGTCGAAGGGAGAAAGATGGAAGTTAGATGAGTGCTTGGAACTCCAAAGAAAGAAGGCATATTTGATTTAACAGAGCGATGCCGTAGCTGCGCTGCTTCAGGTATATATTTGTTTGGATGAAGCCCATATTTCGTGGATTTGTGATGTGGGGCAATGAGAAACGCTTGACTGTGGAATGTAGTCAACAAGGCCGACCTTGAAGAACGCAACTGTCTTCGAGCTTTATTTTGCATAATCTACACAACTTTTCGAAAGCCTAAGCAGGACATGACAGATATTTATTAGTTGAGCAAAGCAACAAATGTCCCACTGTATCCATTTATGAGTATTGATGTTCACGCCTTCTTGTTTTTTTACCCATTTTCGCCTTATAGAAAGATAACTTTAATAAGTATTTCTCTTTTATCGTCAATTAACAATTATGTACGGACTAATTAATGTTCTTCCATAGGGTGTGGTTTGCTCGGGGTTGCTTCGCCTCCTAAACCTCCAGTATCAGTTTTCTGCAGCCTGCTGTGAATGGGTCACCTCCATGCCTGGCTGCTCTTGTCTTCCGCCACATTCGTCTCGGGAAGTTGAAGCTATTGCCAGGTGTTTTCCACAAGCGGCTGGGTGCACCACTGTATGTTTTCCTTTTTATAACTTCTCTTCATAATCTGACTTCTCTATTGAAAAATAAACGAGCTAGTATGTGTATTATGAATTCGATGGTATTAGAACACTAAACCATTTTTATTACTTGTTTGAAAGGTATCAGTACCTCAACGGAGATGGTCTGAGGCTGCGGCAGCCGGTCACGAAAAGGTTCCTCCAGATCCTACTCTCCGTAGATGGTCTATCCCTTGGAAACTCGCACTACCATCTGCAGAAAAATCTAGATCTACTACACCAGGTACCCTTTGTAAATAATAGAAGGTTTTTATTATTTCAAAATATATTGAGAAATCATTTCTTAAGAATTAATTAATGCAATTATCATGATTTTTTAGTTTGTTTATTCTACAATGTTTTTGAAAATATGTGTTTCGGAAAGACTGTATAATATACCTGCTGTATCAGAGTGGGTTGGATTGTTTCTGGGGCCATTTTGGCCTAATACAATCGTGGTAGGACTTGATAATTGCGGCAGTAGTGGATTTCCTTCACTCTTTCTTGATGATTCAGCAGGCCCTCCCCCTCTGGCGTTAGCCACACTCATTGAGTGTGCCCGGGATGGACCACGTGGAGGTGCCAGGTTTTCATGGGATGCAGTACATATCTATAATATACCTATGTCACCCAATTTATTTAGAAACGTTTGAATAATAGAATCGGGGGAAAATAAACATAGGTAAGTAATGCATTCATTATAGTGATGTCCCTATGTGATTTTGGTAAGGATGGCGAAAGATCATGTTTACTAGGTGTTGTACCCTCTCCAGTTATAACCCTAACATGAATGCAACAAGCGATGCAATAAAGTATGAACAGCATCTTCATTGTGAAATCAAACAATGACATTCTCACAGAAATAGATTGAAGATATCTCGGTATATTGGTTTTAACCCCCCCCCCCCCCCCAAACTCAAAATATCACGATATATTGGTTTTACCCCCCCCCCCCCCCCAATCTTACGAAATTTTATGTTACTGTGAATGGAACCAGGGAGAGACTGAATACGTCAAGCGAAATTGGAAAATAATGAATGCCAAGATTTTTTGCACATCTAAAACCATCGTGATCATGATTTATTGGAATCCCCCCCCCACCATTTACCCCACCGGTAATAAATTTGAAACTTCCTAGGTTTGTTGCACAACTGGAACGGATTCCCAACTGAACGAACGAAGAATGATGAAAATTGGTCAAGAATTGCAGCTTGAGCTGCGCCTAAATGGATCGGCTATAACCCTTCCAACCCCCATCCTGATGGCAAATCCAAATATCCATGGTTCGCTCTACAACTGGACGCTAATAGGGATCGAACAAAAAATGCTGCCAGAGCTGCCAACTTAGGTTGAAAAAGTTATGAGTATCTCCTTAGTGCAGTGCACTGTCTAACTCGGGTATATGAGTGAGCCCCTAACTGCCAAGTGTACCACCCCACTCAACTACGAATTCGTACTGCCTAGTGGAGGGTGATCCTCCATTAGGTAAGTGTACATTCACACTTGGGCGTATTTGGTTGAAGAGTTTCATGTTCCTGTTGCCATCCAGTTAGAATCAAACCTCGTGCAACTTGAATTTTAACATATTATACTTTTGAATGATGTATATATGATTGTCGGACAATAAATTGGAATTAACTGCTTTAAGAAATCGGTGGTACTAAGAGCGAAAATCATACCCAAAGCCTGAGTATGCGTTTACACTCACACTCCCGCTAGTGGAAAAAAAAGTTTCAGCTTTTGTTAGGAAGCTTCTGTCGTGACACATTGACAATCGATACAATGCCTGATGTAAATTATGTGCCACCTCGTTCTCCTTCTGTAACATAGGAGTTCGGCCCCTTCACAGCAATGCAGATAGGAAATTATGTAGTAAATAAATTGGTAACAATAAAAACTGGTTTAGCGTGGTTATTTATTTATATTTATTTATTTATCTATCTATTTTAGTTTTTTATCCACTAGTCTTGGAATTCGCTAGATAGATTATATAGTGTTTGCTATGTGATAAATAAATTAAGATTAATTGATTAGAATTAGTATTGTGGTTTTTTCACATTCCTAATACTAATGGTTTTGTTCAATCAGGAAGATCACTGGAAAAGTCAGGGAATTTCGAAATGGATGGATGTATATTTTCTTTGTAAGGGCCTAAACGAGACATTACAAAAGTCAGATATAGAAAATACAGAAATACAAAATAAATATAACAATACAAATACAGATAATTAGGTCATGACAGGAATAAAAATAGTTCGAGAACCTGTAGGTAACACTTATATAGTAATTCAATCAGGTACATATTTCCTCCAATTCACATTAAAAAACTTAATAAAGTAATGAATAATAGTTCAATCTCAATCAAGGCCCGCTTCAAAGTACTTCTGAACTTTTTAACTAGAAGTGTCTGAATTCGTACCAGTAGGCAATTGAAAAGACGAGTCCCCATCTGTACTGGATCACTTGTCAACGTTGTCGTAAGTCGAGCAGCAGGTGGGCGTAAATTTATGATTGCCTCTGGTGGGATATTGATCATCGTTGCTTTTTAACCAAATGTTACATTTGGTGACCACCCTGTGTAAACAGTCTCAGTAAAATTGAGTTTTATAAAATGACCAAGTTCAAAGTGTGAGAGATATGAGAAAGGACTGGCCGACAAGGAGGGTTGACAAAACAGAAGATGTACCCCTCCCCTTCAAACAGCCCTCACTCCACTAATCTGCACCCTGAGGGAAACAGGGTTCCCATTGAGAGGGAATAATTCCCTTTCAAATGAGGGAAACTTCTCTTACCAGGGAGCTGGTGGCAGGTCAGTAACAGTTAGCAAATACGACGTAAACACAAGTGAGACCAGATGGAGACTGAGGGCCAATTGGGAGAATCTCTTTCTTAAGTTGGCACTCATGAAAAGTGACCAACTCCTGAAAAGTGAGCCTGTCCTCGCTGCCGGTAAAAAGGAAGGGGAATTCTTGGTTCTTGGACTATACTATGTTTCATCATGATATCAAACTTCTTGTATATTTTACCAACTCGATTTGTTCTGTTGCAGACGCAGTTTGGCATACAGCACTGGCCAGCCAAGAGGATCTACAAGATGCCATATCACTCCTTTCAATAAAGCCACCTAATTCTAATCTTCCTGGTATCTACACTGATAATTATTGTTTATTAGACATTAATATTATATACCATATAGATAGAATATTGTCAAAATCGGTATATACATATATATTTTGTTATAAATACGTCTTGGTCGTAAGATATGTGGCTGTTCAATTATCTAATTGCTTTTTTTTATTTCGTCTAGGAGTGGTATTGACGAAGGCTGCTGATAGCACTGTTGATTCAAACAAACCCATCAGATCATCATGGTTAGTGAAATGAGGTTTCAATATTCAAATATAAAAACTTCAATGAATGTACTATGTCTTATGCATTGTAATGAAACGTATGATGTAAGGGTTCAACAATCTACGGTGAGAAGAATCCAAACAATTACTAATGCAATAAAATAACTCGACGGTAGCCCTACACCGGCCCGTGGTTCCCTCCTCCACCGCGCAGCGGCGCTAGTCTCCCACTTTTATCTCCCTCCTACTGAATAGTGAAGTATTGTGATTGTCTCCTGACACGATAGTCGAGGTGTAGCTCAATGGATATGAATACAGTCTCGTGTAACAAATGTCGTAGGTTCAAATCCTATTGACTGGTGTATTTTTTTTTGCTCGTAAAACTCCCGAAATGTACTTCTAAAACGTCATTCTGACCTGAATGTACGACTAATTTGAATTTTCACAAAGGGATTGACTACTTGATGTTATGTATTTTTGAGATGCGAGCTTGTGAGCATCCAGATCACCAAACTATACACATCATTCTGATCTACATGCCCAACTAATCTGCATTTTTACTAAGGGATTGACTACTTGATGTTATGTCCTCTTGAGATGCGAGCTTGCGAGCATCCAGACCACCAAACTATACACATCATCCTGATCTACATGCCCAACTAATCTGCATTTTTACTAAGGGATTGACTACTTGATGTTACGAGTATGTCTTCTTGAGATGCGAGCTTGTGAGCATCCAGACCACCAAACTATACACATCATCCTGATCTACATGCCCAACTAATCTGCATTTTTACTAAGTGATTGACTGGTACACAATCTCCCCAATAAATATATTTTTTCTTGGCATACGGATAAATCCGTAGATTTACAAGTCGGAGCGATCATACAAGCCCAGACTGATAAAAGAGGAGACTAGCGCCGCTGCGCGGCGGAGGAGGGAACCACGGGCCGGTGTAGGGCTACCGTCGAGTATAAAATACAATCAGGTACGAATTCTATTAATATATTATGAATAGGATTAAAATCCTACTAGTACCTACTTGCTGGACTGATGTTGACTGGGACGTGGTCACTGGATGTATGCCCTTTTGTTCTTCGGGCTGCTCCCGCAGAATCCAGCAGCTCAACAATCTCGTGTCTTTGATAGCTTTGTCTTCTTATTTTGAGCGATTTTTCCTTTTCCATCGCTCCAACTTTTTCTCTCAAACTTTCTTTTCTACTGCGTTTTTCTCTTTGTTGCTTTGACAACCTCTCATCAACGCCTGATTTCATTTTAATAGAAATTAACTCACTTGTCCCTACTTGTAATTATTACATTAGGTAGAGCTGTCTCAGGTTTTAGAAGTGCAAAAGGAGTAGGACGGAGCTGCAGCAGGCAGATACGAGACTGGGCCATTCGCAGCCCCCTCCCCTTCTCCTCCCTCTTTCATAAGTGAATTCGTGGATCGTGATTCGTGGTTCCCTCTTCACCGCAGCAGGTGCTCCTGCAAATTCACCTGGTGGCCTAGTCTCCATCAGCTAGCCACTGCCCCGTCCCACTCCTTTTGCACTTCTAAAACCTGAGAGAGCTCTAACTGAAGGGCGAAATTATAAACTCAAGGTATTCTTATAAATCCAATCATCCTAAGGATCATTACAATATGGCTATAAAATTATATTTTCTTTTCAAATCGTCTGTACTTTACCAAACAAGGGGTTTTTCCTGCAGCCTCTGAAAACCCGCGTCATGAGAATAGCTAATAGATCATGATTTCAGTGGATACATCTCCTTGATTATAACCTTTATTGAAGTGAAATCATCTGTCATAATTAACAAAACCCAGTGAAGTATTTTGGAAACTTCTCATTTTCAAAAAATATTGTTGATGCTATTACTGCTAATAGCACTATATATTAATTAAAGTTAGGTAATGCAATTTTTACAGAACTAAAGAGGAAAAGGTTTTGATATTTCGAATTAGTCTTTGTCAAAATTAGAAGAAGAAAGTGTGTTTTGGCATGGGTGAAGACCGAGATGCAAATTCTGTGAGCTGGTCATTGAAGACTCGGACTCCACCTCCCCAAACATCACCCGCACATACTGGTGCCAAGGGTCAGCTGAGTCCCAGTCACGGATGTGCGTGTACCAGCTGATTTGTAAGAAGTGTGAGGATGGTCAGTCAATGAGCTTCTATGTGAGGAAGGCATTCCAACTGAATCTAAGGATGAATAACCATAGAGCATACTTTGTCGGACGAGTGGGAACGAGCGCCGTGTTTTACCCTTAGTTTACCTGGACCTTCGTCTGGCTGATATTTCGTCGCCAAAATCCCAACATGACTTAATTGATTTTGGCAGCTTTTCAGGGGAACAGAAAAACCGTTTCATTTCTCAACTATTCATAATTGTCAGTATATTACTGCTTCTAACCGTTTTCCAGGGTCCCAGAATTCAATTAAAAACGAAAACACATGATTTTGCGAAAGGACTAAAAAAAGAAGGAGATCATGTCATGTTGCTCGAAACTTTCTGTTAGTCATGTCATGTTTCCTATGAAATTTTCAGGGAACGAATGATAATTAAGTCCGATAAGGCTCTTAAAATATTTATTTTCAACTTTTATAATGACAAGATTTGATTATCAATTGGCATTAAATAAAATACACTCTTAATCAGTCTGGAAGGAGAATCAGGTTCATTATTTTATAACGATTTTTTTCAACATTCACATGCTGAATTTCAGCCTTTTCTTGTAATTAATTAAAAACAAAACTCGGCGCTCCGCGCCTCGCCAGGGGGCAAGCCCCCTGGACCCCCGGTTACCTCTATTTACGAAATTATTGAAACACAGAATGTGTTTTCGCTCACGCGTTTCACATAAACCCATATTCAATCTTGGGTTGAAGATTTGTTAACTTCCAATAGTGAGATAATAACCTAAAATATTTATAACTCATAAACCGCGTCATAACAAAATATCGCAAAGGTTACACCAGGTTACACGATCCTTGGTTCCGTATCATCGGTATCCATGTTGTCGTCCCAGATTTTGTTACGAAATTTCGTTAGCTTTTTTGGTTAGTTAGTCCATGGCTATAACATATTCCATGGCTTTGGAATTAACTCATCTGATCAGTGATCACCCAGGCGTCTTCAGCATTCTCCCTTGACCCTCCCTCTCAAATTTCAACTTCCTGCGTTGAATAGGAAAGAAAATGGCTTTGGAGCTCACTCAGCTGATCAGTGATCACCATCGCGTCTTCAGCATTCTCCCTTGACCCTCCCTCTCAAATTTCAGCATTCTGCGTTGAATAGGAAAGAAAATGGCTTTGGAGCTCACTCAGCTGATCAGTGATCACCCATGGGTCTTCAGCATTCTCCCTTGAGCCTCCCTCCCAAATTTCAGCTTTGGTTACATAGGTTACACCAGGTTACACGATCCTTAGCTTATTTAACCACCGCTTCACAAATCAAACCGTTCTCGCAATATTCGGATCACCTGCTAAGAATCAAATCATCGAAACACCAGCTCAATGAAATCATCAGAAAATAAACAAGCGGTTGTAATCATGTTCACAATATCAATTATTGAGAATGATCACTTGAGTGTACACAATTATTCAAATAACCATGCTCATAACTCAGCTTGTTGGCCACGCACTTCGCAGTAGTTAACATAATATGGTTGGATAAATCGAGAGTTTTCGAGCGAATGGTCAACGAATTTCGGGGGATGAAAAACGACGAAGTACCATTTCCCTAGCAACGACTCGGTTGTAAGCGGAAATCATCAGAATGTTGTCGTCACAGATTTCATCCCACATTTCGTTTCAGATTTCGTTAGCTTTTTGCCTAGTTCGATTCAATGTATATCCTACTTATTTTGCCTAAATTCTTCTTTTACATTATTATGGGTAATAAAACAAAAATAAATTACCTGTTGCCAAACAAAACACATCATACCTGACGTTCCGTCTATACCAATACATTGACTGCTTATCAGTATGCCCTTTTGTTTTCGCTGGACACAAGGAAAACCACACAAACATCGGTCTCCGTATAAACCATAACCAGCCTCCTCAATAGATCAGAATGATGAGTATAGATGGGTGGTCTGGATGCTCGCAAGCTCGCATCTCAAAAATAAACTAATATCCCAAATCAATCCTTTTCAATCAAATCAGTTGGACAAAATAGATGTTTTCCTTATGTCCTGTGATAACAAAATGGTGTACTTGAGTGATCGAGGTGTCGATGTAGACAGAATGTCAAATGGCACATCGTCACCTTTATGCGATGTTACTGTCATGATGATGATAAAAGTCCATGCTCTTATACTTGGTTGGTTTTGATTTGTTTTGTCCAGGTGGGGAGATCCCACTGAAGCTGACATGAGTGGTGATCATTTGAACTCAACCGCTTCCCTCGCATCTCGAAAAAGCAGTTCCTCTACAGATACGACTACCTCGTCATGCTACTCACTTCACAGGTCCACCACAACAAGCTCTGAGGTAACTATGATGAAGCTAGGTGCTCCCATGTGCGGGGGTCAATTCATATGTAAGTTTCCCTACCTTCAAAATCGATCATAAAGCGCAGGATTGGGCAAACCGAGACAGGATAATGAATAATTAATCTACCAAACAAATCTGCTTGATAAATTGGCCCTTACTGGTACCATAATGCACTTAATTCTGTTTGAAACAGGAACTATCAAGGCCAAGCCACCTCTACTCAATGTGGTCAGGAGCTGAACTGCCCTTTATAAAGTTACCAGAGTCGACTGCTGAGCAGCATCCTGACACAGGTTGACTAACCACACCACTGCTGCCATGATTAAGTATTTCATGGACATCCGCAACCCCCCTATAATAGATGCTAAGTCGGCCTTTTTTTATTCAATTGGAAGGCAATTTTGTTGTTCGTTTTACGTTTATTTCAACTGAGTCGTTATTAAGTACTTCTTGTATCTTCAAATTAAAGGTTAATAACTATTGTTAGAGTCTTAGCCATAATATGCTGCTGCTTGTAGCTTGCAAAAATTACCAACTTGTCAGATTTTCAAAATTCTTGTTTTGTATTGGTTACTACTTTCTATTTTAATTGGGTTGATAAAAATCACCATGATCTAGTCGGCTGCACTACTTTATGCAGCCTCCTATATAACCCTGAGTAATTGACGTTGATTTAAATTCTCAAAATTGATGTTAGGAAAGGAACATTCACGATTAATTTTTTAATAATAATATTCAGGTTTTCTTGATCTAAATCCAAATCATCACTACTTTACACAATCCATTCGATTCATCCTCCATTGAAGTACGTCAGAGCAAACAGTCACTATCGAATTAGCTGATCGGTAGTATAAATGCTTGACATTTAAAAAAGAAATAGGCAAATACATCATTTTTCCTCCCTAAGGAGTCTTATTGAGCATCATTCAGAGCATCAAGGATAGTAGGAAGCTGCTCATCTAGTTATTTAATTAGGTGCATCAGCTGAAGACCTAACTAAGTAGTGAACAACAGTAAGGTTTGTGATTACTGGTTCTCATAGTCTCCACACATTTCGATAATAAATGTTCATGCTTATTGCAGTGGATGTAAAATTCAACAGAAGTAGGAAATACATAAATAAGTAGGAATTTATTACTCCTGTTTCAAACGGATGAAGTGACTGGTTCATTTAGAAAAAAAAAAAAACAGCCTAAAAGTAAGTGATGATATGAAGGTGCCCACCTCCATGGTGTGGCTTCCCACTGATTAGGATTTGCCTTAATATGTAAACCGAGAGTTTTAAGGGAAAGTGTATTTAACGCGTGTGAGCCATTCTCGTTTCATTTACCGCTTTCATGTCCCCGACGACGAATTCTCACAATTCTTGACCAAAACTAGGGATTTTGGGGGGAAAAAAGGGTGGTATAAGTTGGGAGATCAACGAAGAAATAATTTGACTGCCCAAAATCCCCTTTAACCAATACACAGTGATGACGAATGAAACTTGAAACCCTGGATACTCATGAGTGTTACCGTCCCTTGCTACCTAACACGTAAGTAGAAATTATGTAGTTACGAAACAATGGCAATCTAGAACTGGCCAGGGTTACTAGCTGCAGTAGGTTGGTTCCTCTTTATTTAGAGTAAGGATTTACATTTTTGAAATTTTCCCAACCTGTGAAAAACTAGTTTTTCAGTCAGTCCCCCATATCTCTTCTCAATGGGACCTCAGGAGTGTTATCATTTTTGCGATCAAGAAGACCGATGGAAAATGGCGGGAAGCAGTCAGATGTAAAGGTTTTATTGTCCAGTTGAAGATGTGAGACTGCAGTAAAGTGCTTGGAGTTGCAGCAGTTTTTACAGCGAAAGAAGCCTAAAAACATGGAGAGTATTTTTATTTTCAATCATGAGTGTTACACGAATTAGGAGTGTTGTTAGTGCTTAAACAAAATAATCCGATATCAACAACCATACTGCTTGGTGACAGGTTTCAAACAGTAGCCATTTTTACTGGAAATTCTCATGAGTGTTACCTCTCAAATCTTCAAAGTACAATGAGTAGTATTTGCCGATCTAACCTCATTTTCGAGCACTTTCATATTTCACGTCAGTGAGGTTCTCAAACGACCCAAAGCGGCAAATGAAATGAGAATGACCCGTGTGGATCACAAGGTTGAGATGGAATTTCAACCTTTAGACCTAACCTACGTAACAAGTGGGCAGTATTACTATTGTCGTTTTATTTTAAGAGGACGGAACCAAATCTTGTGTTTGTTATACTGGAAAAAAACAAAAACGTTTCTGCCTTGAAAACTCCTCATGGTTTCGGGCAGTTTCGATCCATTTGAAAAGCTGGATTTTTTCTTATTTCTTTCATTAAGGCAATGTATCACTGAAATTACTAACTTCTTGATTGTCTTTTTCAGAATATTCAATTAAATTTTCCCGTCGTCCTAATCATGAAATAGGCCAAATTAAAAAAAAAGTATATATGTCCAAGAATCTTCGGTAAACATTTCAGCTGATTTCGGCATGTCCACTGGTTATATCCGTTTGATGATAGACAAAAGTGCAGAAAAGCAGTTAGCTGGAATCGAGGAAAGAAAGATTCGCTTCCCAATTTCACTCCAACTCGAAAATTTTGGCTAGAAACTGGTGTAATTATATTGCACTACTTTATGTACAATTCTCACATAATTAATGATATAAGTACATGATTTGTATCAGTTTTGTAGCTAAGAGCTGATAAGATAGCGATGGGCGTTAAATAACAGAACAACTTGAAATAACTGGTTATAGGCTTGGGCTGGTTGGGCTAGGGCTAGCTCTTCAACAGTTAGTTGAAGAACAAGTAAACTGAAAACCTACGTTATTATAACTGTTTTACTTCCACTCTTCTTTCATGGTATGAGAGAAACCCTTTGTAACCTATTCTCGTGATCAGAATATTTTGAATACTTTTGAAGAAAGGTGGGTAGGTGTGGCGCTGTTTTCCCTTCCTCCACGTATCGGTCGACCAGAGTTGGTTTGCGTTCCAAAGGTAAGTGAACTCCTTATCATTTAAAAATTGTAGGACGATATTTTTTCAAAAAATTTTCCTTCATGAGTGATTTTATTTCCCTATGTTCCTCTGCAGGGATTTCGTTCAGATTTGGTAGAGAAATTTAAGCTGGAGGGTGAAAACATGATGAGAAATCAAATGCAAACTGCAGATACTTAAAATGAAAACTTCGAAATACCTACCATCAGAAAACCATGGAAAGATACTCAGGGTACATCTGTAGGGGGGAGGGTCGTGGTGCAGTCTGCAGTGAGCCCAACACTATCTAGCGGTCATTAATGAAACTTAGCGGTTCAGTTACAAATTCAAAGATTTCACTGATCCTTTTAGTCCACTGAGGGTAGACGTATTAATGTACGGATGTCAGGGTCATTTCATTGGACTCTGTGATAATATCTGTAAATTACGACCAAAAAACATTGCTTTTATCTTGGAAATTTTCGAAATAACGAATTTTTAATATTTCAACACTTAATTACCACCGTTTGGGGTTGATTGAGAGTGATGCCAATGCTACTAGCTCATCACCGGCTGATGTACGATTTTTTATAGTTTCTAGAAAAGCTTCAAACGGTGGACAGACGGATTTTTTTCTTTTTTTTTCGATTTTTGGATTTCTTGAAACTTGAACCATTTATCGACCTCACATTGGATTTTTGACGTTTCAAAGTGTGAAATACGAGGCACGTCCAGAAAGTAAGAGTACTAGATTTTTCTATTATTATTTTTTTTTTTTAAATTGTATTTAAAAAAAATTACAGGGTTTTGTAGGTTAACATCTCATTTATTTTTCTACATAATCGCCTTCCCGTTCGATGCAAGTTTCGAGCCTCAGCACAATCTTTTTGATACCCTCTTCGCAGAATTCTCTCACCAACTCTTTCTGCCAGTTCAGAAGCTTTCCTTCACTTCCTCGGAGAAAAGCGTTTTCCACCTCTTCTCACGTCTTCAGGGAGGTGAAAAGATAAGAATCGGAAGGAGCCAAGTCAGGGGAATAGGGAGGTGGTTCACAGTGTCCCAACCGAATGAATCCAACAGCTCTTTGGTGACGAAGGGGGGTGTTGTGAAAAAAGCACACTCCCTTTGTCAACATTCCCCTCCGCTTGTTTTGGATTGCTCTCTTGAACTTTTTAAGGGTTTCGCAGTATCGAACTGCATTAATCGTCTCCCCCTGGGGCAGAAAATCGACTAGAACAATTCCTTTTTGGTCACAAAACATGGTGGCCATGATTTTTCACCAACTCATCAGTCAACATGGAAGGCCTCCCACTCCTCTGATCGTCATGAACATTCGTTCTTCCTTCACTGAACTCACGACACCACTTGAAAACGTTCTGTTCATGACTCCTTCGCCATAAACCCCTTCGATCCGTGAAAAAATTTCTGTCGGCGTTTTACCCTCTGCGACAAGGAACCGGATGACGGAGCACCCTCACACTTGGCTGGATTTTTTATCGACATGGTTCACACAAACAGTCACCACGAAGGGAGTTTTGATACTACCAAGGTCATTCAGTGCTCGTTGTGTTCAGGAGGACCTCCTATATCACGCAGTGTGACCAACATTGGAAACAAAAATTTCCCCCGCACGTACGGGCCTCAGTACTCTTACTTTCTGGACGTGCCTCGTAACTTCAAACGAAAATTGAAATTTGTGAGATGTTGGATCTATTTTGGTGATACATCGCTTGCTTTAGACCTGTATAAATATTTTATATTAAGTTCTTGTAGACTTTGTAAGTAAATGCTGGTCAAATCGTGTTACGAACAATTGTATCATCTGATTCGGATTTGTTTTGCATCTTTTGCAACTATTCAGTAACTTCTATGTTTATATAAAATAATTTCATCGTATTTTAATAGCAAACTTATAAATGCATCAACATTTTATGGCATGTGATATACGTGTGTGATACTTGGATGTACCTCTAAAGTTATTGAACGGAGAAGAGGGTTTTGGTTTCGACTGCACCTATGAAAGGAAAATGTTCATTTTCACTTGTATTATTTTGCGGATATGGCGGGCCATTTCCCCATCTGTAGGTTACTAGTAGGATAGGAGAGGTTGTTGAAGTAAACTGCTGTTTTACTTGGAAATCCATGATGTAATTCGATGGAATAAGGACGTGTAATTAAGAAAATCGAAACTTCTACAATTAAGATATGCTCCAACACAATGCAGTGCAGTGTGTTGCCCCCATTTTTAAGTTTTGACTGTATTGCTATCTGGTTGTTATAAACGTACTTCTATGTAACTAAGAGTTCAACTCGTTTTAAAATACGTAGTGTATCCCCTTCAAAAGACTCAACATTCTAAGCATATTGTCGATGTCGTCAAATCGTCATTGTTTTGTATAGCATTTTCTTTTACTCGTCATAAATTAAGAGTTGAATTAAGTTGACGTTTCGCCTGAATCGTTTTCTCTCCTTATTGTATTGCACGATAATCCTCTTTGCTGAGGTCAATATATGTTTGTAAAAACAACCTCACGAATGTACTACGATGAAAGACTACGTCTATGAAGAAAGATCTTGAAAGATCCACCTATATTCGAATGATTCCAAATTTCGGTGTTTCACTGTACATATATGTTCTGCTCGTAAGTTAAATATTCTTTGATGACGAATGCTAGCGGATTGATTGTGTTAACCCTTGCTTTAATAAATAATTCTTTTCAAGTTCGTTTGGGGGCCAACTGAGTTGATTGTCTACATCAACGCCCTTTTTGAAGTGTCTCGCTAAACCGTAATTGAAAATGCTTTGTCGAACGTTTGTACCAGATTTGTTGAATTGTGTAAACAAGACTCCTGAAACTGGATTTCAGTGATTATGGGAAAATAAACTGTGGGAAACTAATGGAAGTTGTTTTTTGTTAAATTTTTAATGACACCAATATAATTTAATGTAAAAATTAGTCTCCTTGGACTCTATAGCATCAATCTTCAGACGTCCTTATTTTTTCTACTAACTAAGAATTTGTAGGTAACTTATATACTAGATAGTGATGATCTTGATTTTTACAATCAGACAGAATTCGCTATTCCAAATCTGATGTTAGAAGCAGGAGCGTAGCGTGGCTCTGGAGTGAAGGGTACCACACTCGAACCCCCCCCCCCCCCCCCCCCCTCCCCTCCAAAGTCTCCCACTAAACAAAAATGGAAAAGTAAAGCTTAGCAAGCTGTATCTGCAAGGGAATCTTATATTGACCATCCAACATTAATTAGGAACTAAAAATTCCCCCATGCAAATAGATGCTACCACTAAGAAGTAAAGTAAACCATTCCAGGTTGGGGCTTTTCGTCCAACTGCCTTGGGCATCGCAGACGTCATCAGCTGTCTCCAAATGGAGGATCAGAATTCGATCTGATTTCGAGAGGGGTTCGCCGTAAAGAAACGTGAAAATTACTTGGACGTCTGACCCTTAACTTGGGCGGTCACCCTTCCAAGTACTTACCACGCTCGACGTTGCTCAACTTCGCTAATCGCATGAGAAACGGTTCATTGCAACGCCTAACCCCTACGTTTGCTACCACTAAGATTCCCACGCAGTAACTAGGACTTGCTAACGTGGAGTTGACTGCTTGCAAGTCCTCCCTGTCCACCCCAACCAAGGAGAACTGGCTATACCTACCTATTCTAAAAATAAAAAAAAGGTAGGTACAGGTGAACTAGTAAGAATAATAATTCTAGAATGATAACTCTTTGCAAGGTGTATGTAAAAGTCATAATTGATTGCAAGAGATGACTAGAAATTTATTTGTAAATACAAGTAATGATATCTGTCAACTTTTTTCGAGAAATTTATCGATTATGAGATCATTGAAATTTGATGACGGAGCAGATTTGAGTTTTGCTACTAGATATTTCTCAATAGATACTAAAGAGAGATCAGACAACCATTGTTATCCTTGTGTTCTTGCCCATCTCAGATGCGTTTCAGGGCAGAAAATGAACGTTATACAGACGCAGTGGTGCTTGGAATAGTCAAAATGAGTTTTGCTAAGCTGAAAAATGTTACTTACGATTACATTCCTTCACAAATGCTGTCAGATTCGGTACCGGAGATGTTGCAAGGGTCCAACCTGATCATGCTGTAATTCTGTTCAAAATTACTGAACAAGCGACGAACTATTGGAATATTCACGCAACAACTCTAGATTCTTGATGTACTCAGAACAAACAAATGAGCGTAAAATGGCGAGACAATTTGAGACCATGGAGGTACCTACCTGAACAAAAACGTATAAAATCACTAATCACAGAAAGAATCTATAAGCTTCCAACTCCTGAAACCATTGATATAGAAGCCTTGATAGCATTGGGCTCAAATTCTGCGGTGATGCTACACAAACACATGAAATAGAGATGAGGCAACACACTCATAGAAGCACCCGGCAAATGACCTTTCATCACTGCAGTCGAGGAGCAGTACCCTTAACCCTCACCACTACTTGTGCTTACTTCTGCTTCGATCGATGCTGTTCAATCATCTATCGATCGGTTTGAACATCAATTCAGACAAAAATTCATCGATCTGTAATTCGAATCTACCACGAATAATCTATAGAACTAACTTAATCGAATCCATTAAAATCTGCCTGAATTCAAGTTTTCGGCTTATATTCTTTAAGTTACCTACACCAACCTATTTATTCTTTTCGTCAAGGGTACCAGCGCTACCCACAGTACCCCTGAATCTGTGCCCCATATGTAGGTCTAAAAAAATTGGATATTATATAAAAGAATTTTTTAAATGAAAGATTTCATTTGAAGAATTTAGAAACCAATAGCAAAGAAGAACCTACAGTAGTTATTATTATTTTATTTATTTGTTTTTCTTTCATTTTCAAAGTTACGGCAAGTAGTAGCGTCACAAAGTGCTGGGAAAGTCCCATCTTGGTGGGAGAGGCGCAACTCCAACTTTTCTTAAGCTAGCTCAGTTGATTTGAAGAATCATAGGATGGAATTTAGTATAATTTAAAATCATAAAACATACCTACACATACCCATGAAACATTCTCCATGTCGAAATCAGGGTTATGATAGCCATAGCTGACTAGAGGTGTTTGTTCTGGAATTTCGAACAATTGAAACTGAATGAAGGTGATATACAGATAGGAAATGTAGTATGATTGTGAATGTTATCTTTAAAACCAAAGCGAGGGAGGAGCTGAAAACGGGATACCACACAGAATTTAAGGGTGGAATTCATAGACAAAGCCTGAGTGTGTGCGTTCACTCGCACTCACCTAAATGGAGGGCCACCCTCCACTCACCTGTTCAAATTCATAGTTGAGTGGGGTGGTGCACTCAACAGTTAGGGGCACACAGATTACACCAGTTTGACAGTGCACTAATGGGACACTCAACGCTTTTTCAACTTAAGTTGGCAGCCCTGACAGTATGTTGTAGGGGAAGTTTACCTGGTTTGAGGGAAAAGGGACGGGAAAATTCCTCACACTCTGCTCAACAGCTGCTGATCTACTTTTCCCAAACACCCACTGGAGGGTGTTGGTACGTTTCACTACTCATTCCCACGCCAGAAATCCGACTTTTATTAGGTATGTAAGGATGTCACACATAATTGTAGGGAGGGGGGTACACAGAAACATTTGATCTACCAACTCAAAACATAATATACCAACTACAGAGGCTCAACTCAACAGTAAACTGTTGAGAGTAACGTGTTTGCAGTATCTGTAACTATGAACGCTACCTACTTTTTCCCATTTTCCAAATTCATTTCCGAAATGCCCTTGCCACTCATTTTCAAACCAAGCTGATGAAGAAAACGCCAAGCCTTAGTAAAAAATTCTTTCTTAGTATGAAAACTGATTTCCAGACACTCCTAACAAATTTCCGATTCGTATGATTGGCATACAATTTCAATCCTATTTAAACATCTGGAATACCTATTCAAGATGTTGTCGGACTATGAGAATATCCATATTCTCAATGAAACGGTAATTCCACAGAGTGACCTCAAAAATCATCATTTTATTGGTGTCATGCTCCAAAGTTTTGTCCAAGTCTTTGGTACAAACTAAATCACTCGCAGCGATGTTGTGGAAACCCATTTCAAAATGGAAGTTAGTGGAAAAACGTTGTCTATTTCCACAAAAAATAAAGAGTTACAATGTTAATCAATTTCGATGATTAGGCCATCATCAGTAGCAAGCAATAACTTAAGACACAGAAAGGACACAGCTTTTATAGTCACAGGTGAAGGGATATTGAATCCCATTGGTCAAGAGAAAGGAAAGGGGGCAGGAGGTGCAAGCAAAGTGAAGGGGGATTATAGCTAATCAGATGAAGTGAAAGGAGGGGAAGAATTACTGGTTTCAACAGTTTGAAGGGATAATTCCAAGCTTTACAGAAATGGAATTATCAGTGGTGAAATATATTGAAGGATATCCTCATTTAATCATTTACCAGATCTGTCACTTTTGATAAGTTCGAATTTTTCAAGTACATTCAACATACCTCCCTTTGGACAAAAATGAAGAAATTCTACAAACTGTCTATCCGTCAAATCGAAATTGTAACTATGATTGGATTCCTTAAGATGTTTCGAAAATGTAGACTTACCCTTGTTTTCCTTGAAATCCTCCTGATGCTCGTCTATTCTATCCCTGAATTTCCTATCAGTTTGACCGCAATATTCGTAGCCACGAGAACATTTTAGTTTATAAACCCCACTTTTATCCTGAACATTGGTTTTGTCCTTAACAGATCCTAGTAATGCTTGAAGACTGTTTTTAGTTTTAAAACCTACTTTGTAACCTCTCGATGATAGAATTTTGCCGATTTTATCAGAAATTTTCCCATAATAAGGTATACTTATTCATTGCTTTTCCCCTAAATTTACATCTTCCCGAGCCAGATTGGAAACTTTTTCCCTACTCTTTTTCCTTAGAACCTTATCCCATATGGTATCAACGAGATCTCCTGTGACCTGTCCTTCACCTGTGACTATAAAAGCTGTTTCCTTTCTAATGTGTCTTCAGTTATTGTTAGTTACTGATGATGACCTAACCGTCGAAATCGATTTAACATTATAACTCTTTATTTTTCGTGGAAATAAACAACGATTTGGCTTGGCCAACTGTTCTAGGCTACTTTGAAGAACTAAACAGAGGCTATCACATAAGCCACGAATAGCAGGATTGCCTTCTGGATGTATCTGAAAGCCACTCACTGTTCTCACATTGATGTTTTCACAACAATGTGTATAGATCTGGAAACCAGGAAGAAAGGCCCTTATCACAGGTATTTTGTCTGAGAGGGGGTTTAATTTTAGTTTTAAAATTAATAAAATATGCAAGATGTTAGTGCAAGCACTTATGCTACCTAATACGATAAGCCGATCTCTCATTCTCACCCTCAACAACTCTAGGATGTAAGCCTGACATCTTGGTTTCCAAATAAATTAGACTTTCGGAAGAACAAAGAAAGAAATACATTATGTTAAACAATATATATATTTGTAATAATAAACAACACTTTGCTTAACGACATGTTTTGTACTATGTCTTTACACGCGAGAGCAAAAAATGACGTCTTCAAACAATATTACCAAGAGTGAACACTTGGAAACCTAACAAGTTTGATCAATAATTCAGTACATAACACGGAAGCGGTTCGAGGAGTCCAACATTTCCAAGTAAATTACCAATCCACATAATTTTGGATGGAGTTTATCGACATGGAAACAACAGTGGCAAATGTAGATAAGTAGTAATCAAAGCCAGCACCATCAAGAGCAATCGAAAATCATATTACAATCAGCATTAAATAGGGTATTATCCCCTAACATCTTAGTTGTTTCGCCAGAACATCAACAAACTTTCAAACTTGTTGATTTAATTGCCTTAAAAAGACTGGACATTCGAACCGCCCATGGGAACAAATAAACATCAATGCTCAACCTTTCCCTAACCTTATAAATAACAAATTAATTTGTATATCTTAGAAAATATATTGCTAATCTGAAAATCAGTGAGGTATCTCTCAGTAACGCGGATATGCCAACAACCCCGTAAGGTCGTGGGAGAAGCGATTGACGCACAAATTACAAGTACATATTGTGTCATTACATGAATAAGTTCGTATTAACAATTTATGTACCAATTCAATACCTATCTGTCGCTTGAGCGCACAGAAACAATTGCAAACACCTATCAATTAGTCTAAACTTGTTTTAAAATATTTTAAACGAATAAATACATCAATCGATGAGTTGTCTTCTATTAAAATGCATGAACGACGATAATTTTAAATTGGAAGAACCGCACCAGCAGTGTACAGAAAAACATCGAAACATTCACTTCCAAAACACATTAAAAACCGTGACATAGTATAATTGGTACGAAACATTCAAGATCTGGTAAATGCAGAAAGTTGAGCAGTATGGTCGATGATTGGTCTAGTTTATAGTTTATAAATCGGATTCCGTAATGATATGCTAGTGTGTCAAAGTCAGCTTTGTGCATCCTTTAGTACTTATACGATTGGTCAAGCGAATTGCACAGTATTTCTTGAATTCATATTAAAATTATATGCGTATGTAAAAATTGTGGAACACTGTGATGATATCGAAGGCACGACTTCAAAACTTGCGTTGAATTAAGAAATTAATAAATGGCTTTCTCAAACACACAACCTTTGTCTTAGTCCTCGAGATGAACTCTGCTTAAATTTGACAGCGTTAGAATATTGTTGACTGTATAGGAAACCGTGTTTCACAATGAATGGCTAGTGCAAGACTATTTCGAGGATAAAGTAACAATTTCGTTGTAACTAAAAATATAATAGAAGTATGGACAATTGGAAGCAATCAGTCTAAATGTGACTAAAACTTCAATTTATACCGCAGCAGAATAACGAAATTGTTGAGTTTAAAACAGGAATATCTGTCCAGAAAAATATAAAACTGAAGACTGCGATCGTTACAAACCACAACACGATCAGCAAATTTTGAAGTATATTACCCATGTATCTGCACTAAGGTGGTCTAAAAACTAAGTTTTATCCTCCGCACAGCATTCTTTTTGAATCATCATGCAACTGCCTCCTAACATTCTGACCTAAATATTTCCTTGATTTACGAAATATCGCATCAATTCAAAATTTCACCTTGGGTTCATTTTGAGTTGCTAGGCGTGGCTTGTAGCTTCTTGAAATCTAAAAAGAGGGTCCTCATGTCTGTTAGCGCCTCTTCAATGTCTTTTGCGAATTTGCTAGAGTTCTGTAATAAAAAATAATTTATTGTGTACCACTTGCCTAGTAATGAAATGTTATAATTTTCTAACAAAATAATGTCGGGGAGGAGTGTCCCATCATACTTGGGAGTTGGGATACATTTAAAAACGTTGCAACCATTATTACACAATGGTTTATAAGTTCTGCGTTAGAACACAGATCATTGGTCTATAATTATTAAACCCCGTTTGTAATATATGATTAGAACACGGCACATCGTGCCTCCGGGAAGGGTTCCCACTTTTTCAGTTCCAGGACTCCGCAATTGTATGCTAAGATATTTAAAAAAATCATCCCATGTTGATTTTTTTCCCAGTTAAAGTTCTAGCCCGTAGGGAGGAGAGCAAACCTATGAAGTTTGTAATGGACTTAGACGCCCCGGAGGTGCAATGGGGGCCTAAATCCACACTCATAGATAGAGAGGGGTGTGACAGTACCATAAGAGATACAACTCGTACTAATAGAATATATGCTACGTTCGGAGAGGATAGATTTTCCAGTTCTAGGATCACCCATCCATCGCCAAACGCAGGGTTTCGAAAACACGGGAAAAAGCGCCCGACGCCCGTTGGGAAACAACGGAGCGACGGCAGCGCATTCCCTTGGATCTCGCGGGAAGTCACACTCCCCCCCCCCCCCCTTAAAAAACATACTTGATTGAAGAGCAAGTATGTAAACTAGGTGGAATAGTTTACTGGTTGAGAACTGATGCTCACTTATAAATAGCTGCATTGGCGATTGAGGATAAAAAGGTGAAATTAAAACAGGATGGATTGTCAATGAATCTTCATATGAAGTATTCATTAGGTAGTTAACCCCCAATCAAAGATTGGAACAATCGGGAATAATATAACTTGCTCAACCAGGAGACGTACAGTAGGGAGCTGCCCACTTTGGGGACTTAAAAAAATGGGAACTATGCCCTGGGGAATTAACTTGCTCAACTTTGGAGACTTACAGTGGAAGGTGCCTACTATGGGGACTTATGAAATAGGGAACGATGCCCTGGGTTCGGGAACAATGCCCTTGAAAATTAAGTATGTTAAATAGAAATAATATGAGGGGATAAATTGAGAAATTAATAATCAAGAACCAATGAAAGTATTCATGTATCCAAGGGAGTATAATGGGTATTCCTTCTGGAAACCAGGGCCATGTTTCTTCTGAAACATTAACGCCCCAAAAATAGTGGATCGGATTACTAGGCGTCAGCCGTGCATAATCCTAACCACGCTCTGCTACCATGTAATGGACTTAGATGCCCCGGAGGTGCAATGGGGGCCAAAATCCACACTCATAGATAGAGAGGGGTGTTACTGTACCATAAGAGATACAACACGTACTAATAGCATATATACTACGTTCGGAGAGGATAGGTTTTCCAGTTCTAGGATCACCCATCCATCGCCAAACGCAGGCTTTCGAAAACACGGGAAAAAGCGCCCGACGCCCATTGGGAAACAACGGAGCGACGGAAGCGCATTCCCTTGGATCTCGAGGGAACTGTCACACTCCCCCCCTTAAAAAGCATACTTGATTGAAGAGCAAGTATGTAAACTAGGTGGAATAGTTTACTGGTTGAGAACTGATGCTCACTAGTAAATAGCTGTATTGGCATTGAGGATAAAAAGGTTAAATTAAAACAGGATGGATTGTCAATGAATCTTCATATGAAGTATTCATTAGTTAGTTAACCCACAATCTAAGATTGGAACAATCGGGAATAATATAACTTGCTCAACCAGGAGACGTACAGTAGGGAGCTGCCCACTTTGGGGACTTAAAAAAATGGGAACTATGCCCTGGGGAATTAACTTGCTCAACTTTGGAGACTTTCAGTGGAAGGTGCCCACTATGGGGACTTATGAAATAGGGAAGGATGCCCTGGGTTTGGGAACAATGTCCTTGAAAATTAAGTATGTTAAATAGAAATAATATGAGGGGATAAATTGAGAAATTAATAATCAAGAACCAATGAAAGTATTCATGTATCCAAGGGAGTATAATGGGTATTCCTTCTGGAAACCAGGGCCATGTTTCTTCTGAAACATTAACGCCCCAAAAATAGTGGATCGGATTACTAGGCGTCAGCCGTGCATAATCCTAACCACGCTCTGCTACCATGTAATGGACTTAGATGCCCCGGAGGTGCAATGGGGGCCAAAATCCACACTCATAGATAGAGAGGGGTGTTACTGTACCATAAGAGATACAACACGTACTAATAGCATATATACTACGTTCGGAGAGGATAGGTTTTCCAGTTCTAGGATCACCCATCCATCGCCAAACGCAGGCTTTCGAAAACACGGGAAAAAGCGCCCGACGCCCATTGGGAAACAACGGAGCGACGGAAGCGCATTCCCTTGGATCTCGAGGGAACTGTCACACTCCCCCCCTTAAAAAGCATACTTGATTGAAGAGCAAGTATGTAAACTAGGTGGAATAGTTTACTGGTTGAGAACTGATGCTCACTAGTAAATAGCTGTATTGGCATTGAGGATAAAAAGGTTAAATTAAAACAGGATGGATTGTCAATGAATCTTCATATGAAGTATTCATTAGGTAGTTAACCCCCAATCAAAGATTGGAACAATCGGGAATAATATAACTTGCTCAACCAGGAGACGTACAGTAGGGAGCTGCCCACTTTGGGGACTCACGAAAATGGGAACTATGCCCTGGGGAATTAACTTGCTCAACTTTGGAGACTTACAGTGGAAGGTGCCTACTATGGGGACTTATGAAATAGGGAACGATGCCCTGGGTTCGGGAACAATGCCCTTGAAAATTAAGTATGTTAAATAGAAATAATATGAGGGGATAAATTGAGAAATTAATAATCAAGAACCAATGAAAGTATTCATGTATCCAAGGGAGTATAATGGGTATTCCTTCTGGAAACCAGGGCCATGTTTCTTCTGAAACATTAACGCCCCAAAAATAGTGGATCGGATTACTAGGCGTCAGCCGTGCATAATCCTAACCACGCTCTGCTACCATGTAATGGACTTAGATGCCCCGGAGGTGCAATGGGGGCCAAAATCCACACTCATAGATAGAGAGGGGTGTTACTGTACCATAAGAGATACAACACGTACTAATAGCATATATACTACGTTCGGAGAGGATAGGTTTTCCAGTTCTAGGATCACCCATCCATCGCCAAACGCAGGCTTTCGAAAACACGGGAAAAAGCGTCCGACGCCCGTTGGAAACAACAGAGCGATGGCAGCGCATTCCCTTGGATCTCGCGGGAACTGTCACAAGTTACAGCTACCTGGGTGGTTTCTTTGATTCGTTGGTATGATATCTATGAATTATTATTAAACCCCATATATAGTAAACCTGTATTTAGATAGCCCTTTACCAAAGAACACTGGTCCAAAACAAATTACCTACCAAACTGAGTCTAAGGTGCTTTATCGAAATATAACTGGACGATACCACCTACCAAAAGAAAAATCTACACTGCATGCAGATACAGGAGATATTTAAGCTCACTCAGCTGATCTGGAGGTAGTCCGTCATTTCATTAATCTGTTCTTGTCCGAGAGAGGCTGCCTATCACTTTTCAGCGGCCTAAGGTGAACAGGATAGATTTGATTGAACTCACTCGGCTAATGAGGAAGTAACCTGGCACTTCATTCGTCTCTTAGGTAATCTTCCAGAAAGGCTTTCCGTCAGTTTTCAACGTCCTTGAGTGAACAAGAGATTTTAGCACACTCAGCTGATCTGTATGGAGCCCATCATTTCATTTGTACCTTATCTCAGAGAGGGTGCCTATAAATTATTTTCAAAGTCCTAGGGTGATGATTTAAGCTAATTCAGCTGATCAGAATGTAGCCCAGCATTTCATTTGTCTCTTGCTGTCCCCAAATGGCTCTCGGTCAATTTTCAATGTCCTTGGATGAACAAGAGAGATTTTAGCACGCTCAGCTAATCAGGATGGAGCCTGTTATTTCATTAATTTGTTGTTGTCCCAGAGGGCAACAGGAGTAGAAGAAATGGAGAGATTTAAGCTCACTCAGCTGAGCCCACTAGTTTGCCTTAATGGGCAAATATATACCCTTTACACTACCATTTAGTGAAAATCGGAAGTCTCTAGGTGGCCTGGGGGCAGGGGTCTGGATGGAACGGACGGACATACAGAATCATGCTCGTATAAGCATCTCCAAACAAAACTTTGGTTACACTAAAAAGTTTTTTGAAAATTTGAGAAATATCTGGCAACTTATTCATAAGATAATAAAGATTCGAAGTTTTAAAAATGCCAACCGTTTCTGGGCAGCTTTTGTTGCTGGAGACGTGGAAAAATATTATGTCCTCGCCGGCAATGATGTAAGAGACACCGTATCCGTCATCCGCGACAGGTCCGAACCCACCACCAGCCGAAATGCACTGGGGGTATTTTTTCAGATCGAATTCAGAGCTCTGTCCGTGAGGCGTCTGGGACGTGCTTAGCCTCCATGGCTCGCTTAGGACTTCCTGAAACAAGAAAATAACAACATTAGCCAGATAAACTATTATGTATAAATAAATATATATATAATATAATATAATTCCTCGCCACTTGAAATTATGAGTTGTGCAACATGATAAGATAAGAAGGTTCTTGAATTTTTCACGAACAACCTCAAACTGAGAATTTTATGAGCAAATTTTTCTTTCACAAAAAAAGTAATTTGATATAAATATGTATTTCAGCTCTTTTAGTCATTTTAATGAAATTTGAGCGCAGTTTTTGTACATAAACATTTTCTTTTTTAACCATAACTAATATTTATGGTAAGAACACTTTATGAAAATAAACTGAAAATTGAAGATAAAGAACCATAAAATTGTTGGTAACGTTACAAAAAAATAGGCCTTTCCGTTTTCAATTTCATTTTTTTCGTTCTATTCCAATGTTTCTCAGGAACTGAGGATTTTACAGGGAATGAGAGATTAAACTTGATAACAAATATTGAGGGGTAACACTGTTTGCGTCCTTATGTCATACGCCTGCTCCTAGGTAAATCTCGTTGAATCCAGCATATGATATGATAGATGATAATACACAAAAACTGATCACATGCATGAACAATGCTTTCAACTTTGCTTGTCCAGCCAAGGTGGTCAGATCTAAGAATAAACCGTATTGGTGTTTAGAGCTGAAAAACCTGAGGACACGATGCCGCAGGTTACAGAGAAGATCTGAGAGAACTAAGACAGACTCAGATAAGGAATTATATAGACAATGCAGAAGCGAATATCGCACTCTGCTTAACCAAAAACAACGGAGTAGCTGGAGGAACTTCTGTGGAGAAATTGAATCCACAGAGGAGACAGCGAGGATATTTAAAGTGATTCAGGGTGATACCACACCCAGACTTGGATTGCTTGTGGGTCCTGGAGGTGTAAGGATGAATAGTGAAAAGGAGACATTAGATCTCCTAGCATCCACGCACTTTCCGGGATCATCGGGGATATCTGACCACGATGTTGCAATTACCAGCACATCTCTGGTAGAAGATCTGGATGAGGAAACACTGAATATTGTCATCAACGAGGAAAAACTGAGATGGGCGGTGGACTCCATGAAGCCGTACAAAGCGTGTGGCATTGATGGGATCTACGCAGCCTGCCTTCAGAAAGCATTTGTAGAACTAAAGAGACATCTCATTTTACTCTTCAAGGGTATGCTGAGATGGAATCTCATTCCTGGGATTTTAAGCGAGATTAGGGTACTCTATTTACCCAAACCCAGCAGAATGGATTACACGGACCCAAAGTCACTCAGACCTATAAGTCTGTGCTCCATCCTGATTAAGATTCTAGAAAAACTAATTGATAGATATATAAGGGACACCAAACTCTCCGTGTCCCCATTACATCCAAACCAATATGCCTACTTACAAGGCAAATCTGTAGACGGAGCGCTACATAACCTTGTAGGAAGGATAGAGAATAACGCATTCAAGAAGGGATGCGCTACAGGACTATTTTTTGATATCGGGGGCGCCTTCGACAATCTCTCATGGGATGCAATAGACAAGGCGTTACTTGGCAGAGGTGTGGAGACACAAATTGCACGATGGTGCAGAAATTATCTCTCACAAAGGAAAATCACTAGTTCCTTAGGTAATACCACAGCTAAATATAATGTTAGCAGAGGCACACCGCAGGGGGGGCTATTTCACCGCTCCTGTGGTGCCTTGTTGTTGATGAGCTCCTGCGTGCGCTGTCAGACACAGGGCTCCATACCCAGTTTTTTGCAGATGACGGGGTGGTGCTCATAGAGGGTAACGACCCCGTAGAAATAAAGAATAATGTTAATCATGCTTTGGCTATTATTGAGACGTGGTGTGCAGACAAGGGACTTTTCATTAATCCAAATAAGATAGACCTTGTCATGTTCACTAGGAAAAGAAGAAACCCACATATTGGACAAATAGTCTATATGGGTCAGAATCTCACAACAAAAGAACAAACTAAGTATCTAGGAGTCATTCTGGACAGGAAACTGACCTGGAAACCACACATTGAGTGGAAGTACAGGAAAGCCCTCAACAGCCTCTTCTGTGTACGCAGAGCTGTGGGCAAGACCTGGGGATTCACTCCTAAAGTAATGTTATGGATAAACAGGGCTATCATACTGCCGAGATTGCTATTCAGAGTACTGGTGTGGTGGCCTGGAATCAAGGGGGGAAGCACACTGAACAAGCTAGACAGAATCATCTGTCTGCTAGTGACGGGTGCTTTCCGGACAACTCCTACTAGGAGCCTACAGATAATTTTGGGTCTTGCACCCATAAGCACAATAGCAATGGTACAGTCAATGCATACTACCAATAGGCTTATGAGAACGAGAGAGTGGATACATAATTACCACACACTAACTCATAACAGACAATCAAGCCATACCCTTATAGCACCAGCTACACTAGGGTATATTCCAGAAATGAAAATGCCACATGATGAGCTTGGGAAAACCTACCTATGGAAGGATCCTACCAAGTACGTCATTGGCAACAGAGAAAACTGGGACAGGATAGTCCCTAGAACTCAAAGAACTCGTCTGTCATGCTTCACAGACGGCTCCAGAGTCGTATCTGAGAGCGGGACTAGAACAGGGGCTGGAGTGTACATACCTGATCTGGACATAGCTGAGTGCTACACTCTGGATGCACATACCACTGTATTCCAGAGTGAGCTATACGCCATTATCAGGTGTGCAGACAGCTTAATAGAAAACAATACAAGAGGTAGACAAATAGTCATACACACAGATAGCCAGGCTTGCATCAAAGCGCTGATGAGCCCGGTTACTACCTCAACAATGATTAAAGAGGCTAAAGACAAACTGACCACGCTTGGCACCCGGTTGGATAACAGAGTGTATGTAAATTGGGTGCCAGGTCATGAAGGTCATACAGAAAACGAAGAGGCGGATCGCTTGGCCAGGCAGGGGTCGGCTAGAAACTACTATGGACCGACCCCAGCCTTGGGTATAACACGCAATGCGTGTAAAGCCAAGGCAAATACCTGGATCAGCAGAGATCTAAATGAGCTATGGAGAAAAGAGAGCAACAGATATAGACAATCTAGGATGTGTATATCTGGCTACGAAAAGAGTAGTTCAGACTGGATTATAACACTTCCTAGAAAGCAAATGAGGAAACTAATAGGGGTCCTCACAGGGCACTTCAGCTTTAAGAGGACCCTTTTCATCATTTCTAAGGTTTCTTCACCACTCTGCGAGTGTGAAAGAGGAGAAGACACAGCTGAACATTTTCTATGCGACTGTGACAGATTCTGGAGATCTAGGCAAGAAGCCCTAGGACACAACACAATCGAAAGGGCCTCACTCAGAGACCTCGATTGGAAACAGATCAAGAAGTTTGTTGAAATGAGCAACAAATTTAGGGACATAGCGCAGCCGTAGAATCCCCAATTTCCTAAGGGGCCCTTTTGGGGAAATATAAGCCATTAGGCCTGAGATTTCTTTCTACGGAAGCCCTATGCAGTCAGTCAGTCAGTCAGTCAGTCGTTGAATCCAGCTCGGTATAATGGAGGTTGTAACGATAACTCTCCTTAATATTGAGATACAAAATGCCATTCTTGCGCCAAAAAATCGAGCTGTCCCAATGAAAGGATGTTTTCCAGCACTTTTCAAGTACATTAAATTGGTCAGCTTTGTGCAAATGTGCTTTATAAAATCACTAAAAATGGCTTGAAAATGTGAAATTTATACTTTTTAGCAGCATTTTAATCATAAGAAATTCATCAACGATGAACAAGAACATTTAAAAAATTGCCATAAGTTATACTGATAAATATACTTGAACTTCATTAATAAATATTAGCTAAAAAATCGATAAAAACTTCAAAAAATCCAAATATTTGTTTTAAATCGCAGAATATTATCTGGTTTTGTTCCCCCGTAAAATTGGTAGTTATTGGACTGACTCAGTGGATTTAATCATCACTTCTAAGTCACCAGTGCATTAGAAAAATTGCAACCACCGATTCCCAACTCCTGAAGGCTGCTTATTAGTACTGTAATATTAGATGTGATTCCTCTACCAGCCCCATTCACCCAACTGGGCTGGTTTTGTATTGTAAACTGTGCCCTCTAGAATAGAAGAGAAATAGAAAAATCTTTGTTGCACTTAGGACGAGGATATCCAATGATATCCAATACCCCCACACCCTCTAAGAATTATCTGATTGCTTGTACGATGTATGTTTACAATCAAATAACAATATTGCTGAACTATTTTCAGGGGCTAAATGTGGAAAAATTGGAACATGACTGAGTATAACACATGAATCCAAGTTTTTAAATATAGTCTCGAGAGGGCTCTTATCTGTAAAATCGTAAATAATTTTTCTATCTGAGGCCTGTCGCTGGTATTAATATTTCTAGGTATTAACTATGAGTGTTTGGTGCAGAAAGGGTTAAGTTAAAAAAATAACTCAACTCATTGCTTCAACAAGAATAGCTTTTAGTTTAGTTATAAGTTCAATATTAGATGTAATTGTAATTAGTTCTAAATTTAATTAGTTTAATACATGGGAGTGAAATTATCCTTTATAATTTAGTACCTGATTAGAATAATAAGATTAAGTTAGTTGAAGTTAATAAAATTCAAAATTTAATGAAAATTCAAGAAATAAAAGGAAAAGAAGTTTTGGACAAGTGGCCAAAACAATGAAAAAGTCATGTCATTTTTGGGAAATAATTGGTTTTCGTAAGAAAAATCATAAAACACCTGGTCCAGGCAAACGGGGTCAAAATGCCTCTCACCGTCCTTTGGGTACGGGGTCAATTCGTCTCGTCCCGCACTTAAGTGAAGTAAAGGAAAATTGGATCCGTACTAAACTTGTTAAGAAGTTGGTAACTGTGGATGAAAATAAGGAATATATAGATTCCCTCCTAATCTAATACTGTTTTTTTCCCATTATTCACGAATTGGGATATACACAACTTCGACTTGGGAGTTTACATTTTAGCGAATTTTCGAAGAAAAAATGAGCTATTTTGATGGCTTCGAAATTTTAAAACTGGGTTTGAAGGGTCGGGGATCTCCTACAAATCCGTTTCATACATCAAAGAACTCAATCCTATACATACATACATGTTTATATACATATATATAGGGTATATTTCCAGACGATAACTCTCCTAAAATACGGAGTAAAAAATTCGTTCCAATGCAGAAAAATCTTAGTGTAAAGACATGTGATAAATTACATTACTGTAACTCACAGTAAGTTGTACTGTAAGCTCACTAAACAATGCACTGGTTCATTCTTGAACCCACCTTAAGGAAAGGAGAATCAACTTCTAAGTACTTGGAGACAACGTAGAGGCAGAAAAGGTGACGGTCGATACCTTTTCCTACCATAGCATTCTGATATCCCAGCTGGTGCTGTCTGCAAGCCGTTTTCAGAAGTTCAACTTTTTCCAGAGTCTGCAATACAGAATACATCGAGAACCAGTTAAATTCTATAACTAGTCAATAAAATACAGTTACATCCAGATCAGAAGGACTAAAGGACATTCTTACAGTTTTCGAAGGATCATTCATAGCATTGACCCATGCAGTTGATTCTATGGTGCAAGGCCTAACTGTTTCGGTCCTACCCTCTCTGTAAAGTCTCGTCATGGAAGCTTCGTAAGTTAAACTGAATTTACCGGCATTCTGAAATACATGAAATTAATCGTTATAAATGTGGCACAGAAACACGTCCGTACAGATGATTCATAAAATGGTATGAATGCAGACCATAAAGTAGGAACTTTGTAGGGACTATTATTCAATGAATCACCAACTTACCCTCCTATAAGCAAGCTGGAGAGCCATTTGCACGTAGGCATCGGGACTGATCCTGCAAGTTTTTATGAAGCCTTTCCCGTAGTTATCATGCATGAAAATCCTCAAGTCAATTTTGTCTATGAGGTCTCTCACAACCTGCAAAATGAAGGAAGATGAACATAGTGGTTAGATGAAATTAATAAATTCTTTGAAATCTAGACACACCAAATTATCTTTAGAGTGGGATAATAAACTATCATTTTAACGAAGAATAAGTAACAGTTGGAGTCTTCGTTTAACGTTTTTTATTGGTGACCTTTCGGTCTTTGACTGTAAGCCTTATTACCCGTGCTGGGGGTGTCTAACGACACTACATGTGTGGCAAACGTGTGGACCCAAGCCCAGGGGCAACCGTGGCCTTCCTAAATGTGCTGCAATCATGCAGGACGGGGTGGGGTTTAGTGGTAGGTGCAGAGTCCTCTTCTCTGTGCCGGGCCAGCGACCATTCTTGGCCTTAAGGGCATCACCCATACTGGTACCGCGGGCGGGTGGGGCCCCAGGCTTCCAGCTCTTCCAGCGTTCGCTGGGCTGGGAAGCTGGTCTAGCCTGCCACTCATTTGAGGATGGATTCATGGGGGTAGTAGGTTTCACGCCCTTGTAGTTCTCCCTTGTCCCTATCCAGGGGGGCGGCGGCTAGAAAGTAGGCCTTGCTGGGGTGTGTTCAAGGTGGAGTTCCCCTGGCCTCAACCAGGCGGAACGCACTAAGAGGCTCTAAGGTCTATGCGATATTCGACGGCAAATCGTAAGCCTTATTAGAGAGTTCCTAAAGACGATTTTTAACGGTACGCCGAAGCTAACAACGTTAGTGAGTATGTTCTGCGCATGCATGCGCGCATTATAATGGCGTGAATTTACGTTTTGGCGCTAAACTAAGACCGTAATAGGCCGGTAAACAACGGTACTCAGTCAAAACGGTCATGAACGTAACGTCTCGCCGTTGAGGTAAAATAACCTCACAGGATGGTAACACTTCCTCGATATCGCCTGTCAACAAAACATTGGATTACACTCATGCCCATGAACAAACTACAATAGTACGTTGTTTGTGCATAAACCTGTGCGTCAAAACCATTCTGCGGAAGATTGAAAATGATTTGCGTTGACTTGGTAAGACCTTTGTAAACGTTTGCCTGTTCGATTTTCCATAGGTAGGTATGTACGTACGGTGATTAAGGTAGGTACCTACAGCACTCATGCCAAACATCCTCTCGAGATCTGTCAGACGATTGGGGTATGATAATCGTCGCAAGAGAACACAAAGAGCAGTAGTGCCAGGCACTTTATATCCCTTGGATCGAACGATTTCCGATACCCCGAGATGTACCAACAACAAATCAATATCAGGTTTCCGAAATCGAAACTGGAGAAGAGCATCTTCTTCCGACATTCCGTCAAGTGAAAATCTTCCAAACTCCTCTGCTAACTGATGAGGAATTCGGGGTCGGCCCTCGTTTTCCACGAAGTTATCCAAAACGAGTATAAACTCTTCGGCGGAGATAAGGCCCACAGAATATAGATGCATGAAGCGATCCACAACAAAATCGTTCTCTTCAAAATAGAAAAAAGTAAAAATAAATAGATATATGAATAGAAAATACAGAAAAATAAAAAATACGAGATTCAAACGGGAAAGAGCAATCAAAACAGTGATCAACAAGGTAAAACTAACGGTGAATGGGAAAATTGGCGTCACTTTTCAATTTTCAACTTAAGTTATGGCCATAACTCTCCATCACCTTAATCCTTCCATGCCGTTATTTTGCGTCCGAGTTAGCTTCAGAGTGATTCGCCCTAGACAAACTGCGTAACGGCACTACCACTAACGGCATACCATTATCAAAAAGCATCCTAGGAACTCTCTATTCATGCGTCTAACAACAAGAATGTCGATTAAGGTAGGTTTTGAGGAAGAGATGTATAGGCTTCTCTTGGGTAGTTGTTTATTTGTTAGCTTAGTACTTTCGCCAATTTGTGACTTTTCAGAGCTTTAGTTTATTATGTATGTAGATAATTTTAGAGTTAATGGGGGTCCTCTTTCATCGAGTGGTTCTAGCAGCAACCAGTTAATTTCGGATGTTATGGTCAATTTGCTGTTATGGAAATTTAGGTTTGTGAAGCCCATTGTTCGAAGAAACGTCGCCAGTAAAAACTTTAAACCAAGACTGGAACTGTTACTTATTCTTCCAAATCGTTTCCATTCAATCCACTATCAGCCAATTAAATATACCATGTAGTTATCAAGCGATAATATCATAATATTTACCAAGTATGATTGCTCAATGGCGGCAAGGCATGAAGGTTTCAGGTCCCACGACAATCTGATGGGTGCTGGAGGTTTGAATTCAGGAGTACCCAGAGTATGTCCAGTTTGACTGTATCTGTTATTGAAAAAAATCAAGCCAAAAGTTGGAAATATCAATGTGGAAATTGCTGCCATTTCAAATATATATATGTCGCAGCCCTATTGTGAAATCAACCGTTTTGTTAAAAGCCTAGGCTTTTTACAATACGCTGTCTTTTCGTAATAAAAACGTTGGAATGACAATCAGCCTGGTATTTTTTAGCCTTTTTGCAAAGAAGCTGGAAGAGCTCAGCCTTTTTGCAAAACCAACCTATTCTATTTGACAAAAAGGCTGAGCGTGATCCGCCTTAGTTTGGTGGTCTGTATGCTCGAAAGCTCGCATCTCAAGAATACATAACATCAAGTAGTCAATCCCTTAGTAAAAATTCAGATTAGTTGGACATATAGGTCAGAATGATGAGTACGTTTTTATTACGAAAAGGCGGCGTATTGTGAAAAGGCTAGGCTTTTTACAGAAAGACTGATTTCACAAAAAGGCTGCTACATATATATCCAACCAAAAAGATCTTTACACAGACTCTATACATAGCTTTATTAACCCGAAATTTAAAGAGGGGAAAAAAGAATTAAATTGTTTATGAACGTCTCTGTAATTTTGTTTCAGACTACTTTTATATCTGGAAAATAATTGAACGTTTTAGAGCACAAACCCTACTGATCCTATTCATTATGCTGATATACATTCATAAAAACACTAAAAGGTACCTACATACTTGAGCACCGTTGACCAGTCAATGCACCGAATTACTCATCAATATTTTCAAGAAATTAGGCACTTTCATCCTAAACCAGGTAACACGCTTATCTCGAATGGTTGGGATGTCCCTATCACTGTTGTATAAGATTTTGGTGAGAAAATCGAATGGATCATGTTTTACTGGATGTACTCTCTCCATTACAACCTAACATGAATAAGTAGGCAACAAGCGACCCTCCTCTCACAACCATAGTAAAGTATGAACTGCTTTTACGTTGTGAAATCAAACAATGACAGAATCACGGAAAAATATTGAAAATATCACGATATATAGCCCTCCCTATCATTAGGTACGAACGTAATTTGCTGACTGAAAATAGATCCCCAGAGAGACCAAATACTTCGATAAAAATCATTGAATTCAGCAAAACTAATACTCCATTAGAAACCGTTCAGGGATAATTTTATCCTCAGCACTTGAACACTCAAAAAACAGACAGAGCGAGTGTGGGTGTGCCAAGACTCGGAACTCCTTTTGTATGGGAATGCGCAATGGACGTGTACAGTTGTCCAGCCACTGAGCGACTGCAGGTAGCACGTCGGGAAAAGGACGATCACGCTTGGCTTTTGAACAGGGCTGAATGGTGTTTTCTGACTGAATTGATCGAGTTAATTGATGAAAAAACGCTCTATTCCTAAGTAACTAACCACAAATTGTAATTGCTACCCTCCCCTCCTAATAAGTAACAGCACAACTGTTCTAACGCCATTACAAAGATGAGATTTGTAGTACTCGTTAGGCGACAAGAAATTATGAATATCTTTGAAATTGAGAAATATACCGTTAAATATAAACTGTTTCAAAGTAATACCAGTTTACAGTATGTGAAAACATATGTAAATATGTAAGTTTCATACTTATCATATCAAGTTACATACTTAATCTATATGAATAACAAGTTACACATATTACTGCACAACACATACGAAAAAATAATATTAATGAACAATGAAAATAGTGCAATTAGATTTAAAAATAATATGCTCACAAAATATGTGCAACAAATTTGGAAAATGTGCAAAGCGAGCTTAGGACAGTAATAGCACTAATTGAGAAGTGCTGATGTAGAAATAACATAAGCGCATTAAATAAAAGATTTGTGAAGCAGAAGCCAGAGTTAAAAAGCAAAATCATGCATTGGGAAACAAAAAGCCTTGTCAACCGTACGTCCTAATATAATAGGTAGGACACAGTAGATAGAAATTATGTTTCCCAAAATAATTTTTGGCCACTATTACGATAATATTAATCTTTTCATTCGTCATGCATATGCTGTATGGAAGTAATACATGCAATGTGAAAATCTTTTATTTATTTTATTTTTAGCATGAATATGCTTTAGCCGTGACCTAACTACCGAAAAATGTCCCACGAGAGTGCAACGAAAGTAGCGCCAATAATTGTGATGATTTCCGCTTACAACCGAGTCGTTGCTAGGGATATGATACTTCGTCGTTTTTCATCCCACAAAATTCGTTGACCATTCGTTCGAAAGCTCTCGATTTATCCAACCATACTATATTAACTACTGCGAAGTGCGTGGCCAACAAGCTGAGTTATGAGCATGGTTATATGAATAATTGTTTACACACAGGTGATCATTCTCAATTATTGATATTGTGAACATGATTGCAACCGCTTGTTAATTTCTGATGATTTCATTGAGCTGGTGTTTCGATTATGTGATTCATAGCAGGTGATCCGAATATTGCGAGAACGGTTAGATTTGTGAAGCGGTGGTTAAATTATTTTAATAGGTAATTTCTATACTTTACACTATAGGAAGCTGTAATTTCGTATGTAGCCTCTTTAGCCTCTTTCTATAATAAAGTGAATGTTTACTCGCGAGTTTCTATTAGGAGATCATCATCTCACAAGAGCTCAATCGTCGTGATCATTTCTATAATAAAGTGAATGTTTACTCGCAAGTTTCTATTAGGAGATCATCATCTCACAAGAGCTCAATGGTCGTGATCATTTCTATAATAAAGTGAGAGCGAGGAGCTAAAACATGATTCCATGTTTTAGGATTGATGGCAGAATGATAAACAGAGTTCAGAGGCCGATGGGGGGTCGGGTTCAGAGAATCGACGAGGAGTGAGTCGTGTACGGCTAAAGCATATTCATGTTTTTTAATTTTAGCCGTCAGGCTCAAAGGAACTGTGGCTTTTTTCAGAACACGTCATTCAATATTTGAACCGAATTAGTTAAATTTACTGATTAGTAGAAATCCCCTTGGGAACAACAAACATTCTTGGTACTACTTGATGGATTCACACCCCACAATATTGATTAATAACACAATGAACAATAAAAAGAAAAGTTTGGACAACAATAATAAAAAATCTAATAAAAATTAAAAACGTTATAAAAATTATGGTCCCTTTACACAGGAAGTATTCAGAGACACCATCATTCGTGTAAAAACTGAACGCATGTTTATATAAATTTGTTGATTAATGCGCTTAAATACATAATATTCATGGGACGTTTTAAACTCGTATGGATTCAAAGGTTTTTGATATAAGAGCGCTTTTTTATTTATTTAAGATATGGATCAAACAAGAGACAGATACTTGTGATACCTACCATCTTTGAAAGCTTAGGTTTTTGAGGAGCTTAGCACAATAAATCTTGGCAATGATTCGAAAAATTCCAGAACCACTATTTTATGGACCAAACCCAATTCACTGAAAAAATTATGATTATTAGAGAGTTTTTGGTGACACTAACGTACCCTTAACATCACCCTAACGTATCCAAGAGTACGTGACCATGAGGGGACGTTAGCAACTACGTTAGAATAGAGAGTTCCTAGTGATCCTTCGGTCTCAATACGGCGTGCGGTAACGAGAAACATGTACCACACCTTGAAGTCACGTCAAATCCTTAACGGATCTAGTTGTAACGCTAAATCCACGGAAGGAGGAAATTATCCCTAGGAGGTTATTTGAGTCCATGGAAGGAGGTTATTTTAGACAATTACGTTTTTTCCGTATTGCGATCCGTTAACGTATCTGTACGGAAGGATGCATCACCGTAATTCATTGCGTCAGAGTTACGGCGCCGGATTGTCGATACCGCACGACGTATTGTGTTTTACGGATCTACTAGGAACTCTCTAATGGCTCATTTAACGTCACCCGTTTGGGGACCTAAAGGCACACGACACCAGCCTAATCTTCCTGTGTATGTAACTGGGCACTTCAGAATTACTCGAATACCGGTGAAGAAAATAATTAATTTTTTCTTTTCTAAAGCCTCATTACCAACTAATTACGTTGATGTAGCGGGTAGGTTTTTGAACTCCTCAAACTTGGTTATTTTACGTTTCAAGTCGCGTAGAAACCGAATGTGCCATCTAAAGTCCGACTCCGCTGTCTAGCTTTACTAGCCTTCAACTCGATCGAAAAAAAAACTCGTTCTTTTGCGCACAGGCTCTATTTGGTCGATTAGAGCCTTGTTTTTATGATTATTTTACATATTTTAAACGAGAAACCTGAGTTTTAAGACACTACTTCTTCGCAGTATTCTTAGTTTGCCTGATCTCTCAGCTGTTTTCTCGTGATTGCGTGAAGTGCTGCCTCCACTGATGATTATCAGGTAAAATCCTGGTTCATTGTCATAGAGATAAATACTTTTCCATACTTGTTGTTCATACCCAACGGAAAACCCATAAACATGAAGCTCGTAACGACTAATGACCGTTAATCGCAACTAAACCGAGGTGTTCCCCATTTGAGGTTTACTACCTTTGCGTTGAATCCATGCCCTGTTTACGAATTGAAAACTAAAAATAGAAATTAGCCCATATTTGTACTGAAACTAACATGGAATTCGAATTCAGGATTGAAAATTGGCGTTTCATATTGAAATGAAGAATTGATTAGTCAACCAGTGGACAACAAGACAGCTGGGGGGGAAATATCATGTTGCCCAACCACCGTTAACGTGACATCAAAATTAAGGCCACCGTTCTCCCGGTTCCATTTTGGTTAGCATCTTCATTTGCTCCCTCAAGACTAAGGTAACGGGTGACGTTAAGTTGAAGTCGCCAAAAACTCTCTACTGAAAAAAATTATGATTATTATCTATTTTTTCTTTCTTTTTCTTTTTTGAGCCTATCTTTGGGCGCATTTGATGGGTTTGAGAAATTTACAGAAGTTTCGAGAAATGAGATGATGTTCTGTGTACTTTTGTTAGTGGATCACCTTTTTAATTCTATTATTCCCTCTTTTTTATAAGTAAATTATTCAAATTTTAGTTTGTGTGCCACTTCTGAATAAAAATGTTACATAACTTTCAAATGTTGTTACATTTTATCTCTGAAATACAATCCACAACTACAATACCAACTTCGGTAAGACAAAACACCGATATTAAACGTTTGAAAGGTTTGTCATTTTTAAAATGATATCTTACTCATTCAGGTCTCCTATTATTACATATTCCCACATGTGTCCCATCACAGGTGCGTCTGCCCTATTATATACATAAATGGATGAGAATAGGCATGTAAATATTCGCAGTACAACAAGAAGTAATTAGGAAAGAAAATATATATATACAATAGTTTGTGAAAAGACGGAAGGTAACTTGTTGTGCAACATGGAAAATACAGTAACGTAACGCTCGTACGGTCTGTGAAACGAGAGAGAGATAAGTACATTGATTTAAATGAAGAAGGAATGCAAGACTACTAGGAGGTGGGAACAGCAGTCACATGCGGCTTGCGGTACAGAAAGGTTATGGGTGCATTGTATTACCGTGGGTCTTTCGCTTCCTCAATAACCACCCATTCCCACAAGTGGGCCATGATCGCGGCGTCAGCCCTATAACATCCAGCATTTGTTTGTTTGAACTCATACCAATTTTCAAAAGAGAAACACAAATAAGATCCAGTTTGTGAAGACACAATATCCGAGGAATTCCCAGATATTATGTTTCCCAGAAGAAACCCGACCTATGGGTCTCAGAAGATCTGGAAACACTCAACATGAACATAAGATAACGAACAAGAACAAAAATATTGTATACTACCAAACGCGTCAATCTGGTATTTTGAGAAAATAACAAGGTGCCTAGTCGTAACTACATGACATTAATTGGGTAAAATGAAAAGTTAAATACCAAGATAAAATAGGATAGAAAGTTCGTTGAGCAAAACGTATGACTGTGGTGAACCTTTAGAGGACTTTTAAAGATAATTAAGGTATTGAAATGACTGGAAAATACTTATTTTTATTAAATTTCTTCACTTTTTAATAATTGATTCTTAACAAACAAAACGCTTTATGACGAAGACATCCTCCTATAGGTGACACGCTTAAAAATCGTGAGGGTAATCAGAGTACGAAACTACATAAACACAGGTTCTAAGTCTACATAGTTACCCAGTAGTATATATTATTTACTTTTTTATTTTTCATTCAATACTCGAGGCTACATTCCTACATTAAATTTAAAATCAATATAAAACATTATTGTGTGGCTTTTACATTATAAATAATGATCATAAATGTTGCCACCAGGCCTTTTGTTCATCTATATCAAATTGTTAAACTATGCCATAGTGAGAGGATATCCAGTCATGCAGTGAAAACTGGAAATGATGCCATTTGGCACAACGAGCCTCTCGTGCTAATACTACATCTGCCTCTAGTGCTTCTTCCGTTACCTACTTCCTCATTTCACCCCTTCTTCTTCCCGATAATTCCAATAATACGTTAAACTAGAGGAAAAAAATCGCGGTAATTCGAATAAGTAATGAATTTCAGCCCCCCTCCCCCCTTTCACCCCCACAAACCCTTAGAAATTCGAAATCATGGTCTATTTACCCTTTCAATTCGAAAAACTCGTTCAATTCAGGAGGGTAAATAAACGATGAATTCGAATTAATGAGGGTTAAGTGGGATTTTGCTCTTATAATGACTCTTGCCCCTTATCGACAATGTTTTGAGAGGAAACTAGCGGGCGATGACGTGTTCTCGGCACTCGTCTCATCGGACAACGCAATTGATGATATTCATCACAAGGTTTCAACTCGAACTAAAATAATGATTTTTTGGTTTATTATTTCAATAATGAACCTTTGTAATCGACTGAGAAACAACATTTTAACCCCCTCAAAATTTGTTGCTTTACGTTTCAAGATGCGTAGAATCCAAAAATCAAATTAAGAAAAAATGTGTCCGTCCACCGTACAAAGCTTTTCTTTGAAATTATTTGACCAAACTTAATGAAATTTGGCTCAAAAATCATACATCGGCCGGGGATGTGCCAGAAACATCGACATCAATTTTTATCCACCCAAAAAAGGTAGAAATTAAGGATGAAATAAGTATTGAAAAATCGTGATCTCGAAAACTTTCAAGGTAGGTCACAGGAATATTTTTTTGGGTCTCATCTATGGACATCGCCCCGAAGAATTGGATGAAACCACCTGTGTCGCTGTGAGTTCATCTGTTCGCTCTTCCTATGGCCTGAATCGTATAATGAATGTTCCCTCACCAAGCAAGCCAGATTAAGGGCGTCACAGCGGATGGCTGGAGCTTTGACGTTGAAAACATTCCATTCTTTCAATGCCTCATCCAAAAGACTAAAAGGAGCGTCATTATCCATGTTAGGAAATATGGTAGACATAGAACTAATGAAATCAGGTAGTGAAACGTCCGTGATACGCCTTATCCCCAGGCCCCTCAACAATATGGGAAATGTGGCTTGATTCCAATGCTGGTCTTCCAAAGGTATGTTGAGAAGTTCCTCATTGGCAGGAAAAAAAATCAACAACAAGGGACCAAATCATAACTGGTGGAACAGCAAAAACCGCCTTGTACCTACGAAGCTCGTATCAGCTGATATAATTCCAATGGAATTTTCGCTTCACTTGACCAGGTTGATTATAACTATTGTCACCTTTACTTCTGAAGCGTAGGTAGGTGATACATGTTGACACCTAATAAATATTAGACTTCGTTTATTAATTAGAGATAGGAGGAGCCACTACAGAAATAATAAATTACGTGTAATAATTTGCAGCGTTTTACAATTGCAAATAGATGGACATAATTTTATCTAAATTGATAAACGTAGGTACATGTATGATTGATTAGGAGTATGTTGTGTGTACAATTTAGTACCTTTAATAAGCCATCACTAATTTTAATTACTTTTAATATGGCGCCCCTAATTCGAAATCTCAATAATTAGAATACCTATCCCACTAATTCGATGTTTTTTCGGCCCCTAGGAGATTAGAATCACCGGAATCCATTGCATTAGTAATAATTATGAGAGGCTTACATACATGGATGGTATTCAACACTAACCTTCATATTTTCTCCGGGACCTTTTATGTTTTGATTGTAAACTTCAATACTAGGGATACCTACCAATCAGGAAAACTAGGGGAAAACTCGGGTTTTCTAACTATTCAAAATATATCTTCCCATCGACTTGATACTGGCAAGCCAAGACGGACTGACGCGACTTGAGGGCTTTGCCAGAGAAGCCCTAGTAAGACTTGCTGAGAGACCAAAGGTGAGGATTAGAAATTAGGGTTTCCCTTTCTCCTTCATACCTCTCCCTCCATGCTTGTGGCTCTTTGGGTCCTCTCTGGTTACTGGACGAAGGATGGACCAGTCCAAAAGAGTGAGACTAAGGGCGGAATTCATAGACGGGAATTGAGTCTGAGTGGGCCCTTAAGTGTATCGATAAGGGAATTCATGCACTCTGTGCGATTCATAGACGTGATTTGAGGGCGACCCTGAGGGTGCACTGAGTGTGCAACCCAAATGCACACTCAACGGGATTCATAAACAAAAAATGGCGTTGAGGTTAGTTTCACCCTCAGCTCAACGGTGTAAAATCCTGAGTGACGGCAGGAGGTCACTTAAGTGCGTCAACTGAACTTTTATTATTATTTTCACGTAGGTATAGGAACTGGTAATATAGTAGAACATACATCGTTTATTTAGTTAGGAGTTTATTCAAAAACTTCATAAGAGTACGCACACATAAGAGTAGGTAGGCTGTTCCTAAACGGTAGTTACGTACATGTTTGATGTGACCAAAAAATCCCATTTGAATGTTATACAATCAACAACAAAATATTTCGCAAACTGTTCCTATTCTGGAAAGAGACAGTCATGGACAACTACGAACCTGAAGGAGCCTAAAATAAATGGAAAGGATTTATAACAACCACCTCTGAAAGTGCTGGTCACTCTTTGATTTTACGCAATACCTACATATCAAGTTTGAAGAGCATGGTTTTCCGATTCATCTTGGTTTGTGTAATGAGTTGGTGGAAGGTACTACCTTCCATTCATCAGGACGTACAATCAATGAGAATTCCAAGAAAATGTGATTGCTTGAAGCTCTCACAAAACCTCACGTCTTCTTTCTTTCCAACAGTCTCATTATAGCTATAACTCTTCTTATGTTCAACTTCATTTCTGTTCTTCAAAACTAACTGGCGGCTCATTGTTTTCTCGTTTTCTCACTTCACTTCCGTCAAAACTCTTTATATAAACACAAATTATCAGCACTTCAACAAACAAGCAACAAGGATTCAATTCAACTTATGGCTGCCCCGATCCAGGCGGGAGGACCAATAACTCTGGTTTTTGTCTGATAAGGCCTGTGTCCTGTCTCCCCAAGGAACAAGGATAATAGCATAAAAAGCAAAAACACAAAGAAAAGAGTTAACTTTGAGAATTGTTATTCATCAGTGCAGAATGTGAGAGGGAATTTTCCCGTCCTTTTTCCCTCAAACCAGGGAAACTTCCTCTACATCACACTGCCAGGGCTCCAACTTATGTCGAAAAAGCGTTGTGTCCCCTGAGTGCACTGTTGAGCTCCTGTAATCTGAGTGTGCCCCTAACTGTTGAGTGAACCACCCCACTCAACTATTAATTTGAACTGGTGAGTTGAGGGTGACCCTCCATTTAGGTGAGTGTGCGAGTGAACATACATACTCAGGCTTTGTCTATGAATTCCACCCTAACTGTTCGCTGTGGGTGGGACGGAACTTCACAGTGACCTACCCCGCTATTTTTTTCCCCCCACTTCTGGTTGGCTAGGTGTGTACAGCCAACCCACTAACTGGGCACGGAAGCGCTCGTGAAGAGCCTCCCTCCTCTGCACACCCATATTGTTTGGGCTGAGTTTGGGGATGAATATCCTCACTCAGGCAGAGGTAGAGCGGTTAGAGGACAGGTACAAATTCTCTGCCCTCGGGCCTGCTACCCGGTCAGGCATCTGGAGACAGTGGAGAGTCCAGTAACATGGTAATCTCCCATCTCAAAACCGGTACCACGGGTTGGGGGGAGCCCCAGGCTACCGGCACACTGGCACTATGCCAAAGTGTCACCAGCCTGCCCCCCTGATGAGGTAGGATTCGTGGTGGCAGTGGTTGAGCACACCCCAGTCTTGGGACACCGGGCCCAGGGTGCTTAGGGGTAGAGATTGCATCACTAGGGACTCGTACCCTGGTAATGTGCCTCGGCATGTAAGTTTTGCTATAAAATTGGACACCACCTCCCTTAGCTGGGAGAACGAGCTAGAAGGTTCACCTCCACCTGCAGTGCTTTGGCTTGTAGGTACCTTGCAAGGAAAGCTCTGAGCAAGGGCTCCCAAACGGTGAGCCATTCCGTTCCTCTTGCCCTCCTCAAAGGGCGAGAGTCATGTCCCGCTGATTTGCCGGCGGGGGGAGAAGCGCAATCCACGAGGGATAGGCTCTCCTAAACAAATGTCAACCTTCTATAAGAAGGGGGATCTCTCTTATTCGAAATATATCATTAATGTCTAAAGTTGATTTTTAATCAAGCTAGTACCACAGCTAAAACTTCTTTGCTCATTGATTCGTAGTCACTTGCGTACATTTGATTTCATACTTGCAAAAGAAGTTTTTAAGTACTTCATAATTATTTTTACCAGGCATCACAACTTCTGACGAGACCTTCTCGAACGATCAAGTTTGTCCCCCACCCCGGCAACTACTTGGAACCGTTCCCTACAAGAAGAACTGTGAGTTCTTCAATTCCATGTAGGTCAGAATGAAGTGTATAGTTTGGTGGTCTGGATGCTCGCAAGCTCGCATCTCAAAAATACATAACATCAAGTAGTCAATCCCTTAGTAAAAATGCAGATTAGTTGGATATGTAGATCAGAATGAAGTGTATAGTTTGGTGGTCATAACACGATCACATAACAGTTTAGAAACGTAAATGTGACTTTTCATTTGTGACTCATGAGCTGCTCCGTGTTGAACGGAATTGAAGAACTCACAGTTCTTCTTGTAGGGAACGGTTCCAAGTAGTTGCCGGGGTGGGGGACAAACTTGATCGTTCGAGAAGGTCTCGTCAACTTCTGTACTACATAACCTTGGGGGTTCACAGGTGTTGTTAAATGGTAAATTGAGGAATTTGGAAACGGAGTATCATTTTAAAAATATTTACTTTTAATGTTACATACCACGAGTGTTCAGCATTGAAGCCAATCTGAAAAAATAAACCCTCGAAAATTACAATATCCATAGCATATACGTCACAAAATTATTATTAGTAATCGAAATGTCATGGGACGAATAAAAATATTGGTAAAAAACTCACCCTGCCGTTGGTACCAACACAAAGCGTGAACGATTTGTCGCACCACCGGTTGTAACCACTGCCATGAAGCATTTCACAGCCAAATTTATCCAGTTTTCCTGGGTCATTCTGTGGAAATTGAAAAGATCAAAACTGAAGAAAAAAGTTTCAAAAGACAGTAAAACTCTTAAAAATAATTTTAACGCTGAAAATGATTACACAAGGGTTTATTATTTCTCTATTAGATCTGAGGGCCAGGGGTACAAAACCGGTATGAACCTCACTATATGTTCCACGAAGATGCCCAATGCATTATATCGCAATTGGCAGAGTAATAACATGACACAGCAAAACCCCAAGACTATTGGACCAATTTTCATGCAATTTCCAGGGATTGTACCCTTGATAATGTTCTATGAATTTCCGGTGGATCAGGTTGAGTAATAATTAATTATATTTTCAACAATTAATTAATATAATTAATTTGCCTATTGTGATTGGTTGAGTAATAACTATTGCGCATGTGCAAAACTAATATTAGCTGTCACTCCAAGACTAATGAACTGATTTTGATGAAATTTTCAAGGATTGTGAAAGTTAGCCTTTGGACAATCTCCTACCAATTCCATCACCTTTACTTTAGATGGTGAATGCCGTTTTATTGATTGTGTGCATGCAAAAACATGAATTACAACTCTATTTCGTATATTAAGCAAGCCTACACATATATTACTGTTCTATTTTGCATTTAATCATTTATAATTGTACCTAATTTGTTCTAATTCCATACGTTTATGTTTCATAGGTGAGGAAGCTATACTGCCCACCCAACTTGGCCGACGTTTTTCCCGAATTGCCTTGACTAACCTTATCAAACTCATACGGTTTATCATCCAGGCAGACAAAGAAAGCTGCTTTTTCAATTGCATCAAGGCTGTTACGGTTGGTACCCTTGAAGAAATGTTCCATCCTAGTGTGAGCCCAATGTGTTCTCTCTCCAGCTGTCAGGGCTGCCAACCTTTCTTCACCATCTACAGGTGCGCTCTTATCATCGAGAATAGCTTGCATTTGTCTGAAAAGAGCAAAAGTTATTAATAATAATGGTTTATTGACTTATAGGACAGATGGATCCCACCTTCCTTGTCAAAATTTGACACTATAAGAATTGAATGTAAAACACAAAACGTGAATGTTAATTTAGTTTAATGTTAACTTTGTAAATAAACAGGTGTTGTTGGATTTGGTTGAAGTTTTGCAGACTTTTTTGTTGAACGTAGAAACGACCTATTTCTATTCAGAGATGGATCTTACTCGATTTTAATGATTGTATGGAATTAATGTCGGCCATGCATAGCTCAATATTATTAAAGTCTTACATTTCCAGTTCACATGGCCTGAGAATTCTATTCTTGTGATAAATTAGAACTTTGAAGAATCTCCCTTTATGGTAGACGGCTATGTGTTTAGAGTCTGTCCAATGGATGATCTTATCAGTTTCCACTCCAGGGACGCGAGTCGTGTTGCACAACCTCTCATACTGCCAGGAGCAGAGAGGAACCAATCCTTGGAGCATTATCTGCAAGATGAAGCACAAGTTTAACATTTATAATTTCAAGAGGATACTAACACTATCAGTATACCAAGTGCAATTCAAGATACTAAGTTTAGCTACTTGAATCAATGGTAAACAATTGATTTTCAATTTCCTAAATTAAGAACAACGCCTGTACAACAAATTCGATCTTTAAAATTATCATTTACATTCCTTTCAGAGGAGTCCGTTGTAACTAGCAAGTCGAGTACAGGGGGTGAGCCTGTACTCTCAGAAGCCAGTGGAGACTCAAGAATAAGCGACCACCTGACCTTCTATAAGAATTAATGTGTTCTTTTGATGTCAGCCTGTTATGTAGAATATACTTAAGTCCATATTTGTTGATAAATCTAACTAGTTGTTATAATCTAATCTGTATTGTGTTTACCAAAACTAATCTATGTAGTTAATTTACCAAAAAATCCTAGCCAGGTCAGTTATTGAACTGTTCCTGAAACAACTTCATGTTAATTGGGGTTTATTCTATTAAAGACCATATTCTAACAATTGTAATGTTTATAAAATAAAAAATGAAATTTCTTTTTAAATGTACCCTAGTGGAAATAGTAGAAAACTTACAGGTTCAAGCTCTTGCCTTTCGATCAATCTCCGGAATTGGAGGATCGAGCTGATTGCTACAGCTGCTCGTGCTGCCTGATTCGTAGTGGGATGCATAAACAAAGCATCAATCCCATAAAAGTTGGAGTTGATGAGCAAAGGTGATCGACCCCTCAAATACACATATTCTTCCCACCAATCGGAAACGTAGTTTGTAGCCCACCTTTACAAAACAAAAACGTGAACATCAACACAAAAGAGATTGATACAAAACTATTAACGGTATTTTTATTTTCAGGAGGTTTTGAGCAGGTTAAGCGACCTTGTTGGTTGGAGAGGAACTAGAGGACGAGCAACAACCACGTTGATAAAAATCGTGAGTGCTGTATTCATTTGTATTGTGCTCATATGTATAGTGCTGTATTCTTATACCTGGGAAATCACGCTTACCATGATTTGAGAATTAGGTATCTTTGTAATTTGACTCCTATTCCGCTTTGGAATTCACTTGCTAGTTTTTCCATACGCGCATATTGAGCATCATCCAAGAGTGGTCGTACAGATCTCAAGTACTGAAACAAAGATTAAGAGCAGGATTTATTTCAGACATTTAAACAGAGTGTCAAAGTGAAGTAGAGATTCACTGTAAGAATATTGTAGTTGGTTAGACAGAAAACTAGATGCCTATTGTAAATCCTAAAAGCTCTACTTATTGTCAAACAGTATGCATTTATAAGGGGTTTCATCATTTGTCAGCACTCTCGTTTGGTATTTTTAAATCAGCCTTCCTTCAATATTCTAATAAAACACTTACTCGCTTCATGCAAAAACTAGACTGAACAAGTGAGAAAATTATCTATTTAATAATTTTCATGGCTGAAATGCAGTTCATTTACTGGCCGATTCTCGTAAGTAACTGAAAATGCGTACCAAGAGTATTCCAAAAAGATGTTCCAAGGAGCTTATTCAAAGGACTTCATTGATCACTCGTAATTGAGATTATGGTTAAAGAAAAATTCCAATATTTTGCAAACTCACTGTCCTATGTTAACTAGGTAGCTACACTGATTTTTCTGTTAAGTAGGTTCTGCTACATAGGCACTTCTGAAATTGAACTAATAGAAAAAATGCATCACCAAAATAATTTAGAATGCTTTAACATCCAAAGGTAATTATTCCAATGTATTACCGTTTACTTAACCGTAGTTCAATTCGTTTGATTCAGCATTCGATTTTTTATGTTTTAAAAGCCCCACAAAGAACTCTAATCTCTGATATTACTTTCATGGAGGTCAAAGGCCTTCTCAATTTGTCGGAGATAATAGAGTTTTTGCATAAACACCAATCGCCATCAAGTTAATTTGCATGTAATAATCAGCATTTATTGGGACTTTTTGCAGGCCTATAAAACCTCCTCGCGAAGTCCAGAAGCGGGCGACTTTAAAGTATCCAATTTCGTCCTCATCTGCTGCCTCCAATTGCAGGACCTAAAAACTGTATAACCTTCCAAAAGAGTAACATGATCAATTCTTTCTTGTACAACTCGGAGTTTATTTATCTTTGGTTTTTTATTCTATGAAATTATGACAAACTAATCCATCTCAGTTTCCATATTCTAATATGGGAATCTTTCCAGTGACTCAAATTCATCAATGTGAAATTTCGGTAAATTACACCTATTGGATGATGTTTTTAACTTGCCAAAAGTGTATAAGGAATTTAGGTGCCCCCCCCCCCCCAGAGGTGCAATGGGGGCCTAAATCCTCATAAAAAGGTAGAGGAGAGTAACAGGCATCCCGTCAGAGAGATACCACCCCTACTAATGAGCTTTTAATGAGCCATGTTCGGGGAAGGTTAGTTTTCCAGTCGCCTGGAATTCCATCCAACGCCAAACCCAGCTTCGAAAATGATCGAGAACAGCCCGCAGCGCCCATTGATTCATCTACGGGACGCCGACAGCGCTATCTCTGGTGCTCTGACGGGAGCTTGATGGACCTCTCAGGAGGTAACTCTGTTACACTCCTCCCCTTAAAGACATCCTTGATTGAAGATCAAGGATGTTAACTGGGTGGAATAGTTAATAGCTGAGAACTAATGCTCATTCAATCATAAATAGCTGCATTGGCGTTTTGGATGGGGAAATAGAAATTAAAACTGGATTGTCAATGAAGCTTCATAAGAAGTATCTTCATTGAACAATCGGGACAAAACGGATGCTCAACTATGGAGACTTATACCTTAGGAAATCAAAATATATATAGAAATTAATTTGCCCAACATTGGGGACTTTAAATTAAATTGCCCAACTATGGGGACTTAAATTGTGCACTAACCTGGTAATTGACATATAGCAATACTCAGGTGGCATGAAATTTAAATAATATAAAATGAATTTGCCCAACTTAGGGGACTTAAATTGTGCACTAACCTGGTAATTGACATTATAGCAATACTCAGGTGGCATAAAATTGAAAGAAAATATGGTATATAAAATATAAAAGGGGAATAAAAGAGAAATTATAAGTCAAAGACCAATGAAATTATTTATATACCAAAGGGTGATAATGGGAATTCCTTCTGGAACCCCGGGCCATGTTTCTTCTGAAACATTAACGCCCCAAAAAATAGTGGATTGGACTACTAGGCGTCAGCCGTGCATAATCCAAACCACGCTCTGCTACCATATAAGGAATTTAGGTGCCCCCCCCCCCCCCCCCACGAGGTGCAATGGGGGCCTAAATCCTCATAAAAAGGTAGAGGAGAGTAACAGGCATCCCGTCAGAGAGATACCACCCCTACTAATGAGCTTTTAATGAGCCATGTTTGGGGAAGGTTAGTTTTCCAGTCGCCTGGAATTCCATCCAACGCCAAACCCAGCTTCGAAAATGATCGAGGACAGCCCGCAGCGCCCATTGATTCATCAACAGGACGCCGACAGCGCTATCTCTGGTGCTCTGACGGGAGCTTGATGGACCTCTCAGGAGGTAACTCTGTTACAAGTGTGTAAAGAATGCTAGTATAGACCTCTCAGGTTTTAGAAGTGCAAAAGGAGTGGGACAGCGCTGCAGTGGGCCAATGCGAGACTGAGCCATCCCTCACTCGTAGGTGAATTCGCGGATCGATATTCGCGGTTCCCTCTTCACCGCGGGTCCTGCGAATTCACCTATGTGGTGGGGAAGAGGAGGGGAGGGGGCCACGATCGGCCCAGTCTCCTATCAGCCCGCCACTGCCCCGTCCCCGGTCGTTTTGCACTTCTAAATCCTGAGAGAGCTATACAACTGGACTGATAAATAAATAATCAGGATATGATTATTGAAATCACACATTTTAAAACAGGAAGCTGAATTTCTACGGTCGGAGCTCAAATTTTACACAATATTTCATAATTTATTTGTTTTAGGAAGAAGGAAACTGGACTGCTAATTGAGGTTTTAGGTATGACAGCAATCACATAATAGATGGTTCTAAGGTAAATTCCTGATTCATTGTCATATATATACCAACTCATTCATTTTTCTATGCGAATTGATGATTTTTTCAAATGGCAAACGGTCTCAAGGTAATGGCATGGTGTTGATATTCTGACAAGCGGTTGACAGACAGATGGTAAACCGAAAAGTCATGTTACTGGGTGGCTATGAGCGCTGGTTTCCTTTGCCATTTTGCGTGCAACATCCATCTGCATAAGAGGAACTAGGAAGAAGAGGAGAACAGCAGAGGACCTGATAGGCTTTCGTGATGGAGCAGTGATAGCAATGGGTTTGGAACCTTCATCTTGTACATAACAGGGAAAAAGAAATGAACACAACTGAACAAGCCTAGCAGGGGAAGAAAAAAAACAAAAAAAATTAACCGATCACCCAGTGCCTTAGCGAACAAAAAAGAGAAAAAGAAGAGTAACTTTTCCATAATCATTATTATTAAATGAAGCCTATACTGTTTAAAAAATTTAAAAAACGTTCGGTTGGACAATTTTTTCAATGTAGATGATATAGATAGCGCCTGTCGGTTGGAGGTACGTTTGGGCCCCTTGGCCCGCCTGCCCTTAAATGATTATAACGACCAAATCGGCAGCTGAAACTTTCACTGCAGATTCGTCGAAATGTATACAATTGCCTAAAAATACATCTACAGACTAAAGTTCGTAACGCTTGTTTTCTCTCATCCAAGATGTGAAAAACCGTGATTTCATTGCATAATTTTAGATAAAAGCATAAAGAAATCATTTTACGATTTTCTATTTTCCAAATCAAAAAATATGTTACAAGGTCACTATGTATGTCGTTAGAACATACAAAATATTGACATTTTAAAACCGTATTGAAGGACTGAAAAAAAATCGGGAAACTTCATTAGAAACAGCGAAATTTAAGAAAAAATATGTAAATAATAGGAAAAATGAAGTTTAAGTAGTAGCTTTGTTCCAATAACGCTTCGAGAGCGACCCCTGGGGCTCCTCCAGAGTTGCCGTGGGGTTAGCTCCAAGGTCGCTCACTTTCGTGTTTGTTCGAACACTTCGGAGAGAGATGTGATGACAAATGTAGAGTAGAGAAGGTGAAAACAGTTTAGAGAAGGTTACGCGGATATGTAGTTTACTCAAGGGTAGCAGGTTATTTCAAAATGCGCATGCGTAGGGCTCGGAGCTCTCGATGAGACCCCGTCAAAAGTGTGGGGCGCTCCAAGATCTGTTGGAACACGGAGTTCTCAACCCCAAACCTTGTTGGAACGCAATTGCGAGCTCCAAGCTCCTCTAAGGCGCCCTTTCGTACTTGTTGGAACAAAGCTAGTCTTTAGGCCTACAAAATTTTATTTTAAATTCAAAGGGGATTAGATACTGCAGGTTTAGGTTTTTGAAAAAGAAAAAACAAGGATTAAGTATTTGGAGATGGTCTTTTTTTCCTCGCCTTGGCCCCTTGTGATGGGAGGTTGCGATGCAGACTTTCTGGTTGAGATTGAACTGGAGGAGTACGAGGTATATAACAATGGGAAAATTGTTAGCAATGGTACTCTCCAGAATGCTCATACATGGTTTTTCTGCAAGAACATCAAGCCTGCTTGCTACGTTCTTATGAAATTGTCAGGAATTAAAAAAAAGACCTTACGAATTCCCGAAAATACTTAATTTATTCTAATCTGGTCAAATGTATCACAATATCGGAACATCAAACACACACGAAATCGACGGAACAATGATTTTCTAATACATTAGTTAAGCAGTTGCTAAGTGACCAATAATGCCAACGTTCATATCCGAAAATTGTAAGCTGAATAAAAAAAAGTACGTAACTTCAGACACGAAATTTCTCACAGAAATTACTCACGATGTTCACGGACATTTATTTGGAAGCGGGATTTAAATGACAAATGTAAGTGAGGTGAGGGAGGGAAAATTATTATTAACTTTTCGTAAACTATGATAAGTTTAAACTATAGTACAATTAAACTGTAATAGTTATAATAGTTTTTCAGCCATACCATTTCATATACATGTACTAAAAGAGTAACATTGATATGCGAAAGAATAGGAAGCATGGTGAATGAACAAATGTTTTCAGAAAAAAGGATTTTAGACTTACCCGTTGCATGGTGTCTTTGACAGAAGGAAGAGGAAGCCGAGGGATAGATCCCTGGAAGCTGTAGAGCATGGGTTTGGTGGACATGGGGTGGCCAGTAAGTGTGTTCACAGCCAAAACCCAGAGCTTGGTGGGCCAAGAAGCCGATTTGCCTGGCCCTCTCTGTTCGAACATCCATCCTATAAAACCAACAATTTCTTAACAGATGCACGCTGACAGCATATACTGCAACAAGAGTGGCTTTAAATATAGAAATCAAGTACGATAGTTCTTGCCTAGTTCCGAGGATTATTCAAAAATTTTCAAACTGATATTTTGAAGACTGGGACGGACTACTTTCTTCTTCCGTTACTAGATTACTACTTTTGGATTTCAGTTCTGTGGCGTGAGAATGGATATTATCTACCAAATTGTTCACCACACTCTATTTCAGAAGTAATTCTCATCGCTACTACAACCCTGTAGTGCATCGTGGGTGTTCCTTCAACGATGATAAGTTGTATTCTTATTGTTTACCTACCTATTGGATTATGAAGTGAACCACAACCTGTTGATCTTTTCCTAGTGATTATTCCGTTGTTTCAATGTGTTTTCTTGGTTACATTATTGAAATTGTTCAATACTTCAAGAGAATGCATTACCTATATCTCGTTCCATTGGTCTGAGAAATAATGTAATTTGACTATTATGAGCTTCGTTCTCGAACTTATCAGAACTGGGAGAGGAAATCCCAGGGCGTTCCGGAACTTATGGAACCGCATTCTGCACTGCGGACGATTTCAGAACTTGGATAACCTGTGTTGTTGTTTGTAACCTCACTCAACTCATGTTACCTTCAGGTGCTCCTTTTCAGCATATTTTTAGTGCCCGTGAATATCACTCAACTATTACCCCACGGCAGTAAAAAAAAAAAAAAAAAAAAAAAAAAAAAAAAAAAAAAAAAATCCACGATGACTGAGGAGTATACTCGAAAAAATTTGAGTTTTGTGGATGTAGACGAGATCCAACTTTAAATTCAATCTCGTCCTCATCGTCTACAAACCATGAAACACCATCATCGAAACTATCGCTTTCCGAACTTTACGAGCTAGTTGACATTTCGATCATACAATAGGTACTTATACTAATGTATAGAGACTAAAGTATGATTTAGTATGATTTCGATGGAGAAGAAGAGAGTTGTTTACTCCACGAGATCCGAAAAATTGTGAAATGCGCATGCATTAACAATGTCCTTGTATTCGAGTTCTGACAGTTCCGAAAAAAAAAGAAGGGACTGTCAGAACCCTTTGGAACTGGGTTTGCAAAAAGCTGCACATGATGAACTCGGCATTCTTGGCATTCCGGAACTGGGCGTTCTGGCACTGCAAACGACAAAACTCGATTGCGCTTGCCCAGAACCGTTCCGAACTGGCAGAATGCACACCGAGAACGAAGCTATGGTGAGCAGCACTTGGTTTCAATCTAACAGGTGGTGGTTCACTTCATTTCATAAACGAATAGGTAAACAATAAGAACACAACTTACTATTGTTAAAGATTCCTAGTGCACTGTTGTAGTAGCATTGAAAATATTGCTTTTGTGAATATAAAATAGGTGAGAGAACCCCGTTGGTGAGTGGGTTGGTTCAGTGCCTTCTAGCGGGAGTCAGAAGAACCAGAGCCTTTCACAGACAGCAATTTTCCACTGCCCGCCATGGAGAGCGCTAGTAGTCGTGTCAAACTCTTTCCGCCTTACCCCATTTCAAAATTTTCTTCTGTCTTATTCCATTGCTCGGCGATATAGACAGACTAGTGAATCCATAGTTAGGTTATATAGTTTATTTTGTAGATTTTCTTTGGGTAGGTACATGGGTCTACGACTTATACTTAGATAATAATAATGTATTGAGTTTTTGAAAGATTTTAAAAGTTGGATGGTATTCCTAATGCCATGTACTATACCATAGTGCGTGGACAATGGGTGAAGCGTATGTTGATGTTAATTCATGATGACAATTTTAATATTTACCATTTATACATTGAAAACTGACGTAATAAATTATTTGTGGGCTTACTGAAAATAAGGGACGAAAAAATTAATCACCATAACGTTTTACGCAACTGTTTTGGGACTGAGAGAAAATATTAAAATGCTTCTTGCCTTTATAAACGTAGAGAAGTTTGAGAGCATATTTGGCGGTAAACGTTCCTGCAAGCCAGCCAGCCAGCGACACCCCAGCACAGGCTATAAGTTGATTCTTCTCATCATCCCTGAAACAGGTACAAATAAGCATCATGTAAAAGGTGCTTTTAAAAATTAGTTCTAAGGCCTAAATAGACTAATGGATTGTCGATAAATTACGAACTTTATCTCAATTTCTGTTGAAATGATGAACAGGAGGTAAATGTATGATTACCTATTATTATTCCCGTGTTTTATTGAAGTAGTAGTAGTTGTCAAGATAGAAAAACATTTTACCTATGTGCAATGTAGTAGCTGGGTATGTAAAACTTAGGATTTACGTCTTGAAGAAAGAACCCCTGTCCTAAAAATCATGATAATAAATATCGAAGAATTGTTAGACTTTTATTGAAAGATAGCCGTTGGATGGTACTTACGCAGGAAGGAGCTTCAGAATTTCTCTTACCCCTGGGACGGGTATACCATAGAAATGAGCTCCGGATACTACAGCAACAGTTCCCCAAAGACTGTATAGTGGAGCTGGATATATTCCAGTTTTCAAATTATTCTGAAATCCAAAACTTCAATTCATTCAAATGAAAGTTAAATATATGTTCACAAGAGCAAGAAACTTTTAAATATCAAAATTGGATTCAGCGTAACTACTTGACAACCACGAGGTGTGTTAACGTAAACAGTTTGAAAGAAAAATTCAGTTGAGAAGGGTCACGTGAAGTCAGAATTGTATAAATACGGGAAAATAGTTGAGTTACCTAATACCTAACTATTTCGGGAACAGAGATTATAAATTTCACATCAGAGTGAATGAAAGGCTTTCATCAGAATCGGTCAAAAATAGTATATATTGTTATGCTCCAGGAAAATAACTCTCACAGTCTAAGAGGTTTGATCACCCTGGCCTCATAGCTCAGATCGTTGGAGTGTTGCAACTCGGGGGAAATTTCCCGTAGTTGTAATGACGCGAGTTCGAACTCCTGTCGAGGTATCAAATATTTTTGGGCCGTTACAGTGGCGCAGTCGAAATAGGATCCGAAGTCATACGAAACAATAATTAATTAAATCCCTCTCGAGCCAAAAGACTGTAACATCACATTTCCTGTCGTTAGCACCTTCCACTTCCTCACTCACTTGAGTCAAAACACACTGTGACAATGACCTCGCTCGACTGCTGACTTGTTCCAGCAAGCATCTGCTGAGCCAGCGGCCTGCAGTTTCACTTCGTCCGACTCCAAACCAGCCGAGGCGGCTGGTATTTGACCCTGGGGAAATGTTACGCTCCAGGAAAATAACTCTCATAGTCGAAAAGGTTTGATCCCCTGGCCTCATAGCTCAGGAAATTCCCCCTTAGTTGTAACGACGCGAGTTCAAACTCCTGTCGCAGTATCAAATATTTTTGGACCGTTACAGTGGCGCAGTCGAAATAGGACCCAAAATCATACGAAACAATAATTAATTAAATCCCTCTCGAGCCAACAGACTGTAAACATCACATTTCCTGTTGTTATGCCTTTCATTTCCTCACTCACTTGAGTCAAAACACACCGTGACAATGACCTACAGATCATGAATAATATGGCATCAGATAATTTTTTTTCTTCCTGATACGAACTTGTAGCCCCTATCACTTCAGGTAGAGATAGTTGACGGGTTTTATATATGAGCGGAAGTTCCTGGATTTTCATTTCTTGAGCTTGAGGTAGAAGCAACAGGTTCAGGATCGGTAACTGTTACTGGATCTAGACTGTCTCATTCGTCCGACTCCAAACCAGCCGAGACGGCTGGTATTGGACCCCGGGAAAATGTTACGCTCCAAGAAAATAACTCTCACAGTCAAAGGTTTGATCACCCTGGCCTCATAGCTCGGATTGTTGGAATGTATCAACTATGGGAAATTTCCTATAGTTGTAACGACGTGAGTTCGAACTCCTGTCGAGGTATCAAATATTTTTGGGCCGTTACAGTGGCGCAGTCGAAATAGGACCCAAAATCATACGAAACAATAATTAATTAAATCCCTCTCGAGCCAAAAGACTGTAACATCACATTTCCTGTCGTTAGCACCTTCCACTTCCTCACTCACTTGAGTCAAAACACACCGTGACAATTACCTCGCTCGACTGCTGACTTGTTCCAGCAAGCATCTGCTGAGCCAGCGGCCAGTAGTTTCACTTTGCCATTCCGACCCCAAACCAGCCGAGGCGGCTGGTATTTGACCCTGGGGAAATGTTACGCTCCAGTAAAATAACTCTCACAGTCAAAGGTTTGATCACCCCGGCCTCATAGCTCGGGAAATTTCCCATAGTTGTAACGACGCGAGTTCGAACTCCTGTCGAGGTATCAAATATTTTTGGGCCGTTACAGTGGCACAGTCGAAATAGGACCCAAAATCATACGAAACAATAATTAATTAAATCCCTCTCGAGCCAAAAGACTGTAAACATCACATTTCCTGTCGTTAGCACCTTTCACTTCCTCACTCACTTGAGTCAAAACACACCGTGACAATGACCTCGCTCGACTGCTGACTTGTTCCAGCAAGCATCTGCTGAGCCAGCGGCCTGTAGTTTCACTTCGTCATTCGTCCGACACCAAACCAGCCGAGACGGCTGGTATTTGGCTCCCGGGAAATGTTATGCTCCAGGAAAACAACTCTCACAGTAAAAGAGGTTTGATCACCAAACCTGATCGTTGGAGTGTTGCAACTGCGGGAAATTTTGAACTCCTGTCGAGGTATCAAATATTTTTGGGCTGTTACAATATGTTATAGAACTTTAACCTTTATCTAAGTCTACCTGAATCCTGAAGAGCCTCTTCTTCCAAGATCTGACTCCTGAAGCGAGTACGAGGTGAAGGACTTCTCTGTCCAAGTTGACGTCCCATCCCTCGTGGGTGATGGCGAAAGAGAAGGCGACGGCTTGATGTGCTTCAGCCATCCCGCCCTTCCTCGCTTTCTGGAAACATTCAATAAAGCTTAATTATTTAGTAGTCCCATATAAAAATTCGGTAATTAACATTTTAAATATAAGTCGGCTAAGTTCGAAATTGAGTAGGTGTAGGTATAATATAGGTGCTTGTAGAAGGTGAAGGAATTCATATCTACAACCCTAATCTCTTAGAGGGATGACAATTATGAAACGTAACGACATCTGATTCCTGTGAGGACCGCGTCTTGAACTGTATATAATATAGTGCTAAGAGTTTGGCTCAGTTCGCCTTTCATTCCAAAATACTGACATATTTATATAGGTGTCCTTCCAGACGATAACTCTCCGTAGGACTGAGATAAAAATTCTGGTCTTGCGCCAAAAAATCAAGCTTTCCAAACGAAAAGATGAGTTCGTTGGCCAGAACTTTTTGAGTACATTAAATTGGTAAAATGTCAAAAAATGTGCTGAAAAAAATCACTCAAAATGGCTAAAAATTGTTGGATTTATAATTTTAAGCAGAAAATTGCAAAAATAAAGTTTATAAAAGAGAACATTAAAAAATTTATTCACAACATTATGATGAAAAACGTACTTTAATTTCATTAAAATTTGCTATAACCAAAATCTTTTTTTGAATAGCAGATTAATTTAAAATACGATAAGAACTGCAAAAAATAGCTAGGTTGTAAGTGATGGTAATGACCAAAATGTACCTTTTATTGAATAGCAGAGGTTAATATAGGGTGGTCCACTTATTTAAGTTTAATATTGTTGTAGCATTCGTTTATTTCGATTTTTATTTGGTATCCTGTAAAAATAATGTATAAGTCAGAAATTTTCTCATTACAGGATACCAAATAAACATCAAAAAGCTCAAATTTCAAAAAGTGGACAATTTAACTTAATACTATTTCTACTACTAATTGCTTAGAACTACAGCTTTATAGCATTTCCAAGGAAAGGCTACCTACTGTAATGTTTAACTTAATATAAATAGCATTTCCAAATGAATCCTTTTCCAGACTAAATGAAACTTTTTCCAAGTCAAATTAATCCTTTAACAAGCCAAATGAAACCTTTCCAGACCAAACGAAACCTTTTCCAGACCAAATGAAACCTTTTTCAAGTCAAATGAATCCTTTTCAAAACCGAATGAATCTTTCCCCAAGTCAAATGAAACCATTTCCAAACGTAGTGTATTATTTCTGTAAAGTGAACAAATTTTGAAGTACTATAAATAACAAGGTCTTTGGGAGTCAATCAGAATTTGGGAAAATTCTCATTAATAAGCCACAATGAAGACATCGGACGAATTGGTGCCTCCCGTTGATTATATTATCAGTATAGCTCCTATTTCTCCGTGCGGGCGTGGCGTGTAGGTAGGCGTAACTTCACATTCTACTGTGAGAAATTTCTCAAATTAACATGTTTGTTATTCTCCTAACAACTACTCTACTACATTCCCAGACTAGAAAAACCTAAATGGGTAGAATAATGAACTGCAAAACGAAGATGTCTATTGTCTTTGGTGCCATTTACCAGAAAATTAAAGAACAAATATGTTTCAAATACCTACTAGGTATAAATGGGTTTATTATTAACTTGAGAAACTACATATGTAAAGGTAACTTAGAGTTTGGCAAAGAGGAACAAAAATTGATGATTCACAACAAAATAGGTATCTATTCGCTTCAAAACGCGACTAGGATCAATGCGCAGAAGTTGTGTCACTCGTTGAAGTTGAGGCCAAATCCAAATGAGTACTTGAGTGGCCACACCTCCCCCCCCCCCCCTCCCCCCAAGGCCTGCTCCATTAGACTATCAAACATTTAAGGGAAAGAGGCAAGATAACAGCTAGTGGCTGATAGCTCTCGAAGACGTTCCCGCCAATATGGAACGTATTTGGACGAAAACTCCGTCAATCCTAAGTACATACCTACACTATACACACAGACATCATACACACATCACGGATGCGTATATAGATGAAATTTGGGGGAGGGGGAAGACCTGTCATGTTAGGTAGTTTATTAAACTCAATGTTTCACGCTAGTGTTTCACCCAATTGTTTCACTCATTATGCCTTTCTTCACCTACTGTAATTCAGATTATAGCACCTCCATGGATAGCGCCCTGCTCAAGATGCTTGGAAGTTGCCTACGATTCCTGCATCAGATATGCCTTCGGCCTCAAGAAGTGTGACCATATAACACCTTTTAAGACCAATCTGGTGGGTCTTGACCTATTTGACTATTTTAAATTTTGTCAGCTTTCCCTAATTTTTAAAATTATGCATGATTTATCCCCCGTCTACCTACGAGAGCTTTTTACCCGGGCATTGTCCCAAAGGTCGTGTGCACTCCGGATACCAAAACATGCAAGTAAATTTTTCAGTCAATCATTTTCGGTCGTGGGCGTGAAGCTATGGAATAGCCTCCCTGTCAAGATTATATCCATCTCTCTTCTCGGCCGATTCAGAACCGCAGTTCTTAAATACATGAATACTTAATTTGAAACATTTTGTCAAACCAGATCCTCTTTTACTCAAGTTTTTTTACCCCTCTTTATTTTTCATTAATTTGTTTCGTTTTATTTTTCAAAAAATTATAATTTACACTCGGTTTCATCACCTGCTTTTAGTTTGGCGAGATTTTATTTTTAAATCGCCTGTTTATATACTTCGTTTTACGGTTGTATCTACACATAATATGTTACAGTTACTTTATGTTGATGAATTTGATTATGACCCATGTCGTTCTCTGTACACTATGAGGGATTGATTGTCCTAAGTACAATAAAGATTATTCTATTCTAGTTTTTGAGGCCGATTTCAGAGGCTGGTAACTAGCTCTAGGGTAACTTACCACTAGATTATTTGAATATTGTTTTAAAAAGAGTGTAATCAAAGTGATCGACAGCTCAAAACGACTGCCAAGTTGGGTGGGCAGTATAGCTTCCACACACATTGTACCATGGACGTACAGAATTACCTATTTCAAGAACAAAGTAAGAGTAAAATTATTTATAAGTCCACGTTATAAGAAATTAACCTTTGCGCATGTGCGCAGACTACTGTTATTTCAACGGCTAATGAAATCTGTAGGGGAATGTCTTGGAGCTAAACCGTAAAATCCTTGAAAATGTCATAAAACTCGGTTCATTAGTCACGGAGTTTTTGTCTGAGTCGATCAATTTTAGTTTTGCGACTATTAATCAATCCACCATTCAATCAATCAAACAAATTTTATTGTAAAAAATCATATATGATTGTTGCAAGGAGTTCGTATATAGACAATGTATGGTAAATCGAATTAGTTCAAGTTGATTAAATTGAGGTACCTACATTACGTTGAAGAAATTATAACGAGCACTGTTAGAAAAAAAAATATTCCACTGCGATTGCAACTTGCAACTTATGCAACCAATTATAATTATAACAATCAACAATTCAACAACAATCAACAATTATAATTATAACAATACCTAATACCATATATATAATATAAATTCCTATACTATAATAGATTACAATGTGCAACTTATAGATTCAAAAATTAATAAGCACAGCTTTCCTAAATTTATCGGTGTCATTTACAAATATATGGAATAACTTTAGATAAAATGTACGGATTTGAATGAATGATAGTAGTGGGTAGTACGAGTAGATGATGATAGTTTAATTGAATTGAAATAGGAAAGAGAATTCTCAAAATTACAGATATTCGTTAAAAGAACAAATTTTCAATATAACAGTACAGGTATGAGGGTGCGGCAACTGGCTGCAATTTATCCGAGCATGCGCAGATCGTCTATAGCTATCAACATTTTCAGCGGGCAGAGGCCCGAGACGACATTTGAATCCTACCAATCAAAGCGCTTACCGCTCACTGTTGACCCTGACTTCAATAAATCTGGCAAACTATGCATTACAACAATTCCTACCTATTAATATTTGCCTAAATTATGAAGATGCTAAACACTTATTCTTTCGATTTTTTGGCATCTTCACAATAAAAATGAAACAAGTTATATTATTTCTACAGTGAAGATGAACATGCCATGAAATCTAAAGAATAAACTCACATTAGTTGAATTTGTCTTGCATTTTCTCATCATTTCTCCCCCCCCCCCCCCCCCCTTATATACGCCCCTGTTACATCAACATCCTAGAAGGTTCTCCATTAATTTCAGACAGATTATTTTTCATTAGAGAATTCTCAAAGAACCAATGCCATGACTCAAATATTTTAGAAAATCAAATTTCTAACCATTTTGGTAGTGCTGCGTAAAAGGGCTACGGCAAGCTACTAAGGACAATCACAGAAATAATAAACCTTTGCGTACTAATTTGCAGCATTTTTATCCAAAATTAGCACGCCAAAAACGAAGTGGCTCCCATGTACTGGTATTGGACTGATTTTTCTTCGATTCAGCCTTACTGAGTGAAGCGTGTTGATGACCACCCTTACTTTCGCAGAAATGATAACAACGAATTATCCTAAATTTAGTACTCATTGATCGATACTTTCGAAACAGACAAACTGCATTTACCGGAAAGTAATCAAATAGTTTCGAAACAGATACTGCTGCATTTACCGGAAAGTAATCAAACGTATGAAAGGCGTCGGGAGGTTGACCTTGAGCAGAAGCCAGCTCGATGAGTGGTCTGGACCCCCCCCCCCCCCACACATGCACGTAACAGATGCATTTTGAAGTAGCTTGATGACGAAGACTCGCCTTGGACGATAATCAACTTTTGTTTACGTTCTCATAATCAAGGTTGGAGATCTTAAGCACCCAACTGGAAACGTCAGGGAAAGTCAGGGAATTTTTAAATGAAAACTTAGTGTAATAATCCGCAGCATTCTTAGGTATATTCTAACTCCTAAACAATCGAACTTCAACAGTCTACTTTATCATACTGCATATTATCTCATAGGTGGGTTGTCCAAATGTCAAAAATTATTATCAAGAGCGGTGGTTAAACTGTTCAAAGAGTAACACGCATATAAATACATTGTGACATCGATATGTCTTTGGCTCTCGGTTACTACAACACGTAGTAGGTATTAAACCATGTGTGGGAAAAATCAATTGAGTTGAACCATACAGAGCATACCAAGCAGAGTAGTGGACCGATCCATTGAGAGTCCCAACAACTAGTTTGTATACATAACCTTGTGAATCTTGGAGATCTGCGAGTGATCGTAATCGAATCAGCGCTGAAAAATACTTCGACTGTAACACCTCACAAGCCCAATTGTGAAAAAACTTATTTTTTAGAATTTATTGAGACACTGTAAATTGCATATTTGAATTTGGCGATCGGGCTGGCCAACGAACTCAACCTGTCTTTTGCCAAGGAACGAATTTTTTAAGCTTCAAACTACAAATATACATATTTTTTTTTAGCAGAATTTATTGAATCAAAATAAATTTCAACTATGAATTAGAGCATTAAACTATGCAGCACAAAATTCTGCAGAAAAAGTATGTAATTGAATGTAAGTAAATTATTTTATTAACATATACTGAAAAACGCTGCAAATTGTTACACAAAGGTTTATTATTTATATATTAGACAGCCCTTCTACGTAGATCTCTGGTCCATAATTATTAAACGCCGCTTATAGTATATTTAGTAGAGGAACTCGGAGCTTCGGACCTCACAAATGGGTTCAATCCATTACAATAGCGGAATCTCAAAATTTTAAGCTTTTTAATATAGTTGATAAACAAAACAATTTATTACCAAGTCATCTTTCCAACACATAAAAGTGTTACCTATACTGTATATTGATATCATCTAATTGGTCAAATTTCAAAAAATGTGCTGACAAAATCACTGAAAATGGCTAAGAATTATTAAATTGATATTTTTTGGCATAAGACTAGTCAAATAAAGTTTATCAACTATGAAATAGAACATTCAAAAATTTATGTACGAAATTATGCTAAAAACTTGCTTCATTAAATTTTGTTTTAAAAAATCTATAAAATCGCAAAAAATAGCCTAAAATCCAAAATCTCTTTTTGAATAGAAGAGTATCATTTTGAATACTTTTTTTTCCATAAAATTAATAGCTAACATTTTCTTTTCACTCATAAATCTCCAATTTCTATACAACTTGAAATATACAAAAAAAAAGACACTTTTTCACCTATTTTTGGCTCACAGCACCCATGAGAGTGGAGCGATCGAGCTGGCGAGAAGTTAGGACCAACTAGACCCCAAGTGGAGTCTATGTGCGAAAGAACAGATTTTTTAAGTCAATTCTAAGGCCTTTTATGGCCCGGACGGCGGACAGACATTTCAAATTTGGATTCTACGCACCTTGAAACGTAAAGTGACAAAGTTTGAGGGGGGGTTATAAAATTTTTTGCTATACGATCACATAGGCTTATTATTGGAAATAATGAACCAAAATCAAGAAAACTGCAAAAAAGGTTTTTTTTTATTGCAGAATATTATGTAGAACCGAGTTTTTTCTCTCTATAAATTTGGTAGTTAACAATTTCTTTGAACTCAAAATGCTCAAATTTCCAAACAATGTAACACAAAATAATACGATAATTCACTCATACGATGACTGGAACTTTAAAACTATTTTTCAGTGTGAAGCTGTGAATTAGCAGTATTTTGGAAATCAATGTATTTGAATGTACCTATTGTCATGATTACTTTGAAAAAAATATTTTAAAAAACGCGAATTCAAAACATTTTGATCATTCGGCAAATTTATAAAAGTTGAAAGTCTTTAGGGTTATCGCTGCAGAGTCGTGCACATATTATGGTTAAAACTCGAAATGAATTCTTTGTCAGAGAAATAAAACTTGTTCTGTCGGTTCGTCGAGTTTATTGGATTTTTTTAAATGCAGAATTCAGACTCGACACCTATATCTCTATCTCACAAGAATTTGATGCTGTACTAAAAACTTGCGGCGCTTTTTTATTCATTTCATCTTTCCGAACAAGTTTAGACTACCTTTTAGCGAATTTATGAAGAAAATTAAGCTATTGCTCTCGCCTCAAAATTTGTAGAATGTGAATCTTTGAAAAAATTTTATGCAGAAATCCGTTTCAGGCTATTCTGAATCATATTCTGAAGTTTAACGCATTTTTTTATGTATGTATGTATGTATATATGTATGTGTCATTCCAGACGATAACTGTCCGTAGAAATGTGCTAGAAACTTCAAACAAATTTTAAAATGTTAAGGACACAAAACGAAAGTTCAAGTTCATTGGCCAGCATGATCGGATTACATCTTCGGGTTGAAATTTTTAAAAATGTAGTTAAAAATTTCAAAACAGCCTGTTTTTAGCGATTTGTTGTGCGAAATAATTTTTTCAGCATACTAACATGTGGTATATTCGGAATCAGCGTAAAATTTCCTATGAGAATATGTATCAAGTTTTCAAAAATTTCAAAGTTGAAAAATCAGTCAAAAATCGAAATAATGCCGTTCGCTAGCTGTAAAAATCGGTAATATTTGCATGAAACATTGTCCAAATTCAGATTGAACTACTCTTATGGAACTATCCCTGTATAACCAATCCTAGATCCATGCTGTTTAAAACGTAGGTAGTAGGTGCTTGTTGAAAAAAAAAAAAAAAAAAAGTAATCACAACTGATGAGTTTACTCTGTGAAATATTCCTTCCTCCGATTCTCTCGGTCGCTCTCTTTAATGTTTTACGCTCAACTGATTTAGGACTTGATGTAGCTTTAATACTGACTGTGTCTTAGAAAATATCAGCCATGAAATTATGAAGAAGTTCTATTTATGTACGAACTAGCACGCAGACCCAAGGCCTCGCTCCGCTCGGCCGTCAGTAACGTTAATCTCAAGGTTGAAATCTACAAGATTAGTTTAATAATAATAAAGTATGAGTACCTCCTAATTATTTTTAATAATTTGATTCTATGTTTGTCTGTCAAAATCATAAACTAAAATTTCTTTACACGATCAATAGCGGCTGAAATGTCGAAGGTTTCTTCAGAAATTCGCTCATGGGGTCATGCTGCATGACTGGACTTTTTTTTCTTTTTATCCAACTTTTTCGTAGTAATACAGCACGGCGGCACTTGGGGGTGGGGATGCATTTTCTTTGCTTTTAAGAGGGTATTACAATAGTCATTCATTTTCAAATTTCTTTAAATATATATATATTTTTTTAATTTTATTTATGGACAAAAATTTGTGTTCACTACTCCTCCAAAACCGCTGGTCCGATTTGGGCCAAATTTTGATATGATGTAATACTATGTCGGAACTTGTGCCTCGCTGACTCGGGTTATGATCATCTGACCACGAGCCTAACATCAATCATAATGATGGCAAAATCGTGCGCAAATCTCTCCTATTTACCGTAGGACGTCGAAATTAGACAAGGAGCCTCTCTGGGACAACAAGAGACGAGCAAAGTGAGGAGCGCCATCCTGATCAACTGAGTGAGCTAAAATCTCTCTTTATTTACCTACCTTAAGACGTCGAAATTTGACAGGGAGCCTCTATGGGACGACAAGAGACGAATGACCTCACAGGCTCCATCCTGATTAGCTGATTGTGCAAAAAGTTATGTCGTCTGTGATAACAACGAAATTTGATAGGGAGCCTCTCTTCGACATCAAGGGACGAATAAAATTACGGGCTTCACTCAGAGCTTCAGCTGATCGATTCGAAAAGTTGGTTCTGCTTACGCAAACTGCGAGAGTGTATTTATTTTAAATTCGATTTTTGGATTCTAAGCATCATGAAACGTAAACCAACAAATTTTGAGGAGGGTTAATAAATTATTTTTACTTTGTCGATTACAAGGGTTCATTATTGAAAATAATAACCAAAATCATGACGGCTCGCGCTGAATTTTCGAGCGCACAACCTAGTAGTAAATCATGATACATGTTGAAAGAATGAAGATACGGGGAAGGAAATGTTGGGAGGAGATAAATTCATGTGTAGCAAATAGGGACTAAGGATAACTAATTCAAAACAACTTATTTGTTTTCTACATACCTAGTGATAACTAATCAAATCATTTGGTCAAGAGTAAACTGTGGATTCAATTTCTCGGCGTCTTGGTAGTAACCCCGTCTTGGTAGTAATCTGTTATTCGAGTTCTTATCATTTATTTCATCTGATAACTAAGTGAAGTAATGGATAACGTAAGAGGTCGAGAGTTCCTTCATATGAAATAAAGTGACAAGATTTAGGAAGATCTATATCTAGATCTAGCGGATTTTTATGATTTAGAAGTTTAGATAGCTTTTTAGCGTCGATTTCGAAAATATAACCTAACCTTGAATGATAGGTAGTTCCTCAAGAAGACACGACTGAGTTCGTAGAGTAGCGGCCTACTACGACAGGACCCACAACAACTGGAAATGTGCCTCTCTTTTTGTGAAAACCGGACATTTGGCTTTCACGGCGATTTTTGCACGGACAGCGTGTTGAATAACCGGACAGTCCGGGCCAAAACCGGACAGCTGGCTACCCTGCATTTCATTTCAAGGCGCTCTACTTCAATTACAGAACCGTAGGTCGATTAGGACAGAAATTATCCCTATAAGGTCCTTCAGCTGATCAGTTTGCCTCCATACCTTGTAATTGTAATCAATATGACCCAAAAGCACTCCATTTCAAATTTCATCCGTAGGATTATTAGGAAAGAAATGAGTCATTATATTTAAATCATAAAAGTAGGAATATCAAATTCATTGAAATTGACTGATTCAAATTGACAAAATTGCTCGACCTACACACAGTATTTTTGGGCGTCCCACAGAAGCTAGGTCATACTGGCTTCTTATTTAAGAGGGACGACCCATTGGGATTGATCCCGGGGGTAGGGCAACTCAAGTATGAGGAAAAAATAAAAATAAAAAAGTCCAGTCATGCAGCATGACCCCATGAGCGAATTTTTGAAGAAATCCTCGACATTTCAGTCGCTATTGATCGTGTAGAGAAATTTTAGTTCATGATTTTGATAGACAAACATGGAATCAAATTATTAAAAATAAGTAGGGGGTACTCATACTTTATTATTATTAAACTAATCTTGTAGATTTAAAGACAAATGTAGGTTCATAGATTTCGATGTCCAATGTGGTCAGTATTTTTTTTTTAACAAGGACCTACTACCTACGTTTTAAACAGCATGGTTCTAGGATTGGTTATACAGGGATACTTCCATAATAGTAGTTCAATCTGAATTTGGACAATGTTTCATGCAAATATTACCGATTTTTACTACTAGCGAACGGCATTATTTCGATTTTTTACTGATTTTTCAACTTTGAAATTTTTGAAAACTTGATACATATTCTTATAGGAAATTTTACGCTGATTCCGAATATACCACATGTTAGTACGCTGAAAAAATTATTTCGCACAACAAATCGCAAAAAACAGGCTGTTTTGAAATTTTTTATTACATTTTTGAAAATTTCAACCCGAAGATGTAATCCGATCATGCTGGCCAACGAACTTGAACTTTCGTTTTGTGTCCTTAACATTTTAAAATTTGTTTGAAGTTTCTAGCACAATTCTACGGACAGTTATCGTCTGGAATGACACATACATACATATACATACATACATACATACATATATACATCATGCAGCATGATCGTATGAGCGAATTTTCATAAATGATCGTATTACATTTATGTTAAATTTTGTTGGAATTTGAGTACATTGGGGACAAATAAAAATTTTATTATACATTTTATAGCAAACTAACTTTTTGTCAGTAATATTTCATAGATTTTTACATTTTTCAGTACAATTTTGTGCTTAAATTTTTAAATGTCCTAGTTCATGTTCGATTAATTTTTTTCGAGTAGCATTCTGCTAAAAAATAGAAATTTCTTAAAAACATTTTTTGAAATTTGACCAATTTAATGTGCGTTCTGGAATGACACATACATATATATATATATATATATATATATATATATATATATATACATATATATATATATATATATACATATAAAAAAGCGTTAAAATCTTCAGAATATGATTCAGAATAGCCTGAAACGGATTTCTGCATAAATTTTTTTCAAAAATTCACATTCTACAAATTTTGAGGCGAGAGCAATAGCTTAATTTTCTTCAAAAATTCGCTAAAATACGTTAAGTAAACTTCAGAATATGATTCAGAATAGCCTGAAACGGATTTCTGCATAAAATTTTTTCAAAAATTCACATTCTACAAATTTTGAGGCGAGAGCAATAGCTTAATTTTCTTCAAAAATTCGCTAACAAAATAAACAAGAATAACCACATACAAATCCGTTTCAGACCATTCTAAGACCGAATCCGTGAAAAAACCATAGGTCTTTGTGTGTATGTGTCAAATTTTGTCGACGCAGCCCAGGCTACAATTCTCAGCCGATTTTCGAGATTCTTATTTGGTTCAATTCCAATTTTAGTCTAGTTGTGCAACAAACCTCGTAAATTTTGAATTCTGTGATGGAAGAGGGGAAATGGAGGGGGTATAGCCGCAAAAACTTGTTTTTTTTTCGATAAATTTTGTCGACGCCACTCAGGCTACAATTCTCAACCGATTTTCATGATTCTTATTTGGTTCGATTTCAATGAGGCAACAAACCTCAGGAATTTCGGATTTACTGTCAAGGTGAGGGTGGAGGGGATAATTACCGATTCTTTCAGTTGCTGCCCAAGTACAAATCTCGACCAATTTTCGTGATTCTTATTTGTTCCATTAGATACTCGATATAGTTTTGGAATGTATATCAGGAGTTTTAAATTTCATCATAGTAGGGGGTGAATGTAGGGGGAAAACTGATAAATCGTGGTGTTTTAACTAATATCGTCAGATTTTCATGATTCTTCTTTTCAACTAGGAATTTGGTCAAGTTTTGGAAGGTATATTAAGAGTTTCAAATTTCATTATGGCAGAGGGTGAATGGAGGGGGTGGTGTTTTAACTATTCTCGTCAAATTTCCGTGATCATTTTTGGTTTATTATTTCCAATAATAAGCCTATGTGATCGTGTAGCAAAAAATTTGTATAACCCCCCCTCAAACTTTGTCACTTTACGTTTCAAGGTGCGTAGAATCCAAATTTGAAATGTCTGTCCGCCGTCCGGGCCATAAAAGGCCTAAGAATTTACTTAAAAAACCCGTTCTTTCGCACATAGACTCCATTTGGGGGTCTAGTTGTTCCTAACGTTTAACCATCCCAATCGCTTTACTCGCATAGATGCTATGGGCCAAAAACGGGTAAAAAAGTGTCTTTTTCGAGGCTTTGAGTGTTAGACTTACACACGCACGCAGGCCTGGCACGAGGTCACGGTTGGTGGTGAGGGGGGGGGTTTGGTTGGTTGGAGTGAGAGGAGGCGCCGCGGCACCTTGTGGTGTCTGGGGTGACCAGGGGCGTAGCAGAGGGGTGTAGGAGAATAAATATTTATTACTTTTACGTGTTATATACCCATATAATACACCAATTGAAAAAATAATAAACCTTTGTGAAATTTAATAATTTACAGCATTCTTGTTTTAATTAAATTATCACTTTGGTCTAGTTTTATAAATTATGTCGGGAGTCATACTTATGCTAAGGAATTCGCTGTCAGTGGAGGGAGTTAATGGGGGGGGATGAGAAATCATGATATTTTCTCTGATTTTAAGTCTCACCAAAATTATATAAAATCCATTCGCAGGGACGTCCCTGTACTGCATGCATTACTCACCAATATGTTTGTATTAAAATAACATTCGTGCTAGCGTGGATGAATAGAATTTCGGGGAGATCGTAGACTTCGGCACTATCTCAACTAAGGATCTTATAAATCACACAGCGATCGATGTCCGCTTGGCCTATAGAGTCCAATGAAGGAAAAAAGTGTTGAAACCAATTTGCCAACTTACAGGAATAATCTCATGACTGGTTGGTGCCGCATACTGAAGACCCAGCACAGAACTCAAGGAGCCCAAATTTTCAGTAAGGTTCATCAGATCTCGTGAATTTTGGCACCAGACACTAAACCGCAGAGACCTACCACTGTCAACTGAGCGTGCCAATACCTTTAAACTATGCCCCACCAAAACCCCGTACATAAAACGCCTCGAGTCATGACACTTCGGTAGTTAAAAAAAATCAACAATACGTCGAGATTAAAAAAAAACCAAACGACCTATCGGGATAACAGGGGAATATGCAAGGCGGAATAATTGACGCTGCATGACGCTGCGTTGCGTTTCCTAACTCAAAAATAAGGAATGAGGTAGTGGCTCGATTGTATTAAATTTGTTGTCATCGTTATTAAGAAGAGACAGCAATTAATCCGAATGGTTGAAGTGGGAGACCCCGTCATTCTCGATTCAAAGGTCCACCTGTGATTAGTTCGTTCGCGTCTCAGGGATAGCAAATCTGTGTTTACATTGAATATCAACGGTTTTTACAGTTCGCTTATTCATCCAATGAGGCCCAGAACCAACGACTTTCTCCGCTAGGAGCGCTACTATAGACTTTCATACCGTGCACCAACTTCAATCCCAAAGTTTGCTTAGTCTCTGTTGCTTAGCTGTTATTATTATTTGTTTTTAACACTACTTTCTAATGAAGTAATACGGAAATACAATATTCATAGTTGAATTTTAAATTTTTTGTTTAAAGATGGGAATTTGTGAAAACAGTACCATATTTTGGGGGCACCTTCGCCCTGAGGGCACTAGTTATGCAGGAAAGTCAACATTTCGGTAAGTAAATGTAATATAAATTCTTATACAATTCTCAAATTGAATCTATTAAATTCATGAGAATGTAGTAATTATGTCTTTGGATTCTTTGAGTTTTTTTCTATACAAAAGGATTTTTATACCTTCAATCTTCAGGTTTTTCTGGCATAATAAGAAATTTAATACAGTAATCGCTGCTTAAATTATAAATGCGTTCATCGTTATAAGTGTAATTGGTATGAAAACGCGCATTCTCGGAAAAGATCGGTAGAACCATTCTACGTACGAATTGCGCCGTGATTAAATGTCGGGTAATGTTTTTGTTTGCTCGCATAACAATATTCGCAGTAGACCAATTTTGTGCAAAAAAAAGTATTTTTTTTTTTTTTTTTTTTAAAGCACCTACTACCTACGTTTTAAACAGCATGGTTCTAGGATTGGTTATACAGGGATACTTCCATAAGAGTAGTTCAATCTGAATTTGGACAATGTTTCATGCAAATATTACCGATTTTTACAACTAGCGAACGGCATTATTTCGATTTTTGACTGATTTTTCAACTTTGAAATTTTTGAAAACTTGATACATATTCTTATAGGAAATTTTACGCTGATTCCTAATATACCACATGTTAGTATGCTGAAAAAATTATTTCGCACAACAAATCGCAAAAAACAGGCTATTTTGAAATTTTTGACTACATTTTTGAAAATTTCAACCCGAAGATGTAATCCGATCATGCTGGCCAACGAACTTGAACTTTCGTTTTGTGTCCTTAACATTTTAAAATTTGTTTGAAGTTTCTAGCACAATTCTAAGGACAGTTATCGTCTGGAATGACACATACATACATACATACATACATACATATATAAAGTTGGGGATTTAGCATGACCGTAGGGCCATGACCATTTTTGCGCCACTGGAGGGTGGTTTACAGTTGACAAAAAGTCATAACATCGTTAAAAAAAAAAAAAAAATAAAATAAAATAAAATAAAAACCATGGAGAACCAAGCTCAACTGTTCTAACAACACTCGTGAATGGTTAAAAATTGTAAGCCTGAAAAAGTAGGTTAAAAAAAAAACCATTGGAATTCGTTTACCTAAGTACATCGTAGGGGGTTATTGGTAAGTAATGCATGCATTACAGGGACGTCCCTATGGATGGATTGTATATAATTTTGGTGAGAGGTAAAATACGATACAAAAATATGATTATATCATGACTTATCGAACTTACTCATCCCCTCCATTAACCTCCTCTACCGACAGTAAACATCATAATTCCAGCATGAAATTTGAAACTCCTGAGATATTTTCCAAAACTAGGCCAAATTCATAATTAAACCAAAAGTGATCACGAAAATCCGAAGAGAATAGTTGAACCATCATGATTTATTACTATTACCTCCTCCATTCACCCCCTTCAATAATGAAATTATTTGAAATTCCTGATATCCCTTCCAAAACTAGACCGAATTAGTTGAACAAAAAGAGAATCATGAAAATCTGACTAAATTAGTTAAAACATCATGATTTATTACTACTACCCCCTCCATTCACCCCCCCCCCCCCCCCCCATGATGAAATTTGAAATTCCTGACATCCCTTTCAAAACTAGTCCGAATTCATAGTTGAACAAAAAGAGAATCATGAAAACCTAACTAGATTAGTTACAACATCATGATTTGTTACTATTACCCCCCCCATTCACCCCCCCCCCCCCCCATGATGAAATTTGAAACTCCTGACATCCCTTCCAAAACTAGACCGAATTAGTTGAACAAAAAGAGAATCATGAAAATCTGACTAAATTAGTTAAAACATCATGATTTATTACTACTACCCCCTCCATTCACCCCCTTCCATAATGAAATTTGAAACTACTGACACACGTTCCAAAACTGTATTGAATTCGTTACGGAACAAAATGAGAATCACGAAAATCGGTCGAGATTTGTAGGTTTTGCAGCATTTGAAAGAATCGGTAATTGTCCCCCTCCACGACATCAAATCCAAAATTACCAAGGTTCGATTTACAATTAGACTAAAATTGGAATCGAACCAAATGAAAATCACGAAAATCGGTTGAAAATTGTGGCCAGGGTAGCGTCGACCAAATTTGTCACACACACACATATTTTTTTTTTTTTTTTTTTTTTTTTTTTTCCACCTCTGTTCTTCCTCTCACTCCACCCCCTGCTCACCCCCCTCACCACCCACCGTGACCCCCTGCCAAGCGTGCGCAAGTCTAACACTCAAAGCCTCGAAAAAGACACTTTTTCGCCCGTTTTTGGCCCATAGCATCTATGCGAGTAAAGCGATCGGGATGGTTAAACATTAGGACCAACTAGACCCCAAATGGAGTCTATGTGCGAAAGAACGGGGTTTTTAAGTCAATTCTTAGGCCTTTTATGGCCCGGACGGCGGACGGACATTTCAAAATTGGATTCTACGCACCTTGAAACGTAAAGTGACAAAGTTTGAGGGGGGGTTATAAAAATTTTTTGCTATACGATCACATAGGCTTACTATTAGAAATAATAAACCAATAAACAAATTCAATAAAAAAGTGGGGAGGACACCCAGGTTTACCCGAAGCAGGCTCTAGGGAGATAAGGGAAGTTTTAGGACAAAGAGGAAGAATGAGATGAAAGGAAGAGCCCCTATAAAATGACCATTAGTTCAAGTAAGACTCCCTCAGGACGCGGGTGAGTACTCCTGCCGAGATGCCCAACTCGAGTAACTCCGTGGCGCTTTTCCCACACCGCACCCCACGGCATGACAGGGTCCCAGCCATGACCTTGATGTTATCGGTAGCTACTCCTTTTGGCTCGGAAATCGCTTGCCTCAGGTCATTTCTGTCATACTTATTTATTTTAGCCCACACAAACACACACAGACATACACCTAAGACTTTATTTTCACGGATTGGCTCTTCTTAGAATGGTCTGAAACGGATTTGTATGCGGTTATTTTTTATCTTGCTTGCGGTCCCCATCCCTCATTATCAATTCCAACAGTCGTCCTTGTTAACGAAGCCTTGCCTATTATAGATAAGACATAGCTTCAGAGGGACGTCCTAAAAAGTAGGTTTACAAAAACCATTAGGTACCTATTCGTTTACTGTTATAGAGGCTGCTTTATGTTACCGGAAATGTGATTATAATAACCAGCGTCCACTATATAATAATCGTAATGAGTTAACAATATTGTGAACACCAACATATCAACACTAAGTGGGACTTGCAAGCTGGTATTACATAGATACCCCTGCATACATAAATACCTACCTTAAAAATCTTCCAGGTAGTTAACATATTAGGCACTTCATAACTTAAGAGGTTACTAAGTAGCCACCAAAGAAATGAAATACTTAACTCAAAACCTCACATTTACTCCAAACGAATCTAGGCAAATCAAACATTAGTATAAAGTTTGTGAATACTAGCTAATTAAAAACTGTCGCATAATAGGGCAACAAAAGAAATAAATTGACCGAGATTTCGAAATGGTGGCCATTAATAAAATACTGAAAATTTCTTATTACTCCTTGCTTAAATACTTGGAATTTTATGAGAATTTTTATAGCAATTGACTCAAGCAAGAACTTGAAGGCTCAAATGTCTTTCTTTTGAGGGAGTTTGACGATTGAGGAATGTTCTTTTTGTGCTCAAAATGTATTTCAATTTCAATAATATGGCCTAGGGCAAAGAAAAACTGTTTAAAAAAAGCTGAAAAGAGGGAAAATTATTAATTTAGTTCATAAAACTAAAATAGGTGTTTTTTGGATATAGTAACTATATCAATTCGAAACTTTTCAAGGTTGAATGCCTAAAACTGATTAGGTATCCGATACAATGGGGTTCAGTAGAAAGGATGGAATGCATCAAACGCGGCACAACAAACCTACAACCTATAGATAATGTATCGAAACTCTTCATTCCATCCGATGAAAGGACAAACAAGTTAATATCAGCGCTAGAAGTGCCGCTAACGATCTCCAAGGCAATTCCACAGAAAAATCTTTCGAAAAAATACCCACTGAATGTTATCTAGCCATGACAATAATTTCTTCACTAACGAAGTTAGGAATTCATTAAGGTCGAGGAAGAAAAATCACAACAAATGATCAAAACAACTAAAATTGTTTATAATTATATTTTTTAGCAGAATGTTACTCAAATACAGTGTATCAAATATAAACTAAATATTGAAAAAACTATAGACAAAATGATGCTGCACAATGTACTTACATTTTATCAATACGTGCTAAAAAAACGCCGCAAATAATTACATAGAGATTTATTATTTCTGTATTGACCTCTTCTACGCAGAACAACCGTCTGTTTATATTATTAAAAGAATCATTAGGTAGGTATCTAATGTGTCTGCATAGTGTAAACGCCAACTGAAGAGAAATTAATACAATTAAATAACACACCTATACTTTCCTTACACGTGCAGATGATGCAGTGCCGTGAATTGGCGGTACCTTACCGTTACCGATTTGCTACTTTTTTGTTGCAGGTTTTTTGTTTGTTTGTGGGTTTCTCTATTTCAATAATAATTCATTTATAATAATATAATTCTCATTTTTGGCCAGTATTGATGAGATTGATCCTGTTTGATTGTGACTTTTCCATTGTATTTACAGGTATTATTACTTTCTATACATTCACGATTTTTTTTTTTTGTATTCGTGTACTTATGTTGACGGTTGACTACCTTATTGGTTATTGCAACAAACACTCATTAAATTCCACTCAAATCCTTGTAACAAGCATGACTTCCACAGTTGTCATCTGATTACGATAACATTTTCAGGGATTGAATAACGTTCATCTTTCAAAATTATTTAAAATATTTCAATGATCTATGATACAACCATGCAACGGAATCCAGAAAGCTATGTACCACACACAACTTGGCAGACTTTTGTTTGCGAATGTTTGTAGAAAAATGAAGCTATTTTTGCTTCCTCACTACCGAAAGTAGAGAAGCTTTGTGTTCGTTACTGAAGTCGAAACATTTTGTACTCCAAAATCAAAATTTCCACTTGCTTTTGGCGTTTCAGAGCTTGCTGATCAATTTGGTGGTCTGTCTGTCTGTCTGTGGTAAATCCTTGTGACGCCCAAAACTATACAAAGTTTTAGACCAATTCCGATGAAATTTTCAGGAATCGCGCGGGTTAGCTCCTAGACGTTTCCCGTCGAATCAACAGTAGCCTGTGCGCATTAGCAAACGTGATTTTCTAAGAACGTCGATTTCTCATCGTCTGTTGGTCCGATTTTGATCAAACTCGGTAGGTAATTGGGAATGATGTTCCAGGAGAATTTCCTATGAATTATATTGCGATTGGAGGAGTAATACCTGTAGCACATGCGCAAAACTAAAATTGTTCGATACAGACAAAACTCCGAACCTAATGGACCGATTTTAATGAAATTTTCAAGGATTGTGCGGTTTAGCTCCCAGACATTCCCCTATAAATATAATTACCGTTGGATTGATAGTAGTCCGTGCGCATGCGCAAACATTATTTTCTTACAACGTTGACTTTGTTCTTCAACTAATTCTATACGTCCATGTTACAATATGTGAGGAAGCTATACTGCCCACCCAAATTGGCAGACGTTTTTAATGGGTTTGTCCTTTGTCACTGACACCACTTCATTCAGTCTGCTGTGATAATAGAACAGCAATAACTATTGTTACATTTTATTTATTTATTTATTATTATTATCATTTTATTTTATTTTTTACGAGAAGGAATGACAACAAAAACAGCGGAATAAACAGTCGAGCATTTATCTTGGAATGCAAAAAGTCAATTGAATCTTCATATTATAATACTCTTAACTTGTTTTGTAATTATCACTAAATCACCAGTAGTGACGACGAGAGAAGTTAAAAGGTCCAACAGTCAACAATGGCGATAAGAAGAGAGAGATATATACTAGTAAAATACAAGATGTGGCTGGGAGAATAGCTGAGTGTTCTGCCGTTAGATATTGAGGTCAAGCGGAGAAGAGCGAGAGGCCGCCGAGGTGACGGGGAAAAATATTCTTCCTACATTTCAATGGCACAGGAGCTCTTTGATGTTTGGGAATGTTATGGTGATTATTACTTCTGGCTGGGCTTCGGCAGACACCAATAGCGATGTTACCATTAATTCTACTATTATTTTAGTGTGTTATTTCCAATAAATGGGGACAATATTATTTGTTAAATCCCACAGAATATATATATATATATATATATATATATATGTGTGTGTGTGTGTGTGTGTGTGTGTGTGTTTGTGGGTTGATGGGGTAGGGTAACTGTCGGTGTTTTTATCTCTTCGGAGCTCCCTCATATATCCCTACCCAAGTCAAGGTCATACGTCCCCGTCATGCAACCCAGGCACCCTCTGGGTGAACAGAGGGTGGCAAAATGACCTGCTGGCGATAAGTGGGGGGGGGGGGGGTCGTGTCAACGTGTCTCCCGACCATTACTTTCGCTTCCCCCTTTGTGGACCAAACCGTAAGAGAGCCTTCACAATCCCCGCCGGCCCATTGGCATGTGAGGTTCAAGGGGAGGCGCTCTGGGGCGCCCCGGGCTCTGGGGTCCCTCTCCTTCTTCTTCACCCTCGCCTTCCTATCCTTTTTCCTCTCTGTAATTGATATGCAGCCTGAGCGGCCCAGGTATGCTTCTGAGGATTTGTGGCAAATGAAAGCAGAGGAGGCATAGGCTGTGCATAATGGGGTACACCATATTAATGTTTTTTGCAAGAACATTTCTCCATGCGTACACTTTTGGCCATTCAATCTCTTCACCTGAGGCCCCACTATAAGCAGCTTATCCAGGATGCAATAATCCTGGGGCCTCTCCTGACTCTCCTACAAGCATGGGATAGCAGCCCACTTTACAGCAATCCTCCCCTGGGACCACCGGTCTTCTTGAAGATTTGAAGACAGAAGTGTTGAGGCTCGGGGAGCAGGTATTGATGGTTATGAGAGTGCCTACCTACACGAACTGGCGAGGCAGGCTGTTGAGGGGCCTGTTGGCAAGGCAGATGAGGTCGTGGCCTATGTACAGAGGATCTTCCCGACTGTGACGAGGCATCAGGGAGGAAATCCTCCTGCTTCAGTGCCACATGGAGGTAGATGAGTGGCTAAGCAAGCAAGGAGGTGGGAATACTAGAGGGTCCAGAAGTTGAGGGGGAAGTATCCAGCTCATGCAGCTGTGGAGGAACTGGAGGGGGCTGGGAACAGACAAATTTTGCCCCCTCTCCAGAGATTCGTGGAATTTTGGGAGCCACTCTTGAGTACCCCCGGCTTCCACCAGAGATTCCTTATCATGATGCGGCACATAAGTAAAACTAATAAAACTCCACATCTGCTGGACCTGATGGTATTTCTACCCAACACTGAAATAAAGCCCCAGATAATGTTAAGCTGCTCAACCTCAACCTGTTACTTCTATTGGGAAGGTCCACTGAGTATAATGAATTATTCAGAGTTACCTACACTAGTAGATTCTAAAGAAGGTGAGTACCAGAATTTGTCTATTCCTGTCTAAGCTCCTCTGGTATTTTAACTCTGATCACTATAATAAAAATGTTTTCTAGAATGATTGTGTCCAGTTAATCCATTTAGATAATGGATTAATAGATCTTAGAGATGGATATTTTTATATATTATATATTTATCATCCATATTACGAGCATATCGTATAATATAGATGTGCAATTTTCATATCATGAAACGCGGCGTATATTAATATGAGTGACAAAAATTAAATATTCCAATGATACTACGTATTTTTTCAACATACTATATTGTTTCGAGATTTTGTGCCATAATACCTATATTTTACTGCCCGTGAAAATCTGTCAATCATACATAGCAGCGATTTCAGAGCGATCGAAGACAGAACGAATTAGGCTGTTGATAGTCCCAAATGGACCGGATAGCTCCCTATTCACTGTTAGATTACGCTCAAGCGTCATTTTCTAATTTTTCCTAAATTGGAAACGATATTTACGGAGGCAGGTATCGACAACTCTTCAAAAATGAATCGTTATTTCGCGTCGCAGCTCCAATTCCTGTTCACAAGGTAAATTCCAATTCCCAGAATATGGTAAACAATTTAATCGATGGAATGCGTCGTACTACCAACACAATCATAAACCCCAGATCGAGCAAAAACCATTTATTTTCATGAACAGTTCAAAGTCCTTTCTATTAGATTCCGCCGATTATCTCCCCAGTGATGCGGATTTATCATTTTTTCCAATTGTTGTTACATAAAAACAAAGGTTTATCAACAGACGGCGGGAGCGCGTAGATGCCGAAGATCAAATCATTGAACCGTCGAGACAATGGGAAATGATAAGGTGAATTAATCGCAGAATGACCTAATCTATCCTCAAACCTATTGAAAGAAAAATACGCAACGTAAGTGTGCAAAAAGCCCACAACAAACGGTTATCAAAAGAGACTATAAACAAAAAATAGGTAGGTAGTAAATGAAAAGTTTAGATGATGTGCTTCCAGACTGTCTTAATCAATGGTCGCAAATTAATTTAATTAAACTAATAAGAATTTTAAAAAGTATCTTCTAATTTTCGTATTCGTTATTGTCTAAATGATACATTTCTTTTATAAAATTTGATGTCTTCATAATTTATCCTCTCAATCCATTTTCCGTATTTATCTCTCCTGATTTTCATGATTTTGAGTTGTCTTCCGAAAAAAATTAAAGGAGCCTTTCGGGAAAGTTTTGGAAAAACATTGTTTTCTTTCGATTCAGGAGGGTTCAACTAAAAATTTAAGAACACAATCCCAGAATTTAAGCTTTTTGAGAGTGAAGTTGACTAATCGTGTTTTCGAAAGCTAGTTTGACATCTGCTTATTGCACATTAAAAAAATTCAATGGTACCTGCTCAAATTTCATCAAATATGTTTGTAAATACCTGTCACAGGTCCGGTCATCGTTTTTTAAAGCGGAAAATCGTACCCCATGCGAGAGAAGTTACTACCGTCTTTCGGCTGTATCTTGCTCTCCCTCAGCATCCTTTTGTTTACAGGTGTCATCGTGATCAAGTGACCAATTTAGGTTCAACTAGTGATGTTTTTCTTACCTTATGACCTCTCTGAATAAGCCCACATAAGTGGTTTCGGTTAACTAAAAGTTTGATTTTTTTTTTTTTTCCATCACCTACTCGAAGCACTGTGCGCAAGCACCTCCAGCGCGCCTTCAGATGGAAAAAACTATACACATCATTCTGACCTGTATGTCAACTAATCTGAATTTTTACTAAGGGATGGACTAATTGATGGTATGTATTTTTGAGCATCCAAACCACCAAACTATACGCATCATTCTGACCTAAATTTCCAACTAATATGAATCTTTACTAATGGATTGACTACTTTATGTCATGTATTGTTGGGATGCGAGCTTGCGAGCATCCAGACCACCAAACTATACACATCATTCTGATTTCTTTGGACGCCTGCCTTTGACCCAAAAGTATTGCGTCCACAGCTCCCTTTCACCGCCCAGTTCCCCAAAGTCACTATCCTCAACAGGAAAGGTCCAAAAGTTGTTCTACGGTCACTATCTTGATCGAGTTTACAGACTGCATTATTTCTGGATTTGAGGTGAACTCTCAGTTGGGTGTGCTGTCGGTTGAGATCACCTAGGCTTTGATAGTGTCTCTCGCAAGCATATGATAGCTCAACTGCCATCATTGGGTGTCCACCGTACATTCCTTGAATGGATCGGTAGCTATCTTGATGGCAGGCTTTACAGGATCAGATTAAGGCGTGCCCTGTCATCCCCCTTCCATGCTTCACTTGGCAGGCTTCTCACGTTGACTCACTTCTATTTCTATAGTTGATCAACAGTGTTGTACCCTGGCTCACGGCTGAGGATACTAGAGTTTTCTCATTTGCTGAAGATCTTCATAGGAACAGCAGAGAATTTAGATCACTCAACTGATCAGGATGAAGACCGCAATTTTATTGGTATTTTGATGTCTCACATGTCAGCTTCTTTCGGTGAGCAGGAGAGGATTTAGCTCATTCATCACAATAGGTAATAAAACAGAACGAGAAAAAACTTCCTCTCCATTGTTCTCTGGGTTAATGAAATAATGTAGTAAGCTCGGTTACTACCAAATCACGTTATCACACATCGAGGATTATTTATAATTATTTAACCTTACTCCGTATAGCTCAGCTGATTTTATTTTAACATGGATATGTTTTTGGGCTAGAGGTCAGGTTAAAATTTCCGTAACGGTTTTTTTAAGATTAAAAAAAAAAAAAACCTAGAAGCAATTGCTAATGATTCGTTGCTAAGGCATAATAACTTCGTTAATTCTCGTCCTATGAAAAAAGCACTACAGAGTAACGGTTCTTTGACCTTTCGGGTTGCTGAGAAAGTGAAAATAATGCTTAATATCAGTAATGTTCTTGGATGAAGATTTCGTAATAGGAGATCGAGGTTGAAACCTAATAGGGGCGAAGGAAAGGTGCGTCGGGCGTCCTCGGAATGAGACCCCACGTGAAAGAAAGAGGAGCAGGATCTTGAAAAAGTTGGAGACATGGAACATGATCGAATTTTCATAAGCTCTCTTATGTTATGTCGCACAGAGGGGCAAGAGTGGAAAAAACCCTAAAATAAAAGTATTTTGGACGCTGTTTTGAACGTTTTTTTACTGCTTGAGATCAATGAATGGTGTCACCAATCAATCGCGATTTTTTTTTTTTTTTTTTTCATCCAAGGGGAACAAATTGAAGTAATGGTTTTTTAAATAGCCAGATTATGTATTTTCAGTACTTTACTTCCGAAAGGTGATGTATATGAATTCAGGACTTGAAAACGTATAAATATGCTTGTTTACTCAGGTCTACTAGAAGCCCTGGAAAAGATTAGCCAGCCCCATTTCCTGCTGCATAGTGCTCATTATATAAAAGCCTGTTCAATGTTGAAAAAGTACGATTCTTGCATATTTAAAGATGTGCACAAACCATATGAAGCATTGTGAAGGTCTGAAACTTGTTTTACTCATAGCTGATACATTTAACTGCTACTGCCGAAAATGTCATCATCGTATTTCACCGTCTGTGATGTCAGTGCCGTTTCAAAACTTACCAGAAGGCGCGAACTTACTATCACACAGTGGGGGGTTTTTTTTTTTAAGAAAGTTGTAGAATATGGAGTTCGGCATCGGAATGGACCACCGGCAGCTCTCTAACTCTTTTTGTCGATTTTTCAAAGTTTTATGATCAACTACTCATTTGCGGATTTTCATGGAAGTGAGAAGGTGACGAAAACTTTGAAAAATCGTCAAAAATCTCCTATTTTCAATTCTCAATTTCAGTCCTCCTAATAGCCTTGTTTACCCTTGAATCACGGCTCGAGTGGGAACAGGGAAATCATGCTGACACTAAAATCCCTCCACTTTGCCATAGTATGTCCCCACAGTCGAGAGGGGGCTCGACAATGGGTGGAGCCAATTTTTGGCCTTGCACATTCTAAGATCTCAGGCGCTATAGTCATTTTAATTTTGTATTCCTACTTCGATGGGCACTTGTTCATTTATGATTGAAATAATTAATTTATTTTATTTTTTATCATGGAAGAGTGGAGCGATGGAGAAGTTCTAAAATTAATTGAACTGTACTACATTGCTGTTGGATAGCACCCACCACGATTACAAAGATAAAAACAAGCGACACGGCGGTCTCGTAGAAACAGCTGTTTAAATATTCATTTCAGCCATAGCTAAGAGGGCAGCATCTTCTCGTCACTCATGATGGGACAAGCAGGAGAATACGAGGAAAAGCTGTGCCTGCCTGGGGCCCCGTCCCCACCAGCAAAACAGTCTGGATATGCAGGCCTGAATGCGATGCCGCGCGAATTTGCTGCCCGGGTTAGCCTGGGACAGTGTGGACGTAGCTTAACATTTTACGGGAGTATTACTTTTTGTTTCGGTTCAGCCGACATAGGACAGGTTCAAGGTTGTACATCAAACAGGATACAGTGACGCTTCCAATCAAGACAGAAATGTACCCGTGGAATGAAGGAAGGACAATAACCAGCTGATACGTAACAATACTGACAACTAATGCATCCACACAAGTTATAAATTTGTAAATGTATAAATGGGTCTATTTCCATCTAAAAGGAATTGATATATCACGAAGGAAATCAATCCTTATGATAGTTTCTGAAAAGAAGCATTTTTGTCTTCATAATCAACTTTTTCAGCACGCTCTCTGTTTCTCAACTACCTAAACGCCTAGGTTGCCTGCTTGACTAGGTATGCTTCCAGCATACCTGCTCCAGTAAGCACCAGTTTCAGAATCTTTTGTTTGTTATGATGACGTTTTCAGAAATTATTTCGATTGGCTTGTTTATAGCTAGTTGTGGTTTTCAGGACAATACAATCATCTGTAGCTTCGGCAAATGATCACTATACCACTACGAATTGTCCAATTCCACTAAAAAATTCGGAAATATGTTTCCAGTGCTTCAAACAATATGAATTTCATCACAATTAAGGTATTTAGATTAACACAAGTCATTCAACAAGGGTTGTCTGGATGGGGAACCAACGATTTGGCTTTGTTCTAGATTAAGGGTAGCCTCTACGCTTCCACATAAAATAAGTTGAAATCCTTTCAACCCAGAACAGCAATTTCATTGTACGACAACCAAGCTCAAGCAAGCTCGTCAAGTTCTTTTAGTCATTTTGTGATTTTTTATATATTGTGCCAATAAATATTCTTGAATCTTGAAGGATCCCCAAAGTAACCCATTACTGAAGCCTGGGCAAAAATGGAATCTTCGAATCATAGATTCCCCAAGTTGTAAGGTTCTAAATTCACACACATCTGTTCAATTCATTTTTTACTGTGTATTGGCCAGTTATCGCGAATCTAAAGAGATTTTTTCAAGTTATTAATTCATTCAATTAACGTTATTAATTCGAGACGTTGAAATTCATACCTAGTTTTCTAGGTATATCTAAGTCCAGACCATGGATCAAATGTATTTTTTCAATCCGATAACATAGGTAACTTACAAAAGGGTTGTGCGAATGGGTGTTGGGAAAGTAAAAACATGACGTTACGTGATTCTAACGGTCAGTGGACGATGGTATAAGTGGGAACCCCCCAGCCAGAGAAAACAATAGGCTGCTTGAAAATGCCATTTATTATTCTTCGGCCCTGAGACGGATTTTAACGTCGGTAACAAATGAATCGGCGGAAAAATACGGGAAACGATTCCAAGGTTGTTTCAATTCAAGAATTCAACTTAACATGAATATCAGACTGATTGATTTATGGCGCAGGTTGGTGACGTATTTCAATAGGTTTCGCGTTTCTAATACAATTAGATTTCAGTTTGAAGTTCTGGTAGATTTTTCAATTCAATTCAATTTTTAAAATGCTTTATTTTGTGGAAAAACAAAAATAAAGAACAAAAAAAAAGCAATAGATCTAAAAGGAATCATTGACAAGAGTATTCTCATGCAACAGGAAATGCATCAATAAAAAACAATTTGAATTATTCCACAAAACCCACAAAGGAAAACCTGTGCGTGGGCATTTCTAAATACTAAAGTAGGTTAATATATCCGGTTGTCTATTTTTGTTACATGATGATAATATCTGCGCGTTAATATCTAATAGTTAATAGTACGTTAGTTTACAAGTAATAGAGAGTGTGGTAGAAACTATTTCATTGTACATTTTTCATTATCCATATTTTGAGCTCGATTTTCTTATTTGTAGTAAAGGGCAAGTTTAGGAGATGTGAAGGTAATCGATTTAGCAAACAAGGACCACGGTAAGGAGCTTGAAGTAAAAGTAATTTACTATTTTTCTGAGGAATGGCAAATAAGTTAGGAGTTCTAGTATAGTGTGTGGATACCTGTTTATCAAGCAAAAATGGTTTTTTAATGAAAAATTTAGCTATTTGAAAATTAATGATTTGGGGAATAGTTAACATTTTAGTTGTTTGGTACAGCTGTTGTGTAGAGTATAGTCTGTTCTTTTTAAACATAATTTTAAGAATTAATTTCTGAGATATTTCAATTGGACGTAAGTGAGTGTTGTAGGTGCCCCCCCAAATAAAAGCAGCGTATGTGATACTAGAATGAATAATTCCAAAATACATCATTTTTAAAAATTCAGTCGAGACAATATTTCTAGTCCTATAGAATATGTATGAACACTGTTTTATTTTGTTAGCTAATTTATTAATGTGTTCCGTAAATCTTAATTGTTCATCAACTATTAGTCCGAGATATTTTGTGCATTTTACCCTTTCTAGTTTTAAACAGTTACAATTTGTTGATATAATGCAATTATGGTATTTAATATTTAATATGTCATCTGGAGCACCTTTTTTGGAATTATAGAAGCAAATGTAATTAGTTTTATTATAGTTAAGGGATAGTAAATCACAATTCAAGTGGTTTAGAACTGTTCGCATACACTGTTCAGCCAGTAAGTGGGTTTCAGCCCAAGTTTTAGAAGAGATTACTAAACAAGTGTCGTCTGCATAGGATAAAATTGATGCGGGCAAGTCAAGAGAACATAAACTGTTGATATAGATCAGAAATAGTAGTGGGCCCAGTATCGTTCCTTGAGGAACTCCAGCTTTAAGATAACCTGATTCACTCACAGTCATGTTTACCTTGGTAAACTGAACACGGTTGACTAGATAATTCATAATCAATGCAAGGGCATCATCAGTTATACCACAGTTTTTAATTTTATCAATCAGTTTAGCATGGTTAACTAAGTCAAATGCTTTTTTTAGGTCAAGGAAAATTACAATAGATTTTAGATTCTGGTCCATATTATTGGTTACATCTTAATATCTAATAATATTAGATTAGATCTATCTTAATAGATACATCTTAATATCGCAGGTAAAATTAATAAAGGGCCGATTACACGAGCAACAAAAGTTGCGCAACTCCAAAAAAATTGCACTAGAAAAGTTGTACGCAACAAGCAATAAAATTGCCACGTGTTGCGTCAAGATGTTTCAAGGAATTAATTGCACTGTGTTGCACCAATAAAGTTGAGCAATAGAAATTGCTCAATTGTTTTGTTTACACGGGCGACTACATTTTGCGCGATGGACGGTGAAGAGGTGGTCGTCGCTGCTGCTGCCAACCAAAGGAAAAAGAGGGGAATTTGGCAGCGCCAGTTTCTGAGCCAGAGAGAATGTGGGTTGGCTCTCACCTCTGAAATTCTTTCACGTCAATGTTTGCTCATAAGGCCATGCTGCGCAAATAAACTCCTATCTTTGCTACGTTAAAATTCTCTCATGGGGCAATGCTGCACCCCACCAGTGCAGTTTCACGTCAATATTTGCTCATAAGGCCATGCTGCACACAAACTCCTATCTTTCCTATGTTAAAACTCTTTCATGAGGCACTGCTGCACCCCATCAGTGCAGTTTCACGTCAGTATTCGCTCATAAGGCCATGCTGCACCCCATCAGTGCAGCTTCACGTCAATATTTGCTCATATGGCCATGCTGCACAAATAAACTCCTATCTTTCTTACGTTAAAATTCTCTCATGAGGCAATGCTGCACTCCATCAGTGCAGTTTCACGTCAATATTTGCTCATAAGGCCATGCTGCACAAAAAACTCAATGTGATTGGCTGTTTCGTTCCCTCTCCCGACCCAAGGCCGAAAAATTGCCGCAATAGTGCAATAATTTTCCAAACCCCTTGGACTTCATTTCAACACGATGCAACAGTTGCCGAGAGGGCTCGTGGGCCTGAAATGTTGTACAACTCCCGTCAATTAATTGCCTGCAATCTTCGGCAACTTTTTCGAGGAGAGAATAGTTGTCCAACTTTTTTGAAATAGTTGTGCAATACTTTTTTCTGCAATTATTGCCGGAAAAAATCGCTCGTGTAAAAGGGCCTTAAGGGTACTACGATAGGTAATACTTAACGTAAACAAGGACAAACGATCTAGAGCGGGGCTTCACATCTCTTTCCCAAATCGAGTTTTAAATTTCCATGAGCGTTACTGGTCTCGCTTTCTAGTCAACCAAGGATATCATGAGATCACAAGGATTTTTGTACACTTCTGACGACGAAAAATCGTTTGTCCTCCTAAATCAACTCTACCATTCCAATTTTGAGTTTTCTAAACAAATGTGCTCTCTTGTCGCCATCCGTAAGTTCTTTCCTTACCAGAATTTTTAGATTGAGACTGAGGATGATCTCTCAAGAATTTCATCGCAATAGGATCTCATCGCTAACTTCAAATTCTAACCCACAGCTTCCCTATTTACAACTCAATTCCCATGACACTCTCAGGGCTGTTGCTAATTCCCAAAAATTTGCAATCCATCTGGATCAAATCGAGTCCCAGCGCAAACGCACAAGTAACCCTAGGCATTGCATCTCGAGTAACTTCCTCGATTTCAGGATTGAGCGGGTTAAATTCTCTATGGACCCCAACAGATCACATAAGGGTTTTTGAAGACTTCAACTAAACACCCCGGTTGCTTGTAGTTTATAGTCACGGTAACGGTGGTTGGGTAACGCGATATTTTTCTCCAGTAGTCTTGTTTTCCATTCTTGGCTAGTCAACTTCTCCATTTCGATGTGAAACGCCGATTTTCAAACCTAAATTCGAATTTCATGTTAGTTTCAGTACAAATGCAGACTAATTTCTCACTTTTAGCTTTCAATTCGTAAATTGGGCATGGATTTAACGTAAAGATAGTAAGCCTCAATGGGAAAAACCGCGGTTTAGAAGCTACTTATAGGTACTTGTGGTTGTTAAGAACTTCATGTTTTTGCCTTTACGTAAAACGGAACGAAAAGAAAAGGCGAACGGAACGTATAGAAAACTATTCATCTCTAAACTATGAACCAGGAATTTACCTGATAATCATATTAATCTTTACAAAACAAGGCCTTTCTGTCCTTATTGTTTTTATTTTTTTAAATTATTTCCAACGTTTCTTTCCAGGAACTAGGGCTTCTTTAGAGAGACAAAATTCTAAATATAAAATTCAAATTTTGAAAAAATATACTAATGTTTTGTGATAAAAACACGAATTTATAAATTCAGTTTAAGAAAATCAAATTTGAAATTGTTTACAATTTGTAAAATGAGTATTTATTTAAGTAGTTTTTATCGCAAAAAATAAGTACCTATTTATCTTACAAATGTTGAATTTTATATTTAGAATTTTGTCTCACTGGGAAGAAACGTTGGAGATAATAAAAAAACCAATTTAAGGACAGAAAAGCTTTTTTTTTTGTAAATTTATAATTTGAAATGTCCAAATAAAGAAACGTTACGAATCATATTAATCATCACTGGAGGCAGCACTATACGCACTGTTCACGAGAAAACAGCTGAGAGATCAGGCAAACATATTGCGTAAAATTGATGTCTTGAAACTCAGATTTCTGATTTAAAATACGTGAAATAATGATAAAAACAAGGTTCTAATCAACCAAAGAGAGCCCTTGTGCTCAAAAGAACGGATTTTTTCGATCGAGTTGAAGGCTAGTAAAGCTAGACAGCGGAGGCGGACTTCGATGGCACATTCGGTTTCTTCGCGACTTGAAACGTAAAATAAGAGAGGTGTTCAAAAAACCTACCCTGCATATCAATATAATAATTAATGGGGCATTTAAAAAACTAATATTATCAACTTCAGCTAGTATTTGTTTAGTTTTGAGGAGAGTAGTGTGTAGTGTTGCATTTACAATTTACTGGTCTCCAAACGGGTGGCGTTAAATGAGCCATTCTAACGGCCCGTTGCTAATGACCCCTTCAAGGTCACGTACTCTTGGGCCCGTTGGGTCACCAAAAACTCTCTAATCGAAAGGTAATCATGTCGCATGCACTTCCACTTGAAAAATGCCTAACTAAAACAAAAAGTTCCAGTCATGCAGCATGATCGTATGAGCGAATTTTCATAAACTATCTATCGTACTATAATATGTTGAATTGTATTGAAATTGGAGCAATTTCAGTAGAAAGAAATGGTTAAAACCCAATTTTATGGCATAAAAAACTCATACTTAATAAAATTTGTTGGATTCAGAAGAGATTTTGAATTTTTCGATTTTTTGCGGTTTTTATAGACTTTTTAGCAAATACTAATGAAATTCAAGTAGGTACCTATATTTTTCAGCGTAATATTCAGCAAAAATTTTTAATTTCCTAGTTAATCATTGGCAATTTAGTTTTTACTAAAATTCCGCTAAAAATATAAATTTAACGATTTCTGGCCGTTTTTAGCCATTTTTAGTGTTCTGTTTTGGAACATTTTTCAAAATGTAACTAATTCAATCTGCTCAAAATTGTTGGCCATCAAACTCATCCTTTCGTTTGGAATGCTTGATTTTTTGGCGCAACAACAGTATTTTTACCTCAATCCTAAGGAGAGTTATTGTCTGGAATGACACATACATGAAAAAATATATACGAAAATTTTGTTTGAAGTTTCTAGCACAATTCTACGGACAGTTATCGTCTGGAATGACAAATGCATACATACAGATATACATACATACATACATACATAAAAAAATGCGTTAAACTTCAGAATATGATTCAGAATAGCCTGAAACGGATTTCTGCATAATTTTTTTTTCAAAAATTCACATTCTACAAATTTTGAGGCGAGAGCAATAGCTTAATTTTCTTCAAAAATTCGCTAAAACGTCCATGTGGGAGAATAATTTGGGTTAGCTTGTACATGGTGTCCTATGAATTCCGTTGTAGAGGGATGAATTGTAGCTAATCCGCAGACACAATACATCAAATTCCCTCAGTACGCTTAGCTCTCTCAGTTAGCGAATTTTCGTTAAAAAATGAAGCTATTGCAATGGCTCGGGAAATTTTAAAATAAAAATTTTGAAAAATTTCTTCATTGAAATCCGTTTTGAGGCATTCTGAAACGAATCCTAGAGTTTAAGGCTTTTTCATATATATATATATATATATATATATATATATATATATATATATATATATATATATATATATATATATATATATATCAAATATATGTGTGTGTCATTCCAGAGGATAATCTCGTTAGGATTGAGATAAAAATTCCGTTCTTGCGCCAAAAAATCAAGCTTTCCAAAAGAAAGGATTAGTTCGTTGGCCAGCACTTTTTGAGCACATTATTGGTCAAATTCCAAAAAATATGGAAAAAAAAATTACTAAAAATGGCTAAAAATCGTTAAAAATATTTTTTTCCGCAGATGATTGCTAAAATAAAGTTTATTAACTATAAAATAGTTGAGTTTGTACAAAATTATGCGGAAAAATGTACTTAAATTAAGTAATTAACTTAATTAATTAAGTTGTTAACTAATTAATGTACTTAAGATTAAGGTGCTGTCCAATGAACTTTTGGAATGCTTGATTTTTTTGGGAAGAATGGATGTTTTATTTCATTCTTAAGAAGATTTATCACATGGAGTGTGTGAAAGCATTAAAATTCAGGAACCTCTTCGGAATTCCAGAAACGGATTTCTGCTACGAAAATTTAGAAAATAATCATTTTAAAATTTTTGAGCCATTGCAATAGTTTCATTTTCCTCGAAAATGTTCTAAAAACTGAACTGGGAAATGAAAACAAATCGAAAATCAGGAATACGAGTGGAAATTATATTTACAACAACTACAGTCTATGTGTTTTACCATCCATAAGTGCTCAAAGCAACACTTCATCACATCCTAGAAGATGAAATCGACGCTACATGATGAAATGCAGATAATAGATGAAATCTATGATGAAGATGTGCTGTGATATATCTAATAATATGTTTGTTTTGGGTCTGCTGCCCAAACTTTCTCCAAGAAACCAATTAACAAAACGCCGTTGTCGTGAGTGACGCGGCAGGAATGATTGCACATGTCCAGCTGAGCTGGTGTAAGAGACGTGAGCAAGGCAGGTAGACTGGAGCGAGTAGGCGTGTGTTGCAACTACCGGCACTGCAAGAAGCGAGGAATAAAGCAGGTATGTGCATGTTGCAACTATCCACGCAGAAGGTATTAGGTCAGATGACAAGCTACTCTGCCATCCTGCTTATCACGAATCACATTTTCTACGGAAAAATGAACAAGCTTCTCCTGTAAAGATCAACTCACTTTAAATATGAATTGGGTTCAACCTCATTTTAAAATTCGCTTCTAGACTCAGGGCACTGGTCCTAAAATACGTTCATTTAACGATTCAATCGCAAAACGATTCGATCCAAAAACTCTGAATTATCTCTTAAAATAAGCGAATTACATACAATTGAAAATCGGGATGATTTTGGGCCATTCCTCTCCTCCCCCCGTCTAGACTTTTGCCCTATAACATGATATTTGATTATTTCTCAATTCCAATGTCAACATTCGTACATCGTGAATATATATAAGCAATTTGATTTGGTGGACCTTTTCCGTTAACGTTCCACCACCCTACGGCACTAACCCATATGTCCAACTAAACTGAATTAAGGTAACTACTTGATGTAACGTATTTTTGAGATGCGAGCTAGCGAGCTTCCAGACCACCAAACTATAGATACCATATCATTCTGACCTATTGGTCCAACTAATCTATAGCAATATTCGTCAAAACTAGTTTTAACTAGTCAAAACTAGTGAAAACTCGCCAACAAACAGTCTAAGAGAGATTTTGTACAGGTCAGTATCGATTCTGTGTTTTCAGCTACGATCGCATCTTAAAGATACATAAAACCAAGTACTCAATCCCTTAGTAACAATTCAGATTAGTTGGACATATAAAATAGTATCACAGGTAGGCGGAACGGTAACGGAAAAGGTTCGATTTGGTTTCTTCACCGGTATTTGACACACTCTCGGAGATTGAGTGGTATGTACCCAGATGCACAGGGTGTCGCAGTTTCGAGCTAGGCTAGGGTTCGATTCTACTACTAATTTTTGACTTTTCTTTGTCCTATAACATATATTTTTCAATTCACTCTAAAGACCACTTTTTCCACTTCAAAGATTTTTTTCGCGTTTTCTACTTTGTGTCACTAAAACTGTCATAACTCCCTAAATTTTCAATCAAAACTCAAATCTGATTATACCGTTGAAAAGATCGTAAGATTTCCTATCTTTCTGGTGACTTTTCAAAACTTTTCACTCCAATCAATCTCAATAATTTTCGCTCCAGTATTGGTTCCCAAAATCCATGTTGGATCAGTAACATGTATAGCAAATTCATCTCATATCATATTAACAGAATATTGAGCATTGGTTATGCTTCCGTTAGGTAGGATAGATACGTCTATCATGAGTGTATACAGATTGTTTCATGTATGTGTATACCTACTGCTTGGAAAAGTACAGGTCATAATTTCTTGGTCTGGTAAGGGAGTAGCGTTATATAAACGAAAAAACTTACGAGTTTGCTTACTCACCATCAAAACAATACTCGTAAATAACGACTGTTATTGGAACACATACCCTTTCATTGGCGTAGCCGCAAACAATGAAACGTACAATGAGAGGGACAATAGCAGACATGAAGTGGGAAAACAAATCTAGGTACCAAGTTAAAAAATAATTCTGTACTTGACGATCTCGAATGACTGATGGGCGTCTAAGCTACGAGTACAATCGAGCTCACAGCCAACTGATAGTTTTTTACATTCGACGACCACGAAAAAAATTAATTTACTCGGTAGGTAATCAGCATATCAGCTCAAAAACGAAGACATAAATTGTTTCTAAAGCTCCGGACAGTATTATGGTGTATCTTAGAGGTACCTACAGACCTATGTAGTTGGCACTTACGGAGTAGCTACCTACAAACGCGAAGAGGAGTGAATAAAGCAATTTCTTACGTAATTAGCATCAGTTTCTTGGGATCAATATTATAACAGGTAACTAATGGAATTCCCGAATCAAAATTACTCCATACACACGATTCCGTTGAGATCATCAGTGACCAGTTTGGAATTCGGAAAGGAAGATGTACAACCCAGGCTGTTACGGAACTTGAGACATCAAGCCTAAATTCAATAGATGACGGGGATATGGTGGGGGCCCTACTCTTTGATTTGTCGGAGGCGTTTGATGTGATTGATTGGTCTCTTCTCATTGCTAAGCTGGAGTTCTACAACCTTGACTTGCCTGCTCTGGACTTCCTTGATAGCTATCTCAAAGGATGGTCTCAGTGTGTCCGGTTTGGTGGCTCATATTCGGAGGTACGGGGTCTGTCATCTGGTGTCAGACAGGGATCTATTCTGGGGCCATTGGCATTCATTGTTTTCGCCAATGACCTACCGTCCTTTCTGTCTGGGTCATTCCCTACCCTAAGTGCATTGCTGCACATATTGAGATAATTAATTATGCTGACGACGCAACAGCCCTCATTTGTGCAGAGACTCAGGAGGCCTTTGAGAGGGCATCATCCATTGTCAAGGGACTAGTAGTTGAATGGTGCTCAGTAAACCTATTGAAACTACACGCTGATAAAACACAAACTTTAGGTTTTCGCACTAGAGGCCGGGATAGCTGTACGGCTTCAATTCTGGGCTTCCAGCTGGACTCCGCCTTTACCTGGAATCATCATCTGCATATCCTGACTGGGGCCCTTGCGGGTGTGTGCACCTCATACGGCGTCTGTTTTATGCAGTCTCTCGGCCAGTAGTGATATCTGTATACCATGCACTCGTTGAGTCTCGCTAGAATCGAGGATTTTATGGGGAAACTCGTCTAGCATCATTGGAGCTTTCAGGCAACAAAAAGCAGCCATTCGGGCTCTGTCATGATCTGCCCCCACGACCTCTTGTCGACCACTCTTCCGCCGCCTTGGTTTGCTGACCCTGCCTGCCCTATATGCCCTTGCCCTTCTTGACCGCATGAGAACCAACTCTGCGAACCTTCCCAACCAGGGTGATACGCATGGCTACTGCACCCGCCAGCGTGATCTGCTTCAGGTTCCCAAGCACCGTCTCGCAGTGACAAAAATGAGGAATCCTGATTCGAATGGTGTAAGGATTTTCAATCTGCTGCCACCCCATGTAAGGAAGCTACCCAAAACGGCTTTTCGAAAACACCTGAAAGCCTGGCTTATTGATAAAGCACCTTATAATTTTGAGGAGATCCCCGGCCTACCATGTTTTTTATTTTTACTCTATTCTCACTCTTTTGTTTCTCCTGTTTTCTGATTCTTTTCTTTGACGTTTGCTATATGCTATGTTTTCGTATAATGGCAAATAAATTTGTTGATTGATTGATTTCTTATCAGACAAGGGCAGATTCGCTAATAAGGCACACCCTTAAGAAATAACGGATCGTGGTGCAGTAGCAGATAACATAAGACTATTGATAACCGTTAAGGAAAAAATCGAGTGCTAATTTGGAAGAGTACAGCCAAGGTACTTACATGTTATAATTACCCTTTAAGGTTTTTCTACCTGCCTACATATTACTTTAAAATGTACAAGAGGGTTTCACAGAATATCTTTAGCAATCTTGATACGTTTGTCTGCTACCAGAGTTTTAAGATTGAATCATTCCGATGGTAATCACATGTTATAATTACCTAAGTTAAAAATTTAGCGATACCTAGAATTTATGTAGGATTTAAAACAAAAAGCTCTTGATAACAGCAAAGTAATTACGTAGTCGACATCCCAAAACCCCTTTACCCTTATAAGTTGATATAAATATTTAATGCGTTGGATGGTGCGTGTGCATGCAGACACGCGTCAAAACGTAGTTAAAAATAAAAACGCAGCGCAACCGATGTGGAAGTTATTTATGTAATAAGGAAGAGTACACTACCTTAGAAAATGAAGAGAAAGGTGATCAAAAAAGGAGTTCTAGAGCACAATTTATGTAAACCGATTACGAGTTGTATTTTCAAGTGACTTCAATGACTTTTTCAAAGATAAATTATTACTTAATTACCGATGAGGAGGCACAATCACACACACCTTTAATTTCGCTTCCACATCAACAACTGGAAGAAAATGCCAGTCAAGATGGATGATGAACCCCCCACCCACCAGGAAGGTCCAGTTTCGAACCTTTGATTTTCGACTGAACAAAGTATTGTTTGACGGTGATGAAATATGGAGGGATGAGGTTATGGAAAGAAACCAATTGTTCGAAAAATTCAGGAATAATTACACGTTCATGATATTCGGTGATGATTATGGCAGGATTAATTATCATGATGATTATGGTAGGAGTTATTTTATTATTAGGTTACCGCTACTGAATTTCAGAAGTAGCTAGAACTACGGTAGTGGGTGCAACAACCACCACCACCTCTGTGACCACCACCACCCACCATGTCATTGTTGTGTTTGATAGACTGATAACCACAGAGTAAAAAGGAGTAGTTGTCAACCAAAAACCAATTAAATTATCTTTTCAATAATTTTACCTGTTCGGTATTTTTATAGTGTAATACCTAATTAAATTTTTTGGTTCCAACCTCAGTCTACCATCTACCTCTATCTATCTCAACCTGTGTTCTGATGTTTTAATGGATACATTCAATCTTCACTGCTTGTAGGTAAGTAGTCCTACTTATAGTTATAGTACTTATAGGTATAGTTACCTTCTTACTTATTTTTAGTTGGATAAAAACTTTTTGGTCACTTTAACAACTCGGAATTTATGTCTCAATTCAGACCAATGAGTTATGGAATTTATTCTCAATTCAAGGTCTTGAGTTACGTTTACATAGATATACCTAGCTGTAATTTTTTGACGGATAACTGTTTGAATCTATAATTTGAATTCATATTTTCAGTGTTTCCAATCCCAAGATGAGTGACAGTAGTTATGTTGGACCTCCTCGTCTGTTGAACTTGAGTTGCGAAGTTAAACCTCCTGAATCGGGGAAACAAGCCCATTGCGTCCTCAATCTAGTGGTAACGTAGATTGTCAATATATATACCTACCTACAACTTATTGCGCTTATTTTGTCATATTGTTTAGCCTAAATAAAAACCTGTTGACATTACTGCAAAAGCAGCCAGGTTTATCGGAAATTTCAGTCTGAATCCTAACACACTGAAATTTCAAATACCGACCGTAAAAGATGAGAAAACTCCGTTACTTACATTTTTTCCTAATGACGTCTCATTTTTGTGATGGTTTAGTAGCTATTTTTTGGGCTATTTTCGTAATTTTACTAAAATAAGTATTTAAAAAAACTCATTTCACCCTTACTGTTGAATATTAAGGCTGGAAGCACGCAGTGAAACAGATTTACAAATCGTCTGACTAGTTGGGTGGGCAGTATATCTTCCTTTCGTGTAACGTGGACATTTAGAATTAGTTGAGGATCCTAATCCTATCCTACTCCCCGAGTTTGAACGAAATCGGACCAATAGATGATAAGAAATCGACGTTACGAGAAATTCACGTTTGCGGAAGCGCACAGGCTACAGTTGATTCGACGGGAATGAAAATAATAGGGGACTGTCTAGGAGCTAACCCGCGCAGTCCCTAAAAATTTGGTGTAGTTTGTATAGTTATGGGTGCGACAAGAATTTACCACTTACAGATAGACAAGGAACCAAAATTGATCAGCAAGCTCTGAAACGCAAAAAGGAAGTGGAAATTTTGATTTGGAGGGCAAACACTTTGTCACCCAACCTTCGGAGTCAGGAAGCAAAATAATAATAATAAGTTCACTGATGGTTCAAAGACACCTGATGGTGTTGGCCTTGCTCTATGGAGCCCCAACTTCCAAGTCACTAGACGCCTACCACCAGTTGCATCTGTGTTCACAGCAGGGCTGTGGGCAGTGACACTGGCTGTTGACACTGCCAATTATTGGGAGTTGGGAATTATGTGATTTGTAGCGATTCACTAAGTACCATCGAGGTGATTAGGTAGGGACGCATTCTGATGATCCCCTAATACAAAGCCTACGTGTATCGCTGCATCAAGCCACGACATTGGGCTCAACCATAACTTTTATGTGGGTACCAAGCCATGTGGGTATTCGTGGCAATGAGTGTGCACATGTGCTTGCAAGGAGAGTCATTGGTGATAACTCCATTGATATGTTGCCTATACCCATTGAGGATCAAATCTCCTACATGCAACATAAAGTCAATTCCATCCACCACTTTCTGCTGCCCAGCCCTTGTGGACCCCCGAGTCCAGCATCAGCCCCCTCAGTGGGTTGACGTTTTATCCGGATCAGACATGGTCCGATCACTGTTGTACCTGAGAGCCGCTGAGCTCTACTACGAACTGTGATATCTGATCTGTGACATATTTATATACATCTAGCCGTAGTTTCATTTCACTTTGCTGATTGTATATAATAGCATGTATATTATATATTTTATAGCATGTATCATGTATATTGCCAGTGGAATCCATGATGGCGCTCCTTTTTAGTCAAGAATGGCAACATGACTCCAGCTAGAATCGTGCCACTTCCAGTGTCCCTTTAGACACCTTGCTCAATGCCGCTAATGACCCTTCTGGTTGAGATGCAGCTTAAACCTTAATAAAAAAATAAAATAATAAATAAGTAAATAAATTAAAAGAAAAAGAGAATATCCTAAATTAAAAAAAGTAATAATAATAATAATCAGTTGTGGTTTTTGGATTTGGCACGTCAAAAAATCCCTGATTAAATATTTAATACAAATACATTTTGTGTCTCATTTTGTAAACCTGTGTTATTTATTGATAATATCAATTCTTTCCCTACTTCCATTGATTTTGTTTCACAGATCGAGAACAAATCAGCTCCATCCTCTGAAGAGGGGAAGCAAGTGAAGCTGGAACTATCAAAATCTAGTTTGGAAGCAGTCATTTCCAGTTTGGAAAAAGTGAAGACACACTTCGACGCTATAGCGGGACATCAAGCATCAAAAAATGACTGAAAGGAACAATTTATCCATGTTCATATCAAATCTGTATCGGTTATGTTGCACTTTTCCGTGTTCAATGTTGTTGAAAAAACTTTCTTGATGTTCAGCCAACTTTTATGTGTCAGATTGGGCTCATGTATCCACTAGAACTATCACAGTACGTACCTAAATACTGATATAACATCTTTCTTTACATATTTCAAAATGTTGGAGGAAAAGTTGCTGTATGAACAGCGGAAAATATGTGGGAGAAAAGGTCAGTCGATATGACTAGTTTCGGAAATTCCTCCTATAAGTATAACTGAATTGAAGTCAATATAACTGTTCAATATTTTCTAAACTTGCTTCTATCGAATGAATCAATGTGTTCACCGTCCATCTGTTATACCCAATCAGAAGGCATTTCCCATATTTTTCAGAGCCATTCAATTGGCCCTTGAAAACTCAAACGTTATTCTTATTAAATATCATTTTCTCCCTGAATATATTTATTTTTTGTCTAAAATGTGGTCTTCATCCAGTCCAATGCCTTCTTGATTACGGCTTGAACGGAGTTCTCAGTGCACGTTTTGACAGTTCTCAAACTCAGTAAAACTTGAACGGAAAATCCTGGGGCGTTCCAGAACTTGTGGAACTGCGTTCTGCACTGCAAGCGATTTCAGAACTTGGAATGGAATAACCTGTGTTGTTGTTTGTAACAAACTTTGTCGTCGAACCTTGGCACAATTTCGTTGAAAAAATTCGAGTTTTGTGGATGTAGACAAGATCCAACTATAACTTCAATCTCGTCCTCATCGTCTACAAACCATGAAACTTCACAACCATTGTCAAAACTTTCCTCACTTGACAAGCTACTAGTTGACATTTCGATGATGAAATTCAAATGAAGAACAGCGAACTACAGAACAAAGCGAAATTTTACAGGGAACACGCAGCAACCAAAGCCGAAGAGGGTGTGTTGTTTACTCCACGAGCTCCGAAACATTGTGAAATGCGCATGCGTTAACTACTTCCTTGCGTTCGAGTTCTGACAGTTCCGAAAAAATCGGGGACTGTTAGAGCCGTTCGGAACTCGATTCGTAAAGCACTGCAAACGCCGAACTCGGTGTTCCAGAACTAGGCGTTCTGGAACTGCGAACGACAAAACTCGACTGCGCTTGCCCAGAACCGTTCCGAACTGGTAGAACGCACACGGAAAACGAAGCTGGTACTGCAACGAATCTTAACGCTTTCCAGTCCACTGGGGATGAACCACATCTCTCCACATGTTCCACATCTTTCCAAATCTACCAACATTCAGCTCAGGTATCACCTTTTCTTTCATCAAAAATGTTAGAGGCAAGCAAACACATTACGAATAAGTAATCTTTTTTTTTTAGACGTGAACATCAAGAAACCAAATTGAAGATGTGCAGGTCGCTAGGTACTTAAGGTTCCAATATGGTTATAGCTGAAGTCCGAATAGCTGTAGTTACGCTGAACTCCTTTCAAGTGCTGGGTTGAGAAACTGTAAAATCAGGTTAATGAGTTGAATTATGAAAAGGATTAGAAAATATAACTTTTTTATTATTTTTTAAAATTTAAATGAGATTGAAGCACAATTTTTCTATGAGGGAACAAGGGTCGCTTCTATGACTATGTTCGATTTCATCCACGGACTTCAAAATTATTTTTGATGTACTGGAAGAGTTGTTCCATCCTTCATTCCCAACAACTGCAATGTTCCTTGGGCTCCCCAAAGCCGAAGTGACACTGCCTTTATGATTGCAAATTGGATCCTTACTCGCACTCATCCGAGAACTTGAGAGTACGACCGATTCTACCTCTCCGAGAAGTTGTTAGTAGTCGTTTGAGGAACACCCGAAACTCTTTATGGAGTCATCAAGTGTCAAACCAGGTTGAACCAAACGCACCGACTGGAACTACCGTTGATGACCATCTGGTCCCGACTTTGGAACACCATAGATGGTTTAGCTGTTCAACTTCAAACCTAGGTCCACATCTTCATAAGCACAAGTGAAACATAGGTCTCTGAAGAAGTTCGCCCACAACTGCAGGTGACTAGGATGGTGACTACAAGGAGCAAAGATGCTACTGGACAACGCGTTTGTCTCTGTTACCTTTAAAATATCATAATACATATTTACGAATCATGTGAACCTAGCATAAGGCTGATATGTGATATTAGCTCTCTCCATAATTGTTTTTTAAAACTAGTTGCTGAGCGTCTATACGTATTTCTTGTGACCAAGTTTGAAAATTGTATGTAAATAATTATGGTATTGCACTGTATACAAACTTAGGGTAGGTAGGTACCCGGTTACCAAAAGCGAAAATATCCCATTTTTGAGTGTGGGAAGAGTAATGAATACACATTTCATTGTTGAGTTCCACAGTAATCAGCCCTCTATATTATCTATGTTTATGTTCATCATAAATAAACTGTTGAAGTCCATTTTGACTAATTGTAAGTTATCTAGTAAACGGATTGAATTCACAAAAACATATATTGTTATAATAGTGAAAAAATATCCATGGTGTTTATCTTCCTGTATAACAGCACATGGATGTCAGAGCTTCATTAAACAGAGGTTATAAGTGATAAAACATCCCCCCCCCCCCTCCCCAAACACATACCTGAAATTTTCACTGCCCAATTTATTTTCATCGTTGCTATTTCATCTCTGCTAGAGCCAAAAGATGTGTTATTAATGAATAGTAATCTGTTAATTTTTGTTTCAAGAACAAAAACTCGAAGAAAAATGGCCTTAAAACCAAAATCGTATATCCGAAATGGGAGTAACCAGGTGCCTACAAGAAATGTGTAATTCGTAAAATCAATAACATCTTTTATCTTATTTAACCTGTTGATTTCTAGGGTCATAATGTTGTAAAACCGGCCCTTTATATATACAAATATGTGTAATGTTCTACATATTGCAAACAAAAAATCACTATATTTATTTTTATGTAGATGGTAATTTCCTGAAAACTTTCTATTCACTGCAATAAATGAATGGGTAATTCGCTGATTGTGTTTTCATTCAAATTTTGGTCCAGTAGTTTTATTCTAGGTGTTCTTAAGGAGCTCCGTTTCAGGTATCAGCACCATAAGTCAATTGAGAAACAAATTAGGGTCAGAAGTCCCTTAGCTTGTCAGTGTGTCTATGCGTACGAATTCTAGATATCACAAAGGAGCTTCATTTCAAATGGCGGATCCGTAGGTTGACATCAATCTAGGTACACGACTTTACCCTACCTATTTGCAGATTTCGCATACGTACTTCCATATGGGTCTTTGTAGAGAAATATGTTGAAGTATTTTCAAATGGAGGGGTATGCCATAATTTGTCAGAAGATGCTTCAACTTGTGGAAGAACAAACCCGATTTTCGAAGGACACTTATTCAACTGTCACTCAAAACCGAGCTGTCCTCAGCCCTCCTAATGAACCCCATACAGAACAATTTCTCGAACAGTTTCCTCTCAACTCCCCAAAAGAAACAAAATCGCTGATCAACTCGGGTGCTTCCTTATTGGTGACCACGACCTAACAACCGCCTGAACAAACAAAAAAAGTCCAGTCATGCAGCATGACCCCATGAGTGAATTTTTGGAGAAATCAACGACATTTCAGTCGCTATTGATCGTGTAGAGAAATTTTAGTTTATGATTTTGATAGACAAACATGGAATCAAATTATTAAAAATAATTAAGAGGTAACTAACTTTAACAGTTGAGCGTAAAACATTAAAGAGAGCGACCGAGGGAATCGGAGGACGGAATATTTCACAGAGTAAACTCATCAGTTGTGATTACATTTTTTTTTTTTTTTTTAACAAGCACCTACGTTTCAAACAGCATGGTTCTAGGATTGGTTATACAGGGATACTTCCATAAGAGTAGTTCAATCTGAATTTGGACAATGTTTCATGCAAATATTACCTATTTTTACAACTAGCGAACGGCATTATTTCGATTTTTGACTGATTTTTCAACTTTGAAATTTTTGAAAACTTGATACATATTCTTATAGGAAATTTTACGCTGATTCCGAATATACCACATGTTAGTATGCTGAAAAAATTATTTCGCACAACAAATCGCAAAAAACAGGCTATTTTGAAATTTTTGACTACATTTTTGAAAATTTCAACCCGAAGATGTAATCCGATCATGCTGGCCAACGAACTTGAACTTTCGTTTTGTGTCCTTAACATTTTAAAATTTGTTTGAAGTTTCTAGCACAATTCTACGGACAGTTATCGTCTGGAATGACACATACATATATACATACATACATTAAAAAAGTTCCATTCATGCAGCATGATCGTATGAGCGAATTTTCGTAAATTATCGTATTGTATAATGTTGAATTGTTTTGAAATTTGAGCTTTTTGAGAGCAAGGAAATCGTTCACCATTAATTTTATGGCAAAAAACGTATTCTAAATAATAACCTGCTATTCAAATAGGTTCTGAATTTTTAGCTTTTTTTGCAGTTTTTATCGATTTTTTAGCAAATTTTGATGAATTTTAAGTACATTTTTCAGCATAATTGTGTACATACATTTTTGGATGTTCTATTTTATAGTTAATAAACTTTATTTGAGCTATATTCTACCAAAAAATATAAATTGAACGATTTTTAGCCATTTTTAGATTTTTTTAGTACATTTTTTGAAATTTGACCAATTTAATGTGCTCAAAAAGTGTTGTCCAACGAACTCATCCTTTCTTTTGAAATGCTTGATTTTTTGGCGAAAGAACGAAGTTTTTATCCCAATTCTATCGAGAGTTATCGTCTGGAATGACACACATATATATATATAAAAGCGTTAAAATCCAGGAATCATTTCAGAATGCCTCAAAACAGATTTCGATAAAGAAAATTTTTGAAAATTTTTATTTTAAAATTTTTGGAGCCATTGCAATAGCCTCATTTTCTAAGAAAATTCGCTAAACATTTTCTAAGAAAATTCGCTAAAATGCGTTAAACTTCAGAATATGATTCAGAATAGCCTGAAACGGATTTCTGCATAAAAAATTTTCAAAAATTCACATTCTACAAATTTTGAGGCGAGAGCAATAGCTTAATTTTCTTCAAAAATTCGCTAATAGAGTGCTTCTCCTGCAAACTCAGGAGCCCACAGTGCCCATAGTGGGGGATTGCATTGGAATCCCATCTCCAATAATAACACGATGCTGGGAATGGTTTGAGGAAAGATCCGAAAGTTGAAGCACCTTCTGTCAAATTATTTCATACTCCTCCATATGAAAAGACTTCTATACCTTCATTAAAGACTTCTTTATCCCATGCATGCAAAATCTGGAGCTCAGCTGGAAATACTCAAATTTAAAGGTTCCAGACACTCCAAAATCGAGTTCTACGCTTGATAACGGGAGCCCCATAGTTTTTCCGTAACAACGTTACACACAGACTTGAATATCTTATCTCATTTATTATCGATGTCCTGCCTCATTCGTGCAACACGAGCCCAACCACCAGAACTCACTCACCAACTCAATCTTGGCGGAGCACTGAGTCTATTCCACCATCCAACTGATGTAGGCTCAAACAGAAATCGCACAGTGACCTCCAAAACATGACCACATCCTAAACCATAACTTGCAACATACCAAAGCCATTCAAAACAATATTACTTTGCTATTGAAGTAGCTCAGTCTTCAAATGACAGTGCAGATATTAGTTACCTGAACCAGTGCTTTGCGAAGGAGGAGACGTCGAGTGACACCATCAATACCCGGAGCTTTTCTTCAAGGTGAACTTTTGGTCGCTTCCTTGTCTTGCCTTACTCTGAAGAAAATTCTAGGTTTGTTTGAACAGACAGTCCTGGACTGTTCAACTCAAGCCTCGCCCCTTTTTGTGCGTTCAGACAGCGTCGGAACTGGTCCTGGACCAACAGTTTGCTGTTCAATGAGACAGACTGGGATGGTCCAGGACTAGTCCTTACTGTTCTGGATTTTATCGGGGATTGTCGGTTCCGCACATGCGCACTCGATGTCTGGTCCCCTTCTTCCTGCTTCTCCATTATCTTTTCTTGTCTGTTCTTTCGTGCTGTTGCATCGTTTGACTACCCAAAGTTGTGGAGAAACTGGTAATAGGTAACATTTTTGGTGTTTTACTTGCATACATCGTAAAAAAAAACAATCAGGATTCGCTTTGATGTAATGCTAGAGAAAGAGGGTGGTTCCATCAAGGTTATGTAAAAGTTACTGAAAATGTAACAATTTTCACTTCAATTGAATAAATTCACAGAATCAAGTTTATTATAATTTTTGTTACCCATAAGGTGATTTATTTTACCCTGGTAATTTCAAATTGGCAGCTCAGCTCTTGATAAATACAAAATATGCAAAGATATCTAATTTAATTAACTTCTCTTTGGTTCGCATCTACGAACATCATGTAACACCCTTTTCATGTACGACTGCTCTGTTGCTAAGGAATTGTAAAGACACCGTTAGCTTTAACAAAAACCATTCACCACTCGCCAAAGCTCTCAATTTACCTGAAAACATCACGGCTATAAGGAATTTAGGGGCCCCCCCCCCCCCCCCCAGAGGTGCAATGGGGGCCTAAATCCTCATAAAAAGGTAGAGGAGAGTAACAGCATCCCGTCAGAGAGATACCACTCCTACTAATAGCTTTTAATGAGCCATGTTCGGAGTAGATTGGTTTTCCAGTCGTCTGGAATCCCATCCAACGCCAAACCCAGCTGCTAAAATGATCGAGAACGGCCGAGGCGCCTGTTGTTTCATCAATGGAACGCCGACAGCACTATCTCTGGTGCCCTGACGGGACCTCACAGGTGTAACTCTGTTACACGGTGTCAAAATCTCTCTCTCCTTACTCCCTATTCCATAAAACGCGTAACCAACAATCATAATTATGTTTTAAATCATGTCGAGAAGACGTCAATAGGATTGAGAGGCGTTTTCTCTTTCCTTGGACTCTGATGTAGTTCACTAGATATGTACCTACTAATTGCTCCCATAGGTTTTTGGAACGATGAAAAATAGCAGATAAGTTCCGTAGCAACTTTGTGGTTGTGAGAGAGAATCATCGGAAAATTTCACCACCCGTAAAAAGTAACGGAGTAACAACGGTTAAATGCCAAAGCAAAGACATAAAAATGATAATGAAACGAATTTTTCCAAAAACAGGATATGTTCCGTTTTGATGGATTAGGTACCTACCTACTCCTCAGATATTATGTGGAAACGAGAAATTAGGAAGGTTTTAATTCAGGTTATCCCATCAGAATCATCCGAGAGCGTTCGGACAGACTAGTCCAGGACTCGATCCTGGATAGTTCTATCAAATCAAATAAACTTTATTGTACGAAGAAATATTATTTCCATTATGTACAAGCAATAACAACAATAATTACAGCCGGTCGAGATTTAATAGAAGAGAAAAAATTAATTTAAACAAAAAAAAAAAAAAAAGTACAAGTAAATGCAGAGTAAAATGAAACTATCAAAAAATTAAGTAGGGGGCAGAGGAAGGCTTACTATAAGGTGGATAAAAATTTCTTGCAAGAGTTCCTAAATTTGTTTATATCAGAGAGAGAGCGAATGCGGACAGGCAGAGAGTTCCACAGTCTCGCACCCACGACGCCAAACGATTGGCCAAAAGCTCTGGTAGCATGGCCTGGGATACGAATGGCCCCTGATCTTTGGGAAAGAGAACCCACAAACATGCCTCTAAGGTAGCCAGGCAACGTACCACTCATAATTTTATGTACAGTTAGTAACTGCCGCAATTTAAAGTAATTAAACAAGTCCAAACCCAAAAATTTCTGCTTGTGCTCAGAGATATGGTCCCTCAACTTTAATTCTATCCCCTCCCTTTTCAGAACGTAGTTCTATCCTGGAATGGTCCTGGGCCAGGGTGTCTACTAGATCTGTAAAATAAAAATCGGGGACGTTTGGGGTTCTAAATTTTAAAAATCGGTGACCTTTTACAGGCTTCAATTTCTTTAGGAATAGCATACCGAAATACTTACCAGTAGACCTACTGTAATCATGAGTAGCTATATAAAATTAGATCTTCATAACTTTTTTATTGATTCCAGCCTACTTATAAAGTACAGAAATCTAAGACTATATAGATTCAAAAATCTCAATTGATTCTTTCGTATGTTTTGTGAATCCCGATACTGGCATTATATTATGATTATTTGGTTACCGATAAAAAATCGGTGACTTCTATATTGAAATCCGTGACTTTCCGGGAATCCGTGACCTGCAGGCACCCTGTGGACTCTGTCCGAACAAACCAACCTGAAGGGGGACAGTTGAAGTAGACTAGATAAAATTGAGTTTCGATGTATGTGTCAATCGAGTTTGGGGTAAACTGTGACACAAGTTCCTTTTCAAAAACACGGGCTTTTTCTGATTGTAAACAGATCCATCGGTTGATAACGTATAGCGGAGACCTACTGTTTCCTCCCTTCGTGGCATATTTAGTTGTTTTCTATAGACAACCGTTAGAGGTGTCAAGATTTTCCAGTTTCGACCTATTTCGATTATTTTCTTTCCCGATGAAACAATTTTTCAATAATAACATGAGTAAGCTCTGTTACGCTCCAGGAAAATAACTCTCACAGTCGAAGAGGTTTGGTCACCCTGGCCTCTTAGCTCTGGTCGTTAGAGTGTTGCAACTCCGGGAAATTAATAATAATTTCTCGTAGTTGTGACGACGCGAGTTCGAATTCCTGTCGAGGTATCAAATATTTTTGGGCCGTTACAGTGGCGCAGTCGAAATAGGACCCGAAATCATACGAAACAATAATTAAATAAAGCCCTCTCGAGCCAAAAGACTGTAAACATCACATTTCCTGTTGTTATGCTTTTCATTTCCTCACTCACTTGAGTCAAAACACACCGTGACAATGACCTCGCTCGACTACTGACTTGTTCCAGCGAGCATCTGCTGAGCCAGCGGCCTGCAGTTACACTTCGTCATTCGTCCGACCCCAAACCAGCTGATACGGCTGGTATTTGACTCCGGGGAAATGTTACGCTCCAGGAAAATAACTCTCACATTCGAAGAGGTTTGGTCACCCTGGCCTCATGGCTCTGATCGTTAGAGTGTTGCAACTCCGGGAAATTAATAATAATTTCTCGTAGTTGTGACGACGCGAGTTCGAACTCCTGTCGAGGTACGAAATATTTTTAGCCCGTTACAGCTCTGTTAATAGGGTGTAGGTGGGTATGCCTCGGCCAAAAGCCTACCCTGAACGAGAGTCAGACGTCATCAATTCGCTAACCGTACTAGATACAAGAATAGGTTTTGAATGGGACCATTTCGAAAGGAAATTCAATCTTTGATTTTGTTTAAAGTCGTAGATGCGAAAATGTTGATAGTTCCAAAATAGAAGCCAACCGTCAATTTTTGTTTAACCGATTCTCCCCTCTTCTTACCCCCTACATTCTTATTTTATCTTTGGTCAAATAAAGTTTATCGACCATAAACAAGAAAATACAAAAATGTATGCAAAAAATGTTGATAAAAATGTTACCTACTTAAATTTTATTAATGTGTGTAAAAAATCTATAACAACTGGAGAAAAATATAGAAATCCGAAATAATTTTTTGAATAGCAGACCATTATTCAGAATACAGTTTTTGTCATATAATTACTAGGTATTTAACAATTTCGTTAGCATCAAAGTGCTCAAACCTCAAAAAAATTTAACCTAAATATTATACGAATTTAAAAAAATTCACCCGTACGGTCATGAATGACTTTTTATTTAAATATTTCATGTTATTTCATTTTGTAATCTGAAGCGGTTTGCTGAAGTTCAAAGTCGAAGTTAGGTAAATTTTCACGATTTCAGTTGAAAAAAATATGTCTTATCCTGAGCTGTAATGCCAAATTTTCGTCCGACAGCAAAAATGTCATGATTTTGCTTTATCATTTTCAATAATAAGACTTGCAATCGACCAAGAAACAATTTTTTTAACCCCTCTCAAAATTTGATGAATCTACGTTTCAAGATACAGGATTCCAAAAATTGAAAAAAATAAAAATAATAATAAAATTTAAAAAAAAAAAAAAAACAGTCCATCTACTGCCTTAAATTTTTCTTTGAAAATATTTCACCAATCAGCCGGGGATGAGCCAGCATTTGAACAAACCTAAAGGGTAGTAATCAAGGGCTGAGATATTGAAAAATAGGTAAATCGAAAACTTTCAAGGTAACAGTAATTTTTTTGGAGTCACATTTATTGACATCATCCTAAAGGATCGGATGAAACCACCTTGGTCGCTGTACGTTCATCTGTTACCCTCTCTAAGGCTAGAACTCAGGCAGGAAAAAAGAAAGAGAAAAAAAATCAACACATGGGAGCAAATCATAACTGGTCGAACGTCGCAAAAATCGCCTTGCAACCGACTCTTGTATCAGTTGTTACAATTCCAATCGGATTTTCACCGCACCAAACTGGTTTTATAAGGTTTGTTCCATCCACCTCACCGCGGTTGACCCACAGTCAGCCCGTGGTCCACAGCCTCTATGATCGCGGTTGGACGACCGTAACCACGATCCAACCATGGATGGAACGCTCAACCGCAAGTGAGGTAAAATAGCGTTACACCACCAGTCATTCGTGTGACTTAATTCTGGATGTTACTAGATCGCAACTCAACCGACCTATTTTTCTAGAAGTTTGCCGCCGTATGTCAACCTAATACGTTGTTTTACATTTTTCAACAGTTTTGCTTTGCGAAAGTAATATACAGTTCCAATTCAAATAAATGGTTGCAGTAATGCCTGCCAGCGCGATTATTGGTTGTGGACGATACCGATCTAGCAGTGAACGAATTTTTATTTGGACTAGGGACTATTGTAGGAAATCAGTGTCCGAAAACTAAAGAACTTCATTCGTTTAGACTGAGAATAAATAAACTGAAAAATAATTGAAAATTCCTCAGATCTCTGTACTGCGGTGTAGGTACTACATAACCATTGCCCTGGCAGTTTCATCAGCGTCTTAGACATGTTCTTTTTACTATACCTGAGGCAGCTTTACTTATTTTATTGAATGAATGAAAGGATAGATTTGGTAGTTTGTAGAAGTAAACAAGGCAGGTTGGTGCTCCACCAAAAAACGGAACTACGTAGGTAGATTGTTGCTCTGCCAACGAATTTCAACTGCTTATCAACAAGTTTGTAGAATATCGATTCAGGAAATGTGCAACATGAATTATAAACCAGCTGTAAGGAAAAACCTTGAAATTCATTCTTCAATAATTCTTCAAGACTTCATTAATCTTTCCAGTTGATTCATTTTCAAGTTCTCAACTTCACACACGACCACAGAGTAGAAGAACTAGACTCGACGTACAACGAGTAGGTTGAGGTTCTAGGTTGTTCTGTGGAGACCCATCCACCGAGCTCGAATTTCAAATGAGGAAGGTTGTGAGTAGGTTTCAATTGCGTGAGGTTTCCTATAATAACCGGAATGAACCGCACTCCATCGGGCGGTCGGTTTTGATTCGACCCGTGGTCGACCACGCTGCTATGATGGAACAGCGGTTCAACCACTGTGTTGAGCTGATTGTTGGGATGGAACAGCGGTTGACGCTACTGCGCATGAGTCGGTCGAACATGGTCGAATGCGGTTAGGTGGATGGAATAAACTTATTATAACTTTTGTCAACTGTAAGTGGAATTTTGAAGGGCAGGTACCTGGTTGATTTATTTTTTATATGAAATTAATTTCAGTTGGTGGGTTAGCTTGTTTTAAATAGGTACCTACTAGGAAAGTGCAGGTGCATTATTTAACTTCTCTTCGGTAGGCGTCAACTCCTAAGCAGTATATTTAGTAATGTATAATAAACAAATAATGAAACATTATGTAATCACTTGCAACGTTTTTTCACGTACAACCAATTGTTGCTAGAGAGAATATAACTTCCTGATTTCTCCTCCCACAAACATCGTTCTACGAGTATACTCGTTGCAAAGCTGTGAATTACATGATTCCACATTTTAATGGGCCAATTTCCCCTCTTGAGAAATCCTAGCTTCGTTACTATACAAACAAGTTGTTGAACTTTGTGTGGTTGAGGGTAGAGGTCATATGCTTCTCTTGGATATTTGGTGTATTTCTAGCTTATCCAAGAGAAGCATATGACCTCTACAACCACACCAATTTCAACAGTAAGAAAGGCAAACCACCATACCCACGCCAATAAGTTGTTGTGTCTCTCACTGGATCAGACTTCTAATCTACTGGGTTCGCTCCCAAGTTCAATACTCTGTTGATATTTTTCACATACAGTTCACTACTAGGCGATATAGTAACATGACAGCCAAAGACATCCATGTGTTAATGAATCAGCGTGAGGTGGTGATACTCTTTGAACAGCTTGAACATCACCTCTAATCTACTGGGTTCGCTCCCAAGGTCAATACTCTGTTGATATTTTTCACATACGGTTCACTACTAGGTGATATAGTAACAGGACAGCCAAAGACATCCATGTGTCAATGAATCAGCGGGCAGTGGTGATACTCTTTGAACAGCTTAAACATCACCTCTAATCTACTGGGTTCGCTCCCAAGGTCAATACTCTGTTGATATTTTTCACATACGGTTCACTACTAGGTGATATAGTAACAGGAAAGCAATGAATCAGCGTGCAGTGGTGATACTCTTTGAACAGCTTACACACCACTCTTGATGTCATTAGTCATGCATATACCTTATCTATGAAATAATAATTGTGATAAAGTATGCCGTTGAAGTAGGATTTCTTAGGAGTTCGAACATACCTAAAAAGCAGCAAACTATTACACAAAGCTTTCATTAAAAAATTCGCTGATATTTGGAGGTTTTTGCCCAATTCCCTGACATTTCCCGACGCAAAGAATTCCCTGGCATTTCCAGGTTTTCCCTGACTTTTCCAGTTGGGGGCCACCCAGTATAATATAGGCACCCACTCGTACTTACTTATGAAGAACTTTTGTCAATAAAAATGACACCGTAAAGCTTGGGAAAATAAATAACAAAAACCACAACATTTTTATTTTTTGTATTTTTTTTTCTTTCAATTTTATTTTTAGGCAATTGTGTAGTAATCCATCTTTTTTTAACCATAGTAATTGGAACCATTCATGGAAAAAAGCAATTAGAAGGGGAGCAGGCTACAACTTTTTTTTTCACATCAAACAGTGGTAAATCTTTTTTCCATAATTACAATACATTTTTTGTTTAATAATACCAGCAAAAATAAAAACAAACATAAAAAAGTAAATAAATTATTTGGCTTAAAAAATAAAATGTAAAATAATGTCGCTAACACTGATAGAAAAAAGGTATTTCTCGATACCGAATCGTTTTTTCTCCATTAAGACAAATACATGGGAAATCGATCTTTAACCAGTAATCGATTTGATGTATCGATATTTAAGCGTCCTGGGGTGAAAAAAAAATATCAGAAAAATCAATACAGAGATTGGCAGGCAGCAAAAGAGGGGTTGACGCGCGGGGTAAAATATGTCAGCGAAAATTTCTTTTCTTTTTCCTTCATAATTATTTTTCTCATCAGGGTAAAGCTTCAAAGATATAATAATATAATATATATATATAAAAAAACACAATAACTGTATATTTAAAATCATTGTAACTTGCTAAAAAATAAACCTTAAAAATTATACAAATTTTACACAACTATTTATAATATATTTTTATGTACTAGGCGTAGGAAAAAAACGCCGTTCTTCATTTTTTCATTTTTTTTTAATTTTTCAATACCTTTTTTTATAATTTTTTTTTAAATTTTCATGTCATGGAAAAACCTATTTTTATACGTGTTATATATAAAGTTATAAACAGTTCTTGGGAATAAAAAGACATTGATAGACAGATAGAAATGCTACTTTTTTTCAAATTCATTTTTTTTTCCAATCTAAAATTCAAAAGTTTTTTTTTTTTTCGTAAATTCAAGTTTTAATTAGTTGACTATAATAATTAATAATGCCACAGTTAAATGCAACGATACGTTAGCACGAAAAATGGACTGGATTTAATTGTGATTTTCCTTACATGTAATCGTACTTTCGAACCATACAAAAATGCTTTCTTTTACTTTAAATAACTCGGAGTTCGCATTGCATCAATTTGAGTAAATGGGGTAACTGCCTTAACGTATTGTTTGTTAGCCTTTTTCTAGTCGATGGGTTTTATTTCATAGGGGATGGTCCCTTTTGACCTCGCTTGGCTCATTGCAAAAATTTCTTCACTATTTTTGAGCACTTATCAACGATATAGTAATTTTTTTGAGCGTTCATTTCAAAGTTTGTCACCGTTTTAAAAAACGAAATAAATAAAAATTAAACTTCAGAGTATCAATTTTGATCCGATTTTGAACGAAAATTTCAGTTTCTTTCTTTTCTTTCATAATAACGGAGGATTTTGGTTGCAAGGCTCTGAAAAAGAGCAAAAATCATGGACGTCTTTATTCGTTAATGAGTTTTTGAAAAACCCAAGCTGGAATCCAGTCTTCGTGTAGTTTCTTCAAATTCTAGAAATTCGCGCGTCTCTCTAAAATCGTATCAAACGCTACGCTCTACAAAAAACAACTGCAACCCAAATTCTGGTCCCTGTTCCAGGAGGAGTCGAATTAAATAATTTACAAAATTTGTCAAAAACAGCGACCAAAATTTCGATTAGCGTCGATCTAAATAAAACCTGACAACCAATACCCCCTACGAAACGTGTGTGCTCGAATTGGCTCGAAAAAGTTCATTCCAAATAACCAGAGAACAACTCTGGATTACGTTCGCACTATTTAATCCAAAAACTGTATCAAAACCTGTAAAAATGACTTAATTATTCATTTTTTCTGTTTAGTGGCTACAAATCTATCTATCTAAACAATTTCACTAATTTATCTTTTGCTTAAAAAATTATAAAAAAAGTTAAATTAAAAACAAAAACGCATGACTTTAACGCGATTTCACATTTACTTTTTGTTTTAAAAGTTTTATTTTTAAATGTTTTTTTATTAAACAAATTTCATGCAGATCTTGAGATACAAAATTGACTTAACAAAGCTGGTTCCATTTAGAAAATAAGCTGTTCATTATTTGACTAAAAATTGAAACGAAAATTGACATAGACACATACTTTTTTTAAACTACCAATAACGTGGTGTCAAATCATTTTTTTGTAAACATTGAAATTAAATTAAAAATGTGTTATGAATGCGAACGAAAAATTTTGAACAAAAAGAAAGAAAAAACTATTGTAGAGCCAACTTTTCGCGAAAACGCACGTTTTCGAGTGATGTTTCCATATTTTTTACAAGCAGCTCAAATCAACGTTTTTTCTAAAACTCCACAACGGAAAGAAGGTTGAGAAATGCGCAATAAATCAATTGCCACTCAATGAGAGAAGTGTCAAAAACTGTACAATTAATTTTACATACAAAAAAGCTTTTTTTTTCGTTTTTTCCCAAAACTTAATTCATAAATCAGCATTTTCACATACTGATAAGACGGCGTATCGACAACAATAAATTCTTTTTGATCAAAACCAAACTTCAAATAGAGAGGGGCGAAATTCATCTAAAAAATACTATTTGAAGAAACCAAATCTCAAAAATTCCTCTTGGGCAAAGGGAGTGAAAGGAGATTACTGGAGGTTGTGTACGTTTTTCAACTGGCCGAAGTTATAACTTTAAAACAAACTCAAAAATTATAAACATTGTTTAAAAAAAAACGGGGGATGGTTTTAGTTTTGGTGAAGGTTGTTTACTTTTCTTCTTTCTCTTTCTCTTTATTTTCTTTATCCGCATTTTCCTTCTCATTTTCCTTTTCGGTTTCCTTCTCCGACTGAAAGAGATAGAAGAACAAATATTAAAATCAGCAACCAGGTAGTAATAGTAACTAATACACATCAGAGAAATATAGATATATGAATAAATAATAAAGACATTGGCATCACATGCATCAAATGGTAACCCCTCTTGTTCCACCAAGCTGTTGCTTGTGAACTCAGCGATCAATGAGTGCATGGCTTATTTTGACTCAATTTGTTCTGACTCAGCCATGTTTGGCATGCCATTAGTAGAATGCAAGGTTATGGCTTCTAGGATCTTGTATCTATTCAAGATGCAGATACCTTAAAGCGAACCTCATAATTGTTTACTAAGACCCGTTTCACCATAAAGGGCTAGAGGGGTGTTAATCCAAAGACGGGAGTTATTCCTCAAAAAACAACAGTGAGATAACTGGATCAACTCCGGATTAATTCATCATCCTCAGTGGTGGAACGGGTCCTAGACGCCATAACATTGCATAATACTAATGGCATGCCAAACATGGCTGAGTCAGAAAAGATTGAGTCAAAATGAGCCATGCACTCATCGAATTGCTGCGTTCGCAAGCAACAGCTTGGTGGAACAGAGGGGTTACAATTTGATGTATGTGATGCCTAAGTCTTTACTATTCATAATTCTCAATTCTTCGTATATCTTTATTCGTCTTACAAAATTTTATTCATACACGCTAGCTTAAGCCATAAGTGGCTGAATGAGAGGGACCAAACCAACCTTTTCCTTTTCGTCGGATTCTGTGTCTCCTTCTTTCTCGGCCTTCTTTTCCTCGTCCTTGCTCTTGTTTTCCTTCTCTTCTGCTGGGGGCTTGGGCAGGTGGGAGTTCAGATCCAAGTTCGTGCAAATGTCATCCCAGTCAGGGAAGCACCTGAGAATACAGAAGAAAATTAACAGTCCAATAAACCACTCTAGTTGTTTGTTAAGCAAGATAAATGGAGGAAATACGTAAAACATAAAAAATACACACAATGCGTATGAAGGCTTCATTTGTGACCCATCACATGGCATAGATTTGTTCACCGTTAATTATACTTCATGATTAACTTTTTTGTTTTCTATTTCAATAGAAAAGTTGGGAATCGGACGATTTTTCCACAATTCAAATGTGTAAATCTCAACAACTACGCAGATACTGGAAAACGAGTTTAGAATTGAATTCTGCACCCTTGAAAACCTCCAGAACCAGTGTTCTATCTTTGGCGACGAGGAAATTTAGTTTTGTCCAGCTAGATTGGGTTTTAAACCACGGTGCGTCGTCTTCATGGGCACCGCGAGCGAATCGCGCAAAGATTTTTGTTGGCCACATAGCACACATGCATACAATACAACACAATACTATAAAAAACACGCAGTTTGCGAAAGCAAAACCAACTTTTCGAATAGATATAGGTAAAAAGGTGAAAAGTCAAGCTTCAAACGCGTGTCAAGTTACACTGAACGAATTTCGGTGATTATTTGTCGCTAAGTGAGCCGTGTTTAATAGTAATTTTGACTTGATCACTGGAAATTTTGTTTACAAAATGCTTTCCTGTTTACGCTTGTATGTGCCGCTAGTTAGTGGAGCATATTGCGAAAAACTCCATGCGAATCGGACAGCTGGAGCTCAGGGTGGAGCCCGTCATTTCATTCGTCCCTTGATGTCCTAGAGAGGTTCCCTAACAAATTTCGTTGTAATCAGACATACGACATAACATTTAGCACACTCAGCTGATCAGGATGGAGCCTGTAAGGTCATTCGTCTTTTGTCATCCCACAGAGACTCCCTAACAATTTTCAACGTCCTACGGTGAGCACGAGAGATTTTAGATCACTCAGCTGATAAGGATGGCGCCTGTAAGGTCATTCGTTTCTTGTTATCTCCCGGGTAGGATCCCTAACAACGTCTTGCGGTGGATAGGAGAGATTTGAGCAACATTTTACAATCATTATATATATATATATATATATATATATATATAATATATATATATAATATATATATATATATAATATATATATATATAATGTATATATATAATATATATATATATATATATATATATATATATATATTATATATATACTCGGCGCTTCGCGCCTCGCCGGGGGCTTCGCCCACCTGGACCCCCGTAATCTATACTCGGTGCTTCGCGCCTTGCCGAGGATAATTTGCTATGCAATTCTTAGCCTGAATCAACTTAGTTTTGGAATGTAGCCAGGTACGTAAGGAGAGGGAAATTGGTAGCTTGAAATGTGAACATTTATCACATAAATCAAGCGCTTTCCGCTTTTGTGCGATGAAAACTGCGGAAGTTTCATTCCCCTAACAACGGCTGGGTTGTACTTGAAAAACACTGAAATTGTGACACAATCTATAGCAACTACTCAACTACTCGGTTGTACGTGAAAATCATCGTTAGTTTCGTCACGGACGTTACAAAAAAAATTGTTGGGGGTCGGCCTGAGAATTGCATAGCAATTAATATATACATATAAATTTTGGTAATATGATGTAATACCATGTCGGAACTGGTGCCTCGCTGATATTGGTGAGGATCAGCTGACCACAAGCCGTAATATAAATCATAATGATTTTAAAATCTTGCTCAAATCTCTCCTATTTACCGTAGGACGACGAAATTTGATAGGGAGCCTCTCTGGGACATCAAGAGACTTTGCAAAGTGAGGAGCGCCATCCTGAGTAAGCTAAAATCCCTGCTATTCACCGTAGGACGTTGAAAATTGTTAGGAAGCAGCATTTTTTGAGCAATTGAATTGGTCAAAATTCGAAAAAGTGCTGAAAAATCACTTTAAAAAAAAAAGCAAAAACGGCTAAAGATTGTTAAATTTATATTTTTTTAGCAGAATATTGCTCAAATAAAGTTTATTAACTATAAAATAGAACATTGTTTACGTGCAAAATGATGCTGAAAAATGTACTTAAATTTCATTGATAAAAACTGCAGAAAAGTTAGAAATCCAAAATCTCGTTTTGAAACGCAGAATATTATGCCATAAAATTGGTAGTTAACAATTTCTTTTTCCTCAAAGTCCTTAATTTTCAAAACAATGTAACATGATATAGTACGATAATGTTCGAAAATTCGCTCATACGATCATGCTGCATGACTGGAACGTTTTAAAGGTAGATCACTCTGGATCCCTGGACCAACTGGACATTTGCCAAGTTCTAATAGCAGTACAAGTTATAGATGCTGGAAAAACTATTTTATTCTCTACAGATGAGCCTGGTTGATTGTACTGACCTCTCCTTCATCCTGTTAACGTGACCGACGAGGTTGGGGCATTTTCCCTCCATGAATTCCTGCAACGAGTATTTCAGCTCCTTGTCAACGAAGTAGATCTGAGCCAGATTGGCGAAAGCGACGACATCAAGCTGTAAGTCAAATTGAAAAATGAAGTGGACAAATGTACAGTACAGCAAGGAACGGGGAGATGCAAATGATGAAAAGAATAATTAATGAAATGAATTATTTAAACAGTTGTCATGAATAATACAATAGGATCGGACGCCAATTTGCCAAGGGCTTCGTCGAAGAGAAAAACTGATAATTTGTTCAGTGGTTTTTTTGCCCTCCAGGGTAAATTAATATAAAAACTTCGCCAGTAATAAAAGATGGGACAATCAGAAGAACCGATCTTAACACGTTGGTAAAAAGTAAAAATTTAATCATGATTCAAATAATTTATGCAATACAAATTTATACGCTCTAAAGCAGGGGTGCTCAAACTTGAACTGCTGGCGATCTACCTCAATATTTTTAGACTACTTACGATCGACTCTGAGAGGCTGCAAGTATGTGTGATGCAGGGTTGTCGTACATACACGATACACCCTACCTACCTAGGTAGGGTGTACCGTAGCATATATAGATATTAGCTTTCCGCACAATTTACATTATTTTAGTCAAGGTTTGGGTTAGGTTTACTCAAGTTCTTCTCTACAATATCAATGAAAAAACTCCTAGTTATTCAAAATTGCGAGTTTATTCGTTGTTACAAAACTAAAGAGTTACATATGGTGTTAAACTCAACTAAGGAGTGACTTTGGATGTTGAAGCGTGGCACTGCATGTCCTCAGCATACTTTTCATAAGATGGTGCGTAACCACTGAGTGCCAATCGCAAGCATGATGACATATGATCGTCAGTTAGTCGATTGCGATATTTTGACTTAATTATCTTCATTTCAGAAAATGCAGACTCGCACAAGTAAGTTGACCCAAACATTGCCGTCAGTTGAAGGGCGATTTGCCTTAGATTCGGATATATCTTCAGATATAAAATATAATAAATTTTTGTAGTTTAGTTACCTACTTATTAAAAATTTTCTTCTTCTCGAGATCTACTCAAAAAGCACTCGCGATCGACTGGTCGATCGCGATCGACCGTTTGAGCACCCCTGCTCTAAAGCGTTGAAATGCATGTCATTCGAGAACTTTTGATAAGTTACTTCTTAGTAACTTCTAGTTACTTCTAAATTCTTTCTAGTATATATCTTAAATGATTTAATATTTTTTCATATTTATAAGTCTTGAATAAACAGACAAATTAGGGAGCGCCATTGAGTTTATTTTCTTTTATAATTATTCAGCTATTGACAAAACCAACCAGAAATGGTGTATAGTCGTGCCACAATAGCTGTGTTCCAAGCACCGCGAGTTCATGAACTTTTCGGAACTGCAGGTGAATCATGTTCCAAGCGTTTTGAGTTCAGGAAATCAACACTTGCTAAGGTGTCACTCGCACTCACACACACTCACTCGCACACTCACTAAGCACTCACTCGCACTCACACACACACTCACTCGCACTCACACACACACTTACACACACACACTCACACACGCGCACACACACACACACACACACACACACACACACACACACACACACACACACACACACACACACACACACACACACACACACACACACACACACACACACACACACACACACACACACACACACACACACACACACACACACACACACACACACACACACACACACACACACACACACACACACACACACACACACACACACACACACACACACACACACACACACACACACACACACACACACACACACACACACACACACACACACACACACACACACACACACACACACACACACACACACACACACACACACACACACACACACACACACACACACACACACACACACACACACACACACACACACACACACACACACACACACACACACACACACACACACACACACACACACACACACACACACACACACACACACACACACACACACACACACACACACACACACACACACACACACACACACACACACACACACACACACACACACACACACACACACACACACACACACACACACACACACACACACACACACACACACACACACACACACACACACACACACACACACACACACACACACACACACACACACACACACACACACACACACACACACACACACACACACACACACACACACACACACACACACACACACACACACACACACACACACACACACACACACACACACACACACACACACACACACACACACACACACACACACACACACACACACACACACACACACACACACACACACACACACACACACACACACACACACACACACACACACACACACACACACACACACACACACACACACACACACACACACACACACACACACACACACACACACACACACACACACACACACACACACACACACACACACACACACACACACACACACACACACACACACACACACACACACACACACACACACACACACACACACACACACACACACACACACACACACACACACACACACACACACACACACACACACACACACACACACACACACACACACACACACACACACACACACACACACACACACACACACACACACACACACACACACACACACACACACACACACACACACACACACACACACACACACACACACACACACACACACACACACACACACACACACACACACACACACACACACACACACACACACACACACACACACACACACACACACACACACACACACACACACACACACACACACACACACACACACACACACACACACACACACACACACACACACACACACACACACACACACACACACACACACACACACACACACACACACACACTCGCGTCGGGTTCATGATCTGAGTTCAGTGAGTTCATGAACTTTTCAGACCTGCTTGGGGATAGGGATGAGAACTCAAACTGAAGGAAACCTTTCTGTACCTTCCGAAAATTTCATTTCACCACAAACCCTCACGCTAAATACTTGCTTTGTCAGTCACCTCCTTGATGCTTGTTGCGTTATCGTTTTTCACATCTCTTTAGTTCCTCGCTTGCGTTGCACTTTATTGACGTCATGAATCTTAATAGAATAGCGGGGCTCTTCCTAAAAGATTCTGATTCGGAACCGGAAGTGTATGCTTCCATTGCCAATTGGGAGAGGGTCCTTAGTTCTGATGAGGAGAAGGAGTTAGACGAGCAGGAATTTGACGCGGATAGAGTCGTGCCTTTCGATGAAGCAGGATGGATGCACACTTTTATTTTGACTCTTCTAATCTTGAAGTAACAATGAATAAACGTACTAATGAGATGAGGGAATGTCGCTCACATAACCGTGACGAGGTTTTCACGTTACTAAAGACGACGATGGCGCTGGTTAGTGCATTGAGTGTCAGGTGAACTATATACTGTTCCCACAAGCTCTGTTTCCGCTGCTGACCCGAACAGGTTCAGGTCAAGTTGCGCTTGCGCAGTGAAGAATGAGTAAGATAAAGGCGTTTCCGCAGTTAGTTGGTTCATATTCGGTGCAAGATGTCCTTTGGAACATGATCCGAACATGAACTTCCTGCTCCGCCAGAAGAGGAGGTGCAGCTTGCTCCGCGCATGCGCTCTTTGGAACTTGAGATAACCCGATATATCCTTCCTCAAACTTCTGTAACCTTACACCTTACAAATTGTGGTTTCCTTTGATTTCGTGCCTATTTTCGAGTCAATTGTTCGTATTTATTCAGGTGATTCTGCGATTTTCGAACTTTTAAATTTGAATAGTTTATTCCTTTATTATATTCCTCATTTCTACGACTAAACTAATGAAATAGAAATAACTAAATATTCAGGAGTGAATCACGAGAATGTCGACGTCGAATAAGAATCGAAGAATAAGAATGAGACACAAAGTTTTGCTCATGGTTTTGCTAAAGTACCGCTAACGTGACTCCATTTCATGGATCTTCGTGTATCCATGGTTTTACTGCACCGACTATGTCCTTGAGCGTTCCCGCTGCCATCTGAACTGAACAGCCATGGAGGTGCCCTTGCTCTGAACTGAACCTGCTCCGGAGCAGTTGTGGAAACAAAGCTACTGATGAGTTCTTGAACCTAAAAGTTTCATGAACTCAAACGGGTGCTTGGAACACACCTAATGAGAGCAGTCGTGTACCTGTGTTGAAGTGTACGTTAACTTGAAATCCCTCTGACATCTTTTCTAGTTAATGGATTTTATTTGGTTTGGAATTAAATATTAGTATGCAATGAGCGTATCCCACGTTTTCATTTTATATTTTTAAATGAAAGTAGATTCCATTCTAAGAAATTTGATGCCATCCGCACTCTCTTACATTGAGTAATTTTATTTCTATGATTTTTCAGTTTGCACTGGTGACGTTACACCTGGGGCCTATTTCAGAAAGCAACAAGTTACAAGCCAATTTTATGTACAAGTTGTAAAAAAGAATGGCTTGTCGTCAAGCATTTCTGAAAGGACCTTGAGATCGTTCTGGCCAAATTCGTCGATTTCCTCTGGTTTGTGGACGCCGATTCCGTGAGCCTTTACCTTCTTTGATCCCTAAAAACACGTCAAAAGCCCCACAAATTAGAAAATTGACGTTTGAAATGAGCAGTAGGGGAGGATGATAAATTAATATCGAATTAATATGAGCAACGAAACTACGATTAGGTACCTACTGCGATACTGAACCTACAAACATGCCAAGAATGAAGCCATTACACGAGATAAGACTATACATAAGGCTTATATAACCCATTTATAACTTCAAAGCAAAGAATATCATACGGAATATCACCACTGACTATACCAACCGATAAATCAGCAAACTTAAGGGGAAACTAATGTTCTCGTTAATAACCTATGATAAAATAATTCAACAATATTATAATGATGATGCATATAACAAAGTAAGCAACATCAAACGAATATTTAATTTTACTCTGATGGAAAATATTAACAAATCAATCTACAACGTCAAATTCACAAATGAAAAGCACTAGAATATACGGACGAAAGAACACAAAAAGCGAGACACTTGATATAGTTCATAGTTCATAAATAATAAAATGAATGTCTAATCTTTGAAAATTAATAAATCTTTTCATTTGAATCAGGACCACCACCGAGTAATTCGTTACGCTATATAAATAAAAATAGACCCACACTAAAATGTTAATCCTCGTTCTTCGCAATTGACAATTACATGGATGAGCAATTAACTTATTCAAAAATCAATATTTAAAATGGGGTTATCATTAAAAGTTATTGAAATTTAATTGTCCCTAAACATTTACTTCAAGAGAGTTTAAAATCAGGTTAAAAATAAATTTCTTGGTATTCTGTCTCTTCATTTTTTTAAGGAAACTGTCATTTAAAGGAATCACAGGGCTAAGCAAGGTACCTTGAATTATGAGCCTGTTTTCTAAATTTTCTGGTAATTTAAACGAAAAAATTGGTAGAAATGAACGGTATTGATTTGTAAAATTCTCAGAAGACTCAAATAATGAAGCATCATGAATGAATTATGTAAACACGAGTAGGTATGTACAATAAACGAAATATAATTGAAGCAGTAGGAAATGCCACAGAAAAGTAATGTTGGGAATCATTTGTTGGAGATACTAAGAATTTAATCTTAGTTTCTTTCGGAAAGATTCCTTTAATGAATGCAAAGACGCTTTGGGATAAAGGGTAAGGAAAAATGCGGACTTGAGTGGGTAGAATCGGGCAAAAGCGTAATACAGTTGAATGACAATAAAGCGGTTCTTGTGAAGCTTGAAAAAAACGCGTGCACTTGGAAAGATGACTTAAGATTATGAACAGAGCAACGTCTGTTTGGTTTCGTGGTTTCATTTTTAATCGTAGTGAGTTAAATAATATGGAATAAATTTACTTACATAAAACGAAAGGGCCGGTTAATGAAGACACAGAATACCCAGAAAAACAAAATTTAACGTAAATAAAGTAAATTAAAAAAACACGTAAAATTGACTTAATGAACATTCTAAATCAGTATCTGCAGGTACCATTGACTAAAAAACAGACAATTTCAAAGTTTTAAATGCAAAAAGAAAAATATTTCGCAAAATTAGATCAAGTAATGTCAAGAATTCTAAACAAAAATATAGAACTCATTAAAAAATACATTGTAGATTTGTACATATGTTGTTTGTACATATTGTGTCACACATTCTCATGATATATTAAATTAATCGTACCTATCGTTAAATAGGAGGTAGGACTTGTCAATTTTTTCAATTTGGATCAAATTGAAGACTTCAATTTATAAATTTGAGAATTCAACAGCAACTTTTATTCTTTTTTTAAAGGATGTTTTGATGTTTTCAGCGATTTTATAAGAGGAAATTTCCTGAAATTTTGTTAAAATTAGATCAGCTAGGGATTGCACCAACAACGGTAGTCAATTGAATGCGGTGATTGAATGGCTACAGAATGTATTTGTACAGAAACGTACATTCGTACAGAACAGAACAATAAATAATTCTTGCACAAAATTGCACTGAAAAATGTACTACTTATATTACATTTATATTTTCTGAAAAATGCATAAATATTGCAAAAAATCTAAAAATCCTAAATATTTTTTGAATAGCAGAATTTATTAAGCATGAGTTTTTTTGTGCCATAAAATTGGTTTTTGTTAATTTCTTTGCATTCAAATTGCTCAAATTTCAAAAGAATTTAACATACATTATTATAGAATATGTAGTTTAAGAAAATTCACCCAACAGAACAAGATGTGTAAGCCACATAGTTACGAAAGTGTCTTTTGGCGATCAGTTTGGTGAATTTTTCGGTCTTAAATCTCATGGGGATTCAGATGGGTCTATGTGGGAGCCAGTTTAACCCGTTTCCGTGAGCCAGATGGGTTACTCCTAGTTATCTGAAGACAATAGGGTGAACCCCCCCGGTTCACATATGAAAAGTGTAACCCTGGTTTACTACAATACACTAAGCCAAAGTCAAGTTGTCTCCGATTAAATTAGTGAAGTCAAGAGATGAAGTGGTGGACCAAAATTTATGACAACATCATAGCTTTAATGTATCAACGGCCGCAATAACAGGCAGTGAATATTTAACACGATCAATGCAGATAGCATCGATCGATGCCGTTTCATGCTCGCAAGAGGCGGATGGCATCAATCGATGCCATCTCTGTAGGATGAGTTCCCCGCCTTTTATGATTGGCCTTTCATTCCCTTCAGTATGAACTAGGCAGCCCAACAGTTCTGTTCGTTTTAAAAGATTACGTCGCTCTGCCATTAGAAAAGTCGCGTATGCCAAATTCCAGAAAGTGTGGAAAGAAATTTAAACTATCAGCAGTATCTAATAATTTCATTTTTCACTGTTTGCACTTTTGATCAGTATTGCACTAGAAAAATAGAATCGAAAAAGAAAACATTTTCAAAAGGAAATGAAACCAAAAGAAAATTATTAGCTTTTTGCAGGTTTGTTCAGTGTAGATCCGGTATATTCGCTCAATCTGCAGCAACTATGTATACGGAAACTTAGACAAAATTATTTCCAATAGCTTTTGCATGTTTTGGACGTACCTTCCTTCCGTAGCTGTACTTGAAGAAGATGTTAAGGAAGAAAGATGGGACACGAGAGCCAAGGAAATGTTGGAGGTTCATCTTGTAACCTTTGACGATATGATCGGGGTGTTTTGTTCTCCAGTACATCACCACCCTGAAAAAAAAAATCACCCAAATTCAATATTAATTACTTGTTTTTTATAACTAATTGTTTCATAAAATATGCATTAGCTACTGATCTAGTAATAATGACAAAAGGGAAACTAACTACACCTCTGTGAACGACTCAACGTTAGGGGAAAAGCTGAGGAGAAATGATGATTGTACAATGATTTTATGCTTGGTAGAATTTGGATAGAGATTAAGGTGGGAGGTTTAGGTAGGATCAGTCGATATCTGTGGTTTAGTATCGTACTTCAAGTTCCAAGACTAAAAAACCACCGATCGCTCTCAGTACCAAAAACTTCAGCCAAGTTGAGTGGGCATCGTAGCTGCCTCACTTATAGTAAAATGGGCGTATTACATTAGTTGAATCACAAACTGGCAGTCAAAATGATTGAAAACAAAACAGAACAGGAATATAATTAATGTAGGTACCCTACCGTATACCCTATGCCATCAATCCAAAAAACATTCACCATATCTGACAACAGTGTTAACCAGCACAATAATAGATTATTTAATCAAAATTGGTCTCTGACTTTCGTTCGTAACAACCACTTTCAGGTTTGCGCATGTGCGATGGTTACAACAAACAATTGCAATGAAGTTTAAAAAATCGTATAACCAACTATTTCCCGATCAGAATTAAATCGGACCAATAGATCATGATAAATCGCCGTTATAAGAAATCACGTTTGCGCATGAGCACATGATATTATTGATTAGATAGCAATGAAATTTATAAGAGATCATCTAGGGGCAAACCCAAACAATCTCAGGAAAATTTTTATCAGAATCGGTCCATTAGTCTTGGAGTTTTGCCTGTGCCAACCAAATATAGTTTTGCGCGCGCGCAATAGTATTATTCAACTAATTGCAATAAAATTCATTTAACGCACAATTCTGAAATATATATACCATACTTCCCGAATTCGACTGAAATCGGACAGATAGATCACGAGAAACCGATGTTTCAAGAAATTCACATTTGCACAGGTGCAAAGGCTAGTATTGATCCGACGGCAATAAGAGTCACAGAGGACCATCTGAAGCTAACCCCCACAACCCTGAAAATTTCATCGAAATCGTACTAGAAGTTGGTATAGTTTTGGGTGTGACAAAGATTAGACACACATCATACAGACAGACATAGAACCAAATTTGATCACAATTGGAAACACAAAAAGCAAGTGGAAATCTTTAGTTTTGGAGGATAATAATTTTTTTCAACTTCTGAGAGGAAGCAAAATTAGTGGTGGCTCTTCTCCCAGAACCACCACCATCACGAGTGTATCCCTTTACAGATCTAAGAACTTCTGCAAATCGGTCATTACTCCTCCAATGGAGGAAGGAATTCCTCTCTTATCCTTCCGGCTGCAAGGGTCTTTTCCCATACCCTACTAAAAGGACATGGTTTGATGGAATAACAGGCACAAACCCCAAAGCCTTCTTCAAAACCATAACCAGGTTACGCACGGGTCATTGCAAGACCAACTTATTACATTTACATAAAATAAACCCCGCCAACTCATCACTCTGCAGAAATTGTTCTCTCACTGAAGAATCCCCTAAACACATCATCCTGGTATATCCAATCCATCATGCCGCTCGTCTACTACTCTAAGAGCATGTGGAAACAGACCACAGACCACCCTACCCTACAACCTCAACTCGCTACTAGCCGAAGGTGATAACGGTCATAGTTTTTGAGCCAAGTGAACATTTCAATTTAAAATAGTTCCTACATATATTATTCATGATTTATTGAAGTACCTACTTTTATTTTTGTAGAATGAATCTATTGTTGTGTTTGCGGCTGTATGAAAAAAAAAAAAAAAAAAAGTAGACGGCAAGGTTTGAAGACTAATCATCTTTTACCGTATGCCTTGCAGGAAAGGTTGTACAGACTTCGCTGATTCCCAACAATTACCCAACAGACTGTATGGAAAGAATGCCCAAGTTCAGTGACATCTCAACTATCACCGTGTGCTAAGAGTAAGGAAAGAAGGTAGGAAGGATACAGAGCTAGGCTGATGAAGTAGAAGAGTTTAGGCGTGAAATGAATGTGTATGTGAGGGGAGTCTGCTTCTTTCTTTTATATCTGTTTCTCTTTCTAGGTGCTCATTCCGACTGGCAACGGTTGGGAAAGGTATGTTGTCAGACTCACCCCACCTTCCCTGTTTATTGAGTATATATGCCACAAATATATGTTACAAGAATTACAATATGTATTTGAATTGGAGGGAAGCTCATCTCATCCTAAAATGGAATGGCGATTTAAAAATTATACGTTACGTATTTAGAATTTCATAATTTCATTAAACGTTACGTATTTTGAATTTTATAAGTGTAAAAGAAGTGATACAAAATCTGTGCTGTAAAACGAGAGGAACGCAAAAGACGAGAATTACTGGTGAACTTGAAACTAGTAAAGTGTTGTTTGGATGTTAGCTCGCCATAAACTTGATGATATATGTAAAACCTCAACTAAAATCAATACCTAATTTACGATCAGATTACAACAAACTGACAAACTTTGTTCATTAAGTGTTTTTCATAATAATAGATTAACGACCTGTTGATAGATAGATCTGTTCAACAAGTGTTCAAGGTACTTTGCTGTTTTTTCCAGATTTCGTTTTAGTTGAGAGCAGTCATCAATGATGAACATATAAAGAAATGCATAACTGAAATGCATGCATGTTGATAAAATAATAATTGAGAGATGCATTATCTCAATCAGTCCAACATTTTCAATGCACGATGGCAATGATGTTGTTTGTGGAAGAAGCTCAGTTCTGTCCGTACTATTCAAGAGAGACCTGTACACCATTCAAGCACAACCCACAATGGCCTTCAGTTGATGCAAAGTTCCTCAGGATCCACTGGGATTTTACAGTAGGAGCCTGAAACATAGATCCTAATCAAGAACCACTTCTACGAGTATATCTCTATTGAGACCATATTCAACAAAGAAACAAATTATTTATACTACGAACAGAAAACTGTATTCATGAAAGGTGCTTGAAGTTCTTGAGGTATAATCGAAGGATTGCTCTACTATTTTTTTAAGATTTTTGTGATTGATTTTTTGTTCAACTATGAATTTGGTCTAGTTTTGGAAAACATGTTAGGAGTTTCAAATTTCATGCTGGAAGTTTTACTATGGAAATTTACAGTCGGTGGAGAGGGTTAATTGGGGGAAGGGTAATTCCGAAAAATCACGCTAATTTTGATGTTTCTCTTATTTTAACTCTCACTGAAATATATGCAATCCATTCACAGCGACGTCCCTGTAATGCACGCATTGCTTACCAATTTGTTTGCTAAGAACAATAGCTTGAATAAAACTAGTATGCTGATATTTTGGTATCAATCCAATAACTGGTAGTTGACCTTCTTCCCTTTAGTAATACGAGGGGTACTGACCAGTGAAGATGATTTTCAATCATGGAGATCATGGCGTGGGAGATGTTCTTCTGACTGTTGTCAAGCCCTTCATCCAGGTCTTTGTCGAACTTCTGCCCGAGCTCTTTGATGATGACTACGCTGTCAGAAATTTCTTCGCCGTTCAACTCGATGAACGGGAGCAGCCCTTTCTTGGATCTGAACTTCATCTTGTGGTCGACATTCTGTAACAAGGGAAAGAGAAAACCTGTAAAATCATCATGTTCCAGAACATTTTAGGAAGACATTTATAGAAGAAAGTATCAACGCATTATGGACGACTAGAGAAGGTTAAGGCTGGTTAAGGTCATTGGCCAAGACAATAGAGAGTTCCTAAACGATAAGTGAATTGGGGATGAGGTGCATGGTGATTTCATCATCTGGGGCTAGCCACAGCGGATGCTAACGTGATAAAGTCAAGAGGGTCGAATTAGTAGAGAGTCCCTAGAGATCCGTCGGTCTCAATATGGCGAGCGGTAACGAGAAACTTTACCGCACCTTAAAGTCACGTCAAGTCCCTAACGGATCTAGTTGTAACGCTAAATCCATGGAAGGAGGAAATTATCCCTAGGAGGTTATTTGAGTCCATGGAAGGAGGTTATTTTAGACGATTACGTTTTTTCCGGATCACGATCCGTTAACGTATCTGTACGAAGGATGCGCCACCGTAACTCATTGCGTCAGAGTTACGGCGCCGGTTTGTCAATACCGCACGATAGTGTTTTACGGATCTACTAGGAACTCTAGTGTCTTCTTAAAGTGACGCTACTATCTTCAAGTAACGCTGAACCACCAAAGGGATTTTCCCGCCTATCCTGTGTGTTCAGTTTCCAGCATTTTCAGTTTCCTAGTTCTTTTCTTATTCACGAAAAGGTCTTCTAATGGCAGATTATGAAAATGTATGAACAAGAAAATTAATATAATTTTCATGAATCATGAATACCAACAAGAAATTAATATCACTGTTATCAGAGGTTACTTTGCGATAAGGAGGAAGAGATGGGATGGATAAGGTTCGGGGTATGTATAGGGTGGGATAAATCTTTCTTAATGGCGATAAGTCGCCTAAAGTTAAAGAAGAACGTAGACTAATTCAACGAAAATAAAGCATTACACAATTAAGCTACGTCCACAGTAGTAGACATGTTGCACGATTTGTCTGTAGACCGCCTATAGGCAGTTGATAGACGTAGTCTCGAGACCGTACACGGAGACCACTCTCTTGTCTCGTCTAGTGTCCATACAAGTCTTTTCCTTGAAGTCCTTTCCAGTAGTAAGTAATCCACGGAACTATTGACGCTCCAGAGCTTCTTGCAAGGTTGGACTTTCATGTGCCTTGCAGAGCCACGCGAAATCCAAGCCTGTTCATGGTGCCCAAATGTGACACCAACTATGTTTCATTCGCCCATCGGGCAACAGGCTGGATGTGGATTTGTTCGTGGATTGCTCTCACGAGTAGTTCATGCACTGGATCCATTATAGTGACTCTATTGATTATGAAGTGAATTAATTCACGATTATGATTCTAATAGTAAACTAGCAGCTTGTGAGTTGCTACGTATTTATATAAATATAAAAAATAAAGAACGAATAGAGATCCATATTGACAGCACTATCGATCACTGAGGGGAGCATCAGTTTGGGAACTAGTAATTGACATTTGCATTTTCACATGTCATCTTTGATTTCCGAAAAATGATAGCATGAATGCAATCTAAAAAAAAAAAAAAAAAAAACTGATTGAGAAAAACCATGGAAACAATCGAATTTGAAAATGTGGAGGGCATGGTGAAGCAAAATAAAACGCTTACCTCCTAGCAAAATCAGAAGAAACAGCACCAAAGAAATTACAACACGAGGTTCTGTTGGGTAACCTTCTCCAGATTTCACAAAACCCGCCTGAAACCTTTTCCCGCCTTTATACTTTACTGAGAAGGTATTTTGCCTCAAAATTCAAATGGATCAAGCCCGTAAAACACTTTTAAATGCCTTATTATTAAAAATTCTTGGTGAGATGTCAATCACTGGTCTTTCCTTTCTTTTAATCGAGGTTCCGACTAACGATTTCGAGGTTGCCTCCGCCTCCACCACCCCGGGTTTCTACTGAATATACAAACGAAAGTCACAAGTCACACTCATCCAAGTAAAATTCAAGGTAGTAATTCAAGTGTCTGTCCGAATTCGTAATTGATCCATCAGAAAATGTCTGTTAACCCAATAATCATGGCCTTTGATCTCTGCGACCAAAATACAATATTGGTTTCGAGAGCATAGAAAAAAAAAAAAAAAAAAAAAGCTATAATAAAGCTTTCCTTGAGTCACTGCACGAAAAGAAATATCTCTCAGGCAAAATTTCACATTTAATTTACGAACTCATTTCATCCACCCCATAATACACCCATAATCCCCCTGTCTTTCCCCATAATCTTTTCCCGTCAGAACGCCTTTCGAGGTGAATTATTTGAACCACCCACCATTAATCATCTCTACTTACTCCTCCTTCTTAAAAAAGGGAAAATAAGGGAAACAAAAATTCCTTAAAATTCTCACTTTATCGTTCTTTCAGCTTCCTCGACCCAGTTCTATTTAATTCGACATAATTTATAGACGGTATCTGCTTAATACGAATGACGTCAACCCGAATGAAAATTAAACTCACTTCTGATTCTCATTTTTCCATTTTTCTCTTCAACTTAACCGTTTTTGTGTCGGCGAAACTCAAACGATATTATTTATAATTTGTAACTAAGGGAACGAACAGTTTTCATTCCTCCGTTGGAAATCACCGCAACTCGGCGAGGGGCTTTCGAGACTGTGCAAATACTAATTAGCTGTGCAATTATGAAAAACATAAAACTCCCAAGGGATGTTTCAATATTAGCTGTGTAGAACTGTTAATTCGTTGCTACTTCCCACTTCAAAACTTCATACTTCGAAATTACAGCTATTAATGGCACATAATTAAAAAAACCAAATACCTATCGAGTTTACAACGGACAGCCAATATATGGAATGTTATAGCTGCTGTAAGCACAATATAAATTTATACTATCATCATATCTTACATTTTCAAGATTTCTAAAATGCACTCAATCAGCCAAAGATTAATTGACATTATCCATAACATTCATCTTCACTTTTCCTGATTTCAAGCAAAAATATATCGTGATCCATCGATATTTTTCCATTTTTCTTGACAACTAGCCGCTCCGGCTCGCTACGCTCGCCTCCACGTCCAGCCGGGGGGCAAGCCCCCCGGACCCCCCATTAAATTGCTCGCTTCGCTCGCAAAGTGTGGTATGTAGGGAGTGTTGCTCGCTTCGCTCGCAAAGTGTGGCATGTAGGGAATGTTGCTCGCTTCACTCGCAAAGTGTGGTATGTAGGGCATGTTGCTCGCTTCGCTCGCAATTGAAACATGTAGGAGATGTTGCTTGCTTCGCTCGCAAACGGTAGATCTCTAAGGGTAGGTTTAACTTCTGTAGGGGATGCTGCTCGCTTCGCTCGCTTGAGGAAGTTATACTGCCCACCCAACATGTAGGGGATGTTGCTCGCATCGCTCGCAAACGGTAGGTCTCTAAGGGTAGGTTTAACTTCTGTAGGGGATGCTGCTCGCTTCGCTCGCTTGAGGAAGTTATACTGCCCACCCAACTTGGCAGACGTTTTTTTCTGTTGGAAATTCTTACAAACAAATTAAATCTTATAAAACTATGTGGAACCACGAAAAGTTTATTAGTGGATGTTGCTCGCTTCGCTCGCAAGGTATACCTGTATATGTGTAAGACAAAGTCCGTATTTATTCTGTTGAAATGGCTCTCGCTTCGCTCGCAAGGTAGGTACCTATGTAGGCATACCTGCTCGCCTCGCAATGTTGTGACATCGAACCCTTCACGTCAATTCTTGAGCCTTCTCTCGTCCACGGCAGAATCATTTTAATCGCTTTGCTCGCTTCTGCTCGCAATTTGACCGACTGCCCGTCACTTTTTTCGATATCCGATTTCGGATTCAGATTCGGCGGACCCAAAGCTGTATTTCGCCCGCGAAAACCGTTCCGAAAAACGTACCTTTATGGGGTATATTTTAATCGGAAAAAACCAAGTTTTTCGGCGGACTTTTCGAGAAAACGGGTCCGTACTCTCGCATTTTTTTGACGCATTTCCCGATACTTTTTTCGCGATCCGATCGCGCCGTCGTCTTCCTCGTAGGAAAACCTACGAAACCCGTATTTTTCCGGAATTTTCAACGGCCGTTTAGAGGGGTAGGGGAAGCGGGGAAGTGGAAAAAGCGCACATTAATTCTTACTTCGACCCCCCTCCCGCCCTACGGCCCATGGTTCGGGTGGGATTAGAAAATTTTAAATTCGCTCGTTCCACCTTTCGGAAAATCCCAAGAAGATCCCCCCACTCGTATACTCCCCCCACTCAGCCGTTTGGCCGTGCATAGACACGACAGACGGAGTTTCATTCTTATTAATAATAGAGATTGCAAAGCACTTTCTGGAAGTAGCTATTCCTCCGATGTTTTCCCCCTAGAATTTAGAACTGGCCAACCAGTTGCGCTCACAAGGTCTGGTGTCCCAGTATATTATACTGATGAAATGAATAGCTTGTGTTTGTTATTTCCATTTTGCGTACATTCCTTCATTATTAAAATTATCATTATTTTTTTCTTTTCTCATTTCAGCAGTTATGAAAATTAATGCATTCCATAGCGCTGCATGATTCGATTTGATAGTAACAAGCCGTTTTATTGACGTAAAAAATGAACTACCTCATCCCATTATCCTATTGCTTCTGAATCCACCATGGTAGCGGAAGCATTGTTTCGGCATTGGGGGGGGGGGTACCACCATATCATAATGAACAAATTCCGGTTGATGGAGCTAAACTTCCACGTTGGCGTTAAGGCCAGTTGTGGATCTATTAGTCATTATTTTCAGAGTAACTGATCCAGTTATTTGATTAGTTACCACTAATAGCTAACAACTAATTTAGTTACTACTAATAACTGATATTTTTTGGCGTATTCGCGTGAATAATGACTAAATTTGGTTCCGAATTTACCTGTAAGTGGCGGAAACATTGATTTTTTTAATGCTGATTATTAGTTTTTGTTTATGATATATAACATTACATATTTCGTTGGTTTCGTGTCTGTCTGTATGTATGTGTGTCACCACTATCGTACCATTAGCAGCTGATGCACATGCGCAAACCTCGAATCCTTTCAACAAAAAGAATTTTTTTCAATTTTCATCCGATTTCGATGAAATTTTCTCCGATCTATATATATTATTCATGTTTACGGATAGGGGGGAAGCTATGTTACACCCAACCTGGTAGACGTGCTTTTTTAAAATTTATTTAAGGACGATGAAATTACGGAATTCATTTGTTTATGTTATCACGTGACTACACAGAGTAACACACGCACATATAGTGGACTGTTTGGCGGGAGGGAGGGAGGGATTGAGAGAGAGAGAGAGAGAGAGAGAGATTGAATTTATTTATTTATATAAACAGGGAAGGAATAGGACCACGTTGTTCCCCTCTTCCTTCCTCCCTGTACAGATTCCATGAATATCTTTCCTTGTAGAACCGTATAGACACAGTAACTTAAATTAATCTTAAAATGACAAAAACATAACATTAAAAACATTTTATATTGTTTGATACAAAACAAATTATATTTCTTCTAAATTAAGAAAAGATAGAGCGAGGGAGGGATATAGGAGAGATAGGGAGAAAGAGAGAGAGTAAGGGAGGGAGAGAGAGGGGATATACAGAGAGCAATGGAGAGGGAGTGATGGAGGGAGAGAGAGCGTGGGGGAGGGAGGGGTAGAGAGAGAGAGCAAGGGGATGAGTGAGGGAGGGAGGGGCTGATGAGAGATATGGAGAGTGAGGGGGAGAGAGAGGAGAGATAGGGAGAGAGAGCTATGGAGAGGGAGTGAGGGGGGGGGGGTTCCTGTTTTGGGAAACAGGATTGTGGTCAGGAAGCCAAAGACGCCGGCCGGCGCGGGGAGTATTGATTGCGGCGGCGGTGTTTCGAGCAAATTGAAGGAAAAACTGGACTCTCCAGGGCGAATCCGTTGATTAAGTTAAAAAGAACAAACGAAAGGAAGAACGGAGAAGAAAGAGGAGACTTTAATGAAGAAGATTCGCGCCCAAAGTCGAAGAAATTATTAATAGGGCGTAGCGTAGGGGCCCATCAATCAGAGGGACGAGGATGGGGGTGGGAGTTCGGGGTGGTAGATAGTGAAGGGAGTTTGGGGGGCGGCAGAGGGGGTGGTGGACGCTGTACGGGGGTGAGGACGGATCAATACGAAAGGGAGGGGCACTTAGCAACAGTCTATATACACCAACACCAACCCCCAGGAGGGGTTGTAGGCGGCATAGGGGATGGGGGCGGCATGAGGGGTTGGAATTTCCGCGCTTCGACCGCCGCCGTGCACAGCAGATTGCCGGGGGAAGCTGCCGGCGAGCAGAAAAGGGACACGAGGCTGAAGAGATTTTAATGAAGAGTCGACTGAATTATCCAGCCAACAACCTTCCGCCTTGTTCCCCTGAAAACGCGGGAGGTCGGCAAGCCCGCGTGTCTCTAATGTACAACACGGCCCCCACTTACTTAGCCTACTCGGAAATAACCAACGGCGCACCGCTTCTAATGAGAAGTTGGTAGAAAACACCTACCAACAACGAATACAGGGTGGGCGGGCCCACTACATCATACGAAGCATATGGTAATTTTAATTATCAACACCCAAAACAAAGTTGGTTTGAGGGTAGAAAGTGGTGCATACATTAATTCATCATTAGAGAAATTCATTAATTAACACTTCATTTTCAAAACGAATACTGTAATCTACGGATACTACACTCTAGTATCCGTGCTTCCCTACAAAGAAAAAAATCGAACCATGCAGCAAGACCATTTGAGCGAATTTTCGTAGTTTTGTTCCTATAATTTTTATGAAATTTGAGTTTTTTTAAGTGCCAAGAAATTGTTTATCAAATGATAGAAAAAAATCCCATATTTAATCTGCAGAATGATCATATCATGCCTAATAAGGGTTCTGGGACGGATGTGTTCAGTTCGGATTCGGTGAAAAGAATTGTTGATTGGATCAAGGAGCCTTTGGTTTATTTGATCAATTTAAGTCTTACAAATGGAATTCTTCCATATTCACTCAAGTTAGCGAAAGTCAAGCCATTATATAAGAAAGGTTCACGACTTTATGTTGAAAATTATCGACCTATTTCTTTGTTGTCAACCTTCTCCAAGATTTTTGAGAAATTGGTTAAAAAGCAGTTGATGGATTATTTAGACAAAAATATGTTACTTTCTAACAATTAATTTGGTTTTCGTTCAGGTCGTAGTTGTCAGGATGCTGTAGCTTTGGTTAGTTCTCTGATTAGTAATGCCCTCAATTCGGGCGATAAAGTCCTGAGTATATACTTCGATTTGACAAAGGCCTTTGATACAATAAACTATGAACGACTGCTAAATAAATTACGTCGGATGGGCTTGGATGATAATGCGTTGAGTTGGTTTTCCTCGTATTTAACGAACAGAAGCCAATTCGTTGAGATAAACGGTGAACGAAGTGAACTTATGCACATATCAATTGGTGTTCCTCAAGGTTCTGTCTTGGGTCCTATTTTGTTTATATTATATGTGAATGACGTTTTTGATTTGAATACGGGCGGTTCACTGATTGGTTTTGCCGATGATCTGGCTCTTGTTATTGTGGCTGATTCTTGGATAAATGTTCACAATCTTGCTGCTTATGCAGTAGCTACAATATCTGATTGGTTTGTCCATAATGCGTTAACTGTAAATACACAAAAAACATCATACATTACACATTCCATTACAGAGGCAGGTCAGCCTGAATCGTCTGCTATTCCGTTTCACATTCATTCTAGTGGATGCTCTTCTATCCCCTGTATATGCCCTTCTATCCAGCAGGTGGATTGTCAACGATACCTAGGTATTATAGTTGACAAATTCCTGAAGTGGAAACATCACATTTATCATGTCAGTAATACAATTAGAAGATCGTCTTTCATTTTTTCTTTTCTAAATAAAGTTCTACCGCTATCTGTTATCAAAATGACTTTCCATGCATATGTTTATTCTATTATGATCTACTGTCTTCCGGTATGGGGTGGTGCTTATGAAAGGTCCTTTAAGGAAATTGAGGTGGCAATTAAGTCAGTCTTACGCCTCATTTTCAAAACTGGCTATGCAAGCCCAAGTAAACCTTTATTTTCTAAATTAAATATTCTCCCTCCTCGACTAACATATGTGGTAGAAGTATTAAAGTATTATTTTAAACATGAACTTCCAGATATCCCCCCTTTACAAGGTATTACGCGTTTAAATTCATATATTACGATTCCAATCCCATACCCTAAATGTGATTTTTTCAAGCGACAACTTTCTTTTTTAGGCCCTAGATTGTTTGTTGAGTTGCCATTTCACATTAAGCTAATAAACAATTTTATTCAATTTAAAAAGAGTATTAACATATTTTTCAGGAATCTCTATCAAAACGATAATTTTTATTTCTTTATTTAGCTTTATTTAGTAATTTTGTCATCATCTAAAGAGTTTTCGTTTTGTTTTTTGTTTTTTTGACAGTATGTTTTATTTGAAATTTATTTTGTCAGATGGAATATAGTACGTACTTATTGTGCCATGTAAGATCTTTATCCTTATCTTTAATTAAGTCATGAAATGGTGAAATATCATATTAAATGTCATATTTGTGAAATCATTGCACTTGTCTTATTTTCTGTTTTTGTTTTTTAAACTCCTGATCTCCAGACAATTTTTATAAATTTTGGAGATCAGTAACTGCCAACTTTAATTAGGATGTGTTGTTTTTTCCATGGATCGAAGTATCAAATACTTCCTTATCTTTTGTGTGTATAAATATGTGCTTACATTCTTTTTTTAATAAATGGCATTAATAAAAAAAAAAAAAAAAAAAAAATGCAATATGGCAGTTTTTCGTAGTTTTTCTCACAATTTTAATGAAATTTGAGTACTATAAGAGCCCAGAAGTTGTTTACGAAATAATGGGGAAAAACTGTTCCTGAATATTATAATCGGCGATACATACCAGTTTTAAAGATTAAGACAATTTTATTTATTCTTTTTACTGATTATTCAGCGCAAGCTAATGTTCGAGTTCTTACTTAGTTTATGAATATTTTTTGAGTAATATTATGCCAACAAAAATATTAATGTAACAACTTTTAGCCTTATTTGTTATTGCTATTTTTAGTGAATTTCCAAGCTCAAATTTTAAAATTTGAGTACCTCACTGCTCAAAAAGTGATGTTCCACTTACTTAAAGCATACTCGGAACTAACGAATGGGATGCCGCTTCTGACGGAAAGTTCGTAGAAAACACCACCCAACAATGCATAATAATAAATTAATATAAATATAATAAATAAACACCACCACTACATCATACGAAGCATTGATATGGTGATTTAAACTAATTCTCTGGGGATGCGCAGGCTAGGGACTAGACGGTCAGTTTCATCGTTTTTGACTTAATACCTAACTCTACGCATGCGCAAACGTAAATTCCAATATGCTCAATTTTTTCACGCCCTAGTCGCTCAATCTCGCTCAAATTTGGATGACATTAAGGGAATGACGATTTGATAAGTCCATATCAATTTCAACATGATTATACCATTAATAGCTACTGGGCATGCGCCAATATGAAATCCTTGTAACGACTTTAATTTAAACAGTTTTCATCCGATTTCGATGAAATTGTCAGAGATTGCGCGGGTTAGGTTGTAGATGGTCCCCTGTCAGTTTCATTGTTTCCAAATTAATACTTCATTCTGCGCATGCGCAAACGTAAATTCCATTAAGCTCCATTTTTTGACACTCTAGTCGTTCGATTTCACTTGAGTTTGGATGATAGTTGGATGAAGATGACTTGATTACCTCATATCAATTTAAACACGATTGTATCATTAATAGCTACTTCGCATGCGCCAATGTGAAATACTTGTAATGACCTTAATTTCCACAGTTTTCATCCGATTTTGATGAAATTGTTAGCGAATGCGCGGTTTAGGTTGTAGATGGTCCCGTACCTATTTCATTGTTTTCAACTCATCAGTTCATTCTGCGCTTGCACAAACGTAAATTACATTAAGTATCATTTTTTCGTTTCTTAATCAATTATTACATTTCACGCTACTTCTTGATTTACTTTTTTCCTCTATGGAATTTTTCACGATTATATAAAACTATTCAATGATCTATCCATTCATGGTATGTATTCGAGGAAGCTATGTGCCACACCCGATTCGGCAGACGTTTTTTGAAATGTGAGCACTTTGAACGCAAAGAAATGGTTAATCATTAACACACGATTTTTGAAACGTTTTGGCTGCAAAATGCCTCACTGCAACACTCTCGGCTGGGCAGGACTCCCCCTGCCTAGTGAGACGTCAAAATTTGTCCAATCTTCATACAGTGATGACAAGATAACCACTGATCGTGTTGCAGATGTTCAAAATAATAATAAGATACCTCCGGTAGACTTGACGTTCTAGAACACCATCATACCCCCCACCACCGGCCCGTATTAACAATAATCAGCCGCCGTATAATAAACCGGCCTCCGTATAATAAACGGGCCTACGTAAAATTATGTGTATAGTTCAGTGGTCTGGATGCTCGCAAGTTCGCATCTCAAAAGTAAAAAAAATATCCTAAATCATCCTTTTAGTAAAATTCAGATTAGTTGGTCAAAAAGATCAGAATTGTGCGGAAAATTATGTTTAGGAGGTTGAATATGAAGATGAATTGGATCTAGATGGCCGTTATTTAGTAGTTGAAGTGGGTATTTGCTTTTGTTTGAGTTACTATTTTTTTCTTCTCTAAATCCCTTTAGAGAGGTAGAATGGTACTTGATAAATGTACATAGTGCGCATAAACTTCTATGTAACCAACATTCTAAAAGAAAAGTTGCCAACGAACTCGACTAAAGCTATATACAAGTAGCTACTATCGCCCCGACAAACCTAAAAAAGAAACTCGATAGGAAAAACCCGAAAAAAAATCGCGAGCTAGCGGGGGAAAACCACGCAAGAGACAGAAATCTGTCCCACGAGCCGAATTTATCTACGGAAAAATACCCTCTCGCAAGTTTCACGGGAGGGTGAAACGGAAAACCTCTAAACTTTCTTTGCTATATACTTCTTTTTGTATTGTGTTTATTGCTAGTAAAGAAGGAAATATTATCCAAACGGATGAAAGAAGATCGAAATAAAGTACCGATGGGACCGGATAAAAACACGGAGGAAAGCGAGGCAGATAGTTCTTTTTTCAGGTGGCTGAAAGAGTCCGCAACGCGACAAATGAGAAAGCCTTCACAAGACATAGTGGCTCATATAATACACAGCTGGGATCGCGTTCTTTGTGAAGAACAATGGCTTTGAAACGGAGTTTTATTGGTTTTTTCCCAATCGTTTGTTCTATTTGATAAAGAGGAAACGGGTGTACTTTAGTTCTGCTTCAAAACGAGATTTCTCCACTTCAAATCATCTTTTTGTAATAGAAAAAATATGATTTTGACGCATTGAGAGTCCCTTCTTGACATTTGAAACATCCTAAAATAGATGTACATTATTTAATTGTGGTTTGAAAAAGTTGGGGACTAAAGTTTTTGACTAGACGAAAACTTTAGTGCCCCCCCCCCCCCCCCCCACAATTAAATAACAAACCACATTTTAAACATTAAAACATCAAACCACAATTAAATAATGTAAATCAATTTTAGGATGATAACTCAATGATATTAACTCAACCCTGATTGTCAAAAGCGAATTTTACTTGACGCAAATCGCTAATATATAAATATATATGTTTTCCATTGTATCTATTCACCTGAATTTGGGTTATATACACCTTTTCAAACATTAGCAAGAAAGACATGAATGGGTCGAAGTTGGTCATTTTGACGTGCTTCCTCCACAGGCACTCACAGAGATGTGTGTGAAGATCTTGGACCCATTTTTCCAATTAATCTATATTCTACCAAAAGGATTGTTAGGATTTTTCATTTTCATTTTTTAATTATACACAACATTCTGATTTATTTTCCCATAAGGATTGATTTGGGATGTTTTTTTAATTGTTGAGATGCGAGCTTGCTAGCATCCAGACCACCAAACTATATAAATCATTCAAATCCATTTCCATAACTCCGTACGTCGAACTAGAGGATGTTGTCGTTCACTCTATCTTGAATTGTAACTGTATCAATCCAACACTGAACGAGTTCATTAGTGTGTTTTCCATTTAGGGTGCTAACAGGAAGAGCCCTTTAGGACCAGCTTTTTGAAGAAGTCCCAAGAGGCAATTTGAAATGAGGGTCCGTTCAAAAGGCGAATTTCAGACGGTTTTTTATTTAAACTCCAAGCCTGCTAAAAGGGGCACAAGGTGATGAAAAGCTTGAGTAATTGGATGCTCTGAGCACCTGACGCGTACGAGAACACTCGAAATGGGCTTTTTTTCACGGGCGGGCGACCGCAAGTTATTACGAATTGACGAAGTACGTGTGGGCGGAACAGTGCGGCTGAGAGGTTTAGGGGTTGCTAAGGGGTGATTTTCACGTGGAATGACACGTGGAGAGGGAGAGGTTTGAAGCTGTCTATAAGGGTTGTACGTCTGTTAGACAATAATTTAAACAAACAAAGCTAGTTGAGTTTGTTATTATGTTATTCAATTAGTTAATTAAAAAATGACTATAATTCGTCAACCAATCGACATCCACCAACGTCCGTCCGTTCGTATCTTTCGATAACTCAACGTTCCGACACGTGATTCTTGTCGGCATTGGGACTTACTGGGTTCACGTAATTTATTCTAGGCGCTTTTTAGGATGGCCCTCTGAAGCTAGGTCATATAGGCAAGTATATAATAGGGACGACCTATCAGGATTGATCCAGAAGGGCGTTGGAAAACCCAAGCATGAGAGGGGGAACCCGCATACAAATCCGATTCAGACCGTTCTAAGACCAAATCCGTGAAAAAAGACAAAATTTTGTAACGCTACCTAACCCACATTTCTCAACTGATTTTCAAATTTTGTTCTTTGTTCGTTCCCGATTTTAGTCTAGCTACACCACAGAATTTCTTGACAAAAGTAATGAAATGGAGGGGAAAAGAAAAAAAAATTGCTAGGTTACATTTCTCAACCTATTTTTGTAACTCATATTTTGTTCAATTCTAGTTTTGGAACATAGTCAGGATTTTCATTTTCAATTATGGAAGGGGTGAGCGGGTGGGGTAATAAATCGTGATGTTTTCACTATTCTCATCAGATTTCCGTGACTGTTTGTTTGTTCGACTCTTATTTCAGCCCAGATGTGCAACCAACCTAGGAAGTTTCAAATTTACAATCGGTGGGGGTAAGAAAGGAGTGGTAATTCCGACAAATCATGATGTTTTCGTTTTCTCGCCGGTTTTATCCCCCTTTTTCTAATCATTTGGTTTAGATATGTTAAAAATCGGGGATTTCATAATGATGACAGATTTTTGAGAAGAGGAGTGATGGAGGGTGATATGAACTTCACTATTTACACTATTCTCAACCGATATCGGTGATTTTTCCCGACTACTTTACTAGATTGCTTGAAGTATCTGATCTCTCTGTAGAACCATTCTTATTGAATTAAAATTTCTTAACTACGGGGAGAGGTAAAATCACCAGTAAAATCACGATCTATTCGCTATTCTCACCAACATATTTGAAAGTTGGATTACTTAGGAACTATTTTTATAATGACGTGGATGCTGTTGTTGTGGTAGGTCCCTACGGTTGTAAACAGACTGTATGAAATTCAGTACTTCTTTTCGCTTCCGCACCTCAGGGTGGTTGCATTTGGTCCTTTTAGGTACTGAACCCTTCTAAATTAGTTTATCTAGACATTTTATAGTTGGATTACTTTGAAATTGCTTTTATAATGACTTGTATGCAGATGATGTGGTAGGTAGGTCCTGTAATGCATTCAGGCTTTTGAGCACCGTTAATTATAAATTTAAATCATTTAGCAATTCACATTTGAACAAATTGATTGACGAATGAATACAAACGAACTGTGTTTCTTTTTATCTCAAAGTTCTCCGAGTTCGTTTCCAACAGTAAGCCTAATTTCTGCAGTACGAATGAGACCTATTGAAATTTATACGACATAGAGATGAATCGCAATCAAATCCATCAATATACGGATCTGACAAAAAAGAAGAGAGAACCCGGAAATTATGACGGATCGTTAGATTTATGTAGGGCATAGGTCGGGGGAGCGGAATCTCGAAGTCGGACGCAGCTGAGTGATAAATTTTAGACCTCCGAACGGTTTGAATGCGCGAATCACGCATGCGTGGGCGAGCACCTGGCCAATTTGCCTCGGATCGCCCGCAGCTTGTAACGCCCTTGCTGGAACTGACACCTAACGTAATCGATGGGTAGACCTGTCCACCTACGCGTGATAGTTTCGCCGTAGTTCCTTGATATGATGCGGACTCTTAATCAGGCAAGGAAAGCCATTCGAACAACGGACTTTGTATGGGGAATTTTCATTGTTATTTTTTATTCGCTCATTAGCGATTGTTTGAGGGAGGAACTAATAGTTCAATATAAAATACACAAAATGTAAGATGGGATTCTTGTCGACAAAGTTAATGGTTGCTAGGGAGGTACCACGTTTCCTTCCAATCTAAACCTAGTTTCATATTTTTGCTCATTCTCAAATCTCATCACAATCTCAGGATGTCTTTGAAATGCAAGTACCTAGTAACGATTAGATGAACAATTGCCTAGGAGTAAATGCGCGGAATTCGTCGTTTATGGCATTTTCCACTGGATCCTGATCTAAGCCATTTCGTCAGCCCACATTACCCACAGGCACTGATGAGACCTTCTCCATTAGTTTCATAATGAAACTACTGAAATACCGTGATTATCAAATAAATGTCCTTGTGTAAGGATGAGGAGCAGGCAATAGAAAAAAGTGCATTTAGTTTTCAAGTAGCGAATTCATAAAATACGTTAAATAGTAACCGGTTCCGACTGTATTGCCTCCATCAAGTCAGAACGATTGATGTATTGGCGATACTAGCGCAAACGAAATCACTACTTACTCAATCACGCTGATTCAAGCTTCCCTACACCACCGGCAAATTTTATATTTTTTGTCAAAGATCCTTCTTACGTTACTGAACTTGATGGGGAATTTTCAAGGTTATTTTTTATTTGCTCAATAGAAATATCATGATGAGAGCTTTCCAAAAAGGTGCTATATGATGGGTATCTGACCAGAAATAAGGGTCCTGAAATTCATTTGCACTACTACGTCACATGCGATCTTCCTACCCGATTATCGGCCAAACTAAACGGTCTATTGAGCTAAAAATTAAAACTAGGGGGTTTTCAAGTGCGCTGAATCCGAATGTGAGGTCAAATTGTGAAATTCTGACACACGAAAGTTCCCAATTTTGACTTCCAAGCGTAATTATTCCATGTGGATTCATCACCCATTAGTCAGAAAATGTTACATTTGCGCTTACTTGCGTTTTGGTTTATTATTTTCAATATTGAACCTTCGTAATTCTCAGAGAAAAAATTTTTACCCCTACATTCATTTGTTAGTTTACGTTTCAAGAAGCGTTGACTCCAAAAATCGAGAAAAAATCCGTCCGTCTGCCGAACGCCGCACAATGGCGGTTTTGCGCTCAAAATGACGATCAATAACATACCAAGTTCAAAACTCGTTCGAAATGGAGTTTTCGTTTCACGGAGTGGGTACGTAGATCTCTGTTTTGATGTTGTTAGACGGACAATAATTTATAATTATTAATTAAAATGACAACTTGACAGAGTTTTCTCAGGAAGTTTGGACATCCGCAAAGGCTGTTTGACCAGAAATGGCCAGGTAGCAACGGAAACCGTCATGGTGGGTGGGTTCGGGCCGGTTAGGACGACCTCCCTCTTGGTAGTAGGCGAAGCGTGGAGAATGATCCGGAGTTAAATCTCTTTTGAGTTTCTTGTTGCACACGTACATACCTATTACATATTATTGTAAATTATCAGAGCCTCAAAGATGAATTAGAAGATTTACGTTACCTTAAATTAGCCATCAAATACTGATTAACTTACCTGCTCATCCCGTATCGAACAATATCTGAATGTGTGGCAACAATATCTTGTGTGTGGCAAGTGTTAAAACCTGAATTTCTCTATATATATCCCCCCTCTAACTCACAGTTTATGCCTTAAAACCGCATATTTCTCTCATTTATCTCAACTAATTTTAATTTTTGATAATATTTTCGAAGTTAGCATTGAAAGCTTAAGAGAATATCCCGTCTAAAGACCATAAAATATGAAGGTAACCACACACGGCCGAAGTTTTTTCGTTTTATGCTCTACCGCTGGGCCTTGAAAGACATTTGGCAGGAAATATGTAAATGCCCTTGGAAAGGACTTCGCTCATATTGCATACTTTCTCCGGCCGAGGGTCGAATGCTTCTTCGTAGGGCTTTTCAAAAGAGCGTGTCACTATGTAGATGAGGATATTGCCCTGAGGATTCCTTTCGTCTACATTTCTCCCAGAGTTGCCATTTCTCCTTGGCATTATCCTTCGTATACCGGGTGAATAATTTTTCTTCATACACTAGACGTTCGTGCGTTTCAGTATTACTGAAGTAGTGCAGGTGTTTTCCTTTTAGGAATGACAGCCAGTTTTATGATTTATTTATTGAAGCAACGTTTCTGCCTCCAACACTAGTGAGGTCCTAGTCATGCTAGGCAAGATAAAACTAGATCATCAGCAACTCTGGCAACGCAACAGATGAATTTGAATTGTTTAATTAAATGCAAATTAAATTATTTTTTTTTCATCCAATTATTATCCATAATAACTTTTAGTTTATAAGTCTCTAACTTTTATGTTTTTAAAAGCCCCAACTAATTTAATTTTAGCTTTACAAAGATCTCGGCAATTATCAGTATCAATCCTAATATTTTTAAATCTTCATAATTTCTTCAACATCATAATTTGTATACCTTGTTTTCCAAAGTTACCTAATGCTACCTTTCCAAAGTTCATCCTACCTACGTCCATAATAATTTTTCTCAACTCCTTCCATCTTAGTTTTTCACACCTAGTTGAATGAACATATATATATATATATATATATACATAATATCCATTGTAACCCAATAGTATAGTATCCATGATGACCTCAACAAATGTTATTACTCTGACCTGCTTCCATAGACACATAAATTTAATAGTATAATATCCATGTAACCCAAAACCAACCAAAAATTAAGTTGCTTGTAGTTCCTCTGTGTACAACTCTCTACAATTTAAGGTAAGATAAAAATTATGTACCCACTATTAATGAGCCCGTTTGTTTACAATTTTCACCATAGTTTATTAAATAGATAATTTCCAATACTCTACTTTTCTCATCAATAATCAGAAATCGGTTAATATAAAATTAGATTTTGATGACCTTCAAAATCTATAATATACTTTATGCTCGAATCACTGCCCTCACTGGTACGACGAAATAACCCATAACAGCAATACAATAAAGTAAAACTCGTAATTCAAGTATTCCAACCATGGGGGAGTTATTGTCACTAAATTCTCTCAAATATTACCAAGCCATCTACAAATAAGTAATTCATTCGCTGGGACTGAGAGCTTTTTCTCGAATGAATAAAAATCGTCAACGTAAACAGCATTTTCCAATCACCTACATTTTTCCATCATCGCCGCATCATCTACCTCACGACCATTTCGTTACGACCTGCTTACAACAGCACAATCAGTGGAGTTCCATACTATAACCGTCTTTTCATAATATTTATTTTGTTGTTCAATGATAACCAGACGATGGATATTTTTGAATCAATGTTTCTTTTTACTTTCCCTTTTTTCCTTCATGTTACTAAGTAATCAGTGTTCTTTTTACAAATGCGTACTCCGTAATTTTATTACCATTGTATCTTTTTGTCTTCATTATACCATTTGCATCATAACTATATAATCGCCACTCCTTGCAACATGTATTTTCAGCAAATAAATACGCTGATTGATTGTATTCCAAACATGGACACAAGCAGCGAACTGTTTACCACCGGCAAATTTGAAGAGGCGCAGCTCCCAAAGCTATCAGAGGGGTTTGTTCATTCTCCTCGTATATAAACATTTTCTCCGTTCTCAACATTGAACATCTCACAGAACAAAACCCGCTTTAGTTATGCCGATGAGTAATTGCTTTGAATGGGAGAGCTAACATAATTAATCTGCCTTCAAATAATGGGTATTGCCTTACTTAAACACTGAGCAGGGATCAATATCAGGCTAGTGTAAACCAAGTTTCTACGCTCTACTCTCGGCTTCACGATTCGTGCCAACTACGAATTTCTACCAAGATATAGAGATACCTGTATACTCAATCTACTAAATTTTACTATAAATAATTCATAAGATCTAGTAAGTGGATTAGGTTTAGTTTAGTTCCCCTATGATACCGGGTGTATCGGACACAACAGGTTAAACTCATGGAATCAATTCTCAGCATAGGGAATATTTTCGCTTCCAAAAAGTTGTCGAAGCTCCAAACAATAAGTGGTTTAGTATAACATCCAAGAATTTTCGTATAAGATCTAACGCTGAAATTACAGATATTCTACATTCAATAAAAAAACGTGATTTAGCCATGACGACCTAAATGCCCGGAAACGTTACACGACATTGGAACGAAATTTTGATCCCTCAAAACTAGCGGAAATGTACATGAGTAAGCTAAATTCCAGTTCATCCTAATGATTTTGAAATTCGGTTGGGAAACTTTTTGAGACGGAATAACGGGTTCCATCTTGATCAGCAGAATGAGCTAAATTCACTCCTCGTCACCCTCTCTGGGCAAAATACGACGAATGAAATGACTGGATCCACCCTGGTCAACCGAGTTAGCTAAATTCTCTCCCGCCCACCTCAGCAAGTTAAAATTTGCTAGGGATTTTCTAGGACAGTAAGAGAACGAATGGAATGACGGGATCCACCTTAATCAGCAGACTAAAGTTCAATCGTTCACTGATTGTTTCTCAAAAGTCGAAGTTACATGGCAGCCAGCAACCAAAACACTAATTTGTGAAATCTACAGGTAGGAAATAGAAAACCAGCAGATGACTTAAACATGATCCATGTTCTTTCTTTATTTTTTTCAAATTCTTCAAGCTTGACAGGTAAGCTCTTACAATGTCTGATTTTTCAAAGAGCTCAGCTCACATTGTAATGCTACTCCTTATATAATTGCTATACTGTTATTCTTACCAAAAGAGCTTCAATTCAAATTTTTTTAAAGTTAAGGACTTTGAGGGATAAGAATTGTTAACTACCAATTTTATGGTAAAACTGGCAACTCGTTCTAGATGATATTCTGCGTTTCATAAAGAGATTTTCAACTATTTTGAAGTTTTTATCGATTTGTTAGCACATTTTAATGAAATTCAAGTACAGTTTTCAGCATAATTTTGTACATAAATTTTTTAATATTCTATTATATAGTTAATAAACTTTATTTGAGCAATATTCTGCTTTGGGGAAAAAAAACGTTTTTTTGTTGCTATTTTTAGTGATTTTTTTAATGCACTTTTTTAAAACTTGACCAATTTAATGGACTCAAAAAATGCTGGCCAACGAACTCGCCATTTCGTTTGGAAAGCTCAATTTTTTGGCGCAAGAACTGATTTTTTATCTCAATCCTAAGGAGAGTTATCGTCACACACGCGCACACACACTTTTTTTTTACAAACTCCCCTCAAAGGCGGAGGGGGCACACCATTAAATTGCAAAATAAATGAATAAAATAAGAAAAGTGGGGAGGAAGCCCAGGTTTACCCGAAGCCGGCTCTAGGGATAAGGGAAGTAGGGAAGCCCCTATAAAATGACCACCAGTTCAAGTAAGAGCCCCTCAGGACGCCAGTGGTGATACCACGGAGCACTCCGTTATCGTCTGGAAGGACACACACGCAGGCGCACACACACACACAAACACACACACGAAAAATGTTAAACTCTAGGATTCGTTTCAGAATGTCTAAAAACGGATTTCAATGAATTTCGGAAAACGGATTTCGAAAATTTTGATTTTAATTTTTTAGAGCAATTGCAATAGCTTCATTTTCTACGAAAATTCGCTAAAGAGAGCCCATCAAGCTGAAATTGTTCTCACGTTCTCGACCCAACCCCTAATTATCACTCGCAATATCAGCCAGACCGCCGGGAGAGTGCAGGTTGGCCACGATTGAGCATTTCACCAAATTCGAACTCCATTCGGGCCGGTTGGCGTCGGAGTAAAGAAGGATAAATGTTACTGGACTGCCCCCATGTAGCAGAAGATGATTTTCTCACTAAACGGCGACCAATTTATCGCAGGCGCATGCGGGTACTCCCGCATCATCCACCCACTTGAAAAAAAGTAACCCTACAATTATCGTGCCAAAGCCAAGGGACAGCTTCTATTGAATAATTTATCTTCTTCCTGGCTTGACTTTTAAAGCAGTTTACGACATGAAAGGGTCTACTGCAGTTTTAAAATGCCCGATGTATTCAACACTTTCTACATTCTTATATTTCAATCAGCTTTTCTATATTTGGATGGCATTTCAGGTTTCAGCATCATAAGTCGATTAGGCCCCTCAGCTGATCAGTGTGCACTGGTATTGAATTCTAGGATCCAAAGGAACTAAAAATTTGTTTTTATTAGCCGCATGCGCATAACTGTTTACTGCAGTTGCGGTAATGAGAATACCTAATAATCGAAGAATATACCTAATAGTACGTTCAACATGTTGCTTGCAGGGTCAAATAACAAAAAACGGACGGTAGACCTACGGTTTTACAGTCGAATCATTTAATAATGATTGATTTCACACATTATTAGTTGATTAAGATTACTTAGCAATATTAGTTTATAACTTAGCGTAATAAGTCAGCTTTCCTAGACACTACAGAGCCTTAGGGATCATGAGATGCTGTGATAAAACGAGAGCATTCCAAAAAGTGGCGAACGATTGTCTTGCAATGAAAACTGAGGGGGTTACACTTCCCTAGTAACGCAATGGTTGTAAGTGAAAATCAATAGAAAAACCCCACCGTGACGTGGCGCTCGTGACGTGACGAAAACAAATGGAAACTCCTGTTAATCATTATTAAATGATAAAAACACCTATAAGATATAAATTATAATTTACACATAAATATAATGTAGAGATATAAATATTACAATGTATTAGGGCTCTTTTCTACATTATTCACCTTAGAACGTATCGTTAGAAAATTCTATGTACCTTATACCTCCTGTTCAACTTTCTTTTTTCACGATCGCAACTTATGAGTAGATTTCGGTCGCTATAAAATCTCATTTCCCCTCGATGTGTGGTAAAAAACGAAAGTCGGCTTATATCCAACGTCTTTTTCTCGCGGTGAACGCGAAACCTGTGAGAACACTTTCATGATAACCTCGTATAACCTCGTGCGGGGCTCATAGACTTCGGAGTGTAGGTGCAGTGCAGAGAGAAGAGATAGATAAGTCGGTGAAAGAGCGGAGAACGGCGGACCGCGAAGGTCAAGGCCCGGGCTCCAAATCAGACGAAGCCCCGCAGACTGCGTCCTGTCACTTTCTCCCGTCTGGAGGCAAACACTCGGTCAGTATAAATGAGTTTTTAGGCCAAGTGTCTCCGCTTTTTTTCCCCGAGCCGGTCTAAAGCGTAGAATTGGCAGTCTATCTAAAGCGTAGAATTGGAAGTCTGTCGCAAAAAAACTGCATCAGTCCGGACCTTTCTCCCATACTACTGAAATAAAATTTGTGGAACTTGGGTCAAAAATCACATCGCCGTGTCGCTGTCTGATTTATTACCCAATAATTATGTTGAAAGAGATCGTAATAGAAATAAATAAACATAAATTCCTTATATAACTTTCTCTTTAGGGGATGAATATCAATTGGATTTGAAAGCGGCTACGTAGATGACAGGCTCAATTTTAACTTCCTTATCGGTTTGCTCATAAAACTCCAATTACAGAGGAAAATAAAAGAACACTTACGACCTAACATTCCGAGTTAGTAGAAGTTTCCACTTCAACTGCTTACCTGAAAAGAGAAAAAAACACAGTTAGTACATCTTCGATTATTGAAATATAATAAATCAGTACATAAATTAGTGTTTGTATCAAACTACCCAGTGGCGGCATTGATTTACCTTGTTGGCTATGAAAAAGTGACATAGCTGTTGTTACAGAGAACATTGATTATTATTAAAATCGTTCCAGCAGGCTTTTGCCTCAGCTATTCATTCGTAACTGCGTAATGTAGCAATTCATTTATTTTTTAAATTGGAGAACTTCATTAAGAAAAAAAGTTTTGTTATAAGATTTATAGGTAACTGTGTAAAGCACTATAGGTTATCAAATTTGCGATATATTTTACATAGACATAATGTGAAAAATTCGATCATGCTCATACAGCACGGCAGGATTGATGGAACAATTGAAGTTATCAAATTTTTAAATTTGATTTCTACTTTACGCGAACACGCGGAAGCTACTCATGCAAAGAACGGACCTCCACTCAGAGGCAATGATCTGTACTGACTACTAATCGACATTTTACTGACAAGGATTTATAATGTTTTCGTAATTGGTCGCTACGCTCGTATCCACGAAACCAAACTGTACATATTTTTGAAACCACTGCGTTTCATGTCTTGTATTGTACCTAATGTGCCAATAATAGTTTCCTTGATCTACTACAGACAAATTGAGTTTGCTTGATCGAACCATTTTGAACGATCTTCTTTGATCTGTAATTCTGAAGCTCTTCTCTCAACCCCCTCCCACCCCCGACACGCAGGGCTGGGGTGGGGAGCATCACCTGAAATCGGAGGATCATAACCAGATGTTATTAAACTTAGTTTGAACCTACAACCAAAATCCTCGAAAATAGGTTAGCGTCATTATTTCTTCTCTCTTTCATTCACAGAGACGTCAACGCGCTAGTCTCGTAATCCCAAGTGTTCAGTAAGCCATTGCGATCGCACTGCAGAGCTTCCAATAAGCCATTGCAACGAGACGCTCCGAGATAAGCAACAAAGTAGAACTTTGACCGAAATTTGTCTCCCTCCCGACCTCACCCTGTTCGCTCAAACTTAATTTTCTTAGCATATCCTGAGAGGGGCATACCCTGGGTCACCTGATACCAAATGTGTAACGGTAGACGATTCTATAAAGGCTAAAACGAGGAGGCATCAAAATGCACGCAGTTGGGTTCAAATCAAATAAATGATCAGGTTTAATAAAATGGAAAATTATTTTTCGAGTGATTTATTTCAATAAATTACTCGGATATAGCGAGAGTTAACAATTATTTGTCACACGTGCCTCTCTCTCTCTGTTATAGTGAATTTTCTTAAATTTCTCCAACAGCTTTTTTTCGCTGTTTCAAGTAGAAACCCCTACACTTGAAATTACCGCCACCACCCATAAAGAGGAACACTGGTTTTGAGCTTTTGAGATCAATTTTAATCCTCGTTGGTCATAAGTCCCAATCTCTCATCGGTAAACTCGTCTTCTTGTGTGTCTGGGCGAAAGAAATCACGATCCTCAGTACACTGTTATAACCAAAAGATGGTAGATTGACATCTTGAAGCAAAAAATATCCAAAGCACAGGTTGTATTTGAATAAAGAAGATCCGTCCTTGTAGATACTCGAAGATATTGGATGGAAAAAAAGAGGTAAAAGGAGGAGGTAAGGAAAACCCAATCCGCAAAGGACATCAAGGAAGGAAAATAGCCCTTGGGCCCCAGGTCCTGCCTGTAAGCTAATCTCATTGGCGGGGAAGCCCCTCTTCTGCCGTCCAGTTTTATAGTAACCTTTCCGTATATAAGGAGGGTGATTCTATAAAGGGAAGCAATCAGTGTCCATCTCCATCGGAAAATCCAGACGGGAGCTTAGATCCAATATCGTATCCCAATATCGGAGAGAGTCACCACAATCCTTTATTTCGGGAGTAAAACATAAGAAGATTCGTATTAGCACGAAATGTGTTTCGTAAGTTTCTCGTGCCCTCGGAGGTGTTATATTAGAGCATATCGGTAGGGGAAAGTGACCAAATACATATATGATACATTCCTAAAATATGAGATAGCCCGCCTCTGTATGATGTTCCGCCTAAACAATTGGCCATCAAATAGGTAGTTTTAGCGAATTTTCGTCGGGAAATGAAACTATTGCAATGGCTCCCAAAATTTTAAAATAAAAAATTAATTTGACTAATTTTTGCTGAAAAATCGATAAACCTACGAAAAATAGCTCAATTTCTAATATCTTCTTTTGTCTTGCAGAATATTTTTTGTCATAAAACTGGTAGTTAACAATTTCCTTTAACTGAAACCGCTTAAATTTCAAAACTCTCTAAAACTTGTTTTTGTTCTACTGAGAAAAACCAACATCTAATAGTTCTTAATCTGTTTTGTTAATGGGAAAAAAATATTGAGTACACTAATAAATTATTCTGTGGTCTTCTCGACTATTTTCCCTAATGACACCAATGGTTATATTTGCGGAAATGAAAGTATCAAATATCTTCTGCCCCGAAAATAAAGAGTGGGTAGGTACTTAATTCGTTTATCTTTCATGAAAAATATTGGTTTTAATTTGAAGAGAAATTGAATAAAGAACAATAACACTATAATCATCGATTTGGCTTGTTTTTAGTTTGTCGTCACTTAATAGTGAATCTTGATGGACAATTAATATCAAAATACAGCAATTTGTGGACAGCTGAATGCTCCCTGCAATAAGTGCAATAAAAGCTATTTGAGTACCAATTAACTTAAATATCGGTGAACAAAACCCATTACTATTAGGCGAAAGTGGAGTTCAAATTATAGGTAACCAATGGTAAACTTTAGTTTTCACGTTTAAAATTGTTCATTTACTTACGAGAAATCAATCAACACCAACGCAGTTTGTAGGTTCAATACTCTTAAAATTGTAGTGCTACTGAATCTGTGTATTTATCATCAATCTAACTGGTTCAATCATTACTGCAGTTGTAGTCAGTTTTCACTAAATTGCACGTACACCATACATCATTTTCATTTGATTGCGGCATTGGAACTCCAATACCTAGACCCTTCAGAAAAATATGATCTACATCCGAAGAAATGTTCTTCCTTCTAGCGAATTTTCGTAGAAAATGAAGCTATTGCAATAGCTCCAAAAATTTCAAATTCAAAATTTTCGAAAATTTTCTTCATCGAAATCTGTTTTGAGGCATTCTGAAATGATTCCTGGATTTTAACGCTTTTATATATATATATATATATATATATATGTATATATATATATATATATATATATATATATGTATATATATATATATGTATGTGTCATTCCAGACGATAACTCTCGATAGAATTGAGATAATAACTTCGTTCTTTCGCCAAAAAATCAAGCATTTCAAAAGAAAGGATGAGTTCGTTGGACAACACTTTTTGAGCACATCAAATTGGTCAAATTTCAAAAAATGTACTAAAAAAATGACTAAAAAAGGCAAACAAAAAAAAAAACCGCTAAAAATTAACAAATTTCTATTTTTTAGCAGAATGCTACTCGAAAAAAATTAATCGAACATGAACTAGGACATTTAAAAATTTAAGCACAAAATAGTACTGAAAAATGTACTTAAATTTCATTAAAATAAGCTAAAAATCGATAGGAACTCTTGAAAAAATTGTAAAAATCCACAAAATCGTTTGTTCATTGGAATATTACTGAAAAAAAGTTAGTTTGCTATAAAATGTATAATAAAATTTTTATTTGTCCCCAAAGTGCTCAAATTTCAACAGAATTTAACATAAATGTAATACGACCATTTATGAAAATTCGCTCATACGATCATGCTGCATGACTGGAACTTTTGACATTCGGATAACCCACCTATCAAATATATATGTAGTATGATGAAGCAGACTGTTGAAGTTCGATTGTTAAGGTGCTAGAATATACCTAAGAATGCTGCGAATTATTACACAAAGTTTTCATTTAAAAAATTCCCTGACATTTGGTGGTTTTTGCAAATTCCCTGACATTTCACTGACTTTTTCCGACGTTAAGAATTCCCTGAACTCCAGGTTTTCCCTGACTTTTCCAGTTGGGGGCCAACCTGTAGGAGTCTTGCAGAATTTAACCTTTTGAGCCTATCGAGGCGATAAGACTGCATAACGGCGCGGCGATAATGAGGATTTCCGAGTGATTCCACCCGTTGACACGGTGACTGACTGACTCAGTGATCGACTGAGATGGTAGCCGACGAACCCCGAAGGTAAACCGGTTTTCTGTAGAAAACTCGACACTACCAGAAGCCGCTTGTCAAAGTGCAAAGACCTCTTCTATGACTAGACCGTTATAACTAATTCCTAGGTTCCTCACGAAGTTTAAAAACGTGATTGTCGAGTAGGGTTTTCAATCGATTCTATATGACGAAAACTATTGAAAATATACCTAACTCGATTTTTGATGATTTGACAATGACTGACGTCGTATTGTCGTCAAAGACAACTTTTAAAGCTTTATGGTGGTTTCAGTCGATTCTGTGGGGCGAAAACTATTGAAAACAAACTCGATTTTCGGTTGATTAAACGACAGGTTGCTGTCGTCGGATCGTCACCAAAGACTACAGCAAATTCCGGATGCCTAAAGAGTCTACCTACTAAATTTACAACTGATAACTTCAAAATTGAGGATTGTCGCACGTAACAAAAGTGCGCATGCACTCACACTGACTAAAGCTAGCTGAGCCTAAGTAGAGACTTACCCCCTACCATCAGGAGGAAGCAGGGCTGATGTCGTAACTTAACATAGTTACGATAACCTGACCCCTTATGATTGGGATAAAGCAGATGAGTGGTTTACCTCGCTGCCGCTATGCTGCGCATCCTTATTTGAAATCGCGAAAGCATTGTTGAGTTAGTTTACGTACTAAACGCCAGAGAAATATACACCGTTGCTTAATCTCTGAATATTGGACGGTGGCCAGGAAGTGGATGATCCTTCAGGAAGGACCGAACGTCTGTTGCGGATCGCAATGAAGATATTCACGAGGTCCTCCTGATCCACCGGGAGACTTCTAATTGAGAGGACGTCCGGTGAAAGGGCAGCTCGCTCGCTTGGAATACGAGTCAAAATCCGTTGGAAATCCGACGAAGGAAGCCGGACGAGTTATGAACGAAAGGAAGTATCCGGCGGATCGCATTGCCACGGAAATGCCGCCGATATTTTCACTTTCCACAGAGAAAGATATAGTGGATGCTACAACCTCACTCATATACGTACACCTCCGAATCGATCCATCCTAGATTAATCCAGAACAATCCAGGACAGTTTCCTTTTACTCTTCTCTAAAAGATGTCAAAACCTACGCTCAAATATGAAGGATATGACGAGAAAACCTCAGTCCGAACCAAGGAGTTCACCTTGATCGTCACTTAACCTGGGAAACTCATGTGACATACCTTGTACGAAAAATCAGACACAGAATCTACGATCTTAAACACCTTCTTACCTACAACAAACCACTCAAATTACACACATTATTAATGAATGAATACAGTCGTGAACAAAAACCACGCATATCTGTGAAAACCGGACATTTTGGAAGACGCTTCCAGAGCGACTTTCAAGTTTCGCCCGGAGAAATTGCTAAAAAACGGACTGTTCAGACCGTTTTGGACACTGACAACCCTAATTGATATTAAACGAATTCGAAAAACAAATTTCCTCAGAAAAAAATTTGGCGAAAATTTTATTTTAAATTTTTTTGAAACATTGCATTGCAACAGCTTCATTTTATACAAAAATTTGCTGTAAGGTAATTGTGATGGCTTTTCAATTTAAACTGAAATATTAGCTTATTTTTTCAAATACCAGTTCTAATAGAGGAACAAATAATTAATTACTAATTAATCCCTTGGAATAGATTGATGACTATAGTGTTGCCATGGCAACCTGTCTATATCACTTTTTCTTTTACTCACTAATCCCACTATTCAGGGGTAGACATTTGCTATGATATGGCGGGTGATGGAGAAAAATAGTTGTCACTGTCGGACTCGGCACTCATCCACTGGTGACACACATGAGTAATTAATGGATCTTTTAATACTCTGTCTGTCTAATGTTCTTCTATCGAACATTAGAATATAGTATATTTTTTCAAAAATGCGACTTTTCGAAGTTAATTATTTTTATTGGTGTTGGCCACAAGAAAACGCTTAAGAAATGCCCATTCAAAGGTATGGTTTTTCTTAAAAACACGAAGCACATACGTGTTATCATGTGTGTACCGTGTCGCTCCCAAAAAAATATATTACCGATTCTGGAAGGGATTTTTTACACCACCTTATCTTAATTATAGAACGAAAATAGCTTATTGTCAGTGTTGTTAGGTTTTGAAATAATCAGAATGATTCAAATCCAACATCAGGAAACGTTTTTTGGGTAACATACGTGAGATTTATAGCATTTATGGCAAAAATTCAGAAGCAATAGTACAAAAAGTGTTCAAAAATTAAAGTTCACAGGCCTGTGTTATGTAGAAATTAGTTATTTCATCACTCAACTGTTATGTCGGATCCCCCAACTAAACAATTGGCGAATTCACGTTGCTCCCTCGGGAAAACACAACTTCTGACATCCTCTGTTTGTTCTAACATTATCTCCGAATCCTCACCGCCTTCGCATTTCATTCCGGCTTTTCTCTCGTCGACCACGTTTTCTCCTTCCAGCGCCGCAGCCTCCTGAATTATTTATGGCTGCTTCGTGTACGAACGATTATCCACTCGCATTTTCTCCTCGTTTAACGAAGAAAAACCACCTCCCACCTCCTCTTTTCTCTTTCTTGCGCTCTACCTCCATTTCAATTTGCGGGACAGAAGGTGCACTTTACGTTATTCATGAACCCCTCTTCCGAACATCTCTTATCAAGCCACGAATTCTCCTTTGGGATCCCGGAAGTCGTTTGGTTTTCCGTGCGACGGCAAACGTAATATGACTTTTTTTGTGGGAAATGGGGGAAGGGTCATGAATTACACCTCCCTAGTTTGTCCTAATGACTCGAACAATTAAGGTGAACTCTCGGGATTTCGTGAGTTTTGGAAATTACACACACGAATTACTCACCGCTGCCTTTTGTCTTTCCGTGCGTTTATTGCTCTGATTCCGGAATTGAGATTGCCTATGGTGTTTTTAGGGTCTCGAAATTACACCTTAAGAATCACAAAGTAGATTGTGCTGCGTGTGAACTTGTGATCTTAAAGTTCGACATCCACCAAAATCACTTCTACCTCATTTAAAAACAGATCCGTCAATGTTAGTGAACAATTAAAATCAGAATGGGGAATTTTCATGGCTATTTTTCATTTGCCGAATAAAAAGATATGAGCGATAGCTTTCCAAAAAGGTGCTATATGATGGGTATTTGGCTAATAAAGCTGTACTTGAAATTTATTTACACGATGACGTCATGGCCCCCCTCCTGCCTGGGGGGAACCCTCAGCACCGTTACACTACTACGTCACTCATGATCTTCGTAATCGTTTATTGGTCAAACTAAACAGGCTTTCAAGCCAAAAATTGCTACTATGGGTTTCAAGTGGGCAGAGTCTGAATCTGAGGTCATAGTGTGAAATTCCAACAGATGAACAGTCAGCTCGAAGGACTGAAATCGTGACATTGATCGTTAATTTTCTGGTACACGCTATTTAAAGATGGTTGCGAACTCATTAGCTGAATTATTCGGCTGGAACTTTTAGACAGCTAGAATCCCATTACAAGTACTTGCTGTTGTGCCTGCAGGTAGCGTGGTGGTAGCTATGCACGAGGCCTATATGGTAGTGTGTATTTTACATTTAGGTAGTGCAGAAGTTGAAGATTGTTTGGAACATTTAGCTAGATAGAACCCCATTCCAACTACTTGCTGTTGCGCCTGCAGGTAGCGTGGTGGTAGCTATGCACGAGGCCTATATGGTAGTGTAGATTTTACAAGCTGAGTTATATCGTGGTGCCCTAAGCGCCTTTAGATGTATACAGTAATGCAGCCCGGATGATGAATGGTGACCGAGTATAACAACCTTGAACTCAACTCGTCTTGAGCATATGTGAGAGCCACGAGAAGATCTCCAACTCTTTTTTTCTCCAACCAAGAAACCACGCCCGACCGGCATTTTCATTTATTCCGACCCTTCTTTTTATTCGTCCGTCAGTTATTGCCATCGTTTTGTTTTCTCAACCCGCCCGCACTTGTGTAGTTGGGGAACTAAGTTGAATAAAGTAACCTCCAGGCCCTCATTTGCAGCGTGATGTCATCAGATTCTAGATCCGCGTCAGGTATTGTCGGTGATTTAGGAGTCAACCGTCCTTCATCCAATAACGCTTCTAGCAGCAACACCACACACAAAGAGAAGTAAGTCCCGTAATATATGAAAGGTCCAGCCACACAGCAAGGACATATGAGCAATTTTCCTAGTTTCTTTCCCAGATATACAATAATTTCAAATTTTTTAAAATTTGAGCACTTTGTAATCACAGAAACGACCAATCTAACAATATTTATTGTTACAATATAATTTTTTGCTATAAAAACACATTAGCGAGTGTAAAAATTAACTAATACCGTATATTTACGGTAATTACCGTACTGATGACAACCCTGGAGGAAGGAAACAGTTATCTTGGGTGTTATGAGGTCGCTTGTGGACTCGCTCATTGTCGCGTAATTTACAATAGGAGTAATGAAAACTTGGTTTAATAATTTAAAGAGTTTTTAGGTATATTCTAACTCTCAAACAACCAAACTTCAGCGTACTTTATCATACTAGGTACATATTAATTCATAGATGAGTTATACGAATGACAAAAATAATTATCAAGAGTTATGGTTAAACTGTTCAAAAGTAACAACGCTACACGCACATAAAAAGTGAATGGATATGCCATTGGCTTCCCTGGTAACTACATCACCTTGAGTAAACCATTTGTGAGAAAAATCAACTGAGTATTCAACTGGAAAGAAAAAACCCAGCAGAGAAGTGGATTGATCCAGTGAGAATCCCAAAACTAGTTCGTATTCATAAGCTAGGACTTCAACAATTGCAACAATTCTTAGCTTAATTTTGCCATTTTTAGTGATTTTATTAATTTTTTTCTACGCATTTTTGGTTTATTATTTTCAATAACAAACCCTTGCAATTTACCACGATTTTTTCTAATCTACCGATCTTTAGAAAAAATCGCACTTCTCCCTGGTTCATCAGGTCTAATCCGAGAATGGAATAAGATATTGAACTTCCGAATCCGCGATCTGTTCAGTAATAAAAAATCTTTGAAATGAGGTGTCACTCAGCGAAAAATAGACTACCCACATCTAAGGGTAGTCCAAAAACTTATGGATTTTCCCCGATTTTTATTTGTAAAAACTTTGTACCAGATGCCCCAAAAACTCTCTCCAAGTTCCTCCTCGATATCTCAAAAATTTTAGGAAAAGTGGGAAAGGGAGGGGGGTTCAACTTCCCTAAATCTTTTACCTTCCCCCCTGCATGCCAGTCACGAATCACGACTAGGAATCCCATGTATAATACAATTTCGTTATTATCAAGTCACAGCCGCACCTTTCATTTCAATGTCTGACGCCTGAAAGTGAACCTAAGAGTATTTCACGGTTCGTTACGGTAAAAGTAACGTAGTAATCTGCCAATCAAGGCTGAGGGGAAACCCTTACGAGATAAACCGTGTCCCTGTCACTCTTAACTCAGTCTGATGACTCCAATAAACTCTGGAGGCGTTTTCTAGACCCCACTATCTGACTCACGCCTCGCGGTATCAACTATCACGGATAAATCTAACTACGAATTATAATAAATTAAGGAGAAATCATTCGCTTTACTACCTGAACTCATAGGACTTACCATCTCTTTTGCTACCTTCCTCACTATTAAGGTTTGAGGTAAACGTTCGAATAAGGTTCTTATGAGATGTTGAAAAAACCGTAGCCCTACGAAATCAATACGAAGCGTGGAAGTGCAAGAGGGTCTAACTAAGTGCCGTCAGCCAAATTTTTCAGCAGGCCAATTAAAATGTTCAGACGTGAATAGTATTAAAGGCACATGACTGAATCTTCTCCTTTCCACAAGGTGACATTCAGACGCTCCACCTGCCCATTCCCTTGAGGATCATTTGGTGTAGAATGGCTGGTGGCTATTCCATTGGAATGCAGGAATGATATTCATTAACGCGAAGTAAAGGAGGACCCTCGATCAGAGTGCACATAAGCTGGGGTCCCGAAAAGCCTGAAAAGATCTGTGCGACATTTTATAATAGTAGGCGAACGGGAATCTAGAATATTCGTCTATGATGGCCAGAATGCAGTAGTTCCTTGTTTTTGAGGGGATTGGCCCCTTGAAATCTAAGTTGATTCTTTCAAAGGGAGAAGTAAGGAGTAAGGGTCTGGGTCTGGGGAGATTAGATTGTTTTCAATCTTGTACCCAAGCAATGTTACAGATTTCAACGAGAGTAACGACAATCCTTATCTATAAGACACAATTGTCGTTCTATTTATTCAGATCTACTGGCATGTCAAAAAATTGTTCAAATTCTCGAGTTTCAAGTTTATAGATTGTTAAGTTTTACTATTCAGTCCCAATCAAAATTAAACTGGCGTGGGAATGAGTGATGAAATAACGCCTACACTCTAGTGGATGTTTGGAGAAGGTAGATCAGCTGTTCTGTGTATGCTGAAATCTAAGTTGATTCTTTCAATGAGAGTACCTAACGACAATCCTTATTTATAAGACACAATTGTCGTTATAGTTATTCAGATTTACTGGCGTGTCAAAAAAGTTCTTCAAATTCTCGAGTTTCAAGTTTATAGATTGTTGTTTTACTATTCAGTCCCAATACAACATCCATACATGAAACATACATGAAACTGGCGTGGGAATGAGTGATGAAATGACGCCAGTACACTCTAGTGGATGTTTGGAGAAGGTAGATCAGCTGTTCATTCTGGTTATACCAGGGTGGTTGAGGGATTGATGCAATCCCAACAATAGATCATAGAAACAGAGCTACAAATTCTACAGCAATAATAGGTAAAAGGCAATTTATCAATGCAACCTCATTCACCTCAAAAAACTGGTCATCAAAACACAGCTGTTCGACCAAAGTCGGCATGGCTTTTATTCTTTACGTTTTCCCTCGAAAGCCCAAAAAAATAAAATAGATCATGGCACCACGACCAGATCAAATAACTTTAATTGGACGTCACAAACAAAAAACAAGACTCGTCCTACACCTAATGCACCGTAGGGAGAGCTATCGTAGCTACAGGTTTTTTGTCCCGAAGCCGAAGTTTCTCTTGAGTGGTTTTCATCTGAATAGTATGATATAACTCGGATATAAAGAAAGCAAAATAATATTCCGTCGAGAGGCCACCCGAAGGAGGACGTGCATGACTAAAGCCGTCTCCAAGTTCTCTCTCGTACAGCCGATATAATCAGATTATAGGCCGGTTTATCAATCTTTACCCAATGGATAAGGGGGATTTATCTGAGGGATAGCGTTACCCTCCATATAGGACAACAGGGGGTATTTATCCATCCCTAGTTGAACTTATCTGTAGTTTTAATTTATCTGGCCCCTGAATGGCTGAATAAAAATTATAACTGGAGGGTAATGATATATCTAAAGTATCAAAAAAGTATATTTATTTGCAAAAATCTTATTTGAATCTCGTTTGATTGTCTTTGTTTGTGTACCTTCCAATGAAATGGATATTTGGGGGATTTGTCTTCAAATAGCATGCAAAGGCGAAGATTCGATCCTAGCATAATTCGTTGAATGGAAAAGAAGACCGTATATACCAAGAAGACCCCGTGTATATCACCAACTATGGGACGAGTGCGTATTTTTATTGAGGTTTCGGTTGGACAAAGATACCGTTCTTTACATTCTAATACAGATCGAAGATGAAATTAAGTCCACAACTTACTGATCACAATTCATTCATAATAATTCAGGTTGCAATATCGCAATTCGTGTATGTATTTCTCTCTAGAAATGAAGCAATTAATAACTGGCAAAAATGTGATGGTTCTTTATTTGATAGCATAGTTTCACAGAGCAACTACTAACTAGTAGTTGGTAGTTGGATGGAGCAACTACTTTCTTGGTAACTTGTAGTAAGTAATTACTTTTTTAAACTACCAATTGGTAGTTGCCAAAAAAAAATAGTTAACTACTTTTTGACTAACTACAAATTAGTAGTTAACTACTCAACAATGAACTGCTCTCTGTAACTACATTTTCTGGAAACGTAAACAGAGCATTTTTTGTTTTTACAGCAGTTCTTGAAACAAAATTTCATTTTTGTACTTGGTGGAGGTGATATTCTTTGGATTCTTAATGCAAATGTCGACTTAATATCATACTTGCTAGAAGAATTTCGATTGAAAAAAAAAAAAAAAAAAAAATCTGGTAATCAAAATGCTTTTAGAGACCTGGGATCAAATTTAATCGACTCTGCGTTAAAAAATACTTGATAAATGATACCTCATATGCCAAAATATTGATAAAAGGTGATTTTTTCAAACGGTTTCATGTACCTGCATTTAGTGAAATATTACCACTAGCACTGTTCTGATCGGGCTGGTCAACGAAGACATACAATCGTTTACAAATTCAGATCTCTTGGCATTGGAACGAAATTTTTATAATTTTTTCACATCAGTTATCGTGCGCAATGGCACATACATACACTTAAAGGGTACTTATTGCAGAACCGTGATCAGGGATGTTTTTTTTTTTTTTTTTTTCAAGTAAGTAGTTGAATAATCGTAACTTAAAGACTAAAAATTTAGTTAACAACTGAATCTATCAACTACTTTTTGTAACTACTAAGTACAATTGTAGTTAGTAGTTATAATTGTAATTACTTTTTTCCATCTCTGCTAAATTTATGTTTCTTTTTCTGGAAGAACTGGAGCTAACTAATGGAAAACAAAAGCCGGAAAAAGAAGAGGAGGGCATTGCCCCCGCGAGAACCCCTGGAGAGACCTGGAAAGGCGGAGAGTCTGGGTCTGGGGGGGTTGCGAGGTGGGTGAGGCGCGAACTGGAAGGGTGGAGGGTGTCCTGGATGGGTGAGGCGGCTGCTGGAAGGGTCGAAGGGAAGGCAGGGGGTTTTCTCCAAGGGTTGTTCACCCCTTGGAGCGGTTGTCATGACAACGTCATTCCCCTCCTCGCCCCATAACCCACAGCCGGGGTCGGGAACGCCGATTCCAGCCACACCCCCGGAGCCCGGAATTCTGGGATTTGCCTTCCCGGCACATCAGCTGATAGCGAAAATTCCCGGACGGAAAAACGAGCAGGCTGCAGAAAAACTGAGATTTTCGGAATTACTGGAAAAATTCATCAACTATAGGATTTTTCCAATTTGAATTTGACATGTTCCAGATGATTTGGATATTTCCCAAACAAAACTCATTATATTCCATTGTAGGTTACATTGTTCTTGTAAGTTACATTTACAATGTAACTTTTACGAGAACAATGTAACTTACTATGGAAAATAATAAATTTGGTTTGAAAATATAGGTGATTATTACTGGTATGGAGTGTCTAGTTCTATATACAGCTGTATAAATATCTAGTTCTTGATTGGTTTGGAAAATGTCCGATTAGATTCGGAAAAGTCTTGATAGTAATTGACTTGGAAAACGCCCAAAATTTCCGATTTTTTCTCATTGTCTTTTCAAGTTTAGACAAGTTAAGTTCAACATTATAGCATTTTGTTTAGCACTACAGCATTCCGAAATTTCCGATTTGAATTGGACATTATCCAGACGGATGTTTCCCCAAGCCAAATTCGCAATTTTCCAGTAAGTTTTGTTCTTGTAAGTTACATTGTAAGCCTTGGTTTGAAAGTTGGTAATCATTACTGGTATGGTGCCTAGATCAACCAATATACAATCTATAACACTCTCTAATTTAGCTATCGTTCTTAATTGGCTTGGAAAATGTTCGATTAGATTTGCTTTACACTGTTTTGAAACGAATAAAGAAAATTTACGAAAAATTCTATATTTTAGAATTTTTGGAGCAATTGCGATAGCTTTATTTTCGCATTTTCCATTTGCGCATAGGTTATCTATGTTGGAAATTACATACTTGAACTAGATGCTTGAACGGGGAATTTTCATGATCATTTTTTATTTACTCAATAGAAAGATCTTGATGAGAGCTTCCCAAAAAGGTGTTAAATAATGGGTATCTGACCAGTAATAAGGCTCTTGAAATTCATTTGTTGTCGTCTTGATTGGAAATGAACTAGGTACTGGTTGATGGAAAAAACTCATTATTTACTTTAGACGAAGCACGTTGGAGATCCTACTGGGTCAGAAGTGGAGATTAATCTGAATACTCCTCCTCCGTCCCCTCCCAACATTTCCAGAAAACAGGTCAAGAAGAAGATGAAAATCTACAAGAGATAGAACAAACATCAACACCGCTTTGGAAATTTTGGCAATGACTCGGGATTATTATTGAAATTTGGCAGTGGAGTGTAGGCATTATTGATTGTGATCTATGTTAACTATGCAGTGCTCATTTATTATACGTAAATTATGTAGACCTATATAAGTAATTATTTGATACATCATATGTAAAAGTCTAACATTGTTTGTTGAGGCAGAAATTAAGGCAAGATATCATGTGCTATTTTTTAATATGTATTTAAGGAACTCCTTGTAATACCATTGAGTTATACAATAAAATTGAATTGAATTGAAACTAGGTCTCGCGTGAACTTCCTACCCGTTTATTATCCAAACTAAACGGTATCTTGAGCTAAAAATTGGAATTTAAGGGTTTTTAAGTGCTCTGAATCCGAATTTGAGGTCGAAAGTGTGAAATTCCAACACATGAAAGTTCCCCCACTATCAACATAGAAAGTGTGAACTCTCGAATTTGATATGTTGCTTCGACCATACTATTGTTGGACAAGACTTGAAATCTCGTTCTCTCAGTTTTCACTTTGTAGCACTTTAAATGAAGAATGATGAAGGACAAGAGAAAGACCTTCGCGCTTACTTGTCTTGTAAGAAGCGAGCTCGTGTTGCGGTTGACACTAGAAAAGTGAGCGTTTGGTGGAAACTTTATTAGCCTCGTGTGTGGGCGTGAACGTAAGTGTGTTGACGGGTGTGTGAGGGAGATCCCAGAATGAAAAAGTGAAACAGAGCGGAAACCTTTTTCTGTTTGGTGTCGAGCCGAAAAAGGGAGAAAGGAGGCGACGAAAAGCCCGTGTTTCGTTGAGTGATGCCACGTGTGTTCGTAACACAAATAATGAACGTGCATCTGATGGAACAGAAAACTGGAGAATGTCAAAAAGATACATCATCCCAATAATGTATACTTGTAATGCCTCCGAGTCTACCTGAAGGTAGCAGAAGCATTGTTTTCACTTTCAGGAGAAAAAAAATGTTTGGTCCCCAAAATCAGGTCCCCTATTGGTGCGATCGTTCTTGACTCAATACCTCAGTCTGCGCATGCCCAAACGTAAATTCTACCAAGCATCATTTTCTCACGCCCTAGTGTCTTCTGATCTCGCTCGAATTAGGATGATAGTTGGGGGATGCCAATTTGATCATCTTATATCAATTTCAACATGATTGTATCATTAATAGCTACGGCGCATGCGCCTATGTGAAATCCTTGTAACGACCTCAATTTCCATTGTTTTCATCCGATTTCGGGTTAGGTTGTTCTTCAACTAATTCTATACGTCCAAGTAACATTATGTGAGTAAGCTATACTGCCCACCCAACTTGGCAGACGCTTTTGTCATGTACATGGTAATTCAGCTTCGCCTGTACCTATCCAAATAAACAATGTGATTGTGAATTTATAAAAATTCCGTTCTTGCGCAAGAAAGTCAAGCTTTCGAAATTAAAGGACAAGTTCGTTGATCTGAACTTTTTGAGCACATTAAATTTAAAAAAAAAAGTGGTTTGAAGCGGAGAAATCTCGTTTTGAAAATGGGGGGCAGGGCTAAAGTACACCCTAGATATACATTATATATGTTTATTAGATGTATATTAGTTGAACTATACACTCTTGGAAGTCGAGCATCAACATCTAGGCAACTCTGTATATTCACGACCATTGTTTTCACCACCTGCCACTACAAGCGCTGCAGTGACTCAACCGTTTGTACAGTAACTCTGCGTTTTCTGATTGCCTTGTGAGACGCTTGATTTCCCACTTTTTCAGTCACGAACAATGGGGGCTTCTTTTGAAGAAAACGAAACGACCTTGCATCGAAGTTGGGACTAAGAAGTCATCCCGTCGCCACAACCTTGCTCGCTACATTTCCTTTCACTTCTTCAGACTTGCTGTCTGTCTTTTCAGGATAGCATAATGAATTTTTTTTCTGGCATCGTCAGGATGGGTCGGACTGAGTCAAGGTTTTATCGTTTTGTGTTAGTAGCGGAGTCGAGGAAGTGCAGCCGGCCACATGCCACTACTCACCTTGGACTTGAGTCAGTTGTTATGTTAGTTTTCTCGACCACGTGTATAATAATGAAGTTGAGGGTTAGCGAGGGTTGGTCAATAATTCAAAAACTCTTCTACGCCGACGTTTCGCTATATTTGTATAGCAACTTCAGAGCTACAGTACAACAGAGGGAAACAAGTGATACAGTCTGGCATATATAGACTATAAAGACAGTAAAACTGATATAACATAAGCATAATGTTAATCTAATATCTAAAACTTTTATGCAAAATCTGATACATGAATTAATGTGGCTACTTATAATAGAACGTTTGACTAATTATGACACTGTAACTAGAAAATGTTTCAAGTAAAATAATGAATAACAAAGTAGGTAGGTACCTCAGTAGTGGAGCAGAAAAAATTGTAGGTCCTCATTGCACGTAATACAATCCTTGCTGAACACATTGTATTTGTACACTATTTTCATACATGCTAACTGCAGACTGTTTATAATAATAGAAAATTGATAATTATGATGAAAATTATTAAAGAGGATACATATTGCATACAAAAATGCCACGTGGGCTTGTTTGTCTGATGACACTGATAATGGTGTTGTTGTTGCCCTAATACTTTTACTAGTTGACATGAAGACGGAATGATTGGAAAGAGAATCATATAAATTAAAATATGAGTAGAACTTTAAGTATGGTGAATAGATGACTCCTTTCATGGAGGAAATATAAGGGGGGTTCTGTGTTGGAACTGCTTTTGACATTGAATTATAAAAGAGATCGTTCTTAGAAGTAATTCCTCTAGGTTCCAATAAATTGTTGTTTCGTTTAAAATAAAACAGATCCCCCCTCTGTGCTTAATTATATTACTATATATTTGACTCAAATTTCTGGTGTCCCTCCTAAAATTGCAGGTGTTTTGGAGGGAAAACTTCATCAGACAATTTTGCACTGGAGTTTTCTATACCAGGAGATCACCCAATGAGAGGTCGTGTACCACGCGATCTGTCGCAGAGGTGAAGGTACACTTCTCGATCCTTTTAACTGCGGTGATTGGAGGATATATCAAATTCGAATACCAAGGAAGGGACCTCCTATTACCTGTATATTATGCACTGAGGTATTGAAAGATACCTCCAGACATGCGAAAAGAGACACTTCATTCACCCCATTGGTGTGTTCGGTGTATGCTGTGATGGCGCCCACATTTAAGTTCATACCTGGAGGTATGCAGTGACACTAATCAAAAAGTGAAGAAAACCACTGGCGATGGTGCAAAAGGACCTTAGTTTCTTTTTCAATAATCCTAACCACCTCCGTATTTCAAGGAGGGACAAGAAAACATCGGAGGAGTAGTGAGGAGCTGCGTAGTTGTGGTGGATAGTGCAGCTCTTCGTGTGGGACTGAGCATTGCCCACACTCTGACAAACACAACTATCCCATCAAACACTAACACCACAGCAGCTGACACGGGTCATCTCATCCTCACAGCTACAGCAGACTGTGACTAAAATCACTACAAATAAAATACAGATGTTCTGGTGTGATTAAAAAAGCTATCACACTCTTCTACCGCTTTGAAGTGAACCATGACTGTCAACGGAGTAGATAACTGCAATTTTATATAATACATATTTATTGAGGATTGGACAGATTCGTGTTTCACGCCCCGGCAAATTTGTATTTTACCGCATCAGCGATCTTTTCCAGGTTTCAGCCGTATTAGAACGATGAATTATGGACCGTATACCAACCCTGAAGATCGCAAGTTGTTCACGTTGCGTTTGACTGATTTAAAGGGTTACCGCCTCGCGTCTACTTAACACCAATTTGGCTCGAGTCCCACGCCCGCGGCGTTAAAGCGCCTGCGATGATGTACGATCCGCTCCGCCCCGCTCAATAGTCCACATATCTCACCGGCGGATTCACTTTGCATAATAACTTCACCTCGGACTACCCCTTAGCGAAGACATCGCGAAGCATAATGAGGTCGTTAATTACTACGTGACGTCACCATGTTTTAGGGCGTGCAGTCACAATTTTTACAAACCGTAACTTCTTCGACAAGAGATGATTAGTAAATACATATACCTACGCAAGACCTTTGTTTAGAGAACTTGGCATCCTCACAATTCATGGTCTCTATATACTGACAGCTCTGAACAGCATACATAAGAACTCAGGCTCTATTACCAAAAGAGGTGACATGCATGACTACGATGCCCGTCAACGAGCGGATCTGCGAATTCCTCGATTTCGACTGAAAAGCTCCCAAAATCATTTCGTGTACCAAGGGATTGCATATTTCAACTACATTCTACCTGCGATTCGTCAAGAGTGTTTGAGAAGTTTTACCAAGTTAGTGGAAACTTATCGCTAATCCCTTGTACAGCCGACAAGAATATTTTACATCAAGTTTTTAATATATATATATATTTACAGGTACATTTGAATCCTTGTGAAGATGTATAAAATTAATTAACTTGACGACTGTTATGTACATTATCAATAACAACAATAAAAAACTATTATTATTATACTCGTATTGTGTGTGTCTTGAATGAATATTCTCTTAATGAAAACACGAATCATACAGTTTTTCCTACACATAAATTCAAATGAATTTCTCTAGTTTTTACAGGGTTAAATACATGGTTTTCAAATAAAGAGTATATACCAATCAAATATATACCGTCAGATGGGGTGACTATGTGCCGGGTGGGGTGACTATGTGCCACTCTGGAATTCATCACTTGGGCGCACCCTAGCGGTTCCAGAAATTGACTAGACCCGATTCTGAATTTTTCTTGTCTACAGAGGTTTTTTGGGCGTACGCTAGAGTGCAGCACGTTCCCTCCCGTCGTCGCTAGTACGTGTTATCAGTCTGATAAGGTTTTCTGTGAAATACAATTTCTTTGCGTTGTTGGTATAGTTCTAGTCGGGCAAGTTCTCGTACAGATCCCCGGGTGTCGGTAAGTTTTATTTTCAATTGCATATATATCCATTAAGTTACCCTGCAAAGGACGTTTTCCAGGTTGTCATCTGAACAGAAATACGATGCAGTTAATCAAAGTAGTGCAAAACAGGGGTGGCTATGTGCCACCCATTTTTCATCTTTTTTTGTAATTTTTCTCTCAGGTATGCCACGGAAATATGTCAGGAAACTTGGTTCAAAGGCATATAGAGATTATGAACCGGAGATGCTTGAGATAAAATAAAAATAAAACTTTCAATAGAAATGACTTTTGTTTATTGCCCAAATAAAAATCAGCTGGTTTGAAAAATAATGATGTTTTTCAAGTCATCTGAGAAATTCTTCGAATTTTTCATTTCGAAGTAACAACAACTTCCCTGTATAGGAAATTTTCTCTAGTTTCAGAAATTGGGGTCGAAAATGTGCCAGGGTCAACTAGACTGGCGTGGAGACAGTAAAAACGAAGTGGCACATAGTCACCCCACACCATGGGGTGAAAATATGCCAAGGAAAAGCATTTCCCCCACCACCCCTATCAACCAAAAAAAATTTTTTTAGTCACTATTCCAACGTTGATATCGTCAGCAAGGTCCCCAGATGATTTCAGCGCAATAGCACATGAACTGAGACCAGGATCTTGAAAAAACCTCAAAACGTGGCACATAGTCACCCCATCTGACGGTACAAGACGTCTGATTTCATTGCTACAATTCCCTCATTTTTAAAAAGTCGTGATTTTCACTTAATTTTTCAGGTACCAGGGGTGTTTCAGATCCGTAAACAATTTCTGAACTCGAGAACATATGAAATCAGTAAACAGATATGTTTGCAGACATGATAGAACGAAAGAACTCAACAACCCAAGAACATAACATAATAACTCGGTAAGTATTTTTGTTTGTAAGCCTGGTAAGGTCGAAGAACTCAATGAGTTATAATATTTGTAGGCATGATAAGAGCATACGAACTCAAAAACTTGATAATCAGTTATGCTTGTATGCAGTTTCCGATCACAATCAACGATCGAAAGAAGACAAGTTGGATGTGGCACATTGCATCCTCATATACATTCGCAGGCAATACTGCTTCCTCGTATCCATTCGCAGGCAATACCTATTCAGCAATATCCAAGGCAATATTTGCCTAAACCAGTTCCAAATTATCAAGACGTGTAATGTTTCAACGTTAGTACTCACAGATGTGTGTGTGCGCGCGAAATTAACAAATACCCATTTAGGAGTTGCTATATTGATTACTCAAGAACTGAAGGTAGACTACAACGATATCAACAAATAATGTCATTGAAAGTTTTTCGTTTGCTGTAATTCATAGTTTTAATCGTCTACAGTAATCAGTGCGGTGGTGTAATGCAAAGTGATTTCAACTTATTGGGCTGCGAGATCCAGAAATGAGGATACCTATCAGAGAATAGGTATAGCCACAACAAAATATTATGTCATCAATGATGAAAAAATTGTTGTTGGGAAAACATTGCCACAATATCACAAAAATGGAAACGGAAGTGGTAATAGCGAAGCGAAGGTGGTAAGATTCGACAAACATCATGGCATTAAGCTCACTTTCCGAGTGCACAACTTTTCGTTTGGGTATGTGAATTCGCTAATGTCTTTCAACGTTCGAAACTATGAGGATTTGAGGTAAACACGGATCAATAATGGATAGAGAATAATAGGTAGAACGTAGAGAGAGTGACGAAACATGAAGTAAATATGAATATACCCTCCTCTAATCTCTCAGTGCAATTCCGTATGATTGTACCTGAGCGTACTACAATTCCACTACAAATATTACTATCGAAGGACTTCGTATTCAATCTATTGTGTTGTAGGTTCTCGTAGGATAGATCCCGTACGCTTGCCGTGGCCACCTCCCGCACTGGAATATTTCTGGCTCTCGATGCTGAGGATGCTGCCTTCTCATAACAAACACGGTAGCGCCATTTAAGTGTTTAGTCTGACGATCTGGACTTGGAAATAGCCAGTTTTTGACTCACGAGAGCCCGCGGCTTCAACAGTCGTCAGTCAAACCAAGGCATTCCATTCAATCTCTCCAGCGACTTCTTCTTCCTTGAATGATTTCGTTATAATTTCGGTTCATCAATAAGATAGTATTCTCTATATAGTCACTATGTAGACTATCTCTAGGCAGTCTAGATACAAACCAACAATGACCTGAAATAACGAAAACATAGAGTGAACTGTAAACGGCGACATAAATTTGAAATTCGAATCAGGTTCTTTCTGGTGTGGTGATTCGTACTCGTTTATTATATCTGTACAGTTCAGGAGGCCTGGGATCTGCACAAAATTACAGCATATAGTGGAAGGGCAGTTACAAACACAAATCGAAAATGGACCATTCAATGAGTAATGGGAAACTTCAATCTACTGGAATTTCACACTTTTAACCTCAGATTCGGATTCAGCGTTCTGAAAACCCCCATGTAGCAATTAGTAGCTCAAAAGACCGATTATTTTGGCCAATAAACGGGAGGGAAGTTCAGGCTTGACGTATTAGGGCAAGGGAGCAGTGGGTACCCCCCAGGCGGGCGGGGGCCGTAATCATCGTGCCGTTTTACTGGTCAGATACCCATCATATAGCACCTTTTTGGAAAACGCTCGCTCAGATCTTTCTATTGAGCATATAACCATGAAAATTCCCAATTGTTTTGAACGCACTCGTACATTCCTGAAAAGCTGAGGAATGTAACAGTCCAGGAGGGCATATTTGATAGAGTTGTCAGATATTGTGAATACGTAACAAAAATATTACGTATTCACAACAAATTTTAGTTCGACGAAATAACATTCGTATGATTCACTCGTTTCCAGGAATACATATTTTCTCATAATGTATCCAAGATAGTGTTGAAGCCAAAACATATAGGTATACGTAATACGAATGTGGTATATCTTGCCCACGGAACGGGATAGTACCGCATTGTTAGTTGCACTCCACTTCAATATAACTAAGAACTAGTCACACTGCTGAAGGATAATTAGCACGTCTTCATGATAAAACAGACGGCGTAATTGGACTAAAACTGAGCAATTTGTGAAAACAGCAACGACATTGGACAAGAAACCAACAACAAATTTACAAACGTCACGTTGTAAATCAATGTACAGTCCCATTTCAACTCAGTTAAGAATCTAGGAATTACGTGAAGCTGAAATGGAAAGAACGAAATAAATTGATGTTCTACAAAACAGAACCTTCTAATGCCCCCACTTGGACCTATGGTATACAGCTTTGGGGATGCACTGCAAAAAGTAATATGAAAATTATACAAACGCTCCAGAATGTGCTGAGGAGTATTGTGAACGCCCCGTGGTACATTCGTCATGATGGTCCTCCTCAAGGATCTTGAAATAGATTCAGAGATGTTACAAAAAGATACGCCAGACCTATGAACAGAGGCTCCTTGCACACAACAATCCAGAAGCCAATCCAGCTTTTCGATAAATCACAAGTAAATCGGCGTCTGAAAAGAACCAAGCCATTTGACCTTGTATGCTGATGTGCGGCAGTAGTGTAGTAGGTATGTGTTAATAGACTTATACTTAATTGAATAATGAGTACTTAATGTGAACGAAATACCTTGATAATTATCTTTATAATATCTCAGATGTTGATATATTTAAAAAAATTGTCTCATAAGTTTTCTTCGAGAATTTCTTTTACTATAATATCAACAATCAAAGGTCAACCAGGGTCTGTAATAACTCAAACCAAAGAAGTTTGCAGAAGAGAAAATTCTATGTGTTTATCAGACAGAAGACAGCAAAATTAGGAAGATGCCAAAAATCCAAAAGTTGTTACGGATCACAGAACTAGGTACCAATGCAAGTGTACCTAATACATAGATGTGCAAATTTATAAGATTGCACATCTATGTATTGGTACACTTGCAAAGAAAATACCAAGTGATATATAAGAACAAAGATTCACTTGGTATTTTCTCATTTTCAATTCAAGATGCGGTCGATTTCTACTGCGTAGTTCAAGACTCCTACCGTGAAACATAAAACTGAAACAACAAGCTCACTCGCTCGGTCGAACTGCAAACTTTGCGCAACTTCCTAATGACTCATGGGAAATCATCAGCGTCTTCATTGTGGTCCATTGTGGAGATATCCAGTTTGATCCGTAGAGGAGTAATCCTTCTGTATGCTAATCTAATTTGTAAGTAGAATTTCACATGAAGTAGTTATTGGCTTGGCAAAGCAATAAAGTGGTGCACTATTATTATACCGATTGAATACTGACGATATTTTATTAATTGTGTTCATTCACCTGGTAAAGTAGTAAGTAAATAGTGACTAGAGATCAAACTGTATCTAATCTAAAAGACAGCAGCTCAAGACGACAGTAAAGTTTGTAAAGAAACAAACTGAATAATAGTGTTACCTACGTATTTAAAATATTCAGGTACTACTGAATGATAGAAAATAACGAGCAAATATCATCCATAGTAGAGTAGTATAGATACAACAGATCAATGACGTTCATCTTCCATTCCAGGAAACGTGGTATTTATCTTAGATTTTCACAATACACAACTGGTGAAATCTAGAAGAAATTAACTCCTCCAAAGATTACGCGGGACCCATCATATATTTCACCTGTGATGTCAATGTACGAACTTGTAATATTTGATGGTTACAAGCATTTTCAAGGTGTTAGAAATAGAAACATTGACATTCGAATAAATTGGAAAAAGCATTGAAAACTAGATCATATGATTGAGAGAGGTCATATTATCGATCTTATATATGAAGGTATATAAGGTCCACTCAACTCGGAATAACTCAGTTTAGCAGACCGAGATTTTCACTTTTTTCAAAGCGAAGAGAAGGGAAAGGTAACTCATATAAAAATTATATTAGCGCTATTTTCTAGATTTATGAGGTCTATTAAAAATTCCATGAGCGCAAACTAATGGTGCATAATAGTTAAACTACAGTACTAGATAGTTAGCATACCTGCCCCCAAAAGCTATTTCTGTGCATACGGTTTTTTTATGTACATTTCTATAACTAGATTGGTAAGACCGTAATGAGTAGCTCATACTTGATAGGAAAACGGTATGATCTTCCTAACTTTCTAGAAATGAAGAATGGAAAACGAAGAAACCCGCGGTGCTAAACTTATGTTATGGCAGATGGGCTGAAATGACTACTGTATGACAGATTCATTATAGCCATTCTATAACCTCACTTTAATAAGTTAATATTCAAGTACTGCCAACTAATATAGTCAATTCTACTGGAACATCAATTAAAATAGTTTGAAATTACGAAATTCGGGTTTTAGTCTTCCCCAGAAGGGAATCGAATGACTGAAATACATAACAGTCCTAGAGTTATACAGAAAATGTATAAGTTAAACGAGTCGGAATTGAATGAGAATAGTGATAATTATGATGCTCTTCAATATGTCAGGGTGTTCTGAATTTGAGAGATGACTAAAATATATTAAACCTTGATAATTGAACTGAACACTAACAACCTTCATAAAAAAGCAATAGTGCTCTGGACGTCATTTCGGGTTGCCATTCAACCAAGAACACAATGAAATCAATGGCATATATTTCATAATTCGAGGTGAGTGTTGTAGAATAAAAATTTAATATCTATTATTCTCTTTTGGAGCTACTCTTATCGGACTATCGGTGTAGTTTATATTCTAGTTATGCAAAATTGCGCATTGGTAGCGAATTCACAAGAATAAATGGCATGGCTCATGAATACACAAGATTTAATTTCAAGAATCAACTCTGTGTGACTGATAAAGATGTCCATGCTTCACTGTTATCGACGACGGGAGAAAAGTTAATAATAACAATTAGATCGTATAGGTATCTGATAATGTATCAAAAATTGGGACATGATGGATAAAAATTCTGGCGTAAAAATCAATTCGTAGTGGAATTTGTACTAATGGCCTTCATCGTTGAGTCTTTTTTGAAGAACAAGTTTTTCAAGTTGGGTGGGCAGCATATTGTAACATAGAAAAATAGGATTAGTTGAGAACTAAGCACGAGTCGAAATGAATGACTGCAAAATAAAACTTTAATATATGTGTATACACATTTCCATTAGTACCATCAATGCAACGGCATTCACCATCTAAAGTACATAAGGTGATAGAAATGGAAGGATTTTGTCAAGAGGTCAACCGTACAATCCTTCTTGAAAAATTCATCAAAATCGATTCATTAGAGAGTTCAACCAATATTTGATTGCGCATGCGCAATAGGATAGGCTGGATAGGCCCTAACAGTTTCATTACGCACAAAAAAATACTTTAGTCTGTGCATGCGCTAACGCAAATTCCTTCAAGTACAATTTTCTCACGTTCTAGTAGTCGGATGCAGCTCAAATTAGGAGGGTAGTAAAGAAAATACGATTTAATCAATCATCCCATATCAATTTCATCATGATCGTATCATGAAAAAATCCTATTGAAAGAAAAAAAATCCGTGTACTGAAATTACAATAAGTGCGGAACCTTATGTCAGTTTACCTTTGGTAAGAAGGCAGGAGGAATCGAGAAATGGTCAAAGAAAATCTTGGGGGGGGGGGGGGGGGGGACAAATTGAAAGATCCTCAGTCACGAGCAAACCTTATGTTTTTATACCTACTACGAACCTAACATCGAAAATACGGTCTATGAGGTTGTGTGGGAATTCAGACAAGGAGGGTGTGCGGGTTGAAAATAAACAAAACCCTCGGAAGGATCTTCTCAGCCAACTTGTAGGTGATCTGAAATGGACGAAGCTCGCTAATATTCGACCGTTTACTGCCAACGCTAATCGGTGGAGCACGCGCTTCTCGTTGATTCCGGCACGATCGGGACGTACAAGGAAAGAGTTGGTTCTCGACAGGCACGAACACGTAGAAGAATCAACTCGAAACAAGTAGAAAATTAGGGGGATCGCATGTTGTTCTATTTTGTGAGAGCCACAGATGGCGCTGACATGTAGTGTCTTATGAAAATACATACCAATGAAAAGAAAAAAAAAATTAATTTTTCACATTATTAATTCATTATGGTTACTTAGCGATATTAATTTATAACTCAGCGTAATAAATCAGCTTTCCTTGACACTACAAAGGCACTACAATCAGAGATGTTGTGATAAAATGAGAGCATTCCAAAAAGTGGTGAACGATTTTCCTGCAATGAAAACTATGGGAGTTACACTTCCCTAGTAACGCATTGGTTGTACTTGAAAATCAAAAGAACAAATAGTTGCAATCATGTTCACAATATCAATTATTGAGAATGATCACCAGTGTGTAAACAATTATTCAACTAACCATGCTCATAACTCAGCTTGTTGGTCACGCATTTTGCAGTAGTTAACATATAATAGTTAACAGCTCTCGAACGAATGGTTAACGAATTTTGTGGGATGAGAAATGACGTAGTACCATTTCCCTAGCAGCAACTCGGTTGTAAGTAGAATTCATCATAAATTGGTACAATAATCGCAATGACGTGACGGTCGGCAAGAAATGGAAACGTCCTGTTAATCATTATTAAATGGTAATAATTTGTAAGTGGACAAACAAGTACCTAATAGTGCAATATCCTTATATTTAGCTTAAGAATTATTTAATATTAGTGAATTTATTCAACAGAAACCTGCTTCGATATGAACCCATAATAATAAATTGTGATGACTCTAGCTAATTGACGCGGTAGTTAAGCAATCCTAACATGACTACTTAAAACTAATAAGATTCGGTCCACAAAAAATCTGAAAGTGTAAGAAAAATGAAATTTATTGAATTCACGAAGATCCTGAAGAATCGGACTATAGACAATATTTAACCAATAAATTTAACTCTACATAAATTTCAGCATGCCAAGTTTTTGGGAGCAAGCTAGTCAAAAAGTGATACAGTGAAAAGAGATGCATCATAAGGATTTTTATCAAATTATTTTTAGATTTTTGCTTATGTGTTCAGAATATGTTAGATGTTGTTTTTTGAAACTTGGAAAGTACAATTTCGAGAGAGGACGAATTATTTTATGACGTACGTTTGCGATAGTTAATACTATCAAGGTGTCATCTTTATTGTTAGGTTGTTGTAACATGATTATCGTAATTTCATAACCTAATTAAACTTGATTTCTTTGCTCTCACGGATAGTAAAGAGGCCCGCATTGGTTTTATTGGCAGCAGCAGCTCACCTGAAACAATAATACACTTGAGTTAGAATGAGTCCAAACTGAACCGATAAAAAAAAGTACTCAGTCATGCAGCATGGCTAATAGAGAGAATTTTCAAAGAAAGGCTGTGAATAAATCTGGTGGACAGCCGTGTGGACGAGATCGCAAAGAAAATTTTAGGACACTCCCGAACTCGGAAATTTGGTCAATTATGGTAATTTTTCACCAGAAATCTATTTTCTTCCTTATTAATAAATCTTACAGATCTTATACATGTATAAATATACGACGTTAAAATCTAGGATTGTGTTCTTTGATGTATGAAACGGAATTGTAGGGGGTCCACGCCCCCTTACATCACTTACTAAATTTTGAAACCATCTAAATAGCTCATTTCTTCTTTGAAAATTCGCTAACTGGTTTCCGACCAGGTCAAAAAATACATAAACTAAAATAAATATAGCCACTTTGTTTTCTTGACCACTTAGTATATAAATTCTTGTATTGATTTTCGAGGGTTGGTCAAATGAATAAACGGTTTATCTAGGCCGACGTTTCGCCAATTTATTGAACATCTTCAGGCCTTAGTTAGTGTTATCTTCAGTGTCTTCCTCTCCTACATCACCACTCTGGTACACCATAAAACAAGTGTGGTACACTCACTTAAGTATTTCTGTATAAGGAAAAAGTGTTTGTTTTATGGTGTACCAGGGTGGTGATGTAGGAGAGGAAGACACTGAAGATAACAGCCCAGAAGATGTTCAATAAATTGGACGAAACGTCGGCCTGGATAAACTGTTTATTCATTTGACCAAACCTCAAAAATCAATACAAGAATATATATAAGTGGGCCCCTGCTGCTCCGCAGCGTTACATGTCAAATCACCGCATAAAAGTAGCAAAATCAAGGCCCGATTGATCATGAAAGAGCCGTTCATTTCAATCGTCTCTTAATTACCCAGAGAGTCTCCGTATCAAATTTCAACTTCCTAGTGTGAACAGAAAAGAATTTAGAATTCTAATGCCATTATACGAGTTGTATAACGAATAAATTAACCTTCTATCATTATTTGGAGGAACGCTGCAACGCCGCGACTGTGGAGCGCCGCATGAAATTGAACTCAACACAAATGAAGAACCGAGTGGGCTGCAGATGTACCCATTGCGTCCTTGGTGGATGGGAACACATTCAACTCTTGGCACCGCTTCTCGATTTTTCTTCTTTTTTTATAATTTCTTATTCGTTTTCTTCTTTGAAAGGATCGATGTTAAATAAAAGAAAAGGAAGGAGCCGAGTGTGTCATGTGGAAAGATAATGAAAAAAAAGACGGGAGACGAGGGAGGGGCGCAGCAGATGGCGCTTGGCGAGACGTTTTACAACCACCGGCCTCTTGTAACATTTTTCTGGTGAATCTACCGTGATTATCAGGAATACAAAACGCAACAAATTTCCACGCAACAGTTAATCATTTTTGTTGCAGAACACTTTTTTAAATATTTTGTTTTGTTCAATTAATTGGTTGCATTACAAAATAAGTAACATATAACCAGTTAGCGTTAATGTGTAAGGTTATTGTTCTAGTTTTAAAATATATGGTACTGCATGGTTAACATCGTATCACTGACGGGGGCACTAGAGGTTTACACCCGGAATCCCCGTGAACTGGACCAGCTTCTTTAAGGCCAGCGGTGTGGCATCTCGTACATATTGTGCCAAGTTTATTCCACAGGGCAGAATTCTCTTGTTTCTTCGTCATATAATGGACAGGTCTCTAATTTATGTGTCACAGAACACTTCTGTAATTGATCAAGTGTTCTCACCCATCATAATCAAGTATATGTATAAAAACTTGAATCAGGGAGGTTGAACTGATAATTCATGATCTACAATTGTTTTTATGCATCCTTAATGGAAATCAGGGATTACTGAGAGAAGCTACCACCGCTAAATGGTTGACCTCAGCTGAATGATTCCATTCAGGGGTTGCCAGGTTATAATTGGAAAAAACCCGGACAATATGAGTAGGGAAGGCAAATTGAAAAAAATTAATTTAAAACCGTATAGTAAAAAGTTCCATGAAGCCCAATATTGATATGCAGTTCCTTTATGAATTTTCTGTATGTTATGTATTTTCTATGTCCCAATAAATAATATCTTCTACAATAATTCAAGTGAGCAATGTTTGTTAAATTTGATGAGTTGCTTGAGTACCTGCATGTTTTGTGTACCAATAATTTCAACCAGTACATACCTATTTTTCAATCTTCCTTATTATTTACTATAATAGTAGACTACATATCACTTAGTCGAAGATTGAAGAGCAACTGGCTATATAATAATTCCTATCCATTATTTGGAATCACTAAAGGTGCAGAACTTTAACGATTTTAACTTTGTAGCTAAATAGAGCAAAATGAACGTGGGTTTGAAATTTGTGATCGTGTTCTCATAATTTCAGTTCTGTCTTTAGATGAGATTTACAGATGGAATTTTCATCAAGCTATCTATGATCCAGTATTTGGTAGAATTCGACAACTCAAACCAGGAATTTCTGATGTGCCTAAGTTGTATAACTATCCAACGCCAAGCCATTTAGGAAAAGGAGTTACATGTATGATAAAGGTACGCTAAAATATGAAACCATATAAATAACCATCCGCATTGTCCTAAATATTCGGCTTTTCAGGGTTGATCTTGATTTGACATGAAACCTGGCCTGAATTATAGTAGCAACCTACTAAAAAACGACGAAGGTTATAGGTCACGCTAGCGTTACTTCAATGTTGAACACGTGTTACTAACGTCAATACGACGTTATAGCGTGTTTTCTGCGGAGGTCGCGGCCGGGACTTTTCCTTCTACCTGCACAAGAAGGGAGGGGGATCGAGGTTAAAGGCTACTTTACGCTCCACGAAGTAAAATCGGAGGCTTTTAAAGCTTTCACTCCTAAAAGATCGACATATTCTAGATCACAGTAGGATGTGGCTCCTGAGGAGTGTACATGGACTTATGCTGCATATTATGCGTAACGAGTTAACTTTACATTTTTAGCGGAATATTACTCAAATAAAGTTTATCAACTATACCTAAATTAGAACATTCAAAAGTTTATACACAAAATCGTACTGAAAAATGTCCTTAAATTTCATTAATATGTGGAGGGAAAAAAAAAAAAAAAAAAAAAAATGAAAAAAATAAACAAAAAAAAAAATCAGAAAAAAAAAAAAAAAAAATCAGAAAAAGCTAGAAATCCAAAATTATTTGTTGGATAGAAGACCATTATTGCTAAATGACTTTTTATTTGAATTGAAGAAAAATATATATACATATATGACATGTATATTTCTTAGGTCTGAGGGTAATTCCAAATTTTTGTCCAACAGTAAAAAATGTTACGCTTCACCTACAACTAAATTGTTGCTAGAGAGAATATAACTTCCTGATTTTCCGTCCCACAAAAATCGTTCGTTATTATACAAGACTCCACATTTCAATGGACTAATTTCCCTCACTCCTTTCCCCGTTTCCCTGAGAAGTCGTAGCTTATGTACCTACCTATACAAACTAGTTGGGACTTTCACTGGATGATGAATCCACTACTATGCTGGGTTCGCTCCAAGTTCAATACTCTGTTGATTTTTCTAACAAGTGGTTTACTACTCGGCGATGCAGTAAACAGAGGAGCCAAAGACATATCCTCTCTTACTCTTTGAACAGTTTAACCACCACTCGATAATTATTTTTGTCATTCTCATAACTCACCTATGAAATAATATGTAGTATGATAAAGTACGCTATTGAAATTTGATTGCTTAGGATTTAGATTATACCTAAAAACACTGTAAATTATTACACAAAGTTTTCATTTTTTTAAATCCCTGACATTTGGTGGTTTTCGCTAAATTCCCTGACATTTCCCGACGCGAATAATTCCCTGACAATTCCAGGTTTTCCCTGACGTTTCCAGTTGGGGGCCACCGTTCGCCTTCATAACTAATGTCGTTATCAATTAATTCCAGTGTATTCCAAGATTATTCAAATCTATACATTCATGTTACGGATACGAGGAAGCTATTTACAAGATACAACTCGTTACTTTTCTTTTTTTGCGTCAATCAGTGCATTCCACAGATCACATGCAAAAATGTCTGAGACCATAAAACCTTACGGTTTCATATGTCAATGAAATGATAACAATATGATAATAACGGAGGCTAATAACCAAGTCCTAAATGAAAAGTCATTTTAAGAAAGTGCGTATTGGAAGCGAAATGGGATAGTCTCTTCCATGCTAATAAACAATTATACGGGATGTTCGTGATTCATTTAGTCCATGAGAATCGAAAGGGTAGTTGGGGAATGACGATGGAAAAAGAGAATAGAAATGAAAGGGACACACGATATAAAACGTGTTCGCCTATCATAAAACGACGATTCCCTCGGAGCCGGATTATAATTTCATAGCAACAGAAAACACGATCGGACCCAAACAACAATCGGAGTAGGCCAAGGACCTGCGATCGGAGACAGAAAGCGGGGAAAACAGTCCGGGAAAAACGGTTTAAGGGCTGTTTTGGAAGGTAATTTGTGGGAGGGCGTCAAGGTATTGGGGGGTGGGGGTGGTTTTGAATAAATGAAAACCGGCCTCTCCTTGACAGGGTTGGCGTTGGCGCCGGATTGATCGATTGGCGCGGCCTCGTCTGCCTGTGTCAGGTAGATGAGCGAGGCCTGAGGGGGTGAGTGGGGATACACAGATCGGCCTTAATGAAGTGGAAAATTGTCGTTTACAAGTCCGACACCCACGTTTTTTTACCCCATCAGGGTTAATTAGAGTAATTTTGTTCCAGTTTTTACAACAGTCCGGCGCATCAATGGAGATTTATGCGTTTAATATGACATAATCGGTCTATAAACGACGAAATCATTCTTCCGGCAAACTCTAGCAAAGATAAGAAATAAAAAGTAAATCCCGAAACACATACAAATATTATACATGTTGAGCCCTGCTGTCCATACTCTCGGGTGTTCTTTACCAGTGTCCCCCATTTTCAACATGAGATTTCTACCATTCAAAACATCAGTTCCACATTTTGAAAATATGATTTGGACTCTTCAAAACACCCTATATTCACTATTAAAATTTGAAACACCCCAAGTATGATTAATAAAATAGTTAATCACGGTTTTAAAAAATTGGGGGGCATTAGTAAAGCTTTTGCCTAGTAAAAAACTTAAGTAACCCCCCCATTTCCAAACAGCAGTAATATAATGCGGGATGAAGCAGATATGCACTTCGATCGAAAGTTACGGATTGAGCGTTGATAACTTCAAAGGTATGGCTGGACTCCTCCCCGTCCAATCTCAAGAGAGTCTGGGGATTTCCATGATCCATTTCTCCTGATAACCTATATTTTGCCAAACGGTATTTCCCATTTTTGAGGTGCGAGCTTGCGAGCATCTAGACCTGTACACATCATTCAGAGCAATTCATCCAAGTATCTGTAATTTGTAAAAAATAAAATTTGTTAATTTATGTGTTTAATTGGATATATATAATATGAGTGGTGTGTATAATTCGATGGTCCGGATGCTCGCAAGCTCGCATCTCAAGCATTAAAAAATATTCTAAATCAATCCTTCAAGTAAAATATGGATCAATTGGAAAATACGAGTAGATCAGAATGATGTGCTTAGATTGATGGTCTGGATGCTCGCAAACTCACATCTCAAGAATAAAAAAATATGCAGATTCAATCCTTTTAGTAAAAATATATTAGTATAAAGTTTATACTAAATAAAATAAAATATATTAGTATAGTAGAAAATATATTGAACAAATTGATTGATAATCTATGGTTGGAATCAAGTGTAGAAAATACCTCAGACTCCCGAGATCGAACAGAGCCGAGTCCAAGAGTCACTGCCCAACTAATTGCTTGACAGGGTTTATTCAAATAGGTATTGTTTATATCAAACCCTGGGGGGCAGTAGCTTTTGCCTAGTGAAAAACTTTACTAATGCCCCCAATTTTTTAAAACCATAATTAATTATTGTTAATCTTTTGTAGGATGTTTAAAACGATAAAAGTAAAAAAGAGGGAGATTTGAAGAGTCCAAATAGTATTTTCAAAATGAAAAAGGGATATTTTGAATGGGAGAAATCTCAAATTGAAAATGGGAGGCAGTGGTAAAGAACACCCATACTCTCAAACCCCCTCCACCTCTCACCCTGACTGTTAGGGTCATGATAAGGGGAACGATATGTTTCCAATGTGACCTTGCGAGTGCTCCTAGAAAGCAGAGCGGAAATCAACCTCATCACCTGATAAGCCTCCCACGTCCATGTATCGTACCTACTAGTATCTCAGGTGTAGGAGGTCCAGTAAAAAATGCCAAGTTTTCATTACCCATAGGAGGGAAAAGGCCCGTATTAATCACCGCCTATGATATATATAGATCGACTTAGACAGCGCATAAAGAAGTTAGATCCACCCCCTCCTGTTGGGAAATTCAAAATTTTCAAGGTTTTTGGCACAACTAGACTAAACTCGAAAATCGATTGAGAATTGTGGCCTGGGCAGCGTCGACGAAATCTGTCACGCACAAAAGCACGCACGCACAAACACACACTTCTAAATTACTAGCCGCTCCGGCTCGCTACGCTCGCCTCCACGTCCAGCCGGGGGGCAAGCCCCCCGGACCCCCCATTAAATTGCTCGCTTCGCTCGCAAAATGTGGCATGTAGGGGATTTTGCTCGCTTCGCTCGCAAAGTGTGGCATGTAGGGAATGTTGCTCGCTTCGCTCGCAAACGGTAGATCCCTAAGGGTAGGTTTAACTTCTGTAGGATGCTGCTCGCTTTGCTCGCTTGAGGAAGTTATACTGCCCACCCAACTTGGCAGACGTTTTTTTCAGTTGGGAATTCTTACAAACAAATTAAATCTTATAAAACTACGTGGAACCACGAAAAGTTTATTCGGGGTACCTGCTCGCAACACCCAAACACCGAAACCTGTACCTGAGTTATTGAACCCCAAACACGTCTGTCTTCCTAGAGCCTTCTCGCGTCCACAGCACATATAATTTCTCATTTTAATAGCTTAGTCTCGCTTCCCCTCGCAATTCGACCGAATTCACGTCACTTTTTTCGATATCCGATTTCAGATTCAGATTCGTCGGGATCAAACCTGTATTTCGCCCGCGAAAACCGTTCCGAAAAACGTACCTTTACGGGGTATATTTTAATGGGAAAAAACGTAGTTTTTCGTCGGACTTTTCGAGAAAACACGGTCCGTACTCTCGCATTTTTTTGACGCATTTCCCGATACTTTTTTCGCGATCCGATCGCGCCGTCGTCTTCCTCGTTCAAAAACCTACGAAACCGGTATTTTTCCGGAATTCTCAACGGCCGTTTAGAGGGGTAGAGGAAGTGGGGAAGTCCAAAAAGCGCACATTAACCGGAACTTCGACCCCCCTCCCACCCTACGGCCCATGGTTCGGCTGGGATTAGACAATTTTAAATTCGCTCGTTCCACCTTTCGGAAAATCCCAAGAAGATCCCCCCACTCGTAGACTCCCCCCACTCAGCCGTTTGGCCGTGCATAGACACGACAGACAAACAGACAGAGTTTCATTCTTATAAATAGTAAAGATAAACTGTTTCTTTATATCATTATCCTTAATTGTCTAGATGTAAATTGGGCTTCTCGCCCGTTCAATAAATAAGTGAATACGGTGCAGATATTTCTACCAGCCAGCTTTGACTGTTTCCTTGGAAAACACATAGATAGACACCAATTTCATGAACGATTTAAATTACATCAATATTACGTAACCGAAAGGGATAGAACTCAGTCGCCACAAATAGGGGATGCAGTCGTACGACGTAGAAATATCATCAGCTGAGGTCGAGATGACGTGACCCGTCCGGAATTCGGAGCGATAAAATTCCGTCGGCAACTTGTTTATTTCGACTGACCTCCGCTCAACGATCGGACATCAATACCAATGGATGCTCAGATAACCTCCGATCCTTCGCAAATGACTCACGACGGGCCAGTGAATCGGATGTGATATTGATGAGAAGAGCTAAAATTCCGACGGAAAAAACGCACAGCCTAAAATAGCTGTCAGAAAATGATTCATGAGTTATCTTGCATGTCGATAGCGTTTTTATAAGCAAAACAACAATCAAATGTGGCAGAAGGATGAGAGAAACTTCGGCTTTCGTTGTTAGGAAGAGTATGTATACAACAGACGTGTGCAATTTATTAGACTCAAGCAGATTTTGTTTCCAATTTTTTGAGATCAGTGGGTGTTGAGCCTAAATTGGAGTTTTTTGAAGTGGATGTTTGGGGAAGGAAGATCAGCTAACAATTCTTCCAAGCTCTACCCAAGCTACGTTTTTTCAAGTGTTCGATTAAGAATTTGGTCTAGTTTTGGAATATATGTCAGAAGTTTCACATTTAAATCGTGGTGTTTACACTATTCTCATCTGATTTAAGTGATTATTTTTTTGAAAAATTATGAATTCGGTCTGATTTTGGAATATATGACAGGAGTTTCAAATTTTATTCAAATTTATTTAGGGGGCGAATGTAGTAGGGGTTAATACGAATAAATCGGTATGTTTTCACTATACCCCCCCCCCCCCCCCCCCCACACACACAATCCAGATTTCACTCGTTTATCAACTCCAATTTAACGAATCTTAGGTGGTTCAAATTTACTGACGATGAGGGTAAATGGAGAGGGTGTTTCCGATAAATCATGATAGAAATACTCGCAGCACATTCTCACCAAATTCGTATAGAAAACATACAAAGGACGTCCCTGTATAAAACCATTACTTACCAATGTTTCATTACATTTTTGCTAAACGATTTCATTGCAATTTGAAAAAGGCAAGATTTAACATCTTAAAAACTAAGTCGGAATTGGAATTTTCATGTTCTTGCAGGAAGTCATAGTCTTCTTCAGTACAGACAGTCAAACTCACGGAAATCCGAAATTCATAAGATTCGTACAAATATACGTTTAGTACGGGTTAAAACAACCGAAATGTTGGTGGAATTTCGGAAAATACTTTCTCAGCTCGCATTACGGATCTCTTAATATGTAAATCAATAACCAAATAGAGAACCCCATTGATTCAATAAAGTAAACTTCTATGCGTTCTGAAGTCAGGAGAAACGGCTGTAGGTAATTGCTAAGTTCCCACCAGGCATCAGCATGAATTACTCGTTTCTCAGGGTCTCCTTCAACCAACCGTATCGGATTTATTCTAGACTAGCCGACCCGGTGCGCTTTGCTGCACTCATATCAATAAAAATAGAATTACAATGAAAAGTCAAATCAATCCGTTATGTGGAATTTTTGTTTTTATTAATTAATTAATTTATTTATCTCAATACATTGAGGTAAACTATATTTTTTTGTTTTTTCGTCTCGCGCATGAATAAATGAATTTTGTAGTAATCCGACCCTTGAACAGGGCACGTATAAATTGAACGTGTGAAAAACATGGTTCTTCTAAATTGGTGACGCAGACTTGGGGAGCGCCTGTCCTTGCGATTTGTTGTAATTGCAAATTCAAGGCTGATAGGAAACTGCAAACGTATGAATTCGAATGTTATCTCTGTTGGAATCATTGGAATTATCGGTATCAACACATTCTCAATGTCCTTCCTTATCAAGTCTTCCTATCAAATTTCAACTTCCTTGGGAGAACAGGAGAGAATGTAGGTCACTCTGCTGATTAGGAAAGAGCCCATCATTACAATCGCCTCTTAATATCCCAGAGAGATATTTCGAATCGAATTTCAACTTTCCTGGATGATTGCGTTCAGTGAAGATCTGTCAGAGAATTTATATTTTCAAAATCTCTAGGTTTCATGACAACACTCCACCACAGCCCAACAGTTAGGCAGAGTTCAAGATTTAAAAGGTTCAGTCAATCTCAGTGTTGTTTCTCTCCATATACAAAAGTATCGTAAGAGTATAAAAGTAACACCAGTTCAGTGAAGATCTGTCAGAGAACTTATATTTTCAAAATCTCTAGGTTTCATGAGCCGCCCAACACTTCATCACAGCCCAACAGTAAGGCAGAGATCAGGATTTAAAAGGTTCAGTCAATCTCAGTGTTGTTTCTCTCCATATACAAAAGCATCACCATTCAACTTATTCATACTTATTTTTTTGTTTGCTCAATAGAAAGATCTGAGCGAGAACTTTCCAAAAAGATGTGTTATGATGGGTATCTTGCCAGTAAAACGGCCCGCGTACTACGTCACGCGTGATATTCCTACTGTTTACTGGTCAAACTATACGGTTTTCAAGCGCGATGCAAAAGTCAAAAGTGTGAAATTCCAACAAAAGAAATCGTTCCATTAAATCAGTTTCAGATAGTTGGTAAAATAACGGTCCAGTAAGGAAGAGCTTGGCAAAAATTCGTGTTTCGACACAAAATTATTTTGTTAGGAAATGTAAGAAGCATTGAACCCAAGATGTAAGTTGAAATATCGAGCTGGGAAAACAAAAATTTTGTTCCTTAAGCGTGATCAAAGGAGGCTTCCCAATGCCATCAATAAAACCGGAATATCATAACAGTCACGTGAAGGATGTTTGAAAATGAAAGCGAAAGGAGATGAGCTTGGGATCGATGAGCCGAGACGGGGTAAACACATGGGAAAATGCTATTCCTAGCCCAGGCAGCTTCATTGAAGAAACCGGTGTTCGATTACAAATTCCCCAGAGGTTAAAGGTTAAAACGGAGGAAAAACAGCAATACGGTGGGTGTAGTGGGAAATGCAAGCTTCGCAGGAAAGGTAAATTAGAAATTAGGGTGCAAGCACTGAAAATAACCCTGTATACTACACAGAAGATGCGTTGCCCTTCTCGCTTCATCAGTCACTGCAGTATTCTTTGGCCGTCAAAGCAGAAGGCGGAACGCAACCAACAAACAAGTTTTAGATATATCAACATTTCTAGGGAATAAGAGTTTATCGAACTACGAGATAACTGACGTTGTTCTGGTTTCTAGGTTAAGTATACAAATTCGGAAAATCCTAAGAATAACTCCAAGAAGGAAAACTGTTTTCGTGAATTTGAACTCATTTCAACCATGTAATCATGAAGATATATTAATAACAGGGTGTCTACTAGATCAGCAAAATAAAAATCGGGGTCTTTTTGGGATTCTAAATTTTAAAAATCAGTGACCTTTTACAGGCTTTAACTTCTTTAGGAATAGCGTACCGAAATACTCACCAGTAGAATAGTGATTAGTGCAATTAGGCCCACATCAGCATATTCTATTTTTATTACAACTTACTACTAAGAATAAAAATCGGTGACTTGTATTTTAAAATACGTGACTTTCGGAAATATCCGTTCCCTACTATTAAATCCGTGACTTTCCGGGAATCCGTGACCTGTAGACATCCTGTTATACTGCCAAACTCCTTGGCAGATTTCTACTGCCCACCTCCTTGTAAAATCGACGAAGTCATTATTTCCTCGATTCCTATTCAAAAAAATATAAGACAGCAGAAAAAGCATAACGAATATGTATGTACACAAGATATAACGAATATACACAACCAATCAGTTGCTAAACTAACTTCCTCATGTTCTAAAAAATCTTTCAAACATCTTTTACAGCAAAAGTGTCATCTACTACGAGTAAATAGCTTTCTATACTCCATACAAGCATCATAATTGCATCTTTATATCTGTAAAACAACAGTGTGAATCGTGATGTAATTTCTATGTTGTCCACTAAAGATGACACGAGAAACCCTTCCTAAATTTCCCAGTTTTAGTTATAACAATTACTTATACTAACTAATAGTAATATCTACGAACAAGAACTAGATTTCTTTCGTTACTATCAAAACCATTAAATTTACACCCTTGTAAGCAGAGGAATAGATCTAAATATATCTATTAGTTGTATAAAGTAGTCACATTTGTGCACCCTCCTTCCAAAACTTCTCCCCAGGCTATGGTTTGGGGATTTTCAGACTGCCAATATGTTGGACGATTTTTAAATATTTTACCATTCATCAAACATTGCCAGACTGACATTCATGTGTAACAAACATTTCTACAAATTACATACATAGCCTGGAAAGAAAAATTGGGATACCTAATAGGAGAAAATTTTATACTGAACATGAAACGGAAAAGAAACACGAAATAACATGTTTTTAAGCGATGTACATAATGATTCATTTAATATACACTCCTACATGTTACGTTGGCGTAGGTGCTGACAGTAACATTAACCTGTCTCATAAATCAGATTGAAAGTTCATCAACTTCTCTCGTCACACCCACGGCGAAAATAACCAAGAGGCGATTCCGCGGGTGGACATATTCCGTGGGTGACAACCCTTCTTCAATTCGTAACTTAGAAGGAAAGGACGTTAATATACAGTCGGGACTACGTTAATTCAGCGATCCAGAAACGCGCCATCTGTCGGACGACCGGCGGAATTCCATTGAAATTGACTAACGATGGAGAGGAAACCTTTTGTGAGGGCGATGAGGTGGTTGACGTGGAGTGATGGGTTGGCGTTACACTACATCTCAACCCACCGGATAACAATGCTTGGCCCAATGAGCCCTTCCATCATTTGGAAACGAGTCTCGAGTGTGAGTAATGATTCGAACCGTTTTATGTTTACCCGAAGAGTCTTGTTTCAATGTACGCAGAGATGGATGTTCTATGAAAGAATTTCGTAATGAACCCCGGCCTCCATTAGAAAATCATCTCAAGAACAAATTAACATCATTAAATAACAGTAGGTTAATCACGAAATACCTTCAATTTCAAATAAATAACTTCGTTTTGGATTGAACTAAAAATTATATTATGCTCTCGCACCGGGTCAATACTTTTTTCCAATACGCCATTCCCGCTTGTTCGCTTATGTGATGGATTGAAATTAAACAGTTGAAATTTCCTACACAAATCATGATGGAACGCGAGTCCTTCTCATCTTCAAACTAGAGATATTTTTCACGTCAAAGACCAAGAGTATTGTAATACAGTAATTTCTTAAACAGAGTATACAACTTCATTGTTAGATAAGAATTAAAAGAGTAAAGAACGAATAGAGTTTCTACAACTGCATGACTGTGAAACAGCAAGCTAACGACAAATCCAGGGTAGAACTCTTTCTAAGAATCGACTTCAGGTTCCTTGAAACCCGAAACATCCAAATTTTCAACTGAAAAAATGATTAAGAGAAAACGAAAGAAATTACACCGTGATGAGCCAAGGGAGATTTCGTTATAACATCATTTGTTGCACTGTTTTGCAATGAAATTGCCTAAATTCAACGAAAAGCAACCAACCATTTCAATTTTCCAGTTAATTTCATATATGGACACAGAACTACGAGTATCATACCAAAAGAATGAACTTTAATAAATACCCTAGAAAACGAGTGTTGTATTGCAACCAGCGCAGATACAACATTTTCCAGATTTACTGCAGCTTCAATCATATGTGTATTATTCTGTTTTAGGAACGGTCCGAATTGGCACATCAATTAATTTTCTTCGACTGGCTTAGAGGGTCTGAACCAGTTTTCTGAGACCTTATGCATGCAGAAACTCAGTGTTGCAGGGGATATAAATTTCATGGAATCATGGGTAGAAAATTGATTTGATCGCGAGATACTTCTGAGAAATATCTATACTGAAGACGAGTTTTCTATGACCCCATTACTGGAGTAGATAGATAGATGGGTTTTGGGGGGGAGATAATTAAAGGCATCTCGTTGATTGATGGATTTAGTGGTGTCAGCTAAGTACTTTCGCCGGATTCGGCCTCATGAGAGCTTTGAGTATCAGGTAATCTTTATAGTTTGTATTAGTAAGCTGGTTAGTCTTCAATACTTGATTCATTATTATTTAGCCTTATTACTGATGCTCCCAGAAGACAATGTGCTCCAACTTTTACATATTTCTCAATTTAAAATAAAATTGATCATCAGAAAGGGATCCAAACACAACTGGTTACCCAACCCAAAATATGATGAAGGAGGACCTACCTTAATAAGGCTAAATAATAATGAATCAAGTATTGAAGACTAACCAGATTACTAATACAAACTATAAAGATAGTCACCTGATACTCAAAGCTCTGATGAGGCCAAATCCGGCAAAAGTACTTAGCTGACACCAATAAATCCACCAATCAAAGAGATGCCTTAAATTATCTCCCATTCAAAACCCAACTACCTACATAAAGGAATAGGTAAACCACCATAAAGAATTAAGGAGGCGATAGACATATTCCGTAAGAAAATCCGGTTAAGAGAGAAGATTTATTTAGCATAACTGAAGTATAGGAACTTCAATTGGTAGTTGCAACCATTTCCGGTCACTGACCAAGTCTGTTGGATCGGCAATTCGATACCTTTTACGGGTCGGCCACAAAAAACCCCTTTCAAGTAGTCCTGCGTGCTCTACAGATATCGACCAATGTAAGCCTTTTCCCACGAAAACATTAACGCGAATGACGTAAACTTACTATAAATATCGTATGAGCAACGCCGAACACCAAGACTCAAGTTGCGGGAAAAATATTGAGCCGACAAGAAAAGCGTGGCGTTCTTGGAATACAGAGGGGGTGAAAGAGCAGACATGGACTTCTCAATTAAATAATTCACAGTCCAGACGGTGTGTCTGCCGGTCCGTCCCGTTGAATCCATATTCGGGGCCCCAGACATGGAAAAGAGATACGCGGGGTCGTTTCCACTTCACGCAAGGGCGGTAACCTCCGTCACTGTTATAACAGTGCACTTATAACAGTTTTCGAACAGAGGGAGACCGTCACAGCTTTTACCGTCTGGGGACACGCGACGGCAGGCGGACTTCCATTAGGTTAAGTAAATTTTGAAATCGATAGACGTCTCGTTCCCTTTATTTAACGTTACGTTGACAATGTGATGAAATATTCAAAAGAAAAACAGTTTTGACGTCCGAAGACATGACAGACAAGAGGCGGTTAAAGAAAGAAAGAATTACGATGTTTTTTCCGAGGAAAGATATGACGCAAAGGTTTCTATTAATTATGAATAGAACGAATTTCTGATATACCCTACGCCCACTTAAATTCAGTAACATACATACTTACACGAACGGAGAATAGGTTCGGAATATCGTACCTGTAAACAAGAAAAAACCCGTTAAGTTTCAAAACATAAAATCACAATAACAATAATCAAGTAATTTGATTTCATTTCACAGTACTTTTTACTTTTTTTTCTAGTTTTGCTTTTGAGGGTAGGAGTAACCTTCCTAACCCAACCCAACCAACGTACGACAAACCTTCCAAAGCATAACAAGAATTTCTATACTGTAAAACAAAAATCGATGTTTACAAAAGGTGGTTTTGTCATCAATACACATATATATTATACGTTTTTGTGGATAAAAATTGTTCAATATTGTAATATTAATAGTTAAATCAATGAAAATTTACCTATTAGGTCATGATTCACGACCTTATCTGTTAAATACTTACTTCCATACGCCTGTTAAGAGCTTGAAATTCATAGCGAAAAGAAAATCAAAATGTCATCTCTCATTCAAATTACCAATAATTCTAAGTAGTATTTATACACATATAACTAGGGGGCCTGCAAACCCCCGGCATTGCAGCCTGACCATTGCGCTCTGACAGAGCGGCCATTCGGATCTGACAATCCGACCGTTGCGCGCTGACGCCAATCAGTATCAAATAATACTGTTTGATAATAATCCAATTTATACTGCCCGCCCCATTGGCGAGATTTATACTGCCCACCTTCTTGGCAGATTTCAACAGGTCTCACAGTTTGGTGGGTTTTATTATTGGGCCGTAACAGAATAGGTTTTCCACGCATAAATCCTTTCAAACTCAACCAATAAAGTTAAAACTCAACCAAATGAAAGGACATGATTCACTGAGTCCTTAGACCAAAACTAACAATGTATCTCAATTAGAACCTGAGATATCGAAGGACAAAGCTATACAAATTTGAGTAATCTGATTTTCAATCCTTGATGACAAATCTATGCATAAATACGTTTCATTTAAGTATATAAAAAAAAAAAAAAAAAAAGACGGCCGGATAGAAAGGCAGTACTAACTGCCATTAGATTTCTATTTTTTTCTCTAATAGGATATAGGATTGTGATGTATTTTAGTAGATTTACAGTCAATCCAGATTATGTATATTTACCGAATTTTCAGCATTATCAACCCTTTTAATATACAAATATTCAAGAAACCAGGTTGAGAAATTGTAAGAAGAACGCTTAGATCCAGCAATACTTAAGTAGGTACTTCTTATTATTTCTTTATCGGAATTCATGCCAGGACGAACATTCGCAACCAATACCGAAATCTTGGTACGTACAACCTGATTGAGATTTTCCTGGAAGTTGCAGCGTCTACGCGTGAGGGCCAGTAAATCTTTACGATATAACTAGGGAGCGGCTGTAAGGCAGATATGGAGATTTATGAGTTTGAGACCTTCAGCGAGAGGTTCATGAATGGGAAGAAGATGACCCACGGGGGCGTCACGTGCGTGGATGGCCGGGCGTCAGATTAGATAAGGGAGGACAGGAAACCGGGCAAAAGGAGCGGGCGAGCCTACCTGGACGGCTTGATAACGTAATGTGGACTTGGCCCGTTTGACTCAAAGATAAGGGCAACCTGTGGCCCGAAGGACCTGACCGACGTTGTTTACGGATCGTGAGAAAGAAATAAAGCAGACAGATTCGAAAGATCGAACATACCATCACACGGAAGGGAGAGGAGGTGGACGAGGCCAGCCATAGAGCTGAAGACGTCAAACTTTGCGGCGATATGGCCGTGAGAAATTTCAAACCTCGATGATGCCAACAGCCGTTCATTTGCAGTAATTGCATATCTCATGATAGTGTCCTTTTTTTCAATGAACGGACGTCCATTATCCAACAAATCATCACAGGTTGCACCATCTATTCTTAGAAAAAATCGAAATCTGCAGGTGCAGAGAAGCGAAGTTCACTTAATAAATTTGAATGAAAAAACTCAAGACGTTGTAAGTACCAATCCTTTGACCCCAATTTTCTTTTTTTCTTTTTTGGAAAAACACTTCCTCACCATCCTCACACAATCTATACTATTTTATAAGAATGAAACTCCGTTTATCTGTTTGTTCATGCTATGCACGGCCAAACGGCTGAGTCTTGGATTTTTCCGAAAGGGGGCATAAGCGATTTTAAAATTTTATCGTTGGTTAATCCTTGTGAATATAAAAAAAAGTTTTAAATGTACAAAATTCCATTATTTGCGATCAAAATTTTGCCGAATATTGCAAAACCTGGTATGTAACCTGGTATCATCTAGGAAAATCATAATCGATGGCTTGATAGAACTTGCACATTGACAACAGATGATTCTTATTTGACCTATCCAAGGAATATGAGATACACTAATGAGTTCGTTAATGATATGCCCACCCAGTAATTGGAAAAGAATAATAAAATAAATTTAATCTTGATTCAATGTTTGAATGGATTGAGTTACGAAGGAATCAATCCCAGCTTGTATTTCAAACACGCCGTGTTTATCAATTATCTACATTAACTGCAGGATAATACCGAGTATAGCGCTAAACTCCAAATAAAGAATGTGAGTCGTTTATCAATGCCGAATTACCTGGCGGATAAAATTATCTCTCAGATAAATTCTGACTGTCAGCATCCTCATTGGTGTCTGTAGGCGACAAAATAAGGGCGATTTACACGTAGAGCTACACCACAGAGTAGAGTAGGAGGCTACTTTTTCTTCATGGATCGATTATTAAAAAGAAGACCGGGTCTGACGTCCATAAGACAACAGTGTCCATCGTGCTAGTGTTTTAGCCACTTGATATTTGCTTCATTTCTCGAGAGAGAAATACATACACGAATTGCGATATTGCAACCTGAATTATTATAAACGAATTATTGTGATCAATAAGTTGTGGACTTAATTTCATCTTCGATCTGTGTTAGAATGTAAAGAACGGTATCTTTTTTCAACCGAAACCTCAATAGAAATACGCACTCATCCCATATTAGTAGGTGATCTACACGGGGTCTTACTTTATATATATATTCTTCTTATTCCATTATATATATATATATATATATATATATATATATATATATATATATATATATATATATATATATTCAACGAATTATGCTACGGAAGAATCTTCGCCGTTGCTGTTATTTGAAGACAAATCCCCAAACATATCCATTGGAAGGTACAAAAATAAAGACAATCAAACTTGAGATTCAAACAAGATTTTTTGTAAATTGATTAACTTGTTCGAGATTAGAAAGCTCTAGATATATCATTATATATATATATATATATATATATAGATATATCATTAACCTCCAGTTATAATTGTTATCCAGCCGTCCAGCGACCAGATAAATTAAAACGCCGGATAGGGTTTAACTAGGGATGGAAAAACATCCCCTATTGTGTTATCTAGAGGATATCGCTATCCTTCAGATAAATCCCTCTTATTCAATGGATAAATGTGATTGATAAACCGGCCCTTAGTAGACATTATGATGAGTTAGTTCATGATTAATAAAGGCCAAAGATACTATCATGTATATACTAAGATACTTGTATATACAAAGATACTATCATGCTACGGTAGAATCTTCGCCGTTGGTGCTATTTGAAGACAAATCCCAAAATATATCCATTGAATAAATGTGATTGATAAACCAGCCCTTAGTAGACATTATGATGAATTAGTTCATGATTGAAAAGGCCAAAGATACTATCATGTATCTTAGTACGTAACCAGAACATTGAGCGACAATATATCGTTTTGCTAGACCAATGAAGCGCGGCAGGGATTAGAAAATAGAAAACGGAATGAGTCATGAAGTCGCAAACAAATCTCCTCAAAGTCGAATCTATTCGGGCGTTTAGTCGACACGGCAGGGATGACTTCACTCATCCCCGAAATTGGTTCGTTAATCTTTTACGCGTTTGCCAGAGCACGGAGTTGGGGAACTGGGACCGGCTATTTTCCACCCACAGGGTCTAGACGGTAATCAGAGGGAATGGGAATGGACGAGCTTCCCTCGTAAAACTCAATGAACCGAAAGCGGTTGAAAATCCGAGATTTCATTGTTTGAAGAGGAAGCTGAGCCCGATTTCGAAGGGAGTGAAATTGATGATGAACTCAACACGGGGAATTTCGTGAAGGATAAACATTTTTACAACTTCTGATTCGGGAAGTGTGCATGAAGTTATCGTATAAGTCGGGTAATGAGAAATACCCAGACCGTTCTGATGAAATTTTAAATTCTTGAATAATCGACGCTTTCCTGAAAATGTTGATACCGACCACTTTCCTGAGACATTTAGTGCTACTGCTACCATTCATTATTTGATGCTTTAAATAAGTACTAGTAATGAAACTACGCCGCAATAATAGTAACGAACTCGGGTCGTCAATACTCGTAGTGTTTCGTCCCCACTGATAGAAACGTAGAAAAATAAGCAATAAAACTACTTGATGTTGGAGAGTGCGAAATTTTCGTGATACAGACAACTTCTCTCACTACTTTGAAGGAGTAAGGAATATTGCATGGTCAATTTCGCTATCACTGGAACTAACTGTTTTATAAAGTCTATTGAAGTTTAAACCTTAAATTTTCGTAAACTTATTACGACGAATTTCGCTATTCGCGAAATTGTATAAATTCAACCCAATCAATCTACAGAAAGCAAATTTGACTAGCAGCACGTCGTGAATCCAAATATCAATGACAATATCAACAGAAAACCGAGATATGGTGGAGCTTTGCTCGCAAAATCAAATGGGACACAAGAATAATTTAAAAGTGGTAAACTCTAGGATTCGTTTTAGAATGTCTCAAAACGGATTTCAATGAAGACATTTTTCGAAAAATTGGGTTTTAAAATTTTGAAGCCATTGCGATAGCTTAATTTTTAACGAAAATTCTGTAAAACCTAGAATATAGGTCCCATCTGCTGAGAGGGCCGTGAGGATAGATATTTTTCCTATTCATCTAACGATGCTGAAATGCAACCACAGTAGGGCTGCAACTGAATAATTGATCAAATCAATAGTTTGAATGGTTGAGTAATATGGAACAATGTGCAGTATTTTTTGAGATATTGACCTGCACTTGAGATGAGAAAATGTTGGACCTCATGGCTGAGATTCCAATCGACCAGAGGTTGTATCGGAGGAGGAAACGCAAATAGGAACAAATGCAATTTGTAAGCAGATCCTACCTGATATTTGACCTGATATTTTACCAATAATGTCCGTTCAAAAAGTGTTGCCCAATGAATTCATCCTTTTGGCGTAAGAACGGAATATTGTCTGGAATGACACAAATATACATGCATACATATGAAAAAGCGTTAAACTCTAGGATTCGTTTTAGAATGTCTCAAAACGGATTTCAATGAGGACATTTTTCGAAAAATTTGATTTTAAAACTTTTGGAGCCATCAAGATAGCATCATTTCTAACGAAAATCAAGCTGGAATATAGGTCTCCATCTGCTGAGAGGGCCGTGAGGATCCTATTACCTGACGATGCTGAAATCCAACCACAGTAGGGGCTACTGAGTGAATGGTTGAGTAATATGGAACAATGTGCAGTATTTTTTGAGATATTGACCTGCACTTGAGATGAGAAAATGTTGGACCTCATGGCACAGATTCCAATCGACCAGAGGTTGTATCGGAGGAGGAAACGCAAATAGGAACAAATGCAATTTGTAAGCAGATCCTACCGACGGGTCCCAAGCTGGGTGACAGACCCCTGAGGCGAATACTGTTAACTAGATAAATAAGGTTGATCAGTCCGTCCCAACGGCCTCCTTCCCATTTAAACTTTGATGACTGGGGACCAACCCCACTTGTCACTCTTGTGAGCCTGGTACGGGGGACCGACATGACATCCCGGGCAATGGGCTTCACGAATATCATCAACAGAGGGCGGAATCGTTTCGTTCCAACAATCAACAATATGCTATCAGGTGCATATGAACTGACAGAGGGAGTTATTCGATAGGATCTCCATTTTGCGAGGGATATATATTATACGTCCGCTACAGTAACATGTACACTCGCTCATACCGGTCGGTGGGATTTCTCATCCAGGTACAGCGCTACAAATAAACCTAATCGTAATTCCATGGCCCTTTATCCATTTATCGATCAAACTGAATGCTGTTCAAACGAGTAAGGTCCCATCACCAAAAACATGAACGAGTTTAAACTCGAAAAAATTGGAAATTGAGATTACCGCTCACCGTCTTTCACCAAAGCGCTGCACGAGCTAAAACTCCTACCAGGGTTCGATTTAATCCAAATTTATTTAAATCATCCAATTGAAATCGTGATTCAAAAGCTTAAATACAATAAAAGAACAAATGCAAATAGCTTATATCCTTATATAAGTTGTTTGGGAGCGGCGTATAGCTTCCTCGTACCCGAAAACTGAACACATTGAAAATGAAAAACTAAGTTAGAGAAGAACGTGATCTGATTAGGCGAAAACCATCGTCATTAACAAGCATTAATAAAGTTATCGATCTAACAGTGTACCTTGGTATTTATTTTTATGGGATTATACAATGTTCTTCCGTTTTTCATTGAAATTGTTTTCCATAACGTTGTCGCGAATGATTTAGTTCGTTTAGTTATTAGTTCATCAGTTTATCAGTTCATGATTACATTGCTTCCCCAGCTTTTTAGGAGGTAAATAAAGATATAAAGTTGAATAAAAAAAGAAGACGCTCAGCTCAGGCAACGTATATTTCCGTGATGCAGGTACCTTATTTAAATCTTAGGACGGCAACTAGTTTCATGAATTTCTGATCGAGACTGAACTGAGCCCTCCTAGTTAGGATGATTCTAGAAAGCAATGAAATTCACGAATTTCTCTGCCGCGTTGCTCAGCATCTCTAGCTTTGGATTATGTTTCATTTGAAGTGACCCTTATGCAAACATTAAGAAAAATTGATATTTTTCCGCTTGGGTGATTGTCTATATAGCTGTTTTGCTAACAATGCGCGTACAAAAGTAAATGGGCCTTAATGATTAAGCGAATAGGAGGATGAATGTTAGCAAATTTTCGTAGAAAATGAAGCTATTTTATAGAAGTATTCCTTATACCCCATTTTTCTTCAACTAATAACCCAAAAACCTTATCGCCTGGCCTGTCCTCAGAACCCCGTGATGTACGTTCATATTAATTTGGTCGCCCGCACACTTTTTGCTCTCTTTAAGGTAGTATATTATATGAGATGGATTACTAAATCTAACAGTTATTGACGGGTGTGGAGCATTTCCTGCCTCGTGAAGATAACGAGCTGAAAGGTTGCTCTAACTTGAAGAAGGGATGTTTTCCTTCGGTAATGCCATCACCCAAAGATCCCTTCTCTTTGTTGTTGTTTGCTCAGTGATGGGGTGAGCAGCGGGAAGTAGGGCGTGGCCGGACTAACGCCTCGAATGCACAGGATAGTTCCTGCATAGTTTCAGTTTCAAAGAACACAAACCAGTTACTTCTTTTCAGCTGTGTCTACGTAAGAAATATGTGCTCTGTTCCAATTCTACATTATTATTGCAGTAAAAACATGTACGATAAACCCGCAATATATTGAAAAGTTGACTTGAGGTACTGGGAGGAAACTGCCGTAGGAACACACTACCACCACTGTGATAAATTTTACTATAACTTTAGTTTCACTGCTAGTGGTCATTATACTACAGGAGGCACATCAAACTTAGAAGACAATGGATGTACTTCACTTTTACAACATAAACACTAAACAATATATAAGACAGTGGTGGTCTCAAGTCATTACTATTATTAAGTATCTTGAATAAGGACTTTTTCATCACATGGCATTCAATTCAATTTGCTATTACTGCTCAAAAAGCAATCCACAGCAGAAGTTTGTTTTTCACACAAAAAATTGAAAACAAATCGTTCCTATATGCGATACAATAGTGCTCCAGTCAAGCGTCGTGGTCCGTCATATCATGAATTACGAACACATTATTTAGCATTCGAGTCAATTCGCTATTACTACAACATAATATGCCATCAATTAGGTACAGGAGGAGTTTGTTAAAATGTAGATTTTATAGGACGATGAATAAAAGGTCGCAGCTCGCAGTCATAACTTTTCTGTGACGGAATGAAGAGAGAGGCAATACGAGGTAGGTGGAAAGACAGTTCATGGCACATTTTTCATTGTTTCAAACACGGGAGAAATTGATAGATGAATACAGTTATATCTTACAGGGAAAAGCCGGAGGGGTCGATATGGGGAAAAAAACTTATGACTTCAATGAGTAATCACGCAAAGGGCTCAAGTGGACAGAAATGGAAGGGGCTTTTCAGGGGGTGAGGCTTTTCAGTAAGTGCCCACGGAAAGGAAAATTAGAGACAACAGGCAAGATCGATAGGGGTGATTCATTGGCGCCACTGACTCAAAGATTCGATATATCGATTGTGGTAAGTGGTCACATCCTGGCCGGCTTCCCTTTCCCCTTTGTCACTTCGTCTGGGTCATGTCACGATAAGACTTTTATTAGTTATGTATGTGGGGTCTTGCGCGAACATATTGATGGGGGTAGGTGTCATTGACCTCTAGGGCTGATTACTTTTGCATCAAAACTCGTCTCCAACTAGCTGTTGTCATAATAGAATAAGCTAGAAATAACAAGTGAAAACTCCGAGCCTCGCAAGGGGCTCCGCCCCTTGACTACCAGGGGGGCTACGCCCTCCTGGACCCCTACGGCTAAAATGCTAAAACGTGGAACATGCTTTCTTCCCGCTAATTCGGGATTGCATTTTTGTTCTTCCCGCTGATTCGGGGTCGCATTTCCCTATCAATGGGCTATAATGCGAATAACTCAGCTTCCGTTAAAGTACAATGGTATAATGTTAAGTTACTAATCTTCAGTAAAATTAGAGAGCTTTCCAACGAATCGTGAACGATTTCTGTGCGATGATCACTGCGGAAGTCCCATTTCCCCTTGGTTGTACGTGAAAATCATAAGAAAATAGGCACAGCAATACCAAGATTATCACCTCAACCAAGTGACAACAAAACAAGGCTTAGAAGCGGTACAATAATATTGTTTACTAGCCATTTATAACATCTCATTATTGGATTAATATCTTGTAAATAAATATAAAACTACGATACAAATATCTCACTAATCTCCAGTAAAATGAGAGCTTTCGAACGAATGGTGAACGATTTCTGTGCGATGAACACTGCGGAAGTACCAATTCCCCTCCCAACGGAAAAACGTTAAACTCGTAAAATTTGTGTGTCCGTTTTTCGTGACATAAAAACGTGAAATTCAACTGATAAAGCCAGTTTATCTAAAAACTATTCATTATTAAAACGAAAATGATTGGTACTCAACTCATTACACTCCTTGCTGTTGATAGAAAGTGATGCTGCGAAGCATCACAGGCACGATCGACACATGATTCTTGAGGAAAACATAGCCTTTGTAAGTCGAACCACCCCATTCTTGGCAGTCTCCTATAAACATACTTAATCCGTTCAGAGATTTGGTAATGGGATACGAAATGGAAGCAATCTATGTACACAATTAAGGGAGCATGTTTAAATGGAATTGTCCAAGTGGAAACCGCTGACCCATTTAACTACTATCCATCGCTACCTACTATCTATATATATATATATATATATATATATATATATACATATATATATATATATATATATATATATATATATATATGGTTTAAATGGCCCTACGAGAGCACAATACTGATGCGAAATTAAGAAACAAAAAATGAAACGGAAAGGAACTTCACAAACTAAATTTAGTTTGTGAAGTTCCTTTCCGTTTCATTTTTTGTTTCTTAATTTCGCATCAGAGTATATATATATATATATATATATATATATATATATATATATATAAATTGCCTCGTGAGAAGAAATGAAAAGTACATCTACCCTTTCCACCCATTAACCAGACTTCCCCTGACGTTTCGAACGAATGACTTCCGGCGGCTATCGCTGATGACGCAATATTAGGACGGCTGAATGGACTGGGTAGAGTCCAGCTGATTGATAGGTCGCGTGATGATAATGATGACACTTAGGTTGATGATATAGGCCTAGTGAACAGGCCAGAAACGAGAGTGCTCTATCAGCCAAATGCAGCCACACACAAAAAGCTCCCCACACAATCTATACGCAGAAACGGTAAAACGGTGGTTAGGTTGTCGATCGACAGCAACAACCAAGAACACAACAACGACCGCTCATTTTTCCAAGTAACTTTTTCAAAAATAAAGTTATTTCATACAGATAAGTAATGAAATATAATCCAATCAGCCTTAAAACTTTTTTAGGAGCTGGCCAAAATGAAAACAAACGGATAGGTACCTACATCAGATTCTTCTAGAATATTGTACCAACTCTAAGGGCCCTTTTGACAAAAATTGGAAACTAAGAATTTCCTTCAACCCCCTCGATTGATCGAAATTCTGGTTAACCCCAAAATGTGTTCGGTCGATATCGGAGTGAGTTACAATGTAGAATCGATTATTCGGGAAAACTCCATGGAATTATAGTTTTAGCATGGATATACGAATAATTCCATGAGAATAGCAGTCTTGGCGACATTTTGGGCAATATTGTTGTGATAAAACTAAGTTCCCCCTCCTCTACTGTGATAAGACCCATACAAATTATTTAATTTTTTTTTCCCTGTACTGATGGGTAACTTTTAAGCTTGTCGTGACATTTTTGGCTGATGTAGTCTCGGATTCTTTGGTTTTAATCAAACTTTGGTTCATGAGAGCTTTAGCAATCAAGTATTTGGGATTTTAGAACAAATATTTAGGTATCTCTAGTAACCTGAGATAATCGTTTTGTAGAGTCCAACCAACCAAGCCTGGAAGATTTGAAATCGATCGATAAATGAATGTATGAGGATACCTGTCTACATGCATGTTTCACAATTGCCCTATAATTTATATTCTTTGGTATAAACTGTGCTCGCATTCCCTACGCAAGTAGCCTTTAATACTACCTCCCTACCTACTATTTGCCGAAACTTGGCATATTCTTAAAAATATCAATCGATCGTAGGTACTAAATTGGTCTCAACATTCTCAGAATGGAATTAGTTTCACAATAATAACTGGAGATTGTACGTTTTACAAACCCAAGGGCGGATATTCCTCATTCGTTTTCACTCGTAACATCCAAATTAGGACAACGATTTCTGACAGATCGTGGTCGATGATACCAATCTTCGAAATCATAAGCATCCGCTCTATAAGTTGACGGTACCTTGGGAGAAATTTTGTCATGTCAGCTTATGCCATTAAAACCTCAAACTTGGGGACAAGGGAGATATATCCTGGGAAGTAGGTGAGCCTCAGAAAAATGTCAGAATCCTTGACCAAAACCTTTTCTGTGTATACAAGAGAACTTCATTCAAACATAATAGAGAGTTCCTAAAGCGATAGGGAGAAAGAGATGAGACGCCTTATCGTGAACGGAAAACACTACTGCGCAGGTGCGAGCAGATGAGGCGCCTCATCTCCAATTAGACAAATCTATTTCACCTAAACATAAGACGCTTTATCCCGAACCAACCTATCTCATCTCTTCCTCCCTATTGCAAAGTGAACTTATTCATCGATAACAGTGATATTCATTTCTTGTTGGTATTCATGATTAATGAAAATTATATTCATTTTCTTGTTCATAAATTTTCAAAGTCTGCCATTGCAAAACCTTTTGTGAGTAGTAGTGGAAGCATGGGGTTCTTAGCCCAGCTAAGTGACGTCAGACACACCTCCCACCCCCGCCCGAAGCCCTGGGGCATATGGCGGGGGTGGGGTGTGTGGATGACGTCACTTAGCTGGTCTAAGAACCCCATGCTTCCACTACTACTTTTGTGAATAAGAAGAGAACTAGGAAAATTAGAAATGCTGGAAACTGAAAACAAAGGATATGCGGGAAAATCCCCTTGGTGGTTCAGCGTTACTTGAAGATAAGTAGCGTCACTCTAAGATGGAATGCTAATTCGACCATCTTGACTTTATCAGGATACCATACGCTATGGCTCGTCCCAGATGATAAAATCTCTAAGCACCTTATCCAAATTGACTCATCGTTTAGAAACTCTCTAACGAGTATAATAATTCCACCATCGTCAATAAACGAAAACTCAGCACAACGGCTTTCAAGTTTTCAGTTCATCTACTTTAAAGGAAATATATTATTTTTACATTACTACATTACCTCCCTATTCACGCACTTCCGACAACTGCCGAATATTTTAGTGGCATTGGTGAGAGATGTGCCATGCGCAGATGCGATAGAGTTATACTAACTATTATACTTTTGAATTACATATTTATAAGACACTCGAGAAATCTCATTCTTGAAATATCCCGCTTTGTCAGAGGAAAGTTTCTTCGAGAAAAGGTTTTGGCAAGAACATTGTCCAACTTGTCAAAAAAGCTTAGCTGTCTCGGTGAGGCCATTACGAATATTTCCCAAGAGCTCCGTCCAAAAGACCTGCAACAAGAAAAGCGGGATTGGGACGCTTCGGAGAGGAACCCGTCGGAAATTGAGTTTGTTATCATAATCGGATACAAAAGTTGAGTGGGATCGCTGTCTCCGTAAAATAACCGCTCAAGGATCACATCGGGTTAGCGAGTGACAATTTTTCATCTAACCATCACGGACCGCACCTTCCACAAATGAGAATCCTAGTTTTAGACTGACAATGCGATAATCACTACTATTTCAACTGTTATATTCTATTGTTGCTCCATCTGTGAGAATTGCTGGTTTATGTCTCAACATTCTCATTACTGAACCTTTGAAAAAGTGAGTGAAGATGATTTGGGAAGTCCAGCTACAGATGACTGAGTCCAGTCAACCGTAATAGAAAATCAAGTTTTCAAAGGCAGAGGAAAAAGGTAGATATTCAATCAGTAACCAGATTTCGCATTTTACCAAGAGATTTCACAATGGCGTTCTACCGGGAATTATGTACTACTGTCAATCAACGACAAAAAGACGATATTCATGTTTTGGACGACCCAGCTTAACTTCATGGCAACATAAACATTATTGATGAATGATGCGCCACATTGATTGTTGATTAGACCAAAGGTTCAGTCAACGCAAAGAATCTCCACGTCAACGTGAGGAGTTAATTCTGTGTTATTTTGTTTATTGGATGGATGATTCTAAGTACACTAATTTATGCTGTGGTGAATTTCGGACCTTACTCAAGTTCGAAGCAGAACCAGCTGTTGTTGGTCGTTGTTGAAGTGACAGTCGGATCAACGTATTCATGATCATAATGACGAATCAACTTACGAGTATGCTACGTAATGAACTTGTACAATGAATATAGACAGTTGAGCAACTTTGAATGCCACGAAATCTAGCTCTTCCCTTATCACGTCTCATCCAATTCCAATCAATGCTGCAACCTCTAACAGTAAGACGGGTCTTCTGAACTCTTCACATGTCGATCTTATCCAGGTCCAGATCTTCTTCTTCTTCCTCTTCCACTGCCATGAGATATTGTATTTGTGCTCTCATTTCAAGAAGCTCCCTCCAGAAATCCGCTGCTGTAAACAGGGAAGGCCTATTGATGGACTGTTGATAGGGAACACGTGTTGTTGTCTTAAGCTCCCCGTTGAAGTGTTTGGTAAACCCGGTCCGTCCAGCTCGCCTCTTTTTCCATCGACGTTCAAGAAAAGGGTTTTGTGGCGTTAAACCGCTCTCAGCAGCGACGAACAGTCGATCGATTTAGGTTCATTAGCTCCGTCGTTTGTTTTATATCAGAACCAAACATCCTCTTGGGCCAATACTTTCCGGAAACATTGATCCATAGGTACATCGATGAGATTTCTACTAGAAAATGTGAGTTTATATTGATAGACGGCATGAGATCCCGTTATCGAAAAATAATATACCAAGTCATTATTGTAAGTAGGTATTCAAAAGTGAATATGTTGTAGATAGTTACAACATGGAAGCTATGATAGGGTTTAGGTCTTATTTAAAATTGAAGGAAAATTATAGTGCATTTGATTGAGTGACGAACGATATTTGGGACTTGTATACGAGCTTAGCTGTGCATCGATTGATGAAGTTTATTTCCATAAAAGCAGTCATAATCATTTATAATTCTGCGATTCCCTTTTGTGAAGTACCATATGAAGATATTGCAAAGAAAGGAATAGATTGCTTTTCTATCCATATGGAATTGAAATGAATCGAAACTGATGGAATTGATACCTCAAAGATAGTGGACGGCAGGTAATGATGTAGTACTCAACCAAATAATAATATCTACAGAAATCATCAAGATTATCAACAAACATCATTTCTAAGTGTAGTGCGGGAGCTCTGGGGGAATAAGGAAGGGAGAGCTAGGCACGCAACACTGTTTACCGAAAAACTAGAAGACTGCCATTTCATCTAGATAGAAATTCAAGATTCAAGAGATATTTCAAATTGATTCATTGTGTTTGGTAATATTATCGTTATTTCGTCCATAATCATGAATCATAGATACCTAAAATTGAAATAGTAAGGACCAGAGGAAATTACTGACATTGATGACACATGAAGACAATAGATGAACGATCATAATGAATTTTCATGTAGATTTATCATTATTATCTACATTGCGCTCTTTCTGCTTCTATAGTTATAAAGAATTGACAAAACAATTGGTCCATTATTTTGCTTTGTCGCTGGGCAACTATGAATCAAATCCATTAAGTAGGCTCTCGCCCCTTTCGATCGTTATTTTCCGTTGGAAAATGTATTGTCCACTGCACTTGGAAATATTGCAGTACACTATAACAATTACCTATTGAACATGAGAGATAACGAAATGCCGCGATGCTAATGCTTTTAGTAGAAAGGTTTTGCAAACGTTATTATGAAACGGTAGAGGCAGACGTTCACTCAGTTTTTTTTTCTCAGAATTCTACAAGAGCAGTTCCTTGAAAGGGCACCCGCAAATAGGATGAAGTTGGGATTGCAGTTTTGTGAAGGATGAAGGCATTGTAACCTGCACGTCGCCACCCGCAACGCCCATCTAGAAAGTCTCAATAAAACCGCATAGCAGCACCGACCTACATGGAATTGCACTTCGAGATTTCACACGTCGCAGTGGAGGTATTCGCTACACTGTAGCAGCAAAACAGACGCAGAAGCACATTTGTTAAATCCATATATCAATGCTGGAAGTTACTGAAGTGAAGAAGGTTCAACTTCAGTCCAGATGATTAGATGTCACAATATGGTGTCCAACTCAAGGAGCAGGACCCACGCATTATATGATTTTTCACTAGACACTTCATATAAATGACAGAAGATGCACAGAGTAAATATTTTGTCCTTTATTAAAAAAATACATCATAAACAATACGTACATCATTAAACAATGTACCTACCTAGGTAGTTTAGGCACCATATAATACCACAGTATAGATAGGTATTTTATTAATACAGTGCTTAGAAGAAGGTAGCCATTGCAACACCGTTCTCCTCGCTAGTGTAGAAAAGTACAGTATCAACGCAATTCGAAGGTACTAGCAACATTACAGTGCCGACCAACAAATAATGCAGGGCTTGTGGCACGAAAGCATGCAGAACGGTTGGTCACCTTAAGTTTCAAAGATAGTTTTTGATTGTTGTTCGTGATTGTGATTTGTAACAGGTAATGGCTTCAGCATACTTCCGCGAAGCAGGCATACCTACGTAGCGTTTCAAAAATCATAATCAAAGAAATACAAAATTCGAATTATGAAACATGGTTATGAACCGTATCAACAGAAACGTTGAGTGAGGTGTAAAGTTCACAAATCGCGTAGGAACTGTTGACCCGGGATTGAAACATTCACTCGAGACAGCAAGATAGCAAGCAGATGAGCCCACATTGAGCAGAAAAAGTTAGAGAAGAAAATCGGCATAGATCTCTTTGGAATAATCTCTGCGATTTTTGAATGCACTCCAACTCAACAATTTTTCTTGAATGTTCTACAACAAAATAATAAACAAAATTGATGAACCGGGAAATTACATTAGGATGATGTAAATGCGGGAATTTTTCTGGAGGACTGCCCAGCCCTTGTGGACCTCCGAGTCTATCATCGGCCCCCTCAGTGCGTTGACGTTTCATCCGGACCAGACAATGTCCGATCCCGGTTGTTGTATCTGAGAGCCGCTGAGCTCTACTACGAACTGTGATATCTGATCTGAGATATATTTATATATGTTACTGTAAAAGCCCGAAGTGCGGTAAATGCTAGGATTTACCAGAAAACCCTAGCATTTCCCATTATTGTTGGTAAAAGCCCTGTGTTGGCACTCAAATCGGACTTTTTCCAGTAAATCTTAGGATTTTCCAAGAGGCTTGGTAAAAGCTAGCATTATTTCAGTTAGAGAGCGTGTTTCGAACTTTTACCAACCGATTGTGGTAAATCTTAACATTTCCCAGAGTTAGGCGGTTAAAGGTGAAAGGCACTAACTTTGTAAACTTCTAAACTTTGTTCACGTAGTAAAATCAAGTAAAATGATAGCAAGGAACTTACAATAAGTTACTAGTTGCAACAAGGTAGAGAATTATGGCACTTCGAGTTGCACTTCATATTTGCTGCATTGCAGAGACATTTTTTAGTGGAAAACTTTTTTAAAAAATTGCATTTCTAGAAACCCTGCCCGCCGACCAATGATTGTTTCCGAACAGCGATACGAAAGATTATTTCTTCATCTCTGCATACAAGCCTCTGTAGGTACTACATTTACCAACGAGTCATGGGAAATCCGCACATTTGCCAAGAGAGATTGGTAAAAGTCCGAAATGCATCAGTCACACAAGGTTTTTTGGGCATTTACCAAATTGGTCAGTCAATCCTAAGATTAACCAACTGTCAAGCGGTAAATGCCCGTTTTTCATATAATTTCGGGCTTTCACCAACAATATTGGGAAATGCTAGGATTTTCTGGTGAATCCTAACATTTACCGCACTTCGGGCTTTTACAGTAACATATACATCTAGTCGTAGTTTTATTTCACTTTGCTGATAGTATATTGTAGCTTGTATATAGTTATTTCCCTATTTTACATCTAGTCTTAGTTGTATAATTTTATTTTTGGGGGTTTTTCTTTTTAAATCCACTTTGGGGGCTAAACAGTGGTCATCATGTACCCTTCATGTTTAGTTCCTCTCCGAGTTGCCAGTGGAGTCCATGATGGCGCTCCTTTTTAGTCAAGGACGATGGCAACATGGCTCCCCCTTAGAATCGTGCCACTTCCAGTGTCCCAATGACCCTTCTGGCTGAGGTGCGGCTTAAACCTTAATAAAAGAATAAAAAATACGGGAATTACGCAGAACGCAGCGGAAATTAAATGTAGAACTGTCTTGGTGAAAATACATCATCTTGTCACTAGTGTGATCAGTCCAACTGCCATAGTTGACCCATTACAGGACACAGTAATATAGTCTTGTTGTCCCGATGATGTCATACCTACATTCTACATCCATCATGTCGCATTTTATTAGATGATAACACCTTTTCTATTTCTATTAACCGACTCCTAACAACCGAGAAGATAACTGGCGCCGCAGGGGGTTATTTCTAAAGACTTCCTTCCACTTACGATTGGGAAAGGTCTGATGCCTTTGAACCAATCAAAGGCGGCCACAATCAAAAACCCCCATCCAAACTCGGGAGATACAATCTCATTCTTGATTCGTGAAAAAAAGAAAATTTTTCTCTTAATTCGTTCCTTTTGTAAACTGAGGTTAACTCCCAACCATGAGGGAAGGGTCAATTTCTTTGATTCAATAATATAGCTCCCGCGAAGGCTCGAGTATTTAATAAGATGTGATTTGATTCGTTCAGTTCCTTCTCCCTTCTTTTATGATATAACGACCGACCGGCACAAAGTGGGTATAAATCATGAGATGGGGGTTATCTGAAACCATCAGGCTCCTTCAAAGGGTAATGCCCTTTCATCCATTTCACGATTCGTATTCTTTTAAAATGGTAAAAAAGAGATGTGAATGGCTATACGATTTATAGTTGTCGTTTTTATATTTATTTGTATTATTAGAAACATTGGAGTTTAGTTCATTTAAATAAAAAGTTCCGGTCATGCAGCATGATCATATGAGCGATTTTTCGTGAATTATCGTATTTAAGTTTACTTGGTTTTTGAGAAATGTAAGCAATTTGAGTATAAAAATGTTGACTACAGATTTGTTGGGGAGGGGAGGGGGGAAGGAGGGAGGGGGGGGGGGGGGGCTCGTTCTAAATGATATTCTGCAATTCAAAAAAAAAAACTTTGGATTTTTAGATTTTTCTTTTTTTTTTTTGCAGTTTTCACTAATTATTTAGCAAATATTAATAAAATTTAAAAACATTTTCAGCGTAATTTTGCGAGTAAATTTTTTGATGTTCTACTCATGTTTTCTCACGGCATCGTAATGATGCTCAAAACCAAATGTCAGCTTCCTCCGTCATTCCTGATCTGCTGAATCAGCTAAATGTTCACCCTAGGAAGTTGAAGTTTGATAGAGAGCTTCTTTGGGACATCAAGTGATGATGGATATGATGGGCTCTTGTCTGGTCAGCAGAGTGAGCTAAATTCACTCTTGGTCACTCCCTGAAGTTGAAATTTTAGTGTTGAAATTAAAAATGATCTCACAAGCCTTAAAACATATTCACGATTTGTATGTTCTTCCTTGAAGAGAAGAAAATTTCTAATAACCGATCGCAAATGGTTTGATAAAATGGACGTCACGTGTTCATCATATATAGAAATCAAAATGTGGAGAAACAAATTTTTTTTTTAACCAGAATATTACCCAAAAGAATTAAGTCGGTATATCAACTATGAATTAGAACTATCCAAAACTATCAGACTAACATTCATGAAAAATGGGATTTTCATTATAATATTTGTTATTTAAATATTTAATTATTAAGAACTTAGCATCAACTAAATTATTCTTGGAATAAATAACATTATTTCAACTCGAGAAAGTGCGGTATTCTACATTTTGTGTCAAAAGTTGGACCTGTTGTTCTCGGGCAAAAGTTAGCGGAAAGAAATTTACAAAACTTTTCCGGAGATCACAATCGAAAAACCTTCATATCCTACTTCGAAATGAGACTTTCCCCCGAAATAAAAGAACAGGAGGGGAGAAAGCCTCGGAGCAGAACTGGAAATTAAAGACGAAAGCCATTAAAACTTGGAATCACGATGGAAAAAAGCACCTCAGCTTTAAAAGTTCTCAGTATTTCTGGCGGGGTGGAAAATTAGAGTCATTAGTGACACAAAACAGTGCAACAATATGCAAATGGTTTTCATGGTGCGACTGGCAAATCAGAGTTTCCTCCCATCTTCCCGGAGAAGTTGTTTGAATTTAGTGCGATTTAGCGTTTCAAACTGTGACTTCCCGCATAAGAACGGCGGAAGTGGGTAATGGGGTTTCGCTGTTGTATTTGTTGTAGTGTAAACTTAACTTAGTGCTGACGGGATGAATGAAACTTTGTTTTCCAATTGCCCAAAAGGTGGGAAATAAATGAATATGTACTTGCCAGTTCAGTATCTGGAACTCCCTTAATATAATTGTGTTGAATCCAACTTGGAAATAAAGAAATACTTGTCGTGATAGCGTGTTTGTAGGCAACTCGTAAAATTTCGGAATAGGATTTCTATACAAAAGAGAGACAGTGGGGGAAAAATAATCTCAATTTTTGATAGGAGTTAATTGGAGTTAATTATTAAAACAAGTTGTGTGTGTTCATGTTGTTGAGGGGTTGTTTCTTGGGTGGTTCATTGGGTACTAGTCTCTTCACCGTAATCGCAAAACCTAATTCTTTACACATGCACCAACTTTCCTATGAGAAACACACCTTGTATGATGATCTACATGAAACTGAAAAATTGAGCCGCATCAGCATGGGCTGATTGTGTTAGTTGCGAGACGAAAGCCTTATCGAAATGGATATCACGCCGACCGTCAGGCCCTTCCCGCCTTGGGAGGCATTCGATAAAGGAGATAAGCTGAAAGAATGGAAGCTGATACTCTTCCAAGTATCTGAAGATTTTCACAGAATCCACTGAGAGAGATCAAGTTTCAAAGGGCGAGTTACCCTTTCAACGCCTTTTGTTATCAGGTAAGGCACCGCGCGGGAATACAAAACCGATAGGGAGGAGAAATAGTTAATGCAAAGAAAGTACCGTCCAGAAGGAACAAAGAACATGTATGTATGTAAATCTTCAAAAAGAATTCAATGCGTATGATAATGTATTTAATGAGTTTCACTTAACTTTATCCTGAATTAATTCCCTCACTACCTAACTGGGTGATTGAATTAACCCTAGAACATCACAGCAATTAACAATTACACAAGAGTGAATGTGTTGAGTTCAACACACTATCCCACCATAGACTAGGATTAGTAGGGTAAACCTGTGCACTTACATTCGAACGCTCATTAAAATTGACGTCATCATCCTGGAGCTGTTTTTTCGTATAAAAACGCACGAAAATAACTGAGATATGGTTGATTTTAAGCTCCAAACCGGCCTATCCTGAAGCTTTTTTGCTTGGAAACGCGCACACACAGTAAAATAACATGTTGCTTGCTTTTTAGTTAGTAAAAAAGGAACAAAAAGACCAGGGTCGGGGGAGATTAAAATACTTATATAGTCGATTAAGCGTAGCAGCAGCGGAGAGGAGGCGGCAGCAACATACCGAGTCGACGTGTACGGTAAGTTTACAATGTATCATAGATTGTAATGGGGATGTCCCCCAAAAGCACGAAACGCACACAAATTGGCCAAAAGAGCCTTTACCATCGTATTTAGATTTTTATACGCCTGTTTGCTGGCGGCCAGACCACCAGTGCGCGCCAAATTGATGCAATTTTCAGCTCCCAACCATGGTTTTCTTTTTGTTCCTTTTTATTTTTATTTATTTACTGACTTCTTGACCCTCCATAAGAAACGACTTAGCTATGCCACTGATTAATGATAAACAAGGAAATAGGACTAATAGGTAAGTAGGCTGATGACAACAATGAAGAGAAGAGATCAACAATAGGCACTCAATAGACAACCGATAAGATAATAAAACAACAAAACAATATTTGAAAGTATGGCGGGGGATGTGAGCACGAGAGGCGGGGCCAAGATTGTTTATTGCGCATGTCTAGAACTACTAGTTCTGGAAAAAAGACAGAACTATTCGAACTGGTTCGGTAACAAACTACTAACTACTGCTAGTTCGAGGTCTTGCAGAACTGGTTCTTAAGTTGTCCGAACAGCCAAAATTGGCGTGTCCAGTTACGAACGAAGATACATAGAAGATACGTATAGTCCATTTTTATTCAAGGCAAAATCAAACCTAATCAAAACAATCCAAGACACCGATCCATCTTCCACCACCTCAAGGACGGTAATGCATCTCGGGGACAGCGAGAAGTGGACAGTAGGGCCAAACAGTCATCGTTATCGAGGGGCTTCCATCTGACGCTAAGGAGGAAGTGGCAAGCTGCCCCGATAAATAAAGCATTTCCTTCTCTGTCCCCCGACGGCCAGTCAATCTGTTCGGCCAACCACACTTCGCGCAACGACCTCAACCAAGTGAAATATGTCCATTTCCACACCATACCAAGGATACAAACAAGTAGCACAAACTGGTGAATTCAGAATTAGGGACGTTGAAAAAATATCGAAAAAATTTACTCGATCTATCGATATTATTATTGACGATATTTTTTCCTCCTGCAAAGCTCCAAACTAACTGTTAACACAAATAAGTGATCTTAGATCCACGGAGGAATAGCTCATTTTAAATCAGATACAGCCAGAAGGGTTGCTCAGATGGAACCGAGTTGAGAGCTTCAGCCATCCAGAGCAAAGACCCACAAGCCACAACACCGAGACATTTCCCTCGAACAATTGGTTTTGATTTTGTATTGAGTTTTTCTACCAACGCAGTCCAGCTTTTGTTTTCATCGAGACATAGTAACTCTTCAACTATCCCTTAGAGAGCCTGGCCTTTATTTATTTGGAATCCACCCAATCCAAATCAGATACATATTCTAAAAATATATGAATACCTATGTAGTAGGTTTTCAGACTGCAGGTATAAAATGCACAGGCTGAGAATAAACTGATTGTTATCTTGAAATAAGTCCCACAATATTTAGAAAGCGTTCATTTCATTTCGTTCAACAAGTTGTTAGTACCTACTGTTATTGAAGAAAAATGGCAAATATAACGATAAATCTATATTTTTTACGATATACCGACGATTAAAACGATAGGTATATTTTTCAAACATCGATATATCGATTTTTTTTTCGATAATGAAATCAATATTCAGAAGACGCTCTGGTTATCCAAACAGATAACTTAATGTCGAGCTCTACGAAACTTAGCTAAAAACGTTATTCAAAAAATTGTTTACAGAGGAAAACGGAAATTTCGCAGTTTTTTCATGAAAACCCCTGGTTTATGCTCATATATGCATTTATTCTTGAATTGGCCAAAATATGCTTTCATATAGAACTTCTGTTCTAGGAGCCTGGTTCTAGTGCCAAAAGGCTTCTTTTGATGAGTATAATCAACCAGTATAATATGCCCGTATGCTCAAATCCGAGCCCTAGTAATCACAATACAAACAAGAACTCTTTCAGGAACTATTTAATATTATATTATATTATTGTAATATATTATCAACGGCAAAATCAAACATTCTTTCTGCCATCACCTAGTGGCCCAACATCGACGACTATCCAAGTTGAAAACAGCAAGAAACGTCATAGAATAATTCAGAACTGACGCCAAATTCTGTAATTATTTTTGAAATAATGTTGAGGAAAAAACTTCTCCATTATTCTTTATACATCCATTCACATGATCATAAATTCTTCAAATAGGAAGTTGACCGTTGTTTATTGCTTTAAATGTAAAAAGGCAAGATTATAAAGCATGAAACAGAAGATATTGAAAACAATGCAAACCAATTCGCTCAATCGAGGGCACAGCCATAAATTGCCGATAAAATATGGGATTTTTCGAAAACTCGAGCGAAAATAAAAGCGAACCCTGTTACGAAACAAGTTTATGAGTGGGGGTCGGGAGACGAGAACAGTTATTGGGGTTAAACCTTTTTCTGAGGCGTAAACACGAATGGGGTGAAAAAACTAGGATTTTAAGGCCTCGGTGGGCGGAAAAAAAGTTGCGTAAATATTTGCAAGCTTGCAACAACCTTATCTGTCCAAATATTAATATTTGCGCATCTGTTAGAGGCTTTGGAACAAGAATAACGTATTATGAGTGGCCGCTGCTGGAGGGACGTGTTTGCAGAAGGGGATAAACTTGATGTTTCCAACATCGACAGCGCTACAGATAAGTGGGCAAATTATACCACATATTAGAATCAATGGAAAGATGATAAGGCTTTTATATTTTTATTTTAATGATTATTTGTATTATTTAACGCCAGAGATTATGTCGTTTGGGCGCACTAGTAAAGTTGGTCACTGGTGCTCTATAGGCCTCACTACCCAAGTTTTTGCATGATAGTCACTAACCCTAAGTAACTAATTGATTGTGTTAGATTAATTGAACTACACAAAATGAATGCTGCACAATCCTAAATCCAGTTTATCGACGAAATTTTCCTACCTAACTTTCAGCCATAAATTTATATTAGTGATATATTAGATCCTACTAGGATACCAAAGTTGTTTTACTACCCCACTGCTCACGCTCAACAGATCTCTTACGAATCCCATTTTCTTCCTCAAAATATATCACCGGCAACATGTTATGACGGGCTTGCTCGTACTATCGAATAAATAGAGTTCCTAGAGATCCGTCTGTCTCAATACGGCGTGCAGTAACGAGAAACTTTACCGCACCTTAAAGTCACGTCAAGTCCTTAACGGATCTAGTTGTAACGCTAATTCCATGGAAGGAAGAATTCATCCCTAGGAGGTTATTTGAGTCCAGTAAGACCTTAATCCTGACAACATGTTTAGCAAAATATTTGCTTTAGATAATTAGTATTTCTGTTCATCAGTATCACAGATTACTACCAGGCATTGTCTGGTGTCAAAAGTTCGGAATTTTATCTAGCCCAAAAACTAACCCATGATGAAATCAACCAAATATCCGGGTAGCTCAACCAAAACCGAAAAAATTTCTGAAACATTCAACAAACCAAGACTTGCGCTCTTTTCAATTTCTCCTACTCCTTAATCCAATAAGCCCAGGGTATCTCTAAATTAAGGGAAAATAATGGTACTGTGAGTCACTAGAGCGTATCTATTCAATTTCTTTTATGTTTCACTTCTCTCCCACAACGATGTGCCACATAATTCGTGATATGATCGCAGAGCTACAAAGTGACTCCCACAATAGCTTGAAAACAGCCGTGTGGAACGCGGGAGCGCCGTGTTGTGTTTACCAGACCAGGTGGAGCGGGACTTCCCTCACCCCTCCAACTCCACCTTCACTATGATTTATTGGCAGCGGCAATGTCAAGGCAACAATTTTCTCTTCAGTAACTCGTTCCGGAGAGGTTTTATTTACGTTTGTTTCCGAGCGAACTTCATACGCTGCTATGAAAACGAAGGGCTCACTGTCGAAAAAACTCGGTTTCAGATTCATGGTGGCCGAAGCTTTTTGAATTGCAGAACATTATTTAGACTGGTCGGTATGCGGCCCAGGGAAAATGAATTAATTTATTTCATTTTGTTTATTGATCAACGTTTCGTCCTCTTACTGAGGACATCTTTGTTGACTAATGGATGGATGGAAATGATTTTCAACCTGTAATTTTCTATATTTCCTTATCGTTTTCTTCCTTTCCATTCTTTATGTTTTTTCTAGTAACATTTATTTTAACCTTTCTTGATATTCTCAAGAACATGAGTCCTTGACTTATTTGACTGGGCGAACCACTGTTATTGTTATTTGACAAGTCCGTTATATTCGGATGATTATAATTTTTCTGGACACACCAAACTCTGAAGATGGCCTCAGTAAGAGGATGAAACGTTGATCAATAAACAAAATGAAATAAATGCATCTATTTTCCCTGAGCCGCATCCGGACCAATTCCAACAACACAAGTACTTACGGCCGACCAAACTACTAACACCATTATTTAGAACGAGATTTTTTCCCGTAAAATTGGCAGGCACCCAAAGTGCTCAAATTTCCAAACAATGATATATAAAACGATAATTTACGAAAATTCGCTCTTACAATCATGCTGCATGACTAGAACTTTTTGATTATGCTTCTCCTAAATTGCTGAGATTACGCACTGTGCTACGGGGTCAAAAGGGAAGTGAAGATCGTTGACTATTTCACTTAACTTGCGTTTTGAAATGGCTTTCCACAGCTTCGTCGTGAATGATTCAGTTAGTACCAAGTACGTCGTAATATCGAAAAGTAAGAATGCAAAGCTGTTGTCCCAAGGAGGAACATTTGTTTTTCAAAGTTGGGGTATCTGCAATCTAGGGCACTTCAATCTGGATGAAATAAGCAGTTACGCACATCAGTAGGTACCTTGCTTGGTACCGCCAGTAGGTACTGCTGTTTGAAATGACCTCTTCGTTCCTAAGGTTAGGTGTTAGGTGTTATGGATGCGTATTCTGTCCTCACAAACAAACTACATGCTTAAATGGTAGTGGTTACTCTAGCAGCGACCAATTCTTCCGAAAAGTTGTATGAATGCCAGAACGTTTTTAGCGAACAAACTCTTTTTTTTTTTTTTTTTTTTTTTTTTTTTTTGCCAGCGAATTAAAACAAAACGCTTGTTCAGCATAACGTGGACAAAAAAAAAAAAAAAAAACTTGTTCAGCATAATGTGGGCAAAAATACAAAAATATAAACTCAGATTTGACCTCTGGCAAGTTCAGCTCCCTTTTCCCTTGTACAGTCACATTTGTACAAAAAATTTATTCATGAAACTATCATCTTGCTGAGACTTCAAACTGAAATAGGTAAAGTAAATTCACACTCACTCATGTAGACTTCTCGTAATGAGAACAAAAAGAGTAACTACCATCAAAAGCGTGTAGTCGACTTCTCACCTGAAAAAAAGAGACACAAATTAATATGGATGACGGAAGAAACTCATACGGGACATGTTTGCAATGGATCGTTAATAAAGTTTCCCCTACGTCGTTATGCGGACAATATAAACACGAGAACACGCTAAATTATGGACTTTAACGATGATGGAGGCTCCAACAGCTCAACAGAAGGGTAGGAGGCAAAAAAGGGGTGGGTTGTTTATCAATGAACATTTGGGGGAAGGTGGAGCAAAAACGACGAAAAGGAAATTTCTGTGGGACTAGTGACACAAAAACCGTCGTTGGAGAACACCCAGAAGGAATACAGGGAGTTCGTTCGTCGTGGGACGCTCGCAGGGAAGGGAAGGATTAAGATCTCTACTGCATGATAAAATGGTACTTTAAAGCCGCAACGGTTTGGAGTAACGTAGGTGATGATACGGTTACCCCCCCCCCCCCCCCCCCCCCCCTAAATCACAAAAAAACCCAGGTAGCAGAAGGTAGGTCGAATGGTGTGGTAAATACCCCCAATCTCAAAGGGAAAAAAATCAGTGGAATTTCGGGTAGGATTAAAAATGATATAGGATCTTGGTAATATGACATAGATCGAGATATACAGGGTGTTCAAAAGTAACCCATTTTTTCCTCCCACATTTAAAAGAAAACGAAGAGAAATTTTGGGAATGTCATTAGTGGGAGCCGCATACCGACAATTGAGCTTAACAAATAATTTACGACTTTATGTAAGTAACAGTTGAAACAATAATAAAATAACAATTACATTATAACGCCATGAACCGTATTACTCAGGGGTAATATTTATTTTTCAAAATATGAGGGAACAGAGAAAAAATTCCCAGTCATGCAGCATGATAATATGAGCAAATTTTCTTGAATTACCTATCATATTATAATATGTTGAATAGTATTGAAATTTGAGCAATTAGAGTACAAAGAAATCGTCATGAAAAAAACAATTTTATGGCTAAAAAACTCACATTAAATACAATTTGGCAATTCAAAAAGTATTTTCAATTTCTCAATCTCTAGAATTTCTTCATCTTCAATTTTCAATTTCTAGAATTTCTAGACATTTAGAATTTCTGGCAAATATTAATGAAATTCAAGTACGTTTTTCAGCATGGTTTTGTGCAAAAAATTTCAATGTCTAGTTGATCGTTTGTGACTGTTTTGACTAAAATTCTACTAAAATATATACATTTAACAATTTTTCGCGGTTTTTAGGCATTTTTAGTGATTTTTTTAGAAATTTGGCCAGTTTAATGTGCTCAATAACATTAAATGGGTGACCAATTTAATGTGCTCAATAACATTAAATGGGTGACCAATTTAATGTGCTCAATAACATTAAATGGGTGACCAATTTAATGTGCTCAATAACATTAAATGGGTGACCAATTTAATGTGCTCAATAACATTAAATGGGTCAAATTAAAAAAAAAAAAAAATAAATAAATAAAAAAATTAAAAAAAATCACTAAATGGATGAAAACTGCTAAAAATTGTTAAATTTATATTTTTATCAGAATATTGCTTCAATAAAGCTTATTATTTATGAAATAGACCATTCGAAATTTTATGTACAAAATTATGCCGACAAATCTACTTAAATTTCATTAAAAACTGCTTAAAAAAAAAAAAAAAAAAAAATCCAAAACCTCTTTTTGAATTGCAGATTATAAGTTAGAATAAGTTTTCCATAAAAGTAATATTTTATAATTTCCTTGCACTCAAAAAACTTAAATTTCAAAACAATTAACATTATATAATGCGATCATCTAAGAAAATTCGCTCATATGATGATGCTGCATGACTGGAACTTTTTTTTCTTGGTCGATTACAAATATTTATTATTGAAAACAATAAACCAAAATATCGACAAAACTTTATCCCAAGCCCAGATATACTTTAGTCAATAAAAAAAAAAAACACATACAATACACTATAATACTAGGTAATATCTTTAGCACTCAGTGATTGATTAGTTAGGGAGAGATACAAGTAAATAAAAAATAGATGAAGTAATGAACAACACAGCATCGACCTACAAATAATTGCGAGATTGAGGAAAAGATTATGGTCTTGAGCGAATTGACCATTTATAGTTGGCACAGGTCTGACCATGATCCTATTTCTAGCTCAGAAATCCGAGTATCCACCAAGTTCGAAAACAGATCGATAATTTCGCGAGTAGATGACTTTTGTTCCCCCAAAGCCAATTTCTGAAATTACATTCAGTCGCTATTTTCGTTCTACAGTCAAGGTCTGATCTCCTTGATATTGTTTCTCCTCGCAGTCAACGCTCATTCTCGTTTCCAATTCTTATGTAGTACAGCGTTGTTCCTATAACTAACTGCTTTTTTGTGGATGCGAGGTTCTTAAGACAATATGAAGTCCAGTAACTGTAAAAGTGAAAAGCCCCGACACATAAATTGTCTATATCAATGTTGAATTTTAATCTCAACATTTACGGTGACGGATCCTTCCGTACAGGTACGTTAACGGATCGCAATCCGGAAAAAACGTAATCGTCTAAAATAACCTCCTTCCATAGACTCAAATAACCTCCTAGGGACAATTTCCTCCTTCCATGGATTCAGCGTTACAACTAGATTCGTTAAGGACTTGACGTGACTTTAAGGTGCGGTAAAGTTTCTCGCTACCGCACGCCGTATTGAGACCGACGGATCTCAAGGAACTCTCTAATAATTCAGTGGGTGACGTGATGCAATCCATTACTTGTACCAAATAGTTGGAATATGATTTTTACTAATAATTCAATGACAATGACAATTTTACACTAAAATTAAACAGAAAATAGAAAAACTTCACTGTTTTCAAACGAGGAAAGAATAATTTATACCCAAACACATCATTATCTGTCTTCTGATTTCATTTCATTGTTCTCGGTGCATCCTCGTTTGAGCTAGGTGTAGAATGATCCACAAAATGACGATGGACAATAGAGAAATGTGAATTGTATAAAATAACCACCACCAATAGAAATTCAGAAACAAGCTAGGAACAGAGCGATCCACTTCAGGAATCAAGTCAGGTGAAGTAGGTGAGGCGTAGATGTCAAAGCTAAGCAATGGAACCTGATATGAGGCTATGCTGACCTACAGCTACCGAATTCTGAAGCAGCACGGGACATTTAATGTGTCTTGCTTGCGTTAAGTTGTACAATAAGTTCGTTCGCACAACCAAAGAAAGCAAATCACTCTCAAGTCTCTTGAGCATTCGCTATGGGCAACTTATAGCATTTCTGTCTGTGTAATATACATGTTAGTCTATTCGTATTGTCTTTCCAACCATTTTTCAGTCACGCAAGCCAGCACAGAATTTACAGATGAAATAAAAGTGATTTGTTGGTTGGTTGGTTGAAAAAGGCACTGGGTGGTAGACAAAAGACGTGTGAGTTCTAAGTGTGTCTTGTAAGCTGCCTGAAAGATCAATGCGAAGGTCCTAATGTCAGTAATTTGAATCAACCATTCTGTTCCCTTAGGTGTTGCTAAGCTCTTCCTGGTCACTGGCAACAAGATGCATCGGTAATACTCACAGAATTGAGGACGCTCGGCACATTAAGGAAGATTAAGTTAGAATTTCATATAACGAACATCAAAATATAGGAGTCGATTCAAATTCCAAAATACTCCGTTGAAAAGAGACAAATCGACTTTTCTCGTGCAGCGAGAGCAAGAAGTAAGAAATGATTACAGCTGAACACGCAAAGCAAAACAAAAAGTTGAAATAACCACAGCGTTAGAGACGACATAACTTTTCGAAGAATCGCTGTAATGAAGGCGAAGCTCGAAAGAAGCCCGAAAAAAAATAAAAATATGGTCGAGAAAAATGGAAAAAATAAAATACGAAAAGGAATATAAAAAAAGGGAGTCTGGTAAAGTCTGGACCGCTAGCTCATTAGATGGAAGGGCGGAGCTGGGGTGCGGGTCCCAGGACCCTAATAAGGCATTTATGGGACCCTCCAGCTACAACATGGGGTCAACTCAACACCAAATCAGCTTTGGGGCTTCGAAAGGATTTCATTATACACAGCTACCTATTTCAATTTAACTGGTTGAACATAATTTCGTCAATAACTCATAACAGATTCATTTATAAGGAGGAATACGGGAAGAAAGTGGAGAGGTTAATATGAGTTGGTAGGTTCAGAGCGTCTTGAGAGTTCCGTGTTGGCAAATGAGTGGATGTTACATATTAACATGTGATATATTAAAGAGTGTTAAATTTCATATGGGAATATCTTGAGTCGAACTCGCGTAATCTTCGAAACCATCTCCAAAATTAGAGGAAAGTTGTGGATCCGGGCTTTAAGAAGGTCAAGTTTCTGTGTGCGAAGTGGCTACTACTGACCTCTTAACTTGAATCTTTAGGCACGTTTTTGGCGTTCAATCCTGAATTTTTCAATAGTAGAAGAAATCGGACCATTCGATTGTCAGATATTGTTTTCCAAGGAAAACAATTATTATTGTTTATTGCGCTGGTATAATAATGTTGGGAAAGACTTAAGTTTTTCAAAAAGTCATTATAAATAAATATATACGAGTGCGTCAGTTCATGGCATTTACTCAAAGGGGTACTGACATCTGGAGGCACCAATGCACAGCTGATGCCGTTTTTGGAAGTTGGCCGCCAATCCTTCCAGCATCGCTTAGTCCGTTGCGATGGTTTCCAGGCAAATTGTATCCTTCAAATATTGCAGAGTTAAAAATAGATAGAATTTATTCAATAAAGACACAATGCATACATCATATGTTGATAGTACAAATTCAGAACTTAAGTTACTCGCCTAGGTTGCTTTTCCAACGTTAGGCTTGGCCAGTGTTGTTGGATAAGGTCTAGGCCAGGGGATTCGCCCATAATTTCATGCATAGCACCATACGTTTGACATAACACCGCATATGCGTCTACATAATCAACACACAGCTTAACCTTCCGACGGCCGCAATTAATCTGTGAGATAAAATAACATGTTTTTTGAGCCATTGGTGGTGGATAGAGGCCCCTAGTAGCTCCCCATTCCGCATCACTCATCTCGGTTTCTTCTCCACCAAGTCCCTGTTCACCATCAAGGGCGTGTTACTCCGGCAGATGAATCGCGACCGATCATGCGAGTATTCTTTACTTTAATAAGTTCAAAAGTTTTACGATACCTATTTTCTCTTAATCTGTCATACTAATATAATTCATTCATACTGTATATTAATGTAACTCTCGTTTTCTCTCATATAACATTAAAACACCAGCCCCTAGTTCAATGGTATTGACCCATATCACAGTAAATAATCTGAGTTGGCGTTTGATCGTGTACCTGAACAAATAACCTGCCAGACTTTGACGTAATTTATAATTTGTATTGTTGAAATATACTACGAAAGAGTTATCTAAAACCACAAATACATACACACACCTGTAAAAAGTTGGATTTCATGCATTTTTCAATATACTAAAACAAAAATTACAATATTATTCTGTCAGATGAATTTCGCCTGATCATGCTAGGATTTGTACTACGCCTTCCAAAAGGGTAAATAATATAACGATATTGGCTCAAATGGCTTATCTTATTAAAAGAGCTACGCATGTTCATATACAATATCGAATATTCAAGTTCGAGGCTTATGCTCGTAAACACGCGCTTCGGGAGTCATCACAAGAAACAATCACATTTCGACTGATCGTGGCCACCGAATGTCCCCAAGCCGGGAAATCACGCAACCTGGGAAATGACGACAAATAAGAGCATTGATGCATTCACTATGTGGGCCGTTGCCCCGTCGACCATATGCACGTCGGATTGTGATTTCTCTTCGCCGTCCCTGTAATTAAGCAAGATCAACAACGGCCCACATTGTGAACGCATTAGTGCTTGTTATTCTTCATTTCGGTTAGGGGACATTCGGTGGCTACCATGACACCCCCCCCCCCCCCCCCCCACCACGACTTGTCGAAATGTGATTATTTCAAGTGGCGACACCTGAAGTCGGATTAAAGTACGGGATTAAGCTTCGAAATCCGCTAGATTTGAAGGGAGCTGTATGCGTGGAAACCACCGCAATCGACGGAGTGGTGCTGGAGAGAGAAGCGACAAACTTCCTAGAACTGATTCAGCGGTGCATTTTATGACGATTTCAAAATTAGTTTCATAGCTGCATACTAATCATACTGGATCATCCCAGAAAATTTCTTGAATATCGGATGAGATGTGTGTGATTGTTAGGGATAATCAAGTTATCCTGCCTGTCAGACAAGGAAACTAAATTTGACAAAAGAATGTCAAAAGGTTAATCTTCACGATCCCAGATAATTTCATTAATACCGAGCTGTAATTAAGAACCGTTTTACCATTTACAAAACGTCTGCCAAGTTGAGTGTGCACATTGCCTCCTCGTTTACCTATAATCTTCGAACTCGAAGGACTAGACAGTGAAAAGATTTAACATGATTGAATTTACGTTTGCGCATGCGTAGAATGATGTATTGATTTGGCAACAATGAAACTGATAGGGGACCGTATACACCCTAGCCCGTACATTTCCTAAAATTTCAGATGAAAACTGTGGAAAATAAGGTTGTTACCAGGATTTACGAACACACGACAAACATACAAGATACACAGACAGACACGGAACCAAAGTTGTTCAGAATGGTCTAAAACGTAAAATGCGAGTAGAAAATTTGATTTTGGCGACCAAAATTTTTTTTCTCTCGAAAGTGAAAACAATGCTTCCGCTACCTTTAGGTAGACTCGGAAGCAAAAATTGATGACATATAGACGAAACGAAAATTGCTCAGAAAGCTGTGAAACGCAAAATTTCGGAGCAAAAATTTTGGTGTATTTCTCGACTTCCTGCACGAACTCAATACTTGTCAACCTTCGGTAGCGGAGAAGCAATCAAGTGTTCATAGTTTTCAATTCAAGTACCCAAGAGTTAGTTAAATGTCATGGGCATCTCAAGATTCGTATTTCATTAGCAAACTAATAAGAAGGAAATCTGAATAGATGGTAAGAGGCTATTTTAGCACAAACAGATAATCCCGGTCGTTTCTAAAAGATGATGATGTTGGTCCAGTTGATATCCCCAAGTTTGTCACCCGTCGTATTGCCACACGGCAATAGTATATAATACTAATGGAAATGTAGTGTATGAATGTGCGGGGCATCGCCAACCATTGGTTTATTCTGAGGTTTTCCGACCGCTTGGCGTTTCAGATCACGTAGACTGTTAAATCCCCGGGGGAGAAATCCGGTTGCCCCCTCCAACCCCAAGTTGATTTACTGAATGTATTCCAAGAGTATTACAGTGAACAAGGCTTTTCATTTGGGAACGGTTATAAGCAATAAGGCAGAATCGTATTATACGTTTTGTAATGCATACATTTATGTCATCGGAACGGAAGCTTCTTAATATCAGGATGCAAGTATATATGTACATGCACGGAGCAAGGAAACAGTGGAGAATTTCTAACGAGCTTCCAAGTAGGTATAAGGGATGGTGCATCCCTAAATTTCTGATTGAAAGGACGGATAGAAAATGTTACAAAAGTCACATGTTACAAAATAGCAAATTGTTGAAACCCATCTCCCACACTCATTTATAGCTCTATGAATAAATGTTGCCAAGTATTTGCTTTCTAAATCCTTATTAGGAATGTGATAATAATAATTGATCACAAATTAAATCAACACATTAAAGTTATCTCACGAGTAGGTGATTTTTGGACAAATCAAAAATTACATAAAATACAAGATATAATACTGAATGTAGTATTACACTTAATAATATAATGAAAATCAGTTTTCAATTTAAGAACTGACACAAAACTGTTTCTGCATGTAAAAAATGTAGTGCTATGCTTTAGAAGTCGGCGAATCGCCAAGACCTCCCAACACGAGCCAATCCTTAAAGTTTTAAATTTGTATCAACTATTTTATATGCACTTGAATATTTATTCATGGAATAATGTAATGATATACATGATATTTTTTTATTTGAGAGGAATTGCTTCTGGATAGTAGGATTATATATACCAAATTATATTTACTGTTTATTATAAGAACAAATGCCTTTTAGAGTACCTAGTAATTCCACAATCTCTAGGGTGTTTAATTCAAGGATTTATGGTACATCCACTCAACTGAAAAATTCTGGAAATGAAGAATTGTCAAAAGTCAATAAATCCAATTATTTGGTCAAAAGTAACGCATTTTAATATAAATGCGAGTGCAATCCATATTTTCTAGATGATAACAAATAGTTGCAGTAAGTAAATAAGGAGGTACCTACTTTATCGGTCGTAAACCTTATGCAACAACAGTCTTGCACTATAATATAGGCTAATTCCAACCAGCACTTCCAATTTATACTGAATTTGTCCCAAACTGGACTATTCCAAACCGAATAAACATACATTTACATACAAAACTAGCACACAACTAGCACACTTCCACACACCTCACACACAACATACACAACACTAAATCAAACACCAACACACATTTCATACACACAACTATTTTCCAAACATTTTTAACTTTTTTCAAACCAAATTCGACATTTTCCAGACCGATTTGTACATTTTTTCAAGCCAAAATCAACATTTTCCAAGACAAAATGAACATTATACTTACTTGGTGTGCCTAGCTTTGAAAATCTCATAGGTATATATTGATTATGGGTAAGGTGTGTATGGTTGAACTTAATTTTAGTGTCCGATTTGGTTAAGAAAATCCTCGCATTGGTTTGGGAAATTCTATAAATATTTGTAATTCAAGAGAATGTAGTATATTCAAGAGTGTACACATACAGGAACATAATAAGAAAATACTTATTTGAATATTTTAGATTGTTGATAGGCAGAGCCTGAATACGGTGTATATGAAATATATTAGGAAAGTGTTGCCTTGAAATTGAGAGAGACAGAATTATGAGAGGATGTGTATATGTCTGATATTAATTCATTTAAACGATTGGCCATCCAATCACGATAAATTCAGTGCGGGGGGTGAGGGGTGGTTAGCAACAGAGGTTTGCACGCAGGCGGTCGATACCCGTATTGCAAACGGCCAATCGCGCCCGATGTCAACGCCCGATTTCCCGGCGATATCTAAACGCGATCCCACCCAATACACGAGACCCGAGGGAGAGGGTCGAAGGGCGTGTTGATCAGAAATGGTCGAGTGCGGCAGAAGGAAATTGCTTTAAAACAAGGGTTACAATAAGGAAACTCACCCTTTATTATACTCTGTCCAAGCACGGAGCGGCTCTGAGTTGAAGGAAAAAATTCCAGTCATGCAGCATGACCCCATGAGCGAATTTTTGAAGAAATCTTCGACATTTCAGTCGCCATTGATCGTGTTGAGAAATTTTAGTTTATGATTTTGATAGACAAACATGGAATCAAATTATTAACACATGCACAGAGTAAACTCATCAGTTGTGATTACTTTTTTTTTTTTTTTTTTTTTTTTTTTAAGCACCAAATACCTACGTTTTAAACAGCATGGTTCTAGGATTGGTTATACAGGGATATTTCCACGAGTAGTTCAATATGAATTTGGACAATGTTTCATGCAAATATTACCGATTTTTACAACTAGCGAACGGCAATATTTCAATTTTTGACTGATTTGTCAACTTTGAAATTTTTGAAAACTTGATACATGTTCTTATAGGAGATTTTACGCTGATTCCGAATATACCACATGTTAGTATGCTGAAAAAATTATTTCGTACAACAAATCGCAATAAACAGGCTATTTTGAAATTTTTGACTACATTTTTGAAAATTTCAACCCGAAGATGTAATCCGATCATGCTGGCCAACGAACTTGAACTTTCGTTTTGTGTTCTTAACATTTTAAAATTTGTTTGAAGTTTCTAGCACAATTCTACGGACAGTTATGAAACTCCGTCTGTCGCTCTGTCGTGTCTATGCACGGCCAAACGGCTGAGTGGGCCGGATCTACGAGTGGGGGGATCTTTTTGGGATTTTCCGATAGGGTGTATAAGCGAATTTAAAATTTTCTAATCCCACCCGAACCATGGGCCGTAGGGCGGGAGGGGGGTCGAAGTAAGAATTAATGTGCGCTTTTTCCACTTCCCCGCTTCCCCTACCCCTCTAAACGGCCGTTGACAATTCCGGAAAAATACGGGTTTCGTAGGTTTTCCTACGAGGAAGACGACGGCGCGATCGGATCGCGAAAAAAGTATCGGGAAATGCGTTAAAAAAATGCGAGAGTACGGACCCGTTTTCTCGAAAAGTCCGCCGAAAAACTTGGTTTTTTCCGATTAAAATATACCCCATAAAGGTACGTTTTTCGGAACGGTTTTCGTTGGCGAAATACAGCTTTGGGTCCGCCGAATCTGAATCCGAAATCGGATATCGAAAAAAGTGACGTTAAGTTGGTCAAATCGCGAGTTTTTAATCGACCCCGCCGCCCATTTCACAACGGAAGGGACTCGACTTCTACGCAATACCTTGCGAGCAGGCCAACGCACGCGCGCGTATAAGGATGGAACTTTCCCTTTCGAGCACCATTTCAACAGAATAAATAGGTACGGGTTTGTCCTACACATATACAGCAATGCCTTGCGAGCGAAGCGAGCAACATCCCCAAATAAACTTTTTTGTGGTTCCACGTAGTTTTATAAGATTTAATTTGTTTGTAAGAATTTCCAACAGAAAAAAACGTCTGCCAAGTTGGGTGGGCAGTATAACTTCCTCCAATATAACTTCCTCCTACGAATCGAGACCGCCGCCGTTTCACAATGTTGCTAACCAGAAGGGACTCGATGACTCACTTCAACAGAATAAATACGGGTTTTTTCCTACACATCACACACAGCAATACCTTGCGAGCGAAGCGAGCAACATTCTCTAATAAACCTTTCGTGGTTCCATGTAGTTTTATAACATTTAATTTGTTTGTAAGAATTTCCAACAGAAAAAAAACGTTTGCCAAGTTGGGTGGGCAGTATAACTTCCTCAAGCGAGCGAAGCGAGCAGCATACCCTACAGAAGTTAAACCTACCCTTAGAGATCTACCGTTTGCAAGCGAAGCGAGCAACATCCCCTACATGCCATACTTTGCGAGCGAAGCGAGCAACATTTTCTACATGCCAGACTTTGCGAGCGAAGCGAGCAACATTCCCTACATGCCAGACTTTGCGAGCGAAGCGAGCAATATTCCCTACATGCCACACTTTGCGAGCGAAGCGAGCAACTTAATGGGGGGTCCGGGGGGCTTGCCCCCCGGCTGGACGTGGAGGCGAGCGTAGCGAGCCGGAGCGGCTAGTATATACATATATACATACATACATAAAAAAATGCGTTAAACTTCAGAATCTATGCGTAATTCAGAATAGCCTGAAACGGATTTTTGCATAAAATTTTTTCAAAACTTCACATTCTACAAATTTTGAGGCGAGAGCAATAGCTTAATTTTCTTCAAAAATTCGCTAAAAACAGTTAAAAGTGCCAGTATGTAGCAACAGCGGGTAGATAGGTCATTACTCTAATCTCAAATCCCTACCCTACCCTCGATTAGTTAGCTCAGTTAGTTCTGTACAGTAAATTAGTGAAGTAATGCAGTAACTGGAGTTAATTTTTTTTCAAATCTTTCTGAGGAATTCGAATTTGTCGAAGGAAAAACTGTAAATTTAGAAATTGAAAAGTTTTACATTCCAAATTGCGATATAAGCCATGAATCATCCCCATTGAAAGTGACAAAATAGGTTCAGCGTTGCGAGCAGGGTCCCCAAGGTAGTCCAGAGCCGCTCAGAGATTGGACAGACTATAGGGACTGCATTTGGATGAAATTGAGGCTAATCAAGACATCGGGAAGGTAACTCCAGGAAGGGTTCGTGGAGTACATCGATTATGACCATCTGTCTACATCGTAAGATAGTCCATATTTTTAATTTTCAAACCGAAATAGTTTCTTCAAGTCGTCCGGCCTAATTTCCTTTCGTTCACGGTAGTTTTACTGAACACTTACTGAATTTTACGCCTGTAAAACAAGGCACACAATACTAATGGCTTTAGATTTTGGTTATTTTCGTTCTCCGGGAGAAAGCAGAAAGTTTTTTCACAACGAGGCTCATTCAACCTATGATTCGACGATTTGTAAATATACCGAAACGCATATCAGTACGCCATTTCGTTTTCATGGAGCACAAGGAAAACATCTATTTTTTCTAAACTAATCTTTATTTTACTAAAAGTATTGATCTAGGATACTTTATTTTTGAGATGCAAGCTTACGAGATGCTCCTCGAGAAAGGGGACGATAGTTTACGAAGGATAACTGAGGGATGCTGATAACCAACACTTGAGAATAATGTTATTCAGAAGTGCATTGTAACTCCAATAATATGTTCCACAGTCCGAACTCAATGTTTCGGTGTAAGCACACTGGACTGGTGGACATCTGAACATGTAAATTATCCAGTATACCTCTTAGCACAGAGTATGGACATCGCTACACAAGAGTAAATGAGTGATAGCTAAGGGATGTGATAATTTGATATTTATGTTATGCATTAAATTCATTGTTACAACAGTAATGTGTTCCATAATTTTCTGAATCCGGTGTCACAATGTACGCACACTGGAATGGTAGACATCTGTACACATAAATCATCTAGTCTACCTCTTATCACAGAGGCTAGTCACCGTTACTCAAGAGAGAGGGCGCGTTTGTTAACATTTAGAGCGCTTTCACTGGACAATGGACGTTGATAGCCTAACATTTGAGAATAAAGTTATGCTCAAGTGCATTGTTATTCCAGTTACGTGTCCCATAATTTTCTGAATTCTGTGTCACAATGTACGCACACTGGAATGGTGGACATCTGTACACATTAATTATCCAGTCTACCACTCATCACAGAGGCTGGACATCACTGCTCGAGAGTGGCTGAGGGATAGCTCCTGACGGATAGTTGAGGGCTGCTGATTACTCAAGAATCAAGTTATGCACTAAATGCATTGCTGCACCAGTAACGTGTTCCATAGGCTAAATTCTGTGTCACAGTGTGAACACACTGGAATCGTGGACATCTGTACACATAAATTATCCAGTCTACCTCTCATCACAGAAGATGGACATCACTAATCGAGAGTACTGAGGGACAGCTCCTGACGGATAGTTGAGGGATGCTGATAACTTTAGAACCAAGTTATGCACTAAATGCATTGCTACACCAGTAACGTGTTCCAAAGCCTAAATTCTGGACTATTGATACACATAAATTATCCAGTCTACCTCTTATCACAGAGGAGTCACCGCTACTCAAGAGAGGGGGCGTTTGTTTACATTTTGAGCGCTTTCACTGGCCGCGACGGGCGCGGACCGTGGCAGAGACAGCTTTCAGCCTCAGGTCTTCCGTTCGAAGGTAGTTCGATAGGAGCAAAACAAAAAACTCAACGACCCAAACCAGTTTCCGAGATTTCCAGACCCCTTTCGAAGCAGCCGGGTGCGAGGGGGCGTGCGTGCGTTCGTGCGCCCTGCCGGCATCCCAAGGACGCCTTCCAAGGCCTTCGGGACTGTAAAGCCCAAGTAGTAACCCTTGCAATTGAAGAGAGCAATACAAAATCTAAATAAAGGGAACCTAAAATTTAAGACATTTATCCTCAAGTTTCTTCCTCATATGGTTTCTGTTTCTTCATCGAAATAACTTCTTTCCGAGAGGAGCGGGACAATCTATGGTAGGAACAGTCCAGATTGCTACTTTCCCAATACCCCAAGGAGAGCTATGAAATGGGATTGAAAATTGTCTACAGGAACTCTCTTGATATATGGGCCTGGAAGCAACATGAATCAGATACATATACATGTACCAATAAATGCTGTATGTCTGTAACGTAGGAGTATGTAAAGATAAGGAAGAAATAAATACAGAAAATGACTATTTCGAGGTTAGGTTTCATCAACCAAGAGTAAGATGGAAAAGTTTTGAGTGCCGTCAGCAAATTTCCAGGTCAAGACTTCTAATGGCTTGGACATTAAAACCTATAAAAACAAAATTAATTACGCCATGTCTACGGCGCTGAGCCCCCACTCAGCCACCAGGAGGAGGGATGTGGAGGAGGTGAGGACTTTCCCTTATAACCTTATGACATTTAGCTATCGTGGCATGGAGTTTTGGCAAATTCAAATCTACTCGTATCCTTTGTTGCAACTTTTTTTGGATACCAATCGTTGAAAACAAAAATCTTTCAGTAGATTGAATAAAACAAAAATGGGTGAAATTGCCAATTCTGCTACAAGACTGGCTCTCAAGATTCAAACCTGCAGAAAACAGAAAAAGCGTACCTCACGTAAATGCATGCCTCACATCAAAGTCGTATTTTTCGATCATGTTTCTGACCTTTGCAAAGCAGTCAAAAGGGAGCAAATTTCTACGAAATATGCTGCAAAATGGCTATACATAAACGGTAAGAAAATCCTAAAGGCGCGTCTTAAGCAGAATATTCTTGAGAAAACTTTTTTGTCCGCCAAATTATTGATCACACAGTTCAAGTGTACATAAAGTCCACAAAATCTCACAAAACTTTTGCATACCCCGGCGTTGTGTTCTTACTCAATTATTCAGCTGGTTCAGAATTGATGCACTGTCGTTATATCATCTACATCCTAATACTTTTTCACGAGCACTCCGGCCTCATAACTCCGGGGGCTTTGCTACGATGGCTTCCCCTCCGTCTTCCCAATAATCTCCGAACGCGCCGGTTACTTTTCGATCTCGATACATTTTCGAACAGAGAAAACCAGAGCTCTCCACCCCCACACAATTACACACTCGCACGCTCGTCAATTGCCCGATTTCCACCCTTCCCACGATAGTAAGTGAATTGAGAGCGATATAACTCACATTGAAAAAACATTATGTACATAAGTTGTAGATAATACAGTGAATTATAAGTGGATATAGAAATCGGCTGCAGGGAATTCACAAAAGCTTTACAGAGATGCGCATTTATAATATACATCATACATAATTGGGTACACGTATATAGAGCTACTTAAAAGTTGGAATGGGTATTGTGGAATGAGTACTGAGAAACAGATTGCCAACAATAATGGCATTGGTATTTCTGTATTATCGATCGTTTGCATTCAGAGATGGAAACCGAAGAAAAGTACAATCGTCAATAGCTGAACTTAAGTTAAACAAATACATATTAATATAGAAAGAAAGTATATACTCGAATTATTATGTACGTACAAAAATCATTTTTACCAACGATGAAAGGTAGCTAAATAGGTACCCTGATTCCAAACGTTATAACCATAGCATACACAAAATACTTACATGGTACTTCGGTACTTCAAAAATACACAGGTAAGATGGACGATTCCATTATTAATGATGAATTCTAGTACTACTTATCCTATAGAGGCCCATCCCTCATATCGTTTGGAGACCCACGCGAATGCACGCAGACTTTCCTGTTGTTGTGGGCAGAGTCCTCGGTGGTGAGTTATTTATTGAAGTTATCGCAATCTGGTACGCTAAAGTCAGTTTTTGTTCATTTGCCATTCAGACAAGTCATGGATATCTAGAGTTTACCACACTAGGGAAAATAAAGCCGATATCTGTCATTGATTCCCTGTTCCAGGTTCCATGCAATTCCTCCAAACATAGCCTTCTAAATGACCTGGTGGAGCCTTTGATGGTGTTTTCTGTTGGAAGGTTGGCCACATTGTTTTGTTCTCTTCCCTCTTCAAGGGATCTTTTTGTAATGAGAATAATTTCTCTCCTCATTCTCTTCTCAATTATACGACTGACATGGATAGTGTAACAAATCCACTGCCTACATGTCAACTACTACACAGAAAACTGAGTATCTTTCATTGGGGCCAACGCCATTCTGGAACAATTACTTGCTAAACACGACCAGCCTCTCGTGTTAGATTTTGCTCATGCTTGATGAAAGCTTAAAACCATTTGTCTGGTTCATCAGGCACATCGTCTAACTGCTAAACAATCAAACACAGAGTCAAATTGGCTGATTTCTGCTGATGGAATTCCAGCCGACTGTCAGCTTGTGAGAGACGTCTTTCAACTAAGCACATTGAATTTTGGAATGATTTGCAGCGAAACACGACCAATCAAGACTCATGTGAGTCAATTTCATTTCTGAAAGTCAAATTTGGCCTGATGGGATAATTGCCGACTGCCCGGCTCATCAAACGACGTAATGGGGAAGAACAGCGGGGGTTGTAGGGAGAGTGATGTTGAGTTCAGCAGAGTAAACAGAAGTTGATGGATCGGAATCGAGGCTTGAAGGTGTCAGCGTTTTGTTGAGCCGATGGTAAAGTTTACCTTGTCCCGGCCCAGCGATCCCATTCAAATGAGATGGTAATGAGGAGGCGAAAGGGAGAACCCGACGCCCGGTTCACACGGATTTTCTTTACCATCGAGGCCAGTGCATTCGTAGGAAATTCACATCAAAATCGTAAAACGGAGGAAATCATTATAATAATGCATTTTAAGGAAATAAAAACACAGGGCCACCTGACGAGATACAATGCAAGTAGATTACCAATCAACAGCAACAACACCACACTCGTGATTAACGCCAAAATTTGGGACGTTTTGAGACCAAATACCACGCAATTATCCATTATTATGTTATTATTATGATCTTATCTAGTCGTGAAGCATTTCTCGACTTAGGAGTAATGATTATTCCCGCACTGTCAATTTTTGAATGTTTGGTATCTCCAAAGGAACATTGTGGATTACCGCTGTCCATCTCGTTAAACAGCAAAATTCGAGCTCATTGGCACTTCCGTTAGTCCACTTGAACGTCAGCCAAAATTCTGCAAATTGGAGGGGAACGGGAAATTTTCGAGGTTATTTTTTTATTTACTCTTTACAAAGATCTGAGCTTTTCAAAAAGGTGCTATATGATGGGTATCTCAACAATAATACGGCTCTTGAAATTCATTTGCACGATGACTTCACAGCCCCCCCACCACCCCCCCCCCCCACTATGGGGAAACCCTCAGCACACTTGAACAACTACGTCACGCGTGATCTTCCTGCCGGTTTACCTAGTCAAACAAAACGGTCATTTGAGCTGAAAATTTGTACAAGGGGATTTTCAAGTGTGCTGGATCCGAATCTGAAGCTAAAAGTTTGAAATTCTAACACATGAAAGTTTTCCAATAAATTCTTTAACGCTTTGCCGTTGTACGTTCGCCAGTAAAACCATTAAATCCTTTAAAAATATGTAAGATTTATTGCTTCAGAATTTTTCGCAAAGAATCATTTGTGAATATATTGTATATATTTATTGCTTTTGTGCTATATATGTAGCTTTAGCATACATAATAACAATGCAAATCGATCCTGACTTTTAGGATTATTTCAGGAACGAAATTCAACAAAAAATAAAGATGATATCGGATTGTGGGATAACCATCTAGGGACTGTAGTGATATTGTGTATTATATCTACGCACTCTTAATATTTCCAACTTCAGAGATCTTGATTTTTATAAACAGAAAGTGAGGTCCAGCTGGGATTCATAATAGAACCTAAACGCTCTTTGAAATATTAATCTGAAGATCAGAACGAATGAATACCTCTGTAGGGGGGACGGTTCTTCAATTTAATTTATGCATACGAATCCACTTTTTCAGGTACTAACATTACTGATAATGATTTGTGCAAAATTAAAAATACCTGGAATATCGAGATGGTCGAACACTGATACGTTGTGGATCGACCACGAAAAATCTCAGCAAGATAATTGATTGAAATACCAAACAAAAGCCAATCTTTCAGGGCTATTAAAACTCTTGGGGTTTTCACGACGCAGAGATATATTGAGAAACGTATTCGTTTGGCAATCGTAGTGAATTAGTGAGCTCTCCTGACAGCATACCGCTGATTTTTCCCAATTCAATTAGGCCGATAATAAAGTATGAACAAGCACTTACTAAGTCCTCATAAAATGTAAAGTTCAAGACGAATATTATTTCCTATACAATAACTATTTACACTACTTAATAACTGGTGGTATTCTCGGAGTAAGTAACCTTTTAAGTGGAAAATTCCCGCTGTTTCACGAAATAATACGTAACCATTTCATCACGAATGCAGTTTTAAAGTAAGCTGATTCTTTTTCCAAACAGGAAGGAAGTATTTCAGTGAAGCTGAAGCCCACAAGAAACCCTCAAAGTTCCACCCCACAAGATCGTATCTAGTTGCAATGGGTTCCTCCCTCCTTCACGTTTTTATGGTGAACGGATCTGTCCAAACGGGTAAACCGTAATCTTTCCCTTATTTCCTCCTATTGAAAGTGGGAGTAACGTTAACGTCTGTGCGGGATCCCTTCCTGATGGCAAGCGAAACCACTCAGAAGGTTCCCTACCCGATGTTTATTCCGAGCCCTTTCCAACGGAATCTGGGTCACACACGCGCCTTGTTTCTTTTATTTTTCCCCTTTCTTTTTCTCTCAATCTAGTTAATAAACTAAATTGATTGGACGTTTGAATGACTGACCATTCATCAATTTGCGTTGACAAGTTTATCTGATTGATGTTAGTTTAATCGCTCAAAATCTAATATAGACTCTCAAGCTGTGAACTGCAGAGGTTATAACGATTGATTTGTAATAGGGACCTTCTGCTTCTGGATCCTGATTTATTGATGTGTAGAATGAATGGTCCATTGTTTCTAATCAATTTGGCAAATCTGATACCAATATTTTCAAGCTTTCTTCAGAGTATCATATAATCTTGAATGTATAGCTCATGCTTGAATGTTCTTCGTATGCTTATGCTAAGATGTATGAAAAACACATAATTATCGAATGGATTTGTTACAGCGAACTGATAATACGCGTAAATGCAATATGCTGGACACACTCTTCTATTCACTGATGGCTCAAAGACACCTAATGTTGTAGGCCTTGCCCTGTAGAGCCCTAACTTCCAAGTCACTAGATGCCTACCACTAGTTGCATCAGTGTTCACAGCAGAGCTGTGGGCAGTGACGCTGGCTGTTCGACACTGCCAGTTGTTGGGAATTATGTGATTTGTAACGATTCACTAAGTACCATTGAGGCGATTAGGGACACATATTTCGATGATCCCCTAATACAACGCCTATCGTATCGCTACACCAAACCCACAACATTAGCTCAACCATAACTCTTATGTTGGTGGCGAGCCATTGCGGTATTCATGGCAATAAGTGTGCCAATGCCCTAGCGAGGAGAGTCATTGGCAACAACTACATCGTTATGTTGCCTTTATACATGCATGGAGGATCAAATATCCTACATACAACATAAAGCCAATTCCATCTGGCATGAGCAATGGTAGGGTGAGGTCACTGGTCTGCTTGGTGTCCATCAGGACTCATTCCCGGTGGGCCCTTTTGTAACCCAACATCCAAGGAGGGACCGAAAAGTGTTCAACCAGGTTGCTAAAAGCCATACTTGTCTTACTCACAGACTGTCCATCCACCACTTTCTTCAGGACTGCCCAGCTTCTCTTTGCTGATTATATTTGGTAACACGTATTTAATTATAAGCCTTAGTTGCATTATTTTATTTTGGGGATTTTTTTAATCAGCTTTAGGGGCTAAACAGCGGTCATCACTGTACCCCTCGTTTTTTCCCCTCTGATTTGCCAGTGGAGTCCATGATGGCAATCCGTTTAGTGACGGAAGACACATGGCTCCCCTTAGAATCGTGCCACTTCCAGTGACCTTATAGACACCTCGTTCAATACCGCTAATGTTCCCAATAGACGGCTAAACGGCTGGACCGATTATGACGGGAGCGGTCGTAAAATGATCAGCGAGTTCCGGCGCACAACTTGGCTAGATCTGAACCTCCAAAACTACCTTCTGCTTCATAAACGGCGCTAACCTTCACAACTGATTTGTTTGGTTACCGAACTTTTGTTATTATGGTTGCTAACAGGCAGTTTGTTATCGGCGGAAAATGGTGACAAGTGGAGAAGCCTTGACGGGTTGCTACGGATGTTCCGAGTGAAGCATGGGTTGCATTATTGATAGGTGATGGACGGAAATATGATATTTCGTGCGTAGCACGGGACGGAAATCCGAATTGTTTGGTTCCCGAAATTTTATAATGGTTGCCAATACGCAGTTCGGGGCCTTTCTTGGCGCGTGTTTGGTTTTGACGATTTCGATCAGCTGAGTGAGCTAAATTCTCTCCTGTTCACCTTAGGAAGGTAAAATTTGATAGGGATACTCTTTGGGACATTAAGATGAGTGTCACGAGACCGAATTTCCCCATAAAGTTCCACAATCTGAATGACTTTTTGCTTCAGTTTTGAAATAAAATGTTCGTAAAAATATTATTGTCACGAAATTACTTAGTAGCCCATTACTTTTTCGGTTTTCCGTTGCTTTGTCCTCAAATTATTATTTTCGATCCGCATGAACCCTATTTAGCAAAACCCTAAGGGATCAGTATCAATTTCAAGTTTCGGATATGAATTATGCATCATTTGGCACTCCTCGTCTCACCGACTTTTCCCTATTGGCCTTGTGAGAAACTTTGAAGACACCCCAGAGTGATTAAGTTTTCTAATATATGAGGTAGCGGAAGGCCGTCATTCAGTCTTAATCACGAACTTGGGAATGGGTAGTTTGAGGTCAAAGTTTAACACAGGAAGAGAGTGATTATGAACATTAAGTTCTGGCGAGACAATGACGCTTTGAAAGACTAAATTTATCGTATATATTCTGGAAACCCAATTTTCGCTAGAATCCTGAAGCTATTCGTTGATTTAGTAATAGCTTGGTGAAACAATTTCTGCATTATTTCTGCAACATGAATATACTTGAAATTTCTCCAACGCTGGGATGTTTCTAATTTGCTTGGTTATTGATTAATAAAATAAAAGGACAAGGTGCATACTACAAGTCAAGGATAGACTAGATAGGACTCTAGATAGGACTAGAGAAATATCAAACCGAAAGGGAAAAGATAGGAACAATAAGATGAGATGGAATGCCGAATGTTTATGTTGGCAGGTCCAACTAAATTTAGAAGCTATTCGTGGAGGCCTTCGGGATGAGAAAGCTTGACCGAAGAATAAAAATTACCTTCTAAGAATGCTTCTAGAGGGAATCGTTGGTCAGGAAGTATCAAAAAGATTCCCGATTTGTACTCAAATAAGAGTAGAAAATTATGTTGAAAAATGTACTTAAAATTCATTAAAATTTGCTAAAAATCGATAAAAACTACAAAAAAGAAAAATCCAAAACCTCTATTTCAATAGGAGATTATTATTTAGAATGAGTTTGCTACCATAAAATAGTCCTTGCACTCAAAAAGCTCAAATTTCAAAACAATAACATTATACAATACGATAATTTACAAAAATTCGCTCATACGATCATGCTGCATGACAGGAACTTTTTAAATTGCGCTTACACGAAATTCCCAAATTTCAAATCTATGATAAACAAAATATCCAATCAATATTCTAGACTAGTAATTAATTTTGAAAAGCTTTCAGTTGGGTTGATAACGTCTAAAATAAAACCACTTTTCTGTCCTAGCTTGGGCTTACATGTTTATATGTCAGATTGTCAACGTGTAATACTCAACTATTTAAACGCAATTCTTACAATAGTGCTGCTTTATCCTTCTTATATGAGAATAATATCAATATAGATTACTTTCAAAACTTGAAGGCTTTTAAACAGAAAGTAATAAGTTGTCTTTCTACATCATAAAAAATGCAGTTTAATGCACCCAATTAATTTGTCTTCACGTAGTGTCATACTTTCATTTGTGTTTATACTTACAGCTTTTATACTACAGCTATACTGTAAGGGAATTCAAGAGGTCGCGATGAACTCCACCGGGGAGCACATATTTTGACGAATTTATTCTCTGGTGGGCATGACAGATAATCTATCCCTACCAATTTATTTAGACATTATCAATTTCATTTTCTAACTTAAATTTAACTATGTATTTTAACTATGCATGGGTGTCATTTTTTCCATTATTACCTAAATTAATTTTCGATCTTTCTCACATCTATTTTTTACTCTAGATAAGAAATTTTTTGATAATTTTCTGTTCTCTGTCAATTGCTGAGTAAAATAAATAAATAAATAAAAAATAAAATAAATGTTATATGAATGTAATAAATGTCCTGTTGCCAGTCTGAAACCCATTAAGGTATTTATATTAATCAATTCCTGTTACTGGTCATATCATCGTCTAAATGCTATTGATAAGCTGCATAGCGTGATGTCGTAAAAGGTCATTTCCTCCAGTTTGGTTTTTAACGAGCGGCCTTCGTCGGTTATTCGCTTTTCTTGGAACGGTGAATCGTCAAAAAGTTATTCATTAACAACCCAAGTTTCTTTTGTAAAATTAACGTGTACATTGTGGGGAAATCGAGAATATTATCAACACATTCTGTAATGAGATAGTTACGAGGAAATGAAAATGTAAGAACTACCTGCTATTTTATCTTTCTCGATGAACAAAATGTGCGTTTTAATAGCTAGTTCATTCCCGTTTAATGAAGGTTCGTTAGTGGCTTAACCCCAAGCGAAGATATTACATATGCACTTGCTACTGTAGATATAGGTTTTCTGCAAAACACTGACAGTATAGCCACGATATAACACACATATTATTTGGATCAGATACACGCTGGTACAGAGTTTTACACTTTGACTCACTAATTTTTAGTCTGTCATTCGACCAAAATCACCTTATTATTATTTTTGACTAACTTCATCAATGAAACGATTAGGCCTCAAAATGATTTTTTCTTCTCTATTTATCTTATTTCAATTAGTTTCTGCTATTATACAGGGTAATAGAACCGCAATATTCATTACTATCACTTTTCGTGGTTTCGAAATTTTTTCCACCAAATTGTACGAATTTCTACGATGCAATTCTGTACGACAGCGGGGTAAGGAAATGTTGGATTTTGAGCAGTTCTACTGAAGGAAACACTACATAGGTGCTCGAGCCTAATGTTCGATTTAAAAACAAGAGTACAAGGCTATAGAAAAATGGTCTTTATGTTGTGTACATTAAATTCTGAATATAATCTAGCAGTAGGATACATACATAACGTTTATTGAAAAGTATTTCAATCAATGCATTCTGAACTGTCTGCAAAGCAATAAGTGCGATTTATTGGTTCCCCCCCATACGGTAAACCGTACTCAAGTAATGAGAAAGCAGGACCAAAATAAACCATCCGTAACTGGTTTTTAGGTAAAAAGCATCTCACAGTCTTGAACACAACAAATAGTTATATGTTAGTATTAAGTGCGGACACCCTGTAAACAGCATTTGAATGATAATATAAACGCAATAGGCTATGCATAAACTTCAGATCGTCGTAGGATTCCCAGTTGCAAGACTTTCCAGTTAACCGAAGGCCTTTTTGATTGTACAAGTTGGACTGTCTGAGCCTTCGATATCAAGAGGGGAAACATAATTTTGTGTTCGTGATGCACCACGAAGGCCTTCGGGCCGGTCTGCAGCTGGTCCCCCTAATAATCATCTCTAATAATTTTAATTAGTTTTAATGGAACTCCCCCTCTCGCCACTAACTTTTCGAGGCGAGGAGCAGATGTTTCTCACAAGGAAACAGAAGGCACCACTCTAGACCCATTCATGAAAACATATCCGTGAATGAACTTTATATTAGGGTTTAAAAAATGAAATCTAAAGTGCAGAGTAATAATTTGTAGAAATCTGGTTGTAAACCGTTACTTTTCTAATCCTGTCAAAAGAATGAGGGGAAGAAAGCGAACTTGCGAAGTAATCTAACGAACAACAAACATCAAAAGATGATAATTCTTCCATTTGCCAACCATGATAATTTTAGCACCTGAATGACCACGAATTGGATGGTTATTAATTTATTCTACGTATGTTCATAGACAGCAATCGCTATAAACTACATAGTTTGCATTTTCAGACTTTCAAACATGGAGCCTTTTTTTTATAATCTCAATTAAAACTCATTATGACTTTATGGGGGTCAATTTTAATTAAACTCTTAGTGGAAACAGAGTACGGAGAAAGTAATTAGATTTGAACGGAGAAAATCCTTTCTTTTCTTCCATCTAGAGAGAAAGGTGAACCTTGTAATATCATTGTACCGTCAGTCAATAAGAAAGGTAATTAGCACTGAATAATATTGCGCATAGTTTCAAACCACAAGTGGAAACAACAGTAAAATATTGAATGAATAAAAAAGAACTGTTTGTACTACCGTTGTCTAAAATTTTAATAAGTAGAGAGAATTTGTCGAATTGTTACATATTGACAAAACATTTTGTAACAATAGAGTATAAAACGATAATTCGAACAATATCAAGCGCCACGGGACTGTGTTTGTATGTATTATATATAGTCATAAAATTTGGATAAACTTTCAAATGGAAAAAGGATTACCTACTTTGAATACATTTGAGAGTTTATTAAAGTTTACTTGAGGTCAAGCGTTTTCGTTTCTTGACGCTTTTTGGAGTAACGTATGTTGAATTTCGACATAGGGATATATCGAAGTTTTGTTCAGTGTAGAAAACTTTATAATCTTCTTTTTGTTTATAACAGCCGATACATGAATATAAGTACATGTTCAACTCTTACTGCGGATACACCAACATTCTGAATTTTAGGATGACTTCCTACTGTTCAGTACATGGGATTCAGTCTACAGTTAACTGTCCCAATGATTTCAATTTTAGAATAGTTATGTTCTGAAGTAGGTTTCCCCTCCAAAATGTGTTCAAACTATTTTCACATCGGGGCAGTGAATGAGCGAGTTTAAGCCTATTAAAGCTGGAATGCGCTAATGGGCTTCAGAGCTCAACGCATTGGTTATCGATAAGGGCAATTACGTCGAAAGTTAGCCCTTCTAATACCGCCACTTAAACGGGGTCTATGTACGACGACCAATAAGCTCTATCTAATCTGTCTTGAAACGTTAATAGTTCTCAATAGTGATTCATTGGTTCGAGCACCCTTCAGTTTGTAGGACGGATACCCATATGGAATTTCCGACCATTACCTACCCACCAGGATTGTGTACGACTTTTCCCATTGAGGTCGTACGAGATAAACCAAGAACAAGAATGGGAAGTGGCTGGGGCACAAACCTATTCCTACATAATGGTAATACACCTAGGTCTCTTACATTTGGAGCGAGGCCTCCTCGCAATATTCGTGTATGTTTTGTTTCCTGTAAAAATACATGAAAAATAACAACATGGATTATTGATTTTTTTATTTCATTTTTCCATAGGTGAAAACATCCAAGAAATCACTGAATGCGACCCTTTCACTTATTTACTTCACTTTTCACCAATTCGGATGGTATTAAGGGTTTTATTCTCTTCGTAGTACTCTGTTCTGTACTTCAAGTACCACTAACTCCGTACGTCACACCTGTTGTTCTATAACAACATGTTGTTCTCAACACAACATGTATACCATTAATTTCTCCGATATGTATAAATAATGCGATCATCAAATTCTCGTATATAGAGGAGTTCCATATACATCCCCTTCCCTCCTACATCACACTTGAATACATTTTCTTTGACACTACGTGTGTTGAGAAAGTCATAATCTTCGCTCCAACATCATCTGAGTTCCAGCGCTTTCAGGAAGATGGATAACGTCCGCTGCATATATGAGCGACTAGAACACCGTGAAGATAAAAGATGCATTTCTCTTAATACATAAGAGCAGTAATGCAGGAATGCAGGATGGGAGATTATGAAATTGCAATATCAACATTCGTCGCTGGAATTACGCGTGGATCCGCTGGCAATTCCAGAAATCCAGGGGAAAGTTCGATAATTCCGATTGGATAAACTATGCGGGAAAGTCTAGGACAATACGATTTGTAAATACCTACAGGTGGGCGGGGGATAAATAAAATAAATAAATCTAGCTATAGTTTTATTTCACTTTGGCGATTATATATAGTAACATATATTTAGTTATTAGCCTATTCTAAATCTAGTCTTAGTTGTATTATTTTATTTTTGAGGTTCTTTTTATCCGCTCTAGGGGCCAAACAGTGGTCATCGCTGTACCCATCATTTTGCTATCCACCGATTTGCCAGTGGAGTCCATGATGGCACTCCGTTCATTGACGGAAGACAACATGCCTCCCCTTGGAATCGTGCCACTTGCAGTGTCCCTTTGGACACCTCGTTCAATACCACTAATGACCCCTATGGTTGAGGTGCGGCTTAAACCACTAAATAAAAATAAATAAAAAACGACGACGAGTATCGCATATATCTTAAATGCTTCCCTGGCTGAGTACGATAATCGAGCACTCATCTCCCAACACTAATTTAAAAGTTTCAAGGGCGGTGTTTCGCTCACTTTCGGGCATCAGATACTCATTTTATGGAAAGCCCTCCAATTTCTTTTGTTAAATATATGAAAATAATATCAAGGAATATCCCCTTTCTCCTTGCTAGCGATCGAATGGGGCGTTATACAGGTTATTATTAGCAATACTGTACGTGATCGTAAAGTTGGGATGTCCCAGGTGATGTAGCGATTGAGTGATTTAGTACCAAGAGCAACTCGAAACCATCCACCAACACGTACCAACTACGTTTTGGCAAATAGGTAAGTACTGGATATACTTATCTATTGAACGGAATACATACTTTCAATTTATGGGAATGCAACACTACCATACACTGAGGATGCAGAATCTCTTTAAAATCCATCAGTGCAACTAAGGATCTAAAAGTATTAACAATTGTACCAATCTATCAAAATATGTGAGTATCCACCAAATTACAAAACAAGTAGATTTTTGCTAATATGTAGTGGATATATTCAGCGAACAAAATAGGAACCCTTTTCAAACTTCGGGGCGTGCAACACCAAAATAATAATAAAATAAGGAGGCAACGTCGGCAGCAATGGATTGCGCTGGGCTCAGAGTGTAGCTGACGTTTCAGCAGAGAGAGTTTCTAGTTTCCAGTAGATCGAGACCCTGGTCAATCATCAGTTGGCTGTAATAAAAGGCTCGAGGTATATATGCATTTTGAATGCCATCAGAAAGCGAAGAAATCGGCGCTGGATTCATTCCAAACGATCGCTGCGCTTGGCGTAGTGGTGACCACACAATGCTGTAGTAGTAGAGAACCGACAACATGAGTGACTTGTACAGCAGACTTATAACCGTATCATCACTGTACCACGTTGTCCACGTGCAAACAGGTATTCGCTTTTGTTAAGTCCTTGACTGTGGGCGTATCCCACACCAGGGATTTTCCTTCTTGCTTGCAAGGGGGGGAGGACGTAAGCACAGTGTGCAGGGACACTCCCTTATAAATCAACCTTGGGATTTACGAATCCCAATCGGGAACAATTAGTCATTGTACCATGTTGGCAATATTTCATTTTCCACTGCAAACCAACCCTTTAGATGTACCAAACCAACCACTTTGCACAATTCTTGGGATGCAAAGTCTCTCTCATGCGCATCAAGAGTAACACTTGCTACATTGTCCAAGTACAAAACGTTCTTCTTTTTTGGGGAGGCGGCACTTTCTCGTTACGTGCCGGCAGTATCTGGTGCGGAAACCTGCGGAGGATTTCAACCGGATTAGCTCTTTCGCGGCGTGCGCCGCCCTCCCGCGCTCTCAACAAGGGAAATCCGGGCCATCCCGCGGGTTCTCACTCTCCCTTCTTTTTCATTAACAATTGATTTGATTCGGATGAATCCGAGCTACTGCTGAAAGGAAAATTTGCACCCCAAGCAAAAAACAGAGGAAACTGAGTATATGAAACTATGCAAACATAGTAGAGTATCAACGTTACACGCTGATACATTAGAGAGTTTTTGGTGACCACTGATATACCCTTAACGTCACCCTTACGTACGTGACCTTGAGGGGACGTTAGCAACGTCCTACGTTAGAATGGCTCATTTAACGTCACCCGTTTGGGGACCTAAAGGCACACGACACCAGCCTAACCTTCCTGTAAATGTAACACTACTGGACACCTCAGAATTACTCGAATACGGGTGAAGTAAATAATAATAGTTTTTCTTTTCAAATGCCTCATTACCAACTAATTATATTGATGTAGCGGGTAGATTTTTTGAACACCCCTCAAACGTGGTTATTTTACGTTTCAAGTCGCGTAGAAACCGAATGTGCCATCTGAAGTCCGCCTCCCCTGTCTAGATTTACTAGCCTTCAACTCGATCGAAAAAATCCGTTCTTTTGCGCACAGGCTCTATTTGGTCGATTAGAGCCTTGTTTCTATTATTATTTCAAATATTTTAAATGAGAAAACTGAGTTCTAAGACACTACTTCTTCGCAGTATTGTTTCTAGTTTGCCTGATCTTTCAGCTACTTTCTCGTGAACATTGCGTGAAGTGCTTCCACTAATGTTTGTGGATTGTACCAAAAACTCTCTATTGCGACATGGATATCTCTAATTTCATCGTAAATGACATACTTTCTAGGGTGAACAGGAGAAGATTTAGCTCATTCAGCTGATCAGGACGGAGTTCGTCTCATTCGTTTCATTCGTCTGTAGACGGGCTCCCTATTAAATTCCAAGTTTCTAGGGTGGGAAGGAGTGAATTTGGTACAGTCAGCTGATATCATTTCAATCGCACCTAATGTTCCAGAGAGACTCCCTATTAAATTTCAATTTTGGTGAACATCACAGACCCATGTCCTCTCAGCTGAAAGACATATTCATGACAAAAAAAGTAAGTGGAGAGGGAATTGGATAGCGTAATGTTTAGAGTCATATTGAGAGCTTTTCAACGAGTGGCGAACGATTCGTTTGAGATGAAAACTAAAGTAGTTCACTTCCCTAGCAACAGAGCGGTTTTACATGAAGTGTGCTTACTTGAGTTAGCTTACCGTTACATGAATAGCATGATGAAAAATTTGGCTGACCCACAGCGGTAAGCCATAACCATGTCACAACTCTCACGATTGCCTAATTTTTCAAAAGTGAGAACCAAATTATGGACGCACAAGTGATAATCTACGTGATTGTCGTGATTAACCTTCCTCATTCTCCATGATAATACTAATATTTATCAAAGAAAAGGGTTATAAAATAAGATACGAAATTCAATAATTTGGAATTTAATATAAATTACTTTAAATGGCGCTCCAACAAAGATATAAATAAGGATATAAGAGAGGTATAATTTAATTAGTGATAAGAATTTACCGCAAGGGTGAGGGTAGGCAAGAAAAGTTAAAAGGAGCAATAGATATATGTCGCAGCCTTTTTACAATAAGTCGCCTTTTCGTAATAAAAACGATGGAATGACAAATTCATCATCATTCTGATCTCTATGTCCAACTAATCTGAATTTTTTTTTAGGGATTGACTACTTGATGTTATGTATTCTTGAGATGCGAGCTTGCGAGCATCCAGACCATCAAACTAAGGGGGATCACGCTCAGCCTTTTTGTCAAATACAGGGTACCCAACGAGACGTTCACACCCCCCCACCCCCATCGTTATTTTACAGCTAAATGAGTTTTTTTTTTAATCATCATGATTTTTCGCAAGGATCTCAAAAATGACAAAAGTAAAGGAAACGGCAACCCGGGGAAGAAAAACGTGAAGTCTTGGCTTCCTAACATCCTTTTCCTAACAGAAACTATGTCGTTAAGATAACGATTTATCTTGTAGGTTTAATTTTGATGGACAAGAAGTGTGGGGCCAAAATGGATATATTATATAATGACTCGTTCGGAGAAGGACAGAATTAGTTGGACATCTTGTTTGCGCAGGCTCCGATAAACCGTTCTTATCTTTGTGATTTAATTTATTGAGCCTGATCCGAAGAAAAATCTGACAAACCAAGTCCCTTATATGAACAAAATCGTGGCACTACTTCAAGGCTTACAAAACTTTACGAATAGGCTTTTCTATCCTTGTAAAATTTTATAATAATTAAAGCTGTCCAAATAGAGAAATTATTCCGAAAAAGGCAATTTTGCAGTTTTGGGTTATTTGTTGAAAATGTTATCACAAAGACATATTCAATGCTGATATTACTCTGAACCGAAAGGCAACCCAAATTGTAAAACGCAGCCATAAGAAACTCAATTTCGTTGGGCAAAAAGCTCCATTTCGCCCGACACCTTCAAAGAGAGAAAATTCACTTGACCTTCTCTTTTCTTCATCATATTCAACAGCCAGAACAAACAAAAAGCTCGCCTTTCAAAGGTTTTGCCCCATTTTCGTATATTCCCATCTCACATCTCTCACCGCCGGCGTTTTACACGTAGACGGCGAAGGCTAGTTCTCTCGCCGATCAGTCCGATTATTCTCAGACCCCTTCATCAATTTCCTTTCCGCCTCCAATTAGCCAGCTCTCCATTTCGCTTTCTACGCTCATCCTCCGGAAGGGAGGAACGGAATTTTCTCACACGGGGCCCCTGATGAGTTTATGAATGCTCTATGGATCCCATTGATTCAATGAAGTGATTGTGTCCCTCGATAACACTAATGGTTGTTAGCATTCATCACCAGCTGTAATAGTACCACAACGCTTGAACTAATTTCCCGGCTTAAAAAACCAGTCGTTCGAGTTCTTTGTAGTAATAAATCGAGTAATTCTGACAATAATTTAGTGTGGAATTTAGTTTTGGAATACATTTTTCCCCCCTGCAAATTTTTGGAAGTTCAAACAAGTATAATCTTTTAACCACACTCCAGTTTGAAATCCAGTAGAAGAATGTACACACAGACTTTGGTGAGTCAGTGAGTGACAGACAGCCAATAAAGAGTTTTGATTAGAAGACATGATGAATCACACAGATCAATTGCACAGATAAATTGCAATAAAAGATTTAACTTGAAATCTAGACGTAAAATGAACTACAATGGGCATGTACGATTACGGTTTTTTAGGAGGACATACAAGTATTATGCAATTCTCTCAATTTATTTCAATAAATATAATTGAGATACAATTCTTTAGTTGGTTTTGGTATTTATTGTCAATTGAATTCCTTTCAGAATACTAAGGAACTTTCATTGAGGAAAAAAGTAGACACGGATATTTGAAAGGGAAATAGCAGTATGTATACATCTCCCTTTATACAAATATGCTAGTAATGTATATTGAATTTCATCGAATGGCTTCCACCCTACATCGTGCATGAATTAGTACTTGAAGTAGCAATTAGTTTTAGTAGTTATCAATCAGTCCCTCATGGGCTGCCTTAGTGACACTAACCTTCGAAGCCAAATTTTGACGTAAAAATCCTGTGAACCAGCTCTAGAGACAAATATTCAACTAAATGTATTGAGAAGAATATTCATAATTCTTTCAGAAGATGAACGGATGTTATGAGGTCCCATATACATTAGTTATACATTTAGTTAAACTAAATGAATACTTCTAGCCTCTTACATTATCTCAAGGTTTTTATAAGTTTCTATATTTCTGAATCAGTATAAAAACTACTTGGTCCAGAGGTTTGGATTTTGGGATTCTAACTAGGTATCGATTTTTGACTTTCCTCGTCCAAAATCACTGATTCTAAACAAAAGGACTGAAAGGAATAATCGATGACTAAACAAACAATCAGTAGAATAGTCAAATTAAACATTTATATCAGACTTTTTAAAAAACAATATAGAGAGTCTACGTGCTTCAAGGGAAGCACGCCCTACCTCGTAGCCAGTGTTTTCATTGTTTTTGTGGTAGAAAGGACATACGATAAGACTGCGTCTAATTAAAATATGAGTAACATCGTTCAAAGCCTTTCAAGACGGTAAAAGGAGGTAGAAGCTGCTGCTATCCTGTGTAACTCGAGGATCCACTAGAAGTTAAAACATTTTCATGGCACTAGATTGTAAACATCCTTTTCAAGTGAGTGGTTTATGCTCCTGACCCCGTCTGGAAACTGTAAGTCTGCCACTGGAGTGGGAAACCAGACACGTAATTAACCCACTTCACTAATTAACGCTGCAAGGGATGGCTACAGGGCTACCTCTGGGGTGCGTTTTGGGACCAACGTTCTACCAGTCGTTTTGGGAGTGTTGAAAACACGAATCGGGGGGTTGGAAATAAAGCAGAGTACAAAGTACAATCCAGAGCTGTCCGCAATACAAGAGCCCGGTGTTAGGGGGTAAAGTGGCGGTTTTGAGAGAATATCGAAATCGGCTTTTAGCGCTTGGCCTTTCTGTAGGTGAAGGGGTTGGGGGGCGGGAAAATAGGATCGCCGAAAGGGAAAACTCAACTCTCTCTCTAGGGGTTGAGAGCTCGAACAATCCTCGGAACAATTTCTGCTCACCCCACAGCCATTTCGGTGTCCGACTGGTTCGCCACTTCAAAACGCCCACCGGCGTTAATAAAAGGATGAAAAGGCCGATCGTGCGGAACAAAGTGGTATAACGAGTTGGAAACGCTCCCATTGAACTAAATACCTATTCATTTGTTGAGAATTTCATTGCTCTTTAATGGGAATGATATGTTGTAGGGTCTATTGAGTTAAAAACTTGACTTTTCAAAGATCGTTCGGCCAGAGTTTCCCGATTACAAGTAAAAGAACTGCAAACCGACCAAAGACTTGAATAGAAAGTTGTACGGTCCTACAGCATCCCTTAGAGAGTTATTGTTCTTCCAGTACTATATTTTCCCCATTAACGCGTAGAGCAGCCTCTAGGGCAAGCACTGTATACGCGAATAACCAAACGCTATCGTCACACTAATGTCCCTATAGTATCTCAATGTCCACGATTCTCTAGAATTCTAGTAGAATAAGTTGGGCGTACTTTAGTCCTCCCCCCCCCCCCCATTTTCAAAAGAAGATTTCAAAAATATGATTTGGAATCCTTAGACTCCCTTCTTTCTCACAGTCACATTTTAAAAAATCCTAAGATCGATTTTCATCATTTTGCTTAATCAAAAACTTTAGTCCCCCCCCCGCCTATCCAATTGGCGGTAAAAACCAGAAACTGTAACACATATATGACTGATGACACAGATATAGTCACTTTGATCGAAAGTTGTGAGGTTTAGATGCAATAATATTGTAATTAGTAATCACTGTGGGAATTATTGGACTCGTCCCCTTCAAGCAATTAGTCGGGTAATAACTGTTGGACTCGACCCTGTTCGATCTCAGGATAGTATAAGGGATTTTCTGTGCTTTCAATTTGGAGGTCTATGCTCGCAAGTTCGCATCTCAAAAGTTAAAAAACACTCTAAACCAATCCTTTGGGTAAAATATAGATTATTTTTAAAAGAGATCTGAATGATGTGCATTGTTTGGTGGTCTAGATGCTCGCAAACTCGAATCTCAAAAATAAAATAAAAACATCCTTAACAATCCTTTTGGTAAAATATACATTAAATGGAAAAATATATATCAAAATCCGTGGTGTTTGGAATGAAAAAAATCTGAACCCCATTACTATGAGATTACATTTCGATAAAAAGTAACTCTTTCGAACATTTAATGAGTGATTTTGATAAGTTGAGCTTTGTATTATTTATTTCAGGTTTAAAAAACTTAGAGGCAACACTAAATTTTTCCTCCTTAAAAACACTAGTTCAGCCGCATTCATCTCATTATTAGTCCAACACATTCATGTCTTTCTTGTAAATATTAAAAAAGCTATATAACCCTAATTCAAGTGAATAGATATAATGGAAAACTAAATATATATATTTGCGTCAAATAAAATTCGTTTTTGAAATCAGGGTTGAATAATTTGTTCATATTACTAAAAAATCCCGTGGAGGGCAGGCAGGAGGCAGGTTTTTGCCAAGTCAAAAACTTTAGTGCTGCCCCCCCAACTTTTTTAAACCACACTTGTGTAATGTAAATAGATTTTTGTGTGTTTCAAATGTCGATGTGGAAGAAGGGAGTCTAGCGATTCCAAACCATATTTTTAACATTAAAAAACGACGGTTTGAAGTGGAGAAATCTCATTTTGAAAATGGGGGGGGGGGGTTAGATTAAAGTACACCCAATAAGTTTGAATTAATTTTACTGTCTGCTTCATCAGATAGAGATATCATCCTCCTAGCAAAAGAATTTGCTAACGGCCAATTTTTTGCATGCACCTTTCTGACTCGTTTGTTGTCTATTTTCTGACTTGAGCGCATTGAAATGCAATATAATGAACAAATATTACAATTCAATTAAATGTTTTTCTTTGAAAATACTCGATTGCATAGTTGTTTTTCGAAGATTGTACCTCTGGAGCTCTGATAACTCTATTCTACTCATCGGAGTAGAACTGAATTTTCAGAAAAGAAACTCTACGTTTTGTATACATACCCATACAGCAGGTATATTATAAGTCCTCCAATTACATACCTGAAAAAAAAAGATTAAATTAATACCAGAAATATTACGCAAGGGCATCAGTATAAAACGTGTCAGAACAGGGTATAATTTATAAATGAATTCAGTTGATTTGTCTTGCAGCATTTGACAGTAAATGCAAACAGGCCCACACACAGCATTTCTACTCGTAGTACTGAAATCTGTAAATAGGTACCAAACTCTTCAAAAACTGTTACATGCACCATATTTCAACAACTCTGAGGAGTTTAAAGACAATTTGTTTATTTTATTAAGATAATTTGAGTTGTTATGTTTTAGGCTTCAGTAATATGTAATGAGAAAAGTCAGATGGGATTATTCTACAGCCTATCTACATAAATCCTCATGCAACCAATGCCGTTACTTGGATGATTATCCGAACAGCGCTCGGGAGATAGATATTTCAAGGAAATTTTTTGTCCAGCAGAACGGCCCCTGTTGTACAGCAGCTATTGACGAAGCGCCTTCAGAGACATAACCTTACAAAGTGAAAGTGGCCACTTCCAGAGGGTTATAACCACAATCATCATCATCGTTAACCCCGCCGCTCCAACCCGAGTTTTCTGAGACGGTGGAGTGCGCAACGTCCGGTGATATCCGACTACGAAAAGAATTAGGGGGTCCTTAGGGCTTTCACTCGAATGTACACTTAGTTCCATCTCCCCTTGTCCGAAAAAGTAAACTTTAAGGTGGCGGCAACACGATTCAATTCTCACAGCTAACTATTCCAGATTGGCATGTTTACTAAGTATAGGTAGGTTCGCACTATTCTCAATGAAGCACTCAAATCGCAAGGATGGAATGTTTATGAGGCAATTCAAGGATAGATCTAATAGCATCCCAGATTGCAGCAGGATTGGCCTAATCAACTACGGAAGTTTATTATGAAAAGCACAGGCCCTTCATTAACCTAAAGCTCCGCACTAAACTACAAACCAATACACAATAGGGTACATATTTCAACATTTTTCTTTATTGTAAGCTTGAGTCTCAAAAGGACTAATGACGCCGCCACTACGCGGAAATAAATAAGCCAAGAAAGTTTTATTCGTCAGGAGCTAAAAGAAGTACGAAGGTTTGACTTGGTGCTTGCGGGTTATGACGTCATAAGTCGCATGGGCGGCAACCCTGTTCAATGTTGACTCCCCAACGTAAAAATTTCTGCATCCATAGGGTACCGGGAAGAACGTTCTATGAAATCAACTCTACCCTGCCGAAAATATGCAGATTATACGATTTTACTTATTCTATCTGATCTACTAATATAATACCAGCCTACATATAGCAACAGAAATGCTAACTAGTTTAGCAAACGTGTACAATGCCTAAGTCTCTATTCCCAGCACACTGTTGAGTTTGAGGTTTTCAACTTTGCCATAAGAAGCACTGGATTCCGAGAAATTGTTCGTTGAAATATCTTTCAGTGCACAGTTGCTCACCCGCCAATAATTATTCTTCAGTTAATTAAAGATTGTTTTAACAGCAATGTTAGCTGGTCTATCAAAACCGACAATGCAGAAAAGCAGAAATAAGTTTTATTAGCCCCCTTATCCAGCTGAGTTAGGTTGCAATTACAAACAATTCCTAGTATTGTTCTTCACTCTGATAACACTAACATACCAAACACCTACATATCAACATTTTTATCATTTTAGGATGATCGGTTCTTTTAAATAAATTAATTACAGTACAGGAGGATAATATAAAATATAGATTCATTTGTTCAATGGTGAAGTTTGTGGAGTTTTACACGCACTCACGCATATTCGCGAAGAATGATTCGAAGGGAATGCGATCCTAAGGAGACCATGACTCTCGGATCAGTCCCCCAAAATCTACCTTTGCGCAATTATTAATGTACGTTGCAAAGACTGGACGTCTGATCACGCAAAAATTACACCATTCTACGGAATTCAAGGGAATGTCATTGCAATAACATGTATGAGAAACGTTTTCATGAATATTTTCATAATCAAAACCGAGTGATATTTTAGGATTTAATAGAAGGTGGGTTACGAAGGAAGTGATTTATATATTTATGAACCAATATCACGATGTTATCCATGAGATTTGTAAAGGATAATGAATCTTCTAACGTTGAAAATTTCCTTGAAACTTGATGCACCATTTTCCTAAATATACATTTTTCCTCATTTTCAGTAACTCATCGAATTCTTTGATTTCAACATGGCGCCCTGTTCTCTAGGCACTCTGCAACAAGTCCAGTGGTGTACGAGCAGTGGCGTAGTTTGAGGAAGGGCAGGGTGGGCAGAGCCCCTCCATGAATCATGAAGGTCCATGATCATAGGCAGAAGTTCGTTGTATTGATACAATCAAAATTAATAATTGTACGCTTTAACTTCAGTAGGTACCTAACACCTTCAATTGGAGATTGCATAATTCGTATTACTATACGAATCCGGTTACCTAGCAACTTTGCTCTTAGAATAAAGAAACTCATATTAGGTTTGTTTGTGTTAGGGCAAAATGGCGTGGGTATTTTACAGCCCTTAGTAGAGGAGAAAAATCACATAGTCAACGAAACGGAAATGTGGAAACTGCAAACTGAAATCAAGTCGTTCTTAACTCCCTTCTCGGGTTAGCCCATATGCGATTGTTCCCTAGAAAAATATCTGTTGTTCAGTATCCACCTGAATTCCCCTACGAACTGCCACTATCTACTTGATCAAGCTTGGTTGTTCGATCCGAAACTGTTTCCCGCAATATTTTAATTCATGATGAATGGTATACCGTTTGCATAAAACCCGTATGGAAATCCCAGTTAAAATAAAGCAAAAGTAATATATAAGCCTACAGTCTTCGTATATTCAACAGCAAATGCTAGAAATTAATACTAAAACTATAAAATAAAATGAACTCCTTGACTGTAGCCCCTCGATAAGAATCGACTTAGTTACGCCACTGTGTGCGAGTATCGAAAACCCATTCGCAAAGTAGGTAGGTGCACAAAGATATCGGAACTTTATAAATTCATAACTCTTTCAATTACAATTTCTCTTTCAATTTCTTCAATTAAATTTCAAGTGGAAATTCACGGAAAGTTACATCAGGTGGCTTAATAACGTGGAGTTGATAACGAAGAAGGAGTTTGAAAGAAATTAACAAGTTCAAGCGTGTTGTGAGCTGATAACGAGGGATAAAGAAGAAGAGGAAAGTTCCAAGGTAGCATCGAGAGTCTCATCTGTCCTGGAGTTTACTTTATGAGTACAGTCCATCCAAGAATACGCTCTCGTCAACTGTCCCCTCTGGAACTGCAAATTGGATGAAAAACCCTTCCCGTTTAACTGAGGATTCCGGAGAGGGTTTCCGAACTTTTTGATCACATCACCGAACTTCGGAGTTGAAGAGCAGCGTTCGAAAATTCTCTCGAGAAACTTTTGGCACGGCTTAGCGGAGGTCCAGGGCTGACTCTACTTTGATAGTCGCTAATCGGCTTACCGCCTTCCCCCTTTCCGGAGTCCGCACCACTAATTTAGTTTACTGGGTTGCTCCTTTGATCCGAAAATTAACCTGATTCCACTGTTACGATCGTTTAATGTGTTAATGGTGATCCGATTAGAAACGGTTTCCCATCACCGCCTCATCAATAGTCAGGTAACGATTACATTATATATAGGCTTCATTGATTTTCTCTAGGTACTGGAGACCAAACCATTGACAAATTGATGTAGAAGTAGTGTACCTAACAGGGTGGCCCCCATGGAAATTTTAAATTTCCCTGACATTTCCCTAGCCAAACTTCAGATTTCCCTGACAAAAAATAGCAGTTCAATTTTTTTTTTTTTTTTTTTTTTTTTCGCTCGTCATTTTAAAGTAGGTATAACGCACCACCTTAAATGCTTCTAAAACGAAAATCGTATAATTTAAGAGAGAGAGAAAACCACCTACTGCAGCATACTGGTGGTAATAATAAAGGTGAGCTTGGAAAAAAAAGAAAAAAAATTTTTTTTTTAAAGTAATTGCATTTGTGAAAGAATGTACCTACTACCATTTTTTTTAAAAATCGTAGTTAGACATTGACTCCCAAGAAAGGAATGGTTTTAAGTACCTACATACTGAAGGGTAACTAAAAACCTTAAAAACTTAGTAAAAAGGACCAAATGGCCAATTCGGTTAAAAACCAACCGTTAACTTTACATTTTAAGCGGAATATTACTCAAATAAAGTTTATCAACTGTACCTAAATTAGAACATTCAAATCGTACTGAAAAATGTCCTTGAATTTCATAAATAAGTGCAAAAAAAAAAAAAAAAAAAAAATCAATAAAACTTCGGAAAAAGCTAGAAATCCAAATATTTTTTGAATAGTAGACCATTATTTTTAATTTAATATTTTACGATCTCTAAATTTGTAATCTGAAGCGATATGTTGAAGCTCAAATTTTATTAATTCAAAATCAAGAAGAAAAAATGACATGGATATTTCTCAACTATAACGCTGGTTACACATTGGGCGGTTTCTGCCGCGGCGGCAATTTCACCGTCGCCGCCGTTCGAGCAGTTGTCTGAAGATTTAAATGGAAGCTTACACACTGGAAATGCCGCGCGGTCGTTTTGCCGTTTGCGGTCGCTGTGCAGCCGCCCACTGCCACTGCGGCGGGCTGTTTTTCTGCCGCCTTCAGGCTCGCAGTGGCGTACGTGACCAAATGCGAGTCTACACATTTGGCGGTGTTGTTGCCGTCGCCGCCAGTTCCCAGCCCACCTTTGAGCTGTTTCCACAGACGTCTTGTGTTTAAGTTGGTCCGTGTTTTCTAGTGAAAATGATTGACAGTGAAATGGGTGATGACAATGATAGTAGTCAAAGTGGATTAATTGACAACGAACATTCTTTTCTCCTTAAGTTTATTGGATGGATCCAAACACTGCGATTTTTAGTTCTCCTCTTTCATCTTCGATGGAACAATAACAGTGCTAACAGTTGTTGTCTGTCCATTTTATTACTCAAACACTAAATAATTTGTATACAACTGACCTGTTGAATTATCCTCACACCACTCAATATACACACACAACACACACACTTACTTTCTACACATTAGGCCTGTGTACACATACAATAATGAAAAGTCAACTACAACCCAAGTCCGCAGGATCACCACAGCTTAAATGACATCCGTCGACTGATTGACGGTGTTTTGACAGCCCAGTGTGTAAGCAAGCAGATTTTCTCGGGCGGCGACGGCGAAATTGCCGCCGCGGCAGAAACCGCCCAATGTGTAACCAGCGTAAGGTTAGTCCCTTTTTTGTCCATCAGCAAAAAATGTCCACGATTATTTTCACCTGAATTGTTGCTAGAGAGAAGATAACTTCCTGATTTTCCGTCCCACAAAATCGTTCGTTGGTAAGCTGTAAGTTATTATACAAGACTCCACATTTCAATGGACCAATTACCTATACAAACTAGGTGTTGTGACTCTCACTGGATGAATCCACTAGTCTGCTGGGTTTGCTCCGAGTTCAACACTCTGTTGAACATGTTCAACACTGTTCTTACATGTGGTTTACTACTAGGTGATGTAGTAAACAGGGGAGCCAAAGACATATCCTATCTTACTCTTTGAACAGTTTAACCACCATTCGATAATAATTTTTGTCATTCGCATAAGTCACCTACGAAATAATATGTAATATGATAAAGTACGCTATTGAAGTTTGATTGTTTAGGAGTTAGAATATACCTAAAAACACTGTAAATTATTACACAAAGTTTTCATTTTAAAAAATCCCTGACATTTGGTGGTTTTTGCTAAATTCCCTGACAATCCCAGGTTTTCCCTGACTTTTCCAGTGTGTAAGCAGCCTGTGTAAGCACAGATAAGCACGATCACTGCTGAATAAAGTTCGTTTGCAGTAAACCACCCATTTCATGACCTTACGTCCTCATTAGCTGTAGCTTGCTTTGAGCTCAAATGACTTTGAAAAGCGCAGTCAACGACCACCTAGTTTCACCACGACTTCGTGGCTGGAGGATGTACCTGTTGAAGCACTGATTCTAACCTGATTCTACTGTTACGATCGTTTAATGTGTTAATGGTGATCCGATTAGAAACGGTTTCCCATAGTCAGGTAACGATAACATTATGTATAGGCTTCATTGATTTTTCTCTAGGTACTGCAGACTAAACCATTGACAAATTGATGTAGAAGTACTGCAAGCACGATCACTGCTGAATAAAGTTCGTTTGCAGTACACCACCCATTTCATGACCTTACGTCCTCATTAGCTGTAGCTTGCTTTGAGCTCAAATGACTTTGAAAAGCGCAGTCAACGACCTACGTTTCACCACGGCTTCGCGGCTTGGAGGACGTACCTGTTGAAGCACTACAGACCCCGATAAATGGGATCTGTGACTGATGCGAGGGTTCGTCGACATCCTTCGAGGTCGGCCGGTGGACCTCAGAAAAGGTGTCTGGGACGGTCCGGGAGCCGTGTGAATTTTTCCCCTCCTAGAAAAGGTCATCAAACCAGCAACGTCGTACATTCAGCTTTATCGGGGATTTTCACATCTCAGCCGGTGTTGTGATGATGGGAGATAAACCGGGACGTGTGTTTCTTCATGATTTATGACGACCGACACTAAATGGTATCTCAACAGACCATCAAATCTTATAAGTCGTCACTCAATCTGATGAGAATGAATTATCGTATACATTCTTCACACGATCCCATCACGTCAAGTCAGCTCATGAGATGAATAAATCAATAAAAGATCTGGCTACTAAAGTTAATGATGAGGATTAGATTATTTCGCTGCCAGCAAATAACCAACTTGGATCATCAGGATATTGAAATCAACAGTGATTTGTTATGTACATTAGGACTCCTGCTAATGAGACACTATTAATCAGGTGACCAATATTTTATCTAGATTATTTCAATAATCGGGCTCAACATATAAAAGAGAGAGATTTAAAACACTTAAGAACTCATTAGTTGAATTTATTAATAATTATCCAGCCATTATTGTTAAGTAATTACCACAACGATTCAGTTTCGAACGCCATCTTAGTGAAAGCTACTCCATGCCGAAAAACTATTAAAGCGCATCAAGTTTCCGAAAATAGGCATCAGGTTCTGTAGGTAGATCTTTTATAGGTATTCTATCACAGTTGGCATCATTCAATGGTATTTGATATCGTGTTTTGTCTATATTGTATTCACACCAAGTTGGCAACGTGCATCCAAATTCTTAAGATTTTTCCGATTTCGTGGACTGGAAGCTAAATGCTTGAAGAATTGCATCATTGAAGAATCGGGTTAGACCAATTTCCAGAGGTCGTTTTTCACGCAATCAACCTTCCTTCCTCACCTGTTATGCTCATGCTCTGTAACTCCCATTACATCTGTTACTCAGGCGGCACTCCTTGCCGAAAAACTATTAAAGCGCATCAAGTTTCCGAAAATAGGCATCAGGTTCTGTAGGTAGATCTTTTATAGGTATTCTATCACAGTTGGCATCATTCAATGGTATTTGATATCATGTTTTGTCTATATTGTATTCACACCAAGTTGCGTCCTGGTTTGGACAATTGAACCATGCTCCCATCAATAAAATCAAGCTCGAGTCTCATGTCCATTGGACTGGCTGTGGTAGGACTCAGATGTTAGATGTTACGGAATCGGTTTTCAATGAAAATCAGGAAACATGAATCAGCTAAGTATTACGCCATGGCAGTAACAATCTAGCAGCTGTTGCAACAGATGCTTGTAGTAAAAAGATTATCTTGGAACCCTTATGTGTTTATTAATGATGCCCAAGAAGTATTTCCAAATCGTCGTTCTTCAGAAACCCTTAGAATATGATGTAGCTCAGTCCATCCAAAATTTGGCAACGTGCATCCAAATGCTTAGGAGTTTTCCGATTTCGTGGACTGGAAATGCTTGAAGAATCGCATCAAGGGGGAATCGGGTTAGATCATTTTCCAAAGGTCGTTTCACGCAATCAACCTTCCTTCCTGACCTGTTATGCTCATGCTCTGTAACTCCCATTACATCTGTTACTCAGGCGGCACTCCTTGCCGAAAAACTATTAAAGCGTTTTGCGTCACCGAAAAGTGACTTTCCCGACAAGGAGGGGGAGAGACCCCATGCTGGAAAACTCGACTGGGACGAATCGCCCACGACCCACTTGTCAACTTTCCTTCAGTGCAGAACGCTCAGTCGAGCTTTTTCACCACTACGCACTCCGTCTCACTTCCTCTCAGGTCTGGTCTCTCTCGCACCTTCGACTTGCCCTGAATCTTGAAAACCCGAGAAAAAAAAACACCCTCTAACTCTTTAACTTTGAGATTTTCCCTTTTTCATCATCTCCTCCGGCTCGAGTCTAAGACGAATCGCTTCTCTAGATTTCCCGATGGCTTGCTCAACAACCGTTTTGTTATACCTACCTAAACCCTTCTCTCTCTGCAGTTTTGCTTGTTTTCGTGACAAAACGTCCTCCTTTTATTTTTTCTTTCTGCGGGTTGCCGAATCGGATAAAACTTCCGTTTTCAGTCGACAAAAGTGGGACAATCGAGTGGAACGTGTTCGTCGCGTCCTTAGAATTAATGGAGGGCCGAAAGCGTTTAGAGCATTTAGTTACACAACTATTGTCACCATAACGCCGTACAGATTATGAGAAACGGAGGAAAATATCCACCACTAAGCTTGCAATACTTACACGCGGTTTAAGGCATTCATTTGGCGAGTTAAAATCGAAATAGATGTACCAAAATACTAACGTAATCAACAACAAAATTAAAGGAAAACCAAATAACTCTCCCAACTGCATGTACTAAACGGTCTGCGAGTTCTCGAAGTCATTTTATTTAGTCACTGCAGTTTTTTGTTTGATGGGAATCTCAGGAGTTGCTATCATACCAGTTTCACCACCAAATGAAAAAAACCGAATTATGAAAGTTGTAATGAAAGTCCGTCCGTTGATTATTGGCGATGGGATGGAATTCTATGGAAGAGTGCGTGCTTCTAAACATTGTGCCTGGCAGAGACAGGGATGATTGTTTACGTGTTTGTAGGCCGCACCACAAACCTAATCTAAGGAAGACGGAAATAGGTTCAACACTACATTTCCTGGGTTCAATGTTCAAGTTTTTGTTACAAGGTACAATATCCCTAGATTTCTGGTATGATAAAATTATCAACTAGCGTTGAGCACCATAAAAAAGGACTTGTAGCAAAGTTTGCTAAATCGCAGAAGCAACCACATGATAAAGAATTGGTAGATAGAATGATAGATTTGTAATAATAAAGATTTGGACAATGAGTTGATAATATGACCCCCCCCCCCCCCTCCCCCACTCTAATTTGCTGGCCTCCGACGCCTGATTTTCATTTTTTTCTGCTTGTCGATTCCCAGAATTAGTTTCTTAGCTGATGGTTTGTTGGTTTTTAACACTGTAACGCTAAGAAACTCTGGATAAAACTCAGTGGATGGGGGAAAAAAAAAAAGTTGCTTATTTCCACGAAAAAATAAAGTTACAATGTTGAATCGATTTCGACGGTTAGGCCATCGTCAGTAACAAACAATACAATAAGTTATTGATGATGGACTAACCGTCGAAATCGATTTAACATTGTAACTCTCTATTTTTTCGTGGAAATAGACAACGTTTTTCACTAACTTCCGTTTTGAAATGGGTTTCCACAACTTCGTCGCGAGTGATTTAGTTCGTCTCTGAGGATGATTGAATTCACACAGCTGATCTGGATCGGAGCCAATAATTTCATTCGTATCTTGTCCCAGAGAGACACCCTACCGAATTTCAACATCTTGCGGTGAAAAGGAAAACATTTTGATCGCTCAGCTGAACAGGATGGAACCAGTCATTGTATTCTGCACTGTAATAAATCTCTGGAAGACCCGAGAAGATTGCGGCACCCCAGCAAATTGCAACATCCTAGCGTGATCAGGAAGGAATTTAGATCACTCAGCTGATCAGGATTCCGTTATTACATCCGTGTCCCAAAGCGGCTTCTATCCTTATCGAATTCCCACATCCTCAGCTACTATTGTGGACAATTTTTAATTCCAATCTCGCATAATATTTTCGGGCATTTAGATCATAGCAAAGCATGTATCATTATGAAATCCGTCCCTTGGAATACAATAGAATCGAAGTGGAAATATAGAAACACGGGGAAAATCAGAATTTTCAGTGCAATTCATATCGTGTCACCCATGAGACCTGAGATATTAGCTTCTTCGACCCTTCAAGTGAATGTTGAGTGGTGGGAATGAAGCAGTCATCCGGTCATACAGGTGGACCAGATAATCACGAGATTGGCAGTTCGAATGGAATGATACCGAGAAATATTAAAATCTCATGTTTTGACTAACAGGACACAATGTTGTTTTTTGTTTTGAGGGAACAGCACAGGTGAACACCTTCTACGCGTGTGTTTGACGATCAACGAGGTGTGTGATGCAGTTGGAAACCGCCACTCCGTGAAAGGCCGGGATCTGACTCCCCGTCCCCCCGTCCGGAATTGACTCGGACAACCGGATGAGGGTAATCTGTCAGTGAAAAGGTTCAAACGACCAGCGAGGGAGAAGCCACATCGGGCGACTTCCATGCAAGAATGAGTCGCGCCATCTTCACGTCGTTCCCACACCTCATCAACGGGGTCGGCCAAAAAGTTGCGGACCTAAGCGACGTGTAGCCAAACAATTAGCACTCAAACCCTTCAACCCCCTGGGTACATACTTACAGTAAATCTAACGTTCAATTCAATCGATTTTTATTCAGGAAATCATAGTTGGGCGTAATCGTAATCATAATTACGATTACAATCATAGGGTTTTAAGAGTTGTGATTACGATCATGATTATAATCACAGACCAGATTGGCCCCTGGTCTTTTACCTGGCTTTTCCCTGATCGAACTTCAGATTCCCCTGACAAAAAATAACAAAATCAAATGAACTTTTTTGTCATTTTTAAGAATTATCAAATAAAAATTGAGGTATTTAGATGGCTTCAAAATTTAAAAATTGGGAGGAAGGGGGCGGGGCTGCCCAAGGAGGGAAGGGATTGGATACTTCGGAAATTTTTTTCGTTTTTTGCCAAGTAATACCTCATTTTGAAGATTGCTTAGTTCTGAACACGGTGGTGAAACCAGAATCACGATATCTTATTCCGTTCTCGGATTGAATCTGATTAACCAGGAAGAAGCGCGATTTTTTCTAATGATCGGTGCCTAGATTTAGAAAAACTTGCGCTGCTTCTTTGTTCATCAGCTCTAATTCGAGAACGGAATAAGATATCGTAATTCTGATTTCACCATCGTTTCAGCACTAAAAAACTTCAAAATGCCACTAGGCAAAAAATAGATTTTTTTTTTCCCAAGTACTCAATATCCCCCAGTGGGTTAACGCGTGTTTTTTCAATTTAATTCATGGCGAAACTTGGTACCGTCATAATATTAAGTACCATCGTGGTTTCGAGAATACAGTTATAATTCCAGCAAAAAGTAGGGTTGGTAATGGAGATCTTCCCGAAGACTATCTTACCGAGTTTAAATATGCATTTTCCTTCAAAAAGTTTCTTGATGGGGGTTCAAGACAATTATTCTGGTATCCTCGTATGTAGTGTGATGGCGAATGATAATATAATATTCACTCGTAAGGGTTTATATATTTCATTCCCACTACTACATGATAGTTTTACAAAATAGTATAAAATTAAGAGATTTGTAAAATTGTACATTCAAAGGTTCAAAACTCATTTATATATTTATATTACCCTCCGATTCGCGAGATAGAAAGTTAGAAAAACACTGTACCAGATTATGCAACATGAACAGTAGGTATATTAAGTAGAGTCAATTCTTTTAAAGATTCAAGTGTCGTACTTTGGGATACAGTACAGTTCCTGTATATGTGACGAAAATTGCATCCAGATTGATTGAAGCAAAGTGACGGATCAACCCATTCGTTCATAGGACAGGTCTGATGGGAAAGCCACGGGGATCACGGTGAATTAGTATCAGAATCGAGTGGGAACGGGTGTCGTTCTGTTGAAACTACCGTAGATTTAGCTACGCGAGTTAGCTACGGCTTGCTTGATCAACAGTTGCTTAGCATCTCCTCGCTCAGAAGTAGCAACAAACCAATTTTTTACTTTCCCAATAGCAAGCAGGTAAAGTTAATGTCCTCGAAATCCTTCAAGATATGGTTCAAGGAATGCGATCTGAAAACATATTTTTACCACTGAGAAATGTTAGTATGAATGCTTTGGAATCTTTCTGTCTGTAATAATAAAGAACGATCAAATCTTGAGCAACGATTAACAAGTAGGTACCTTATTTAATGTGGGTTTCCATTTTCCCACCCAAACGCACAATGATCAATGAATCGGCTTATAAAACTCATTAAGGGGCGAACAAGATCAGAACAGAAGGTCGTAATGTTTAAAAATTAGGAGTTTATGTAGATCATACGTGATGTGACAAAGGACATCCAGCCCCATCATTAAATGGCTCTGGGAGCACTAAAATATCAGAAAAACGGCAATTTCGATGAATTTATATAGATTTAGCACCCATCCTAATACAATCCGTAAGGTACATTGAGAAAGTAGTGTATAGCCCAAAAAGATTAACTACAGAAAAAGATTCTTGTCAATAAATTGATAGAGCCATTGTTCATGAGTACAAATAGCTGTAACCTTTGTAATTGTTAACCTGAATTTTCATTTGCAAATAATGTGTGCGCTCGACGGAAAATTCATTATACGGAAAATTCCCTGAACCTCCGAAGATTCTCATAAATTTTAATTGTACATTGTTATCGAAAACTTTCAAATCAAGTCAGCTTTATTTGCCAGAACAATGTGCAGGAAAATTGTCAAAAATAACCATTATTAGCAAATCAAGTAATAAAATCAAACATCATACATCATAATTAGTAGCCAACCCAAAGAGGAAGGGAGGGAGGGGGGGGGATCTTAAAATATACATCAGAAGAAAAAAATAGTAAAATATTGGAGATTTCTTATGAGATAAAGACTAAAATGCAATCATTAGATGTTCATTCATATGTATGATGATCCGATTAAATTATAAAAATTAAATACCAATTCCTATTCTCCAAGAACAGGAGGCAAGCTACCGCATGGGTTGTGTATTATTCTAAAATACGGACTACTCCTACGTCACAGTTCCCGGAATAGACCATATGGAAAATTATTCGAGTTGATAAGAGAGTAATTTGACGTGGAAAAAAGAAGAAAAAATCCATTTAATTAAATTATAAAAAGTAAGAGAAAAATGGAGGTTCTGACGAGGGTGGAAATGCTGGCTAGTTAATTGAATGGGAACTAATGCACTGGGTAATTCCACTTCAGTATTCCAACATCGTCATCACCAAATTATTGGAATTGGTTCAATGTAGGCTGTAAATGATAAGACTTGTATCAACAGTACAAAGTACGCAGTGATAGGATATATTAGTATTCGAAATACGAATTGTTTGTCTGTTTGCGTTCGACCTAAGTTAATAAGCTATATAAATAAAACCTTAACTTCAAAACTACCGACTCCCGACGGATCGGGCCCCGCACCGCGATGGACGTTCGCCTGGGTTACCTGTCCACACCTGAGCGTATGACATGCATGGGCTGCTTGTAGTGATGAACAGGTGTATACATCCTATTTTTTCTATACTTATCGACAAATATATAACAGTTACAGATATATAATAGTTACATAGGAGACTTTTTTTTTCCTTGTTACACCAGTTCCCGGTGGAATTGAATGCTTTCCTTTCCCCGGTGGAATCGCAGCTCGGTGGAGTTGATAGCATGTCCGGTGGAATTGCACAAATCCCCAGGGAACAACCTCGAGCAAATCGTAGGAAAAAAACACTGCGGCAGACTATAACTAGGAACAGGATGTTTGTTTTGAATCCAACCGAAGATAATGAAGAATAGCGTGTTTCTTCCCGCATTCCTGCCCGAACCATTAACGAAGGATTATTTTCAGAGATACGGGAGCATCACTGATGTAACAGCCCGTTAAGTGAGTCGTAATAATGGTCACCAATATGAAGGGCAGGCAGGCGTGCGTTCAATTTTTGATTCGAGCCACGTGGTGGTTTATTCATTCCATTTGTATCGATTCCTTGCAAGCGGCTCCAGCTTGGGGGGCGCGCGGCGGTGAGTCATCAGGACTTTTCGAGGGGTTGAAAAGTGAGGCGGTGTGGGAAAGCTGTTGACTCACTCCCTCTTTCCATCAAAATGTGGAGCAACACGCGATTGTACTTTCCCTGTATTCCACAGAAGATATCCTGGTTTTCCAGGGCTCGGAAAAATTCGACTTGGTGGCCCACAAATGAAAAATTTGAAATTCCCTGACATTTCCCTGACCAAACTTCAGATTTTCCTGCGGATTTTCAAAGGAAAATGAGCTATTTCATTAGAAAGGATTAGTTCGACCTCAATCACAGGCTATTACAATTATTTTCTAGCCTCAACCATAGGGAGGTATTTGTGGTAAGGAAAAAAGGGAGGGGGTGGTTAAATGGAATAATTTGGTCATCACCGAACGAACAGGTGATCTGATGTTCGGACGAATGAAATTGGATCAGTCTGAACGTTCTTTTGGGTTACCTATCAATAATATTTTTAATCTGAAATATGGGGGGGTGTTTGTGGAGAAGGAGTGGGATTGATCTCAGCAGTTTGGTCCTAATAGGTATTTTATAAGTAAGTAGGTACTTTCAAGTAAAGACTTTTTTGAATCAGATCCAAAGGGGTGTCCCAAAATGTGATGGGTGAGGGAGGGAGGGGGGGGGGGGGGGGGGGGGGGGCTTGCGTATATTTAAGTCAACCTGTGGAACGCACGGGTGAACTAGCTAGTAAATCAATATATTCACTACATTTGACATAGGTACCTAAATCTAGATCAAATTTTCAGGAATTGAATGGTTCATCTTTCCAGAATATTTAAAACATTTCAATGATTTATACATTTATGTAACAGAGACGAGGAAGCTATTTGCCACACCCAACTTGGCAGACTTTTTTCATTATAGAAATCAAGTCCACACGAGTTTACATTTTTCATATATTTGCTTAATCATATTTTTCAGACATTTGTTTACATTTTGTACTTGAAGTGTAAATTTCAACGATCAAAAATGAAATATCTTATGATTTTACGACATTAAATGCTATTTTTTTTTCAATTACAGATTACTTCTTGATAACCTAACTTAATCAGGTGAATTATAAATGTATGGTGTATGAATTGATGGGGAAAATGAATGAAAGGGGTAGGGAAAAAGGAGGAGGAGTGTGTACAATTTAGGACTTCCCAACAGGTGGTGAACTAGTTTTGTAAAATAGAAAAGTATGATTCCATAGCAACGATTGGTTGTGCGTGAGAAGCATTATTAAATGATACTAGAGAGTTCCTAGTAGATCCGTAAAACACAATACGTCGTGCGGTATTGACAATCCGGCGCCGTAACTCCGACGCATCCTTCCGTACAGAGACGTTAACGGATCACAATCCGGAAAAAACTTAATCATCTAAAATAACCTCCCATGGACTCAAATAACCTCCTAGGGATAATTTCGTTCTTCCATGGATTTAGCGTTACAACTAGATCCGTTAAGGACTTGACGTGACTTTAAGGTGCGGTAAAGTTTCTCGTTACCGCACGCCGTATTGAGACCTGCGGATCTCTAGGAACTCTCTACTATCACGTTATGCTGAAAAACCTCTCGATGTTGATGTGTTTCTTTATTTATGTAAGCCGGATATTAATCAACAGAACACGAGCAGTTCGCCCAAATGATTATTTAAAATTGAAGTTGAATTGATTATTATAAATCTGGAAATTGGAAGTTCACTGATAGGTAAATGTAATTTTCTAACGGAATAAAATTGGCAGTTTAGCGACTTGCGTGCAGTTTCAGGTATCAGCGGATCCGAAGTAATACAAACTCTCGATTTTCCGCAAAATTAATCGAAACCAACTCCGAAAAACAATCTCAGCGAGGGAAACCGCCGGAACGATCGAGAGATAAAGACTTGGGAACCCTTCCCAATTTGTTTAATTTCTTTCGCCCAATTAACTAAGAAGGAGAATCGGCCCCTGCAGTGGAGTCTTCCAACAGATTATTTAGAAGTGTAGATAGGACAGACGTTATCTCCCCTTGTAGAATACAAAATAATTGTTTCCTCGGACAGATAGCAGGAGCTGCGAGAGGGAATCTAAAAATAGAGTTTTGAGGAGAGGGGAAGAGAAGCTGCATTACTCGGGCATATCAACCGTCAGATTCTCACAATACAACCATTAAATCAAAAACCTACTTAACAAGTCTTTGAATTTAGGAAGATTTCCTTGTTTAAGGCTATTCGCGGTGACGCAGATGTAGTTACAGAGTCTATTACTCTGGGAAATATTATTCCTATATTACGTTCTGAAAAACCGAAACGGCCTCAACTAAGTTGCTGTATGCTTCCTACCAAGGATAGATCTATTTGGATGGCCCAATAGTGGTTTAAAATTGGGTGGTGACTTAGTCTGAGTCATTAAAAGTATCTCATTTATTTATCAAGTAGTTCTCTTGGAATAAAAAGAAAAAGTGCATTGATACGATGATCATGTACCTGCGTATTGTTGAATCCAACTCACGAAAATTCGGGAAATCACAATTCTTCAGCCTTTTGTTATTATATTAGAAATTGTATAAGTTTTAATGTTTTCAGCAACTTAATAAACTGCTGTGGAGAGTCAAGTAGAAAATCGTATTCAGGATCAAGACAATGTCGTTAGGATACGTTTTTTGTTCTTCAGGGGTTGGTATGTTGAATGCTGTGTCCAAGTTGGAAGATTCCTATGGATGATTCATAGGTTAACCTGCACGTGTTTGGCCTTCCAATTAAGTTTCCCTCAAAATGAAGTTGTTGTAGCTCAATTTATAGCATTTCCCAGTGCATGTTTAGTCAAAACTAATTTGTCAACGATTAACTAGGACATTTAAAAACTTTTGCTCAAAATTATGCTGAAAAACGTACTTAAATTTCATTATACTAAAAAATACTGCAAAATTTAAAAATCCAAAATCTCTTTTGAATCGCCTAATTTTATTTAGTTTGAGTTGTTTGCCATAAAACTGGTTTTTACAATTTCTTTCTACTGAAATTGCTCCAATTTCAATACAATTTAAATATAATACGCTAATTAAATTCGCTCATACGATTGTGCTGCATGACGAACTTTTTTACAGACCCATTTCTGAGTAAACAATCAAAAGCTCCAACAGAATTGGTAAAATATCAAAATCTCAATTCCCCCTTAATATAACTGAAGATTGATTTCGAGTTGGCCAATTATTTGATATACTTCGAATTAAATTATCTGATATATATGTATTCTTCTTTGGTTCCGTAACTGGAAAGAATCTATTATTATGCTCAATAAATAGCTTGGAATCGACACGACAAATTGAAACTCATATCTGTAATTTCACAACGGATGTCAATACCAACTAAAATAATAGAATCCTGCTGATATCTTTAATTGTATGTATACAGCTCTGCAGTCCATAGATTGTCGATATCTGAAATACCGTCATTAAAGTGGAACTCGACCCTAATAGACAGTAAATATCTGAAAGGGAACTGTCAGAGTTCGAAGAAAATCTAATTAGGTTCCGGCGACGATCGGACTGGAATTTTTTCGGAAAACCCGGCCCAATATAAACGACCCATTAGCCGCCCTGTGAACTTACTGCGAGCAAATATAAATCGGAGAAACGCACTTCGGTGGAAACATTTAAGGAACGGAACCAATCCGGCAAATGGTATTTCCGTTTTCACTCTCACGGCGAACTAGGGGGCGCGCCAGGGCATTGAACTGTCGTAAACTTAGGGTCGGTTTCACCAATCCCTAACCATGGTTAAAGTGGATCATTGTTTTACGGAATCGGAACTTTGAACGTTGATTTAAAACAAACGGGTTTTACCAACGTAATCAATGGTTACACTGTTATCAGTAAACATCGATTTACAGCGTTTCCGTGAAACGTCTAGGAGGGGTCTTAAACCACGGCCCGCGGGTCACATCCGGCCCGCGAGCAGATTTTGACCGGCCCTCGGAAAAATTACAAACTGAAAGAAGATTTTTTTTATTTGAAAATATATTTTCCTTAAAACACTTTTACCGGTAACTACGAGTACAGTAATCGTCTCTATTTTTGTCCCTTCCGTTCTCGATAAGTGTAGAGTTATCTGTAAACTAGCAGCGATCAGCCATTCAGTGATGGTCAGTGTTTTGCACGGACTTTACAGTGTACTGTACGGACTGTGGTATAAGGGCAGAAAGCTTACCCCGACTGTACGTAAGGCAGGACTAAAAATAACTCATCACGTTATATTAAAAATGTATGGGTATTTGAAATAATCATTGAAATTTTTAGTGAAAGTAGGTCTAAGTAAAAATCATTAATAATTGTCTTACTTAGGTCTGGTATATTTTGTTCACAACATTATTAGCGAATTTTTGAAGAAAATTAAGCTATTGCTCTCGCCTCAAAATTTGTAGAATGTGAATTTTTGAAAAAATTTTATGCAGAAATCCGTTTCAGGCTATTCTGAATCATATTCTGAAGTTTAACGCATTTTTTTATGTATGTATGTATGTATATATGTATGTGTCATTCCAGACGATAACTGTCCGTAGAATTGTGCTAGAAACTTCAAACAAATTTTAAAATGTTAAGGACACAAAACGAAAGTTCAAGTTCGTTGGCCAGCATGATCGGAAAGCATGAAATTTTCAAAAATGTAGTCAAAAATGTCAAAATAGCCTGTTTTTTGTGATTTGTTGTGCGAAATAATTTTTTCAGCATACTAACATGTGGTATATTCGGAATCAGCGTAAAATTTCCCATAGGAACATGTATCAAGTTTTCAAAAATTTCAAAGTTGAAAAATCAGTCAAAAATCGAAATAATGCCGTTCGCTAGTTGTAAAAATCGGTAATATTTGCATGAAACATTGTCCAAATTCAGATTGAACTACTCTTATGGAAGTATCCCTGTAGAAACAATCCTAGAACCATGCTGTTTAAAACGTAGGTAGTGGGTGCTTGTTAAAAAAAAAAAAGAAAAAAAAAAATGTTATCACAACTGATGAGTTTACTCTGTGAAATATTCCGTCCTCCGATTCTCTCGGTCGCTCTCTTTAATGGTTTACTCTCAACTGTTTTAGGACTTGATGTAGCTTTAATACTGACTGTGGCTTAGAAAATATCAGCCATGAAATTATGAAGAAGTTCTATTTATGTACGTACTAGCACGCAGACCCAAGGCCTCGCTCCGCTCGAAATGTCGAAGATTTCTTTAAAAATTCGCTCATGGGGTCATGCTGCATGACTGGACTTTTTAACTATCTTAATAGAACATGATTTGAGTTATCCAACAACAAAGATATATAAGGGAATATAGCTACTTAGAAAACTAAGCCCAGAATATCTCAATAACCACCACTGAGCACTCTTAATTAAAACAAAACTTCGTGAATGAATGGGGGGGGGGGGGGGGGGGGCTCGGGAAATATTAGTAAATTGTTGGCCCACCTTGTCTCAAATATTTTACAATGTGGTCCTTCAGTAAAAAAGATTGGAGACCCCTCTCTAGGGGATCCGAACCTTCCTCTGGTGCTGGTGTCTTCATACCCAGCCTTCAAGTGGCAGACTCTTATAGTACTTATAGCCTTGACGAATATGCAACTGTATTTCAATCAGAAATCTATGCTATCAACAAGTGCTTGGTCACCTTACAAAATCACAACACTTGAAACAGAAACATTCAGTCAGGCTAGCATTAAAGCACGCCTGAACCCCCTCACGACCTCAAAACTGGTCTGGGAAACAAAGAAATATCTGAACAATTTATTTCTTAACAACAACAAAATAACCTTAAAATGGATTCCTGGTCATGAGACTCACGAAGGCAATGTTAATGCGGACAGTTCGGCACGAGCAGGCTCAGAACAAGGTAATTCTATAGGATAGTGGCCTCAGCACCAATCTTATTTAATTATAAGTATGCCTAATATAAAATATATCTTCATATGGAAAAGATTGGTGCTGAGGCCACTATACTATAGAATTACCCAGAACAACCGTTTCTGGGCCTATCTCCAGCCATCTGCATTTCCAAAAATGCCTGTAAAAATAAAATTGAAAACTGGGTCACACAGGACCTCAACATTCTCTAGAGTAGAGAAACAGCTAAATATAGACAAACCAGAATGCTTGTTACGTCTTCCGATCCCAAACAGCATATTGGCTTCTAAGTAAAAGTAGAAATTCAATTAGAACTATGATTGGTATCCTTAACGGACATTGGAATGTGGATTCATATACTACCATATATGGGTTTTTATTCAGAGGGAGATTCTCTGAATTAAAACCCTGGACCTATCATGTATGGGTTAAAAACGCTTTCATGTTGTAAAGCTGATATTAGTCTTGCAATAACATTCAAGTTCCACCAAAATGATTTTGATGCCACCGAAATTAGAAGGAAAAAAGGGTTTTTTTAAAGACACTTTTACATAACCGAATTTCAAACATTCTGCAGACGTTTCACAACTTAATAAGACAAGGTAAAAAAAGGAGAAAATCGTCCTTTCCATCACATCGGATTTATCTTCATCTGCACAAACCGCCAAACGTCTACTTTCTCTCAATACTCGGACAGCGATTTTCTGGGAAATTTCCTTGTTCTGCGATCTCTTGGCGAGCCTTACGCGCTTTCTTCAGATCCTAAAGGCTTAATACACCTTTCAGAAAAAAGAACAATCTCTTCTCTTAGGCAGAGATGCAGTTTTTTTTCTACCTTATCATTCTTTTAAATCTGTGAAGACATTTCTATTAGCTTATTGAATAAGAACTAAATGGGGCAACACTCTCGCTCTCCCGCCAGCAAAATTTATAAAGAGAAAATAGAAAATTGAGAAACTAGACAGAAAAAGTTCCAGTCATGCAGTTTCTTCCTTTCATGATCGTATGAGCGAATTTTCGTAAATTGTCGTACTATATTATGTTACATTGTTCTGAAAATTAAGGACTTTAAGGAAAAGAAATTGTTAAATAGCATATTCAGGGCAAAAAACTCACTCCAAATAATATTCAGCGATACAAAGAGAGATTTTGAATTTAACTTTTCTGGCATTTTTATCGATATTTTAGCACATTTTAATGAAAAGTACATTTTTCAGCATAATTTTGCACATACATTTTTAAATGTTCTATTTTATAGTTAATAAACTTTATTAGAGCAGTATTCTGCTAAAAAAATATAAATTTAACGATTTTTTTAGCCGTATTTTGCTATTTCTAGTATGTTTTTCAGCACTTTTTTGAAATTTGACCAATTTAATGTGCTTAAAAAATGGTGGCCAACGAAATCGTCCTTTCGTTGGGAAAGCTTGATTTTTCGGCGCAAGAACGGAATTTTTATCTCAATCCTAAGGAGAGTTGTCGTCTGGAAGGACACATGTAAGGACACATATATACATAAATATAATTTGGTATTTGGTTGACTAGTGATATTTCAACCTCCCGAATATACATAAATATATATATGAAAAGTATTAAACTCTAGGATTCGTTTCAGAATGTCTCAAAACGGATTTCAATGAAAAATTCAAAAAAATTTCAAAAATTGCAAGATATAAGAACGGAAGATACATTGCCACTATATTGCTGGATACAAGACAACAAGAATGAATCAAGGAGACCTTTTCAAATCGAAAACAAACCACATTTCCCAATATTCCAGAATTTATTCGTAATACATTGTTTGATACTAGTACCTACGTAATGTACGGATCCAATAAATGAAGACAAAAAATGTGTAGGTAGACCCGGAAGCTATTTGTTGGGTAATGAGTGAGATCTAATCCTAAATGAAATTAAAAATTCGGTCCCTTCTATCTAGCGATGCTCAAAATTCAGTTACTAACCGATTGTAAAACTAAAATTACTTACTTACCGATCAACTCAAAATAGCAGACAAAGTGACCACTCACCTGAAATCAAAATGGGAAAAAAGTTAGATGGAAAGTATTCAAATTCAAGGTAAATTCTCGAAAACATAGTATGTTACTCGGGGAGGGGATCAAACTGGACTCATCGATTCGTTTAATTCTGTCTGTAGTTTTGCAATTTTGCTTCAACACGAGGACTTTTTTTGTTCTACGTGTTGTATTCGAGTATTCATTAGCGATATTCGGCAATTCGTTACGATTTCATCGAAGTATACCATTTAAGCTGAAATTAAAACTGAAGCACAGCCATTTTAATAAACTGTACGAGAATACCTCGAGAATAATTCGAAAGCCACATTAAATCAAAATAAATAGTATAAGAAGGCAATACTAAAGACATTCGTTTCTTCCTCTGAATGTGAACAGCTGTAAGTCAGAAAGTATTCGTCCTGCAAGAAAACTTATGACAGCAGAATTTGTTGGAAATTTGATTCTCTAAATGTCATGTCCGAACAAAATCCTTTAAAAAAACCAAAATTTAGAAGTTATAGGCGAAATACTGAAAAATGGTGTGGCGTTCGTTCACGCCACGTTAACGGTTCTGGCGCCGCAGTGTCATAGCTGACCGGCACCGAAAAAATACAGGGAATTTTGGGTATATGAGGAGTATACCACCAGAATCTCAAGTCGATAGTTCCAAAATTGCGACCCTCATCGCGTCACGAACGATCGGACAAGAACACAAGTGCAGATCAAGTCAACTACGGAGACTTCCGCCCAAGTACGTTCCTTGTATTCTCCTATCAATGCGTCTCCCCCGTATTTTCTATCACTTCTTCCCTCTTCACCATAACCTCAATAAACAATTCCTTCCCCGCCTTCGTAAAATTCTGCTGTATTTTTCTCTTTCCACCTTTCTCCACATAAAACTTAACTTGAAACCTAATATCACAGCACCGTTCCAAATCTAAAAAAATCATCTAAATACTAAAACTTATCAGCTTTATCAGCGGGAAAACATGTTTAGGGACACTAACCTCGAGGCTTACCAAAGACTAACTAACTCCCACCTTGAAATGCATGGTGAAACACAAACGAACTTAACTCAAGGAGTTGGCTTAATTATCTTAACTCCAAAAGTTTGTTATCCCCCATTTTAGCTCTTAGATGATATTGAAACCCGCCCTAAGGGGACTGAGAGTAACCAACAACAAATAATGTTAATTTATTCACTGGGAAACTAACACCCTGACCTAAAGATCGGCCTTCGCGCGTTTTCCGAAGAAAAACGGGTCACAATCATGCGACACGCGAAAACTCTCTCGTTTCATTTTAAAAGCGGTCGAGGTAAATTTAAAACTGTCAACTTTTTAAGTGAACAGCAATTATGATAATTTACATGATGTTGGGGACAATTTATGACGACTAAAGCCGTTAGAATGCAAATAGTGCACATTCTCAATGTCGAGTAGGGTAATGGATTTCAAATGCAGAGTTCAACTAAATTTTGTTGTTGTAGGCTATCGTGTTGTTGATGGCTAACTATGATTATCACCAGGTAAAGAGCCAGCAACAACAAGACAGCACTTTAACGTAATAAGCGAGTAACAAATAAATGAGGACAGCAAAATCCATACTTAATAAAATGTTCCGAAATGCATATTTGAATCAGCGCAATTTTCTCAACTGAAATGTGATCACTAACCATTCTAACGTCCAATTTATGTTAACATAATGTGGATAAATACTAGTTTGCTATAAAATACGAACATTATTTGGCCGATTTCAGTAAAATTTGAGTTAGAAAAGTTCTGTTTTCTGTCACCTTATGTTTTATCCGCCTCAAAAGAGTGGATTGTTTTCAACTAGACATAATTTATACGGCTCATATCGTCTGGTAGAAAACAAGCACTCACCCTTAACCTGTTCCGTGAACAATCAATAACTATTTATAGAGGATGTTATATGCTGAGAATGGGATACAAAATTATTGTTGCAAGTAAGAATAGAGGAAATTACATGTAATTTTAAGAACTAATATTTAATGGGTGATTTCACCTGTCTTGATCAAGAGAGCTTTCCAAAATTGTGCAATATGGAGGGTATCGGATGACTGGGAGAGGCAAAACAAGTGCTGAAGGAGCAACTAGCTGGGGGAAAATTAATTTTCTGTTATAGGCTTTTTTGCCCGAATAATTTGGAGTTTTGAGCTGAAAATTAAGAGCGGGCAGTTTCAAAACCCAAGACCAAAACTAAGAAACAATGTTGGGGAAGTTCTCGACCGTGACAATAAATATCTATCTATTTTATATTTATAAAAATGAATAGTGTTCAATTATGTCCAGTGGCATTTTCAAGTGGTCAGTTGTTATGGCCCAAAACTACAAACATCTAGCATCAAAATCTGGACTATCATCCGCCATGACGCAATAATTTGTATTTTGGAGCCCTGAAGATGAGAAATAAATTTCTCGAAACGTTGGCCTAAACAATTTATTTCATTGACCGATTCTCACGATCCACAACAAGATACAAAACTAAGAAATTCCAGCACACTAAAATTGCACATTCTTGAGTTGATAACGCGATTAAAAACAATCCGTAATGTTTCATAATTGATATTTAAATATTCATATGGAAAAAATACATAAAGCGTAAGAATTTATGGTGCTTCAACTCTGAAGCAAGGATAAATTTATAGGTTCGAAGAGCGTAAAACGTAGTCAACATTCAGTAGTAGTGGAAGGTTAATATTCTTCTCCTTCGTTTCTACAACCGCACCTAGTTTTATCATACCAACAGCCGCGCCTCGTCCGGGATTCCACCGCCAGTCTTTTCGCTACTTAACTTGAAAAGAAATCGCGGCCAAATAACATAAAGGAATTCCCAACAACTCCACTCATCACATGAGCCTTATAATATGAAACGACCTCAGAAGACTGAAAATCTATCAAAGAACCGTCGGGTACGTATTCAAACCCGGAGGAGCGCCCCGACTGCTTCGCCAACTAGTACACAAAAAAGGGAAGGTAACGGTTTTTCAGTTTTGATAAACCGCACCTGGTTTTGAATAGGGAGGTAATTCGAGATCGTGCGTGAGCTGTAGCACGCGCCTGCGTACAAGCGCCTACTGTTCGCTGTTGGTTCAGGCTCGTTCGCACACCGAAGCCCAAACTCACGCCAGCGATGAAATGTCATACCCGTGGGAAGCTGAAATGAGTTTTAAATCATTTCGCTCGTGTGCATTACTACGGGTGAGAGTTTAGTTTGTGGAAACTAACATATGATGAATAAATAACAAATAGTTTATTACATTTTAGTCTTATATATTAAAAAAATTTACGAACTCTAATGGCAGTTAGTGAAAGCAGCGATGAAATGTTACACCCGTGGGAAGCTTAAATGAATTTTAAATCATTTCGATCGTGTGCACAACTACAGGTTTACTTTGGGGAAATTAACATATGATGAATAAATTACAAATAGTTTATTACATTTTAATCTTATACTTATATAAATCACTGGGCAAAAAATGGTAAAATTTTTTTCTAGGTATCCAAAAACCGGGGTGTGAGAGGGGTAGTCCAAAGAAATTTCGGATTTTTTTTTCTGATTTTTATTTGCTTAAAACTTAATGTCAGGTACCCCATAAACGCTCAGCACTAAAAAATCTTTAGGATGAGGCGTCACTCGGCAAAAAATTAAATTTTTTACTTCTAAGAATCCAAAAACTGGGGGGTCGGAGTTTTTTTTCCCTGATTTTTATTAGCTTACACCTTAATATCAGACACCTCATAAATGGTCGCCAAGTTTCACTTCCACATCTAAAAATTGAGGGGGGAAAATTAGGCGGGAGGGGGTGGGGTTACTTCTCTTGAGAAAAATGCTCAGATTCCATTCTGTTTTGGCTCAAGTCGAAGCTTGACATCGCTGGTCTCTCAGTATTTGAAAAAACCAAATAATAGGGTGCATCCCATCTCCACTAGGTATCAAATCATGAAATATATAGTCAACTTTGTCCGATTGATCTGGGGTCTTTGACGTCTACAAGAAAAAGTGATCCCTTAATTCTTTTGAGGTGTATATTATCTGTTATACAGCATTTCAAGGTTAAATTAAACTTATTCCAAAACCGAATTCAATCTTTTCCAACCCAAGGTGAGGGTTTAGTTTGGGGCATTCAAGATGAATAAATAACACATAGGTAATTTATTAAATTTTAATGATAATTTAATAAATGTATCATCTTTTATATAGCATTTTCAAGTCTCTTATAGTTGTATTCTACGTGTTCTAGAAGCTCTACATTTCTAATTTCATCACTGTAGGTCGTTTAGGAATGAAACTGCCGCATTGGCCCCCTTAGCTGATCAGTGCATCCCCGTACACCACAATAGGGAACCTTCACAATTTGGAATGGGGAGTTTTCATGGTTATTTTTTATTTGCTCAATAGCGAGATCTTAGTGAGAGCTTTTCAAAAAGGCGCTATATGATGGGTATCCGAGCAGTAATAAGGGTTTGAAATTCATTTCCACGATTACGTCACGGCCCCCGCCCACCTGGTGAGAGACCCTCCTACCCGTTTATTGGCCAAACTAAACGGTCTTGTGTTGAAAATTGCTACTATGGGGTTTTCAAGTGTGCTGAATCCGAATCTGAGGTAAAAATAGTGAAATTCCGAAACACCCAAAATCCCCCATTTCACACTTTTGTCCTCAGATTCAGCGCACTTGGAAACCTCAAGTAGCAATTTTCGGCTCAATATAAGGTTTAGTTTGGCCAATAAATGGGTAAGAAGATCACACATAACGTAGTAGGCGGGAGGGGGCCATGAACTCATCGCGCAAATGAATTTCAAGAGTTATTACTGGTCGGGTACCCATCATATAGTATCTTTTTGGAACGCTCTTGCTCGCTGAGATCTTTCTATTCAACAAATAAAAAATAACCATGAAATTTTCCCATTGTTTTCTAGGTCATAGAATAGAAGCTCCATCTTAAATGTGAGCAACGTAGGTGGATTAGGAAAATAATTAGCCTAAGAGGTCCTACAGCTGATCAGAGCCCATTCATACATTGTATCTAAAAGGAGCTCTCTTTCAAATTTCAGCTCTGTAAAAAATATATATATATATAGAAAAAAATAAAAAATAAAATAAAAAAATAAAAATAAAAAAAAAAAGATCCCACCTTCGTAACCGATTTCCGTGTTACGCTCGATTCGCTCCCACGTTGTTTTATTAGTCATCCAAAGTCGATTTTTTCGCCCTTTAGGGACAGCGAACGTAAAACGATCTGGGTGGTTTCATTCGATTCTTTGGGGTAATAACAATTAATGCCAACCGAAAAACATAATGTTACCTTGGAATTTTTCGAGACCTCGATTTAAAAAAATTAAAATGTCTCGGATTTAAATGTGTTTTGTTGGTCGACTACGAAGGGTCATTATTGAAAATAATAAACCAGAAACCGTAAGGAAATTAAAAGGAGGGGAAAAAAAGAAAAAGCATTAAGTACGCCAAGTACAAGCGAAGAAAAAAGCTCCACCATCCATACTATTGGAAATAATCTACAGGTAACCGTCGGTACCCATTTGAAGGAGTACAAGTGGTACTTTAACCTATTCACACTGTACAGTGTATCACATGGCAACGGCTGAGAATTTCAGTCTATAACATTTCCATAACCGAAAGGAAAAATACTGTAAATGGAAAGAGGCGAACGGAGCTGCCTTCAAGTATGATTAAGAGTTGCAATAGGATAACACATTTCGTCATTGTGAATCACAAAGAGAATTCAGCACAGAATACAGATAACTGGAGCGATATCGTCATGTGACGAACAGAAAAGTGATAAATTCATAGGGCGCAGTTAGAATGCATTTGTAAAATAACTGTAGATTCCTTACAGTTAACTTGACCTTTGCATTAAAGCTTCGTGAAAGAACATGTCTGATTGATGATGTCTATTCATGTCTTCCCAAATAGTGAAGAAGACCTTTCATATACTTCGTGACCTTCTTCGAAAAGAGATGATGTACCCTCCACGTCTCTGCTTAGGTTAGAAGCCAAAATATAAATATTCCAACTTTCGTTACATCGTAACATACTCGTAAAATTACTCTCTCACTGTGGAGAAAATTTTAAGCTTCAACTACATTTCCGAAAACTCAACTTGTATGAATTCCGTTGGTGTTATTTTGTGCAAAACTATGAAAATTATTTCACGAAATATTGCATGGCTCCCATATCGGTCCTGAGTTTGACATTGGGTTTTGAGAGGGAGGTATCGACACACTTTGCACTCACATCATAATAATGTATGTTTTAATAAAAACCTTAATTTTGAAAGACAACAAGAGGTCTTTTTGGCAGTGGTTATTTTCCTGGATGCAAGAAATTCAAAATTTGATTCTTTCAATAGGTATGTCGTTCCTGGAGGTCATGGTGACATTCACCAGCTAAGGATAGACAGGCATATAATTCTCTAATTCGTAAGAATATGATTCAAGTTCCATTGCCATATTTGAGGAGGTACAGAAAAGTCTCTGTTCAGGCCGATAGCATTACATTCCCATAACGATTCGGTGCGTTGAAAAAGTAAATAAATTACTTGACTAATTTTATTATGTTGAGGTTACATCAATCTCAGGTACATAGAGTAAATACCTCATAGCAGTATACTTTCAACCACTGGAAGATAACGGAATGACGAAGGAACTAATGTAGTGGAACAGTTGAAAAATAACAGCTTCCTCCACCACGAAAAAAAAATCGCTTTTTTTACATTTCTTGTGAAACTGAGATTGAACAAACCTGACTGCTCAGTTGTTGTTCTCTGGAGTCCTTCCTTTTGGGGGGAATATAAAATTAAAATAATATATCTACAGTATAAAATACTTGATGAGCAAAAACCTAAAACAATAATCACGCCTTGCAACTCTTGAACGAATTATCGAAAATTAAAATCCAAGCATCCTGTTACCACCAATTGTCTTCCTTAGACCTCATGGGCATCAGTGTTTCCCACTCAAAAAATGATAAATTGAATGAAATCATCAATCAGCCTGATTAAAATCAAGTCTCTGGGTGAGAATCAGAAATTTGATATTTCAGCTTATTTGGTTCTAGAATTCAGCAGAATTACTGCCATCCGATTTTGCATGGTGTCGGCTAAATACAGCGCAAAAACCAGGTATTCAGAACAGTAAGTATCGGATTTATAAGATTTGAGGTAGCAGTTTTTTAGTTCCCAAAATAATGCTGAATGAACGAGTTGGTGACCTTTAAGGACCCATTTCATTGTTGATTTCAATAATTCAAACTGCGATTTCAAGCTTAAAACGTGAAGCACTGCAGGTATTCAACTTATGCAGTGAGTACGAGGGGACTGGGGAAAACCTAGAGAAGAATATCATTCTATTAAAACAACTCAAGTCCTTCATGAAATGATTGCCGTAATCTCCTCGCCAGACGTTTCATTTTCGACGCATCCGAACCCCCTTTTTTTCGACTCGTTGAAAGTCGAGAATTTCTCATCGGGTGGACGTGCTGGTAGGACAAATGCCCTCAAATTATAATAATAGCTTCTCGTGGGATGAGAACCTGTAACTTGAGATTGTCAGGTTCAATTAGGGGGCGACGAGACGCGTTCGGAGAGCGTCGGACTCCTTCGAAAGATCGGTCTGCCACTGGAGTCTAATCAAGATGCAACTTCCTAAAGGGAACTCAGGTCGGTTCGAATGATTTCCGACGCTGAATGAATTGAAGTGATCGATATTATCACGCCATTGACAAATCAATAGATATGTCTTCATTAGAGGTGCCTTCTGTTGACAAATTGATTTCCCAAGAAAGTTTCGAGTCCTCCATTGTGATAAGGCGGAATAGATATATCAATTCTAACTCATATTCTAATATATCTTCTCTAACCGGTCTTTTAAAACTCGACTTAAACCAAGAGTTTGTTTCCGCTGCTGCTCCGGAGCAGGTTCAGTTCAGACGGCAGTTAAAACGCTAAAGGACGTGTTTGGGGCAGTAACCATGGATACACTAAGATCCATGAAAATGAGGTCACGTTAGCTGAACTTTAGCAAACATCCCTTGTTTTCCTGCCCTTCGACGCCCGACCTCCTGCTGTTGTTCTGTGTGAGGTTATAGAAGTCTGAGGAAGGATATATCAGGTTATCCAAAGAGCGCATGCGCGGAACAAGCTGGTAAAATCCTGGTTCATTGTCACAAAGATAAATACTTTTTCATACTTGTTGATAATTTACTCAACGGAAAACCCAAAAACATGAAGTTCCTAACGACTAATGACCTATAAGTGCAACCAAACTGCGGTGTTCCCCACTTGAAGCTTACTATCTTTGCGTTAAATCCATGTCCTGTTTACGAATTGAAAACTAAAAATGAGAAATTACCCCGTATTTTTACTGAGACTATCATGAAATTCGAATTTAGAATTGAAAATTGGCGTTTCATATCGAAATAAAGAAGTTGATTAGACAACCAGTAGACAACTAGACAGCTGGGCGAAAATATCGCGTTGCCAAACCACCGTTAACGTGACATCAAAATTAAGGCAACCGTGCCCCCGGTTCCATTTGGGTTAGCACCTTCATTTGCTCCCTCAAGACTATGGTGACGGGTGACGTTAAGTTGAAGTCGCCAAAAACTCTCTATTGAGTGTATCATTTTTATACTCGTATCACGTTCGTTGCCCCAGAAAAGAATACCATATTTGGCTTTGGAAGCGAAAAGACCAAAATACGCAGCTCTCCATAGTATCTCTGGAGGCAATTGATTTGGTCTTGAATACATCTCCAGCAAGCAGCAAGTTGCTGACATCTTAACAAAAGCTGTATCAAAACCTACTCTTGTGAGTATGAGGGAGCAACTTGGACTGTATCAGAAGGAAACTCTCGAGGTTCATCATTAAGGGGGAGTATTGAATTTATTTGTTTAAATTTGAACCTCTCGAGTTGTTATGTTTATTAACACATGGTTTTTGGTATTGGAAATTTAAACATACGAATTCAATATCTCTACGAAATCTCCAACTTTTGAAATTTGTGTTATGCTTGAATGTTACTTAAACGTTTCATAAATATATTAATTTGTTTGCCTAAACAATTTGTTCACTTCCTAAATACTGCGAGTTTCAAGTGGTTATGGAATGAAAAGTTGGTTTCCTACTTGAAAGAATTAAACTTCAAAGAAAGCGAAAGTGATTCATGTATTTTCATGAAGATGAATGAATCGAGCAAGATTATATTAGCTCTATTTGTGGACGACGGACTTGTTGCTGGAACAAGCTCAGAACTAATGAACTCCTTTTTCTCAAGTTTCAAAAGTAATTTTGCCTTTGGCAAAATTCAAATACTGGCTTTCGAAGCCAGTAAACCGGACTACTTAGCTTGCCAGTAATAACACTGGTGTGTTGCCCAAAATTCAACCTGGAGTCAATTATAACACTAAGGAACGGAGTATTCCCAACAAAACATTGGTGTTTTTAAGGCTGTCACGGCTTTGGGATCTTGAGCGGTAATGCGGGGCTGAAAAATTCTCAGGGTTTGGGATCGAGATAAGATTGGATGAGAGTCAACCAGTCAACACGCTTATCGCTATCGCTCTTCAAGGAAGATTTTCAATTCGAAGCTATGCATGTTGACTTCGAAAAAGCTGCCCATCTAGCTATTATTGAAACTTTGCCGGGTTGTACGCTTTATGAGTGTACCTTCCATCTGTAACAAGCGTGGGTAGTAGGGTACACCTGTACACTTACATTCGAACGTTCATTAAAATTGATGTCATCATCCTGGAGCTGTTTTTTCGCATAAAAATAAGGTCGCTACTAAACTATTCAATGCTCCCAAAATCGATGCGCTTTGACCCCAAACCCGTGTCGTTTTCGGCCCCACGACCTCAAACCCGGACAGGTCTTTTTCTCCTTGAGAAAACTGCGATTACCAAATATGTTTTCATTAGAGTAACATTCGAGTTTTTTCACGGTAATTGTATATTGGTAAACCAGATTTATTAAACAATTAGATTAGAATCCGTAACATTCGAGTTTTTTCACGGTAATTGTATTCTGGTAAAACAGATTTATGAAAAAATTAGATCCGATACCCTCCATTGCTGGCTCGAAACTCTTAGTGATTATACTCAACTATGAATCCGTTCAATTCCAAGTGAACAACGAAAACTACACTTCGGATCAGCCAACCGGAGAAACGAAAGCGAAAGAAGATCGCACGAACAAGATGCGATACTTGTGAGAAAAACCAACTGTTCCCTTTGTCCGGACTAGTTACCCGGATGCTTCCTGAGGTTAAGAGGTCTGTAGAAGCCGCAAGTCAGGCGAGAGAGGCCGGTTACCTTAGCCGTAGCCCGCAGTCCGCCCCAACAGGGAAGTCTGCGTTCTCTGGGTCAGTCCAAGGCACTTAAAGCCTAGAAAACCCGTCCAGTGAGTCTTCCACTAGGCCTTTTTTTTTTGTCTAGCCCGGCATTCTTTATCGGTGCAGTAGGAATCACCGTCACAACAAGGGTCGAAAGAAAAAGCTTACCAATGACGCGTACAAAAAAAAAGTTGGTTCGAAATACCCCTTACCGACTCAAAAATAAAAATCCTCGTTTTTTGTCTAGTGCTATTATAATAAATCATTTTGACGCTGCTGACCAATACGTTCTCTTCGTCTTGGATGGGCGTCGAGCACGAACGATGGAAATGATCTGTACGGACGGGTTACTGGTTAGGTTTTGTCTACGAACACCTCTTCAATCTCAAATGACGTCTTGGCCTACCAATCACAGCATGGGGGCCTAATGCATTTGGAAGAATCACATCAAGATAATTGAATGGATTCAATAACGGTATCGTGTTGGTCTAGTCCATGTTTTCTCAAGAAGTTTGATAAGATTTAAAATCTCTTCTTTTTCTTTTTTTTCTAAAACAGGAATTGTATGACATGGTCTAACTACTACCCTTAATTCGGAGTGGCTGCAACAAAATAATGACTGACTCTTTTCAGTCCTTTTAATGATGTCTTTTTACTTCATTTGTCATCTAATTTTCTCAAAATTTCATAGCAACCCAATTAATGTCAAGCACGAAAACTACCTGGGATCGCAAATACCAACTTCTAACGTTTCCCAATTGTGGGAAGAGAATCAAGAGAAAATTTTCAAAAAAAGTAAGGATAACTCGGATTCCCAATTCATGCCTTAGAAATATCATAATTTGAACTAAATCCGAACCTACATCTTTAAGGGCTGTTGAAAATTTAATTTTTGGTACACAGTGAAATGAGCTTTACCCACGTATTCATTTTATATTTATAAATGAAAGTAGACTCCATACTAAGAAATTTAATACCATCCGTACTTTCCTAGGTTAAGTAGTTTTCTCGCTACGATTTTTCAAATTTTGTACTGGTGACGTCACACTGGGAGGCAGAGGGGTCCCGCCTAGGAAGGAGAGGTTCTGTGACGTCACTAGTGGGCGAAACTTTGAGAAATTATAGAAAGAAAACTACACATCATAGGAGAGTACGGTTGATGCCAAACGTCTTAGGATGGAATCTTCCTCCATTTAAAAATAGTTAAAATACCTTTTTCTCACCCATGGGTAACGCTCATTTTGATAGAGGGTAGTGGAGATGCTTTATGGTAAGAAACTTCTTCATTGTTAAATTGGCGTTATTCACTCCTAAAACAGCTAAGGGGGAACCATCACTGTAATAGTTCATGCGAAAATATATCAAGACCTTTTGCTAGGTATTCCCTCGTTGCTAGATATTGACATACCACAGAAAAGGAGCGTCTATTCTTCAAATTTAAAATTACGACAGAATCAGCAGGTAGGTACATAACCAACATTTGAGTTAAAAATTTGATTCAACTACATATATAAACGCCGTCATTGAGGTATCATTTTATCTAAACACTTTCCTCCAACACAACCAATGGAAGCCTCTTGCTTCGTCCATACATATTGGTGCTTTTACCTACAACATGCCTTGGGTGATTTCGGGCGGCACTTGTTATATCCTCCTCAGTACTAATGAGATAAAATAATTGTGATGGTTGTATTTCTTCATTCACAATCTAATTTACACCCAATACCTATTCGAATCTTAATGTACAGAAATTGAGGCTCATCGAATTAGTAGGTACTCCAAGTTCGTTGGTCATGAAATGATCTGAGGATATCGGATGTTATTTCAACGAATTGTCGTCTCCCTGCAATCACAAGAAATTAAATAAAGATACAATAAAACCACCTATCTTATTAAATTTTCGTACTTTGAAACCAGTGGCGGCCGGTGGACTGCAAAAGGAGCGGGGCACAAAACTATTTACTTATTTGTTAGTCAAGAAGGTCATTGAGGTTTTTCTTCCATCCCTTTATGACCTTTCTTTTCTTGCCATTCATTTCGCGTTCGTTGTCCTTCGTTTCCCTGTACTTACCCCTTCACAGTCTAACCTGAATCGATGAAATTTCTCTCTCCACAGATTGATATCGAATCTACGTATTTTGTTGTTGGTAAATGGATCCTTGGCATAAACCTATTCCTTCTAGCGTCCACCTTGGAACCACAGCATGGAGCTAAACGCTGCCCTTCCCGTTGTAATTTGAAACAATGAGTTGCTTGTAAAAGCTTCATTCTAGTATGTTACTTTTTTCCCGAAAGTACTGGGGCAATGTCCCGATGCCCCCCCTCAACGGCCGCCGCTGTTTGAAACCTCAAAACTCATTTCGAAGTTGCGGAGAAATATCTAGGCTTGACCTTCAAAAGCTGAACGTGAGTGAACGCTCGATACTTTTATGAGAATGATAAAAGATAAGTAAGCAACGAAGAAGAAGCAAGAATGCGCGCACGTGGTTCGAGGTCGGCGCGTGGAATGCGTCCTGCCCATTGGGAAGGAATGCGGAGCGGCCGGCGCGGCGTCTCCTTCATTGACAAGGAATGCTTGGACTCGCGTACCTCAAGTGTGAAAAATCTAATTGCCAGGAAGAATAGGGCCCACTCAGTGTTAGTTAAAACGCGCTTGTTAGTCACCGGGAGTTTAGTCACGATTAGTTAAAAAGTCCCAGTAGTGCTTAGATGAGACTTGTGCAGCACAAAAAAGGGTCAAATTGACCTCTCGAGGTTGAAGAGTCAGAATCCCACTAAAAATTAATAGTGTGCGCCCCGTTGAATGGCTTGGTAATTTCCTCGAAAATTGAGCACCAGCGGACAGAAGATATAAAAGCCTAAACCGGATGACACCATGTGCTTCACCCTTTAAACTCATGAAAACCGTAAAATGTACTCATTTAAAAAATTTACTGAGGTAAGTAATCGGTCAAGTACGTCGCCATCTTGTCAGCCAATTCTTGGGCAAGGAGTTTGCATGTAACGAAGTTGTGTTGAAACAGTGCAGTACCTACCCAGATAAACCTAGCGGAGAAAAGTATAAATAGCCTTCATACTCGTTAGAAAGAATCTAACTGAATAAAATAGTGATCAAATCAACAAAACTAATAAAACTCGAAATTTGCGGTCAACTATATACAAGAACTGTCATTCGCTGATTTTAAAAAATCCATCAATTAACAAATGAAAATGGTAATACCTAAGTACTCAAAATTGACAATGTGACAATTGACTAAAACAGACGATGCGAATAATCGAAAATCTCCAATCAACAAAAACATTCACCATTAGGTACAAATATCCTAATAACAAATGCACTATTTTTCAAGCTTGCAAATGTACAAAGATTGTTTAGTCATTAAATCCCCCCTCTGGACCTGAATCTGATAACACATTAAAAATATCACTTGGATAGCACATTGAAAATATCGCTTGGTTGAGTTGGAAGTAATATTGAAAGGGTCAATCTTGGAAAGCTTCAACGATCAATAACTCAATATATTTTACTATGCAAAACTCTAGTTTTTATAAATAGTAAATTGGGAGTTTATCAAAAGTAATTCACATTTGAAAGTGCATTCAAATAACACTCGTTATATGATCCAGAAATTACTTATAGACAGAGAAATTCAGTGAAGAAAAATAGGTAGAGGGAGGGGGTACACCACTGCAACTAAGGAATGTTCAATTTTAAATGAAAACTGGCCCAAATTTAAAATCACAATACTCCACTATCCATAACCAACTTTTTTTAAAATCATAAATGATTTCAATAGAAATTAGCAAATCTTCATTCATCCAAAAGAAATAATAACAGAAAACATAGAAATACATTGTAGAGATTATAAAAAGTGGACTTCATTCTGGATTGTTCCTTCAGTCTGGTTTGATTCTGGAAAAGTGGACTTCATAAATAGGGACCGAAGAATAACGCTAATCTTGGAAATATAAATTGTATCAGATAGATATTCAAATCTATCAGCTATCATTTTAAACTCGAAAATGAAGGTATGACGCACCAATATTGAACTGAACTCCCTGGATTAAAACAACCATCAATCAGACCAGTGTTACCAACTTGAAACTGAGCTCTTGACGGTGGGACGATGGGCCGTTTTTCAAGTATTATTGAACAAAGCTTCAAAATGACCTCAGAATGATGGAAAACGAGGTTTATCACAATTTTGTCCCATCCTACGTCATCTCAAGAACTTTCCACAAAAAGGATAGTTCTTTTCCAAACGATTGACACATTTTATTTCAATGAATTGAGTGGACACGCTTTTACCGTTTAAACTATCCTTCTGAGTTGAAGTCTGTGTAGGTGATTACTTTTCAGCTAAGAAGAAACAAGATTAAGAATGACATTGTCTCAAGTTCAACAGTGAGCGCTACTTACCAAAACAGTATTGGCGTGTAGTGAAAGTATTGAAAACGGAATCGCAGCAATCTACGTGGAAGGTTTGTCTACACGGCGATGATGCTTCCAAGTCAGCCAAGCACACCTCAGACGTTTCTATCATTCATCTGCCAAGTCGCATAGACCTTTCTATTCCATATCACCGTCACGCCCGTAGCCACCAGCCCCTGACGAAGGAGATAACTCAATTAACCAACACGCTCCTCTGTTCTACCCCGAACAGCCATTCCGGCCTGAATCTGCTGGCTCAATTTATATAGCGGACGTAACAGCTCGACCAAGAGGATGTAGTTGCCCCGGAGGCAACCCCGTATTTCGCTCATTTCAATCGGATGGGCAACACGCAGCAGCTCGTTTAGGTTTCCCCTCTAGGGCATTTGTTTGTTCCAACGCTTTGATACAAAAGGTTTTAGAAAGAGCCCGGCCCAACGCTTTCAACCACACGCCCGGGAATGAATAAATTCCACATAAATATCTCTATTCGCTAACCGTAGAGGTCAGGGTGAAAATATCCAGAGCACGACTTGCAATATGAGCAGAAAAGCAGACGAAAAGTAACATCTCTAGGGACTGATCCACGTCCAAATATATACTCCAAGCTGACAAATCTTGCTCATTCTATCAACTCGTATTCCAGGTACATCAAGATTGCAACGAGCGTGCCTTGTACCGTCTACTTTCCTACATTTGGTTGTTTATCAAAACTCATTTCAACGAAACACAAGCTGCTAAATAAAATTTAAAGTAGAGCATCCAGGCTACCCCACACAATTCCTGAAAAGTTCACCATAAATGGACTAAAACTTGGTATAGTTTTGGGAGTGACAAGTAACCAAAATTGATCACTAAGCTCGTGAACGCAAAAGGAAAATGGAAATTTCAATTTTGGAGGACAACAAAAAAATGTCCACTTTTTGCACGGACACAAGCTTCCCTTCACTACCTTCGGTAATGAGGAAACAAAACAATCAATAGGTACAAATAACTTCAAAAAAATGAAAACATTCACCCCCAGTCTATTTAACACTGATTACTGTTTTCTTTCTCAAGTTTCAAGTCTCAAATCTCAAGAAAGCAAGTTGTACCTAGTGATGAAGTAGATAATCCATCATTCTTGAAGCTTGGCAACACAGAAATTGAAAATAATTGCGCGGCAAGGAAGCACGCATACATAATTATCGTCTCTTCAACTACAATTTTTTATAAGAATGACTCTCAGTTGACTGTTCAGACAGGTTACATGATTCAAAATTAGCCGAGCAAAATCGAACCACTAGAATACGTGCGTTATTTATCACGCACAATGAGATTTTTGGCTTCGATGAACTATGACACGATTACATGGGCTATCATTATTTGCTGTTATAAGCGTAATAACAATAATTACTTATTGTGTTGAAAGTAAAATGAAACTTTTGTCATAGCAATAGTGCTTTGAATCGTTGAGAGTCCATAAATAAATATATTGGTAAGTAATGCATGCAATACAGAGACGTCCCTATGGATGAATTGTACATAATTTTGGCGAGAATTGAAGTAATATATATATATATATATATATATATATATATATATATATATGATTTCTCGAAAATACCCACCCAAATCAACAATCATTTAACCCCTTTCACTGACAGTAAATTTGAAACTTCCAAGGTTGCATAACTGGACTGAAATTTGAATCGAACAAACAATAAAAACACCGGCGGAAATCAGACGAATATAGCAAAAATATCACGATTTATCGCTATTACCCCCTCCATTCACCCTCTTCCATAATGAAATTTGAAACTCCTGACATATTTTCCAAAACTATACCAAATTCATAGATGAACAAACAAAAAATCACAAAAATCGGACGAGAACAGTTAAAACACCATGATTTATCAGTATTACTTCCTCCATTCTCTTATGAAATTTGAAAATCCTGACATAAGTCCCAAACCTACATCGAATTCATAACGGAACAAAATAAGAATAACGAAAATCGGTCGAGAATTGTAGCTTGAGAGGCGTCGACAAAAACTGTCGAAAAAACCACGTTTTATCGGCTTTACCCCTCCATTCCCCCTCTTCAGTTTGAAATTCAAAATTTCTGAGGTTTGATGCATAACTAGACTCAAAATGGGATCGAATAAAGAGAGAATCTCGAAATTCGATGGAGAATTGTGGCCTGGGCAGCGGCAACAAAATTTGTCACACGCACGCATGCGCACAGACACAAACAAATATGGTTTTTTCTTTTTTTTCCAACGGATTTGTATGCGGTTATTTTTTTGTCATGCTTGGGTTGTCCCACACCCCCTGGATCAATTCCAATAGGTCGACCCTCTATTGACAAATCCTAGCTTCAGAGGGACGTCCTATAAACCAAAAGTGGTTATTCATTTATAATTACGAATTATCTCATTAATCTTAATTGATAATTATGTATTTTCTTGGCCCATTTCAATGGCACCACGTTATGCAAATATTAGCGATAAAGCATCAATAATACAGCTACGAGAATTTAATCAATATATGAGTTTTGGATGCATTGTTTCATTTTAAAAACGTTTTCTATTTGTATCGCGAGAGATGAGGTGAATCAGCAATGAAGCAAACAGACGTCCGTCACTCAGAAGAATTGGTGACTAACTCCAGGAAGCGCCTTCCGCGAAACATCTAGTCCACCCATATTACGATTGACGAGTCTGATTCATGCAGATAATATTTATAATTCTTTCTTGTAAAATGGTCTCGTCAAGAACCCAACCGAACAACAGAAAAATCAAGGTGTGAATCAGCTGACCGTTTTAGCGGAATACTGAAATTTTGGATCAGTGCCTTAGACAAAATTTGCAACCCGATTTTAAATTGGATTGAGCTGAAGTTCTAATTCTAAGTATATAGTTTTCCATGACCACTGGGCCAAAAACGTCACAAAATACCGATAAGGAAATGAGTATCACATTTCCTATAAATATGGATCACATACACATAAATAAGTATGATTTAAGTGTAATAACGTCAAACCAAGTAGTGTAGTTCCAAACAACCGTGACTACAGAGTATTCACATTCAGCAAAACAACTGACTAGGACACACATTGCTTCTCAATCAGCAATTATAATTAGGGATGAGTCGATTCCCGATACCGATTCTCGATACCACCGATTCTTAGGCATTGGTATCGGTATCGAGAATCGACTGCCTAAAGCCGATACCGATAACGCCCGGTGATGGGCGTTTTATTACACTACGGTACTATTGCAACCATCTAACAACGAAGATGGTTGTACCGTGCAACCGTTGTGTGGAAAATCTGCGACCAGAAGAGAAATCGTCTGGACCCAGACAGAATTAAAATGTTGGTATTTTTAAACAAAAACCTTAAGTAGAACAGATGGAGAATAAAGGTTTTATTATCCATGTTTTGTTTTTATTTAAAAATGACCTCATTTGCAAATATATTGGGATCAATTTTTTGTAAGTATAAGTTATATGTTGTACAAAAAAATTTGAATATATTACTAGTTCAAGAGGAATTTTTGTTTTTCACCTACAGGTAAGTTAGGTATTATGCGCCGATGGTATCGGTATCGAGAATCGGGAATCGATTTTTTAGGTATCGGTATCGGGAATCGATAAATTTTGGTATCGACTCATCTCTAATTATAATACATGATTGAATCTTCATAGCACAAATTAAGTGAACTGTAGTCATGAAGTATATGAAGCCAAAGTACACTTATACCAAACTGAGTCATATTTTAAGATGAATTTCTTCCTTTAAATTGATTGATTGAACTCTCTCATTCCCTAAAACTGACATCAAAATCTGATGCATACAACGGAAATTCAAATTGTTAGATCCAAGGATTTGAAGGCAAAAAACAAGCATAAAAAACCAAAATTGTTCAGAATGGTCTAAAATGTAAGTTTTTAGATTTTTATTATTATCATTAGTTTAATTCAATGATTTAAGCCGCAGATATTACGCAAACATATTTCATTTTCACAATTTGGTTTTCTCGCCCCAAATAGTGAGAAACGGACGACAAAAGAGAGGTTTTATTCCGCAGAATTTACGTAGCCGTTTGAAGGATAAAAGGAAAGAATATTACTGGAAATAATGTCATACTTATCTTCATTATGGATAGAAACATGCAGATAAGGTAGTTTCTAATTCGGACTAACAAATCACTCCTCACACCAGCTTACCTGAAAATGAAAGAAAAAAATTTAGAAATCTTAAAAATAGTCAAATGAGCATATTTTAAATAAATACACTATCATCCACAGCACGCGGTAAATTAGCGAAGGTATAGATTTTGTTTAAAATACAACCATAAATTTTACAAGACATGCAGCATGAACGAATGAGCGAATATTCGTAATATATCGTAATATATTTCTGTTGAATTATTTTAAAATGAGCACTGAGTTTATTTTTTTATTATTTTTTTTTTTTAACGTTTTATTGCCATCAGCATAGCTGTTCCGCCTCTCACATCAATCGTTACAAATAGTAATGGTGGGTTAATTACATTGTAATTTACAGGATAAATACAATAAATTTAAAGAATGCATGTATGAAAGAGAACATAAATTAAAAGAAAACTGTCTTGCATGGTTTATCACAAATTTTAAAGGGCTAAATTGGAGACTCTGCAGAATTGGTAGAATAAATGGTAAAATGGTAGGCTTTGTAGAAGGTCGAAAAAGAAGGGTTGGGGCAGCACATTGGCGACTTCAGCAAAGAGATCTTACTATCAATTTTATGGAACAAATTTATGTACCATTTCTTCAATATTCTGCTATAAAAACGAATTGTTGGATTTTTACAAGCATTTGGGGTCTCTAACAATTTTGTCTGAGTAATATTCTGGTACATTTTTTTTTTTCTTTTCATTTTTTAAACAGATTTTTGGCATTTTTTGTGTGATATTTTGCAGCTCGTTTTTTGAGACTCGACAAATTTATTGAGCTCAAAAATTACTGTACAACGAACTCATCCTTTCTTTCAAACTACGTGATTTCTTAGTGAAAGAACTTTTAATTTATTTTAAATTCATTTATTTATTTAATATTATCTTTTTTTTTTAATCTCAATCTTTAGGTACAGATTTCGATAAATAATTATGCTGGAAATGTTCTATTACATGTTTTTTTTTTAAATCTACTGCAATAGCTCCATTTTCTGCGGAAATTCGCAAAAACATTTCATTTAACAGGAAAAATTGGGTTACGTTAAGATTAAAACGAGTTTAGAGGTACCTACATGATGGCCAGTCATCCACGATGATGCGATTGTGGGGAATATATTGCGTTAAATTAGTAGGCAGAAAAAAAGGTTGTTTAGATTGGGGGAAGCGCCAAGACAAACGGGGGTGAGGGAATGGAACAATTAGCCCTTTCACTAACTGTTATGAGAGTCGTTTTCTTACTGTGTAGGCACTAAATGGAGAACCGCAACTGCTATAGAAGTAGAGGCCGAACAACGGCGAAGCGCTTGGAATGTGTGATTACAAGAAGGATGCTAGAGGCGACCCTTTTATCGCCCTTTTTGGTGGAAGGGCACATTTGTCCCTCTACCACCCTCCTGTCTCGGAGTATCACCCTCACATCACCGTTTCGACTGTGGAGATGAAGGCAGTTTAAAAAAAAGAGGAGAGATTGGTGACCCTACAGAGCCCTCAGACAAAGAAACCTAGCATGTAAAAGAAAGTGATATGAAGAGGGTGTGACCCCTCGTCGAAGACCAGATCTCTTTATCCGTTTGAAAGCATTACTCGGCAACACTTTGGAAATCAAACGTGGATTTGAAAATAGAGTGAAAGGGCTCGCATCAACTCAAATAGCAACCCTTTATAAGGAAGAAAGCTGGCAAATAAAACAATTCGGTTACTTTCATGTGTTGGAATTTCAAACTTTTGACCTCAGATTCCAGTCCAGTTTGACCATCACAAGTCAGATTTTCAGCTCAAAAACAGTCTTACTGGTAAGATACCGACCAGACATCAACTTTTTGGAAAGCTCTCTCTCATATCTATCTATTGGGCAAATAAAAATTAACAATGAAAATTCCCCATTCTTCAAATTGTAGAAGTGTAGAAGAATAGGAGTCTTCCATCCATTCATGAAGCTTAAATTAGTCGTAGCAACATAATCTAAAGAATGTCAGGTTTCAGCCTACAAATTGCATCATCCATGAAACTAAGAGATCGAACTCGGCTACGCGGTCAGGTTTTGTCAGATCATTCCGACCTATTTATCCAACTAATACGAATTTTTACTAAGGAATTAACTACTTGATGTTATGTATTTTTGAGATGCGAGCTAGCGAGCATCCACACCACCAAACTCCAGAGATCGATTCTAGAGCTCTTTTGTGTTTTCGACCAGTCACTAAAACAGCAATAACTACAATAATTAAAACAGTGATTTTAAATTTGACGATACCGTTGGAAAGAGCGTTAAATTTCCTTCCTATCTAATGCCAAATCAAAATTTTTAAATACGGTTCATTTGGTGAAAAAATTGCCTGAACATGAAATTTCCACTAGAATGAGAAATTCCAATTTTTTAAACCGGCAGTGAGTGTCCCACATCTGTACTGTTACACTTTAACTAACTAATTTCACCCTTATAAACACATAAAATTGAGCATAACAAATGAACTAAAAATTCGAGAGTTAAGTGTAAAACTCTGTGACAACGGAGTGGGAGAGATCTGCAAGTGTTATCATTCGACCCAGCGTGAATAAATAACGTGGAAACAGGTCCAAACCTCGAATTTTTTTAGATTAATTCGATTAATTTAATTATTTTTTAGGGGTAATTTTTCACAAAAACCCTCGATTTCACAGAAGAAAAACCCACGTTTTTCTACATACAAACATACTTTTGTCCTCTAATTATTGAAATAAAATAAAAATTGATTATACCGCTAAAAAGCTGAGTCTTGGGCCAGTTTTCACAGATGAGGTACGCGAAAAACAGTACGGAAATGGGACACTCACAGCCGTTTATAAAATTGGAATTTCCCATACTCGTGGAAATTTCGTATTCAGGCAGTTTTTTCACCAAATGAATCCTATTGAAAAATTTTTGATTTGGCATTTGATAGGAAGGAAATTGAAAGCTCTTTCCAGCGGTACCCTCAAATTCAAACTAACTGTTTTAATTATTGCAGTTTTAGTTACTTGAGGTAAAAAACACGAAAAAATCTAAAAAATTGAATTACTCGAAAACTAAGCGTTTAAAATGAAATCTCTAGGAGAAACTTTCGATCAGAAATGAGCTCTAGAATCGATCCCTGAAGTTTGGCTCATTAATTCTGGGATACTCTGTCTGCATCAGGGCCCTGTGAGCATCCTGATCTCTTTGTTCAATTAATCTGTATTTTACTAAAAGGATAGATTTAGAGTATTTTTCTATTTTCAGATGCGAGCATCCAGACCACCAAGCTATACTCCCGGAGGGTTAGAGATTTATACGTAGGTCTGACCATCGCTGAGTTCGACCAACCCTTCAGAAGGGTATAACAGTGACCGTAACCGAATTCGTGGTCATTCCCAGTAAAACCACCAACAACATTAATACCCATTCAAACAGGAGTTTACTCGCTACAATTATCACAGCTTTGACCATTTAAAGGGCATGCTGGAGCTTCGAAAAGGGCCAGAGGGTGATTCTCAAGGAAGGCGGCGGGGGTCAATTTCCACACAAAGGGACCTGGGCAAAGGGCCTCCAAGAAGGTCAGCTGTCTTCTTCTGAAGATCCCTTTTTAACAATTCAACTTCACTTTGGTCTGACTACGAGCCTGCGGGCGTTTTTTCTAGTTCAAAAGGAGTCGCAAGCATCGCGTTAACAGTGAGATGCGGGCGATAGGACGATGATTTCCTGTGACGCTCAAAAGACGGTCTTACTATTCATAATTCATGCTTAACAGAATTTTCAAAATCATATCAATGGTAAGTACGCTTCAACACTCCATTACGGAATTCATGTGAAGTAGCGCAAAATGCGTACCTACATCCGTAAAATCAGTCTTCAAAAAGAATGAGAGAACTCATCAAAGTTGTAGGTTGAAATAATGAGATCTGAAAAAACTGCACTCAAGGGATCTAGACGGTCATGTGTCAGCAAACTTTAGAGGGGCTTTACTGAGGACCTTTTCTGCTATCGCCCCGCCAGGTCTAATCTCAATTTTTAGTAACGGATTGACTACTTGATATCAAGTATTTTTGAGACGCGAGAGTTGCGAGAATCCAGACCACTAATCTATGTAGCTAGTCAAAACTAGTGTAAGCTCGCCTACAAAGACTCTTGGAGAGATTTTGCAAGATCAGTTGTTAACTTAGATCAGTGGTCAGGATGTTCGATACGCTCACATCTGAAAAACACATAACATCAAGTAGTCAATCCCTTAGTAAAAATTCAGATTAGTGGGACACGGAGGTCTGCATGGATTTGTATTCGGTTATTTTTGTTTTCTCCCATGAGCCCCCCCTGCCATCGAACTGGGCACCAGCAGCAACTAAACCAGCTGAACTGGGTACTTTCCAATCAGGAATACAGGGTCTGCTTCATGTCGAACTGGTCCGATGGTTATTACATTCTGATCTATATGTCCAATTAATCTGAATTTTTACAAAGGGATTGATTACGTGATGATATGTATTTTTGAGATGCAAGCTAGCGAGAATCCAGACCACTTGTAAGCGTCATTCCTACCTATAAGTCCAACTAATCTTAATTTTTACTAAGGGATTTACTACTTGATTATGGTTTTTGAGATGCGAGCTTTCGAGCATCCAGACCACTAAACTATACGCATCATAAAAGGTGCGATCAACCGTGCATATTGACGGTAGGGTCTACCTCGGTGACTAGAGAGTGGGGAGTTAGAAACCCCCGTACCCAGATCAGATGAGGATTAGTGAACCCCCCCGATCAATTATAATAGGCCGTCCATCTTATTTACGAAGCCTTGCCTGTAACATCAGGCTTCAGAGAGACGTCCCAAAAAAAACTAGATTATCGCAAGAGAAAGATAAATTCTACTTCACGGCCAGGCAACGCTGATTGAACCACAAGTCGCAGATGTTCAGAACTCATAAACTAGCAGAATGCAAATCCTTCTATTTAGTCATCAATCATCATCTCAATACTTCAAACAAACCGGAAACATATCAGCTTGTTCTGCACAAATCAACAATGTCATCAACGTCTCTCTTTTTTTCACAACGCATTCTACATGCCCAGATGTCGTCGGAGGATTGTCCCGCGAAAAACGTTTTGGCCGTTCGCCCACGGGTTTGTGCTACCTCTGATAAATCATTTGAACGTTTATAGCGTCTCGTAGTTTTCGAGCAAAGCCATTCTCTCCCGAGGGCTTTTTTGTCAGAAGAATTTATTTTCATAGGACCTCCCTCGCCGACAGTTTGTCTCCAGCTCTATAATACTTGTGTTCCTTCATTGTCCTCCACTTTTCATTTTCAGCAACAAGTCTGAAAGGATTACCCTATACCTAGGTTGGCGCTGGATTGGCCAATAAATTAGCGCGGAGCAGCGGAATGAATTGCCAGAATTGCTATGAATTATGGTAGCATTTGCGAAATGACTTTTTCAAGTAATTGAAACCATCTCTAGGCGTGGAAACATGATTCACAGGAAAACTACAAGATTGGTAAAAATATTTCCATCTCTCGCACTCTCATTATGTTTCGTCTGTATCATCCACATGAAAAACTTCATAATTAGGCACTAATGTTCCGAATGTTCACAAATTTATTAGTACCTCCATAACGGAGGTACAACCAGAACGTTATTCTTTGGTATCGATGCTCAAAACAGGAGCTAAAAAAAGATTTATTTTAAAAATTCTGCTATCCGTCCCGTAACCCAAACTGTTTGTTATGGTGATGATTTTCACTTACAAACAACGCGTTTCTGGGGAATTGTAACTCCTGTACTTTTCATCACACTCCGAATTTATTCGTTGGAAAGCTCTCGATTTACCTAATCATATTATCTTAACCACAGTGAAGTGCGTGACCAATAATATGAGATATTAGCGTGGTTGTGTGAATAATTGATTACTTGGAGGTGGTTTTTATGTACGCAATCAATTTTGTAAACAAGATTGTAACCACTATTGAGACACAGAATAGACGATTGAAATGATAGGTTCTTTCATGATCAGCTGAGTGAACAAAATTTTCTCCTGTTCTCCCTAGGAACTTGAAATTTGATAGGGAGATTCTCTGGGTCATTAAGAGACGACTGAAATTATGGGATCTTCCATTTGGTTCATCAGCTGAGTGAGCAATTTCGGCGGAGATTCCGGCTCCCAAAACCGACAGTTTTGAAAGTCCTCGAGCTTATCGACACTCACCTGGAGTTCCCTTCGAACAGGTATAAGTTGGAAAAAGCTTTTATACCATCAAATCGATGAATTATAATACGTTTCATCGTGTTCTGTAGTGCATTTGAAATGAAAACAATGCTGTTTTTATTCAATCATTTTAAGTCGTACCTTAAACAGAAGGGTCACTAGAGGGGTCATTACCAGCCATACAATTTGAATTCATATTGGAATAGGGGTGTGAAGCCTCGCACCAGGTGCTAATGAGCTGATACATTGTAACTGAGAGCAGAGCTATCTTTTTTAGACTACCTTCTCCATTAAACTCCTTCGAGATAACTCAACTGCCATACTCTCATAACTCCCGGAAATAACTCACTTGAGGGCCGTCAAAAAAACGAGGAAGCCAAGTGCACCTAAGTGCCAAAAAGAAAGAAAACAAAGGAAACATCAACAAGTTAGCCCGGTCTTTCTTGCGCGAGGCATATTGTACAAGAGCCTGGTGGTAGTTCTCTATGCCCTTATAGGGAAGAGCGTTGGGTTGAAGGCAGCTGGGCCACGCCCTTCCGAGCTAGGGGTTGTACGGAGCTAGGGGATGTTCAACCCCAGTCGGAAGGGGGTGAAAACTTTTGCAGGGGTGGCTTTCGAGTTGACGGCCTCAAGTGCATTTCCCTCGACAGAACGCTTCGTGCTCAGTTCTATTTTCTAACGGGGCTCTCACTCACATGTGCTTTCTAATTATAGAAGACGAATGATCTGGGTAATTCGATGAGATATTGTTTCCTGCGCATTTGAAATGGAAAACACAACTTCATTACTATTCCACGAACCTTCCCTTTGATGCTATCTGTCAGTATATTAGAGAATTAGATTTAGAGAAAAAAAATTTAGTAATATTCCGCTGGAAAATATTAATGCAGCATCAGATTAATGTTCGCTGTAGGAATAATTTTTCAAGATACTAGGTATGATGACAAAAAGCTTGTAATCCAGACCAACCAAAAGTAAGCTGTACTACTCTAGTATTCTATCTACACGGACGCTGATAGATAGACAGTGTGTTTCCTATCTACACTTTGGATGTGGGAGTCTGGAAAGCTAATACATTTCTCACGTATCAGGACACCATATCAGGTTGGTTTATCTCTAAGCGAAGTTGTCGAATTGGTTTGGTACTGGTCGCAAACTGAGTACAACCGAGGCCGACAGGTAGGTATGGAGCGACCATCGAAATTTTCCAGATGATACCGACTTAGACAGTGAAGATACAGCACAGTACCACAGTGCTGATACGCTGCAAGAAGAATGGCTTACTAGAGAGATTTTCAATTTTTGGAAAGCGTGATCAAGGTACTTTTTTTCCTATAATTAAAAACTAAATTGAAACCGGCAGCACAATTGTTTCTGATGGACGGGCAGCATACAGTTCCCAGCTCACACACTGCTGGAGAATAGCTACTAAGAGAAGCTTCTGGACACTTGATATGAATGACGATATTCAAATGGAGAGATTTAGACAGGTATGCTATGTTCGCTCAATAATAACGCTACAACTTTCCATTTTCAAATCGTAGATAGCAACCTGAATCACTATAGGGATGGAGAGTAAATACTGAACCACTGAAGGGGTGTTGATAGCATATTGAACCACTAAAGGGATGAAGATAGCATACTGAACCAATGTAGGGATGTAGATAGCATACTGAACCAATGTAAGGATGTAGATAGCATACTTTACCAGTGGAATGAGAGTAGATAGCATACGAGAGGAGTACCAAGTAAGGTTCGTTATAAATGTTGAAACCAAGAATTGTAAGATGCCACCAGTCAAATGAATTCGACCGCCAGGATGATCTGGGGTAGGTAAATCCGTAAAAAATCAATAAAAACAGTCTATTCTACAGCACCATAGCAGGTAGGATAGGAAATCCAGCGGAGTAGCGTAGAAGTTTTATGAGCAAACAATGGTGTCTGGCGTATTTCCGACAAGATTCCCGGAAAGGCTCACAGAAGGGCTTAGGTCTGAAGAACACGCAGGGCGCGAAGGAAGGGCCGAGATGAACTCTAAGCTACTTTGAGGGATAAATTACAGTCTTTTAACTGCTGGGTAGGTAGATTTTTTTATTTATTGGAGCGGGGTAGAAAACGGTCGCGTTTGCATGTTGAGTGGTATCATTCAGTAGGTCCAAGACCTCGAACTCTGGGTTACAGGATGAAAAAATCCTCGGAGAACTTTTTTTTTTATTCAACATGGAAAAAAGGACGAAGGGTTTAAAATACTCGAGAGTTATATTTAAGAGTCACGTCAATGTTTTTTCTGTGGGTAGTTTATATAGACGGGGGCGAAGTCTGATGGAAAGAGAGAGCAATTAATGGGAGTGACGTCACGTGGGAAGCAAGTATCGACAAAAATGTTTCTTCTGTGGAAGGAAAGGGCCGAAGGGTGGGGCTTGTGGTTCGAAGCTAAGAAGCAGGTAAAGGGATTTTCTCAGCAGGTTGGACGAAGGATTTTTCAAAAGATTTGAAGAGTGGAGACAACCTGCGAGGCGGTTGCAGGTGCACGTTTGGGAGCCCTATTGTAGTTATGGGTTCGACCTGTTTTCGCAGGAATTCGTCTCCATTTTCACTTTGTGGGATATGAATAGAAAATGCTCCAGCATGGAATGTCAGAGGTTAGATCTTGAAGTTAGATAACGAATATCCCTTGTTGGTGCACTAAAAGAAGCAGGTAGGTAAATAAGTAATCTTGGAGTTGCCAAGATTACTAAAAGAAAGGATAGAAAAAGGGAGAAAGTAAGGAAGGGTCAATTACTTTAATTTACCACAAAGTATTTTTTCACCTAGCTACATCAACTAAACTTAATCAGGCCTCGTGGAATAGTTCGTTTTGAGTGCCTTCCCTGCTTTATCAAATGGTTATTTCCAGGCTCTGAGAAGGTACCTAGCACAAATTCTACTAACAACCTACTCAACTTTTTATTGAACTGACAACCGCTATTGTATACAAACTTATTATTTAAACACAAACCCGCTTTGTCTGAATCTTTATGTTGGTAGATACAATTTCGTAGTACGAAATGTACTTGCGAATGCTTGCGAAGAATAGGTACCTACTTTAAAATCGGAAAAGTATCAACGACTGCATTTACTCCCAAGTAGGTGAACAGGATATCTGGCTGTCGGACGAAGTAGGTACTTTGTTCACATAATCAACGGAATTTGATTTAATGATACAATTCTATTTATCACAGGTTTTTACCTCTTTCGACTAGGTAAGTAATTGTGGAAGGGAAACGTTATTAGACGACAGTCAGAGGGAGAACGAATATCTAACCTATTCTCGAAACTGTGGTCACCTTTGCGTCAGGTTATGACGACTACACGTAGGACGGGATTCCAACGAAAGCATTTTTCCCACCTACGTGTAGGTAGGTCTCTTTCCCGTACACACGTAGTTCTACTCGATGATGCGTAAATTCGCGCATGCGCAGTTGGTATTTCAGATTTTTTGCGTTTACGGGTAGAAAATTACGGCAAGAACAAACTCTCTATTATCTTTGTAAGATACCAACATGATGATTTCTTCACGCGTTAATGTCTAGCATTCCTCCTTGTCCCAGCTGTGAGGGCGGAAATGCAAATGAAAGCGAGCCCAAGGCAGACTACACGCGCGTCCGTATGTGGGTGCCATGTGCGTATTCTTTGACGAGAACAGGTCGGGAATGATAAAAGCGTCTGGGGCTTAGCACATCACAATCATATTGACGCGTGATGGTTCTTTTGACGTTGTTCTTGATATGGACTGGTTATTCATAGGGATTGCGGGTTGCTTCCTTAGCGACACATTGGGGACAGACGCGTTTTCTAGGCTTTCTCTGTTGTGCAAACCTTTTTAAGTCTGTGGAAGGAAATGAATGGACGAACATACTTTCCAATAGTATTGTCAGAGCGTCACATAATTTATGACTTACCTAATCACTATGAATAGAACTCTACTGCCAACAGAACTCGGAGAAAATAGATGCTCATATATGAGTAGATAGATGATAATAAAAATTCTTGCATTACGTTAGATGTAACCACTAGAACTTTTCACAATGTTCCTTCCTTCATAGAAATCAGTTTGCTAAGTCGATTTTCCTTTTTTAACCTAAATGATCATTCTCATGTACTTGAACAACCGGAGTGAAAATGACCACGATTGAAAATATAATTAAAAAATGTAAAAGTGCCTCAAGAAACGGGAATACTGCGCACGAAAATCCTCAATTGTGTCCTTTGAACACAAGTGAGGACACAATTGTTCTGAAATTGCCTATCATTTGATTACATATAAGTATGCAGCTGTGATTGAGATTTCCATTCTTGCACCAGAAAATCAAGCTTTCCAAACGAAAGGCAAAGTTCGTTGGCCACTACTTTTTTTTTTTAGTACATTATATTGGTCAAATTTCAAAAAATAAGCTAAAACAAATTGTTAAAAATAGGTAGCTTAAACCGGCTAAAAATAAAAAAATAAAAACTAGTGTGAAAAAATGGAGCAGAATGGAATTTTAGCTTGCGCATCCGCAGAGTGAAGTATAGATTTGGCAACAATGAAACTGGAAGGGGACCGTATACCTACGGTGACCATATTTATCTTAAGCAAAATCGGGACGGATAGACCTATCAAGGGGGTCTGAGGGGTATAGAATACCCTCCATGGGGAGGGGGGTCCGGGGGTCCACCCCCTTAAGTTTGAATTTTTTACCATTTAAAAGTTTGTTTTTAAGCCTATTTCATCCATTCAAACATTGGTTTATTAAGAGCTTCGTATCAAACTAAAAATATGTAATATTCATTGAAGAATGTGGCACATGACAAAATAATTTCAAGAAGTTTATTACATACACAGAAAGAATATGTACCTTTTGCACGAACAAACTGAACTTCACGAACAACTGGTAAGTTTTTATAGTCAAATAAACAAACATTAATTTTCCAAAAAATGAAAAAATAAAAGTTAACAGAGCAGTCTGTTTACATAATTGTTCTTGTTATATTTTTTCACTAGGGCCAGGGATACTCTTTTTACTCCAGTCGTACTTCTGCGTTGAGGAAAGTGCTCTCAGCAAGGAGTCGTCTTTTCTTATTTTGTCGTACATTTCAACACACGACAAAGAACTGTTCATTTGGACAGACAATTAGTAATGCTTTAACACAGTCTAGTGCCATCGAAGCTTCTTCTGCGGTCCAAAAGTTGTTTATCAATGAGAAAGCTCGCTCGACTGAAGCATTTGTTCCTTGTAAAGAAAGAGCAAATTCTACCAGAGTTTTGAGATTAGGAACGCTTATTTCGTTTTTCTGCAGACTGATCGTCTCCAGGCTTATGATGATTTGGTTTGAAAAAATCTTTATTGGTGAAAATCGGGACATTTCTTTCCCAATTCGGGACCCCGGGACCAAGGCTTTAAAATCGAGACTGTCCCGATTAAATCGGGACGTATGGTCACCGTACGTATACCCCCTAAGCCCGCACATCCCCTGAAAATTTCATCCAAATCGGATGATACCTGTGGAAAATAAGCTTGTTACAAGGATTTGCGGACACACGTCAGACAGACAGACAGACACGGAACCAAGGTTGTTCAGAATGGTCTAAAACTTAAAATGCGAGTGGAAATTTTGATTTGAATGAATGAAATGATATGAAATGAAATTGTTTATTTGTAAAAGCCTTCCAGCGATACAAAAGTTCAAAAAACACATAAGTAATCAAGGTAGAATATTTAAGCAGAAAGAGAGAAAGAAAAAACAATCTGTACGTTAAATGAAATTTTGATTTTGGAGACTGAACATTTTTTCTCCTGAAACTGAAAACAATGCTTTCGCTACCTCCGTAAAGGTAAACTCGGAAGAATATAAGCGCAGGATGCTCGAGTTTCTGTTAATTTCACGAGGGAAACCGGGAATACGCTCCAACGTAAACGCGGAACAAGGTCTCTTCTCGACCCCTGCTGATGCCTCATCTCCCACAGACCTTTCCCCCTCGCAACAATGGTTCACTGCTCTTAGAAGAGGAAAAGAAAAAAAAAATCAATATTGAAGAGCAGACGAGTGGAACTAACTGCTAGAACACAAGTTTTTTATGGGACTACGACCACATGAAGTACTTACACGAACAATCAAGTCCTTCATAACATAAGTGATTAGAAGATGGAAGGACGATTTAATAATGTTAACCGGTCATAATACATGTATATTAAGTAAGGTCATAGGAGTAAGGAAGAAAAGAATCAATCTTCAGTGGAATGTGGGCATGCTTAGGTGGTAAGAAAACCTAGCGCCCGGGGTTCCTTCTGCAGGAAATCATTCTCTTGTCATATAATATTATTCTCAAAAATGAATTAACCGCTTCATAACTAATTCCAACTACCTAAAACATTCTCTGCCCTTATTCAGACGATTGAAGACTCTTCCTTTCCTAACGTTGATGGAAATAGCTTGTTTAAAACAACTGTTAATGGAGAATGCAATATAGCTCCACTCCACCTGTCCATTCGCTGAATACAAGGTCAAAGAAAACCGATATATAGTCAATTTACCATCACATCGAACAACTCTTGCGCAGCTGCACTATAGATATAAGGCAATTAGTGTGGTTAACCAGTTATAATAAAAAGAAACTTCTGCTAGGAAACACAAAGAACATATTTAAATGTTCAACATTTATCCATTCACATAAATTGTAAAATATGGATGTATTTTAGTTGAGAGGAAATAATATTCAAGTTTCATTGATTTGAAGAGGAATGTTGTTATTCGCGCCAGAGATGTGATGAGATGAATTGCGGCTCGGGGAGTGACCAGGGCCTCATTTCCCAACACGCGCTACTGCAGCGCATATGGGAAATTACATTTTCTAGCATTATTTGAGTGTTTTATTTAGTATACCAAGTATTGCTTCATTATATCAAAATGACTGTAAATTTTCATTTTTGTAATTTTGTAATTTGTCATGAAATAAATTATATATATATATATATATATATATATATATATATATATATATATATATATATATATATATATATTATATATATATATATATATATATATATATATATATATATATATATAGTTGTGTGTTGCTTCTTTGCTGCATGTCCTCCATGATTATAATAACAATATGTTGAGTTCTCGACCACTTTTTCTTAAAAACAAGGTGTAAAGGTTCTTGAGGGTTGGTCAATGATACAGGTTGTTTCCTTACGCCGACGTTTCGTCTAATTTATTAGACATCTTCAGGGCTTATGTATGCTATCGTCCTATTTCATTCTATTAGTACATCATTTTGTAGTATTAGATAGTTGATAAGGTGTGAAATTATACAAATATGGCAACAAACAATATGCTGAGGGCAAGATAAGGATCGGCACCGGGACTTCTTCTGCTGCTGATGGGCGGGAGGGGAAGGGGAGTTATCAGACTGTACGATGGCACTGACTTGCATGCATTTGGTCTAACGCAAACCTTTTGCCAAATATCGTTACTAAAACGTATTTCCCGATAAATTTACAATTATTTTGAGTCGCAGCTTAAAATTTATACCTTAATTAACAAGCCGAAAATTCGAATTATTCACGAATTTTTAGCATTGTTTTAATACAAAATGCTAGGGACCATGAGAAATATTCGAATTGAAGAAGTTCGAATTATCCAGGTTCCTCTGCGTAACGTTTTTCGGCAGTTAGCTCCCGGCTAAAGCATATTCATGCTTAAAAAAAAAAAAAAGAAAATAAATGTTCCTAGGATTACATATCTGCATTTTTTTGTCTCAACAGCAAACAAAGAGAAAAAAGAAAGATGGAGGGTGAGGAGAGAAACTGACTAAGTGAGGATGAGGACGAGAGGGCTGTGGAATGCACTCTCGTAATCAGCTGCTCGTGCGTGCTCAGCTGTTCTCAGAAAAGGATGAGTTTGATACAGCCGCCGAGGTTTGACCTCCGGAGTTGGAACAATGGCGCGGAGGGGCCTCGGGTGAACAACTGACGCTGGTGGCCTAGACAATATCATAAAGCAGCAGACCGCATTCCCAGGGATCGCTGTCGCTATGTGGGTACCCTAGTTGTCGAGAGATCCCATATCTGAAGGGTGTCACGTCCGACCATTGCTCGTCAATGAGGTTCATGATCAATCTTAGTGCCGGTTTCACCAAATTTTTTAATCAAAGTTAACTCATCAAAACGAAGATCTCAGCTGTTAAACAACGATATCCGGTTTCACTAACTCCGGCTCAGATACTTTGCTAATTCGGGGAGAAAACGGTATTTTAATCTTGATGAACATTGTTTTTTTCAATAAAATCTAGGTTTTCTTGAAAAAAGACATGAAAATACGAGTTTGGGGGTCGGTTTCTACGTATTTTTTCACACTAAATCGAATAGTAGCACTTGCAGATCTCCCCGACTTCGTATTAACCGGGTTTTTACACTCAACTTACTTATTTTTAGTTAATTTGTTACGCTCAATTTTATGTGTTTTAAAACTAATTTTAGTTAAAGTGTCAAACTCTATTGTAATGGAATTGGGGATATGTGTAAGTGTTTCCATTCAAATCAGCGTGAACAAATACGGAGAAACTGGCCCAAAAATCAAATTTTCTTAGAGGGTAATTTTTCACAAAACCCTCGATTTCTTAGAAAAAACCTTGTTTTTCAACATACAAAAATATACTTTTCTTCTTTAATTAGCAAAGTAAAATTGATTAGATTGTTCAAAAGCTGACAGTTTGAGGATGTTTTTCCGAAGAGCGCCCGCCAAAGACCGTACTGGAAGCGAAAACCAGAAGAAAAAACGTCGATTTAATTTTTGTTGTTGTAGTTTTCTACTTTGGCATTTTTTTGACCAATTAATACTAACTTAAAAAAAACTTCATTTTATAATAGAGTGATAGGAAATTTGACGCTCTTTCTAACGGTGTTCTAAATTTTGAGTTTACAGAGATTCTAAGGGAAGTTATGGAGGTTTTAATGTCTTAAGGTATAAAACACGAAAAAAATCTTAAATATTGAATAAAACGAAAACAAAGTGTTTAAAAATCTGAAAGAGGAACTTTCGATCAGAAATGAACTCTAAAATCGATCTCTTGATTTTGCCCAAATTTGCTGTAGACACCCTGTATACGTAAATAATTATCTATGTACCTAAAGCAAAATGTGTAAATTTGAGGAAGTGATGATAAAGACTAGCTAACGCCTAGTCGAACAGAAATGAGCACTAAAATCGACCTCATGATTTTTGAACAAATTTGCTGTAGACACCCTGTATACGTAAATAATTATCTATGTACCTAAAGCAAAATGTGTAAATTTGAGGAAGTGATGATAAAGACTAGCTAAAGCCTAGTCGATCAGAAATGAGCTCTAAAATCAATCTCTTGATTTTTGCCCAAATTTGCTGTGTAGACACCCTGTGTACGTACATAAATACTTACGTACCTAAAGCCAAATGTGTAAATTTGAGGAAGTGATGATAAAGACTAGCTAAAGCCAAGTCGATCAGAAATGAGCTCTAAAATCGATGTCTTGATTTTTGCCCAAATTTGCTGTAGACAATCTGTATACGTAAATAATTATCTATGTACCTAAAGCAAAATGTGTAAATTTGAGGAAGTGATGATAAAGACTAGCTAAAGCAAAGTCGATCAGGAATGAGCTCTAAAATCGATGTCTTGATTTTTGCCCAAATTTGCTGTAGACAATCTGTATACGTAAATAATTATCTATGTACCTAAAGCAAAATGTGTAAATTTGAGGAAGTGATGATAAAGACTAGCTAACAGATAAAGATATCATTTACAGCATGTAACAGCTACCGAAAACTGTTATGGTGATTCGTTCAATGGAACGGCGTGCCCGTTGGTTTCTCCAACTTGCACGGGTCCGCTTGCTCTTGATCGTTGTTCAACCTTCAGAACGGTGGTTCTACCTCTCACTTCCATTTTGCGTTAATAGCAATAATATTATATAAAATCCCATTGTTTATACTAATACCTAATCCATTGCTATCCCGCTACCTCTCTGCGGTATTTCTTTCATCTTTAAAAGAAGTGAATACAAGAAACTAATCAACCGGTAGGATAGATAGGAAAAAAACCCCCCTTTCTTTTGGAGCGACATAAAGAAACGCGTAATAAATTATCCAAGTGATTGAAATCTTGTTTTAATTATTTCACTTGAGTTCCAAAATTACATCGAAAGATTGAAATATACTAGAAGAAGAATTTTTATCACGACAATCGGTAGATTGTCACAAGCAGTAGAGCATTTGTTTCCAGCAGTTCAATTTTGATCCCATAATTCAAAAAGTCTGCCAGACATTTCATCAATAAGAAGTTGAAATCGTAAAACAAGGAATCAGAAGATTATTTCGGGATCGGGAGCTTCTAAATAAGTCCCCAACTTTATCGTCGAGAGGCGAAAGGAATAAAGCATTTCGAGAATAGTTGACAGCGAATTCCGCACGTGGGAAGTCAAAAAGGTCAGAATTCACAACGCTTCAATCGTTCCAACTTGCGAGATACCATATTCTTCCCTTCGAAGAAACTCATAAACCTAAAAGGAACTCAACTTATCTCGAGTGGAAGAAACGAACGTCTTTCTATAGAAATCACTTTCATCCGTTCCAACTCGTATTTTAGGTTTTGATGAAAGCAGAACCACATAATAGGGAGCTTTCATATTCCCCTAAGATTTTTCCCCGCTAACGCCTGTAGTATCGTCTAGAGCAGGGGTTCTTAACCTTTTTGATTTTAACCTTTTTTTTAGGCGTTCTTAACCCTTATGATTTCAAAGAGTATTTTGCTTTTGCACATTGTACGTTAGACTAACGAAGTGTTGTCTCTTCGTTTGTATATTGTTAGTTTTAGGGTTGACTTGTTTGTAGCCTTGTAAATATTATGCCAGCAGCCGAGAAATTTTTTTTTAAGAGCACTCCAGCTAGCTCTGAGACGAACTGTGATAAGATTAGAAGTATTGCTGTTAAATTTCAAACAGTTTAGGTTTTATACTCATATATATTTATTTATTATTGTTTGTTGATATTATGAATGATAGTTTTTATTGATGAGTTTAATGAATGAATGTTTAGTATGTTTGTAATTTATAGAATGTTTGGCTGTATGATTGTTGGCTTTCTGTGTTTTGGCTTGGGGCTCGGTCTCGCCTGGTGTTTTGCTTTCCGGTGGAGCGATTGTTATGATCGTGTCTAGGGGTGCATATCCAGAAATGGGTGTGCACCCTCGGGAGGCCGCCATGGTGGGTTGGGTCCGGGCTTGGCCGGGACCCCCCGGCCAAGCCACCTTTTGGGTGGTTAAGGGCTGCCTATTTGGTCTGCAACCGACATTTCAGTTTTCCTATTTATTTATTTTTTTTAATGACTTTTTAAATAAAGTTCTTCAAAAGTTCTTCATAAAATTGTATGGCTGCATATCATTTAAATTTGTGCAAATTTGATCATTTGGGAGTTGTTGAACTTGTATTTGTTATTTGGCTTGTTTGTTTTTGACTATTGTTATATATGCACATATATGTGGGATGGCAAATAAAACTATCTATCTATCTTTTTGAATTGGCGGATCAAAGGTTTTCGCGTACCACTTGATTTTGTTTGAAAGTAATTATTGATATAGTAGTTATTTAGAAATAACTATTTGTTATTCATGAAGGTTTCAAGGTATATTTGAAACTGACAACTTGGAAATTATCAGGATAAGGGTCAAAACGGATTAAAGTCCTTATCGCTGAGCTTTCAGTTTATATAAAACCATCATCAGGGCTCAAGAATCTTCTATGGTGTCAAAACATAGGACACGGCCATGGATTGTGAGTTAAATGTCATAACAAAAACAAGATCTGGTTGCAGTTGAGGCTGAAAGAGCTCTGTACGCTTGCCAGCAGTGTTTTTTCTTTTCTTTTTCAATTTTTCGTTTTTAGCCTTTAGTTTTTGAGTCCTATCTATTTATGTGCCAACCGTTGTCAGCCCCAACTGCAACTAATGTTTCAATGTCTTGCAGACTTGTATGCAAGATTTTCGGCATTTGTCATCGAACAAAAATCGTTCGCCAGTCGATGGAAAGCTCTCGATTTACCTAATTTAATCCTTAATGACTAAAATTTTGCCAAAAAATTTGAATTCAACCATTTTTGGCCGTTTTATGCCATTTTTGGTGATTTGTTTGGTACATTTTTTTTAATTTGACCAAATTTAATGTGTTCAAAAGTGTTGGCTTACGAACTCATCCTTTAGTTTGGAAAGCTAGATTTTTTTCTTAGTCGATTACAAAGGATCATTATTGAAAATGATACACCAAAAAGAGACGGTTTCGTCTATCCACCACAAAAACCTCTAAGCCTTCAGCGTGTTGGGAGGCCGTTTTATTATAAATTTTACGACTTCCTTCTCATCTGTCCAGAATCCTTGAAGATCCCCTTGAGAACTACATTTCAAAAGCGTCTGATTTCTTCCTGTTATTTTAAATGTTATTCCCATCCCCCATCCTCCTTTCGGACGCGTTAAATGCTGCCTTAAACCCCCATTAAAAACCACTCATTCTTTACGATTTCCTCTGTTAGTGTGATTTCACTGAGTGTGAATGAGGATGGACGTATCTTGAAATTTAGTCAGTCTATTAAAGAATAGGGGTTTTCGTCTCTTTATATCTTTATACACCAACTTGAAGGGGGGTTCCACGGTATTTTGGTTTAATAGTTCCTAGTAGATCCGTCGGTCTCAATAAGGCGTGCGGTAACGAGAAACATTACCGCACCTTGAAGTCACGTCAAGTCCTTAACGGATCTAGTTGTAACGCTAAATCCATGGAAGGAGGAAATTATCCCTAGGAGGTTATTTGAGTCCATGGAAGGAGGTTATTTTAGGCGATTACGTTTTTTTCCGGATTGCGATCCGTTAACGTATCTGTACGGAAGGATGCGTCACCGTAACTCATTGCGGCAGAGTTACGGCGCCGGATTGTCAATACCGCACGACGTATTGTGTTTTATGGATTAACTAGGAACTCTCTATTAATTCCAATCATAAGCCTTTGTAATAAGGAAAAAAATGCATATTCTCTCAAACTTTGTCACTTTACGTTTCAAGGTGCGTAGATTACAAAACTGCAATGACCGTCCACCGTCCGGGCCATAAAAGGCCTTTAACTTGCTTTAAAATATACTCATTGCACATGGACATTGGGGTCCAGGTGGTACTAGAATCTAGCCAGCCCGATCGCTTCACACGCATAAATGCTATGAGCCAAAAACGGCTTTTTTCCTCATGCTTAGGTTTTTCTATTTCTATTGATTTTTACGTACAACCAATGCGTTACTAGCGAAGAGTTACTCCCTTAGTTTTTATACCAGGAAAAATCGTTCGCCACTTCTTGGAATGCTCTCATTTTATCACAACATGATCCCTAAGCTTTTTCTTTTCAGTCGGTTTTCCGCCTTCCTAATCTTCTTTGATAAATCAACTTCCTCTAAACACAAGACTCGGATCTTTAACAGATGCAACTACGCAAAGATTTCGTAATATTTTACCAGCGCCAGGGATTCGTCTTTTAACAAATAGAAATACCAAAAACGTAGATATTACTCTCTCCCAAAAACTCCTTCCACCCTACTTTGATGACATCCTTATAAGGTGAGCGCATGTATCCCGAGAGGGTATAGAATACGACCACCTTACAAATTCATGAAAATTTAAAAATTTAATCAAAATCTGATACAAACTTTATAAAAAAGTTACTAGTCAACGTAATTGCGAAGGCTACCTTTAATCCGAGATCAGTGAAATAGATAACTGACTACAACCTTATACACAAAGGTTTATCATGTAATCTTTGAGAATTTCATCAAAATCGGATGAAATTTACCTCTACAAAAATTTAATATTTGTGCGAACCCGTAGACTACCGATCCGGTAATGACGATATTCGTAGGGGACCATCTAGTGACCATCCCGCACAATCCGTAATATCATCGGAGTAGGAGAAATGTGTACACGCCTGTTCGGCCGTTAAGGACTTAGCGGGCACACAGAGACAGACGAAACTAAATTGCACAGGGCAATCTCAAGACATTGGGAAATATAGGATTTATCATAATTAAAATACAATACTGAAAAAATTGCTCAATCCAGTTCTGATCTAATAGCTGATTTCGGAAACTAAGGCACTGAGCATCCCATAGGTACGTAAATGCTGAATTTCATGAAATTAGATCTGGCTAACTTGTTCTATTTTTAGCGCAACAGACTAGATATCTAAAATAGATTTTAGACCTTAACCACACAGCCATAGATTTATCCAGAAATGGGGTAATAACTTAATTATTATGGCTGTATCTAAGATTCGATCTAGTTTGATGCTTCGTTTTATGGCGAGAGCAACTATTTGTTTTCTGTTACCACTAAAAGGTGTCGAAATATTTGCCATTGTTCAATTTCCAACGAAAATTCTCCTATTCTATAGTACCTAACGTGTGGTTGATTCAGACTGTTCTATTAAATACACAATTCAGAACTGAGTTGATAACTGAATGATTTGATTCATGAACCCCAACTAGTTATCACATCATCTCGCGACAGCCCGCGGGTGGGGAAGAGAAGGAAGGGGATTAGCGGCCCTGAGATGGATGAGCGCTTAAATCCACAGGATTAGCGGAAGGGGGGCTGCATGACAGCTTCTTAATCCGTTTGTGGACTGTAGACGAAGGGCTTAGAATTGTTCCCTCCCACGTGGTCATCTGAGCTTTGGCCTCGATCAATACGGGGAACAAGCGGACATAAACGGGACAATATCCACGATTCCTCCATTTTTAAAAAGTCCAGTCATGCAGCATGCCCCATGAGCGAATTTTTGAAGAAATCTTCGACATTTTAGTCGCTATTGATCGTGTAGAGAAATTTTAGTTTTTGATTTTGATAGACAAACATGGAATCAAATTATTAAACAAGATCCTACTACCTACGTTTTAAACAGCATGGTTCTAGGATTGGTTATACAGGGATACTTCCATGAGAGTAGTTCAATCTGAATTTGGACAATGTTTCTGCAAATATTACCGATTTTTACAACTAGCGAACGATAGCGATTTTTGACTGATTTTTCACCTTTGAAATTTTTGAAAACTTGATACATATTCTTATAGGAAATTTTACGCTGATTCCGAATATACCACATGTTAGTATGCTGAAAAAATTATTTCGCACAACAAATTGCAAAAAAAAACAGGCTATTTTGAAATTTTTGACTACATTTTTGAAAATTTCAACCCGATCATGCTGGCCAACGAACTTGAACTTTCGTTTTGTGTCCTGAACATTTTAAAATTTGTTTGAAGTTTCTAGCACAATTCTACGGACAGTTATCGTCTGGAATGACACATACATACATACATACATACATAAAAAAATGCGTTAAACTTCATCCAAAATATGATTCAGAATAGCCTGAAACGGATTTCTGCATAAGTTTTTTCAAAAATTCACATTCTACAAATTTTGAGGCGAGAGCAATAGCTTAATTTTCTTCAAAAATTCGCTAAAATAATTAATATAAAGTTATAACTTAGTTATTATTTTTATACAAATTCAGATTCTACCCTGAGAATTTCGACTACAAACATGTTTTTCTAAGATGCAAAGCAAGAGCAATTTAGGGGAAAGAAAAATATATAAATAGATCGAGGTATAATATAGCATTTTCTCCCAAGTAGAATAGTGTTTCACGAGAAAAAAATTTCGGGGGGGACGTCCAACGCTTGAACGGAGTACTATGTACTATTTCTATGATTACAATACTCAGCTGATTGGGGTGGTTTGGCATGTTGAAATCCTATCCTACTTGGCTCTTTTTAACCTCGGTTTTGGATTCTGCTCACTCATAAACGAAAAGAAATAATACACATAAATTCAACGATAATTAATAATACGAGGCAGAGAAGAAAGAGAAACCCCAAAGATAACACTGGTACGAACAACTTGAATAAATACTTATAATCAGATGTAAAGGTCTAGAAAAAAAATTTGCCGTGCTCAGGGTAAACGTTACTCTCCAGTTTTGAAGTAGGATCATTGTTTCGGATCATGATCAGAGCAACAAGTACAGTAAATGGATGTAATTCACTCGTTAACTAAGCTGATGCTACGACTGTAATACATTGTATCGCCAACTTTCGTATTCGAAGGTTGAACGAGCTTACGTTAATTTTCGACACATTTTCATCGAGTTTCCTCAGATTTTCCCTGCTAACACCCCCACCCCTCGCAATCCCTTGCAGGGGCTTTTCAAGTTACTGGGTCAATAGAGCGTGGAAAAACGGTCTCCGCCGCCAACCACGTCACCCTAGCGAAATGGATTTCCACGCTATCGAAACCGCCGTGTCGTAATGCAAGCCAAGTCAGGTTGAGCTGTTCCCGACTGCTCAGAAACTAAAATTTAAAAAAGTTAATTATAACTTCATTAGTTTTAAGAACATTACAGTTTTGGTTGGATTGCATATAGCCAACTTTAACAAAACTTTGTTCAGGCGAAAATCACTCAGAAAACCGAAAGTCATCAGGATTCCCTAGGATGAGCGGCACAATTCCAGTTGTGGATCCTATCCTAGGTTGCTATTCTACGAGCTCAGCCGTGACTTCTACAGGAACTACCTACATCAACCTTCCAACCTACTTGTTTCAAGATATCTCTTGGAAATCGACCATAGAAAGCTATCCAAACGTCCATTATCATTAAAATTTGTATTCTTGTCACATTATTTCATACGAAGAAACTCTTGATCTCTTCCGTTAGCCATTACTTGTGCATTCGCTCTTCCAGTTTTAGACGGACAACAAATACGTTGGGTGTGGCTCATAGCTTCCTCGTTTACCTATCATTTTCTTACAACTATCACCCAAATTTGAGCGAACTAGAACGACTAGAGGGTGAAAAGATGGAAAATGATGTAATTTACGTTTGCGCATGCGCAGAATGAGCTATTGAGTCAAGAACGATGAAACTGATAGGGGACCGACTACCACCTAGCCCGCGTTCCCTGAAAATTTCATCCAGATCGGATGAATACTGTGGAAAATAAGCTTGTTACAAGGATTTTATATCGGCGCATGTGCATTAGCTTTTCATGATACAATCATGTTGACATTGATATGAGATGATCAAATTGACATCCCCCAACTATAATCCAAAATTTGAGCGAGATCGGACAATTAAGGCGTGAGAAAATGATGCTTGGTAGAATTTACGTTTGCGCATGCGCGGTGAGGTATTGAGTCAAGAACGATGAAACTGATAGGGGACCGACTACTGCCCTACCCTGCATCCCATAAAAATTTCATCCAAATCGGGGGAAAACTGTAGAATATAAGCTTGTTGATTTGCGGACACACGTTAGACACACACACAGACAGACACGGAACCAAAGTTGTTCAGAATGGTCTAAAACGTAAAATGCGAGTTGAAATTTTGAATTTGGAGACCAAATTTTTTTTTTCTCCCGAAAGTGAAAACAATGCTTCCGCTAACTTTAGGCAGAATTGGAAGCAAAAAGTAAATTATAATTTTATTAGTTTCAAGAATATTACAGTTTTGGTTGAATCGCATACAGTCAACTTTATCAAATTTATACACGTGGTCAGAGTTGGTAAAAATGTACTTACAAGTACAAAGTACACAGGTACAATACTCGAAAAAATTTTCGCACTTTTTGTACAAATTAAATTGGTCAAATTTCAAAAATATGCTGAAAAAATAACTAAAAATGGCTAAAAAACGACTAAAAATTGTTAAATTCATAATTTGTTAGCAGAATATTGCTCAAATAAAGTTTATCATATTTAAAATAGAACATTCAAACATTTATGTACGAAATGAAGCTAAGATGAACTTAAATTTCATTAAAATTTGCTAATAAAATCGGTAAAAACTGCAAAAAAGCTAAAAGGGCCAAAATATATTTTTTCCCAGCAGATTACTATGTAGGATACATTTTTTATCATGAAAATGATATTTAAGATTTTCTGTGCACTCAAAAAGCTTAAATTTCAAAAATTTAACATAATATTATGCTCATAAAAAACATAAAAAATTCGCTCATACGATCATGCTGCATAACTGAAACTTTTTAAATGAAGAATGGTTTAATGTTATGGAAAAAATTGTATATTTTGTATTTAATGGGAAACATATTTTGTGATGGGAAATACGAACTAAATCACTCAATATATTTCACCTCTGATTAGTCCATTTCTATAAAGCTTGGAATTATCCCTTCAAACTGTTGAAACCAGTAATTCTTCCTCTCCTTTCACTTCATCTGATTAGCTATAATCCCCCTTCACTTTGCTTGCACTTAATTGGTTGTACCTCCAGCCCCCTTTCCTTTCTCTCGACCAATGGGATTCAATCTCCCTTCACCTGTGACTATATAAGCTGTGTCCTTTCTAATGTGTGTTCAGTTATTGTTTGTTGCTGATGATGGCCGTCGAAATCGCTCCAACATTGAAACTCTTCATTTTTTCGTGGAAATTGGCAAAGTTTTTCACAAACTTCCGTTTTGAAATGGGAAATAGGTATAATTTGGCTATATTTAAATATGGATGCTTTTATTATAAGTAGAGCTCGGATTTTGCATATTACTTTTTTATTGCCCAAAGTGATTTTTCTCGACGAATTATGATGTTTGGGTGTTTGTAGGCTACTTTAAATTCAAATTTAAAATGCATATTTTTGCATATTCTGGGCATTTGTACATATAAGTGCATATTTAGGGTGTAAGTGCGTATAACTGCATATTTTTGGCGTTTTGCAAACATATTCTAGTTTTTGAAAGAAATTTTCACGCTTCTCGTCACGTGTATCTTCAAGGAAGAGAGGTACCTATCCAAAACCTTTTCAGAATACGAGGTAAATGAAAGGCTAAAGGCATAGCAGGTACTAGTGTTGATTCCGTACGCCGCAGGTTGTTTTTCGATTAAATCCAGATTAACACTGCAGACAACGACTGCTGCCATTATAAGCTAGGTAGACATTCACATTACAGCTGTCCTTATAATCGGATTGTACGGGAGCACTTAGGAGAAGACTGTGACTGGATTGAATGCACACGTTACCTTTCACCAGAGTATTAAGATTGTTACGAATTTATGCAGGGGAATGTCCATGGCTGCTCTACTTCCATGTGTATGGATCTAGATCCATAGTCTTTCATAGTTGTGTCGTGTGATGTGGAAAGAACATTTTCATATTTAAAAATGGTCCTTTCAGACCGAAGGCGTAGTTTTAAAGTAGACAATTTGGAGAAGATATTGATTGTACAAACGAACTAATTTTTGTGATAGTACAACTGATTCATTTTTATTGAAATTATAAAAATTAAGTGATTCTACTTTTGATGGTTATTCTTGCGTATTCTCCCGTATTCCGTACAAATAATCTCAATTTTTTAGTGGTTTTAATCCCTCGCATTGTGATTTACATACCTAGCACTATTCGAAATATATATATACGCATATTTCCAGGTTAAGTGCATATTTATGCATATTTCGGAGTTTTAAATGCATATTTTGAGGTTTTAAAGTGCATATCGATCCGAGCTCTAATTATAAGATGCTAAATAAATATGGCTATTAAACAGCACAACTTGACCTAACCCTTAACTCTGCGTAACATTAACACGTAACAAAGCCGACTTCACCGTTTAAGTGCAAATGATATGGAAATTCCATGTAAATTTAGTATGATGTACCGAAGAGTTACTGGGCGATCGCTAGACCTAAGGCAGTAGCACCCCCTTACCGACAGTCTCCCCACCATCGTACATCCAATGTAATCAATCTCCACAAAAGAAGTTTTTTGTCGGGAAGTCTTTATTTGATCGCGTCATCAATAATTCATGTTAGAGAGAGAGAAAAAAAATACGGTTTTCCCCGAAGCATGATTTATTTATTAAAAAACGTCATTCGCGTCATATTAAAATATTTTGCTTCCCTCACAAACAAGATTGTATATACAGGAGGCGGTGGCTCTGTTTGTTCGATGATCTCGTTTCCGGCGAGGGACAGAGGGAGATGACACGAGTTCGCATCGCACTATTTTCACATCACACTTTGTCTCATCCTCAATTTCCCACATCAATTCCACTTCAAAATCTAACCAAATAGCGGAAAACTAAGTTTTAGCAAGTTTTTAAACGAAAAGGCTGCCTGTTCTGAAATGAGCTGGTGGCCCCGAGAGCCGTCATGGTGGGTGGATCCGGGCCGGTCGGGGCCCTCAGGCCCTGACCAGCCAAACACGGGGGGAAAGCCTCTCCACACGGAAAAAGCGGCGCAGGAAATAATATTGGGCACAGAAACAGAAGATAACATTTGACAACAAGATCACAGCAAATTATACGGATGATATCAAAGACAGAATATCAAACACAGACGAAATTTCAAAATATATACACCATTCCCATTTCATTATAGTTCTGGTACATGTACAATTTGTATAAAAGCAATAAATGATTTAAAAAAAATAAAATGAATAAATAAACAAAAAAAAAAAGGAAATGAAGCTACCGCAACCAAAACTAGTTTTTTTCCAACAAGGACAAAAGGGCGCCCTAGAGGAGCTCAGAGCTCGAAATGGCGTTCCAACAAGGTCATGGGGGTTGAGAGCTTCGTGTTTTCAACAGATCTTAGAGCGCCCCCAGAGCTGCTACGGGGGACCCCAAGCAGCCCCAAACTTTTGACGCGGTCTCTGAAAATTATAGGACACAGTCTAGGAGCTAACCCGCACAATCCCTGCAAATTTCATCGAAATCGGACTGAACCTTGGTATAGTTTTGGGCGTGACAAGGATTTAACACAGAGAGGCCCAGAACCTAAATTGATCAGCAACCTCTGAAAAGAAAAATGCAAGTGGAAATTTTGATTTTGGAGGACACAAAGTTTTTTGGCTTCTATCGCCACAAAGCGGTAGTGAGGAATTAAAAACTGATATCCTCACTCGTAGATGGTATAAATATAAAGAATAATTTAAATGACTGTTGTAGATCATTATCTGTAGTTATTTGGGTATACAAAAATATTGGAATCATTGACATTGAGGTTTGTTTTTTCATTTTACTCAACATCCCCGATTTTTGCCGTTTTGAAGGTGTTTGACCCACTAGTTGGAAATATTTTTTCGTTCGATTGGCCGGCAGGAAAAGCCTTTGTTTGTGGGCTCATTTTCAGGGCATCCCCAAGGCAGTATGTGACATCCTTCCGTATTCAATTTTGGCCAGAAGAATACAACAATAGGTAAATCGAAAGAGAAAAGGACCACGAACAAATTATTTGCAAAACCATCCAGAATACAAGTCCGTAAATCCTTGGGATTTTGATAGAACACAAACCCTTGCACGCTGCCCAGGTCTGAATTCCAAAGTCAACATTTTCCTGATTGCTTTTTGTTACAGAAGAATAACAGGGTGGTCCTCAAATGGAAATTTGAAATTTCCCTGACCGAACTTCATATTCCCCTGACAAAAAATATCAAATCAAGTAGTTTTTTTGTCATTTTTACGAATTTTCAAAGAAAAATTGAGCTATTTAGATGGCTTCAAAATTTAAAAATTGGGAGGAAGGGGGTGGGGACCTCCTACATATCCATTTCGTATATCGAAGAATACGATCCTAGATTTTGACGTCGTATATATATATATAGTGTATTCGCAGAAACTCTCTTAAAATACGGCTTAAAAAATTCGTTGCTTCTTGGCAAAAGACAGGTCAAGTTCGTTGGCCAGCCCGATCGCCAAATTCAAACATATGCAATTTACAGTGTCTCAAAAAATTCTAAAAAATCAGTTTTTTCACCATGGGGCATGTGGGGTGTCACAGTAGAAGTATGTTTCAGCGCTGATTCGATTACGACCACTCCCAGATCTCTAAGATTCACAAAGTCCTAGGTTATGTATACAAACTAGTTGTTGAGACTCTCATTGGATCAGTCCACTACAAACACTGCTTGGTACGGCTCCCTAGTTAAATACTCAGTTAATTTTTCCCACACGTGGTTAACTACTAAGTGTTCCATCAAGTGCTCTTTGAACAGTTTAACCACCACTATTGATAATTATTTTTGACACTCGGATAACCCACCTATGAAATAATATGTAGTATGATAACTGTTAAGGAGTTAGAATATAACTAAGAACGCTACGAATTAACAAAAAGTCTTCATTACAAAAATTTCCTGACATTTGATGGTTTTTGCAAAATTCCCTGACATTTCCCGACGCTAAGAATTCCCTAACAATTCCAGGTTTCCCCTGACTTTTTCAGCTGGGGGCCACCCTGTAAAATTCAATCAACCAATGGAGTTCACCAGATCACAATGATCAACATACCCGATAAGTTTTTTAAAAGAATTTTTTTTTTTAAATAAAATTTGAAAGAAAAAAAGATCCTGACCCGAAAATTTTCACACTGACGCCAGTCTCTTAAATTTAGCAATTTTCTTTTCGTGGTTTTTCAATTTTTGGTGAACTTAGTGTCAACCTATGAAAAATCATATAAAAGAAAACCTAGATTCACTGAAATAGAATCACCTTATTTTCTACACATACCTACCTAATTTCATCATTTATATAAAATTAGAAACATTCATTTTTTTAAATTTTATTCGGTTCGAAAATCCACACAAAAACGTCCCAGTGCAGCATGACAACGTGGACGGGTTGTTCAATTTTTACTCCCCCTTTTCCAATATTTCGGACGAAAACCATCGCTAACTAGAGGTCGAATTTATGAAAAAATAAATTTACCAAAGAGGTGCTGTAAAATTTACATAGTGTGATAAAAGTTCCTACCGTTTAGTATGACTTGAAGAGCGAATTTTCGTAATTTTTCACGCGTATATTAATTCTTAGTAAGTATTGTATATAGTTCTGAGAAAGGCACTTTTTACACAAAAATCAGTCCTAGCGCTAAAATAATGATAATCAAACTTTTTATATAAATGGGTAACGCTAATAATTCTTAACTATTTGCATTTTTGATAGATTTGATTGACATCTGAGCGACTTTCTGTCGCAAAATTCTCACCAAATTCTCATGTATTCAAACTTTCCTAAAAGGCAGGAATTAAACGATTTTTATTGTCAAACAGAGCTTGTATTTAAAAAAAGCTATTGCCAGAACTCATCTAATTATTGATTTTTGGGCGAAAGACCACGATCAGGTAGTAATTCAGAGGTAGGAGTCAGGTACTTATATGTATGGATGACATCCTACTATAACTATTACCTTTAACAATAATATACTATATATTTCTTGGAATGTACTATTGTACATGTGCACATGCTGCACATGATATACTGTGCAATGTACTACTGTACTAATAGGTACTGATTTGGATATCGAATTTCCAGATGTTTTGGTGCCATTGCTATGGTGCAATTTTCGAATCAAACGAGAACACGACTATAAAATGCCTAACAATTTCCTGACACCGGAACATTAAATCAACTGAATTACAGAATGTCTATTAGGGTGCCCGCTATTTTGAGAAAGGTGGAATTTTGATGACCTCCACCCGAAATTTGGTTTAAAATGTCAAAAAAATGACCCCTGAATTCTTTCAGATTTTTTGCATAACAAAAACCTACGCCGGTAGCTCGATTTTGGTTTTTGAAATACGCTTTTTTTGCCAATATCAGACTTTTGAATATAACTTTTACAAATTTCTTCGTGAAATTGTGAAACTTCGTATACTTACTTTTTGGGAGTCGCTGAACTCGAATAAGCAGTCAAAACAAGTCGACAGCAACAACTTTTGATAGTTTGGAATCTCAAAAACTTCAAAATCATGTCAAAAAATGACAATTTCTCAAAATTCATTGTAAAATTATGAAAATTCGTATTTATACGTATTTCTGTTAGAATTGTCATTAAATTCAATTAAAAAAGCAAATACGTAGAAATACGAATTTTCATAACTTTACAATGAATTTTGAAAAATCGTCACTTTTACATGATTTTGACGATTTGACTATCGAAATATGTTGCTGTCGACTTGTTTTTTTTTTTTACTGCATATTCGAGTTTAACCACCCCGAAAACGTAACACGAAGTTTCACAATTTTACAAAGAAGTTTGCAAAGGCCTGATATTGACAAATTAAAAAAGTGTATTTCAAAAACCAAAATCGAGCTACCTACCAGCGTAGGTTTTTGTTATGCAAAAAATCTGAAAAAATTCAAGGGTCTTTTTTTGACATTTTAAACCAAATTTCGGGTGGATGTCATAAAAATTCCACCTTTCTCAAAATAGCGAGCACCTTTAATGTCTATGTGAGTGCGAATATGTAGGAATTCAACTATTTCAGCTATACACGATTAAAATTTTCATTTGAAAATTTAAAAAACTACCAGTTTACATGGTAGACGATAGGTATAGTTCAATGCGAATGGGTATACCATCAATAAAGATATTATAATCAAACGTTGTATATAAATTTGAATTTAAGAAGAATGGATCAGATAGGTATAATTATGGATAATCAACGAAAATTGTTCATCGTACTGAACTACACTAACCTATCTAGATTGTATTTTAGTGGAGAATTAATTTAAAGCAATATTAGCAAACAAAAAAAAAAGCAATAAGAAAAGCAAGCAAGCCTTAGTTGTAAGTATAGCAATATTGAAAGTTGATTGAATGAATTCAATATAAAAAGTATGGATATTTCAAAAATTTAATTACAGCCAATAATCTAGCCGTACAAGTATTGTGGTTGCGATTATAGATGTAATTAGAACACGGAAAACAACAAAAGATGACGGATCGATTAAATAGACGTGCGCACTGGACAAAATATACAGAAAATAAACAAACCAACTTGGAATTTGATAAAAGGAAAGAAGTAAAATGATAAGAATAATCAAAATGTCGAACATGGCAGAAGAATTTGGGAAATTGATGGATTTTGGGCGTTAATTATTTAGAAAATGTTTAAAATTTTGGTGCGGATTAGAGGAAAATGGGGAAAGGCAGAAATGCAACGGCGCTGCAGTTACAAGACGGGGAAGAGAAAAATGAACGGTCGGTGAAGCGAGAAAACGGGGCAGATTTTGGGGTTGAGGAACGTGGAAATCGAACATGAGAAGGGTGGTTTTTATGGATTACAGAAGGTTGAAAATGAGAAAAATAAGGGAATTTAATAGGGGAAAAGGCGGAATTTGCGGTGTAAATTATAAAAACAGAATGAAAAATATCGAAAATAGGTGGGAATAGTTGGAAGAGTTTTGAGGACGCCACCGCCAGGGAGTGGTGTGTAGCAGCTAGGAGGCCCAAAATGGCGGATACGACATACGGCCTTACGTTAAAGGACGGAACTTACCTCATATTTGATGCCGGCGAGGCGGAGATACGTCTCGACTTTCAGGCAAAAGGGGCTCACGGACGGGACGACGGGGGTGCGCGAAAATTGGAACAGATAGACGACGTCTTTCTCGAAATTGGCGCGGTGCACGGTGGGTTTGGGCGGCGCCGGTTCGGGCGCGGGCGCCTCTTTCTCCTTCTCGACTTCTTTCTCTTTCTCCTTGACGGGGTCCGCGGCCTCTTTGGTTTCCTTCACCTCTTCCGCGGGCTTCGTCTCCTGGACCTCCTGCTTCTGTTCGGTGTTGTTTTCTTCGGCCATTGTAGGTAGAGAAATAAGGAGTTCTCGAACTTGCTATGGAAAATAAAGGGCGGCAAATGCGAGAAGATTCGGCGGTTTTTTTAAAACGAATTTGAGTCGAGAAAAAAACGGGGTGTTTTGTAAAAATTAAAAAAAATAGAGTTTATAGGTACACTTGTGTGAATGAGTACAAAATTCAGCGGCACAACGACCTAAACAACTATTAACCAGAGCTAAACCGACGGGGACGCTCACTCTCCGGGTTGTGTTGAGTTTTGGAGAAGCAGCAAGCGCGGGGGTTCTGGAAAGCGGGGAAGGGCGGCTCGTGGAGGGGAGGGCGCTTGGAGTAGGGTGGGGGAGCTCCCTCCGCCCCTCCGCTCTAGGCGGCCCCGCGCCTACCCCTCCACCGACTCGAACACCCCTCCGTCCTATAGAACACCCCGCTCCAACCCCTCCGCCGTACAGAACACCCCGCTGCCGCGCTTCACCAATGAGGGGAGGGTACTGCCCGAGTCAAAAGCCCTTTTTTTTCGCCGTTTCCCCGAAAGGCTTCGTCGACTTTTGAGTCCGGCGGTTGGCTGACACACCCAAATCCCCGATTTTCCCGCTCTGTTTGAATAGTAAAACGTCCAAGTTTTGTAGGTACGTGATTCATGGCGTTAGCTGCACTCGGCACCGGTACGTCTTCTGCCGGTCGGGGGGGGGGGGGGGGGGGGGGGGGGGTTATCAGACTGTACGAAGCCACTGACTTGCATGGATTTGGTCTAACGCAAACCTTTTGCCAAATATCGTTACTAAAAAGTATTTCCCGATAAATTCACAATGAACCAAAAAATATTTCACTAAGTCTAAGTTTGCATAGGACGTGAAACACGGAGAATAAATAAAATGAAACGACGACGGATTCGACAGAAAGGTATGTAAGTATGTGATAATAGCAGATCGACGGTTTAAAACTTGTTTAAACAAAACAAATGAACAGGGGCGACGCAAAGCAAAAATAGTGAGGGTGCAAAGAATCATGAAATTTCCAACTGAACGAAAAGTTTTCTCAACTCAAACGTATTGCTAAGAAATGCGTGCATTACAGGGACGTCCCTATGAAAGGATCGTATATAACTTTTGTGAGAGTTAAAATAAAAGAAAAAAACTTCTCGAAATTAATCCCCCCCCCCCCCCCCCCCCCATTAACTCTTTCCACCGACAGAGAATTCCTATCATAAGTATGAAATGTGATACTTCTGACATAATTTCCAAAACTTGACCAAATTGATAACTGAATTGAAAAAATTATCACGAAAATCTGATGAATAGTTAAAACATCACGATTTATTTCTAGTACCACGTCCATTCACCCTCTTCCTGAAAATTGAAGCTCTTGATATACCTTCCAAAACTAGACCGAATGCCTAGTTAAAAAATAATAATAAAAGAATGATGAAAATCGGACGATATTAGTTAAAACATCACGATTACTATTACCCCCTCCATTCACCCTCATTCATAATTAATTTCGAAATTCCTGATATAAGACCCAAAACTAGATCAAATTCATAGTTGAACAAAAAAAGTCCAGTCATGCAGCATGACCCCATGAGCGAATTTTTGAAGAAATCTCCGACATTTCAGTCGCTATTGATCGTGTAGAGAAATTTTAGTTTATGATTTTGATAGACAAACGGAATCAAACTATTAAAAACAATTAGGAGGTACTCATACTTTATTATTATTAAACTAAAAAGTATTTCCCAATAAATTCACAATTTATTATTTTGAGTCGCAGCTTAAAATTTATACCTTAATTAGCACGCCTAAAATTCGAATTATCCAAAATAATATTCGAATTATCCACGATTTTTTAGCATTGCTTAAATACAAAATGCTAGGGACCATAAGAAATATTCGAATTAAAGAAGATTTCGAATTAAAGAAGTTCGAATTATCCAGGTTCCACTAATAAAACTACACGATCTGCTCTGGTACAATCAAACAATCAATGAATCTACTATTCGCATTGGATGTTGAAGGAACCAAAAAATATTTCACTAAGTCTAAGTTTGCATAGGACGTGAAACACGGAGGATAAATAAAATAAAACGACGACGGATTCGTTCGAAAGGCATGTAAGTACTCGTATACGATAATAGCAGATCGACGGTTTAAAACTTATTTAAACAAAACAAATGAACAGGGGTGATGCAACCTGAAGATGTAATCCGATCATGCTGGCCAACGAACGTGAACTTGCGTTCTGTGTCCTTAACATTTTAAAATTTGTTTGAAGTTTCTAGCACAATTCTATGGACAGTTATCGTCTGGAATGACACATACATACATATATACATATATACATACATACATAAAAACTTTTTTGGGAGGCCAGCGATTTTCCAGTGACGCAGAAGTCGAGGGCGCCGTCAACGAGAGGCTGCGCGGATTGGACGGAAACTGGTATGCTGTTGGAAACTGGAATTTGGAAACTGGAAACTTTGGAAACTGCAGAAGTTCCATTCCCCTAGCAACGACTGGGTTGTACGTGAATGCTTAGCTTTCGAGGCGATTTTTGTACCATGTACAAAGACATTAATTTTACCTGCCAAAGTTCTAGCCGAACGGATACAGCGATCTGGGTGGGCTAATTCGTTCCCTCAAAGTGATATATATATATATCAACAACAAACTGAACTCTTCCATTCTGAAAACTAAATTCGCTAAATCTGAACTTGGTATTAGAACCTCTTGAAACTCATACTGTGGATACAGCTTTCGTACAAGTACGCAACCACGAGAGACATTTTATGTCTTTGCGCCCCCTTTCCCCTTCCTATAAAACCCCGTATTGTACTTTTGTTTGTGGAAATTTATTGCAAAAACACGTTTTAAAATTTTTTTTTTTTTTTTTTTTTTTTCATTCAAATAAATTTCAAAATACAATTTTGTTTTACTCATTCCATAATTACATCATTATTATCATCAGATTTTGTAACGAAGAGTAATGGCCGATGATGAGAAAAGTACGATGTGTAGGCTAGAGTTTATTATGGAAAAAAACTGGATTCTAGAGCCACTCAGCTGATCTGGCATCGGTCAGTTGTGTTCAGAAGTCCCTCTAGGGCCCACATACCAAATCTCAGAATCGTGGGATCATTAAAGAAAAAACTGGATTCTAGAGCCACTCAGCTGATCTGGGATCGGTCAGTTGTGTTCAGAAGTCCCTCAAGGGCCCACATACCAAATCTCAGAATCGTGGGATCATTAGGGAAAAAACTGGATTCTAGATCCACTCAGCTGATCTGGGATCGGTCAGTTGTGTTCAGAAGTCCCTCAAGGGCCCACATACCAAATCTCAGAATCGTGGGATCATTAGGGAAAAAACTGGATTCTAGAGCCACTCAGCTGATCTGGGATCGGTCAGTTGTGTTCAGAAGTCCCTCAAGGGCCCACATACCAAATCTCAGAATCGTGGGATCATTAGGGAAAAAACTGGATTCTAGAGCCACTCAGCTGATCTGGGATCGGTCAGTTGTGTTCAGAAGTCCCTCAAGGGCCCACATACCAAATCTCAGAATCGTGGGATCATTAGAGAAAAAACTGGATTCTAGAGCCACTCAGCTGATCTGGGATCGGTCAGTTGTGTTCAGAAGTCCCTCAAGGGCCCACATACCAAATCTCAGAATCGTGGGATCATTAGGGAAAAAACTGGATTCTAGAGCCACTCAGATGATCTGGGATCGGTCAGTTGTGTTCAGAAGTCCCTCAAGGGCCCACATACCAAATCTCAGAATCGTGGGATCATTAAAGAAAAAACTGGATTCTAGAGCCACTCAGCTGATCTGGGATCGGTCAGTTGTGTTCAGAAGTCCCTCAAGGGGCTACATACCAAATTTCAGAATCGTGGGATCATTAGGGAAAAAACTGGATTCTAGAGCCACTCAGCTGATCTGGGATCGGTCAGTTGTGTTCAGAAGTCCCTCAAGGGGCTACATATCAAATCTCAGAATCGTGGGATCATTAGGGAAAAAACTGGATTCTAGAGCCACTCAGCTGATCTGGGATCGGTCAGTTGTGTTCAGAAGTCCCTCAAGGGCCCACATACCAAATCTCAGAATCGTGGGATCATTAGGGAAAAAACTGGATTCTAGAGCCACTCAGCTGATCTGGGATCGGTCAGTTGTGTTCAGAAGTCCCTCAAGGGGCTACATACCAAATCTCAGAATCGTGGGATCATTAGGGAATCTCCGCGTAACGCTCTCCGCGTAACGCTCTCCGCGTGACGCTCCCCGCGTGACGCTTTTTCATTTATGTGCCATAGTAAAGACATAAAATGTCAAAAAATGCGCTTAACTTCAGAATATGATTCAGAATAGCCTGAAACGGATTTCTGCTTAAAATTTTTTCAAAAAATCACATACTACAAATTTTTAGGCGAGAGCAATAGCTTAATTTTCTTCAAAAATTCGCTAATAGTGATGGTGCAAAGAATCATGAAATTTCCAAATGAACGAAAAGTTTTCTCAACTCAAACATATTGGTAAGAAATGAATGCATTACAGGGACGTCCCTATGACTGGATTGTATATAATTTGTATATAATTTGTATATAATGATCCATGCCTTGAACTGCATGAAAGGGGGGCACGTGAAGTTAGGTCATGATCTTGTTCGAGATGAGTGCGCCAGGCTGGCAGGGCTAGCTACGACACCCTCAGCAGTGGGTATTGAGCCCGTATTGCGGGAAGGAACCTCAGGATTGGCCAGGCTAGTCGCAGATATTAGAGTCCTGGGCTTCTGGGACCGGGAAAGAGCAGCGTATTTCGATAATCGCATTGTGAATGCTGACGCCTGCTCCTACCGTTCACGAACCTGGATATCTGTCCTCGACACAGCTGCAAGAGAAAAACATCAAAAATAAGACACTGCAGCTGAAGACCTCCGCAGCTCCTTCACCCCGTTGATATGCACAGTGGATGGGGTCCCCCATAAAGAGTATAGAGCCTTCCAGAGGAATCTGGCTTTCACCCTGAGCGCAAAGTGGCAGAAGCCTTTCTCGTTCGTAATGGGGTGGGTGCGGGTGAAGCTTCAACTGACGCTCATCCGAGCAGTCTCTCTGCGGCTGAGAGGAGCCCGACGCCAAATACATTTCCTCGGACGTCTCGGATTGGAGGATGGAGCCGTTCTGCCACTCCTTCGCAGGTAGACGAGAGGACATAGACCGACGAGCCACTACTCTGATGATCCCAAACCGGAACACGGATTATCATCAACCGTGTTATAATTTATTGTTGTTATTGTTAAGAAATAAATTCGTTGTTTTCGCTTCTGAAAAAAAAAAAAAAAAAAAAAAAAAAAAAATTTGTGAGAGTTAAAATAAAAGAAAAAACTTCTTAAAATTAACCCCCCCCCCATTAACTCCTTCCACCGACAGAGAATTCCTATCATAAGTATGAAATGTGATACTTCTGACATAATTTCCAAAACTTGACCAAATTGATAACTGAATTGAAAAAATTATCACGAAAATCTGATGAATAGTTAAAACATCACGATTTATTTCTAGTACCACCTCCATTCACCCTCTTCCACAATGAAATTTGAAGCTTTTGATATACCTTCCAAAACTAGACCGAATGCCTAGTTAAAAAAAAAAAAAATAATAATAATAATAATAATAAAAGAATGATGAAAATCGGACGATATTAGTTAAAACATCACGATTTATTACTATTGCGCCCTCCATTCACCCCCTTTCGTAATTAAATTGGAAATTTCTGATATGCGATCTAAAACTGGACCGAATTCATAGTTGAACAAAAAAAGTCCTGTCATGCAGCATGACCCCATGAGCGAATTTATGAAGAAATCCGACATTTCAGTCGCTATTGATCATGTAGAGAAATTTTAGTTTATGATTTTGATAGACAAACATGGAATCAAATTATTAAAAATAATTAGGAGGTACTCATACTTTATTATTATTAGAGATTGATCGAGGATGTTTTCTATTTTTGAGACGCGAGTTTGCAAGCATCCAGACCACCAAACTATACACATCATTCTGACCTATTTTTCCAATTAGAAATATTTTACCTAAAGGATTGATTTAGGTTATTTTTTATGTTTGGGGTGGTAGCTTGCGACCATCCATACCTTCAAATTAAATGCTGTAACAGCCCAAAAATATTTGATACCTCGACAGGAGTTCGAACTCGCGTCGTTACGGGAAATTTCCCGTAGTTGCAACACTCCAACGATCTGATTGACTTGATGACTTCTTGATTTACTCTTTTCCGCTATGGAATTTTTCAAGAGCATTTAAAACTTTTCAATGATCATTCATGATAGCTTTTCAACACTTTTCAAAACTTTTCAATGATCATTCATGATAGGTAAACGAAGAAGCAATGTGCCACACCCAACTTGCAAGACGTTTTAATGTTGAAAGGAAGGCAGTCCGTGATATACTCGTATACGTGATGTACTCGTAGAATATTCGTTGCAGGTTATTAGATGCAGGTGAAACGCACGACGTGAGGGTCAAGGCGACTCAGTATTTCAAGTACAAGGAAGCTGGGGAACTTGAGTAGGCGGTTATCTTTATTGTCGATCTGAGGCGAAACCTGCATCGAATCGTGTCTGCAAACTACAACTTCGACCTTTTTACTTGTTTCCGCTTAAATGCGATCCAAGCTCTCACGTCACTTGTAACCTCATAACTAGCAATCTCATTAAATTCTGTTTTTTGCAACTTCAAATAATTCTCTAAAACTTTATATAAAACGGGCTGATTACACATAGGTTATAAATTCGGTATTAGAAATCCCTTCTATGCAGAACACAGATCTGTAAAGAATTATCAAATGGAATCTTTGGTACATTATCTAAATGTAATCCACACGAACCAAATCACTTACAGAATAAAAATAAATGAAAACCCACTATTAAAATTAAGTTTCAGTCATGCAGCATGATCGTACGGGCGAATTTTCTTAAATTACCTATCGTAATATCAGTATAATATGTTAAATTGTATTGAAATTTGAGCGACTTCAGTAGAAAGAAATTGTTGAAAACCAATTCTATGGCAAAAAACTCATACTACAAGTAAATACAATTCTGTGTGTGATGAAATTATTACCACTCGTTTATAGTGTCACCAACTAAATCTCGTTTCCATGTTTACATTGAAACTAACGACTCTAACATTTTCTAATTATTCTGTACGAGACATTTATACTCAATAAAGCCTAATTCTAGGTTTGGTTAATACTCGCATTTCTTTCGTTCTCATTACAATTTATTGAGTATAAATATGGAAAGATGTCTTCGCCCGGACCGTTTATCCATCGACCCATCTGCAAGTAATGCATCTGAAGAATGGATCCACTGGAAGAAGACCTTCACTAACTACTTGTCGGTCACAAAAGGTGAGAATAACACCCCCTTAACAGATGAAGAGAAATTACTTTTACTGACCAACCACATTTCAGCTTCTATTTATACTCTCATAAGCGATAGCACTACCTATAATGATGCGATAGCAGTTCTAGAAGCTACTTACGTTAAGCCCAAAAACATAATTTTTGCACGATACTGTCTAGCGACTCGTCGTCAGGCCCCGAGCGAAACTGTCGACCACTATTTACAAGCACTAAATCTTCTCAGTAAGGATTGCGATTTCAGAGCAGTGACGGCAGAGGAAAATAAGAATTCCTTTGTACGAGACGCATTCATTGCCGGGTTAGCCTCTTCTTCCATTCGTCAAAGATTATTAGAGAACATTTCACTAACCTTAGCACAGGCTTTCGATCAGGCTCGTGCTCTGGAATCTGCTCAACAACATGCACTAAGCTTTCAAGCCCCAACATTACCAATGAACGCAACCACTACTGACAGTAATACCACAGATCATCCTCTCATGGATGTGACCGATAATTGCGCAGCAACGTTACTCCATAAGATCGCAAAATGTTACTTTTGTGGATACAAACGTCATCCCCGAAGTGAATGCCCGGCTAGAGATGAAAAATGCAAAGATTGTGGGAGAATTGGGCATTACAGTCGTGTATGCCGATCTCGTAGTAAGAAGTCCAATGCAGTCTCTGCTACTTCCAATTCTGACCACATAATCTCTGCCATAACAGCAGTTTTGTCACCTCAGTCGCTGCATAAAGCCATAGTCCCTGTGGAGATCAATAACATCAAATGCATGGCACTCATAGATACAGGGAGCTCTTCTAGTTTTCTCGATAGCACGCTCGTCAGTAAGTGTAACGTTCAAATACTCCCTTCAAACGAAAAAATTACCATGGCAAGTTCTTCATTGACCTCAACAGTTGATGGCTGCTGTTATGTCGATATTAAGCTTCAAGACTACGCTTATATCAACTCTAAATTATTGATAATGAAAAACTTATGTTCTGATGTAATCATAGGGCATGACATCTTATCGACGCATTCACTGCTTGAAATGAGGTTAGGTGGTTCTGAAAAACCTCTGTCAATATGCAATCTTGCCGCTGCCAAGGTCCCTCCTGTTTCACTATTCACCAATCTCCTTAAGGACATCCGTCCTATTGCTGTTAGATCCCGTTATCATTCAAAAGAAGACTCAGAATTTATAAAAACTGAAGTGCAGAAGCTATTGGAAGATGGGATAATCGAACCAAGTATTTCGCCTTGGAGAGCTCAAATTCTCATAGTAAAAAACCCTAATCACAAAAAGAGAATGTGTATTGACTACTCTCAGACCATTAATAGATTTACCATGTTGGACGCTTACCCCATACCAAACATAGAGAATATTGTGGCAAAAGTCGCTAAAAATAATTTCTTTAGCACAATCGACCTAAAATCTGCGTACCATCAGGTGCCAATTCTAGATTCGGAAAAGCTGTACACAGCATTTGAAGCAGATGGAAATCTATACCAATTTAATCGAATTCCTTTTGGTGTAACGAACGGGGTTCCTGCATTTCAGAAATTTATTAATAACATAATTAATATTGAAAAACTGAGACAAACCTATTCATACTTAGATGATGTAACCATTTGTGGTCAAACGAAAGAAGAACACGATGAAAACCTTCAATCATTCTTAAAAGCAACAAAAAAATACAACCTTACTCTCAATGATAACAAGTCGAAATTCTCACAAACATCCATTAAACTCTTAGGTTACACGATTTCAAACAACCAAATAAAGCCTGATGAAGATAGGCTTCAACCCCTGATGAAACTTCGCTCTCCTACCAATCCCAAAGATTTAAAAAGGGCATTAGGAATGTTTGCACATTATGCCAGGTGGATCCCCCACTATTCAGATCGTATCAGACCTCTAGTCCAAATCAAAAGCTTCCCTTTATCACATGAAACGAATAAACTCATCAATTCACTGAAAACTGATATAGCGAAGTCCGTAGTTTCAGCTATTGATGAAAACGAGACATTTTTAGTAGAAACGGATGCTTCGGATTTTGCCATTGCTGCCACACTATCACAAGGAGGCCGTCCTGTGGCATTCTTTTCCAGAACGCTATCAAATTCTGAAATTCATCATCCAGCAATAGAAAAAGAAGCGGCAGCAATTGTCGAGGCCCTCCGAAAATGGCGGCAATACTTAATAGGGAGGCACTTCCGTCTAATCACTGACCAACGCTCTGTGGCATTTATGTTTGATAAAACGAGACATAGCAAAATCAAAAACGATAAAATAATGCGCTGGCGTCTCGAGTTGGCATGCTATTCCTATGAAATAGTTTATCGCCCAGGGAAAGAAAACACCGTTGCAGACACCCTTTCTCGGATAAGTGCTTCTTCTACTTCGTTGGACCTACAAAGCTTGCACCGCAGTCTGTGTCATCCAGGAGTAACGAGAATGGCCCATTGGATTCGAACCAAAAATCTCCCATTCTCAATAGAAGAGATTCGTCGAGTTTCCTCTGCCTGCCAAGATTGTGCAGAACTAAAGCCAAGGTTTATGAAGAATGATGGAATCCTTGTGCATGCTACAGCTCCATTCGAACGCTTGAATATTGATTTCAAGGGTCCCCTTCCTTCAGCAACTCGCAACCGTTATTTATTGACTATTGTTGATGAATTTTCCCGTTTCCCTTTCGCTTTTCCATGCTCAGACATGTCAGCATCAACTGTCATACGCCATCTTTCAACTCTGTTTGGTATTTTTGGGATGCCAGCATACATCCACTCAGACAGGGGAACGTCCTTTATGTCAGCCGAAGTTAAAGAATATCTCACTGCGAGAGGCGTGGCAACGAGTAGAACCACTCCATATAATCCCAGAGGAAACGGCCAGGTCGAGAGGTACAATGGCATTGTCTGGAAAACAATCCAATTCGCTTTACGATCCTCTTCTCTGGAGACAAAAGACTGGGAGCAAGTCCTCACTCAGGCCTTACATTCAATCAGATCTCTTCTCTGCACCTCTACTAACACTACTCCACATGAAAGGATGTTTAAGCACCCAAGAAGATCACCTCATGGCTCATCAATACCCACTTGGCTTGCAACTCCTGGTCCGGTTCTGATGAAACGCCAAGCTGGTGGCAGCAAGTATGAACCTTCTGTTATTCGAGTTGATCTTCTTGAGGCTAATCCAGACTACTCCCATGTTAAATTACCTGATGGGCGGGAGACCACTGTCTCGAATCGACACTTAGCGCCAATGGGGAATAAAGCCCAAGATACCAACCCACCACTGTCCATAGAACAAGAGGAGCCGGATGCGATTGAGCCAGAACATTCAAATGTTGAGCCTGATGATCGTGACTATTCCCTTCCTGAGCCACCCCAAGAACAGCAAGTACCTCAACCCTCGAAACGTTCATTAAGGACCAAGAACCCTCCGAAGTATCTCCAGGACTATGTGTGGAAAACTGACAGGGGGAAAATGTGATGAAATTATTACCACTCGTTTATAGTGTCACCAACTAAATCTCGTTTCCATGTTTACATTGAAACTAACGACTCTAACATTTTCTAATTATTCTGTACGAGACATTTATACTCAATAAAGCCTAATTCTAGGTTTGGTTAATACTCGCATTTCTTTCGTTCTCATTACACTGTGATTCAAAAAGATTTTGGATTTTTAGGTTTTCTTGCGGTTTTAATGGATTTTTCAGCAAATATTAATGAAATTTAAGTACATATTTCAGCAAAATATTGCGCATAAGTTTGTTAATGTCCTAGTTAATCTGAGATGATTTGTTTTGGACTACATCTCCGCTGAAAATTATAAATGATAATAATTTTTGGCCGTTTATTAAAAAACGGCCAAATTTGTAATATTGTAACACGGACGTATAGAATTAGTTGAAGAACAAAGTACATGTCGACGTTATAAGAAATTAATGTTTGCTCATGCGCACAGCCTACTATTGATCCATCGGCAATGAAATTTATAGAGAAACGTCTAGAAGTTAAACCGCACAATCCTAGAAAATTTCATAAAAATCGGTCCATCATTCTCGGAGTTCTGTTTGTGTCGATTAATTTTAATTTTGCGCATGCGATAAAGCAATTACTCCACCATTTCATTGGGAATTTTCCTGGAACATACCCATCTAATCCCCGATTTTGAACGAAATCCGACCAATGGATGATATGGAATCGACGTTATAATAAATTAACGTTTGCGCATGCATGCCGACTCCCATTTATGTGACGGTAATGAAAGCTATAGGGGACCGTCTAAAGGCTATCCCGCACATCCCCTGAAAATTCCATCTAAATCGTTCCATTAGATTCGGAGTTTTGCCTGTGCCAATCGATATTAGTTTCACGCATGCGCAATAGTTATTACTCTACCAATCGCGATATAATTTATAGAGCATTCTTCTAAAACATATACCAAACTACCTGCCACGTTTGAACGAAATCGAACCAACATACGAGTATGATGAGAAATCAACGTTATGAGAAATTCACGTTTGCCCATGCGCACTGACTGCTGTTGATTCGACGGTATATAAGGGACCTTCTAGGAGCTAACCCGCACATTCCCTGAAAATTTCATCTGAATCGGACTGAAACTTGGTATAGTTTTGGGCGTGACAAGGATTTACCACAGACAGACAGACAAGCTTTAAAAAAAAGGCCTTCTGTCTTTAAATTGGTTTTTATTACCTATATATTTATTTTTTTTTTAATAAAAAAATATACTGAAAAAAAATTAAAAAATTAAAAAAAAAATAAAAAAAAAATAAAAAATTAAGGACGGAAGGCCTTTTTTTAAAGCCTTTAATACACGGAACCAAAATTGATCAGCGATCTCTGAAACGCAAAAAGCAAGTGAGAATTTTAATTTTGGAGGACAAATGTTTTTTCAACTTCAATCACGAACACATAACTTCCCTACCTTCGGTAGTGAGGAAGCAATAGTTTGGTAAAACCTCAAGATAAATGATGTGTACTCTAAACTGCGCGTTTACCGTAAAGATCCCAATTTCGATTAATATTGTAATATCCATTATTTACAGACCAGACAAAGGGTTACGTCAGGATAGTGCTTTGTGCATCGTAATCTCGCGGTCGCTATTTTAACGATAATGTAATAGTGGCCATGAGTCACACGAGCCGTTCGTCACGAGGCGAGGTGGTCATCCTGAATCACAAGTTCGGCGAAACACTACAGATTAGCGAGGATAATCCCTAATCCGGAACTTCCGTTAATTGAAAATCTCGTCCGACAGTAAGTCATTGATTCGTTGCATTCAGTATTAGTCGCCCAGTAGTAGTCACCAACGCTTCACTATGATTTATTTGCCGTTTATTTAGAGGCCTGGTGTTCCGGTATATAACACTTTATTATGCACAGGGTGTCCATGACATAGTGTGAAAGAAAAAACGTCAGCCAAGTTGGATGGGCAGTAGAGCATCCCCACATATTGAAACATGGACGTATAGAATTAGTTGAAGAACCAAGTACAAGTCAAAATGATTGATAAGACGACCTTATAAAAAAATTACCGTTTGTGCATGCGCACAGACCGCTATCATTCATACGGCAATTGAATTTATAGGCTAACGTCTAAGAGCTAAACCGCACAATCTGCGAAAATGGCATAAAAGTTGGTATATTAGTTTTTTATTATTATTTTTTTTATTTTATTTTTTTATTTTTTTTTTAAGAATTTAGCCGCATTTCAACCAGACATTAGCGGAATTGAACGAGGTGTCAAGTGAGACACTAAAACTGGAACGATTCTAAACTATAACTAAGACTAGATAATTCGGTCCATTAGTCTTGGAGTTTTCACTGTGTCGATCAATTTTTGTTTTGCTCATGCGCTATAGTTATTACTCCACCAATTGCGATATTACTCGTTCGCAATTTTCCTGGAACATATACCTAAATACTCACCCAGTTTGAAAGAAATCGGACCCATAGATGATAAAAAATCAACGATATAATAAATTAACGTTTGCGCTTGCGCACAGACTATTTATGTGACCTCAATGGAAGTTACAGGGGACCATCTAGAAGCTATCCCGCTAAATTTCATCAAAATCGTTCCATTGGAATCGGAGTTTTGCCTGTGTCAATCGTCACTAGTTTCGTGCATGCGCAATGGTTATTTCTCTACCAATTGCGATTTAATTTTTAGGGCATTTATTGTAGAACATATACCCATTTACCTACCCAGTTTGAATGAAATTAAATCAACAGATGATAAGAAATCGACGTTACAAGAAATTTACGTTTGCGCATGCGTAGAGGCTACTGAAAAAATGGAGGGTGTTGATTCGACGGCATTGAAAATTATAGGGGACCGTCTAGGAGCTAACCCACACAATCCCTGAAAATTTCATCGGAATCGGACTGAAACTTGGTATAGTTTTGGGAGTGACAAGGATTTACCACAGACAGACAGACACGCACGGAACCGAAATTGATCAGCAAGCTCTAATACGCAAAAATCAAGTGAAAATTTCGATTTTGGACGTCAAGAATTTTTTGGACTTCGAATAACAACACTACTGACAAGGTCGAATCAATACTGACAATCGAATAACAATCAATATTGATCAAAAAGTTGTGGGCATTGATGACATGATTGACGACCTCCTTTCTGTAATAAACCTCTATTCTGTGCACACCACCCTCCACTTGCTGAATAATCGAAAATTGTCGCTGTTGGATCGGAACTTGCGTTTATGCATCGTACCAAGAGGAGAGACCGCGTGCAGACAGAAAGACTTGAATAACAACACTACTGACACGGTCGAATCAATACTGACAATCGAATAACAATCAATACTGACACTTGAAAACTTGCTTATACAGAGGTCTGAGCTGGCTTGTCTTTCTTATGTGGAGGTCCCTCTTCCTTATATCCAGGTTCCCCTCAATCATCTTCCTTACACAGAGGTAACGAGAGGCCAAATCGAATTCCTTACAAGGAGGTAAAAATCTTCCTTGAATGCAGGTTTTTCGCTTCCAAGGGGGAGGGACCGCGAAAATTCTTGCTTACATAGAGTTTTTCCTTACATCCAGGTTCCTTATAGCCAGGTTTCACTGTATATACATTTCTTTTTATTAAAAAGAAACGTCGATTTGTGGGGTTCGGTCAGGCAGGCTGATGGTGCAAGAATTATCCCCGACGACATACCCTGACTTCCTGAAGCAATTCGATTTGGTTATTTGAGAAAACCAAGCTTTTTTGGCGAACCTCATGGCCTGCAAAAGAGAAGTTTGTGGAGCTTCAGCTGTTTCCAAGGCATCGATGACATGATTGACGCCCTCCTTTCTGTAATAAACCTCTATTCTGTGCACACCACCCTCCACTTGCTGAATCGGAAATCGGTAGCTGTTCGAGAGGAACTTGCGTTTAGGCATCGTGCCACGAGAAGAGACCGCGTGCAGACAGAACGACTTGAATAACAACACTACTGACAAGGTCGAATCAACACTGACAATCGAATAACAATTATACTGACACTTGAAAACTTGCTTACACAGAGGTCTGAGCTGGCTTGTCTTTCTTATGTGGAGGTCCCTCTTCCTTATATCCAGGTTCCCCTCAATCATCTTCCTTACACAGAGGTAACGAGTGGCCAAATCGAATTCCTTACATGGAGGTAAAAATCTTCCTTGCATGCAGGTTTTAGGCTTCCAAGGGGGAGGGACCGCGAAAATTCTTGTTTACATAGAGTTTTTCCTTACATCCAGGTCCCTTATAGCCAGGTTTCTTTTTTTTATATTAATTTTATTGATTTTTTTATTAATTTATTTATTGAGATTTTTATTAATAAAAGATATTGGGACGGTTATAATACCAAATTAGCTGAATAAAGGAGACTTATCAGAAAAGCAAAACGAGACGCATGGTTCTGCGAAGAGGTTGAAAATACCTCTGAATGTGCCAGATTCCAGCGAATCCTTGCCAAGGATCCTGTCAATCCAATCGGCACACTCGTGGAACTGAATGGAAAATACACCACAACGCTGTGGACACTCTGGCATTTATGCTGGAGACTTTCCAGGCTGTGTGGTAACCAATGCTCTAGGTGGGGGACTTTGATCCACCAGCCTCGTCTAGCATCGGGAAAGCTACCCGCTCTGACTGGAAGGTGGCAAAGAGTATAGTCACCAAGGAGCGCGTGATTTAGGCCATCAATTCATTTGACTCCTACAAATCGCCTGACCCAGACGGCATTATCTCAAAACTCCTGCAAGAAGGAGGGTGTGATGTCGTCAGGATCCTGGGTGCTCTCTTTAGGGCATGTCTGGCAACAGGCACCATCCCTAGGAGATGGAGTCAAGCACGGGTCGTTTTTCTGCCAAAGTCTGGGAAACCCTGGTACAACCAGGCAAAGGCATTTAGACCCATTTGTCTAACGTCCTTCAATGTAAAGGCGCTGGAAAAACTTGTTGATAGACATCTGAGGGAAAACTCCTTGACAGCGAGGCCTATACATCCCAATCAGTTCGCCTACCAACAAATATATACATGTATATACAGTATATAAATTTCTTCTCAGTCTTTCTTTCTCAGTCACAACAGTGAAAAATTAACTTCACGCATTCATTTCCTATCGATTTAGACTCTCTGCAAAAAGGAGTCATCACCTCGTTGATACGGCCTGACATCTTTACGGCCCCATCAGTCCTCGAGAGTCGGCGCTGGAGGCGAAAATTGAAGGACGAGCTGATCAAAGAAGCGCATTGTTCGGGACCATTCCATTCCAACGACGTAAACCCATGACCATCGCATCTCATGTTTCATCGCGTCTTCATTTATCTGGTTTTTTGTTTAAACTTATCTGTTTACGATAATTTCCTATATATTTCATATTCATAAGGGTAATCTATGTCATAAATTGGAAATACCCGATTATATATTAAGTAGGTATCGGTAACATCATAAATTATACAAATTTATTAGAAATCGTAATTCTATCGACGATATGGATTTAGTTAAAGTCAGATTTATAAGGAGTCTTATTTGTCACATCACTAGGATTATTTTTCAATCAACTTCCCCCCCATCTGCTTTTAGCGAATTTTCGTGAAAAATGAAGATATTGAAATGGCTCCAACATTGTTAAAATACAAAGTTTTGAAAATTTGCACATGGAAATTCGTTTTAGGGCATTCTGAAACGACCCTAGAGCTTAACACTTTTTCACATACCTATGAATGTATGAATAAAATGAGTTTTTCACAAGGATTTGCGGACTCACGACAGGCACACACACACACACACACACACACACACACACACACACACACACACACACACACACACACACACACACACACACACACAGGCACACACACACACGTGACGTTCTCAAACAATCAAGTTGAGTCACGAGACTCTACACCCAGGCTTCCTCTTTAGTTCGGTTACCCACTGCGTGGCATTCACAGCTCTCCAGTCGCCATGAGATTTTGCACAGATCAGTTTTAACACAGAATGTGTTTTTACGGAGGGTTATTTGGTTTGAAAGTGTCTATCCAGTAAGATCCCCCCGAACCCCACCCCTCTGTCGTGTCTATGCACGGCCAAACGGCTGAGTGGGGGGAGTGTACGAGTGGGGGGATCTTCTTGGGATTTTCCGAAAGGGGGCATAAGCGAATTTAAAATTTTCTAATTCCACCCGAACCATGGGCCGTAGGGCGGGACGGGGGTCGAAGTAACAGTTAATGTGCGCTTTTTGGACTTCCCCGCTTCCTGTACCCCTCTAAACGGCCGTCGAAAATTCCGGAAAAATACCGGTTTCGTAGGTTTTTTTAACGAGGAAGACGACGGCGCGATCGGATCGCGAAAAAAAGTATCGGGAAATGCGTCAAAAAATGCAAGAGTACGGACCCGTTTTCTCGAAAAGTATGACGAAAAACTTGGTTTTTTCTGATTAAAATCTACCCCATAAAGCTACGTTTTTCGGAACGGCTTTCGCGGGCGAAATAAAGGTTTGATCCCGACGAATCTGAATCCGAAATCGGATATCGAAAAAAGTGACGGGAAGTCGGTCAAATTGCGAGGGGAAGCGATTAAAGTGACGTGGAGGCGAGCGAAGCGAGCCGGAGCGGCTAGTATGTTGATAATGGTGAGTGGAAAACGCTGCTCAAGTGTTCTCTACGGACTGGGCAATCAGTACCTACTCACGTAGCCCTGGGACCCATAATTCGCGCGAGTGCGTGTATAAATGTAAATATATAATATAATATTCATATAATATAATACATAGTGGCAGGAAATATTATAATATTATAAATATTATAAATAAGCCGGTAGGTAAGAAAGACCGGTACGTACTGCTGCCATTTCATTGACTGTTAGTATTCAGACGATAGTTGAATTGCTTGTAATCTTTATGATTATTTGACTACTGCATCAGGAAGTGGGTGTTTTAATTAAAGACACAATTGTCTCCTGGCCAGAGGGTTTTCCTAACCATCCCTACCCTTCCTTGGAGGGGATGAGCAGTTGGTCACGTTGGCCCAAAGTAATGGCTTACATGGAAAATCATCGAAGGAAGAAGGGAGATTTCGTTACTGAGAAGTATAATGCGTTGCACTATGTGGACATTGAGTTGTGAAACATTGGTCCATGCCTAACATGCTTAACGACTTTTTTAACTTCTGCTCCCATTTTATTGAAAATTAGTAAACAGACGATAGTTGGATTTTTTAACAAGTTACCTGATGCTACATGCTTCTATTCGTCTTTGGAACTCATAAGTTCACACCACAATTGGTCACAGGGTTGCCACCTTATAAAACGTTAATATCCCCGGGAAGGGTCTACGTCACGTAGGTCTACAATCCAAGGCGCTGGATTCCAAGAACGCGGAATGAACTTCGGCCGAACTTACCAGAATGCCACCAGCCCTTCTGTGTTTCATTGGTTTGATCCTTGATCCTAACATTAACAATCCGGGGGTCTGGGGGTGTTCCCCAGATTTCATTTTACAATAAATGTACCATCATGAACACAAACCACTGGCGGCTAGACACCCCCAACGGCAACGTTTTTTGCTAAGATCAGTGGTCTGGATGCTCGCTACGCTCGCATCTCAAAAATACATAACATCAAGTAGTCAATCCCTTAGTAAAAATTCAGATTAGTTGGTCAGGGTCTACGGTCTCGTGACTTGACTTGATTGTTTGCGAACGTCTCGTACACATACACACAATCACACCCACAGACAGACGGACACGGAATCAAAGTTGTTCATATTGGTCTAAAACGTAAAATGCGAGTGGACATTTTGATTTTGGAGTCCAAAAATTTCTTTTCTCCCGAAAGTGAAAACAATGCTTCCGCTACCTTTAGGTAGACTCGTAAGCAACCTTTGTGTAATAATTTGGAGCGTTCTTTCCCCGTCAACCGGTCACCTCTATTTCTTCACGCAATTTAAACGACGGATGTTTATCAGAAGCCGTCACGCTCCAAATCGTCATTTCTGGGCCGCTGGAGGCGGTTTCGGAAGTGCAGGGTCGCCATTAGTATTATGGTCCCTAGAGCCTAATTTTAGATCGTTTTTTTCGTTCAGATGATCCCTCGAAGAGCCCAAATATGACCTCGGGATGGACCAGTTATCTCCTTCCTCTCATTATCCGTTGAGTCGACCTCCTCGCGCCCCATTGCATCGCCCGAGAAAAATGTGTTTTTTTCTCCTCAACAACGGATCATCAACTCCCATCCACAACATCCTCTAGGAGGAGCGAGGCTATTGCATATTTACCACGGATGAATACGTGGGCTAGTTTAAATACAAAAGGCACAGAGAGGCTGTTGGTTTACTATTTTCAATAATGAGCCTTTCTAATCGACCAAAAAAAAAAAAAAATTTCAACCCCTCTCGAAATTTGTTGGTTTAAGTTTTGAGTTACGTAGATTCCAACAAGTTTCAGCCATGCAGGATGATCGAATGGGTGACTTTTCGTAAATCACCATTTTATATTAATGCTAAACTGCTTTGAAATTTGATCTCTTTGACGGTAATGAGCGTTACTCATAGGTACGAAAAAGGTATTTTAACTTTGTATTCTTCATTTTTTTCACGTCCTAGTCGTCCGATCTCACTCAAATTTGGATGATGGTTGGGGAATGACAATTTGATCATCTTATATAAATTTCAACATGGTGCTATCATTAATAGCTACTGCGCATGAGCCAATGTGAAATCCTTGTAACGACCTTAATTTTCACTGTTTTCATCCGATTTTGATGAAATTGCCAGAGAATGCGCGGTTTAAGTTGTAAATGCCACAAAATGAATTTAAATAATGAAAACTTTCAAAAAATTTGAATAAATTTGAATAAAATCCATTATGTTCTATTTTTTCACACTCTAATCGTTCAATTTCACTTAAATTTGGATAATAGTTGGAAGAAGATGACTTGATTACCTCATATCTTTTTCAACACGATTCTATCATTAATAGCTACTGCGCATGCGCCAATGTGAAATCCTTGTAACGACCTTAATTTTCACCGTTTTCATCCGATTTTGATGAAATTGCCAGATAATGCGCGGTTTAAGTTGTAGATGCCACAAAATGGATTTAAATGATGGAAATTTTCAAAAAATTCGATTTTAAAATGTTTGGAGCTCTTGCAATAGCTTTTTTTTCTATGAAATTCTGAGAAAAAAAAAACGCTGCAAATTATTACACAAAGGTTTATTATTTATATATTAGACAGCCCTTCTACTTAGGGGTCATTCCATGTCAAATCAACACACTTTAAATTTAAATTTTACCTCACCATTTTAGATTTTGCTCAAATTTGGTATACTCATAGTAGGTGTTGAGACTAAGAAAAATACCAAATTTTAAATTTTTATCTCAAACCGTTTCTTAAATATGGCTATGTAAAACTTACAAAATCTCGCCAAAAAACCATGAACGGATTTTATACTATTCGCTCTACGAACTGTCCTAATTGAGCTAGAGAGCTGGGGGAGGTCTCATTTTGCAGCTTTTTTTATGCTCTTTCCAGTGATATACAACAGGACATAGGTTCTAATAACAAAAATTTTGTCAAAATACAAATTAAAATTTTGATTTAATTTTTTTCCAAAAAGTACATAATTTAAAATTTTCAAAATATTCCTATAAATACTTAGTACTGTTGTAAACAATGTGACAAAATATAAATATGGGGTGATGATGGGTTCATTGTTAAAAAAAAATATTCCTGACACTAGTTTTCCACTAATAGCCCGGTTTTGACTAAATAATAAACATATTACGTACTTTTACCAAAGAGGTGAGCTATTTAATTAAATATATAAAGGAATACTATGTATAAAGGTAAAAAATATCAGAAATATTAATTCAAAATACTATCTAGTTAAAACAAAACCAATAACCATAGATTTACTCCAATAAAAATTAAGTTATTTAGGTTGTTTACTTTAATTTTATACAATTTAAACCAAGTTAAACAAAGCCTATTAATTAGTAAAACAATAATCTTGAACATTTCTATAACAATAAATTTGAAAAAGGTATGAAAATAGTCTACTTAAATAGTTATTTAATAATTCTGGTACAAACAAATTAATCAAAATTTACATAATATTGTACATATTTATGATGATGAAGTAGGTATACGAGTTGGTAACTAAATGTATCTAAGAGTAAAAAAAGTAGAAAAAAAAGTAAATCTAGCTGAAAGCGATCTTAGCGAAAACCCAACTGGCTTTTACAAAATGTAATTCCGTAAACTGAGATAATGTTTAGGGAAACTGCTGTCAACTCAAAACTTAATTTTTCCTCAGGTTAGTGTTAATCTAGATAGTTGTTTAAACATTATCGTTAGTACTGCACCAATTGTGTTACATTTACTCGTATACCTACTTCATCATCATAAATATGTACAATATTATGTGAATTTTGATTAATCTGTCTGTACCAGAATTATTACATAACTACGAGTATTTAGGTAGACTATTTTCATACCTTTTTCAAATTCATTGTTATAGAAATGTTCAAGATTATTGTTTTACTAATTAATAGGCTTTGTTTAACTTGGTTTAAATTGTATAAAATTAAAGTAAACAACCTAAATAACTTGATTTTTATTGGAGTATATCTATGGTTATTGGTTTTGTTTTAACAAGATAGTATTTTGAATTAATATTTCTGATATTTTTTACCTTTATACATAGTATTCCTTTATATATTTAATTAAATAGCTCACCTCTTTGGTAAAAGTACGTAATATGTTTATTATTTAGTCAAAACCGGGCTATTAGTGGAAAACTAGTGTCAGGAATATTTTTTTTTAACAATGAACCCATCATCACCCCATATTTATATTTTGTCACATTGTTTACAACAGTACTAAGTATTTATAGGAATATTTTGAAAATTTTAAATTATGTACTTTTTGGAAAAAAATTAAATCAAAATTTTAATTTGTATTTTGACAAAATTTTTGTTATTAGAACCTATGTCCTGTTGTATATCACTGGAAAGAGCATAAAAAAAGCTGCAAAATGAGACCTCCCCCAGCTCTCTAGCTCAATTAGGACAGTTCGTAGAGCGAATAGTATAAAATCCGTTCATGGTTTTTTGGCAAGATTTTGTAAGTTTTACATAGCCATATTTAAGAAACGGTTTGAGATAAAAATTTAAAATTTGGTATTTTTCTTAGTCTCAACACCTACTATGAGTATACCAAATTTGAGCACAATCTAATATGGTGAGGTAAATTGGGTGTGTTGAATTGACATGGAATGACCCGTAGATCTCTGGTCCATAATTATTAAACGAAGCTTATAGTATATTTAGTATCGGAGGTCGGAGCTTCGGACCTCACAAATGGGTTCAATCCATTACAGCAGCGGAATCCACAATTTTACGCTTTTTAATATAGTTGATAAACAAAACAATTTATTACCAAGTCATCTTTCCAACACATAAAAGTGTTACCTATACTGTATATTGATATCATCTAATTGGTCAAATTTCAAAAAATGTGCTGACAAAATCACTGAAAATGGCTAAGAATTATTAAATTGATATTTTTTAGCATAAGATTGGTCAAATAAAGTTTATCAACTATGAAATAGAACATTCAAAAATGTATGTACGAAATTATGCTAAAAACTTGAACTTCATTAAATTTTGTTTTAAAAAATGTATAAAATTGCAAAAAATAGCCTAAAATCCAAAATCTCTTTTTGAATATAAGAGTATCATTTAGAATAATTTTTTAGCTAACATCCATAAAACTAATAGCTAACATTTTCTTTTCACTCATAAATCTCCAATTCCTATACAACTTGATATATAAAAAAAAACACACTTTTTCACCTATTTTTGGCTCATAGCACCCATGAGAGTGGAGCGATCGAGCTGGCGAGAAGTTAGGACCAACTAGACCCCAAGTGGAGTCTATGTGCGAAAGAACAGATTTTTTAAGTCAATTCTAAGGCCTTTTATGGCCCGGACGGCGGACGGCAGACGGACATTTCAAATTTGGATTCTACGCACCTTGAAACGTAAAGTGACAAAGTTTGAGGGGGGGTTATAAAAATTTTTTGCTATACGATCACATAGGCTTATTATTGGAAATAATAAACCAAAAAATTAAAGTACATTCTCCCACTAAAGTGATAATTATCTATAATTAGATCATTGTGGACTTGCCTAATTTGGCTTAACTGGTAGGTACAAATTTTGTTATTGCAAGTAAAAACCTCCAGTTTTTATTAGATTCTACCCTACATTTCATGGATATAATACGGTCCGTCAAAACAATTCAACATATTATAATATGATAATTTACGAAAATTCACCCATTCGATGATGCTGCAAGATTGGAATATTTTTGCTTCCAGATGTCTGCGATCGATGTTTGTTGATGTGCACCACTAGAGCAGGCAGCTTGATGAGTAGGTATGTCCTGTAACAAAAAGAGAGACTCCAATTCACCAAGGGTTGCTGTAGGTAGGAATGAAACAAACTTCTGAATGAACTCCACTTCGCATAAAAACTCTTATTATTTCTCAACTCTTTTCTCCCTGACGAAAGTTTTCTCTCTATTTTCGAGGTTTTCGCTGTCAGAAGTTCTCTCTCCAGGGGCTTTTTCTCTTTCAACTTTAACATCCGGAGCGGAAGGAAGAAAAAAACGAATAAAGATTGATCGGTCGGGTTGGGTAAGGGTTTTTCCGGGAATGAGAACCCTGTTCAACAATGGTGGTTGGAGGTATAATATTTTACTGACCTTGTTCTTTCATCCCCCACCCTTACGGGGATCCCCGGTCTTCTCTGCCGAAGCTATTCCCGGCGTTGCCATGACTACCAGCCTCCACCCCCGAGCCTGTACCACCGAGAAAAACTCCCTTCGTGTTTCCCCATATCAGTCCCTTCGATTTGTCTCTTCAATGCGCACCTACGTACGCCCGATTTAAAAATAAACGAGGATGAGCTTGAGAGCTTCGGAAGTGGTAGGATGGGGATCTGATCCGGGATTCTTCGATTATTCCCATCTTTGGAATAAATAGAACCACCTGCTCATGACTATAACCCACCCCTTCAGAGCTACGGTGATGGGAAAGTGTGCGGTCCCTCAGACTAATTCACCCTTCACTTTTCACTAATAAGGGTGGAAATAGGGGCGACCTACTTCAAGAAATGCCGCGTAGATCACCTTCTTTCACCCACTTTCTGCATTCGCCCATATTTTCTCACATTTCGATTAAATCACATGCGATGAAGTTGTCGCTCAGTTAACCTCCGTTTAGGTGGCACGGATTTATAGGCAGGAAAACTTAGCTTGGGTGGAGAAAACAATAGGAAGCTACTCGTGTATCTATTAACAGGTACATACGGGCGTAAAGACGAAGGGCTATAATCCGATTTAGGCTTAAGCAGACGATGACCAGTCGTCTATCCAAGGACCTTTCACTTCAATCCTTGCACATGAGACCACCCTGTCCTGTTAATATAGAGTTTTTGGTGACCACTAACGTACCCTTAACGTCACCCTACCGTACCCAAGAGTACGTGACCTTGAGGGGACGTTAGCAACGTCGTACGTTAGCATGGCTCATTTAACGTCACCCGTTTGGGGACCTAAAGGCACACGACACCAGCCTAACCTTCCTGTAAATGTAACACTACTGGGCACCTCAAAATTACTCGACTGGTGAAATAAATAATAGTAGTTTTTCTTTTCAAATGCCTCATTACCAACTAATTTTGTTGATAAACTTGGTTATTTTTCGTTTCAAGTCGCGTAGATGGAAACCGAATGTGCCATCTGAAGTCCGCCTCCGCCGTCGCGCTTTACTAGCCTTCAACTCGATCGGAAAAAATCCGTTCTTTTGCGCACAGGCTCTATTTGGTCGATTAGAGCCTTGTTTTTATTATAATTTCACATATTTTAAAAGAGGAACCTGAGTTTTAAGACACTACTTCTACGCAGTATTGTTCCTAGTTAGCCTGATCTCAGCTGTTTTCTCGTGAACATTGCGTGAAGTGCTGCCTCCACTGATGATTATCAGGTAAAATCCTGGTCTGTCATAGAGATGTATACTTTTTCATACTTATTGATACATTACCCAACCGAAAACCCAAAAACATGAAGTTTGTAACGACTAAAGACCTAGTGCAACTAAATCGCGGTGTTTCCCACTTGAGGCTTACTATCTTTGCGTTAAATCCATGCCTTGTTTACGAATTAAAAACTAAAAATGAGAAACTATGGCGTATTTGTACTGAGACTAACATGAAATTCGAATTTAGGATTGAAAATCGGCATTTCACATCGAAATAAAGAAGTCGATTAGACAACCAGTAGACAACAAGATAGCTGGGAAAAAATATCGCGTTACCCAACCACCGTTAACGTGACATCAAAATTAAGGTAACCGTTCTCCCGGCTCCTTTTGGGTTAGCATCATCGTTTGCTCCCTCAAGACTACGGTAACGGGTGACGTTGAGTTGAAGTCGCCAAACACTCTCTAATACCTTTTCTAAATCGCCCCTGAACCAAGGCCATGGACCTCTTTCTAGCCAGAACCTGTAAAGTCCCAAACCTATTTCTGGATGCAGTTTTTCGCAAAAAATTAAACCGTTGGAATTTCTTGAAAGATATATGCTCACACATGCAAATTTTCGTGATATATGCAAATTTTCAAAAAAAGGCCAATATATGCAAATTTAAATTTGAAATTTTCAACTCAAATCAGTGGGAAAAGGTTTAAAAGATTAAAGTAAGAAGATATACCATAAAAAAATACATAAGCAAATATGCAAAAATCCGAACCCTAGTGATGAGGAAAACTCACCCCATTCATATAAATATATTTTATCTGTATAATATAAATATAAATTTTATATCTATAATATTTTATGAAATATAAATATATTTTAGGGGACAAACCGTCCTACGGTGGAGCAGAAACAGATTCAAAGTAGACAAAATTACCCATGTCCGTATCCCTAAAATAGCTTTTTCGACCCAAGAAATCAATTTTTGTTAGATTTTTTTTTGTTTGTTAGTTATTATTTCGCAAGCTCGCATCTCAAGAATACATAACATCAAGTAGTCTATCCCTTAGTAAAAATTCAGATTAGTGGGACATAAATATAGCTCATGATGATGTGTTATGATATAGGATGATGTGTATATTTTGTCATTCCAACGTTTTTATTACGAAAAGGCGGTTTATTGTAAAAATGCTAGGCTTTTTACAAAAAGGCTGATTTCACAAAAAGGCTACGACATATACACGTGTATACATATCTATGGTTCCGCTGTACTCGGTATTTTCAAAAATGAACCTTTTTAATTGACCTAGAAAACAATTGTTTACCCCCCCCCCCCCCCCCATTCCAAATTTTTTGGTTTACGTTTCAAGGTATGTAGATTCCAAAAATCGAAAAACATATTTAAAAAATCCGTCCGTCCGATGTACGCCTTTCCCCGTCCGAAGCTTTTCTCCGAAATTACTGGACCAAATTTAATGAAATTCGGCTTAAAATGTACGCATCTGCATTAATTTTGATAGATCTTAAGGGTAGTAATTAAGGGCAGAAATATTAAAAAATCGAGATCTTCAAGAAAAATATTACTGTTACCGTGAACGTTTTTAAAATTTTCAAGGTAACAGAATGGATTTTTTTTCCCTCACATATATCTAGACATCATCCCAGAATCTGATGAAACCATCCGGTTCGCTGTACGCTCATCCGATTGCTCTCACTAAGGGCTAGAACTTTGGCAGGAAAAAAGTCAACAACATTGATGCCAATCAAACTGGTGGGATACAGCTAAAATGGCCTTGTAACTATAACACTCGTATCAGCTGATATAAGTCCATTGGAATTATCACTTCACGATATCGGGTATAACTTTCACATGTAAGTGGGTTTTTGAAGCGTGGGTAGGTGATTTTTTATACCTGCCGGGAGTCTAAAATATGATGGACCAGCCATTTATTTTTAAATATATACAAATACTTCAAAAATGGAAACTCCCTTTAATTTGCTTCCTCACTACCGAAGATAGGAAAGCTTTGTGTTCGTGCTAGAAGTCGAAACAATTTATGTCCTCCAAAATCAAAATTCCCACTTGCTTTTTGCGTTTCAATGCTGCTTGCTGATCAATTTCGCGCTGTACCTACTAAAATTTAATTTTTTCGATGTTTTTCCTAGTTGCTATTGCGAATATTAATAAATGAACATCACCACGCTTGAAAATATGCTCCAAAATGGTGTATTACATGTGGCAATTTACTATCTTCAAAAACTCGAATTGGTGCAGTTTCTGCGCGTAATTGCACCAGTTTTTGCGCACTCAAAAATTCAAGTGATGGGTCATTTTTCCTTGAAATTTTATGTAGATTTCGAATTTCCAATAAAAATTGGGTTCTCATTTGATAAAAGCGAATTAGGAGTCGTAGCGCCACTTAGGGGTTACCATTGAAAGTTTTTTGATAGTTTCATAAATTAAAAAAAAAATAAATGTCTGGTCCGATAAATTTTAGACAACTTTTATATACATATAATTAATTTTTTGTTGGTGGGTCAGCTCGTGTTATATACTAGGAAAGTGTTGGTGAGTTATTTAGGTAATTTATCTTATTGTTATTTATCTTCAGTAGGCGTCTACATGTATGCAAATATATTTAGATACCTAATGTATAATACCCCATTTATAATAATCGAAGGCGTGTTCTGCGTAGGAGGGTTATAAAATACAGAAACAGTAAGCCTTTGTGTAATATTTTGCAGCGCTTTTTGTTATTATTATTCTAAATATTAAAAACGAAGTTTCATTCCATGTGCCTGTTAAACAATCACAGCCGAAAACCCTTGAACATGGACCGGCTCAGACTTAAGCCGAGAAAATTAAATTGTTGCAGAGCGGTTTTTCACAATTGGAGACAACGAAAAGTGAGAGATTAGGCAACCCCTGGATTCCTCATTTAATTAAATATTTAATTAAATGTATAGTTCTTGACTCAGTCAGAGCGGAAACTCTGGAGACACGCGGGTTGAACGTCTCGCCCCGGGGCACAGCTCTGGAAGTTTTAAATGAGAAAATATCCAAGCTCAACACCTTTCCTCTCTTTTTCTCTCGCTTCCTCCTCCTGTTTATCGTCATTATCTCGTTTAATTCTTTGTTACAAAGGGAGGACATCTGTAATTGAAGTAAGAAATGGGTAACAAAAATAATTGTCGTCCAAAACAAAAAAATGTAATCTTTGACTTTTGTTTGTTCATTATTTTCAATAATGGACCCTTGTAATTGGCCAAGAACAATTTTATCACCCCCTCCCGCTCCTCAAAATTAGTTTGTTTACGTTTCAAGATACATATATTCCAAAAACGGAATATAAAAAATTCCACCGTACGCCCGCCGACCGCCTTCCAAAGCTTTTCTCCGAAAATACTGGATCGAACTTTACGAAATTTGGCTCAAAAATCGTACATTGGCGGGGAAGTGCCTGTATCATCGGCTTCAATTTTGATCAAGCCCAAAGGGAGGTAATTAAGGGCTGAAATATTGAAATTTCGATATTGAAATTTCGAAATAAAAGGGTATTTATTGTTAGATTTATGGACAACGAGGTTTAATGAATCGAATGAAACCATTCGGGATGCGGTTCTCTAATAGTGACCCTTTACCTGGACGTATGTTTTCACCTCATGAAGGTTTAAGCCACACCTCAACCAGAAGGGTCATTAGCGGCATTGAACTAGGTGTCTAGGGACACTGGAATTGGCACGATTCTAAGAGGAGCCATGTTTCCATACTTGTCTAAAAAGGAGCGCCATCATGGAGTCTACTGGCAACTCGGAGGGGAAAAAATGAGGGGTACAGTGATGACCACTGTTTAGCCCCCAAAGTGGAGTAAAAAAAACCAAAAATTAAAAGAATAAAACTAAGACTAGATGTAAAATATGCTAATAACTGTATACATGCCACTATATACAATCAGCAAAGTGAAATAAAACTACGACTAGATGTATATAAATATATAACAGTTCGTAGTAGAGCTCAGCGGCTCTCAGGTACAATTACAGGGATCGAACCTTGTCTGGTCCAGATAAAAAGTCAACCCACAGAGGGGGCTGATGCTGAACTCGGAGGTCCACAAGGGCTGGGCAATCCTCCAGAAAGTGGCGGATGGACAGATCACCCCCACACACAACATCTCGAGCTTCTGCACTAAGCAGGTGTCTGTGAGTAAGACGGGTATGACCAGTGGCAACCCGGTTGACCTCTATTCGATCTCTTCTTGGAAGTAGGGTTACGAAAGGGCCCACAGGGCTCAAGTCCTGAAGGACACCACGCAGACCAGTGACCTCACCGTACCATTGCTCATGCCAGATGGAATTGGCTTTACGTTGCATGTAGGAGATTTGATCCGCAATGCGTATAGGCAACATATCAATGGAGTTATCACCAATGACTCTCCTTGAAAGTATAACTGCAGTTCCTATGATTATCAATTCATAGAAAGAAATTTGCATTCACACAATAATATATGAATTTAATTGAGTAATGAAAAGCAGTGCCCTATGTTTGTAGGTAATATTGATCGTCGAGTTCAGAGCAGTCTAAGATTTTGTCAGGAAAAAGATTATTTTCCAGTATCAACAAATGTTTGATCCTCAAAACAGAGCTTCTATGTTAAACAACAATACGATTTACAACATATATATGTATTTCACATTTTCTACAAGATAAACTCCTGCATAACATTTTATCATTCGATATAGGTATATTTTGTTCACATCAAATTATTCTAACTTCGATACAATCATGGTATGGGTACGAAGGAGCTATATGCTAAATAATATGCTCCACATGAAACTTGAATGTTGCCCTTTTCCAGCCCAAATCAAAAGAACATGGATGCCCGAAAAATAAGAGGGCATCTCCCACTCTTTCAGTCACCCTAGCTGCTTACCTCAGCGGGGCTACTTGGGCGAGGAAACTACACTTCCCACCCTCTTGGCAGACGTTTTTTCCCTTCACTGGGGAAAAAGGATTCCCGGATGCGTTGCGGGGAAAATAGCGTGAAACCCGGAAGCGGACGTTATCGGGACAAACGCCCTTTCCCTTCAGTTGGCGCGCAGTCCCCCACCCTTCTTCAACACCGTCATCACCGTACAGTTGGTACTACTGACGCATAGAGTAGACATAGTGATGATGTAGTGACTACTTTGTGATATATACGACCACAAGAGACGGTACGGGTCGAGAGGGAAGGGGGTTCACGTGTATATTTTATACAATGGACTCGCCGCCCCCTGCAGACAAACCCAGTTGCGTGAAATGGCACCTCTTCCGCTCTGGCGAATCTGATCAAAATCGCGTCCATTTATTTCATCGTATATTATGAATGCTGACCGCCTTTTGTTCTGTCTTCGATAACAAAACCCCAGCACCCCTTTCAACCTTAGATTATTCGACTCTATTCGTTTGTTTGACTTACATTACCTTAAAATACACCGTAATGTGTAAGGAACTATTAAAGTACCTATGTTTATTGTTCGATGGGACATGTTGGTTTGACTCCATAAATGTGACTGAGTTGTATCTTTTATAAAAAACAAGGGCTTCAATGAAGTGTAGAGCAAGAAATGACCGGGAAGTAGTGCCGCTAACTCATTCTTCAGAAATGATTTTTGCATGAAATGTGTGTTAGAACATTGGGCATACGCACAAACTACAGAAGGTCCGACTATGATGAAACTTACAAAGGACTTTCTAGGAGCCAACCCATACAAATCCAGAAAATTTAACCAAAATTGACCGAAAGTCATGTTCTCCCATTCGCAGTTGAGGATCCCATAGCTCAAGCTCAACACAACGGCTGGATGACTAGTTATTTGGCTGATCAAATTATTATGGTTTATGGCAATGGAGGTGATGGAAATGCTGAAGTTCCTCCTTTAGAGAGGAGAGGTGATTAACTTGCCACACCCAGAGGGTATCCTGAAGGTTGAGTACCATCTGGAATACATCCCCAGTTGCAGCGTTTTCAAGAATCGAGAAGGAGGACCTACTCATATTCATCACACCACTTAGGGAGTGGATGAGGGCAGAGTGGAAGGGGGATTCCAAATAGGCAGGGCTGGGATAAATGTTTAACCCTCCTAGGTCACACCTTTTTTTGTGTGACACGGTAGAAACTCTGGGGTCAAAATTGACCCCAAGTGTATTTCAATTTATATATTATACTCAATAAATAGTTTCCCAATAATTAACTATTTAAAAAAATCAAAAATTAACCTACCTACGCATAGAAACAAGAAATAGAATAGGTACATTAAGTTAGAATTGAATATTTTATTCGTGATTTCTTGAAACCATTCTTAGTAAAATTTTCAAAAATCAAAATTTTGGGCATATGAACATTAAAAATTCGGTTCTGAAGATGCACAATAATTAAAAGCGAATTATCAAAGCTGACTATCTGTCGAGTAGTCAACACTGTAACGTTGTAAGTTAAATAGTAATGTTTTCACGATAGCTTGAACTTACCCCATTTTTCACATCTCTTCCTTTTTTCTAACCTAAACTGGTACACTGTTTTTATTCCGCGTTCAATTTTTTATCATCTCATTTTTTCAATTATTATGACGAAATAATCAAAGGTAATTGCAGGATTATATGTAAGCAATAGGCACACATAAAAAACGAAATATGAATATATTTTTAAAAGTTGTTTTTAAAAACACGACGGAATTATTAGGTAGGCAGTATTATTATTTGTTATAAGTAATTCCATTTTTCACACGTCGTTTCGGTATGACTGTGCACTTCAAACACGAGACCGACTCGTTTTTTTATCGTTAGATCTTGGGTAAATGTAGCATCACCCACGTACAACTTGTTCAGCTGGTCTCGAGGAAGCTGGCTCTTCAGGGTATCCTACAACAGGAGAGTTACAAGAAAAATATATTTATGGATTTACTTACCTATAGATGCATAAAATGCAAAACCCAACCCATTTTTTGAACCAAAATGAACCCTGAGCTATGATAGCCCATCAACTAGACACATTTACCCAGTTGAGAATCTTCACCTGAGTCACCTAGTAGAAGTGGTCTAGAAAAATAAATACCGACTGACTACAAGATTATAAAAATACTTATTTTCTATGAGAAAATTATGTGAATTATGATATTATCTGACTTACCTTGTGAGGAAATCCAAAATACACACTGGGGTCCATGGCTACCCCAACAGAACAAAATTAGGAACGCAGAAGACAAACTGGGGTCAAAAGTGTCCCACATGAATTCACAACCCTCTAGCTAGAGGTCACAACGTATACTACCAGATGTTATCACTTCCTCGCCTAGCCACTGCTACCAACCAAATTTACAAAATATCCCTTTTGGCTAAAAAAAAAAAAAAAAAAAATTGTAAAGCCCAAAAATCATACAAAATATATTCGGTGGGGTCAATTTTGACCCCAGAGTGACCTCGAAGGGTTAATTGTTAATTGATATAAGTTTTAGGGGGTATTGCCCATTTTGCCTATTGGATGGATGGATGGATGGGGGGGGGGGGGGGGTCGCCTGGATAGTCGAAAAACATCTGCCAAGTTGGGTGGGCAGTATAGCTTCCTCACATATTGTAACCTGGACGTACAGAATTAGTTGAAGAACAAAGTACAAGTCGAAATGATTGATAAGTCGACGTTACAAGAAATTAACGTTTGCGCATGCGCACAGACTACTATTGTTCCAACGGCAATGAAATTTAAAGAGGAACGTCTAGGAACTAAACCGCAAAATCCTTGAAAATTTCATAAAAATCGACCCATTAGTCTCGTAGTTTTGTCTGTGTCGATCGATATTAGTTTCGCGCACGTTGGAAAGCATATTGAATCATGTTTACAAGAATCACCAGTATGTAAACAATTATTCAGACAACCACACTCATACCTCAGATTGAACAGAACGAGTACGAAAGACATGCGTGATAAATCGAGAGCTTTCCAACGAATGGTGAACGATTTCTGTCCGTTGAAAACTTAAGAAGTTTCATTTCCCCAGAAACGGCTTGGTTGTACGTGAAAATCATTAGAAATCAACAGTACCGCTTTTTTTATAACGCAACGCTTTTAGAGTCCATGTGCCAAAGTAAAGACATAAAATGTCAAAAATTAGTTTTCTCTTTTGTAGTTTGAAAAAGGCATCTAAGCCGAAATATTAAAATAATCTGTGAAGTTAATTTCTGTTATTCTTTCTTTTTGTTCTTTTTTATATAATTTATAAATTTATTTAAAAGTTTTAAACTCTAGTATTTGTTTCAGAATGCCTCAAAACGTATTTAAATGAAAAAAACTTTCGAAAATTCACTAAAAGTAATTCTTTTGCTTAGAATATAGTGATATGAGGAAGGAATCGAAAACATTCGATTCTCAGGGATCAGAGAAAAGCCGCAACTACTCGTGTGTATGACTGAACCGGCGATGATCTGGATGAGTTCAAAGGGCACCGACTGTGATATGACAGTTTATTATGGATCTGACGAGCATTTGAAGCGAATCAGGAAAGTTGGTAACACGATGATGATTCATTGAGATAAGTAAGTTTTTATTATTAGAGATGAACTAGTAGAACGAGGAAAAATACTAAACTTGTAGGGAAGATACAAGAAGATTTCCATAGCTGTATTTACGGTGGGGTATTCGGATATCTCCACTGAAGAATGCGAGATTATCTTTTCGATTTTCATCACTAAAAATGTTGGAAGAACGAAATGTCAAGAGAAATTTTGAAAGATCAAAAGTTGTGCATTTGCTCTAGAAAAAAAGTCTCCGAAATATAAAATTTTGCATTCAACATTTTTAAGCGAATTTTCGTAGAAAATGAAGCTATTGCAACCGCTCGGAAAAGTATAAAATCAAAGTTTTTGATAAATATCTTCATTGAAATCCGTTTTGCGTTATGGGGAATTCAGAAGCGAGTCCTAGATACTTATCTCAATGAATCATCATCGTGAAATTTTCAAGGATTGTGCGGTTTAGCTCCGAGACGTTCTCTTTTAAATTCCATTGCCGTTAGAGAAATAGTAGACTGTGCGCATGCGCAAACGTTGATTTTTTATAACTTCGAATTATTATTCATTTTGACTTGTACTTTGTTCTTCAACTAATTCTATACGTCCATTTGACAATATGTGAGGAAACTATACTGCCCACCCAACTTGGCAGATGTTTTTTTATTATCCGGGCGACCCCCCCCCCCCCCCCATCCATCCAATAGGCGAAATGGGCAATACCCCCTAGAACTTATATCAATTAACAATTAAACATTTATCCCAGCCCTGCTTTTTTGGAGTCCCCCTTCCACTCTGCCCTCATCCCCTCCCCGGGAGTGTGATGGATAAGAGTAGTTCTTCTTGATTCTTGAAAACGCTGCAACTGGGGATATTCCTGAGGTTATTCAACCTTCATGATACCCTCTGGGTGTGGCAAGTTAATCACCTCTCCCCTCTAAAGGAGGAACTTCAGCATTTCCATCACCTCCATCTCCAAAATCAAAATTTCCACTCGCATTTTACGTTTTAGACCATTTTGAACAACTTTGGTTCCGTGTCTGTCTGTCTGTGTTTGTGTCTGTCGTGTGACCGCAAACCCTTGTAACAAGCTTATTTTCCAGTTTTCGTCCGATTTGGATGCAATTTTCTGGGAATGTGCGGGCTAGGGGGTGGATGGTCTTCTATCAGTTTCATCGTTCTTGACTCAATCCCTCTCTGCGCATGCGCAAACGTAGATTCTCCCAAGCATCTTTTCTTACGCCCTAATTGTTCAATCTCGCTCAAATTTAGATGATAGTTGGGGGATGAAGGATTGGAACATCCCATATCAATTTTAAAATTATTGTAACATTAATAGCTACTGCGCATGCGCCTATGTGAAATCCTTGTAACGACTTTAATTTGTACATTTCATCCGATTTCGATGAAATTGTCAGAGAATGGGCGGGTAAGGTTGCAGATGGTCCCTTATCAGTTTCATTGTTGCCGAATCAATACTTCATTCTGAACATGCGCAAACGTAAATTCCATAATGCTCTGTTTTTTCACACTCCAGTCGTTCGAGTTCGCTTAAATTTGGATGATGGTTGGAAGAAGATGATAGGTAAACGAGGAAACTATGTGCCACACCCAACTTGGCAGACGTTTTTTGAACTTTTGTAGAAAATCCTTAATAAATTAAATTAATTGTAAGAGGTTAAATTTTTAAATAATAATTCCTTAATTGATTTAATTGTTACAAGAATCCTCAATTAATATTAACATACTGTCTGAATCACTAAACTGCATGGTGAGGAGAATTACTGATCAAATTTTGAAGGGCCTAAAACCACCCGTACATCAGTTATTGATTTTGGACCACCGTGCACCGCCGTTATCAACCTGATTGTAGGTTTTGAAGGTCTAGTTACGACCTTCTAATTTCTTTGAAAATGGGAAGGTCAGCAAGTAGGATGGGATTCCATTACAACCTGTGGCATCTTTCATCATTTCTTACTTCGTAATTTCTCTAATATGTAATCGGGAAAATAATATGTTAAGGAAAGACATATCCATGATCTATTGTTTCTCCCATTTAAGGAGAAATTATGCTTCAGAAAAATGTCTGGAAATTTCGATTTATATCTCAGCATTTCTATTGCTCGCAACATCTTAGTAGTAATATATCATTATTTGTTGTCAAGTCGTTATTCTGTAGGTGTATAATTCGCCTAAGTATTCCAGTATTTTTGAGCACGGATATATACCCATCTTTCTCGTTACCGGCTCTCCTATCAATGCTTCATATTTCTGAACCCTTAGTTCTGAAAGGCTATTGGCGGAAGATAGTAGCACACCCCCTGAATTATACCTGGACTAGACGCTTAGTAACCTTATTCAGCACTTCATTAGGGTACATGGGTTTCCTTCAGGAATCTTTCTTTTCCACATCCGGTCCTACAAAAATTTTTATTTTCTTATCTAGGCCACTGTATTGGAAACACTAATCGTTACGGCCTACGATAAGGACTGGGGACCGTTTTAGTTGGTGACCCCATTCCTTAGGATTCGCATTAGGAAGATAAAGAAACATGCCCATGCACCTTTCCCAACTGATGAGTGTCCAGGAGTGTTACATCCTGTCTAGAATGTTACATCTTGATACATCCGGTTCAGAAGGTTGGGTTGTTACAGTTGATGCTGATTTGAACGCGTACTTAAACATGGATACCGTAGATCGAGATTGCTATGGTCCAATTTTAGATTCATACTATTTAGGTTCACCACAACATTAGTATAAATTTTGGTTTATTTTCAATAATAAACCTTTGGTTTACGTTTCAAGATGCGTGGGATGCAAAAATCGAACCAATGAATGAAATGACGAGTTCCAGATCTGATGAGGAAGGTCAATAGTTTTCCATAGTACAGATCATTTCTCACACGCTGTAGTGTTGCATGGAAACCAGCTGCCAGAAAATTAATTCAGGAAATCCGCTAGCAACAAATTCGTAAAATCACATATGGAGATCCAGTAGATGGCTAAAAAAATTATGCTTCACATTTTTAAAATTTTTAATCAAAAGAGGGTCCGAAGATCAACCTCCCGACGAGGCATGGGGGGAGGGTTTCTTTCAAACGTTTTCCACTGCTTGTATATTTTCGTACAGTCTTTGATCATTCGTAATACTAAGCACGCCCATATTCCAATAGTCCTGCATATACAGGGTGTTACTAGAACTCATTTCCAACATAAATTATTTTACTTCTAACCTATTTTCCGTGTTTTTTACTTCATGTTGTAAAAATGGTCATTAACACTCTTAAGCTTATTCAGTAGGACCAATTTAGGCCTGAATTGAAAAATGTATCGTTTTTTCGAAATCACTACCTGCCTACATTTTCAAATGGCTCCACACCCTTTGGAAAAATGATATTTTCCGTATTTGTAACAGGGAAAACTTTTGCGGCTGTCGACAATATGTCGAATTTCCAAAGGTTTAGTCAATTTTACTTTTTATTTTGCCAATTAGTGGGGAAAAAATCTGTTTTAATGTTTAAAATGTCGGGGTTTTTTTTCTTCAAAGAAATTCAACGTTATGAAAAATGACCCTTCCCATGAACCAAAAAGTTTGCGATCGTTTTCTACGTATTCTTTCAAGCTGAATCAAATGGTACCATTCGTAAATTTCTCCTAATCTGTTATAACCGAGTTTCAACCCTAAAAACAAACGCAATTGAGCATAACAAATGTACTAAACATTTTTGGGTTTTAGTGTAAAACCTGGTTATAACGGAGTTGGAGAGATCTACAAGTGTTACCATTCGATTCAGCGTGAAAAATACGTAGAAACCGATCCCATACTCGTTGATTCACGGAGGTTCATTTTTCATGAAAACCCTTCATTGCTTCGGAAAACGGAGCGGCGTTTTCCCAAATTAAAACTTAATTTTCTCCCCGAATCGGCAAAGTAAAAGTAAAATTGATTGTACCATTAAAACGCTGACATTTTGGGATAGTTTTCTCCGTACTAAAACGAGTAATATGATTTTCCATAGGAAATAGATCCATTTAAAAAATAAAGTAATTTCGTAAAAATGAGAAAATTTTCGGAAACAAAACGTTTAAAAAATCATTAAGAGAAACTTTTTGTAGGATATTAAGTAGTTGCAGAATCGATCCCTAGAAGATTTCGAACCAAAAGTGTTAACATACTTTATAACAGTCATTCAGAGCCTTTAGCATAAGCTAAAATTTATTGGAAAATTTGTTAAAAAGAAGACTTAGAAAGCAGACCATAACATCTCAGACTGTAATAAATAATGAATATAATACATCAATTTTTCTTCATTAATGAACTTTAATTACTTTCGAATTTATTATGTCGTTATATTATACATTTATATTATTATTATACATTATTCATATTGAGAGTGCCTGTTAAAGGACAGCTACTCTCAATCACATTTCATTGTACTTCTGTACTATACTAAGAACATCGATTAACAAAACAAAAAGTATTGTATACAAATAGATACCAAACAAAAATACATGTATTAAAAAAAAAAAAAAAAAAAAGAATATACCAATATATGAGCAGTGTTCTTGAACACTATTTTGGGGTTACTGACTTTTCGGCAATGTTATGTTAATCCGAAATGAAAAGCGCGAATGTTTCTCTTCCTTGCGTGCAAGCGAACGGTGAAATCGAAGTGTGCGAAACTCAGCGGTGGTGGGATGTGACAGCTGTCAGGTCCCGTCAGACCTGTTTCAACCCCCCGAACGATTTCAGATTTATCGACGGGAATCGGATTTTCCACATTCCACCTCCCATCGTTGGATCCCCTTCGTATCCCGACATCAATGTTTCGTATTTCAATTTTCCGAATGACTCTCTATTCCTCTCATAGGTTTCATACTTGCGAAGGGTCTCCACAAAGGAAATGGAGTTCCAATGCTGGGTATTTCACAAGAGACTGCTTGACAAAATACTAAAAAAAATTAGATTTCACGGTACAGGAAATGCTTTACCAAACGATTTTCTTCCTTTTATCCTTTCTTCGTCTACTCCATGATGGAGCTAGTCTGTTGGTTTCACATATGTGATGTGTGCATACGTAACTGGGTACTAAGCACTGCGTACTAACTCAGTTGTTCGCAACTAAACTTTCCCCAGGGGTCCATTTCAAAAAGCAACAAGTGACAAGTTTTTTTATTTTTTATTTTTATTAATTGGCTTTGGAATTTTCCATTAGCCACAATTTATTACAATACTGTACAATTATTTATTATATATAGTACAATGTTATTTCAAAATTTAGTCTCATTCAGTTCACACATAAAAATTGCACTCCACTGTGTAGTCATATAGGGCTTTGAACACCCGGATATCATTCAGAGAGAGAAGTTGTTGCAAATTAAATGGCTGCGTCGCATGTTGGTATAATTCAATAAACATCTGGTCACGTTCGCAATAAAAACCGGGCATTCCATAAAGAGGTGCTCCAATGATCCTGTAGAGAACTCGCAGCATTGGCAGTATTGGCTGATTTTATGTACAAGTTGTAAAGAATGAGTGTGCCAGTGTTTCATAAAGGTACAAGTGTAGAGTTGTAATGCACTGAGAAAATTAACAAGTGTACAGGCGAATTTGGACAAGTTACAAGTGTTTCCCCATCATTTTGAACAAGTCACAGTTTTACAGTTGTAAAAAAAGGCCTTTAGGCCCCGCACACGGTGTGACTGTTTTGAAACTGCCATTGCAAACTAGTTGCGTCTGAAACCAGTTTGCAACGGAAACAAAACTTCTGTCCGCACACGGGTGTACTAGCAAAGGGCTTGTTGTAAATCAGTTGCGTCTATTGCAATCAGTGGTTATAATTTAGTGCAGTAGGCCTACGTGTTGTTTTTAAGGCCTTGGATTAGCCGTATTGCGCTTACTATGTCAGACTCAGACGAAGAAGACGTTGTTAACTATTATCAATACCGAAGACGGCGAAGGGTACAAAGAGAGCATTGGGTTCACCCTTATTTGAGCAAGAATGTGAATTCTAGGCTATTTGTAGCAGCTAGAGAGCTGTCACAGTCGGATAGGAAATTTAAATCTTTTTACAGAATGACAAAAGACTCTTTTTTGGAATGTTGAGTTCCTGATCATTCATTTTGAGATCCACACTATTATGGCTGTCAAAATACCACCAAAACACCACGAGGTCTCGTGCAACTGAAGTCTGCAACGCTACTGCAACCTCGGGTCCACGGTTGTATGCGACAGGTTTCAGACTGATTTGAGATCGTCAAGAACCAGTCGCGTCGTGTGCGCCTCCCCACTCCAATACATTGTCAAGGTCACAAAACAGTTGCGCGCGCAACTGGTTTGCAACGGCAGTTTCAAAACAGTCACACCGTGTGCGCTGGGCCTTAATCTACGTCCGTTCACCTGTAAACTTGTTATTTTCCAGCATTGTGAGTTGACAATTTTTCGGAGTTTAATATGTGGGAATCATCTTCTGCTGAAGAATACTAACAAGAAAGAAGCATTCAGCGTAAAAGACGCCAACAATTTTTTCGGCCACAAATAAACGCTCATTTCGTGGGTATTCTTGAGTTTAACGAGAAATTTAGGATGTCTTCTGAGACCCTTGGAAGATTCAAATGGTGCGTGACCCTGTGCAATTTTTCCTGATCGGGTATTGAGGATCTCCCCATCATTAAAGAACAAAGTGAAGATAATTTCGAAGTTACACATGACATTCCTAATCCAGCAGCATTAAGACTTGATGAATTGATTAATCATTTCCGCTGAATGAAGGGGAAAATCCTATGCCAGCCATCAGAATAAGTTGAAATCAAATACCCACTTTTCCCACTTTTCAGTTTATAATTTGTCTGTCTTCCAATCATTACACTTAGTCATGTACGATAAACGTCCTATCGTGTACTTAGAACCGTTTTTACATTATGATTCGCTGACAAAACTTCGATTTCGGCAGCCCGCTTGAAGCTGTTCAGATCGTTAGTTCCCACACGCCGTTTTTCCTTTCTGCTACACTTGCAAACTTAGCTTCTACAAGTGTAACTTTTCTACACTTGTACTCTTTGTTTTGATAAAACACCTGTTCTAGTTTTCCGTGCATTACAAGTACCTTTGTGCATTTGCACACTTGTAACTTGTTGTTTTATGAAATGGGTCCCAGGTTGCTGAACATACACAGTGGCAACTAGTTGGTCACTTTTCGATGCATTAAATATGCGGAGTGAAGTGTCTACACAACGGATAAACAATTAGCATGATGGATGATGGAGAGACCTTGTACTCCTTGTACTTGACCGTAGGACAACAATGTTCATAAGACTTTCTAAGCAGCTTACAGGAGTTAGGCTTAACAGTCCGCCCATTGATACTCAAAATGCAAAACATGAGTCTCCCCTTGCGGTATGAAGTCACCTCTAATTACAGAGTCGCTTTTGCCGTGGTGAGTGCTAAAGAATTCAACAGTACTTAGTTACCAAAGTTCTCCAAAGTTACTGCAGTCCTCCAAGATTTTCCATTGACAAATCTTTTATCGTAAACAGGGTGTTCACACTTACGATTGTTAAACGCCTAGGGATAGATTCTACAACCAATTTCTAACAAAAAGTTCCTTGATGCGTTCGTTTTAAACCCTCGATTTTTGAGTATTTTCACTTTTGTGTGTGTGTTTTCGACCTTACATTATTAAAATGGCCATGCCTCCCATAACTTACAGTGTAATCTTAAAAATAGATGTATCGTTGGAAAGAGCGTTTAATTTCCCATCTCCCTAAGGCATTTGAATTCTTTTCACAGCACGTCACGCAGGCGGAAAAATGGACTAAACACAAGAATTTCTCACTTTTTGAAAACTACTGTTTTCTTAAGGTAAGTTAAGTATTAAAACAAAATTGTAAAAAACCGTACGTGTTCCAGGAAAAACTTGCCCATAATCTCAGCTTTCCAACGATATAATAAATTTTTATTTTACTTTGTTAATTGGGAGAGAAAAGTATGTTTGTATGTTGAAAAACCAGGTTTTTTTCCCATGAAATCAAGGGTTTTCGTGAAAAATGACTCCCTCAGAAAACGGGGAAGTTCTGGGTCGGTTTCTAAGTATTTTTTCACGCTGAATCGAATGGTAACACTAACAGATCTCTCCAACTCCGTTACAACAGAATTTTACACTTTAACTAACAAGTTTTACCCTTAAAATCGCATCAAATTGAGCATAACAAATAAACTAAAAACTAGTTAGTTAAATTGTAATACTCGGTTGTAACGGAGTTGGGGAGATCTTCTCATGTTACCGTTCGATTCAGCGTGGAAAAATACCGCGAGCTACTGTAAAAAGAATCCAAATACTTTAGGGAGATGGGAAACGTAACTCTCTTTCCAACGATGTATCTAGTTTTAAGATTGCATTGTAAGTTAGGGAAAATATGACAATTTTAGTAATGTAAGGTCGAAAACACGAAAAGTTGTTTATTATTTCACTGTAATGTAACCTTTGTAATCAGAAAAAGTTGAACATACAAAATGGGAAGGCTCTATATAAGAAAACTTTCCTGGAAGCTATGTAACCGATCCATCATGTTCCTGTAGTTTCCTGCCTTAGCCTGTCACCCCCCAGTCATGCTTTGAAGTAGTCTTGTGTTATGGTTTCAGTAATCTGATTAAAGAGGATAAATGCCGAAAATCATGCATACAAGTCTGCAATACATTGAGACCTTTCATTTCTTCACTTCCCAGTCTAATAGTGCAAAGATAACAACTGACAAAGATCACCTGTATGTAAACAACAATTCAGACAACCACGATCATACCTCAGATTGTTGGCTTGGCACTGCGCAGTGGTTAACATAATACGGTTAGGTAAATCGAGAGCTTTCCAACGACTGGCGATCGATTTTTGTCAGATAAATGCCAAAGATACAGTTCTGTAGCAACGATTTGGTTGTAAGCGATAATCTTCAGAAAATCAAAAGTAACACTTTTCGGTAACTTGAAGTACCGTAACTTAACACTTTCCGATTCTATGTGCCAAATTAAAGACATAAAATGTCAAACCTTGAAAGTAAAAAAACTCCAAAAATCGAGAGTTAAACAAATTTGCAAGGAGGAACTTTTTGTTGGAAATTAGTTGTAGAATCGATCCCTAGGAGGTTAACAATCTCCTAACCTAATTTCCTAAACCTTATCGAATAAATAAGGTTTTAACGTGATAAAATATTTGACCAATAATAAATGAAATTTGTGTATTCAATTCCAGAATGCTCTATTTTTAGGGTCGATAAAATCACGCTAGCCCTTAGAAGATCCGTAGTCAAATAGCTTGAAACCCGTGGGGGTGGAGCGTAAAGTCACCAATTAAATTTAATGGCCGGAATCATCAGATTAATCCGCAGGTAGTCGCCGTTAGAGCCTAATGAGTTGATCTACAGTAGGAGGCCGGCGTTGGGGGTTTAATGGGGATTTACGCAAGCAATTGAGCGCTTACGCCTACGCTTACGTACGTTGGGAATCGCTAGGAAAGTGGAGACGGTAAAAAAAGGAGGCAGCGCAAGTACGCTTAAAGACGAGGAAGTGGTGAAGAAGAAGAGGGAAAGTTGTTAGCGTAATGCTCAGATTATCAGCGTAATGTCCAACGTTTCAAGAATGAACGACTGACTGCTTTTGCTTTTTCTTCTCCCTCAGAAGAATAGAAGTCCGATAGAAGAACTCTTCCAAGTTATACTGCCAGTATACGTAAAATCTTCACAAAGTTTGTTCTAATCAAAAAATAATTTATTTAAACTAAACCTTTTGCTTCCGAGTCTACCTAAAGGTAGCGGAAGCAATGGTTTTTCTCTTTCGGAAGAAAACAATTTTTTTTTCATGCGCAGAGTGAAGTATTGACTTGTCAATAATGAAACTGATAGGAGGCCATCTACAGCCTAACTCACATTTTCATGTGAAAATAAAGCTTGTTACCAAGGAATTGCGAACACACAGTTACGGATCAAAGTTGTTCAGAATGGTCTAAAACGTAAAATGCGAGTGGAAATTTTGATTTTGGAGACAAAAAAAATTTGTCATTTCATTTCAATTCGGAAGCAAAAAAAAAAAAACTCGACTCGTCGCGCCACGCGTGAGTTCTAGTTAGAAACCTTCGGCCAAAATTAGGGATCAGCCATCGAACCAGGAACGTTAATTATCGATCGGTGACGTTGAACCTTCGATTAGAAAGCGTTGTGCAATACTGTTCAGGCACCCATTTTGGTTTATTATTTCCAATAATAAGCCCATGTGATCGTATAGCAAACAAATTTTATAACACCCCCTCAAACTTTGTTACTTCACGTTTCAAGGTGAGTAGAATCCAAATTTGAAATGTCCGTCCGCCGATCGCCTTCCGCCGACCGCCGCCCGCCGTCCGGGCCATAAAAGGCCTAAGAATTGACTTAAAAAACCCGTTCTTTCGCACATAGACTCCATTTGGGTCTAGTTGGTCCTAACGTTTAACCATCCCGATCGCTTTACTCGCATAGATGCTATGGGCCAAAAACGGGTGAAAAGTGTCTTTTTCGAGGCTTTGAGTGTTAGACGTGTTAAAACCCCAACCTGCTCAACCACAACTGCGCAAGCTAATATTCCAAGGAGGATAACAATGGGCAGTAGGACTTCGCAACAGAACACATTAGGACCAGATCATGCACGACCACAACCGCACGACCTAATAATTATTATTCTCATGTTAGGACGAAATTCACTGATCTCAAAATGCACAACTTTCAAATGAATGTTGATGGAAAAATATGAGTGATATGATAGTGTAAGCGTAATAGGGCGGTGAACCTCCGGTTGTGAGGTAACGAGACCTAGGGAGTACACCAGGGTGGCGTGGAAAACTTCCTACACTTGTATTGCTTTCAAATTTCATGTTCCTTCGAGGCATGAATATACGTTTTTTTCTAGGTCATATTTGTGTCTTAATACGCATATTTAATAACAAATCCTCTCGACTTTTCGTACGTACTTAGATAATGATATTATTAAGGCAATGATTATTTGAATAGATAGGAGCTCAAATCGAGAAATATAAACATACGTATATAATTATAGAAATATAGGTTGTGGCAACTCGAAATAGGACACGCCGAGGAGTCTGGACGGGCCTTATGACGTACGCAAGCCAACTAAAACTATGATCATACTCAATTGAAAAAATAATAAACCTTTATGAAATAATTTGCAGCGTTTTTGAATCAATAAAACGGACGAAACAAAATGTAAAATGGCTCTATTTAGCGCTCAACGCTGCTTAACAAAATTATAAAAAATTGCGGAAATCCGCGCAGGCGTTCAAAACTTATGCGAGAACATACCTACAGACAGACAGGTTATGCAAATACTGTTCAGGCCCCAATTTTCGAATCAATTAATTAAGAACGACACAAATCGTAAAATGATCCACCCAGGCCCGGGATAGAGGAACATCGAAGAGCCGCGGTCAGCAAACTCACTGCAAAGTGTCTCCAACTAGAAGAAATCGTTGTATAAGAAGGTTTTAATGACTTTAGACGAACCACTTTTAAAGGAAGTAGGCATTGTCCTGTCTTATTGTTATGAGTGGGTTTAGTAACCAGGTCGCTGGCGGACAACCACATGGTATTTTTGCAACATTCATTCCGAATTTTGACATTTTATGTCTTTGGTATGGCACAGGAGAGTTTTTGTATTTCTCGTATTGGTATTTCTCGTAAACACGAAAACAAGCTGTTAGAGCGAGCACGATGAATGCTAACCTTTTTGCATCGATTTCTCGTCGCGTTTTCGTAAGCCCGAAAGAAAAAGATCTCTTATAGAGACGTTAACGTGACTCTTGTAGTAGTGAATCACTGCTCAAAATTCAATTGTCACAGTAGACAGTTTCCAAAATATAACATGAATTAATAAACAACGACCACTTACCTCTACTTACATCATATAAAAACGATTCAGTTGTGAAGAAGACGAATCTTTAAAACGTGTAAAATGAACCTTGAAACGAAATCTTGAGAATGAAAAAACTGAAATCTTCGATAAAACGTCCAAAGCAAGAACAAATGCCGCTAATGACCCTTCTGGTTGAGGTGCGGGGAAAAACACGAAAGAAAGACAAATACAAATGATGAACCAACAACAAAAGACGGCACGGGGAAAATATCGAAAATTCAGGCGATTTTGTCGGGTGTGTGTGTGTGTGTAACCATGCCAACTGCATGATAATTGCTAAGTTATTCTATAGTTTTATCCTAGAGAAAGTTCAAGTTGTCGTCTCGTAATTACGATTCCGAAAAAGGTGTGCACGAGTAAAGCTGACTCTTCCCGTCCCGAAAAGCGTTTCCACGTTACGAAAACCTCTTCTCGTTTCGGAAAGGCCATTTTCGTATACGAGAAAATGAATACGAGAAGAACAAAAACTCTTAAAACTAAAAAAACGTCACGAAAATTCAGTGACGAAAATTGCTCGCGAAAATATCCTGATCATTTCCGCTTACAACCGAGTCGTTGCTAGGGCAATGGTACTTAATCGTTTTTCATCCCACAAAATTCTTTGACCATTCGTTCGAAAGCTTTCGATTTATCTAACCATATTATGTTAACTACTGCGGAGTGCGTGACCAACAAGCTGAGTTATGAGCATGGTTATATGAATAATTATTGTTTACACACAGGTGATCATTCTCAATAATTTATTGATACTGTGAACATGATTGCAACCGCTTGTTAAAACGGAAGTTAGTGAAAAACGTTGTCTATTTCCACGAAAAAATAAAGAGTTACAATGTTAAATCGATTTCGACGGTTAGGCCATCATCAGTAACAAACAATAACTGTTATTGTTTGTTACTGATGATGGCCTAACCGTCGAAATCGATTTAACATTGTAACTCTTTATTTTTTCGTGGAAATAGACAACGTTTTTCACTAACTTGCGTTTTGAAATTGGTTTCCACTACTTCGTCGCGAGTGATTTAGCTCGTACCGCTTGTTAATTTCTGATGATTTCATTGAGCTGGTGTTTCGATGATTTGGTTCATAGAAGGTGATCCGAATATTGCGAGAACGGTTTGATTGGTGAAGCGGTGGTTAAATAATTTGAATAGGAATTTCTATACTTTACACTCTAGGAAGCTGTAATTTCGTATGTAGCCGCTTTAGGACATTTACTTGACGATGCCCAGGGTCCGGATCAGCTGAGTGGCTCTTAGAGCTTGCATACGAGTCTGCAACACATACGAGTCTGCAACTAAAGACATAAAATGTCCCAATGTGTTGCAGACTCCTATGCAAGCGTTTTTGTAATAAAACTGCAGAATCGGACTGATAAATCGAGTATTCATTTTCGAATACTAAGTAGGTGGGCGTAGACGTTGCTTTTTCCATTGTACGAAAAGTAATCTCGTATATCCGTAATTTCGTTTATTCAAGAGTGTGTTAGTTTTCGAAAACGGCAATAAAAAAGGCAATTATTTCTTCATTCACGAGTTCGGATTCATATGATGATCTCTTGGGTCTTTTTTAATACTTACGATCCCGCATATTCAATTTTTTTTTTCTCTATCGCCACCAAGTTTAATTTGTATTGATTATTACTCATCACGAGTCTAATCAGTTTTGAAAGACGAGCGTGTTAAATAATCGTCGCACTTCGCTGCTATGCGAGGTTCCTGCTGGTTTTGAGCTGTTGTTCGGCGTGAACAATGCATTTATCCTGCCAACCGGGATACGGTCGGGTGCAAGACTGAATCAGTATTCCGTCTGACTGACGCTCTTCAATTCGCTCCACGTTGCAGAATCTACTTACGGAAGAAGGAGCCCCCCAACCCCTCCGGTCACCAGCCCGCGCCTGCGCCGCAACGCCCGGCATTCTTTTTATTTAGGGCCCCTTATTACTTGGCATTCTTGAGGCCGCGAGATGAATACGAAGCAGCACTCGAGTTGGGTGCTAGCTGGGTTATGAAACAAATCCTCTCAATGCGCTCAGGAGTGACAGCCTGAGATGCAAAGACTGACAGCCCTAACCTCGTTATTATACTTTGTGACAATCTAAGTGATCGTCGCTATTAAGGGCCAGTTTATCAATGCTCAGTCAGATCTCTGACTAACTAACTACTGATTACAATAAGGGGGAAATTGCATGGTTATTTTTTATTCGCTAAATAGAAAGATCTTGATGAAAGCTTTCCAAAAAGGTGTTATATGATGAGTATCTGAACAGTAATAAGGATCTTGAAATTTTCGCACGATGACGTCACGGCCCCGCTCGTCGGGGGGGGGGGGGGGCATAATCTTATCGACGAATACGATTGTAATCGCGATAATTATTCGTTGATTCTGAATCAACTGCGATTATATTCGTATTCGTGTAATCGTATTTGTGTAATCGTATTCTTCTGTCGTCGATTACACGAATATAACCCATAAAAATGCGTCACGGTCATCAATTTCAATAGGGCGTCCCTCCTATAGTATGCGAAGCTTTGCTAATATTACCTACCTTCAGAGGGACAAGTAGGCTGGGCTCCAATCGTTGAATTCGCCTTATAGGAGGGACGCCCTATTGCAATTGATGACCGTGACGCATTTTTATGGGTTGTATTCGTGTAATCGCCGACAGACGAATACGATTACACGAATACGAATATAATCGCAGTTGACTCAGAATCAACGAATAATTATCGCGATTACAATCGTATTCGTATTCGGCGATAAGATTATGCCGAACACTGCCTGGGGGGAACCCTCAGCTCCTTTGCACTACTAAAGGCCCTTTTACACGAGCGATTTTTTCCGGCAATAATTGCAGAAAAAAGTATTGCGCAACTATTTCAAAAAAGTTGGACAACTATTCTCTCCTCGAAAAAGTTGCCGAAGATTGCAGGCAATTAATTGACGAGAGTTGTACAACATTTCAGGCCCACGAGCCCTCTCGGCAACTGTTGCATCGTGTTGAAATGAAGTCCAAGGGGTTTGGAAAATTATTGCACTATTGCGGCAATTTTTCGGCCTTGGGTCGGGAGAGGGAACGAAACAGCCAATCACATTGAGAGTTTATTTGTGCAGCATGGCCTTATGAGCAAATATTGACGTGAAACTGCGATGATGAGGTGCAGCATTGCCTCATGAGAGAATTTTACGTAGGAAAGATAGGAGTTTATTTGTGCAGCATGGCCTTATGAGCAAATATTGACGTGAAACTGCACTGATGGGGTGCAGCATGGCCTTATGAGCGAATACTGACGTGAAAGAATTTCAGAGGTGAGAGCCAACCCACATTCTCTCTGGCTCAGAAACTGGCGCTGCCAAATTCCCCTCTTTTTCCTTTGGTTGGCAGCAGCAGCGACGACGACAATAGCAGCAGCGACGACCACCTCTTCACCGTTGTCGCCCGTGTAAACGAAACAATTGAGCAATTTCTATTGCTCAACTTTATTGGTGCAACACCGTGCAATTAATTCCTTGCAACATCTTGGCAACGCAACACGGGGCAATTTTATTGCTTTGTGTTGCGTACAACTTTTCTAGTGAAATTTTTTTGGAGTTGCGCAACTTTTGTTGCTCGTGTAATCGGCCCTTAAGTCACGCGTGATCTTCCTACCTACCCGTTCATTAGCCAAACTAAACGGTATTTTGAGCTGAAAATTGGATCTATGGGGTTTTCAAGTGCGCTGAATCCGAATCTAAGGTCAAAAATGTGAAATTCCGACATATGAAAGATCCCCATTAGCTAGAGGTGTTGGACTTTCAGATATCGTTTATCAATCTTGAAATGATGCTATCAAACTGATCAGAATTTACCTCGGGGAAAATAGGCGTACTATATTCCCACGAAATTAGGTAGCCCCCCCTCCTCTCCCACAGTACTTAGTTGTTCCCCTGGCAACTGCCAGTCCTCAGCTTTCAGGCACATTTTTCTTCCATAACCTCTTACTTTTGCATCATTGTATCAATGGTACCTAATATATTTTTTTTTCCGTGAATGGCTGAAGTTATCTGTTTTTTTTTTTTTTTTTTTCTACAAATGATGAAAGACATACATGCTCTCAGCCTCAAACTGAACTCATGACGTTCAATTCAATGCTTCACTGTACTTTCCCAACATTTGTATGAATTAAATTGAAGTACACTTTATTTTTATGCACCCTTCATATGAAAACCTTTAATTTGAAATGTAAAACCTCCAATTTGAAAGGGAAAACCTTGGATTACAAGAGAAAAACCTCGAATTTGACTCGGAAAAGTGAGTGGGTATTCTTTATTGACAAACAGACAAAGTGATCGGTACCAGTCAACAATAACAAGGAATAAGGTGTTGGATTTCATTCGGAAAGCTCGAATTTGATTCGGAAAAGGTGTATGAAAGGGAATTGTGTGAGGTGAAATTGAGTGTGGAATGAAGACAAGAGATGCTGTGATAGACAAGCTTCCCAGGGCTGTGAAGGTGTCGCTAATAGAGTTGACTTGAAAGGTTTTCTTGTGCCCTTTCTATTAGCTTTATTACCTTCATAGGCTGACTCGCTTTAGGGGTGTTCTAAGAGGGGTGGTGGGAGAGGGTGTTCTACTTGTGGTGAGAGGGGGGTGTTCTACATGGGGAAGGGGGGTGTTCTACATGAGGTGAAGTAGGGGTGGTGGGGGTGTACATGGGGGAGAGGGGGTTGTTCTACATGTGGTGAAGTAGTGGTGGTGGGGTCTACATGTGAGAGGGGGAGGAGAGGCCGTTCCATCCAGGAGAGGGGTGAGGGTGCGTGGAGGATCCTTCCAAGAGCTGTCGAGGGGTCGGAGTGGGGGTAATAGGGGAAACGCACGACCTTTGACATTTTAGGTAAAACTCAATCCGCCGCTCCCTTCGACTTTCCCATCAACGACAGACAGATCGATTCCCCGGCCCATCTGTTGCCAAGGGAATGTGGAGATGGCCGGGAAGAGCTGGTATTGTAATACAGTAATGATACTACGTTATCACTAGCTGTACCCGTGCTTCCCTACAGGCGGTTACGGTAATACACAGCACCTCATTGTTTCATTTATTACCCTCGTATTATTGAAGACCAGTGTTGGGCATAATCTTATCGTCGAATACGAATACGATTGTAATCGCGATAATTATTCGTTGATTCTGAGTCAACTGCGATTATATTCGTATTCGTGTAATCGTATTCGTCTGCCGGTGATTACACGAATACAACCCATAAAAATGGGTCACAGTCATCAATTTCAATAGGGCGTCCCTCCTATAACATGCGAAGCCTTGCTAATATTACCTAGCTTCAGAGGGACGTCCTTAAAGCGAATTCAACGATTGGAGCCCAGCCTATTTGTCTCAAATCTATTTCAATAGGACGTCTCTCTGAAGCTAGGTAATATTAGCAAGGCTTATTTATTTATTTATACTTGTACGGGCGAACCCAATTACATCTATATCTATAAAAGAGGATGTATGTATGTATGTATGTATGTATGTATGTATGTATGTATGTTGCCTATAGACTCCGAAACCGCTCGACAGATTGTAATGAAACTTTCAGGTATTATTAGGCATGATTCAAGGATTGTTCCTGTAAAGTTTGGTGCAAATCCGTTCAAAGGGCTCTGACCCAGAGGGCATAAAAGGGTGCAGTGTCAGGTTTTAGAAATTTATTGTTTACAAAATTAACTACCCAAGCCAAGACCGAAGGAGGAGGAGGAGGAGGGAGGAGGAGGAGGGAGGAGGATGAGGGAGGAAGAGGAGGGAGGGGGAGGAGGAGGAGGGAGGAGGAAGAGGAGGGAGGAGGAGTGAGAGAGGAGGAGGAGGAGGAGGAGTGAGGGAGGAGGAGGAGGAAGAGGAGGGAGGAGGAGGATGAGGAGGAGGGAGGAGGATGAGGGACGAAGAGGAGGGAGGAGGAGTGAGAGAGGAGGAGGATGAGGAGGAGGGAGGAGGATGAGGGACGAAGAGGAGGGAGGGAGGAGGAGGAGGAGGGAGGGAGGAGGATGAGGAGGAGGGAGAATCCAAAGGCTAAGCTTCCGTCCATCCAATCACCTCTTAATAACAGTTTAAAATTACGATCAATAAACAAATTTAATTTGGGCGCAGCAACGCGCGGGGGGGAACGCTAGTTATTGCATAAAAAACAAAGGAATCAAGTTGGCGGAAACCAACAAAAGCGAAGCTACTGCAATGGCTCGGAAAATTTTAAAATCAAAATTTTTGGAAAATTTCTTCATTGAAATCCGTTTTGAGGCATTCTGAAACGATTCCTGAAGTGTACGCTTTTTCATATACAGGGTATGTATACAGGGTGTCCCAGTAACTACCCCCCCCCCCCCCCACCCATTGTTTTCTCTTATTAAAAACATATTTTTTTGAGTAGAATTCAAAAATGACAAAATAACGCATCGCAAACGTGCACAAACGTGCGCAATTGACATCAACTTCGTTATTTTGAATAAGAACCCCCATTTTTTATTGTACATTTGAATTCTGCGTGAAATTTCATGAAAAAATGACCCTTCACTCGATTTTTCAGGTGCGCGCAAACGAGCTTAATTCCGCTCCAAAAGTGCAATATATGAGTTTTTGAAGATAATCATTTGCCACAAATGATGCATGATTTTGGAGTCAGTGTTTTAGAAGCATTGAAGGTACAATAAAATGAGAAAACAAGAAAAAGATCTTTGAATTTGATATTTTTTGTCAGGGAAATCTGAAGTTCGGTCAGGGAAAAGTCAGGGAAATTAAAAATTTCCATTTGGGGGCCACAGGACACTGTCGCTGAGCGCCTTGTAATGAGGATCATTACGTTGCCTGACTTCATATCAACCGGTAAGATTCTCAGTCCCATAATCAACGATCTTGATATTGATTGATTGATTCCTGATATCATACCTGATCCTGATTACTACCCAGACTGATCCCATCTAATCTACCCTTTGCGGTGTCTCTGTATTAGTATTGAAGAGTTAATATAAAACAACTGCTTTCCAGTCTAATCAAAATCCCTTGGAATTCTTCTCGGAGCAAATACATATTTGGTTCCTTGAATAAATCGCACAACTATTGCCTTTGAATCTAGGGTACCTATTATTTTTTCCTCGCTCCTTCACGATAAAGTAATATTATAGAAAATCTTGGTGAATTGTAGCTCTACAAGTGTTTCCCCCTTGTCACAGACTATAATAGAGAGTTCCTAGAGATCCGTCGGTCTCAATACGGCGTGCGGTAACGAGAAACTTTACCGCACCTTAATGTCACGTCAAGTCCTTAACGGATCTAGTTGTAATGGTAAATCCATGGAAGGAGGAAATCCCTAGGAGGTTATTTGAGTCCATGGAAGGAGGTTATTTTTGACGATTACGTTTTTTCCGGATTGCGATCCGTTAACGTATCTGTACGGAAGGATGCGTCACCGTAACTCATTGCGTCAGAGTTACGGCGCCGGATTGTCAATACCGCACGACGTATTGTGTTTTACGGATCTAATAGGAACTCTCTGATATCTAAAGATTCGAGTCGGGAAATTATCACAAATTTCTGAGATCCCGGGAAAAAGGTTGAGTCATCTCAGAATCCCTTTACAGCCTCAGAGCTCTTTCACAGGGTTTTCCAGGGTTTCCCCCGTGACGATGAGAGAAACCTTTGGGAAACTACGGTGATTCTTCATCCCGATTGACTTTAAGAAAGAGTAACGTGGGCGGTAGGATTGGATTTGTGCTGTTTTTCTATAGGCCTTCCTTGATAACGGATCCCTTTTTCTTTTTGAACGACCACGTCTTACCTTTAAGTATTAGTGTAAGTTGAATGAAGTGATTTTCGAAGGATATTCAGGAGATAAATGAGGTGTTGAGGGGGGGGGGGGGGATTAAACGGGAGGGGGGGGGGGAATATGTACAAGGGTTCTTATTTATTGTAGTGTGATCATCATATAGAATTGAAGAGCGGAGCACAGAAACAATCTAAAAGCTATTTTTCCAAAAACCAAGAGAAAAATTATTACATCACTTTATATTATTACATAATATTATTACATCACTAGGCTACTATCAGTAAACTACAATGATCATTTTAGGGAGAAAAACAGGACATAAATTGCCATTATGCTTACGAAGCATTATAAGTAACTTGGCGCTATAAATCAGCTTTCTTTGATACTACTGAGGCTTAGGAATCATGACATTTTGTGATAAATTGAGAGGTTTCCAACAAGTGGCGAATGAATATCGTGAAGCGATAACTAAGGGAGTGACACTTCCCTAGCAACGGAATTATTGTACGTGGAAATCAATAGAAAACTCCGCGCTACTTTCGTGTCATATTTTCATACCGCTTTTGTTTTATTATTAAATAACTGAGAGGTTTCCAACAAGTGGCGAACGATTATCGTGGAACGATAACTAAGGGAGTTAAACTTCCCTAGCAACGGTTTGCATGAACGTGGAAATCAATAGAAAACTCCGCGCTACTTTCGTGTCATATTTTCATACCGCTTTTGGTTTATTATTTAATAATTTAAATAAATTTCACCTCAAAATTTTTGGTTTACGTTTCAAGATGCGCAGACTCCAAAAAATTTAAAAAAATCCTTCCGTACGCCGTCCGCCGTCTAGACCATTTCTCCAAAACTACTGAACCAAAGTTTATGAAATTTGGGGCAAAAATCATGCATCGGCTGGGGATGTGCCAGTAACATCGGTATCACTTTTGATCAACCCCATAGGGTGGTAATTAAGGGCCAACATATTCAACTGCAACTGTTCAGTTGCAAGATGATTCTTTTTACACAAAGGTTTTTTTTTTTTTTTTTTTTTTTTTTTAAATTGAGTTTATCGTAGCTTTTGTCAAATACAGATGATCAGTGAATCTTGGCTAGGTGTCTTATTTCATCTCATTAATTTCAATTAATGGATGCCTCGATCGATGTCGATTTATACCTGTGATATGTATCTACTATTTCAGCCCTTGTTTTGTTTAAAGGGGCGAATAATGTATTTATGATTAATTGAATTATATAAATTTTTTCATATTTTGCTGGTCAATGATAGATGAAATCCCAAAGAATCGATTAAAACTATCCGCAATGCGATAGGTTGAACCGTTCGTTTTCTATGAGGGCTAGAGTCAAAAACGTCGTCAAAAAACCTTTCTCCTGGATTTCCTTCCAGGCGCGATATGATGCGTTTCTAGTCATGATATCACAGGTGGTTCGGTGGCGCATCCGATAACGTGTCCGACTCGAGAACTATTCGTTTCCCGTAGGCAGTAGTACAAATTTTTTTTCCTGGTCAGTTTCACCCAGGCCACTAATCTTAGCAGAAAACTGATTTGTGTATCTCATGGCGACTGGAGCGCTGGGAATCCCACGGAGTGGGTAGCCGAACTAAAGACCAAGTCAGGGTGTAGAGTCTCGTGACTCGAAGTGATAGTTCGAGAACGTCACGTGACATGATATCAAACTTCACTTAGTTTTATTAGTTTCATAGCCACTCGCTACATATCAACTACATATGATTGAATTGTTGCTGTGTAACTTTATAATTATCACTGAGCCCACTCGTAACATGTTATACCTTGCTCACCCATAGGTAGAAAAAAAAGATATTTTAATTTATGTAGGTACCTAAGTAATTTATTCGCATTAGAAATATTGGGCATTTCACCAGTTCACACTTACCTTTGAATTCTCTCTGAAAATTTTTCGATATCCACCCATAAAGAGTGCACTCGTTGCCCCACCTCCATTCCCCTCTTTAGGACCGAATCCACTAAAACCTACTGTTGCATACAGCTGATAAAATGTTCGAATATATGGATATTGCGGACGTGCGCCGCGGGCGTCCAGAGATACGGCACGCTCCATAAACAGATTTCCGAGAGAGTAACCCAGACACAGAAGCCGCTGACGAGTTCAGAGCCCTCCGGCGGGAAAGGACCTCGACTTTTTCCTTTTTTCCTGGAGTTCTGGGCAATTTGGAGGCTAATGATGCCTCCTGGTCGCCATCTCTGCTAACGGTGCAGTTCCATACCTACGGAGATGTGTTTTTCTTTCTAGCAGTTTCGCTTCTTCTTTCTCTCAGTTGAGACTCATTTCACTGGTGTCGTATTGAGAGGTTCAAGGAGAAACCTTATCTCCCATGCTATTGAGACACTCAGCATCAGCTTTAGGAGAATAAACAAAACTCTTCTCGTGAACTGAAAAAATCTTACTTAAACTTAGTGGGTAAATACCTACCTCATCAACAAAGCTCTCATCAGATGGAAGGACGCATGAGCCCACGTTCTATGAAACGTGGAGTGGAGATTGTTATGGGAGGTGTTATATTTTGTTAGTTTTAAAATTTAATTCGCTTGACTATCGAGTTGATCTGAAAACCTGTCGAATTTTTAAAATGAAGATTTTTATTTTTCAATATGGTTTAGTTTCTTGGCCGCTAGGTGATAATTAGCACAGTTTTAGGATCTTGAGAGTCGGTCAGGATAATAAAATTCAGGTCTTCAAAGCCAACGTTTCGATGTATAAATACATCATCATCAGTCTACAAGATGAGATCCCAAAAGTCTATTAATTGAACAGCTGTTGCACGCTACATTATGGCCAATAGAAAAATTAATAATAAATATACATATACATAGTATTACATACCTTGGAGAATGTAGGCAGCTTTCTACAAAGTCATTTCATAGTTTATAACACATGTATTTTGTACATGACCGACTCTCAACATCCTAAAACTGTGCTAAAATTTTTTTTCTCCATAACTTTATTCCCAACTCTTTGTGTTATAAAATACACTTTGCGTTTTGATAATAAATTGTAGAGCTATTTACCAGAAATGGTAATGAAACCTGTATGGAGGGTACAGACGAGTGACAGGCCTCCTTATAAATTGTGCATTATAGGAAAATAACAATAAATTGTATAAGTAACAGTTGAAAACACACTTTCAATTTAGACTAGAAATCATGAAAAAGTTAATTTTATCTTCTATATAAAATTACCTTATTATATAAACAGAATAGTATAAATCTATATTAATAAAATCGTAAGTATGTCTGTCTGTACATTGATTAGAATCATGAAATTTTGCGTTTCTTTTCCGTTTCAAGCTATTTGCAGACGATTGGTACCATTTTCTCAATTTTTTTCTGTCTGTCTGTCCGTCCGAATGTTTGTCAGCTTTTCATGGTTATAGGGGTCATTGGACTACTGATATGAGGGGGGTGGGAGGGGGGGGGGGGGGGGAATGTCTATATCAGTCCAACTTAAATTACAGGCTATTTGAAGAGTTTGGGAGTGTTTTAGGGGAGGAGGAGGGGGTGAAATGGGGTATTTCGGACACCATTGAACAGACTGGGGATCTAATTGGGCAGATATGTTTGGATTATTCTAACTTAAATCACAGGCTACTTAAAATTTTTCAGATCAGCCCCTTAGGGGGTGTTTTTGGGGGAGGAGGATCTTTGTCATCACTGAACAGGCTAATTTCTTTCCTTTTCAACCTGCCATTTCACTAAGTTTTTTGTTTTATTGTATTGACAATTTTCGAAATTTTCTCAACATTCACCAACTATAAACCGTAAGAGACTATAAGGGCCTTTGTAAGTTTCAAAAGTTTGCTGACACATAACCAACTAGATCCTAATTCACATTTGCGCATGCACCCACGCTACTTTTCAAAAATCGTCTGTCTAAGTCACTTCGAAGAAACCCATTCTCTGATTGAAAATTTGCTTAGGTACCTGCAATGAAAATTGGTAAGTGGACCAAAGCACATGTTGGCCCATCTGAAAATGAGGAGAAGGATCGCCTCGCCAAATAGACAGCAGCCAAAGTTGGTAAGCCTGAGGCGTACTGCAAAATATCAAGGGTTCGGTTAAAAAGAATCCAGCATGGTGTCTGCATTGCCTACTAAGAGTAGGCTTTCGAGCCACATAATAATTTCTAGCAAACCAACTAGTTGACAACAACTGCCTATATTCTCATTTTAGCGATAAGGAGCGAATTTACAAATTTTTTGGAAACAGAAGGAGCTCCATTAGGACCCACTGTACACATACTGCTCTATTTTTTTTCTTATCCCACCTCAATTCGATAGAAAATTTCTTTTTTACTGTACTCATATTGATTCTTCGTATATCTACATCACACGCTTCCATAATTCTAATGAATAACTTGAGTAGATCACTGTACAAAGTGTTTGACTGCGAAAGCTGGTCACTTTTTTGTATCCAAAGTAGTGCCTTTTCCACGTTCAAACACTGGGTGATTTTCGCCCGGACATCTTGTTAAAAAACCGGACTGTCCGGGCCAAAACCGGACACCTCGCAACCCTGTAACACATTCGCCCTCGGCGCTCGCGTTGTCCGTTCGCCTCGTCATTCGCGCAAATGTGTAACACCGCCTTTATGTGATCCGAACCCTCTGCCTCCCTGACCCTGATTCTACTTACGAATCCTCGTCTGAATCCGGAGCAAGGACTCGAAGGGAGCTAGAGAAGCCAGGGCCAGCTGGGAACAACCACAGAGGTCCTCAGTGTTTCCAAAGCTTTCGGGCGTAAGCGCCTAGGTGTGGTCTATCTAGCTTCGAAAACAGGAACTTCCTTGTTGTTTTTTTTTGGTAGGTCTCTACCCAGAGATTGATCCTTGTGCCTCTTTCTAAGATAAACCTCCGGGTAATTAGAGACATTCCTGAAAGATCCTTCGCCTTCAAACGTCCCCCCACGGGATGCGCGCTGGCCCTTTTTTCCGGAGGAATCCTCCGCTAACTCAAATCTAAACAAATGATCGGATCTCGGACGCGTCAAACTCGACGTGCTGCGCAGTAGTCATTCAACACTTTCGACAAATCCCTGCCGCGTGTGTTCTTAGAAGTCCGTCTTTCTGAATTAAATCCAAATGTGAATAAAAGAATGTGAATATTGTATTAAACGGAAGTTAGTGAAAAAACGTTGTCTGTTTCCACGAAAAATAAAGAGTTACAATGTTAAATCGATTTCGACGGTTAGGCCATCATCAGTAACAAACAATAGCAACAACAATAATACAATAACAACAACAACAATAGTCATGGGTTGGCCTCAAAATGTTCGTTGGAGTTCTAATTTGGTCCTATTCAAATTCTGTTCAAGGCTCCAAATTACAATCCTAATTTATCGTTGGTATCATAAAATCAATCAATTACTGTTTTAACACATGATAATTAAGGATTTTGATGAAAGTGAAATCAATGAAATAGAATTTTGATGCCAGAATACATTCCAAGTTTGAAAATGAACTAACAGCTCGCATTCGCGTCACCAGAGGCCTATTTCATAAAGCAACAAGTAACAAGTTACAAGCCGATCTTATGTGCAAGTTGTAAAAAATGAGTGTGCAAGCATTTCATAAAGGTACAAGTATAGACATTCAATGCACAGTGAAACTTAACAAGTGTACAGGCGAATTTGGACAAGTTACAAGTGTTTCCCCATCATTTTGCACAAGTCACTGTTTTACAGTTGTAAAAAATGACCGATTTTTAACCTACGCCCATTCACCTGTGAACTTGCTATTTTCCAGCATTTGAGTTGACAATTTTTCGGTGTTTAATATGTGGGAATCATCTCTCATCATCATCATCTCTGCTAAAGAATACAGACAAGAAGGAAGCATTCAGCGTAAAAGACGCCAAAGATTTTTTCGGCCACGAATAAACCCACATTTTGTGGGTATTTTCGAGTTTAACGAGTGATTTAGGATGTCTTCCTAGACCCTTGAATGATTCAAATGCTGCGTGACCCTGTTCAATTTCTCCTGATCGGGTATTGACGATCTCCCCCATCATTGAACAACTAAGTGAAGTGTGAATATCATCTCCAAGTTACAGATGACATTCCTAACCCAGCAGCTTAAGACTTGATGAATTGATTAACCATTTCCGCTGAATGAAGGGGGCGGTCCTCTACCAGCAGTAACCCCCCCCCCCCGAGAAATGTTTTTGAAAAAGACCTTGAAAAACTGGCAGTTTTAGATGTTATACTTTATATCAGGTATGTAAAAATTAACATTAAAAACATAACTTTTATTTGCACAAATTTCAGCTTGGTTACCAAACGAATATGTACACACGAAAAATAAAATCACTATAGGTAAGTAATTTTTTTGGCAAAATTATATCGAAAAAGGCAGGGAATGAAACATAAAACGCTGGAGATCTTCAGTCCTCGTGATCTTATATTATTTATATATTATACATTTATATTGTAAACACAGGATTAAATAATAATACACTCTTTATTTTTTCAATTTACTTTAGAAGTGAACAACCATTTAACAAAGACTCACGATGAAATTAAATGAACAAAGTACATTTTTGATTAAAGATGAAAATACAAATAAAATATTACCTTGTTAAACATTTTTTGGCTATTACTGGTAAATGTGAAACAGTGAATAATTCACTTCAACCGAAAAACACTGGTTGCAATCAGTTAAGAAAAAACTATTCGTTTCTTTCTTCGTCGAAACAGTAGGTAGGTTGATTATGTATTATTGCTATTGATTATGTATTGTTACCGTTACCAAAAGCGGTAAACGAGAGACAAATACATTAGGTTCCTACCGTAACTTGTTAAATAAACTGATGAACACAAACTTATCCCTATTAACTAAAATTGTATCCCTTACCTGCTGCCTTATGTTTTTTAAAGAAGAAAGGTGTTATCTTCCATGCTCGTTTCTTGACGGAGCTAAACTCAAACACTAAAAAAAAAACTTTAGTTCGCATTTAACATGAAGTTTGGTTTCTACTGTTCTTCTACTCACAAAAGGGTGACGATGAACGACACCAAAACGCGGACACAACACCACCGTTGCCCACCTGCTTTGATGATTTTTCCCTCAAGTACTTCTGGAAATCTCAGAGTTTACCGACGAAAATTCTGACACTACCCACGTAAATCTCCGATTGATACCCCGTTTGTGGGCCAACTAAAATTCAAACGAACAAATTAGAAAAACCGGTACCTATCATACCAGTTTCCCGACAGTATAAAGTTCCTTCATCTATACTTCATATACGAGTATTTTTGTCAACCTGCAAGCGCGACGGCGTGATTCTATTCGGACGTTCTCTAGCAAGAATTTTTTCTTCAGCCTCTCGGGGGGGGGGGGGGGGGGGGGGGGGGACCGCCCTCCCCCTTTAATCCGTCTCTGTATCAAACAAACTTTTTCCACTTTTCAGTTTATAATTTGTCTGTCTTGAAATCATTACACTTAGTCGTGTACGATAAACATCCTTTCGTGTACTTAGAACCGTTTTTACATTATGATTCGCTGCCAAAACTTCAATTTCGGCATCCCGCTTGTTGTTCATTTTGTTAGTTCCCTACGCATTTTTTCTTTTCTGCTACACTTGTAAACTTAGCTTCTACATGTGTGACTTTTCCACACTTGTACTCTTTGTTTAGGTTTTAGGTGAAACACTTGTTCTAGTTTACCGTGCATTACAAGTACCTGTACTTTTTAACTTGTAACTTGTTGTTTTATGAAATGGGCCCCCCATGCGGTTTGAAATCATTGTAAATTCCACAATACCCGTTGCTCGTGTACAAATATCCTTCCTGTGAGAAGAACTTGACAACCGCGTGGCTGACGCCTCGTGGACAGGCCGCCTCAAGCAAGCGCTTTATTTCACACACGGACGAGCTCACACGACTAGAGAACGCGGACTTCCGATGACGTCATCAGTTCTCACCGCTGCATGTGACGTTGGGCGGCATCTGATTCACATCCGACTCCCAACTGACTGCTGCACTTTCTTTGTCGATCTCTTCATTTCCCCTCCCTTCCTTTGTCACTCCAACATTTTTCGATTTCTTTAACCAAAACTATCGCAGTGAGCTTTATTATTTCTGTATTAGCAAGCCCTTCTACGATCATTATTGGTCTATAGATAATTAAATAACAAAGTCCATGTCGCGAACGCGAATTTATTTATATAGTTTGATTATTTATTGATTTTTATTTACATTAATTTCAATTTGGACATTTAATTAAGTTATTTGGTTACTACAACTTTATCCCAAAAGTCAATGTTATTTTTAAAACCCCAAATGTTTAATTAGTATATTCATTACTTCAAGAAAAATAGACGAGAAAACATAAAGTGAGAAATAATTGAGTTTTCACTCATATAAACTTATTACTTAACAAACAGAAAAATAAATTAGGTAGGTGCGAAAGTAAATAGGAAAAAGGAGCGAAACAAGAAAACTGCCTTCCCAAAAGATCTAAGACAGTCCATGGCACATTCTAATTTCAATTCAATTTCTTTATTCAACACATAGGACAACAGGTCCCACCTGGCGTGTTGGTATGAATAAAAAGCTATGTTATATACAAAAAAAATCATTAGTAGTAAAAAGTAAGTAAATGGTATGGAGAGAGAGACTTAAAATAAAACAATAAATTCTAAATAAAAGATAAAAAATAAAAAATTCAATAAATAAATAAAAATAAATTCTACTTAAAATAAAAATGAAAGCCATTTACATTGGCTTAGTATTTTCTTTGTTATAATATGGTATTTTCGTATGGGGAAGTGCTGGTGAATCAGAATTACGTTCATTGCAGGTTGCACAGAATATTATACTTAAAATAGCCCTTCGGAACAGTCCACGTTTTCCTGCTATACTCCTTCACCGAGAGTTAGATGTACTCAACGCGAGGCAATTATTTTTATTTCCATCGTGCTCAATTGTATATAAAACTGGTATTCAACCTGAGCATGAATGCAGTGTCACGCATGCACGCACTGCAGTATCATCAAACAGTCAGTTGCCTAATTTAATACTGAACGTGCAAAAAAGAATGCATACTATAAAGTTCTATTGTTCCTTTATGCTTGTAGATTTAATCCTGACAAGTAGTTTTATGCATTTTCGGACAAGAGTTTTGAGCAGGATAAAGGAATTTGACCTGTAGAGTGTTTTCTTTGAAGTAGTTTGTGTGTTGTGCATGTAGCTACTAACTTTGTAGATTACATGATTGTTATTGGCTGAGACCAGCTCCACCAGCCACTACAAGTTCTTATGAACTTATTTGGTTGGTAGACAGGAGAACATTTTCTTATTTTTTAAATGTTTATTCCATCGGCTTGTATACATTTTACATTGTATTTTCTTCATGTCAATAAATTGATATTCTAGTCTATTCTAAAAAAGTTGAAATTATGCATATTGGAAGGATTTCACATTCATTATGGGGTGATTAAATTGTCTTTTTCTAATCACCCTCCAAATTTGAAGGATTTGAAAGATCGGACAACGATAGCGGGAAAAAGTGATGCTTGATGAAATTTAAGTTTGCGCGTGCACCGAATGAAGTATTGAATCGTAATCAATGAAATTGATAGGGGCCTACCCTTACATTCCCAATAGATTTCGTCATAATAAGATGAAAACTGTAGAAGTTACGCTGGATGGTAGGATTTCATATTCACACAGGCGCATCAGCTAATAGAAATAGAAATGCTGTATTGCCACCATACAATAAAAGATATCTGACAAACGTCAGCAGGAGAAACAAAAAATCCAAGCAAAAATTGCATAATAAAAAGGCAATAAAGAGTCAATATTTCTCATCACTTCACTGGGGAACACCAGTTTCCACAAGAAACTTCCCCTGCCCTGCACGGTGCCAAGGCAATCAGCCTATCCTTTATTTCCTTCTGAAATGCATCCAGCAGATCTTAAACATCTTTATTCCCACAGAGTCTGGATTATATTTCTGAACCAGAGCTAGCCGACAATTTTGAGTAGAAAGTGGATGCCGTTTCCTTTTTTTCCTATTGGTAATTGTCCCCCAGGCGTGGAAAATCTTCCAAGTTGTTCTTAACTCTGATTAACATTGCCTGGATACGAGTATAAAGCGCAGGAAGAGTCTAGTTCCGAATTCCTGAACAGATATCTGGAGCGAGAATCAGAGTGCGCCCCTATCAGAATCCAAATCGCAGATTTTTGCAGCCTGAAAATTTTCATGGTGCTGCAGTTGCCCCATAGAATGTCTCCATATCTTAGATGGGATCGAATCGCTTTGGTTTTTCATGCTCCACTCTTGACTACATCTTGCTACGTATAAACATTTATGTAGGATGTACAGTTTAGGGATTATTAGAGAAAAACATTAAAACGGGCAAATTAATCCGATTGTAGCATTAATAATTACTGCGCATCTACCAATGTGAAATACTTGTAATGACCTTAATATCCAGAGTTTTCTTCCGATTTTGATGAAATTGCCAGCGAATGCGCGGATTAGGTTGTAGAAGGTCCCGTACCTATTTCATTGTTTTCAACTCATCAGTTAACACAAATTACATTGAGTATCGTTTTTTCGTTTCTTCATTGACCAATTATGACATTTCACGCTACTTTTTGATTTACTTACTCTTTTCCGCTATGGAATTTTTGAAGAGCAATTAAAACTTTTCAATGATCTATACATTCATGATAGGTAAACGAGGAAGCTATGTGCGACTCCCAACTTGGCAGACGTTTTTTAATTCCGATACACTTGAGTTACTTACCACGAGCCACCAGATTCGATTGGCTCAATTTCTTCTCTCGCACGCAAAACACAACTTCAAGTATCATTTGAAAACACCATGAAAGATGTCAAAACTTAGAATGAGGGAAAAATCCAACGAGAATAAGAATTGGAAAACAGTTGAAGAAGGGATGAGTTGAATTTGTAGAATATTGTATAAAGTTCAACGGTATCATATTTTAAAGCAAGGCGGTCTCTTCCGAGAATAGAGACCTGATATGTCTAGTGTGACAAGGGGGAGAACCGTGTTGGATGATCCATTAAGTATTCATGGCTTCGAGTGACTAATCCGTAGTGCAGACATAATACGGGGGCGGGGCAAAGCTGTGTATTTTGGACATTTACGGGAGAGATTTGATACCTAGTGACACATTAATGATGATGATATTTTGATTTGAAGATACCTACTGCAAAAAAGAGATAAATAATGGGGGAGAACGTAGTTTTGTTCGTAGTAGGAAGCACGTCGAGGTTGGTAGGTTTAACTATCGATTTTCTCACCCTCAAAGTGCAGTGGGGGCGCGTGGTGTCGCCTGTACAGGCGTAAACTAATCATTGAAATGAATGCACGCGAACGGCCATTATCAACGGGGAGGAAACCGCCGTCAGAAGGAAGTCGAGAAGGGGTGACGAGCCTTCCTCAACCCCTAGTGCAATGTGCACTTTCCAGACTGCACTATCCGCTCAGTTCACACGCGGAATTCAGTTCACGGTGTTGAACGTTGACGATTTCGAACGCATTACAGTCGAAAGAACTCGAAAAGGTGCAACGTTCCTAATTTTGTCCATAGGTACGTACAACAGGGGACGCATTTTTCGGTACAACACTAAAAGAGAATTGCTGCGTCAAAATTGCATTTATTTATTTGAATACGGGGCAAGCCCAATTAACAACAGCATAATTACATATGAGCGGTTCAGAATTTACGTGTCATAATGAAAATATAAGGTAACAAACAAGAAAAAAATTGAATCAGCAAGAGAGATTTAGTGTATAATATCAAAACAATACTGGGGACGTAATAATAAGAGACTTGAGAGAATTTAAGGAGTTCGTGAAAGAATCAAAATCTGGATGGATGTTCAGAAGGACATGCATCACAGTACGTTTTGGATAGTGGTGCATTTTCAGTTGCAATACCCTAAAAGCCATGTTGCGTCTTGCACCATGTTTGCTGTACCTGGTGGTGCATTTTTTGACGCATTAGAGTAGGAATGCTTTAAATTACTTTCATTTAATTTGTTTCTTTAAAATTAGTTCATATTGTGAACACACAATTTTCGTGTGTCGAAATAGTTCATTTTCGACTTAAGAATCGGATTTTGTGACATTAAAAACCCCCGACAGCAAATTTTCATTTCAAATCTCCAAATGGTTTGGTCAAAAAACCGATCGTGACACCTGTGGTGATACAATGCAGAAATTAAATCCAACTGTAATAGCTTTGTTATGTTTATGTTCGGTTCAAGCAGGAATTCACTTTACATAAGTAGTAGATAATAAACATGCAGTACTGTTAGCTCTAGAGCTTTCTACATACCGACTATTGGCTTAGAATTCCTTCGGGTTGACGATATGGGTACCTGGTTATGAGAGCGTAGGTAAGTTTGCTGTTGCATGGTAGGAGTTACGTACAATAGATGGATTATGAGATTACTTTCGCGAAGGGTCGGTTGTAACGGAAATTTTTGGCGGTATTTTATGTATGAGGTTTGAGTATGTTTTATTTAAGTTGTCAACGTCGGTTTTCTTATTGGCGGCTCGGTCTTCATTTCTTTCAATGCGTATCATTTCTTTGAGTTCTAGTTTGTAGAGTAGTTTTTTTTTCTTTCATAGCATAGGATTTCTGTTTTTTCTGATTGAAATTCATGGCCAGTTCGGCGGAAGTGAGAGGTCAGAGCGGATGGGTCAGTTTTATTAGTGTTTTTAGGGATTGAGGTGCAGCTATATATATGTTGGTATGTCCTGGCTTTCAGGTATTGTGTTGAATGGCCTATGTAGACTTTTATATATATATATATATATATATATATATATATATATATATATATATATATAGATATATATATATATATATATATATATATATATATATATATATATATATATATATATATATATATAATGAATGTTCTGCTCTTGGACGATGAAATAAAGACGTAATTGCGTTTCTCTGTAAAAACGAAAGTTTTATTATCAATACGTGATTAAAACTCTTAAACCATTATTATATCGGCTTACAAAAGGTTCACTCACCTGTAAAAACGAAAGAAACAACATTTAAAGCCTTTATCTCAGGGTTCTTCAAATCCTTCGGAAATACCTAGTTATAATTTAATAAAAATAAATTTGTCAAACTTTGATAACAGTGATTAAAGTCCCAGCTGTAATCCATGAATTAAATTACGTAGTAGGCTTGTTCTATATACTATATATACTCGTAAAATACGAACTGAAGAAAACTGCTCGTATATGAGTGGGGGGGTTTTCTTTACATCTCCCCCCCCTTAGAGAGAAACAATGTCTTACGTGACAGTGTACGTAATTGTTCACTCATCTTATTGACTAAAGTTTGATTTAGCCTTTCATTGAGACCGTTTGAAAATGGTGTATCGACTGCAGTGAACACCAGGCTAATATCCTTCTTCTTCAGAAATTGTTTAAATTCATTGGAATTTATTCCTGGGTATTGGTCTGTTAATATCATATCAACTTTATAGCCTTGTGTTGCGTTATGTATTAGTTTTATAAAATCAGTTGTGCTTTGATTTTTTGATGTGAGTATACAGGCATATCTCGTGAAATGATCAACCAGAAGATGTAGGTATTTTTTTGTTGACCGTGATCCTCCAAAGCCTCCAATGGTATCAATAGATATAATTTCGAACGGGCGTGTCGCTGGACCCAAGTGTGACATTAAACCATATTTGGGCTTTCTTCTCGATTTGTTTTTGATGCAAATTTCGCACGCATCAAAAATTTGTTTTATGTTTTTGGTTAAATTTTTTGCTGTGTAGAATGGTGTTATTTTATTAGTCATCTGGGTTCTTCCAATGTGGCAGTAGCTCTCATGGACATCTTTTATTAGAATTTTGCTAAGATGTTCTGATTGAATACTTTTTTTTCTTCCTTTTTTCTTATTATAGTAAATTTTATTTTCCAATGTGTGTTTTCCATTTAGTAAGCGCAGATTTTTGTGTTGATCATCCTTTATAACCGCTAGGTTTATTAAATTTACTACTTTTAAAAGTCTTCTGTATTCTCATGAGGTTCTAGTACTGGGTTTCTGCTTAAACAGTCTGCTTCTTGGTTTGACACTCCTGGGTTATAAATGATTTGGAAATCATATTGGGATAGGTAATAAGTTAGGCCTCCTAGTTCCTCATCAGTTCTAACTTTGATATTCATATTTTCTAATGGCTTATGATCTGAGAAGACGCAAAATTTTCTTCCCATAAGCCAGTGCTGCCAATATTTCACAGCTTCTTTTATTGCCAAACATTCTAGGTAAATCGCCTTCTTCTTTTTTTGAGATTCTGTTAATTTCATTGAAAAATACGCAACCGGGTAATTTTCCCCGTTTTTATTTTCTTGTTTCAGCACCGCTCCTACTCCCCTGATACTTGCATCCGTGTAAATTTTGATTGGTAGATCAGGACCAAAGATTTGTAGCAGTGGTTCTGAGCATAGCAGTGCCTTTATTATAGGGTTCTTCAAATCCTTCAGAAATACCTAGTTATAATTTAATAAAAATAAATTTGTCAAACTTTGATAACAGTGATTAAAGTCCCAGCTGTAATCCATGAATTAAATTACGTAGTAGGCTTGTTCTACTATATATACAATACGAACTGAAGAAAACTGCTCGTATATGAGTGAGGTAGTTTTCTTTACATATATATATATATATACTTATATATATATATATATATATATATATATATATATATATATATATATATATATATAAATATATATATATATATATATATATATATAAATCTCAAACAAACCGATCGCAGCGTAGTTCTGACTATATTACTTCTGTACCCTATAATATTATCTGATTCTCCTGCGTCACTTAACTCACTAGGTTTACGGTGAGCAAATGAACGATCATTTTGTTACTCGAGTTATCTGCGTGAAGGAAGTCGGCGATGCAGGTGGTGGTTAGCGGAGTTGAAGATTGCGTGCACCGACGAGGTACAACGCACGGGGCGATTATCAGAGACAGACGACGCTGGCCCTGCCCCATATTGATTTCGTCCGTCCGCCCACAACTACCGGCGTGGCGCCGATGATAAATTCGTGTAGTTCTTGAATAAGATATAAAACAAAAAGAGCTGTCACGGAGAATGAGAAGCTTCTAGAGACATTCTGTACAACATAAAGGGCCCGTTGCACCTGGGCTGTTGCGTTTTGGTAGATTACGAGTATATACAGCTCTACAATCGAACCCTGAAGGGAACCCTGTTAACCTCCTAGGGATCGATTTTACATCTAATTTCCAACAAAAAGTTCCTTATTGCAATCTTTAGCATGGAGCATGCTTTAGCCTTGGACTAACTAGCCGAAAAAGGTGACTAGTGATAGGGAAATGAAAGTTGTTCAGTTTTCGACGGACAAAAATCGTTCTCCATTCGTTGGAAAGCGCTCGATTTATCACGCAGGCCTTGCGTACTTGTTGTTGGTATTTATGTCGTAATTTTATTTTATTTATGTTATTAATACATGTAGGAAACAATGCCGCTTGTTTTGTTGTCACTTGGTTGTAATGTTTGTCACAGTAGACGCTCACCGGAATAGAAAACCTACATCGTATAGTTACTCGCGAATTATACGATGAAATAGGTAAACCATGGCCACTTCAATTTGTTTTAATTTGAGGTAAAAACACGACTTATATTATCAGGAGACGTAACGCTAAGTAGTGGTCGATGGTGTGTAAAGTAGGACACATAAGCAAGCGTTTGTACATTGGATACGTTTCTCGTGAAGTCACCGTCGACACAAGTCATATTTCGTGTCGTGGAAACGTCCGAAGAACTATTCAATGTACAGCCGAATGTTTCAGTCATGTTTTTTGAATTTTAGCCGCAGGCTCTAAGCAGTAAGCATCTGGGGGTCCAGGGGGCTTGCCCCCTGGCGAGGCGCGCAGCGCCGAGTTTTTTCCAACGCTTAGTTTTCGAGTAATTCAATTTTTAAGATTTTTTTTCGTGTTTTCGACCTTACATCACTAAAATGTTAACTGGACATGGTAAAATGGATAACTTACAATGTAATCTTATAAATAGATATACCGTTGGAAAGAACGTTAGAGTTCCGATCTCCCTAAGGTACGTGGATTCTTTTTACAGTTTGTCACATAGGCGAAACACTGGAGTTAACACGAGAATTTCTCACTTTTTGAAAATTTCTGTTTTTTTTAGGTGCGTTAATTATTAAAACAAAAAAGTCCAGTCATGCAGCATGACCCCATGCGCGAATTTTTGAAGAAATCTTCAATTATATTGATTTTTGACTGATTTTTCAACTTTGAAATTTTTGAAAACTTGATACATATTCTTATAGGAAATTTTACGCTGATTCCGAATATACCACATGTTAGTATGCTGAAAAAATTATTTCGCACAACAAATCGCAAAAAACAGGCTATTTTGAAATTTTTGACTACATTTTTGGAAATTTTAACCCGAAGATGTAATCCGATCATGCTGGCCAACGAACTTGAACTTTCGTTTTGTGTCCTTAACATTTTAAAATTTGTTTGAAGTTTCTAGCACAATTCTACACTCAGTTACCGTCTGGAAAGACACATACATATATACATACATACATACATATATACATTAAAAAAAATGCGTTAAACAGCAGAATATGGTTCAGAATAGCCTGAAACGGATTTCTGCACAAAATTTTTTCAAAAAATCACATTCTACAAATTTTGAGGCGAGAGCAATAGCTTAATTTTCTTCAAAAAATTGCTAAAAAATTGTAAGAAACCGTACACGATAACAGGATAAACTCGCCAGAATTCTCAGCTTTTATTCAGCAATATTTTGCTGAAAAGTGTAAATTAACCGTTTTTCTGCCATTTACTGATTTTTTGTTACTGGATTGGCACAGTTACACACACATACATGAAAGAGTGATGTACGAAAAATTCTAGAAATTGTTTCGTAATGCCTCAAAACGGATTTCTATTAAGGGGTTTTAGAAAAGTTGTATTTTTAGAAAACTCGAATTCTTCAAAATAGCATAATTTTCTTCGAAACTATACTAAAACTGCTGTTTTTCGAGAACTGTCGACCTGAATGCTTCCTTAGTGTGCACAATCGATTCCGAAGGTCCGATAAACTTAGCGAATAGATATATTTTGAGTAAATTTAAGTATCAGGGGTTTTGGGCAAATTTTGAGGATTCCAGTTCGGGTTGGACCGTGTGTGGGAACTTTTAATCGTTACTTTGTGTAAACTCATTGCCTTGCGTGTAACGCAACACACGCATTACTGCACGCAATAACCCATTTTATAAGATTTTGTACCTGCCTAATTGGTGGATCATTATAATTAACGTCTGACTTATTGACTGGCTTTCGTACAGCCAACTGTTTTGATCTGCCACTAACCCCATGATTTAACCCAGGAAGAGCATTCCCTACTTATGATTCCCAATCATTCCCACTCGCGCATTTCCGCGACTTGAATCACCTCACGTCCTTGGCATTCTCGACCGTAGCACGCGAGATCCTCCGGTGCAGTCTTGATACAAACACGATAAAATTATGTAAGAAAAAAAAAATCATTGGCTGGGATAAGCTAATTCCTATGTGGAAGAACAACAATACCATAATATATCTTATACGCTGCGTTCCCTCACAAATAAGCATTCCTACTGATGCTCTTAGGCACACCTGCCAAAGAAGCAACCTAGAAGAAGGACGTATAGGAATTTTAACCGAACAAGATAATAGTAAGCATTAAGACTGTCATTGTTGCTAACGCATACTAATACAAACAACACAGAATAGCAGTTTAAATACTACATGAACATAAATAACATACAGGGTGTTCACACTTAAGATTGCTAACCACCTAGGTATCAATTCTACAACTAATTTCCAACAAAAAGTACCTCCTTGCATTTTTTTTTCAAACACTTAGTTTTTGAGTAATTCAATTTTAAGATCTTTTTTTAAAAGATTTTTAAGATCTCCCCTAACTTGCAATGTAATCTCCTAAATAGATATATCGTTGGAACGAACGTTGAATTTCCCATCTCCCTAAGGTATTTGGATTCTTTTTACAGATGGTCATGTAGGCGAAAAAATGAACGAGAATTCCTCACTTTTTGAAAATTACTGTTTTTTTTTAAGGTGCTTTAAGTATTAAAACAGAATTAAAAACTGCAAAAAAAATCCATAAATCAAAAATCTTTTTTGAATCACCAAATTTGTTTAGTTTGAATTTTTGTTTCCATGAAATTGGTTTTTCATAATTTCTTTGTACTAAAATTGCTCAAACTTCATATACGATAGATAATTTAAGAAAATTCGCTCATATGATCATGCTGCATGTCTGGAAAATTTTCCAACTCTCCTATTTATATGAATCTACCACATAAATTTAATCATTCAGATCGTGAATCTATCCTGAGATTCAATCAATATCCCCCTCAACTTATATTATGTTGACACAGAACGGCTGTGGCGGTCCCAACCTTACGCGAAAATCCATAAATCAATAGGCGCCAGTCGCTGGTTATCCTAACATTCGTGTCAAATGGTTTTATTCATTTTTCTACGCAACACGGCTCAGTTTTTTATCTTAATAAAGCAACAATACGAAGCAAGCAATTCCACAATCGGTGATCAATGAGAACTTCCATTTCCAGAACGGAAGTATAGTTTTTATGTAGACAATAAATTCTCAAATATCTAGATTTGAAATGCATCCATCTTGAATCCCAATCTGAACTTCAAGTGGTATATACGTCACGTTAGTAAATATATTTTCATTCGAAAACTTTTTTTTATGTGTCAAATCACAATGGTTTGGTAACTAAGTATTTCTGATTTAGATAGTCAATACAGCCTAGTTTGTTTTCTACGTTCAAGAGTTATATCGAAAGTTTTTTGACATGGATATGTCTATTGGCTGGCCTAAGTAGGTGCAAAAATTTGAATAGTAAAATGGAACGGTTCTTAGCATGGAACATGCTTTAGCCTTGAGTTAACTGCCCAAAAACGTGTCACGAAACTTGGACTAACTAGCGAAAAACGTTACGCGGGTGGGTCACAAAACCTTGGGCTAACTAGCAAAAAACGTTACGCGTATATGTCACGAAATTTTTTTGACATTTTATGACTTTGCTATGGCACATAACCTTAAAAAACGTCACGAAAATTGCTCACGCAAATATTCTGATGGTTTCCGCTTACAAACGAATCGTTGCTAAGGAAAATTCGTTGACCATTCGTTCAAAAGCTCTCGATTTATCCAACCATATTATGTTAACTACTGCGAAGTGCGTGGCCAACAAGCTGAGTTATGAGCATGGTTATTTGAATAATTGTGTACATCAGGTGATCATTCTCAATAATTGATATTGTAAACATGATTGCAACCGCTTGTTAAATTCTGATGATACGAGTCTGCAACTAAAGACATAAAATGTCCCAATGTGTTGCAGACTCGTATGCAAGCGTTTGCTTAGATCAGTGGTCTGGATGTTTTTATCTTTTTCTTCGGTTGACATTAGCCAGGGGCAACAGCCATGAAGAACTGTATTTCATAAACATAACGTGGTCATGACACGAATTATTACAATTAAGCAGTATTAAATTTTCACGTTAATGTCATTAATATACGAGCACACAGTTCTGTAGATTGATTGCGATTTCAATGAATAATGTGGTGGTAATGTAACGGGGTTCTCCATATGTCGGATGATTGAAGACATTTTACCTCTAGCTGCGGTGTAGGTTGGGCATATCATAAGTATGTGTTCAAGCGTTTCATCTTGGGAGCCACATTCTGTGCATATTGGTGACTCTCGCTGTCCGGTTCGATTCAAATATGATGAACACAATCCATGATTCGAACGGAGACCGGATCCGTCAACCGGATCGATGTTCTATCCATTTCCACCTGACGGAACCATGGTTTTATAGAAATCTGAAGATTTTCCATCCGATATCTTATTCCTTCTTCAGCGTTGTCATACAGCACTTGCCACTCATTTTTCAGTTGTCGATAGAGATGCACATACACATCTGTATATGGGACCTTTAAACTGCCTTTTACTTTTTGGAATGCTCTCATTTTATCACATCTCATGATCTCTAAGCCATTGTAGTGTCACGGCTAGCTGATTTATTACTCTAAGTTATAAACTAACGTTGCTAAGTAACCATAATGAACTAATAGTGTAAAAAGAAATCACTACAGTGCAGGTATACTATTGAGTGGTAGGTATGTACATGTAAGCAGTAGTTACTAAACGATGCATAGGCCTCAGATCAGCTGATGGGCTCTAACAGCCGATGATTCCTATCGTATCTAATCTCTGAAGCTGAAATTGAGAGACGATTGAAATGATTGGCTCATTCCTTCTCAGCTGAGTGAGGTAAATTCTCGCCCGTTACCCCTAGGAAGTTGAAATTTGATAGGGATACTCTCTGGGACACTCGGGGACGATTGCAGTTATTGGGTCTTTTATAATCAGCTGAGTGAGCTAAAATCGCTCCTGTTCATTCTAGGAAGTTATGATTTGATAGGGACATTAGGAGACGATTGCAATTATCGGGTCTTTCCTAATCAGCTGAATGAGCTAAAATCTCTCCTGTTCATCCTAGGAAGTTGAGATTTGATAGTGAGACTCTCAGGAGACGATTGAATTGATTGGTTCTTTTCTGATCAGCTGACTTAGCTAATTTAATTGAGACATTTTTAACTTGAGACACAAAACACATACTTATTTCCCCGGGTTGAAAAATCTGACATATTTGACATTTTCATGTCTTTACTTAGGCACAAAAACTCGAAAGCGTTACCCAACAGCGACAGGAAAATGCGTTATGCGCCATTTCTGAAGATTTTCGCTTACAACCGACTCATTATTAATGAACTTCGTCTTTGCCATTTTCCACCGTACCAAAATCGTTCACCACCCGTTGGAATCATGGATTTTATTGAAGAAATGTATTGTTAACCGAACCTCCTTACCTTGCGTGGTAGCTCAGTTGAGCATGAAGTAAAAATGGTGGATAACCAAGGTGGTCGGTAACAATAATATCGTTGGTAATTCTCGTCCTACGAAATTTTCAAACTTGATGTATTTTGTAAGGATCTCAAAAATGACCAAATTGCACATTGCGAAATTGATATCAACTTCGTTTTTAAAAATTTGAACCCATATTTTCATATTGCGTACATTGAAGTGACATCAGACTACACCATGAAAAAATTAAAACCCTTAGGCATAACTCCAGCTCCCTATGTCAACAATACAGTTGGAAAAAAGCTCTTCAATAAAGAGTTCAGGGAAAAAAAAAAACAAAGAACAAAATAGTGGGGTGTATAAACTCAAATGTGGTGAGCCAGCAAGCAAAGCTGTGTACACAGGAAAAACTGGGAGGAAGATATCAAAAAGAAGTGAAGAACACATTTCTGCTACTCGTAGAATAAAAGAACTGACAGAGGCTATTCAAGAATTGAAAAATGATGAGCGGAACATTCAGGATATGATCAATCAATCAATGTCTGGTGGGGAGAAAATAAAAATGAAGGTGAAACAGGAAAATATAATTCAATTTTTTAATTTAAAAAACTGCAACCAAATCAAGATATGAAAAAGATTCGGCCTTTGCAAAACATCTTCTAGTCACTAACCATACCTTCAACAAACAAAAGGATTTTGATGTTCTCCGTACAGAAAATTACGGGAAAAGACATCATTCGGGAAGAGAAATTTTGATCTCCGTGAAGAATAGTGAAGAAGAAACAATGAATGAACAGTTAGGGGTGATGAATAGTGCTTTAGGAAAGAAATTTGTGGAAATAACAACTAAACCACACTAACATACAGAAGTATGAAGAAGGTTAGCTACGATATGAAGTTGTTCGTATCACAGTTATCATTTAAATCTTCCCTTTTTTGTTTTCTGTTAGGCAGTTAGTGCATTTCTTGTGCAATGTTATAATAATTGAATAAGTCAAATCAATTTTTTTACCCGTTGGGTTATATTTGTAATCAAAAATATCTTAGTCATTTGTCACTGTAAGTCATGAGAATTAGTTTGGTTTATCAAGTCCTTTTTTTTTTTTCATGTTTTAGAATATCAACCTGATGATGCTTGTAAGCAATTGGAATATATATTGTAGTTACGATTTAATTGTGGAATAGAAGTCATTCTCCCTATCTACAAAAATGGAATTCCACAAAATTACTAGTGACACCATCCAAAAACTCAGAAATAATGGTTTTCTTGAATGTCAGAACACAGTATCCAGCTGAAAACTGATAGGCCAAAACCATGTAAGTGAGTAATTTCTGAGTTATTACAATGCCAAAACCATGAATGTGCTCTCAAATGAAGGGAGGAGAGAAGTCAAGTACACGAATAATTTTCTATTAATCAGCAATGCACATTGGTCTGGAAAGTGAAAGTAGAATGAATTTAAATTAGAAACTTACTACACAATTTAAATTGCATTGAAAATCGGAAACGGTTTTCGTCGTTTTTCTCAAAACTGCGATTTTGCACATTCACGGTTTTGGCATGAAAGGGACGATATGGAGGTTTAGATGATACTCAAAACAATTGTTACCCTGAAAAGGACTAATGACAACGAATCTGCAAGCCAAGCAGATGTTTAGTTGCTGTTTGCTGGTGGGCAAATGAGACCGAAAACTGATAATTGCAGCTGTATTTCGAGCACAGGAGCTTTTACACTAGCAATTTGGGCAATCTTCATTTTGAGGAAGGTCGAATAACTGCGCAGTATACAACACGACCGTCGGAGGATCACTAAGGAATCGGGGACATGAGCGGTATTGCTGGAACATAATGAAGGTTTCTCGCTAACAATTAGCCCTCGACGCACAATGGGACTTCTGAGGATCCGACGAGTCTATTGACCGTTTGTTTACCTTATAGTTTATTGGCTCTGCTTTTGTTGTTTCGCCTTATGCGAACGGAATTGGGTCAATTCCGAAGGTGGAAGAGGTTAATGACGCTCCGCGCGGTATTGAGGCAGTGCCCTGAGGATGACAAGCAAGTATGTAAGTGATGAAGAGACTGGTGAGAAGGAATCTTGATCTGATTATTATAATACGGTGACATAACATAACAGTAAAGTGGTGCACCAACCGAACTATAGGTACCTAATAGGTAGCGATGATGAAGGTAGGTTGTCAAAATGCTTTATTATTTTATTTTCAATAATAAACTTTTGTAATCGTACAAGAAAACAATTGTTTAATCCTGTTGGAATTCAAGTCCTACCCCCATATAATTATAATCCCATATGTTCTTCAGCCTGCCCCGTTGACAACTTTGTTTACTTTATAAAAATATATTTCAGTTCTGTATCAAACCACAAACCTGTGTACCACACATTATAAATTATGATAAGCTGAGCATCAGCATCGTTTACTGTTTTCTATCTGTTCTTATAGGAAATTTCACACTGATTTCGAATATACCCCATGCACCTATACCTAATATTCAAGTTGAATATTTTGAAAAAAAAAAAAAATAAATAAATAAATAAAAAAAAAAAAAAAAAATAAATAAATAAAAACCAGCAGTAAACCTAAAGAAAATTAATTTTTGCGTCGAATGGGACCATTGCTAGCTCTACAGGTGCGTAACTAAGTGTAGCTTAGGGAGTTAAACTTCATTGAACCATATTTTCACCTGAATAAATTTAAATAGGCATTCTTATAGGAAATTTCACGTTGATCAAGAATATACCACATGTTAAGGGCATCAGAATGCATCTGAACCACTTTTCCTGCAAAAAAAAAAACCATTTTTTTCAACAAAAATGTACACAGAAAATGGTACTAAAACTGTGCTGGTCCATGCTGGGCTATGAATTTGATCTTGCGGTTTAGTTTAGATCATGGTGAATGCAATCCAACCGGAATTAGGTGCGACCAGCTGCGACCCACCGTTTACCGCATATTATAATGTAAACAGGTTGCAGAATAATTAATTTTGGTAATCTAACTGAATCAATATTTCAATTTTATTGAAAAAATTAGTTTTTCACAATTAAAAATGAGGTATATGTAAATACCTCTGAGAAAAATGAGGTATATACGTCATGAAGGTATACGAAGAAACTCGAGACACGTGCATAGTGCTGTCTTCTTCTCAATCCTCTGTTTCATTTTCATCGTCGTGGTTTTTAGCTTCAACCTCTAACTCTGTTGTAGGTTTGACCCACTGAGATCTCAGATTGCTGATGAGTGGATCCGAAGAAATGAGTAAATGATGGAATAGATCCTCGTTTTTCATTGACCTGCTGGTTTCTCTAGAATTGTAATATTATTATAGTCTAGGTCTTAGACTATATTGTAGTCTAAAACGTTTAAAATCTTTGTTCCTGCTTTCTTGAGCTTCCTTCGTGAGGTAATCTAATAGTATCGAAATGGATTCCAGAATTGAGTAATTGAGAACAATTTTTGTGGTTCCTATATGCTACGAACTAAATGACTCGCGACGAAGTTGTGGAAACTCATTTCAAAACGGAAGTTTGCGAAAAAAGTTGTCTATTTCCACGAAAAAATAAAGAGTTACAAAGTTTAATCGATTTCGACGGTTAGGCCATCATCAGTAACAAACAATAATTGAATACACATTAGAAAAAACACAGCTTATATAGTCACAGGTGAAGGGAGATTGAATGCCATTGGTCGAGAGAAAGGAAAGGGGGCTGAAGGTACAACCAATTCAGTGCAAGCAAAGTGAAGGGCGATTGTAGCTGATTAGATGAAGTGAAAGGAGATGAAGAATCACTAGTTTCAACAGTTTGAAGGGATAATTCCAACCTTTATAGAAATGGACTTATCAGTGGTGAAATATATTGAGGGATATCCTCATTTAAACATTTACCAGATCTGTTACTTCTGATAATTTCGAATCTTTCAAGTACATTCAACATACCTCCCTTTGGACAAAAACGAAGAAATTCTACAAACTGTCTATCTGTTAAATCAATATTGCAAGTATGATTGGATTCCATAAGATGTTTTGCAAATGTAGACCTACCCTTAATTTCCCTGAAATCCTCCAGATGCTCTTCTATTCATTCCGTGAATTTCCTACCAGTTTGACCGCAATATTCGTAGCCGCAAGAACATTTTAGTTTATAAGCCCTTTTCCTTTCTCTCGACCAATGGGATTCAATCTCCCTTCACTCGTGACTATATAAGCTGTGTCCTTTCTAATGTGTGTCCAGTTATTGTTTGTTATTGATGATGGCCTAACCGTCGAAATCCGAACTCGATTTAACATTGTAACTCTTTATTTTTCGTGGAAATAGACAACGTTTTTCACTAACTTCAGTTTTCCTATGTGCTGTTACAGCTTCAAGCAGGCACTCAAGTACCTACCTACATTCTCAAGGAATTCCGGGATGGAATGCGAGAGGAGATATTCCAAGGCCATCTCAGGCAGGGGTGTCCCATGAATGAGTTATCGAGTTATCACCTTGCTTGTCCGAGTAAGGTATCGTCTGCCCCATTGAGATGCGCCCCGCGCCTGCCGTCCGGTTGACTCTGCGTACGTGTTAAAAGAGGTTGTGAAACTCATTTACTGCGCACTCCCCGCTGGTCAGAAGCCATTATGGAAGGTGCGAATGTGCGTGGATAAACTTCGACGTTAGTCGTCTTTCCACTCACCCCATAAATTAGGGTCGAAAAAAATCACGATTTAAATGAAAACGTCTGCCAATTTGTGTGTGGCAAAAAACTTCCTCGTTTACCTTTCATGAATGTATAGATCATTGAAAAGTTTTGAATGATCTTGAAAAATTCCATAGCAGGAAACAGTAAATCAAGAAGTAGTGTGAAATGTCATAATTGATCAATTAAGAAACGAAAAAATGATACTCAATGTAATTTACGTTTGTGCAAGCGCAGAATGAACTGATGAGTTGAAAACAATGAAATAGGTACGGGACCATCTACAACCTAAACCGCGCATTCGCTGACAATTTCATCAAAATCGGATGAAAACTGTGGAAATTAAGGTCATTACAAGTATTTCACATTGGCGCATGCGCAGTAGCTATTAATGATACAATCGTGTTGAAATTTATATGAGGTAATCAAGTCATCTTCTTCCAACTATCATCCGAATTTAAGCAAAATCGAAGGGTTTGCGCATGCGCAGAGCGAAGTATAGATTTTGCAACCATGAAACTGGAAGGGGTCCATCTACCCCCTAGCCCGCAAATTCTCTGAAAATTTCATCCAGATCGGAAACGATGGAAAATAGGCTTGTTACAAGGATCTCATATTGACGCATGCGCAGTAGCTAATAATGATACAAGCATGTTTAAATTGATGTAAGATGATCAAATTGTCATCCCCCTACTATCATCCAAATTCGAGCGAGATCCGACGACTAGGGCGTAAGAAAATGATGCTTGGTACAATAAATGGCACATGAGCTTCCTCGTGACCTTCACAGTACGTCACCATTAAATTCCAGAAAACTAGAAACGACCGGTTCTGGCATCAGGGAATTAATAAGGTGGGAAATTGGAAGCTGAATGGTACATATAATAAATGAAATTAATAAGGAAAATTTTGATTTTAATATGGGACCATCCAGGATGTGGTCCGCATGTTCCCTGCAAATAAATTCCCGGCATGATGGGCACAATCACTGGTAGTACCGTACGATTCGTATGGCACCTCAAGGGACTCTACCGGGATCATCTCTGAAAATTTGAACAAAATCCGATAAAATTAACTAAGCTGTGACCGTAACAAAAACATCACTTTCGCGCATGCGCCTAGGGTACCGCTGCTGATGATCGCGAAGAATGTGATACGGGACCTCAAGAAACCTTGCCCGCATCATCCCTGAAAATCTGACCGAAATCCGTTCACAATTGCCTGAGTTATGACCGAAACAAGAAAATTTTGTTTGCGCCTGCGCAGAGGCTACCGTTGATTCGATCGTGACGGAACTGATAGGGGACCATGTAGAGCTATACCCGCACGATCCCTAAAAATTTGAAGAAAATCGCATCAAAATTGTGGAAATTACGGCTGTTGCAAGGACCGTAACAAGAATATTTCGTTCACGCATGCGCAGAGCGTACCGCTAATGCAATTATGATTATTGTCTTATGGGACCTCAAGGGACCTTATCCACATCATCCCTGAAAATCTGACCGAAATCCGTTCAACATTGACCGAGTTATGACCGTCACAAGGAATTCACGTTAGCACCTGCGCAGAAGCTACCGTTGATTCGATCATGATGAAGTTGATAGGGGACCATCTAGAGCTTAACCCGCACGATCCCTGAACATTTGGTTAAAATCGGATCAAAATTGTGGAAGTTATGGCTGTTACAAGGAAATGTGGACGGACAGACAAACAGACACGGAACCAAATTTGTTCAGGAGGCTCTGAAACGCAAAATGCGAGTGGAAATTTTGATCTCGGAGCAAAAAATTTGTTTTTCATTTCGAAAGTGAAGACAAAGCTTCCGCTGCCTTGCAGTCTCGGAAGCAAAATATCTTGGACATGATCCGCAAACCCCTTAACTTCAGAGATTACGAGAGAAATTGACGTATTGAGGATTCAAAGTTTGTGCATGTGCAGTGGATCTAATTGATTCGAGAGTGATCTAATCGAGCCTCGCTGATCCGAAGCCACAATGGTTGGTGCAAATTTGCGTGGACAGTTTTTGAAATTGATTTCAAAGTTGGCACTTTCCATACTTTTATCAAGTGATAAACTTCTGCCAAGTTGGTTGTGATACATTGATTCTTTGCATTCATCGTATGCCTAAACGTATTGCTGAATTGTGTTAGTTGGGAGCAGGGGAGTAGTTTGAGGAGGAGCAGGGTGGGCAGAGCCCCTCCATGAATTACAAAAGACGCAGGAGTTCGTGGTATGCTGCTACCATCAAAATTAATAATTTTACGCTTCTAACTTCAGTACCTAACACATTCAATTGGAGAATGTAATTAGTAAAACTATTATTATACGGATACGGTTGTCTAGCACACGGTGGTCCGCTGACTGATTCAAGGCCGTCTAAAATGCCGACGAAAACTGACTACAAGGCGGTGTTCTGGAACCTTGTACGAGTAGGAATTGACCCCCCGGGAAATCCGGGCTGATCGTTTACTCGTACAAGACGCAAATCAAACATTCAGTTTTCGGGTGTTGTAACAACCTAAATTATGGACTCAGTAAAAAGAATTGGGTGAAACTTGACCCCAAATGTGGTAGAATGCCACCAACCGCACTTTTTTATCTCAACCCGTTGCCGAGATATGATTTTTTAAAGTTTTTTTCGACAGAAACACGTTTTAGACCATAAAAACCTCATTTTCTCCACTATGGATACACTTTTTTCAATTTTTGACCACATATCTGAAATCAGCGTTAAATTTCGTATAAGAATATTGTTCTTTGGATCTTCAGAAGTTCAATCCTTAAACCATAATCCTTGTTCAAACGTAAGAAAATTATAAAAACCAAGTTTCCCGAAAATCTTCGAAGCTGTACTGTCTCCCAATAAATAATCTTGAGACTTATTAAACCTCACAAATTTATTCTTCATTTAAAGAGCTTTCAAACGATGGAGTCGCTTTTGAAATTTCCTTTCAAATTGGTGCAGTTATTTAACCTGGAAGATGAAAAAACGTGTAACCTTTTGGTTGTTTTTTTTTTTTTTTTTTCTTGATGGACGGGCTGGGATGAGAAAACAAATAAAAACACGGCGGCTGTAAAAAACGACGAAGACTTCCTAATCTCATTGAATAGTTGAAATGTACGCGTTGGAATTTGTTTTGACTGAAGAAAATGAGTCAGTTCGTCCATTCACTCTGTGACAGTGGGGTCGGTTCGAAAAAGGGCAAGAGCGTGCATCCGCAGTCGAGGGAGCCACTTCGAAAACACAAAATTGTGAGTTGCATTTGAAGCAATAATGTAAATGTAAAAGTAAATTTGTTTTCTCTTTATCCAGGAGTAATTTTCATTTGAAATTGCATTTTTTCCGTTGCCGAGTTTTTATTTGTTTTTTCATCCCAGCCCATCCATCAAGAAAAAAAAACAACCAAAAGGTAACACGTTTTTTCATCTTCCAGGTTAAATAACTGCACCAATTTGAAAGGAAATTTCAAAAGCGACTCCATCGTTTGAAAGCTCTTTAAATGAAAAATAAATTTGTGAGGTTTAATAAGTCTCAAGATTATTTATTGGGAGACAGTACAGCTTCAAAGATTTTCGGGAAACTTGGTTTTTATAATTTTCTCACGTTTGAACAAGGATTATGGTTTAAGGATTGAACTTCTGAAGATCCAAAGAACAATATTCTTATACGAAATTTAACGCTGATTTCAGATATGTGGTCAAAAATTGAAAAAAGTGTATCCATAGTGGAGAAAATGAGGTTTTTATGGTCTAAAACGTGTTTTTGTCGAAAAAAACTTTAAAAAATCATATCTCGGCAACGGATTGAGATAAAAAAGTGCGGTTGGTGGCATTCTACCCCATTTGGGGTCAAGTTTCACCCAATTTTTTTTAATGAGTCCATAATTTAGGTTGTTACAACACCCGAAAACTGAATGATGATTTGCGTCTTGTACGAGTAAACGATCAGCTCGGATTTCCCGGGGGGTCAATTTCTACTCGTACAAGGTTCCGGAACACCGCCTTGTAGTCAGTTTTCGTCGGCATTTCAGACGGCCTTGAATCAGTTAGCGGACCACCGTGTAGGAACTTTAGACGCCCTTGGAAATAAATAAATTTTTATTAGGTTTGTTAGTTTGTTTGTTGTTTAAGGGCAAAATCGCATGGATATTTTACAGCCCCTCAGAGAGGAGTGAAATCGCCTAGTCAACGAAACGGAAATGTGGATACTGCAAACTGAAATCAAGTCGTTCCCCACTACCTCCCCACTACCTCCTGGCCTAGCCCATATGCGATTTTTCCCTAGAAAAATATCCATTGTTCTTTATCCACCACATTCTCCTACGAACTACCTCTACTTTTCTTTGCCTGCTTGACCAACTTGGTTGTTTCCCGTATTCTTTTATTAATTTTTTATTGTTGCTGTATAGTTTGTATTATATCATTTACGAATTAAATCACAGATGAAATTCTCATAAAGAAAAAAAGAATAAGTTTTCTGTGGTGATTGAATTAGTTTAATAGAAAAGATTGAAACAAATTATTGTAGCAGTAGGTATTTCTATTCTAACCTAGCATATTGCTGGTTTGAGTTTGTTTTGTTTACATTTTGTTGTTTGTCTTTCTCGGTTTCATACCCTGTTTTTTATTCAGCGTACATATATAATACAATTTATTGCGTGATATTGTCGTGATATTGTCCAAATTAACAAGTAGGAAACAATTTATTGTGGATAAACCTGTAAGTGAGAAATGACCACATACATAAATATATGATTTTGCAGGCAGTAAGTCTAGTATAATAGTATATAAACCTAGTGGTCCTCAGTTCACCCGTAGGTATTCGTATTTATCGTAGGTTTCAACGTTCTGATTATTAGTTAATTGGATAATATTTTTTCTAAATAGTATTAGGAATGCTTTAATAATCCATAGGTAGGTTTGTGAATACGAAAGTGTGGTACTTGATTTCAAATCATTACGAAAAACCATTGAATATCTATTTATCTGAACGTTTGACAGTTTATAGAAATGAATACTAAAACTATAAAATAAAATGTAGTCCTTGACTGTTGCCCCTCCACGAGAAATGACTTAACCACGCCACTGGTTTGGAGTATTTAACATTCTATTCTTATACCATTCCTATTCTCTTATAAATTGAAAAACATTAGCATAACATAGAGAAGGTGATGGTTTACTTGTAATTATGCATCTTGAAAGCGTTTTAAGGATTTTGTGTTGACACAACTCATCATCGAATTGATCATTCGATCAGCAAGTGACGAATATCATTGAGGAATATGGAAGATATTGACGTCGTCATAATCACATTTATGAAACGTTCCAGGTATCTCAAAACGGATTTCTAAGGAGAACATTGGAAAACATTAAATTTTAGGAATCATATCAATTGCTGAGTTTTCTTCAAAACTCGCTAAAAATGATTTTTAACAATTCCAGTACCAATACCAGTTGCAATACCAATTTACAAATACTCACAACAATAAATTTACAATTAAAATAATAAACAGATTCCCACCAAACATAATTTTCAGTCAATTAAAATCGAAGCGTTGATAATACAAAGAGGCTGACGGGAGGAGTATATTACAGGTGTTGGCTCAGTCCGATCTTCGTTACAAAGTTTATAGCAACATCTCGATCTCCCGTGTGAAGTACTCGTCAACTTTGTACACTTCCCCGTGAAACCTCATAGCGCCTACCTACCTTAATTAACGCTAACTCCGAAAACATCATCAACAGCTTCAAGTTTCAACTGCCTAATGTTACCCTATCGTTATTTTAGTGAAGCGGAGAACTCACAAGCTTTGTGAAGCCCAGACAAGGTGTTTGTTGCGTTAATTATAACTAAGATCGAATGGAGGGGATAAATTTGAGTATCTCTCAGTACATCCTATTCAACGTTCTATGAGAAATGTCAATATGGCATGCGGTATTTATTGAACTCAGTTTTGAAAGCTAGTCGTTGGAATCGAGCCAGAACCATTTTTTGCCTAGACCACTTGAATTTCTGCGTTTTTTCATAGAACTCATCTATGTCAGAAATCGAATATCACAAGTCGATTTGATGTTCGAAGTTGATTAGCCACAGCCAGAATGATCAAAAGCTGGAAAGAGTACCACCATACCTACCACTCGGGAAACCGGTATAAGGATCTCTTTCCTCCCCCCAAGGAAGCAACCTGGTTTGACAAAGTGACTGACATCAAGCGGAAGAAATTCTACAAAATATTAAGCAGACTTCGAAACGGGCATTGCAACACTAACCTCCTCCAATTCACGATCGGGAACACAGAATCACCCCTCTGCCGATATTGCACCGAATTTGACGAAACACCCCAACACTTAATACTTGAGTGCCCAGCACACAATGATGACAGAACAGCTATGCTCCAACAACTCCATCCCCACATTCTCAGCCCTTTCAACCTGGATACTATCCTGGCTACAGAAGCCTACTCAATTTTATATGATTTCATAGAAAAGTGAATATTTTATTTTAACGAACACAGACTATTGTTTAGTTTACATCACCGGTATGTTATTACATTATGTCAGTATAACTTAGTCCTTAACCCCAGTATATTATTGCAAATACTATTACGGCTGTATATCCTTGTGCTGAAGCCAACGAAAAAAAAAGTCAATTTGACTAATGCTGTCAATCGACTATAAAGAATGATTAAGATGAAGATTTGAAAATATCGTCACACACATTCCTGTTACTGATGCAAGTATCATTCACACATTACAACTGTCATAGTGGCAATAAAAAACGGAAGTTAAAGAAGACCTTTGTCTAATTTGTGGAATTAATTTTCCGATATCTGAGGAGCTTCCCTCAAAGCTCCCTTGTCATATCACCAAAGCGTATAAGAAAAAATGATTGAATGGATTGTTAAATTAGGTAGAGAAAAATCAGAAAATGTCATTCTTAGCGTTTATTATATTATATTGTATTATACAATGTGGATGGTTAGAAGATTGTTGAATTTGGTGAAAGATTGTTGAATGGATGAAGAAAATTGTTAATTAAGAAGATTGTTGAATTGTGAATATAGATATATATAGTGACATGTAGTTGGTTTAAAAAAGTTGTAAATTTTTTATGATTTGTAAAATTTGACGTTACTTTCTTTTCAAGTTGTACATTGTTACGTTAACCTGCAAAGATATTTAGTTTGTCGCTATGTACTCTTGCAGGGTGCTTCAGATTGTTTAGTTTGCAGTCCTGCAAAAAATTTGTTTGCTTTCTTTCCTAATCGGCTCTCGGTGCTGAAATTTAGATGGGGCTCCGTTGGGACACCTCAAAATACAATTACGAGGTACGGAGACGCACTGATCAGCTGAGAGGGCTCTGAGGCTGATTTATTTATTTTTCGAACTGCGTTTTTTTTCTCTAATAATGAACTTTTGTAATCGACCAAGAGATTTTTTCTACAATTATCCCATATTAATTTCAACATAATTACATGATTATTAATCCTGTGTGTGCGCGAAAGTGTACCCCAGGAACGTAGTTAATATATAGTTTTCATCAAATTTTAATGACTTTTTCTGAGAATGTGTGGGTTAGGCTGAAGGTAGATGGCTCCTGCCAATTCCATTCTCCGCACGCGCTAACGTAAATTACTTTAAGCAATTAACAATTACGAGGTACTTATCTTTCCTTACTTATCGGGAGTGAACCCTTTTGGGAATCACGATGCGCCATTTTCCGATCGTATGCGGGATTTAATAATAATTACAGACCAATGATCTGCGTACAAGGCCTAACACAGAAATAATAAACCTCTGTGTAATAATTTGCCGCGTTTTTGTTTTGAAAATTTTCGACATTCACAATAAACTGTAAAACTGTGAGATCCTGGAGCTGTAAAGATGTGAACCCTTTTGGTACGCACGATGCGCCAAGTTTTGACCATGCGGGGTTAAATAATAATTATAAACTAATGATGTGCGTAGAAGGAATACAGACATGATGAATACAGAATACAGACATGATGAACCTCTGTGTAATAATTTGCAGCCCTCTTACATAACCACCATCCGTCCAGGATTCTGCCTTTATAGAGACGGTTCGTCGTTATAAATTGTTTCCACTGTACTCGGATGGCCGAATACCCAAGTACTACCAAATTGGTTGTGTATCGAAGCCAGAGGTGCACAACTACGTAGGTAGTAGTTTAAATAATTGGTGTAATGAACGATCATGTGAATCACAAATTTTATTGTAGTTATTCCACAGAACATAGAAACAACGTGTTCTGTGAGTTATACTGATAAGATAAGAATACGATAAGAAGAGTACTTAATATTTGTATATTTACCCCTTCGCTCATGGAGGTATGTTTGGAAACAGGTCCCGGAGGAGGTGCGTGTCTTGCGAGCTTAGCATAATCGGCCCCTCGCGCGCCCCTAATTCACTTTATCAACATTGGAATGACAGTTTATTTACAATTTCAGCGTAACACTTCCGCAGTGTAATACGATTTCCCGTGTTTCTCGGTTTCTCGTTGACCTAAAATATTTGCTGTATCTAACTCGCAACTTCTAGTTAGAAAAAAAAGATAAATAATGGATAAAATATCGAACGCGACGTTATATAGTCCAGTCGCCTTGTCGTCTGGAAGGGGGGGTACCTTGCATCACCTAGGGTATTTGTAATTTTTTGCTGTTGTTTGTGATGTTGATTGCGATTGTTATCCAAGTTTTCGACCTCGGAAGTCAAACGCAACTTTTTCAAAAATCATAAAAACCCCGAAATTTTCGATCATTTTTTGGTTTTTGTCAAATTTGACACCGAAGGACTGCTTTTTCAAAGCTTACCACTGTATACTTTTTTAAAGGGAGGTAAATTTGCTACAATTTAAGATCAAAACTGCTGTTGTAAGTGTTGAAGTTTCGAGAGACCTGCGTCATTGAAAGTTGGACTTTTTTTTCGTCCTTTATTTGCAACTCCGTCTTTTAACACCACACCAGTTTATTTGAGATGACAGAAATTTTCATTTAAATGAAATTCAATATTTTATCATAAAATTTTGGAAGTTAAAGCTATTTAAGATATTCCCAAAGAAGGGGGGGGGAGTCCCCCACATAAAGTACCACTCGAAGTATGAAAAACATGTTTTATGATGATAGAGAACAATAAAATGACATCCAGTTAATTGGAAGGTTTTCAATTTCTTGACTCTAGGTGCTCCTGAGGTAGGTGTAACATAATTTCCAGGAGTAATGGAGTCAACCATCGTCAAATTGTCGTTTTCGAATGAAACGCTCAATTCCAAGTCTGGGGTGCAGTACAATGTGCACATACTGATAAGCCACACATTTCCGAAGCGTTTCTACTGCCTGCCCTGCACAAGCACGAAATGACGCGCAACAACAGTTACTGATGTGGGACATCTCGTGCCATCATCCTGCGGCTGAGGCCATAAAAGGTGAGTATCAGCCTCTGGACGACAGGGTTTTTTCTAACCCCAACCACTTCTGCATCTGAAAAAGCATTGAAAAGAACAAGTAAAAGTATAGTTGACAGTTAAATGACGAGGTTTTCCGTGAAATACTACGTTAATTGAAGGATTGTACCTGATAGCATGCGCACAAGACTCGTTTTCACAGCAGATCTACCAAATAGCGCTTATCACCAAGGTTCTGTATATCTGAGATCTGTAAAGAGCAACCATAATCTGACTTTCTACTTCAGTTACCTCTCAGATGTAGCATTAGTGTTCAGAAATGCTTTAGTCTTCTCCTTTACTCAAGGATCCGGTCATCAGCATAACTTTTCCTTGATCAAAAAACAAGGGAATTGAATCAAATTTACTGAAGGTGTTTTGACCGTTTATAAATAAAACTTTATTATATTACAAACATTTGAAGATGATAACTATTCCTGTATCTACAGTTAAATTGAAAATACAGATTTTTGAAATGCGATGAACCTTTATAAGACAGACTGCACATTTTTGGATCCCTGGCGGCGTGGCGCCGTACAGTCTATTGCGTGACCTCCTCACTGCACTCGCCAATCCATAAGTCCCATCAGTGAAGGAAGGGAAGTAGGCAGGTACCCAAGCTAAGAACGATCCATAAACATAGGGCAATTGAGCTTTCTGCTCCCTTCTTTCATTGGCTCTTTCGATGGATCTTTTGATTCATTATTCACAATAATGAATCTCTGCAATGGACCAAGAAAAGAATAGATTTTTGACCCTCCTCAGAATTTGTAGGTTAACGTTTCAAGAAACCTAGAAACAGAAAAACAATCCGTCCGAGGTGAAATTCAATGGTTTAACTTTTAAAAAATTTAGATCTTGAATATTGGTAGTTTTTGTTTGATTTAAATTTAGATAGATAGCTAACATGCTTTATTAATGAATAATTAAGTAGGTATGTATAAAAAAATTTATAATTACATGCAAATAATAATACAAGGTACAGTTTTGGAAGCTCAACAGTGAACCGGAAGTTCACCGTCAGTTTTTAGCTAACACACACGCACGCACACGCACACACACAAACACACACACACACACACACACACACACACACACACACACATATATATATATATATATATATATATATATAATCACTTGTTGAGCACAATAAATTGCTAAAATTCCAGAAAATGTGCTCAAAAAATTACTATAGGATGCTAAAATTGTTAAATTTACATTTCTTAGCAGAATTTTAGTCAAAAGAAGTTTAATTACGATAAAATAGACCAACAAAAAATTATTTGTAATTTAAATAGATTAATGAATTGAAATGAAAGTAAATTTCATTAATGTTTGCTGAAAAATGATGAAAACTGCAAAAAGGGAAAAATCCACACACACAATGTCATTTAAGATAAGTTTTTTTGCCATAAAGTTGGTAGTTAACAATCTCTTCGCTCTTAAATGTTAAGATTTCAAAACACGTGTCCTAATAAACGATTTTTTTACGGGAATTCACTCATACTATCGTGCTACACGACAGGAATTTTTTTCAGATGTTAGTTTCGAAAATATTAGTTTACTTCATGAGAATGAAATACAATTCACCTTCGTCATTATCATTATGAAAACATGTAGGTAACCATTTCACAACGCAGCGATCAAAATGTCATAGCTTTAAATGCTCTCATGAGAGAAGCTCGTGAAAAATCACTTGTCTAAAAAATTATTCTATATGAGAGTAGTTAGTGGCGTAGTGGGATATTTTTAATAGTGGGTAGAGGAGAAGATTAAATTTTATGAGTGCATTCAATAGTGGCAGTAGATATTACAGGCGGGTTTCGAAACTGCGGTTAAAATAGGGAAATTCCGGTTGAATTGTTTTCTCGAAATCTGGGGTCGTAGATATTTCCACAATGAGCAAAGAGCGGGTGAGGAGTTGCAGTAAGCTTTCGCAGGGATGCGATAGTAAGTCGCGTTTGGAGCCTTTGCCACCGATCGCCGCGAAGCCTGGAAGACGCGTCAAGTACGTACTTCCTACTTCCAAGGAACCCCTCGAAGCATTACCTCCGATCGAGAAGAGGCAGGTTGAAGTCAGCATCCCCATTGTAAGTTACAAGTAGACAGATATTTATTGAGGTACTAGTGCAGGGTGTCTACTAAATCTGTAAAATAAAAATAGGGGGCTTTTTGGGGACTTTTGGGGTTCTAAATTTTAAAAATCGGTGACCTTTTACAGGCTAATTTCTTAAGGAATAGCGTACCAAAATACTTACCAGTAGACCTACGGTAATCATGATGCGGAGAAACTGCATTAGTCGCACTTGCTTCTATCTATGCTGCCGACGCTTGCACCTGTCAGTACTATATAGATTCAAAAATCTCAATTGATTCTTTCGTATGTTTTGTTAATTCCGGCACTGGCATTATATTATGATTATTTGGTTATCGACCATAAAAATCGGTGACTTCTATATTAAAATCCGTGACTTTCGGAAATATCCGCGCCCTACTATTAAATCCGTGACTTTTCTGGGACTTCCCGGGAATCCGTGACCTGTAGACACCCTGTAGAGCATTATTCACGATTCCAATTAAGGATGCGAGCCTAGCGGCAGTGAAATGAACTAAGTAGATCCCGACTCCGGATCTCATGACATTGAAAATCGTATCTGTACCTAACATTCATTGAGACTTCGTCTTCACTCGTCGTGTCTCTGCACAGATATATGTTATCACGTCCTACCTAAAGAAGCTATTGGCCAATAAATAGATAGAAAGTGTTAACGTTACCTCGTACCGTCGGGGCCCGGGGAAATCCTCTGGTCGATGTACAGAATGTTGTATAGAACTTCCGGCGTTACTACCGGTTTAAGAAACGATACACGTGTTACTGAAAATGGAACCTTCAGTGTTACTATAATATTTACCGTTATCGAGATCTTTACAAATGTTACGTGTTGAAGCTAAAATTAAGTTCTTAGCTCGTCTCGTTCGCGCCATTTCCACTCGTTTTATCTGTGACGGGAAAAGAGTAAGGTGCTTGAAGCATTCTAAATTTTGAAAATGGTAGAATAGTTACAAATCGTTAAGAAATATGACAGGCAATATGAAATCGAGCTAATTTGGATTTAAAAAATCGACCAGAACACAAAAGCACTCGTTTGTTTCATGATCAGACGTTATAAAACTATCTGGTACTAACTGGAACATAGGGATTCTGCCAAACCAAAATCCTACATTTGTAAATGTGGTACATTTCTTACACTGCACTTTTATTATATAATTTTAATAAGAATAGGTTCCAGAAAACCAAGACTGCTACTACATGCTTGCATGATTTGCTATTCCCAGGTTTGCGAATTCAAAGACTTTTTCCTTTTCGACCTCCGTAAGTAAGGGTGCTTATAGACTTGAGCTGCGCTAAGAGTGAGGAAAGAGAGCAAAGAGAGGAGCGAAGAGAGCTGAGAGTTGGCCATTTCAGAGTGGAGCGAGAGTCAGAGCGGTTCACATCCTTCAAGATGATGGATGACTATTATTTCTTTGCGGAAAACCCATCATTGAGAATTCGGTATTTGCTTCGGGGGCGAAAAATAGAAGGGATTCACATAATTAATCAATCGAGACATATACACGGGGTATTTCATCATTTGTACAATGAACTTCGAGAAGATTCCGGCAGGTTTCATGAATGAGTCGCGTCCGAGCCATCGAACGATTAACATCTCTCTCTTATCGGTGAGTCACTGTTTACATCATCTGTTTATATCCATAATCGCTCCCTAAGTTGACTCCGGCCCCGGAGCCGCGAATCACAATGGGCGAACCCTCTAACGTTCACCAGAACGTCCCTCAAAACCAAAATAATGAGCCAGATTGGCAAAATATTCCGTCAATTAACCCACAATCAGAGACATATTCTGAATCGAACCAATTTAAAGCGCCTCGAATAAAGAAAACCCGAAATGCAGCATTTGACCCCCTGAAAAAACCGTCAATTCAAAACAGCCCGCCGCAAATACCGGTGAATAACAGGTTTTCTTCACTTCAACCTGAATTTGAAGACGATAATATTGTCGATGACGTATCGATCAGCAGCATTCCATCACAAAAAGAACACAGCCGATCAGAGAGGCGTGGTCTGTCGGTAACATTCACGTATAAAGGGTCACTGAACGTCACAGACTTGATGGCGTTCCTCAAAAATATCGATCAAGACGTGATAATAAAAGTACTGTCAAATAGCAATAATTATAAAATCAGCCCATCCTCTCAGCTCAAATACCGCGATTTCATATCAAAGTTAAGCGAGCAAAACAAGGAGTTCGACTTCCACACGTATCTTCCAAAAGAAGAGCGCCCCCATCGCGTTGTTGTTCGCGGTCTTCCCCCAAATTTAGACTTAACGCTAATTGCCAACGAAATAGAAACTGTCCATGGAATCAAGCCAAAGCAAGTGGTAAATGCGAAAATCACCAGCGGGGACCTACGAGGATCATTTATGCCGATATATTACGTAGATTTCGAAGCCTCGGAGGATCTGACTGATTTCTTCACAACTAAGCACATCGCTCAAATTTCTTGCAAAGTGGAAGAATATAGACCACGAAGCGGCCCAATTCATTGCAAAAGGTGCCAATTATGGAACCACGCCCGCGGGCAGTGCTCACGGCCAGCCCAGTGTGGACTTTGTGCAGGGCCTCACGAAACAATAAAGTGTGAAGGACCTGCTAGGAGGAAATGCGTAAATTGTGGTGGGGAGCACGCCTCAAGCTGGAGAGGCTGCCCTATTTACCAAAAAATTTCAAGAAACTTCTATTCAGCAACTGTTATTGAAATCAATCCGACTAAAAAACCTCGACACACCGTGGCTTCCTCCCAACCCTTTCAAAACACCCGCCAATCACGAACCACCAGCACCCTCCGAACAACCAATCCCCAGGATTTCCCCACCCAAACCGACAAGCAACCTCAATCAAAGGGATTCTCTTATGATGAAAGATCTTTCCCACCTCTAAACCCATCCTGTACCTCTACTACCCAAGGGAACACATCAAGCCAAACGCATACCAACTTCTTCCGTCGAAGTACCTCCAACCAAGCGAAAAATAATTTGGAAGAGGCATCCACGATCGGAACGATCATTAAAGAAATAATTACTTCAATGATCCGAGAAGTAATGGAAACATTAAAAACTGAAATCACTCAAGCGCTCAAATCTTTCAATTTTGCCCAATTTCTTCAGCCATGAATCCCCAACCAAAATTGTCACAACTACGCGTCATGGCATGGAACGCTTGTTCAATAAAAGGAAAATACGAGGAAATCTTACATCATGTCAATCATCACAAAATAGACATCGTAATGCTCTCAGAAGTGAAGCTACCTGGCAATAAAAATTGGAGTCTTCCTGAATTTCAATCGTATGTAGCACACGATCCAACAGACGTTGGTCGAGCAGGTGCCATTTTATTAGTTAGAACGTACCTGAAACAATCACCTTTACATCCCATAAGAGAACTCGAAGTTCAAATGGCTCGATGCCTTCTCCACTTAGGAGGGGAAGATATTCAACTAGGAGCAATATACATACCACCACAAGACAGAAGAAGAGGTAGAAACTTACAAATGAGCACTCTCTGGTCCATATCACATGAACTGAAATCAAAGTTCTTAATAGGAGGCGATTTCAATGCCAGAAACACCTCTTGGAATGACATACGAACCAATCACTATGGTAAGCTTATTGACGATTGGAGGCACACCTTTCAACTTCATATTGAGTCCCCGGGAGTTCCTACACGCTACGACATGAGGTCATCTGTGGCTCCTAGCCACTTGGATTTCTTCATAACAAAGGGCTTGCTTTCCAGGATGTCAGATACAAGAGTGCACCACGATCTCAGTTCAGACCATATTCCAGTACACTCAATCCTACACGCTAGAACTCAGATAAACCAACGACCATCCCTCATACGGCACCCGATGGACTGGAACGTGTACAAAACATACATTGCTGAAAAACTCTCCACCCTCCCATCTATACAATCTGAACACGATGTGGATATCGCAGTCGACAATATAACGCAAATAATTACTTCAGCTGCCTCATTAGCCGCCCCCCAACAACCACCGCCCCCGAAACCGAACCTACACTTTCCCCCTCCGATTCATGAACTGTGGATAGCGAGGAAACAAGCCCGACGGCGATGGCTACGAACGAGTAACCGATCTGACAAGGTACTTTCCAACCGACTAGGTAATGCTCTCAAATACGAAATCAAAAACTTAAGGGATGAACAGCTGAGAGACAAGTTGCTTTCGCTCAATACCAAAGACTGCTCTCTGTACAGGGCGACCAAAATTCTGACGAGAACCCACAAATTGATGTCACCCCTAAAAATTAGGACGACCTGGATCACACACCCATCCGAAAAAGCCAACGTCTTCGCCGACATGTTAGAAGACCGATTCAAGCCTCATGAAGGACCATCTGCCCCCTTGGAAGATTTTCAAGGCGGCTTCCCCTCCCCACCGATTTATTTTTCCCCAAATCAAGTGAAGCAAGAAATTAAAAGGTTACCCAAAAGAAAAGCACCAGGAACTGACTTGATTGGTCAACCTCTCCTCTTCAATGGACCAAGACGACTATTCGCGCATCTAGCCCATCTTTATACCGCAGCAGCCAGACTTGGATACTTTCCAAAAAAGTGGAGACATGCAAATATTTGCATGGTTCCTAAACCAAACAAGCCCGAGCACGAACCATCCTCGTATCGACCAATAAGCCTCCTCCCGCTGCTCTCCAAAATTTTCGAACGTCTTGTCCTACCACACTTCCTAAGCTTCACATCTCATCTCATCCCAAACCAACAGTTTGGCTTTCGCGAGTCCCACTCATGTCCTATGCAGCTTCAGAGGTTGACCAACTTCATCAAAAATACTTACCAAAAGAAAGAAGTATGCCACACAGCATACTTCGATGTCGAACAGGCATTCGACAGGACTTGGCACTATGGTCTACTTCTCAAATTGAGGAACAGTCTCCCCAACAATTTGTACTCTCTTGTGCGTCACTATTTAGAAAACCGAACATTTGAGGTGTCAGTCCAAGGAGAAACGTCAACGCATAGAACCATTCGAGCAAGCGTACCTCAGGGAAGCGTCTGGGCGCCCTACTTATACTCCATATTTTGTTCCGACCTACCACTACCTGTTCAAAACGACGAATTTTCTGGTCTATATGCTGATGATTTAGTCTACGCTGTGAGCGATCCTGACTCCGAAGTAGCCGCAGAACGACTTCAAACTCTACTCGACACTCTTGGACAATGGTGTACAAAATGGCGTTTGAAGATTAATCCCAGGAAATCGAGCATTGTCACATACACATACAAGAGAAATATCACCTCTCCTAGCCTCAATTATATGCAAGAGGTCATTCCCAATGAGGAGTATCACAAGTATCTAGGAGTAACTCTGGACAAGCGACTTACCTACCACCAGCACATTACTGAAACATTAAGTAAACTGCGCAACCGCACCAACCAACTCCGTTCCCTTCTGGGTAGCCCACACGTTTCCCTCCAAAATAGATTAATGATCTACAAAACGCTCATTCGTCCTATCTGGCTGTACGCAGTGGAGGTGTGGGGGACTTGCTCTTGGTCGGAATTTAGACGAATCGAGCAGCAACAAAACAGGACGTTACAAAAAAATATAGCTCACGCTCCGCCGCTTGTTCGAAATGCAACGCTGTATCAAGATTTCCAACTTCAAACTCCAAGCGAACTTCTCATCGAAAAAATGAAAAACTTCGTCGACCGTAACAGTCAACACACCAACCCATTAGTTGCAGAAGGATTCCAGCGGCCCTCAGTAAGAAGACTCATTCGCCTGCGACACATTAGAGACATTATTAACTCATAAACAAATGAACTGTCAAAATCATGAGCTGTCACCATGCTGATAGTCCAAAAACAAACTCTGTGTAGTGTGCTAAAAATGTCAGTGAGGTATATTATTTGAAATAATGGTCTCAATAAAGATAATGACAAAAAAAAAAAAAAAAAAAAAAAAAAGGTTTCATGAATATTTTCGGATGGATATTACGACATTCGACTTCTTGTCCCATAAAGGTTTATTCCTGAACACAATACCAATTTACATCAGGATTCATGTTACAGTAAGAGCGATGAAAACAAACTGGTTTGATTTCTTCGCTCTCATCCTGCTCTCATCTTTGCTCGACCTTGAGGTGCTGCTCCACTCTGCGCTCCATCATATTATGCCTACCTGCGTTTGTTTTCTTTGCTCCCTTTCCTCGCTCAGGGATGTCGTGTCCACACTGTCTGTCAACTACCAACCAGGTGTCTTGAATGTGATTATTACTACCATCTCTGCTGTCATATAATAATATGATGTCATAATAATGAATTTGAGTGAGTTGAAAGTGTTTATATTGATTCTCTACAATACAAATACGACTAAATTTGAGATACGTCACCAAAGGCTTGCAGATTACAACAAACGCTCAGGTGGGAACTCCCATCTCTAAAACCTCGCACTACAATTATTCACTTCTCATTAAAAGCAGAAAGGAAGTAGGTATCGTTTGAGCATCTTGGTTTTGGTACCTTCACTTAGACATGATTAACGTTGGAAATGTTGCAACATTTCCATCATTATGTGATTTCATTAATGAACTGGGGAAAAAGTTGAACATGCCACAGAGGGTCAGTGAGGCCATCCAAAGAGGGAATGCAGCCAGTATGATGGGAATTCTACCATCCTCCATTCAAATGCAAGAAATATTCTATCTTCTTTGGTCATTCAACTATTTTTATCACACCATCCACATCTCACACTCTTACTTTATGTAGTCATTGAATATATAAAGTTATAATAATATAAAGTTTAATTCCTACCCATTACTTATTTCTCACTCTGTAGGTACTTACCATATTCTTGAAACACAATTCTTGGCAGTCTCTAATGATATTAACACTTCAAACACACATAACCCATACAGATACCGTTGCTAGTAAACTGCGTTGCATGGGGGGAAATTAAACAACAGGCTAGGTTTACTTCGATGTAGGACGTTGTAGTTCGTGTTAACTAGAATATTTAGGAAGAATTTAGTGTAGGAGAAAGTAGTGAAGTTGAACATAGCTGAATGAGAACAGTTACTGACATAAACAGGTGGACAGAATTGTGGATGACCAATAGCCAAACGAATGCCAATGCCCGTTGTACCGAATAATAAGTTAAAGATGGTCTTGGTATGTTGTTACGTACATTTTTTTGCACTCCACATTTCGCCACCGTAACAATCATATTAAAAAAAGGGGATTCATTGAGAAATTTGTATTTTCAGGTTGTGAGAAAACCCAAATCACACGGTATACAACGAGAATGCAACTACCTACCAGCATTGGATAGCATAACAACGATAATGAGTAACATTCCTGACCACTGGAAGGATGCGCAGTCTCGCGTAAGTTAGAGTAGCCAAGCTTTCTAAAGATACTTGATAGATATCATGTTGTAGGGACCCTATTCACATATTTGTTGTGGTTTGGGACTTTTTCAAATCTATTGTTCCTAGCTCAAACCTTTTTTTTTTATTAATGTACGAAGTAAAACGCCGTTTCGGCGAATGTTATGTGTAATTATATATATGAAGTGTTGTTGTTGTCTAGTGAATAATACATGCGAGGGTTTCCATGAATTGACCAATCTAGACTTGTGGTTTTATGTTTTAATGCCTGACGTTTCTATCCAGGGTCTGGGTCCTTGTCATGGAATCTACAAAATACAAAACATGAATGTGGAAAATGGGTGAACAGTACATGGGCTACCAAAGTACCTATGTCTGCCCATATGACGATCAAAATTGTTACATTGGTAATTTTTAGCAGAATTTCAGTCGAATCAAAATTATCACTGATTAACTAGGACATTAAAAAATGTTGCACAAAATTATGCTGAAAAATGTACCTACTTGAATTTCATTAATATTTGCTAAAAATCTATTAATACTGAAAAAAAATCTAAAAATCCAAAGTATTTTTTTGAATCGTCAAGTTTTATTTAAGTAGTTTGAGGTTTTTTGCTATAACATTGGTTTTTAATAATTTCTTTGTTCTAAAATTGTTCAAATTGCGATACTTTTAACACATCATAATATGGTCGGTAATTTGAAAAAATCCGCGCATACGATCATGCTGCATGACTGGAACTTTCTCACTCAGAATGGACTGAATTTTCAAAATCTAATCTCAAACTTTTCCTGAAATTACTACGTAGGTAGGGTCAGGGGGGGCAAGTGCGTACCTGTTTTTCATAAATCTGACTTTGTGATGCTACTATTTCCCTCGAACTACAAGTTGAATAATGACTACAGTTTTATTACACTCCCCAGACCTTTCTACGTCGAAAAATGTGTGGATATAATGATTTGAAGTTAGTAATTCATTAAGAATTGGGAAAAACCTAAGAGCATTCAAACAACGCACTTGCCCCCTGTTGGGGTATAGTGAGGCAAGTGCGTTTTCAACTTTCTACCCGAAAAATAATAAAAATAAAATGAACCAATGTAGGTAGATGTTAGGTATAATTTGAAATGAATTATTAATGAAAAATAAAACGCCGCGAAATAGATCATTTTCAGCAACACAACATGAATTCCTGAGTTGATAAAATGGTCAATAAACTCATCCACTTGTTGGCTGTCCTCTGATTCCCTGTCAACTGGGGAATGAGGTTTCCATGAGAGAGAATTTGAAGGCTCCAGAGTTTTGCAGAATTAGATAGGACTGAGGTTTGGGAGAAGCATGTGGTTGTGCGTGGTGGTTGAGGAATATGGTGGTGAATGGAATATAGGCTTCAAGACCTTGGTTTTCTTATTTTTCCTGGTAATTTCATGGGGTTTTTAATGAAACGCACTTGCCCCTTATTTTAAAACGCACTTGCCCCACTGTCAAAGAAAGAGGGGCAAGAACGTTTTATTGATTTACTGCAGAAATTTGTATAGCCTTGAAGTTATCAAGGGCGTAGTTTATGCTGAGACAAAAGGTTTAAAGATAAACAGTGGAATAAACATGAAAGGAAGGGTGTTTAGACAAGAAAACCATTAAAAACTGTACCTCCCTCAGATTCACACTCTGATATTAGACGAAGGCTTCACGGAAAATGGTTCCAAACAAAATGGCGGCCTAAAAGATTTTTAAAGTTTTTGCCTTCCTAAACCGTGCATCCTACAGAAATTTTTGTACGCAGCAAAGTTGTAGAGTATGAAAAAACAAAACGATTTGATCCCAAATCTCTGAACAATCCTTCAAAATAAACATGTTACAAACAATTGAAAATCAGGCAAATTTTTGGCCAGACTTTTGCCATTCAAAATCGCCTACTGGCGTTAATATCGGTCTGATGTCAGTCTGCTCAAGCTCATTTTACTCAAGATGAAATACTCTCCAAAGTTTGTATGCAGCATATTTCAGCTGAGACCTTTCCCCATTGACTTACAGCCGAACTTATGAATTTTATGTGGTTTTATACATAAAGTTCGCAAAAACGGCCTTTTACTTTGTACTTAAAAGTTCTGAGCACGAACTTGCTCGATACGAACTTCGGAATGTATTTAACCCTGAATGAGATGATGTTTGGCAGACCTGAATCCGACCAATATTGAGGTCGCTAGGGGTTTTTGAAGGACAAATTCTAGCCCAAAATAAGCCCGATTTTCAATTGTTTGTAATTAGCTTATTTTGATAGATAATTCAGAGTTTTTGGTAGGTATAGAAAGTTCTTTTGGATGTACAGTTTAGGAATTATCAGAGAAGAACTTTAAAATGGGCAAATTAAGCCAGCTTTATGAGGCCGCCATTTTGTATTCCAAACATTTTGAGACGGCAGACAAAGATTTTCTCACTCAGAGCAGACTCAATTTTCAAATGTAATCTCAAGCCTTCTTCTCAAATTACTACCTACCTATTTTCGGCCTTGCCTCCTAGATTCAGACGGAAACACACTTTATATTCATGCCGGCCATTGTGATTTGCAGGTCCCTCGTGAAAGAGCGTCTGAATCGGAAATTCAACAGCACCCACAAAAAGGTGGAGAGGATCGCTCCGACTCAATAGAAGAAGAAACGGAAGGGGTCCTCCCTCGAACCTTCTTCCCTCTTGGCGTGGACTGGGATTCCAGACTGGAAGGTAATTAATTAGAATCAGAGTTGGGCGTAATCGAAATCATAATTACGATTACAATCATATCTTCAGAGTCTGGGATTATAATCGTAATCGTAATCACAACTCTGAAACCCTATCATTGTTTTCGTAATCGTAATCATAATCGCAACTCTGAAACCATATGATTTTAACCATGATCGAACAACAAACGTGGTTTTGATGATGTGATGATTTTCTCCCACTTTCCAGAGTTGTGATTTCGATTATAATCATAAGGTTTCAGAGTTGTGATTACCATTCCGATTACAATCATAACGTTTCAGAGTTGTGATTATGATTACTATTATATGGTTTCAAAGTTGTGATTAGGTACGATTACAATCATAGAGTTTCAGAGCTGTGACAACCTCTTAAACGACTCATCGCCTAACATTGGTTTTGATTTTAAATTGTTAGTATTTTAGATCCCTACAACTTTGGTTATTAAGTATTTTGGTATATTATTTCAATGATAAACCATTGTAATCCTCAAACAAAAAGTTCCAGTCGTGCAGCACTTTCGAATGAGCAAATTTTCGTAACTTATCGTATTATATTTTTGGTAAACTGCTCGGAAATTTGAGCGCATTGAGCGCTAAGAAATGGTCAACTATAAATTTCACGGCATCAAACTTGTTCTTGGCTGTGCTAAATACTCGTAAAAAAAATTATTTTCGATTTTATTCATTTTTTGCAGTTTTTATCGATTTTTTAGCTCATACTACTGCAATTTTTAAAATTACTTGACTAGTTTTGAGTTAGGTGTTTTGATATTTTTGGAGAGAATAGATTATAAATGTAACACGATTTTTTTATTTTTCTTAATTCAAACAGGGTTTTTGTTCCGAATGGCGATGATTGTTGAGTAAGTAGACAAATTCCGGGTTTTCATAGTACGAAGTATCGTAACTACGAACTAAAACTAAACTAAAACTCGTACAGAGCTTTACTTAAACTGATAGAGATTGATCTAACTGCCAGAAAATACTAATCCCAATCCAAATTTCATTTTTTTCCGGCTTTAATAAACCTATTGCATTTTCTTCCCTTTTCTATAATAAATTAATCTTTTTCATTGTTTCAGCTATGAACTACGGGACTGATGTCGTGATCAAAAGCTCTTCCTCCTCCTTGTCATTGGATGATCAAACTGACAAACGGTCTCCGACCGATTTCATGTCCGTTGCTGACTGGTTTATACACGCCAAAGGCTCGAAATTAACGCAAGAAAGAGCGCTCTCTATAATAAGTAAGTAGGTTATCATGCGTATAATCCAAATTTTGATAGAAAATTAGTTGAAAACTCATTTTTAATAATTGTTTAATTTAATTTTATTAAAAAAATTACCTACACTACAATTACTGACCTACGTAACATTCAGACATCTACATGGGATAAAATATTAGGGAAGGTCTAGGCTTCAATCAAATCGTATATTCACAAATAGTTCAAAATTTTCAACGATCAAAACTGGTATCATTGCTATGCATCATAGGCCGAATACACAGGTTTAAAGTTGATATTTGTTCATATCTTCTGTTATCAGTAGTTAATCTGTTAATACTTTTGTACCACATCAGTGAGTACAGATTTAGCTGTTCGAATACATATTCATGGCCATGGTAGGATCATACAACTCGGTTCACATATATTTTCATTATATATTTTTCTAAATAACATATTTATTGGTGTTGTTATTTGGTAAAATGCAACTAATCAATTGATATAAGTCTAGGCATTTCACATATAAATGAAATCCAGTCAACCTTATTCCGGTCAACTTGCAGAACTTATTCTAGTCAATTTCACATTAGGGTACCTACCCTCAATTATTATCAAATATCTTCCTTCTTATTTATTTATTTTCTCTTATCACAACTTATCAGTGTCTTCAGTCACTTAAATACTGGAGCTTCGAAGGTTTTCTGTTGGGCTAATCTATTGGTTGACACACTAACGATTAGTCATTCGAGTGGTCAAGTTTAACTGGCACCCTACTATCTTAGGATAAGGCCTCACCCAAACATAAGTAAATTTTTGAATGCTCTATTTTATAGATAATAAACTAGAATAATCTAGAAATAAACTAGTTTATAAACTATGTTCTGCTAAGAAATATCAGTATAACGATTTTTAGCCGTTTTTAGTGCTTTTTTCAGCACATTTTTTGAAATTTGACCAATTTATTGTGCTCAAAAAGTGCTGGCTAACGAACTAATCCTTTAATTTGGAACGCTTGATTTTTATCTCAATCCTAAGGAGAGTTATAGTCTGGAATGATCCATACATGAATATACATAAACTGAAAAATGCGCAAACTTCAGGAATCCTTTCAGAATGCCTCAAAACGGATTTCAATGAAGGAATTTTAGAGAAATTTTGATTTTAAAAATTGTTGAACCATTGCAATAGTTTCACTTTCTAGGAAAATTCGCTAAAACAAAATATGCATGCATGTATCGAGTGTTATATTTAAGACTATCTATGTCCCGAACGTACTTGAAAGTACAAAATATGAAAATATTAAATTATTCCATTAAATTAGTAACCTTATAAAAGTATGTATAATGGGAATCGCGGCAAGTAAATTTTAACGTTGATGAAGGTAGCGACGATGACTTTGAAGAGGACGACAAAAAATCTAAAAAGGTCATAGTGGATCGCAAACCTCCTCGTCTGATCTTTGGAGAGCGGAAGATCTCAAGGGACGACCCTTTGCTGATCATGCAAGCGGCTCGAAAGCGGCGAAGACGGGAAGTCAGGGAGAGGGCGTCCTTTGAGAAGCACATCAAGAAAATGAATGAGACTCTGATGAATGAAGGGTAAATAATTAACTCAGTCAATAATGATTAATTCGAGAGAGTCGCTAGAAAGGGTCGCTAGCTATACAGGCTGGTTACAGCCAGCTATACAGCTAGTTATACAGGGCGTTCACACATTTGGTTACTAAACTCCTAGGAGTCGATTTTGCAACTAATTTGCAACAAAAAGTGCCTCGTAGACTTTTTTTTTTTTAGAGAAAGTGTTTTCGAGTTATTCACAATTTAAGATTATTTTCGTGTTTTCAACGTTGCATCATAAAGTCGGCTACAACTCCCTTCCATATTGAGTAAATTCAAATTTGAGGATACCATTGGAAAGAGCATTAAATTTCCTTTTGGATAGGCTACTCAACGTGTGAAAATATGCGGATTTAGTAGTCACCAATTCAGTCATCAAATCAAGCCAAAGTGAAAAAATTGTCGAAACTTGAAAATCTTGTATTTTTTTAAATTGCAGGACGGCATACATATTCTCCTGAATTCCCGCCCACGTTACGGGAAAAACTTGGCCCAAATCTCATCTTACCAACGGTATAATCAATTTTTATTTTACTTTGCTAATAAAAGGAGAAAAGTATGTTTGTATGATGAAAAACATGTTTTTTTCTATGAAATCGAGTGTTTTTGTAATAAGTGACCCACTGAAAACAATTAAGTTTTGGGCCGGTTTCTACGTATTTTTTCACGCTGAATCGGATGGCAACACTTGCAGATCTCCCCAACTAATACTATAATAGAGTTTTACACTTTAACTGACGAATTTTTTAGTTCATTTGTTGTGCTCAATTTTATGTGTTTTTAAAGAGTAAAATTAGTTGGTTAAAGTGTAAAACTCTGTTTTAACGGAGTTGGAGAGATTTGAAAGTGTTACCATTTGATTCAGCGAGAAAAAATACGTAGAAACCGGCCCCAAACTCGAATTTTTCAGAGGGTAATTTTTCAAAAGACCCTCGATTTCATAGAAAAAAAAAAAAAAACCCATGTTTTTCCAACATACAAACATACTTTTATCCTCAAGTTAGTAAAGTAAAATAAAAATTGATTATACCGCCAGAAAGCTGAAACAGACAGACTGACAGTCATGGAACAATATTGTGAGTTCCACCATTTGTTCCCGCAACTCAGGAAAGACGGGGCGGCATTTTTTGCTAACTCCAGGATGAAAATAGCCACGTTTGATTATATTTTTGAACATATTGAAGTAGAATTCGATCACCAAGTTATCAATTTTCAAAGGCCTGTAGGAGCTGAGGAAAGATTGAACATCATCATTAGTATAATTATCATTGTAGGCATAAGCAATTGTAAGCATACATTTCTGCATACATTTTTTAATCAACATCGTTCATCGTTAAGGGCACTTGGTACCCCCCCAAAAATGGCGAAATTCGTGACTCATTATCTCGGCACTCGTTGGGCCGATTTCGATGATATTTTTTTTAACTGATAGATCTTGTAAAGATCTAAAGATCTGCGGAATCAGATTGAAAAAATATTAATTTGCCGCATTACAATATCGAAGCCTATTTCGGAAATATTGGTGGTATTTGAGGTAACTTCGATTATCTGTCTCGTAATTACAACTTATTTTGATGAACTATTCCCGCAGATTCATGCAGTAGGTTGAGAGGTAACTTTCCAAAGAAAGAAAACTGAATTCGGTTCAGTAGATCCCAAGATAGAGGGTCTGATACGCAAAAATATGCTACTTTTCAGGAGAGCCATAAAACGAAAAAGTAACGATATTCTCGCTTCTGTGACTTTTGGTGAACTAATATGACTTGAATATGTGCGAATGAGTTAGAAACCTCAATGACTTCACTTCGCACAGTCAGAGCATAATACCAACGAACCAACCAACCAGATTGATAGAATGTTCTGTTATTCTATGTTGTTTACGTTTCCACTCGTCCGTGCATCTTTCCGCTATCGGTTTGTCCGCAATTCGTTTAGTCCGTATAGTTTTAGTGTTATACGCAATGACGAAAAGTAAAAGAATATTCATGAAGATCAACCATATCGCGAATTTCTCCAAGAAGTTGCGTGAAGATGATTCTGCGTCCGAAATTTGCCACTTACCATCAAGCTCAAGTCTTCCTCCAAGAAAATTAGGATTCGGATTAGGATTAGGATTTTTAAGTACCAGTATTTTGGATATTATCGACTTCCCCTAGCTGTTTGAATTTGACAGCAGCGGACTATTAGGCGGGCAACTTCTAAGTTAATTTGTGAGACATTTGAATTTTGTAAATATTATATGCAATATATTATCTTGTTCAGGAATGAATCTAGTTTTATTTAAGACAAAAAAATAGAAAAGGTTGAAAAATTTTTGTTGGGGTACCAAGTGCCCTTAATAAAGTTTATCTGAATAAAATTCTGCTAAAAAAATATAAATTTAACAATTTATAGCCGCAACAGCGCAAAAACATGACGCAGCAACACAAAAATTAGTAACCTCCCAGCAGAGCGACCAGGCGAGCGTCCAGCTGATTTCAAACAAGGTAAACCAAACGCCGTGTCCTACGTGCCACCGACCGACGTCGTGATGCGGGCTGAGGACGCCCGCACGGGGTTGATTTTCAAACCAGTTTGATTTTGGTCGCACGCTAGCCTGGTCGCTCTGCTGGGAGGTTGATAAAATTTTTGTGTTGCTGCGTCGTGTTTTTGTGTTGCTGCGGCTATAAATTGTTGCATTTATATTTTTTAGCAGAATTTTAGTAAAATAAAGTTTATTAACGATCTATGATCGATGATGATTAAAAAATGTATGCAGAAATTTACGCTTACAAGTGCTTATGCCTACAATGATAATGATACTTATGATGATTGTCAACATCAATCTTTCCTCAGCTCCTACGGGATTTTGAAAATTGGTAACTTGGTGATCGAATTCTCCTTCAATATGTTCAACAATATAATCGAAAGTGGATATTTTCATCCTGGAGTAAGCTAACAATGGCACCCCATTCTTCCTGAGTTACGATGGAACTCACCGTATTGTTCCCTTCTTGAATAAATTCTCGAAACCAGCTTCCGTCTCGACGAATTCTTTTTCGCCAAGTAATAAAGCATTGCTGCATTATTTGAAAGAGATAAGTTATTCATAATATCGCGAAAAACAGAAAGCGTAAAAATAGAAAAAGATTTTACATTTAGCACGAAGCAAAGGTAACCTCGCAAGGATTCTAGACGCGTACTGTGGACACTATAGCGGCGCGCGCGCGCGACATGAGGTCGCTCGAACGCGCTCTTTGGTCGTCCATGTAGGACAAGTCGTAAGAGATAGAAAATTGCAGGAAAAAAAATCAACTAGATGGGAGCAAATCTTAACTGGTAATATAGCGAAAATTGCCTTGTAAGACTATCTCATTCAATCATCTTTGCAACATCGGCAGATTTTGCATTGTTATTATCATTTTTTTTTAATTATTCATTTATTTATTTTTTTTTAGACCAATGGACAGTGGAGGCCTTTGGACAACGGATGAAACAGTAGCTCTCCATATAATGAGAAGGGCCACGGTGGAGAATTTTAAGGGAAGAGAAGTCATTCACAATCTCATTAGACGATCCTGCTTGAAGAGACACACTTTATACGAAAGCTACGTAAGCAAGGAGTATAATTAATTAATTACATCAATTAATCCAATTACATACACTTCAAGCAAGTTCTTCAAATTTCAACTGGGAACTTTCATCTGCTAAAATTTCACACTTTTGACCTCAAATTCGGATTCAGCTCTTTTGAAAACCCTTAAGTACTATCAGTTTAGTTTGGCCAGTAGCCGGGCAGAGATGGGCATATTCGTAATAACGCGTTAAATTGTGGGGTCCTGGAGCTATAAAGGTTTGAACCCTTTTGGAAGGCGCGAAGTTTTGATGACATACAATTAATTCCCAGGTTATATACTATTTAATTATTACGTGATATTATTCAATTATTGACCAACGATTTGCGTAGAAGAGCTATCTAGTACAAAAATATTAAACCTTTGCATCGTTAATTTGCAGCGTCTTACCTCATGCAGTTAGAAATAATGTAATTTAATGATCTTCGAATGAGAATAATAGGCCTTTTTCAAAGCACAGGACTTTTCCAAAAATTTCAGAATATGAATTTGGATAAGAAGGATTTATCAAATTCCCTTTTTGTTACATTGACGTTTCGATGATTATTCTAAAGAGAAGAGAAACTAACGAATTCAACTTATTTTTTATGATCCTTCAGATCGAACAACTCAAAGAAATGAAGGAAGAACTTGATTCTATTGATTCGGTCCGGAAGGTGGCTCTGAGTTTCGAGTTCTTAAACCAGTTTTACCGTCAAAATGCGAATGGAACTTTCGACTTGATCCTCCATGGAAAACACGTCAATGAGACGGTCGGGTAAATATTTTATAACATTATATTCAAATTAACATTAACAGCAATGATTTTTTGGTTGTCGTTCATAAATATTATCCGAAAGAATCGAATAAAACCATTCGTTCACTCTACCTAAGGGTTAGAAATTCGAAAAAAAAAGCCATCGGATTCTTAGGTGGGAGACCATAGGGAAATCCGCAGCTAACGAATCTTTGAATTAGCGAGGCAATCACTAAATTCCATTAATGACCACTACAGGGGGATCGGAACATACGAAAATTGCATTGTAAGGATCAGATGATATGATTCCAAAGGAACTATTGGCTGATATAGTCCCAATGGAATTCTAACTATGCGAAATCAAGTTTTTCAACTATTGTCCGAGCGGATAGACTAGTGAAGCATTACAAACTAAATCACTCGCGACGAAGTTGTGGAAACCCATTTTAAAACGGAAGTTAGTGAGAAAAAAACTGTTGTCTATTTACACGAAAAATAAAGAGTTACAATGTTGAATCGATTTCGACGGTTAGGCCATCATCAGTAACAAACAATAACTCAACACATATTAGAAAGGACACAGCTTATATAGTCACAGGTGAAGGGAGATTGAATCCCATTGGTCGAGAGAAAGGAAAAGGACAAGAGGTACAACCAATTAAATGCAAACAAAGTGAAGGGGGATTATAGCTAAAGTGAAAGGGGGGAAAATAACTAAATATGGTTTCAGCAGTGTGAAGAGATAATTCCAAGCTTTATAAAAAATGGACCTATCAGTGGTGAAATATATTGAGGTATATCCTCATTTAAACATTTACCAGATCTGTCACTTTTGGTAATTTCGAATTTTTCTAGAACATTCAACATACCTCCCTTTGGACAAAAATGAATAAATTCTACAAACTGTCTATCTGTCAAACCAAAATTGTTACTATGATTGGAAGAGGTTTTCGAGTACTTACCTTGAAGGCTTACATGCGAAAATTCACGTGCCGGATAACTGGAACCAGTGAGCGTTTGAAAAAATTGGAGATTTTTAAAATTTGACAAATTTTCCTGTTCAATTTCATTTTTCATCCGTTTTGCCGATTCGAAAAAATGTGTTTTCTCATCAGGGAGATAATAAATTTTACGTTCTTTCCAACGGTATAATCAGACTTGAATTTGCATGTAAACTTAGTTATGGCCGCAATCCCCTGTATTATAATTTATTCAAATAACCACAATTTAATTCAATATAAATGTTGGAGTAAAACCTATTTCTGGAGGTTCCTAATATGCCAGTCAAACTTCAAAACCTGCCGTCAACCAGAAAGAGGTGTGAAAAACCTACAGTCAACGCGGATTTATATTCGGGAAGAAGAGCTAAACATTTTATGAAAAAAAAAATCGGAAAATTCGGGAAAACCCCAAAAAACTGAGATTTTAAACTTCAAAACCTGCAGTCAACCAGAAAGAGGTGTGGAAAACCTGCAGTCAACGCGGATTTATATTCGGGAGGAAGAGCTAAACATTTCATGAAAAAAAAAAAATTTCGGAAAATTCGGGAAAATGGTCGGGAAAACCCCAAAAAACTGAGATTTTAAACTTCAAAACCTGCAGTCAACCAGAAAGAGTTGTGGAAAACCTGCAGTCAAAGCTGATTAATATTCGAGAGGAAGAGCTAAACATTTTACGGAAAAAAATTTTTTGGAAAATTCGGGAAAATGGTCGGGAAAACCCCAAAAAACTGAGATTTTAAACTTCAAAACCTGCAGTCAACCAGAAAGAGGTGTGGAAAACCTGCAGTCAACGCGGATTTATATTCGGGAGGAAGAGCTTAATATTTCATGAAAAAAAAATTTCGGAAAATTCGGGAAAATGGTCGGGAAAACCCCAAAAAACTGAGATTTTAAACTTCAAAACCTGCAGTCAACCAGAAAGAGGTGTGGAAAACCTGCAGTCAACGCGGATTTATATTCGGGAGGAAGAGCTTAATATTTCATGAAAAAAAAATTCGGAAAATTCGGGAAAATGGTCGGGAAAACCCCAAAAAACTGAGATTTTAAACTTCAAAACCTGCAGTCAACCAGAAAGAGGTGTGGAAAACCTGCAGTCAAAGCTGATTAATATTCGAGAGGAAGAGCTAAACATTTTACGGAAAATTTTTTTGTGGAAAATTCGGGAAAATGGTCGGGAAAACCCCAAAAAACTGAGATTTTAAACATCAAAACCTGCAGTCAACCAGAAAGAGGTGTGGAAAACCTGCAGTCAACGCGGATTTTTATTTGAGAGGAAGAGCTAAACATGTTAAGAAAAAAAAAATTTCGGAAAATTCGGGAAAATGTTCGGAAAAACCCAAAAAAAAACGGTGATTTTAAACTTCAAAACCTGCAGTCAACCAGAAAGAGGTGTGGAAAACCTGCAGTCAACGCGGATTTATATTCAAGAAGAAGCGCTAAACAGTTTATTTCATAAAATGTTAAGCTCTTCCTCCCGAATATAAATCCGCGTTGACTGCAGGTTTTCCACACCTCTTTCTGGTTGACTGCAGGTTTTGAAATTTAATATCTATTTTTTGGGGTTTTCCCAACCATTTCCCGAATTTTCCGAAATTTTTTTTTCATAGAATGTTCAATGATTCCTCTCAAATATAAATCCGGGTTGACTGCAGGTTTTCCACACCTCTTTCTGGTTTACTGCAGGTTTTGAAGTTTAGAATCTCTATTTTTTGGGGTTTTCCCGACTATTTTCCCGAATTTTCCGAAACTTTTTTTTCATAAAATGTTGAGTTCTTTCTCTCGAATATAAATCCGCGTTGACTGCAGGTTTTCCACACCTCTTTCTGGTTGACTGCAGGTTTTGAAGTTTAAAATCTGTTTTTTTTGGGGTTTTCCCGACCATTTCCCGATTTTTCCGAAAAAAATTTTTTTCATAACATGTTTAGCTCTTCCTCTCGAATATAAATCCGCGTTGACTGCAGGTTTTCCACACCTCTTTCTGGTTGACTGCAGGTTTTGAAGTTTAAAATCTGTTTTTTTGGGGTTTTCCCGACCATTTTCCCGTATTTTCCAAAAAACATTTTCCATAAAATGTTTAGCTCTTCCTCCCGAATATAAATCCGCGTTGACTGCAGGTTTTCCACACCTCTTTCTGGTTGACTGCAGGTTTTGAAGTTTAAAATCTGTTTTTTGGGGTTTTCCCGACCATTTTCCCGTATTTTCCAAAAAAAATTTTTTTCATAAAATGTTTAGCTCTTCCTCTCGAATATAAATCCGCGTTGACTGCAGGTTTTCCACACCTCTTTCTGGTTGACTGCAGGTTTTGAAGTTTAAAATCTGTTTTTTTGGGGTTTTCCCGACCATTATCCCGAATTTTCCGAACTTTTTTTTCATAACATGTTTAGCTCTTCCTCTCGAATATAAATCCGCGTTGACTGCAGGTTTATCACACCTCTTTCTGGTTGACTGCAGGTTTTGAAGTTGAAAATCTCAGTTTTTTCGGTTTTCCTGACCATTTTCCCGAATTTCCCGAAATGTTTGTTTCATAAAATGTTTAGCTTTTCCTCCCGAATATAAATCCGCGTTGACTGCAGGTTTTCCACACCTCTTTCTGGTTGGCTGCAGGTTTTGGAGTTTGAATGGCAAATTAGGTAGGCCCCCTATTACTTTATGTACCTACACCCCTTCGTAGCTAATTTCTGCCTTACACAATTCGGGTTATTTCCAGGCGCCGCTTGTTTGATTTTGATCTACCGTACATATTTTTGTTCCTGATAGACCACCCCCATGTCGTCAGCTTGGACTTGTGTTACAATCATTTAACTTGCTACGGAGTAAGATTCCTCGCAGATTTCCTTTCGGTAAGGAATTTTATTATATACTTGTAATTTGTCTCTAAATTCTGTGCAATTTGGATGGATGCTACAATGCATTTGTATGAGAGACGAGAGTGCAGTTTTGCCTCACACAAATCTATACCAGTTCCGATTAGAATTTCCTAACCTAATTGAACCTAATTCAACATCGCATTTGACACTTTTCTAGTCTCGGATATTTTGCAGAAATAAATTCGACATTTCCAAACCAAATTGAACACTAAAACTTAAGCTGAATTTAGTGCATTTCATTAATAGGTAATGCAAATGCAAAATAATAGTCAGGGTAGCCGGACTCGAAGAGGCAAAATACTGCAGATGTTATCGGAAAAATACTGTAGAAATACTGTCCCATCATTGAAATACTCACCTTCTATGTATTTACACACTAAGGGGGTGGTGAGGGAAGGAACCTCTAGAATAAATAATCAGTAACAAAAATAACCTTGAAAAAATTATATTTATCGCAATTAGATATCGCACAAAACAATCCTCAATCCTTTGAATCACAACTCAAGTAGGTAGGTACTTGAAATTAAAGAAGGGGTGAGATTTTTGTAATGATGTTCATCATTTTTTAATTTTTCCTTTTCATTCCAAAAAAAAACTGTACAAAATACCGTAGAACTGTAAAAAAAAAAAAAAAAAAAAAACTGTGAAGGGTTCAAAATACCGTAGATCTACTAGAAATACTGTAGATCTGGCAACCCTGATGATAGTGCGGACTGCGGGAAGTACACTGGAATTATTCGAATTAATGCATCACAGGGGAGTGACAATACTGTGGCCGGGTGTATCATATTTACATATCTATATAATGTCCTTCAATGGATACATGGAGAGGAATAGGTACAGCTGTTGTTGACATTTTGTGTCAGGTCATTGAAATGAATGATTCCAATGATTCTCTCAGTGATGTTTATCGATATAATAGAAACGAGGTGTTTTCAAATTGTGCAGATGGAAATGTTAATGATATTGAAGGTCAGACAGGTCTGACCGGCACGTTGGAATTGTGTGATGGATCGGAGTAGGTCCTCCTTCTCGATTCTTGATAACGCTGCAGCTGGGGATATTCCTGAGGTTTATTCAACCTTCAGGATACCCTCTGGGTATAGCAGGTTAATCGCCTCCCCTCTTTGAAGTAGTAACTACCCCAATTGTACACTTCCTTATTATAATATTGTCAGACTGAGCGGGTTTGGAAAATGTTGAATAAGGTTTGGAAATGCTAAACTCTCGTACATAAAGCCACTAGCTTAAAAGCTAATGTGTTTAAATTATGTTGAAGTAACTATTCTTATCCGGTAGTGGGACCATCGAATAATAAGCTTGAACTTGATGAACAATGATATTGAAGCCATGGATTCCTACATTGTAGACTCGTTTGGAGAAAACCACACCCTCAAGTCTCTGAGATTAAATGGAAACCCATTCGGAAAGAAGGTGACCTTATTTTTTAATTTAATGACGCCCTTATCTCAGATAATATTAAATAATTTAGTGGTTTCATTCAAGATTCACGACTTACATGAGTAATAATCTCGAGTCAACCAAGGAGAGGAAAACATTGTAATCACTTTCGAAAATTAATTTTTGACAATTTTTTTAAATTTGTTTATTGAAATCCTATTTTGCTTGCTATATTGCCACACAACATTACAATAGTTTTTCCCTTATTCTTCAGTCTCTAATGATTTTAACTTGACACAGTTTGGTGGTTGTTGTATAGGGTGGAGAGTACGTGTCTTTTCTCTTGATGTTCAAAGATCTTGAGCACTTGGACATTGGACAGACGGACCAGACGATGCAGTCGCTAGCCTGGATTTCAGAAGCACTGATGCAAACTACTACCTTGAAGGTAAAAAAATATATTGATCATTTCCGTTGAGGTAGGTTAGTCATTGCTCAAGGGGAAAACCGGGGGTCCAGAATAAATTAATAATGAATGCCTTTTTGACGATTCACAGTCGATATAATATGAAGTTTCACACTCTCCACAAAGAAACAAGCAACAGTGCAATATAAATTTAACCGTCTATGGGCAATAAATAATAGGGTGCCCGCTATTTTGAGAAAGGTGGAATTTTGATTACGTCCACCCGAAATTTGGTTTAAAATGTCAAAAAAATGACCCCTGAATTTTTTCAGATTTTTTGCATAACAAAAACCTACGCCAGTAGCTCGATTTTGGTTTTTGAAATACGCTTTTTTTGCCAATATCAGACTTTTGAATATAACTTTTACAAACTTCTTTGTAAAATTGTGAAACTTCGTATAATTACGTTTTTGGGGTCGCTGAACTCGAATATGCAGTCAAAACAAGTCGACAGCAACAACTTTTGACAGTTTGGAATCTCAAAATCGTCAAAATCATGTCAAAAAATGACAATTTTTCAAAATTCATTGTAAAATTATGAAAATTCGTATTCTTATGTTTTTTGAGTCGCTGAACTCGAATTTGCTGTCAAAAAATCAAAATTGTAACAGAAATACGTAATACGAATTTTCATAATTTTACAATGAATTTGTCTTGCGTCTTTACAATGAATGAACTTCTCTTTTTTTGACATGATTTTGACGATTTTGAGATTCCAAACTATCAAAAGTTGTTGCAGTCGGCTTGTTTTGACTGCATATTCGAGTTCAGCGACCCCAAAACCCCAAAAACATAAGTATACGAAGTTAAACAATTTTAAAAAAAAGTCTGTAAAAGTTATATTCAAAAGTCTGATATTGGCAACAAAAAATTCTTTCAAAACCAAAATCGAGCAACCGGCGTAGGTTTTTGTTATGCAAAAAATTTGAAAAAATTCAGGGGTCATTTTTTGGACATTTTAAACCAAATTTCGGGTGGCGGTCATCAAAATTCCACCTTTCTCAAAATAGCGGGCACCCTAATGGGCAAAGTACGTTCGTATGTATCTCTCGCCAACATGTCATTTTTACAGTTTTTTCTTTTCACCTGCGAACGCATAAAGATGTAGGTATTCTGCAGCACATCTTTCTGGGCTTTAATTCTCATGTGTGGGTGTGGCTTTTATAGCATGCTGTTGAGCTTGGCGTGGACGCTTTCACAGCTGTTTGTGGACCGTTTCACTGAGCATAAAATTCAGCCCGCATACTTGGCATTGCATTTGGCATTACTTAGTTTTGATTTTGACATAGGTATCCACAAAGTGAAAAACATTGTTTCCTCCTCGAAAGTGGAAGCAAAGCCTCGGTGGGCTGAAAAGCAAACACCACGCTTATGATTGAGGCTAAGGCGATATAAGCTCTTTTTTTGGCGTCGATTCTGTTTTCCTTCTGTCTCCACCACAAAAATTTGAATTCCGACAGTCGGTGACGAAGTGTAGAAGATCACAACGAAAAGATTCCTATCATAGCCCAGCTGGAAAACAACCACGTAAATCAGTCAATACCTCAGGGGTCTGGGCAAACAGTAGGTACCCTTTCCGATTCTCCTTCTCCGCCAAGTAAATTTAATGTTTTGTTTTCTTAATTGCTTACAATTGATTAAAATACCTGAAAGGGTCCTCCAATATCTAAATTACCAATCCTATCTGCCGTGTGCTTTCAGCAAAAGAAAGTAGTATTTGAATAAGGACGGTAGGACATTGAGTAGCTGTTAAGAAATTATTGTACGTATTTGAATAAAGACACGGAATTTAAATCAGCGTTTTCTGTTCTCAGGTGCTTGATCTGTCTCGTATTCTAGGGCATCCTGGCTACATCAACGATTCACTTCATTATGGAATCGCTTTCTCCGACATACTTAGGGTAAATAAAAAGTTCATTACAGTACTTCGATGTAGGAATTTAATAATATTTATTTACACAAACAGAATAGATACAAAATTTGAGGTGATGACAGTTGGCTTGGCTCGTGTTGCTCGACAGGTCGGCGAAATATTCGCACTCGCGACGCTGTCAGGCAGTGTCCTACGTGGATCCGCCGGGAGTGTCAAGCTGTGCGTTAAAGACGAGCGTCAGTGCGTTGCCGCGTCATGCCGCGCGGCAGAAAAAAAAGGTGTCCTACGTGGAAACGCAAAAACGCTTCGTAGTTTAGCAATTTAACCTGTTCTGTTCTCATCACTTGTGTTTTCAAGTTCATTTTTTCAATTTGATTTTGCATTCATGCCGTCGATCAACAAGTTTGAGCTGCTGACCAGCTCAACGGCTCTTTCCTATTATTCAGCTGTAAATAATAGAAAAAAAGGAGACCAGCCAAGGAAATACATGAAAGCTGGAGCGAGTTCGGTGAATTTCATCGCTTAAACTCCAATAATCTCAGAAGAGTTTCTGATGATTTTGTGTGATAATCTTAGATAATGAGGTTTTATCATACATATAAAAAATACCTTTCAATTACCACTAATTTCAGTGATTAATTTAGATCAGTGATAATTTAAAGGTCTTTTTTGTATGCTAAAACCTACTTATAATCCAAATTGTGGGAAAGTGAATAACACTTTAAATCATATGCAAGAATGACAGTAAAAACGTTCGATTACATCGTGAACAAAATTAAGCATGAATTTTACCATTTATATGAAACAAAAATTTTAATTCGTTAAGTACAATGATTTTAAAAAAAGGATAACAACAAATATTTGGTAGAATCCAAAAGTTTATTTGTATGGCAGAATAATAGAAACTACCTACAAGAAAGATTTCCAGAAAAATTGCAATAGGTAAATATACTCTGAATAATTAATACAATTTACTCACATGAGCATGACTCAAACCTTTTTACGATTGTCTTGGAACACTAGACAATATATTGTAATTTTCTTCGAAACTGGGCATCTCCCGATAAAGGTGTATAATAAATGTAACAAATGTAGAAGGCCGTTTCTATATCAGCTAACTCCATTATCACAGAAGGAAACGTGCGGAAAAAGTACGAAAACAAGTTCAAAATGTCGAGAATTAGAAAAACATCATATAATCGCGTTTGACGCGCGGCGAACGCGATAAAAATCAAACTTGTTTGAAAATCAAACCGAAGCGTTCAACGCCGTCGCGTCGCCGCGCGGGCAGGGTCACATGACAAATTCCGCAAATTTCATTGGTCCGCCATTTAAACGCCTGAACGCATTGACGCGTGCGGCAAATCCACGTAGGACACTGCGTCAGTCACAGAAGAACGCAGTGGACCGCAATGCGATTCTAGCTGGACAAAATAGATTTTGGACCTACAGTATTTTGGTAGTTTTGCAATCGCTCGAAAATTTTCAAAATAAAATTTTTTGAAAAATTTCATTACTGCGCATGCGCCTATGTGAAATCCTTGTAACGACCTTAATTTTCACTGTTTTCATCCGATTTCGATGAAATTGTTAGTTGGAAGAAGATGACTTGAAGCTCATATCAATTTCAACACGATTGTATCATTAATAGCTACTGCGCATGAAATACTTTTAATGATTTTAATTTCCACAGCGCGGTTTAGGTTGTAGATGGTCCCGTACCTATTTCATTGTTTTCAACTCATCAGTTCATTCTGCGTTTACACAAATGTAAATTACATTGAGTATCATTTTTTCGTTTCTTAATTGACCAATTATGACATCTCACGCTACTTCTTGATTTATTCTTTTCCGCTTTGGAATTTTGCAAGATCATTTAAAACTTTTCAATGATCTATACATTCATGATAGGTAAACGAGGAAGCTATGTGCCACACTCAAACTTGGCATAAGTCTTTTACTTGCAGCCAATCCTTACCCGTCACTATAAGTGCCGTATCATCGGCAAAGGATAAATCGGCAAAGAATGTGCCGTGCTTGTCAGTGACGGTGGTTTCAGTGGTTCTAAGGAATACATATCGACAGCGAATCTGCAAATATCGTAATCGTCGTGTAGATTCTCGGTCGATATACGAGTATTCAATGTGGTATTCAGATGGCGGGCTGCCAAAACAGCGCCATGTCCTTCGGCGTGAAAAGCTTTAACTAGCCAAGTTTGGCCAAGAGGAGCGAGTGACAAGAAAATCCGGTAGAGGTAGCAGGGTGATGAGCAACCCTGAAGGTACCTGGTGATTGGGGTGGGTCATCGAAGCCTCTCACTAAAAATAACGGGGCCTAGGTGAGGCGAACGCCCTCGGAGCCCAACTGAGAACCCGACTCGGCCCTTGCCGGGCATATATTGACGTTTTTCACCGATTTGTCTTGTCACACAAAAATGAGTTTGACATCGGGCTTCCATGTTTTATCCACGCTGAATAAAATGGCAACACTTTCCAACCTCGTTGACACATACCTAACTAAGCTCATGAGAAAACCTTCTTTCCGAAAAAAAGGGGTAGAAAAAACGTTGATAGGTATTAAAAAAATTTCAGATCTTGTATGAGTAAACTGAGGTTTTTTGAACTAATAAAAGCTTGTCTAAAAATGCTAATTTTATATATGTAACGGTTCTAGAGAATTAAATGATCTTTTCAACGATACCTTCAGACGATACCTTCAATATTGAAATTACAATGTACTTTTGATCTGTATTAATTAACCGATTTGTCTATTTCAAACTTCTTTTATTTTCACATTTAAAAGTTTTCTCGAGTTATTACATTGTGCCATAGAAATGGTCATAACCCCCTTCATTTATTCTCTAACTTTGAAATTGAGGATACCGTTGGAAATAGTGATAAATTTTCGTTCATGTACACTGTAAAACCCCAAACATGACCAAAACATTGGTCTAACGGAGAGTGATAGAAGTTGAGAAATCTGTTTGAATCTAAAACTACCTAATACTTATTCAATTATTAGTGTACCTATTTGCATTTTCTGTGGAAAATCGCTCAAATACCGATAACTCAAATGCTGATTTTTGTTAAACTGAGCCTGGTGTGCTGCAAAACGAAATAGGTAATTTCGAAATTGAAGATGTTAAAAATGTTTCTCTCGGTTTATTTAGTAACTAGCGATGTACATGGGGAGATAAATTATGAGATTTCACATTATTATTGCAGAATGAGGATGAAATGATCATGAGATAAAAATTCTTACAGATTTGGATTATATAAAAATTATATTCATATATTTATTACATAAAATTCTTACAGATTATTGTTATTACACAAAAATGACTATTATAGAATAAGAAATGATAATTATTAGATAATATGAAATTAGAAATTATAATTATTACATAATAATACTTGCAAATTATCATTACATAAAAATGGTTATTACACAATAAGAAATGATAATTATTACATAAAATTCTTACAGATTATTATCACATGAAAATGACTATCACAGAATGAGAAATGATAATTATTACATAAAATTCTTAAAGATTATTATCACATGAAAATGACTTTCACAGAATGAGAAATGATAATTATTACATAAAATTCTTACAGATTATTATCACATGATAATGACTATCACAGAATGAGAAATTATAATTACTACATAAAATTCTTACAGATTATTATCACATGAAAATGACTATCACAGAATGAGAAATGATAATTTTTAGATAATATAAATTAGAAATGATAATTACAAGTATTTCATAATAATTAATACAAACTATCATTACATACAAATTATTACTAAAGAATAATAATTCATAATAATTATTAAATTATTATCAATTTAATAGAAGCATTTACAAGATGTATATAATAGATAAGATAACTCAAGACTGAATGAAAAAGTTTATCAACTACTGGCGGTTTATATATACCTACCTACATATATCCTAGAGAAAGAGGGGGTATCAATTCAGTGAGTCAGGTCTTGATCAATCCTGGTGGGAATTCAAGACTCTTACGTTGTCATCCGATTGTCCTCATGGATTCCTGAAGAGGGCTGGGTCATCGGATTAGCTCAACTCGTACTAATGACAACTCAAAAACGCTTTGGTGTACAAATACGGTCAACAATCCGATTGACCTCGTGGATACCTGCAGAGGGCTGAGTCATCGGATTAGCTCACTCGTACTAATGACAACTCAAAAACATGACAAAAAATGTTCAGATCTTGTATGTGTAAACTGACGTTTTTTTTAACTAATAAAAGCTGGTCTTAAAATTGTAATTTTATAAAACGGTTTTAGAGAATTGAATGATCTTTTAAACGATAACTTCGGATTTGAGAACATTTCCCGAAAATATAAGGGAGTTGGGCCATTTTGGTGTTACAGTCGGGATTTTGTTACCCAAGCTGCGGACGGCGAACGGCATCTACGCATCTTGAAACGCAAAACAAAAAAATTCGAGGGGGAGGATTAAAAATTGTTTTTCTTTGTCAATTAGAAATGTTCATTATTGAAAATAATAAAATAAAAGGAGGGAGGTTTCTCCAATTATTTTTCAATGGCGCCGCGTTTCCTGATATTTTCTATTAGATACCTACCTTTTTCTCACATGCTCTTTCCCATCACGGTATGGTAGAAAAAACTGAACCAGGTGTGCTGCACACCCTTATCGGATTAGCTCAAGACGTCACTAATGGACTAATGACATGTTTATTACATAGATGCCTTTTGGGGTCTGTTTACTTAGGTACTTGAGTTAGAGTTTTTCTAACAGCTTATTTTTCATGACCATAGTGAGATTTCTCGTATCAGTCAATCTTTGGTTGCAATCCCCATTGTTCAGAATACGGGCACACAAATAATTAGTAAGTACCTGTACCTACCTATGAACTGTCAAAAACGATTTGGTCTCAATAAATACGGTCAACAATCCGCGATTGACCGCGTGGATACCTGCAGAGGGCTGGGTCATCGGATTACCTCAACTCGTACTAATTAATGACAACTCGGACTAACGAAATATTCATTACATAGAAGCCAACAAGAAAACAAAAATCCGTCCAGCAACTCGAATTAGGTATGCCGATTGCAGGATGTAATAAATATGAATCCCGGAAAATATTTCCCAAAAACGGCGAACAAAATATAGTAAAAATTCGCAAGAATGTGAATCTGACGATCTGTGGAACATTGAGAAATTCTCTATTACGGGGCAATTACACACACATCGAGTTGTTTTCAAGTACGACTGCTAACTCGAATTGTTTAAACACCTCACAAAATTCGTTGTTTTAGGTTTCAAAATGTTTAGAATCCGAAAATCCAGTTGAAACAAATTCTGTATTAGATAGCCCTTTTACGTAGGTAAATAACTCGTACATGTTTATTAGACGTAATCTACGGTACATTACCTAAACACGGCGCCTTGCGCATTCAAACCTTGTCTAGATGCCTTGAAAATATCTATATATATTTCAGCACGGTCGCTCGATTAGGAAAAAAAAATTATAAAAAAGTAAGGATAGGTTCCGTCAAAAAAAAGGATGTCATTTTGTCAAAGGGATGGTACTTTGATGGCACATTGTTTCATCAAAGAAACGCCAACTGTTTCATCAAAAGCCCTAGTGACCCGATTTCAGATCGCAGGCGGGAAGACCAGACACTAGGTACACAACATGTCCCGCTGTGCGCGCCCCTGCCGACCTGAATTTGAACTAGCGTCAATTGGCAATGGAAATAAGCTCCCTTATGGGTGGCTAAGTTTTGTTTATTCAAAAAGTGTTAGACTCCTCGAGGTGTAGTGGATATCACAGACTTCAAAATTGAGTGACCCGTGTTTGAGCCAATGTACGGGCCTATACTTTTTTGCATTCGAATCCAACCTCCGAAACATATTCTTAAACGTCATTATTATAAACGTTTTAAATCATACGCAATCTGTACATCTGTATTTTACTAAGGGATTAACTAATTGATGTACTATATTTTTGAGATGCGAGATTGCGCATCATTCTGATCTATTTGTCCAAACTTATCTATATTTTAGCAGCGGACATAGACTAATAAAAATTGAGGCGCCAATTCATTCAACGTAACCTATTCGTGCGAAAAGATAATGGGGGGAACGTAGTTACAATTCAGCTCGGTAGGGGCGCGCACAGCGAGACATGTTGTGTACCCAATGTCAGGTGGCGGGAAGAGTGGTCGAAGTTAGTGGCATCTAGCGTAAAACCCCTGAACTTCCTCGACGCCCGCCTCGCTTCGGAAGTTTGAAAAGCCATCGAATCGCAAATCCAGTTTCCCGATCACAGAACTTCATGAAAAATCAACCGATTTTGTCGTTTGAACACTTAAATTGAAGCGTGGAATCTAAGGAAGACATCCGTCAGGGCAGATTTGCGATAAATCATCATCCAATAAAGCAATCATCACTCGAATAGAGTAACCTTCTTAGCTGTGACTTTGTTGATGAATTGCAGCTTCTAGTGACATTTTTCTCAAAAAACGCCTCGACGGATTGCTAAAGATTGGTTTCACTTGAAGATTAAAAAAAAAAATCATGGAAATCGGTGCATGATTCGAGGATTTATGACGTCGGGAAAATAACGTTGATTCCTTATGGGAGCAAAAAACATGGCCGACACCACAGCCTGCTCTTAAGAGACCTTCAACTAGGGAAGGGAGCCCAATCCGGTCGGGAAGGACCAACTTGCAATGGTCGTGGCAAGAACCATCTCCTACATAAAACCTTCAAGTCTAATCAAATAGCTCATAATATGGTTTTCTTTTCAGCTGAACAGGTCATTAGTAGAGCTGCACATCCCGAAAAACAACCTAACAGACGTCGACCTTGAACAGGTCCTTTTCGGTCTGTCGTTCAACAAAACGTTGGAGCTGCTGGATGTGTCAGCAAACTCAATCGGCGACTTCGGTGCTGAAATGATGGCGGATGCACTTCATAGAGGAGCACCCCTGAAGGCCCTGATGCTCTCAGGAAACAACATCGGGGACATTGGTGCCAGGTCTCTCTTATAAATTTAGACAATTTGTTCCCATTTATTTTTTCTTCTGAGTCTAGCGGTAGTACCTACCTATTGTTTTCACTTTCGAGAGATACACTTTTAGCGAATTTTAGTAGAAAATCAAATTATTGTAATGGCTTCAAAAATGTTGACATCGTAATTTGTGAAAACTTTCTTCAAGGAAATCCATTTTGTGGCATTCTGAAACGATTCCTGAAGTTTGTGCTTTTTCATATTATAATTGTGTCTGTCTGCTTGTGTGTTATTACTCAATCATATATCCTTCTATAATGTATATTTTACTTACTGGACCCTTAGAGCTGAAATTGTACATGGGCATTCAGGGTCCCTGATTAACACATAGGATGTATTACAATCCTCTAGATTTACTCCTTCATCTAAAAGTCGGCTTTCCTTATCAACGTCGCCCAGATATACCTAAACTTCAAATGTGGATGGGATGGGTTCACGCGTAAAGAATTTTTGATATTAAATTCATCGACACCAAAATGATTTTGGTGGGTTGAGCCGAATAGTTTTTATTCGTAAAGATGGATCTTTGAAAATGTATACTTAAACTGCAGCAATGTTGATTGGAAATAGTTTTGACGTACCTAACTGTGGTTATATAGAGGGGACACTTGGTTGAAAAATCAATTAGGTACAAGAGAAACTTGATTGCTGAAATTTGAATTGGCCTTTTTGTGACAGCTTGGTAAAAATTACAAGGTATTATACGTTTGGATAAAATGACCCCTAGGTACATGTGGGTCCGTGCATTGCACGGGTAACCGGCTAGTATTCATATATATGAGTCACTTCAGATGATAACTCTCCAAGATTGAGATTCAAATTCCGTTCTTGCGCTAAAAAATCAAGCTTTTTAAACGCACTAAATTGGTCAAATTTCAAAAAAATGTGCTGAAAAAAAAAAGCTAAAAATCGTTAAATTTATATTTTTTAGTAGAATTTTAGTCAAAAGAAGTTTATATCAACGATGAACTGTAACATTAAAAAATGTATGCACACATTTTGGTGAAAAATGTAATTAAATTTCATTAAGTAATATTTTCCGAAAAAATAGGTAGGTACCTATATAAATTTAAATTTTGAAGCCATCGAAAATAGCTCATTTTTTCTATGACAATTCGCTGAAGGCAAAATAATCTAAAAATCCGAAATTTTTTTTGAATCACAAAATATTAGTTAGAACTTTTTTTGGGTCTTAAAATAGTAACTTTGGCAATTTATTTTTACTCAAAGTCCTGCATTTTCGAAACAATTTAACATAATATAGTACGATAATTAACGAAAATTCGCTCATACGATCATGCTACATGATTGGAACTTTTTTGTCAAAATCATAATTTTCACTCGCATTTTACGTTTTAGTCCATTTTTACTTTGGTTTCGTGACGATCTGTGTCTTTCTATAGAGACATATGTATGTCCCCAAATCCTTGCAACAAGCTTAATTTCTACAGTGTCCATTGAATTTCGATTGAGTACATTTTTAGGAAATGTACAGATTAATCTGTATATGATTCTACGAAGTAGGTCGTCTATGTAATCTGATACATGAATAAATCATAATTTTCCCATCAGACTCCTAAGGAATCTTTCAAGATTATCTGAAACATTTTAATAACCTATACATTCATGTTACGGATACGAAGAAGCTTTTTGCATCAGCTTATTTATTGTTTATGCCCATATTTTTGCACAACAAAAGTAGGTACCTACCTAGTACAGAAATGTTTACGAAAACACGAGGTCTGTCTTGTACGTAGGCTGTAGATACCTACATAATACTGTTCTAAAATTATCGTATCTCTAGTTGTTTTTCATAGCCTGATTTTGGCGTCTTTCTATAATGTAGCATACCTCTCATTTTATCGGTCTTGATTTATTTGAGTATGTTAGAGAGATTTTTGTATGTGGGTAGTTGTTTAGCTTGCTACAAGTTTTAAATACTCTTCCTATTCCTTCTGTTTTTGTATAGAAACTCTAGAACCCAGTTTATAGTGTTAGGAGCAAATTTAGTAGTACCTAGCTACTAGTACCTAAGTCGTGTATTCCCATTTTATACTAACGTATAAACAACTCAGTATAACTTCAAGTACCTACTGAATGAAACTATAAGCTCAAGCATAGTGATCCATTATTATTGATTGCTGATTATTTTCTTCAGGGCGTTCTCATTCAAGCTCCCAATGTCTCAAATCAAGTTTCTTGACATCTCACACAACAGGATTAAGGATCAAGGAATAATTGATATAGTGGCAACCGTGAAGAAACCGTATCCTCTTCTCGCACTTTTCATTTTTGGAAATCCCTTTGGTAAAAGAGCTCTTCAGGTAAGATTCAGCCCTTATATTGAATCTAGAAGGTCATCTCTGCTAGTAGTAAGAGAAAAATTATCAATTACATACCTTCCGGAGGAGTCTGTCCGAGTTCAGGGGGCGAGCGCTTTCGATGTAAGGACATCACTGTTTTGACGGCTTGAAGATGATTGTGACAATCTACCGATTGTCGAGATCAAAAATTCTTGGACTTCTATTGTATATTTCAATATTTCGTTGTAATTTTACAACTCAGGTGAAATAAGTAGAACAAGATTTCAATCACTGGGATAATTTATTACGCTTTTCTTTATGTCGCTCCAAAAGAAAGGTAATTAGGGGGTTTTCTATCTAGCCTGTCGGTTGATCAGTTTCTTATATTCACTTCTTTTAAAGATGAAAGAAATACCACAGGGAAGAGAAAGGTATGCGGGATAGCAATGGATTAGGTATTAACAATCAGTATTAACAATTAGTATTAACAGTAGGTGTTACAATACATGATGACCCCCTGTACTTGACTTGCTAGTGACGATGGTCTCATCCGAAAGGTGTTTAAATGATAATTGCAGTCCTTATAGTTGATTTTGTTTGAATTAGGTGTCTTGATCAACATATATAATGTATAACGTACCTACTGAATGTTTTTTTAGGCACTGGAACCTATTTATCAAAATGCTCTGTTGGATGCCAAGAATATCGACATTGATTTGCACTACAGCAGCGGCGTTGTTGGTCATGGAAGGAACAGATCCGTGAATAGGTACAACTTATATAACAAATTTTAGCATTTTTATTCAATTTACCTGGATACCCACTTACGTGTAAATACATTTTGTTGGTAGGTACTATAGTGGATTTAGATAGGTTTTACTTGGTGTAGGTAGACCAAGTGGGACGTTATGAAAAGCACCCATGTCTTGATTATGCGGGTTATACCCTAGATTGTCTCCTGACGGAAAGTAAGCGAAGTTGTCAAGGCCAACTTGGTTTGTCGTGGAATTATAAGGTTCGTTCATAGTTGAGCCGCAAGGAGCGCTAGGCTCTGCTCGAGCTTCTTGGGGCTGCCTAGTTGGGTATTGTTTTACCGTGTAATAATCTGGCTTTAGATGTATATCTTTTTCCTGAGCCGAGCTGGCTTGGTTAGAGTTTGGGTTGAAATCGATTTTGTTTGAATTTCAACCGGATCGAAGGGTCTGGAGAGTGCGTCGGCGACGACGTTGCTCTCTCCGGGAATATGACGAATGTCACTCGTCATTTGAGAGATGTATGTTAGCCATCTTAATCTCATTTTAGAAAAATGTGCATTTTTCTTAAGCATCGTGCCTAGCAGAGGCTTGTGATCAGAACAAATATGGAAAGATCTGCCGTCCAAGTCATTGTGCCAGTGAATGCAAGCTTGGTAAACGGCGAACATTTCTTTGTCGAATGATGCTTTGTTCTTCCATTGTTCTGGAATTTCTTTACTGAAAAATCCCAATGGTTGGTAAGATTTCGAGCCATGTTTGTCTGTAATTTCCTGCTCTAGTGCCGCTCCGATGTGTGTGTCGGATGCGTCGCAGACTAATCTCCACTCTGCTGTAGGGTGTGGGTGAGCAATGTTATGCAATGTTGCTTTGATCATTGCTTGTTTTAAGCTGTTGAAAGCTTTTTCTCTCTCTGATGTCCATTCGATAGGTGTTCTGTCATTTTTTTTGTTTGACTGAATGGAGTCATACAGAGGTTGTGCCGTGTGAGCGAATTTACTTGAGCATGCTCGGTAGAAACCACACATACCTAGGAATCTGCGTAGACTTCGTACGTCTATTGGCCTAGGAAATTGTTCTATGGCTTCTATTTTATCTCGTTTAGGAATTATCCCTTCTTTCGAGATAGTGAAACCTAGGAAATCGACGGTAGGTTTTGAAAAAATGCATTTATCAAAGCCTACTCGAAGTCCGTGTTCCCCTAGCTTGTCAAAAATTTGTTTGAGGTGGTTCATGTGTTCTTTATAATTTTTAGAAGCCACCAGGATGTCATCTAGGTATACAAATGCGAAATCAAATTTTCGCATGATGCTGTCCATGTATCTTTGCCATGTTTGAGCCGCTCCGGCCAAACCCATGCTCATTTTCTTAAACTCATAAAGACCGAAAGGTGTAATAATTGCAGTTTTATGAGCGTCATCTGGGTGCATCGGAATATGATAATATGCCGATTTTAAATCTATTGTCGAATAGATTCGTGTATCATGTAAATTCGCTTGGAAAGAGCGAATGTGAGGAGGAGGGTAGGCGTCTTTCTTCGTTTTCGCGTTCAGGAAACGGTAGTCGCCGGTGATTCTCCATGACCCGTCTTTTTTTGGCACACAGTGTAACGGGGATGCCCATTCGGAATCTGATGGTGCAATTATGCCTTCTGAAAGCATTTTGTCAAAAGTACTTTTGACTTGAGCCCGTTTTTCGCCCGCCATGGGTCTTGCTCGGAAGTGTACTGGTGTTCCTTCCGTGGTTATACGGTGGTAAACCCCGTTGTTTTTCCATTTTCCTTGAAGTTCGCTCATTTTATCATTGTATTTGTCAATGATAGAGCGAATGTTTTCGTCCTCCGTGATTTGCACGTCCTCTGGTTGAGGGTTATTGTCACGGTGAGGGATAGTAGCTGCTATTTGTTCGTCAGTGAATTTTTTGTTCATGACTGCAGCTATTTTTTGATCGGCATAGCTCTTTATTTTTTCTTTGTAAATGTACTTGTGTTTGACCCGTATTCCGATATCCCAAGACTCGAGGAATGGTATACCTAGGATCGCTAGATCAACTTTCGTGATCATAAAATCGGTGGTCATGTCTCCGAGGCCGATGTTAATTGTCGTGTCAGCCCGCCCTAGTGTGTCTATAGGGGCTCCGTTAGCTGCTGTGAGCTTAACGTTGGACTTACGAATTTTTAAGCCCAATTTTTTCGTGACATTGTGGGGCAGAATGTTCACTTCTGCTCCCGTGTCGATGAGAAATTCAGTGCCATTTAGTTTGCACTTGAAAAAAAGCCTTTTATACTCAGTAGACTGCCGGTGTATAGGCTCAGATACACTGGCAGTTATTCGTTTTCCGAACTCTCTACGTCGGAGGTTGGAACGGTACTTTCTTGTACCGATCTCTGAGTATTTTCGTTTGAAACCCAGGTTTTAGGCTGGCTTATAGTCGCTGCCTTTTTGCTAGTTTTGGAAGCAGTGTTTGTCTTCCAAGTGCAGTGTTCTGGGTCTGCACATTTGCGAGTTTCGTTACCGAAACGTGCGTGGTTTCGACAGACATAGGCCGTCGGTTTGTGAGGCCTACTCTCTACTGGTTGAGGTTTGAACTCAGCTTGCTTTGAGAGGGCCTTTTTGAAACCAGTATTCGTGGGTTTCGGAGTAGATTCTACTCCTCGTATGTTTAGAGAGGTATTCTCTGTTTTGTACGCGTGTAGCGTATCAGCTAGGTCGAGCCGGGCGGTCGTGGTAGGCTGAGCTGCGACCATACCTCGTGCTTCGATGGGTAGAGTCTCGATCCACTTTTGAGTGATCAGAGCTTCTGAAAAGTACCCAACAGCTTTAGAGTACATTTCGTGGTACTTGGTGCTGGGTTTTTTGGCGAGAGATGCGGGGTCCTCGAGTGCGAGGAGCCTGTCCTGTAAGGACAACCCATATTCTCGCTGTAGGCGCTGTTTGGCCTCTTCGTAGGGTGCGTGGGGTGCCGTGAGGTAAGCTGAGTCGATAGCTTCCCTCATTTCTTCTGGTACCCACTTGTATATAGCTGAGAAACATTCGTTCTGCGTTCTCAGGTGTTTTCGCACGCAGTATTGATCGAACTCGGCGAGTGCACGATCGATATTCTTCTTTTGGAAGATTGGTTTTTGATAATCTCCCATCTCCTCTAAAAGTGCTCGAAAGCCACTTTGTGTAGAGGTATGTTGCGTGAGATGTGGGGCGTAAAGGCCCGGCGGGGGTCGCACGCCCGCAGTGGTTCCCTGAAATCCACTAGCTTCATAAGAGGGAACGAAATGCTCCGTGTTAAGCCTGTTCAAAGGCGGGGTCACCATTTGTAGTGGATTTAAATATGTTTTACTTGGTGTAGGTAGACCAAGTGGGACATTTACATTCTGATTATGCGGGTTAGTCCCCGGGTTATTCCCGTAAGGAATGTGAGCGGATCCGCCAAGGTCAACTTGCTTGGCGGACTGAACTGAGAGGTAGTTTGTGTCGCAGCCGCGTGGAGCACTGGGCTCGCGTAGTGGGTGCTGGGTTCGATCAGTTTGGTACTGAGCCGTTTTGTAATATTCCGGCCTAAGATTTATATCTGTAGGGGGAATATGTTGAGCTTGGTTGAGGTACTGAAAAGTATCCTTCGCTTTTTGCACATTTGGAGTGTATTTGACACTCGGATCGGCCGGGTAGGCCTGCGTCGAATATCGTGGGTACTCGGACAGCTTGGTCGAATCATAATGATCGGCTTCAGAGCGGGTCTGAAAGGTATCCTCGATCTTTTGTATAGGCGAGGCTTGATCGAACGTTTCTTTAACGAATACGTCGGGTGAGAAGGCGATCCCGGCGTGAGGATCGAGCCTTGCGCCGTCGCTGGGTTCAGCGGATTCGCCGGGTAGCCTGTAGGGAGCGCTACGGGGGCTACGCGGCCCGGCTTCGCCGTCGTCTGCCTCCCCTTGCATGAGGAAATAAGACGGCCGACGTTCCATCGAAATAACCGAGTTTTTAGCTCGTTTCGATGCCTCTATGTATAGAAATAGAGGGTTTGGGAGGTGGACTCGCTTGACAGAGCGTCTTTCCAATGCTCGTATGTCAGGGTCCTACCTCGTAGTCTTGAAAAAGACTTCCTTGGACGGTAAATTAGAGCGGATGAGCAGAGTAATTTACCGGCGTGCCCACAGCGGTCGGTTACGAGCTTATTGCTACGAAACCCGGGCGACACGGCTCGGAACGTCCCTCGGGCGTACGATCTAAAGAGAATATCGATAGATGTACCGGGTGGCGTCCTGACAGATGAACTACGTTGGGCAATGAGCAGGATGAATAATCACTGGACTCGTAGATGCCAATGCGAGATCTGTGTGGAGAGAAGGTAGGCCTTGTAGAAAGCAGTAGGAAGCCGTTCTTGAGATGAACTCGGAATGCAGAAGGTTCGTCAGCGTAGAGCGTGTAGAATTCTTCGTACTTCGAGGTGTCGTCGTCGAGAGCGGAGAGTGGAATGAAATTCGGAGGGCTCCCAGCGGGGTATTTATAGGGAGGTGGCCGCCTCCTGCCGCCTCCTGGTTGGTCCGCTTAATTTCATTAATTCGACTGTGTAATCTCATTGGTTCGCACATTGTTTTCTCAGTATCTGCGAGTATGATAGCTGAGCTGGTCTTTCGGGGTGGTTTCCCCACGTCCGTCGCTGCGACGGGGTCCCCGGGGGTGGCTGACGACCTTGAGTTTTTCTGTTTGAGATTTCTTTATTCAAGGCGACTTGTTTCGAGATGCTTGTCGCATCTCTCTCGCCCAGTAAATGTTTAGGGAGGTCGCCTTGTGTGTTATTAGTTAATATTTCACTTTTGAGAGAGAATTTAGTATTTTCTCTCTGGTGAAATATTTTGTTTGACGGAGTTATAACTCGACGTCTTATAAATATTTTTGTGTTGTGCCTACCTCTTTTTGGTAGCCCTGAAAAGGGCTGTTGAAAAGAGGGGGTGGTTTTCACCACAGGGGCCCCCCCAAGACGTCGTGTTATTAACGACGACGCCGATGGGGGAGAACTGGGAGGTCCACACGGAATTCTCCGTATGAGAACCTCGCCAGTTGGGGCGGAGGCGGAGGTGCAGGCCTCGCGTCCCGCGCCTGTGGTGCGCCCCGGCCTCGTCGGTTTCGACGAGCGCCGCGGGGCGGCCGTGGCCGGCCCGAGCTTTGCCGACGGGAGCCAAACCCGCGAGGGTTTGGCCCGCGGCCGGGCTGTTGCGGAGGTGCTCGTTCCGGCTCCGTCCACCCCGCAGTGCTCATCTCTTCCCACCGAGGCACGGGCACGTCGCCCGAGCTGATCCACTTGCGTGGTATTGTGGGGAGCTGGTGAGCGGGTGGAGCCGTGGGTAGTGGTTGGGCGGGTGGAGCCGGTGGCTTGAAAGGCTGAGGCGTTCTCCACACGACTTCCCTGGGAGCGCTGTCTACTTGCTGATTTTCCCTCTTTGGTGAAGGCGGGAGCGGGCCGAGCGGAGCTGGGAGGTTCTCCTCGGCGAGGAGGAACTCCTCGACTTCCTCTGTCAGCATGTGTTCTTGTTCTTGAGTTGGAGGTTTGGAGGCTGCCATGGTCAAGATTGGTATGAGCTCCGGTCGTGGGGTGTTCCATATTTATATCTCCCACTGTTCCTACCCGAGAAAAGTGGGCGTGGCTTGTTTCGAGTGCAGTCACCCACTTCTCGTCGAATTTGGTAGAGGGGACGCGCCCTCTGGCGGATTTTCGGGGAGTTTTCTCCTTACTTTCTGCCTGATTTTGGCTTCGTGACACAGCTTCGTCCGAGTGTAGAGTATAAGCTGGTTTTATTTGCTGTTTGGGAACTTTTTTCGTATGTTCGCCAATTTGCACTGTAACTGAAAACTTATCTCTTTTAACCACTTTGAATGGTCCCGTGTAAGGACATTGCAGAGAGGTGAGCTGTGTGGGCACTCTGATATAGACATGAGTACATGTATCCAAATTTTTGGGCATGTTTACGGCATATTTCGTATTATTATGTTTAATATGCGTAGGCCGGAAGAAAAGAGGTTCCGAAAGGTTTGTAGAAGTTACGAAAATGTCTCCTGGGAGTGGTACGTCAATTCCGTAAACTTTTTGGAAAGGCGTAGTTTCAGTTGCTGGGTCTACTGCCGTACGCATGGCGAGTAGAACTTTTGGAAGTGCGTCGAGCCAATTTTCGTTTTGTGCTTTGAGAGCCTCTTTCAAAGATCTATTTCTGCGTTCTACCATTCCGTTTGTTGATGGTTTGTATGGTAACGTGTGAGTATGTTTTACTCCGAGACGTTCCATAATGGAATTGAACAGATCTGATTCGAATTGAGTGCCCTGATCACTTGTGATGTATTTAGGTACGCCCTTTGAAGCTACCCAAATATTGATAAAGGCGTTTGTGATTGTGGTTGTTTCGATGTGGTTAAGAGGGACTGCCTCTAGCCAACCCGTTGCTCTATCAACCATCATTAAAATGTAACGTTTCCCTCCTTTAGCTAAAGGTAAGGGTCCGGTAATATCAACGTGTACGTGTGAAAATTTGTTAGCCGTTTCAAATTCGGAGTAAGGGAGCTTCACGGAGCGCGTGATTTTTGCTCGTTGGCAAGTTTCGCACGCTCGGACCCAGTTGGAGACATCTGCACGGAGTCCGTGCCAAAAATATCTTTGTTTAACTTTATACACTGTAGAGTGTATACCTGGGTGTCCCAAATTGTGAATTTGGCTGATTATTTCTTGCCTTATTTCGTTTGGAATATAAGGTCTAGGGTGTCCTAGGTCTAGGTTACACCAAATTTCTCCTTGAGGGAATTCAACTCGTGTGAGTTTCAATTTGTCCTCCGCGTTAGGAGGAGAACGAATTTGTGAATTTGAAATGTGCAGTAGAAGATTGCACTCTATTGCAGCCGTAATTTGCGAAATTTCGGCTATGGGTGGACCCTCGTCCGTTTGGGTTGAAATCGATTTTGTTTGAATTTCAACCGGATCGAAGGGTCTGGAGAGTGCGTCGGCGACGACGTTGCTCTCTCCGGGAATATGACGAATGTCACTCGTCATTTGAGAGATGTATGTTAGCCATCTTAATCTCATTTTAGAAAAATGTGCATTTTTCTTAAGCATCGTGCCTAGCAGAGGCTTGTGATCAGAACAAATATGGAAAGATCTGCCGTCCAAGTCATTGTGCCAGTGAATGCAAGCTTGGTAAACGGCGAACATTTCTTTGTCGAATGATGCTTTGTTCTTCCATTGTTCTGGAATTTCTTTACTGAAAAATCCCAATGGTTGGTAAGATTTCGAGCCATGTTTGTCTGTAATTTCCTGCTCTAGTGCCGCTCCGATGTGTGTGTCGGATGCGTCGCAGACTAATCTCCACTCTGCTGTAGGGTGTGGGTGAGCAATGTTATGCAATGTTGCTTTGATCATTGCTTGTTTTAAGCTGTTGAAAGCTTTTTCTCTCTCTGATGTCCATTCGATAGGTGTTCTGTCATTTTTTTTGTTTGACTGAATGGAGTCATACAGAGGTTGTGCCGTGTGAGCGAATTTACTTGAGCATGCTCGGTAGAAACCACACATACCTAGGAATCTGCGTAGACTTCGTACGTCTATTGGCCTAGGAAATTGTTCTATGGCTTCTATTTTATCTCGTTTAGGAATTATCCCTTCTTTCGAGATAGTGAAACCTAGGAAATCGACGGTAGGTTTTGAAAAAATGCATTTATCAAAGCCTACTCGAAGTCCGTGTTCCCCTAGCTTGTCAAAAATTTGTTTGAGGTGGTTCATGTGTTCTTTATAATTTTTAGAAGCCACCAGGATGTCATCTAGGTATACAAATGCGAAATCAAATTTTCGCATGATGCTGTCCATGTATCTTTGCCATGTTTGAGCCGCTCCGGCCAAACCCATGCTCATTTTCTTAAACTCATAAAGACCGAAAGGTGTAATAATTGCAGTTTTATGAGCGTCATCTGGGTGCATCGGAATATGATAATATGCCGATTTTAAATCTATTGTCGAATAGATTCGTGTATCATGTAAATTCGCTTGGAAAGAGCGAATGTGAGGAGGAGGGTAGGCGTCTTTCTTCGTTTTCGCGTTCAGGAAACGGTAGTCGCCGGTGATTCTCCATGACCCGTCTTTTTTTGGCACACAGTGTAACGGGGATGCCCATTCGGAATCTGATGGTGCAATTATGCCTTCTGAAAGCATTTTGTCAAAAGTACTTTTGACTTGAGCCCGTTTTTCGCCCGCCATGGGTCTTGCTCGGAAGTGTACTGGTGTTCCTTCCGTGGTTATACGGTGGTAAACCCCGTTGTTTTTCCATTTTCCTTGAAGTTCGCTCATTTTATCATTGTATTTGTCAATGATAGAGCGAATGTTTTCGTCCTCCGTGATTTGCACGTCCTCTGGTTGAGGGTTATTGTCACGGTGAGGGATAGTAGCTGCTATTTGTTCGTCAGTGAATTTTTTGTTCATGACTGCAGCTATTTTTTGATCGGCATAGCTCTTTATTTTTTCTTTGTAAATGTACTTGTGTTTGACCCGTATTCCGATATCCCAAGACTCGAGGAATGGTATACCTAGGATCGCTAGATCAACTTTCGTGATCATAAAATCGGTGGTCATGTCTCCGAGGCCGATGTTAATTGTCGTGTCAGCCCGCCCTAGTGTGTCTATAGGGGCTCCGTTAGCTGCTGTGAGCTTAACGTTGGACTTACGAATTTTTAAGCCCAATTTTTTCGTGACATTGTGGGGCAGAATGTTCACTTCTGCTCCCGTGTCGATGAGAAATTCAGTGCCATTTAGTTTGCACTTGAAAAAAAGCCTTTTATACTCAGTAGACTGCCGGTGTATAGGCTCAGATACACTGGCAGTTATTCGTTTTCCGAACTCTCTACGTCGGAGGTTGGAACGGTACTTTCTTGTACCGATCTCTGAGTATTTTCGTTTGAAACCCAGGTTTTAGGCTGGCTTATAGTCGCTGCCTTTTTGCTAGTTTTGGAAGCAGTGTTTGTCTTCCAAGTGCAGTGTTCTGGGTCTGCACATTTGCGAGTTTCGTTACCGAAACGTGCGTGGTTTCGACAGACATAGGCCGTCGGTTTGTGAGGCCTACTCTCTACTGGTTGAGGTTTGAACTCAGCTTGCTTTGAGAGGGCCTTTTTGAAACCAGTATTCGTGGGTTTCGGAGTAGATTCTACTCCTCGTATGTTTAGAGAGGTATTCTCTGTTTTGTACGCGTGTAGCGTATCAGCTAGGTCGAGCCGGGCGGTCGTGGTAGGCTGAGCTGCGACCATACCTCGTGCTTCGATGGGTAGAGTCTCGATCCACTTTTGAGTGATCAGAGCTTCTGAAAAGTACCCAACAGCTTTAGAGTACATTTCGTGGTACTTGGTGCTGGGTTTTTTGGCGAGAGATGCGGGGTCCTCGAGTGCGAGGAGCCTGTCCTGTAAGGACAACCCATATTCTCGCTGTAGGCGCTGTTTGGCCTCTTCGTAGGGTGCGTGGGGTGCCGTGAGGTAAGCTGAGTCGATAGCTTCCCTCATTTCTTCTGGTACCCACTTGTATATAGCTGAGAAACATTCGTTCTGCGTTCTCAGGTGTTTTCGCACGCAGTATTGATCGAACTCGGCGAGTGCACGATCGATATTCTTCTTTTGGAAGATTGGTTTTTGATAATCTCCCATCTCCTCTAAAAGTGCTCGAAAGCCACTTTGTGTAGAGGGATGTTGCGTGAGATGTGGGGCGTATAGGCCCGGCGGGGGTCGCACGCCCGCAGTGGTTCCCTGAAATCCACTAGCTTCATAAGAGGGAACGAAATGCTCTGTGTTAAGCCTGTTCAAAGGCGGGGTCACCATTTGTAGTGGATTTAAATATGTTTTACTTGGCGTAGGTAGGCCAAGTGGGACATTTATAGCATTTCCCAATTGAGTTAAACTTTTTCCATTTAGGTTTAGTTCTTTTCCATTTAGGTTTAAACCTTTTCCACTTAGGTTTAGACCTTTTCCATTTAGATTTAAACCTTTTCCATTTGGATTTAGACCTTTTTCATTTAGATTTAAACATTTTCCATTTAGATTTAAACCTTTTCCATTTAGATATAAACCTTTTCCATTTGGATTTAAACTCCATCAAAACGTCAGTAGTTAGCCCCATCATAGTAAGTAAGTGCCTACCTACTAAAATTTCATTAGGCTAGAAGTAAAAAAAAAGGAAACGGATAGTTATAACTTAATTTATAACTTCCGTTCATGAGAAATTCTTGTGTTCAAAAAACATTTGTTCATTATTATATATATTACATTTCTGTGCATAAAAAAACACTTGCATGATTTAATTTTCAAGTTGTGGCATAATAACGTCGGGTTAGAGGTAAAAGTACCGAAGAGGTAAATTCATATTGTGCAAAAATCAAATTAAAATGTCAAAAGTTAGTTTGGTAAATATGATTATTTTCTTAGGTTGGATACATAGTTTGATGATATTGATCACCAATAATAACAACAGTTAAATAATCATAATATTCTGCATTTGATTTTCCCACGTGTTGAATTTGTGACTTGGGTACTTTTACCTCTAACTCCACGATAATTTCCTGAGTTTAAATCCAAATGGAAAAGGTTTAAATCCAAATGGAAAAGGTTTAAATCCAAGTGGAAAAGGTCTAAATCTAAATGGAAAAGGTTTAAATCTATATGGAAAAGGTCTAAACCTAAATGGAAAAGGTTTAAACCAAAATGAAAAAGGACTAAACCTAAATGGAAAAGGACTAAACCTAAATGGAAAAAGTTTAACTCGATTCGGAAATGCTATATATAATCCGCCAAGGTCAACTTGCTTGGCGGACTGAACTGAGAGGTAGTTTGTGTCGCAGCCGCGTGGAGCACTGGGCTCGCGTAGTGGGTGCTGGGTTCGATCAGTTTGGTACTGAGCCGTTTTGTAATATTCCGGCCTAAGATTTATATCTGTAGGGGGAATATGGTGAGCTTGGTTGAGGTACTGAAAAGTATCCTTCGCTTTTTGCACATTTGGAGTGTATTTGACACTCGGATCGGCCGGGTAGGCCTGCGTCGAATATCGTGGGTACTCGGACAGCTTGGTCGAATCGTAATGATTGACTTCAGAGCGGGTCTGAAAGGTATCCTCGATCTTTTGTATAGGCGAGGCTTGATCGAACGTTTCTTTAACGAATACGTCGGGTGAGAAGGCGATCCCGGCGTGAGGATCGCGCCTTGCGCCGTCGCTGGGTTCAGCGGATTCGCCGGGTAGCCTGTAGGGAGCGCTACGGGGGCTACGCGGCCCGGCTTCGCCGTCGTCTGCCTCCCCTTGCATGAGGAAATAAGACGGCCGACGTTCCATCGAAATAACCGAGTTTTTAGCTCGTTTCGATGCCTCTATGTATAGAAATAGAGGGTTTGGGAGGTGGACTCGCTTGACAGAGCGTCTTTCCAATGCTCGTATGTCAGGGTCCTACCTCGTAGTCTTGAAAAAGACTTCCTTGGACGGTAAATTAGAGCGGATGAGCAGAGTAATTTACCGGCGTGCCCACAGCGGTCGGTTACGAGCTTATTGCTACGAAACCCGGGCGACACGGCTCGGAACGTCCCTCGGGCGTACGATCTAAAGAGAATATCGATAGATGTACCGGGTGGCGTCCTGACAGATGAACTACGTTGGGCAATGAGCAGGATGAATAATCACTGGACTCGTAGATGCCAATGCGAGATCTGTGTGGAGAGAAGGTAGGCCTTGTAGAAAGCAGTAGGAAGCCGTTCTTGAGATGAACTCGGAATGCAGAAGGTTCGTCAGCGTAGAGCGTGTAGAATTCTTCGTACTTCGAGGTGTCGTCGTCGAGAGCGGAGAGTGGAATGAAATTCGGAGGGCTCCCAGCGGGGTATTTATAGGGAGGTGGCCGCCTCCTGCCGCCTCCTGGTTGGTCCGCTTAATTTCATTAATTCGACTGTGTAATCTCATTGGCTCGCACATTGTTTTCTCAGTATCTGCGAGTATGATAGCTGAGCTGGTCTTTCGGGGTTGTTTCCCCACGTCCGTCGCTGCGACGGGGTCCCCGGGGGTGGCTGACGACCTTGAGTTTTTCTGTTTGAGATTTCTTTATTCAAGGCGACTTGTTTCGAGATGCTTGTCGCATCTCTCTCGCCCAGTAAATGTTTAGGGAGGTCGCCTTGTGTGTTATTAGTTAATATTTCACTTTTGAGAGAGAATTTAGTATTTTCTCTCTGGTGAAATATTTTGTTTGACGGAGTTATAACTCGACGTCTTATAAATATTTTTGTGTTGTGCCTACCTCTTTTTGGTAGCCCTGAAAAGGGCTGTTGAAAAGAGGGGGTGGTTTTCACCACAGTTAGAATACTGAAAAGTACCGTTTTGGTCATGCGATTTGTGCATGACGGGAGTGTACAGTGCACTCGCGTCGGCAGAGTAGCCGTGTGATGAATATCGGAGATATTCATGCTTGTGTGTAGAATCGTATTGATTACTTTCAGAAAGGGTCTGAAAAGTATCCTCTACCTGAGTGTGTGATCACCAAGTCTGTCGCAGAATTGGTGGGCAACGCGTCGATCCCGTCACTGGGACTAGCGGCCAAGCGGCGATGTTGGAATGCGGGTGGATCATAGCTCGAGCGTTTGCCGCCCGCGCTAGGATCCTCCTCCCCGGCTCCGCCGAGGAAGGACGGGCCTCGCTCCATCGTACGAAACGAAATATAGAATTCGCTCGAAATACCTTTTTGACTCTGAAAAAGGGTTTGTGTAGAGGAGGGACTCGCTTCGCAGATCTCTCTCCCAGATCAATGCGAGGGTCCTCTCCGAGTTCTAAAAAGAACTTCCTTAGACGGTTAATCGGATCGTATGAGAAGTGCGATTAACCGGCGGGTCCCAGAGGTCGACCAAGAGAGTAAGTCTGCAAGGTCCGGGTGGCCCGACTAAGACACCCCAGCGGGCGTACAAGTAGATAGAAATCTTAGCTTGTACCGGGCGATGTCCTGACTGAAGAACTTCGATTGGTAGTGAGCAGTGAAATACGTACTCGAAGCTACCAAGAAGTCTGGGAGAACTGGAAGAGAAAAAATAACTCGATGCGTGTAGAAGTCTCGTTTGCAGAGAAGTCATCAGCGTGAGTGTAGAAATTGGAATGAAGACGCTGGGTCTAGTTCGTGATATTTATAGGGGGAGGCTGTCTCTGATTGGCCCGGATCGCGGGCCGCTTTATGGTTAGTATGCAAATGAGCTCGTTGATTCTCGGCTCGGCCGGGCTGTCTCCTGATTGGCTCGCTTAGCTTCTCTGGCGCAACAGGTGTTTAGCTTGTCGAGTTCGTGCGGATATTTCGTCCGTGGGTGTGTGTTTTGCATAAACTCTCGGGCGAAATATGTTATTTCGCGCGGACGTAACCCAACGTCTTATGTGTGTAGTTCTACCTTGAGAACTTAATTTTGGTAGCCCTGAAAAGGGCTGGTGATATTGTGTGGTTAATTCACCACAGGTACCACCAGAAGTGAGTACACGTGAGTACCGCCTAGGAGAGTGCTAATCATTTGTTCCTTCGTATAGAAAAGTTTTATTTGATTGATAGTCTTGATTGAGTTGAATGATTGTGTGCCTAATGATTTTCTTTCAGATACAAAACGCGATATTACCGATGGTTGGAGAAGGGACAAGAAGCAAGAAGAAAGCAATTTAAAAACAAAACTCCTGTACACTGTGAGTTGGGATGTGCCGCTTACAAATTCCACAATGTATTCAACGTCCCAAAATACGCTAAATTGCCATGTATCTATCCATCCAAGAAAGATTGCCCTATTTGAGGAACGATCAAATTGGTTACATTGAATATGGCTCAATTACGTACAAGTCACCTTCGGGAACATTTCTTGATTGTTGGGCTATCCGAAGTGATGGTCAGCTAGACATTGTACTATTCTGAAACCAGCTATTGAGAACAAATAGGCAGAGTACCTGTTGCAAAGACATCTGAATTCAAGCTCTTGGTTTGCTGCAGTTCTGATATAAATAAGACAACCAGGAAGAGAAATAGGATAACATTTCTTCACCCGCTCAAAAATAAACAGTTTTTCAGCTGATTTGTTTCATGATTTATCAAACTTACCACTAACGGTTTCCTGTGTTGTCTCTAAAATTGTAGACATCATCATTTATAGACAAGATTTTTGATCAATTCTTATGATGACATATAAGAGGTCTTCTTGCCTCTGCTGAAACTCAAATACCTACCTACTATGGGCTGGATGATAATGTCGTTGAATTTTTTGACAGCTACTTATTTGGATGGCGCCAATGAATTCAATACGACGGCCAGTACTCAGGCCTGAGGATTCTACCATCAAGAGTGAGGCAGGGCTCGATACTTGGTCCTCCCCCCTATTTGTAATTTTTACCAACGACCTGCCAGATTCTATTCTCCATGACTCTTTTCCGTCTCCTATGGACTAGATCCATATCATCCTGTTCACTGATGACCTGACAGACTTAGTGGGAGCTGCTTCAACATAGATGCTTTTAATTGGAGAGTGCTTCAGGTCAGAAAATCCAATCCAAAATGTCCAAGGTTTATAGAACAAGGTTACCTACAACTGGGATCGAACAAAACTGAATCACAAAAATCAGTTAAGAATACCTAGTAGCTTGGGCAGCCGCTTATTAGGATCGGCTATTACCCTCTCCACCCCACTTCTCGATGGCAAATCCAAAATTTCCAAGCCTTTTTTGCACAACTAGGCCACAATCGCGATCATAGGATGAATTACGAAAATTGGTTAAGAATAGTAGCAAATAGTAGCAAAATAGTTTTTTGCACTACTAGACTTAAATTGGGATCGAACAAAGAAAGAATCTTGCAAACCGGTTGAGAATTGTAGCCTGTACAGTATCAAAATTTGTCACACACTGACCTACTCTATGGTTTTTTACGGATTTGGTCTTGGAACGGCTTTTTTTCTCATACTTTGGTTATCCTCAACTCCCTGGATCAATTCTAATAGGCGCCCCTCTTATTTACTAAGCCTTGCCTGTAAGACATAAATTCAGAGGGACGTCCTAAAATTGAAGAGAAAATAGGCTGGCAAAAGATTGGTAGCTCGCTCAGAGCTGGCATGTCATGGCATGAATGAATATCACTCTTTGCCTGGGTCTGTATCTATAGATTTCTCATCTATAGGTAACACCAGACGGTGTGATTAAACGCAAGAATTCAAATCAGGTTGGCTGGAAGTTTTCCGATTGCTGATCTACACTGAATGTGTTAATGAACCTGTAAATGGAATGACTGCAAGATTTCAAGAATATATTCCCCTTCAAATGCCGCTGCAAGCCAGGGAATATCATAAGATTCAAGCATATAGTAGCAGTCTTCCTATTCTGGTTGGTACCTACCTGCCTTTCATATTAAAATTATACATTATAATAATATGTGCAGTAAAATTATAGGAATGTACTACATTAACAAATTGTATAATTTTGGTTTGGCAGAATCCCCGTGTTCCAATTATTAGTACTTTGGTAAGAAGTTTTGTAACGTCTGATTGGAAACAAACTAGAGACTCTTGTGTTGATTGACTTTTTTTTATCCAAATTTGCTCGATTTTGTATTGCCTTATATTCCTTAATGATAGTAGGTATGATACTTTTTTACCATTCCTCATTCATAGTAAGGTAGGTAAGCTTCAAAACTTTTGTGTAAGATGGAATGTATAGTTACGTACATATAGTAGTTACGTCCTATTCTACCTAATTAGGGGAAAGGAGGCACCATTTGACCATCTAACCAGAAACCACTGCTAATTTGAGTATATAAATCACTGTATTTTTCAAAATTCATGTCGCTGCCGCTAGGCTCGCATCCTTATTTGGAGTCAAGAATTCTGCTGCTAACTCCATGAAAGATGTTCACTGTTCCATGAAGAAGAAAGATGCTACCAACCTTTTTCACAAAAATAATAGAAGAAGAAGTGTTGGTTTATATATACTAGTTAATAGTACGTGTTTGTTTTGCATAGGAAGTAACGTGTGTATTTGTTAGTAATTTTGCATGTTTTTCCTCTTTTGTCTCTCATTCTGCCTCATTTTCAACTAACAAAATGTCCAGTTCTCAAACAGCATTAAAGTTCAAAGTTTTGGCTGAATGTAGTGTTTCAAAAGCCCGGACTTCTCTTATGTCTCTACCACACCATGTAGTGGAAACACCGGTCTTCATGCCGGTTGGAACCAAAGTAAGTGTAACAAACATATTATCTGCTGTTCATTCACCGTCCACTGTTCGAAGATTTTCTCCCAAAGGACTGTATTCAGACCGACCATGAGTATAATGTCCCTGTAATTACAAATAATGGAAGACAGTGCACTCTGGAGGGCATCAAAATTATGAGGCTTTTCGGAACGTAGATAACACCAACTAGTACTTTACAGTTAGGCTTCAGTACTTACAACTTCAAAGAATAGAAACTCGAAAAATGAACCAAGTTCACTTGATAGAATATCTGGCCTTCAACTTCAAAGAATCAGTGCAATAGGTATAGGCACTCCTTTCTAAATCTGTGGTTTCTCAAAATCTGATAGTAGTAGAGATTCACCATATCGTTAGGTAACGAACTTTTTAGCAATGATTAACTGTGATACCTTATACCTATTAAATGGGGCCGTCTACCATGAATAAGATGCCTTAGTTCAACAATATGAGCAGGGAGACTAGTGATATTAATAAGACAGACGATTAAAGAGAAATTGTTACTGGGAAAGGCATCGAATATTTGATTGGGAACTAGAAGTTGATGGAGATTTCCGTTCAGCGCACTAGGATTATCAGACAAGCCATACAAGATATATTTGGTGCCAAGATGAAGTCCTGCTCACAACTAGCCATAGTTACATTAAAAGAATCGGGGCAGGTCTGGAAAGAATCTGTCATAAGGCTGATGAATGCTAAGCATCCCTCAGGAATTCAGACATAGTAAAGCTACAAAATATTCAAAGTTCTGTGGTGAATCACTAAATGCACAAAGAGAGGAGTGGAGAAGGAAGGAAATTTCCATCAAATCAAAAAATGCTGCTCAATGCCAAAAATGCCATTCAATTTTCGAAAAAAAAAGTGCTATAGATAATCATGAGGAAATGAACAAGAGAGAAGTTGAAATAGCTCCCCGAATTCCCCAAACAACAGTCCTTGATCAGTGAAGCCATAATATGACAGCTTTTCCAGCAGCAAATTGAACGCACATGGTCAAAAGTTAGACAAATCAAAAAGCTGTAATGATGTTCAAATTTTACACTCAAGAGAATCAAGAGCCTCCAGAACTGTTGGATGGATGTTGAACTGATGGATGGGCATACTCCCTTTCATGAAGTGAAAATTAAACGACATGAACCTTGGTTAACTCCTATATAGAGCTATTGCGTGATTCCCGCTCCACAGATGAGTGGGAGAGATACCAACAACTTCATGCGTGGGTCGGAAGATTAATCAGGACTGAGACTGAGAATATTGGCCAAAAGAAACTTCAAATGTTCTTTGGAAGAGTATAAAATCATTATATCGCTGAATCAGACAGGAATTCTGATTCAGCGAGTCCCTTTCCAATTCATTGGGATGAGCTTAATTCACATTTTGTGGATGTTTCCTCATTTCCTGTCCGGAGGTCAACTCTGGGTTCACTTCTGCGTCCTCTCCTGTTCCTTCACTCTCATTTCGTAATGTTAACATCTTTGAAGTTGATAAGGCCCTTCGATCTATCTCTTCAAATGCTATTGGCAGTGACCGCATACCTAGAAAATTCCTTATATTAATTTTGCCATTAATCCTTGACCACATAGCATCTATTTAACCATATACTCACTTCTTTGTACCGTTCTGCTTGGAAAGACATTCTGCCAGTATCAATCCTCCCAGTTCTCAGTGAGGCCTTCGAGATAATACTTCAGGAACCAGATGAATGAATATCTCTCTATAAACAACTAGTTATCTCTCTTCCAATCAGGGTTCCGTAAAGGATTCAGCTGTGAAACTGCCCCAATAAGAGAATTTGAGGATGTTAGATGCAGTGCTGAGCAGGGAATGTGCACCTTCATGGTTGTTTGATTTCAAGAATGCATTTGGATCTGTCTCCCATTCACTTCTCGTCCATAAACTGAATACACTTTTTGGCTTTTTCTGTTTGTTGCAATTCCCGAAGAATCGTCCAGTTTGTGCGTTGGATCAATGTAGAAAGAGTGGTGTACAGGGACGCTGATGACCTGACACGCTGTTAGGAATGCAGTTGCTGGATGGGATAAAAAATTGATGGGGTGAAGGATAAAGGTTTGTGCGATTAGCAGGAGAGGGACTGGCGTATTGACGGCCCCACTATTGCACTTACGATTTGAATTGGTACTGGTGAGCCGTGTTGGAGATCATAGGGTCACAACAATGTATACCTAGCGAGACGGTCATACCAACTAAAGTTCAGAAGCCTGAACACAGAGTGTTCTGTGCTGAATGAGTTACAAAACTCTCCTCTGAAGGAAAAAAGCTATGACTGCCAAATCCATAATTTGGAGAATCCGTAGTTATCAGATCCGATTCAAGCTGGCCACTTTATTGGGAGAGTTAAATAACCATGTTTAACTGTTGGTACCTTTGGTTTACACCAAATTACTTTACCTCTTGAGGGGATTTTTAGGGGTAGGATTATTATATTTCATGTCGTACTTTATTGATATAATAATTATTATATTATTCATCATACTCGTGTAATATTCAAACTGTGAATTATTTTCAGGGTACACTTAAAGGCCTACTTCCTGACCAATTGGAAGCCATGGATTGTCAGATTATTCTTGGGAACACGTACCATTTGGGGACCAATCCGGTTAGTAGGTATATTATCAATATTATACATGGTAGGGTTTATGCGTTAACTTATCAAATATGTTCCTTGGACGTATTGTCCCTTTAGATCATTGTTGAACCAAGTACAAAAGTACTCAGTCAAGCAGCATGACTAATAGAGCGAATTTCCAAAGAAAAGTTGTGGATATTTTTTTAAGTTAGGCACTTAAATTCTGATCATTGAGGCCAACCATGTCCTGAATAAAACTGAGCGGGCAGCTGTGTGACGAGATTGCAAAGAAAATTTTAGGGTACTCAGCCGAACTCGAAATGTTGGTCAATTATGGGCATTTTTCACCAAAAAAGCGATTTTTCTCACTTATTGATTAATCTTAGAGATCTGGAAGTGGTCGCAATCGTCACTGCGCTATAAAATACATCAACTGTGACACCCCACATGTCCAATTGTCAAAATGTGGGGAAAAGAGCGGCTGTGCCTAGCTGCGAGTGGCTATTGGTCTGAATAAAGGGTAGAGAAGGAGACTCGATTGAATTGGGAAAACGTACGTATTGGTTGTTAGTGGGCTCTTGTACACTCGCCTCTGTAAAAACATCTCCCGTTGTGGTAATTTTTATCTGAGTCGGTGGTTCAGACACATTCAGAAGGACAAATGCTTACTGCGGCACTACAACAAAAAGACGGACGTTGGGGTGTGGACCAAAACATTGTTTGCCCTGTGCCACCTTCCACCAAGTGTAGTTTACAACGCCTTCTCATCTCTTATGCTGAATGCCCATCATTAAATGATGGAGTTCAGCTACTATGTTTTGACAAACTACATCGAGAAGACCGTACTTACTCGCAATTTCCCTTCTTTGATATGGGCAGCAAGATCCCAAGCAGCCACATCAGGACGACAAATGGCGCAGGAGGATTCCCCTCAGATTACAATAGGCAATGAGCGTTACCCATGGGTCAGAATTTATCAAGTTTTTTTCCAGAATCTTTTTTGTGTTCATAACTGATGGGAAAAGTGAAATGGTTCCGGCAAAATCCGGAATATTTCTTAGTTTCTAAAATAACCTACTGCACACTGGTGACATCACATTTTGAGCTTCTTCCTCCACAGATTAGCTCAAAATTTGACAAACTTGAATGGATATTATAGTTATAGTATCCATAACTACTTCCCCGATGCACTCTCGCGAGCAATCTTCTAACTAACCAATTTTCTGCCTGGTGGCTAACTTGCATCCCCCTGTGATAACAGTTATCTTGTTGGACTGTTCTTATTGCTCGTTTTTTCCCCGAGTTGCGCTTATTATTATTTCTGTTTCATCTCTCCAATCAATTATGAGTCGACAACAGTGCTTTATGCTAGAATGTTACAATGCTAGAAATAAAGACTGGAAGAAACATTTCTTTTGTGTTCCCTCTTGATCCTCAGAGAAGAAAACTGGTTTGACTCTGCTGAGGTTCCATTCTCTATGGCTGATGGAGTAGAAGAAGTTGAGTTGCACTCGTGCACTGAAAGAAACTGCTTTCAACTCGACTCATTTTAGCAAGTAAAAGGAAGGAATTGAATAGAAAATATAATAGAACTCGGTTGCTTGCAATTGTAAACAGAATGGTCACTTATAGGGCAGCAATGTTTCTTTGTATGGTCAACTCTACGTTTCTCACTAATGTCATCGAGGTCACTTGTCTCAATGGACTCATGGATCTTGCACTTCGTGTTCCAGCTTCACCAAAACTGGACTGGTGACTTCATCAAAACTTTGAAATCAATTGAAAATCAATGACACGTGTCTCGCGAAAAAACTAAATATGTATCTCATGCATCATCATCAACTCATGAGATGCATCTCATTGGAACTCAATCTCATCTTTCAAATAAAAAAATTAGAAAAAATACGTGGGTAACGCTCATTGATGACGTAAACGTTGACCTTACGTATTTTCACTTTTCCTAAATTCTATCATCCCTAGTTCACAACCATTTCCTCTATTCGATTACGTTTCAGCCCGGGTTTCCACAATTTAAGTGCACATTATTTTTTGAGGATTTTGATTATTAAAGATTTCTCACTGTATCACTGGGAGTTGGTATCTAACCAGTGCCTATCTAACATGATCAAATAAGAATTAGTAACTTTCAATATTTCCCATGTTGAACAGGGCCCAGAGTTATTAGAAAAAGCTGGAGGTCTCCACAAATTCATTGGTTGGAAAAGAGCTTTGCTGACGGATTCTGGAGGGTTCCAGATGGTTTCACTCCTCAAGTTTGCTGAAATCCTTGAGGAAGGCGTCACTTTTGTGTCTCCGTATGATGGTATTATTAGCTACGTTCATTGCAATACCTTCAGCAAAAAGTAAGAAGGATGAGTTTTACAACCGTTTTCTGACAGATATATCTATTTACAGGCACAAAAAAATTACTCACTCCTGAAGAGTCTATCAAAATCCAGAACGCGATCGGCGCCGACATCATCATGCAACTCGATGATGTAGTAAGCGTGCTGACGACAGGACCAAGAGTTGAAGTAGCTATGAACAGGTTATTTTATTTAATTATCAATATACACATATGCAATTAGGTCCCACAGTGTGTGTGTGTACATAGTATACAAATATAGAATCCAGTAATGGTCTATTCAGAGACTTATAAATTTAGAAAAAAAGGGTACCAGTATATAACTGTATAAAAGTATTTGACAATATGGTTTAGTTTCTTGACCACTAGGTGATAATTAGAACAGTTTTAGGATCTTGATAGTCGGTCAGGATAATAAAATTCAGGTCTTAAAAGACAACGTTTCGATGTATTTATACATCATCATCAGAACTACAACAAATGAGATTCCAAAAGTCTAATAATTGAACAGCTGTTGTTTGACATGTTACATTATGACAAATAGAAAACGTAATTATAAATTTACATATATGCATAGTGTTACATACCTTGGAGAATTAAGGCAGGTTTCTACAAAGTCATTTCGTAGTTTATTGCTCAATTCTTCCAAGGTATGTAACCTTATGCATATGTATATTTATTATTAATTTTTCTATTTATCACAATGTAACAAGTCAAACAACGGCTGTTCAATTAATACACTTTTGGAATCTCATCTTGTCCTGATGATGATGTATAAATACATCGAAACGTTGGCTTTGAAGACCTGAATTTTATTATCCTGACCGACTCTCAAGATTCTAAAACTGTGCTAATTAAAAGTATTTGAGAGAGGACAAAAACCAAACTAAAACCAAACAAAATAACTGACGATGTGAGCGGTAAAAAATATGTCATTTACATATAATTATGGAGAAGGAAAGAAAGGAATAGTGCATTCAAGGAGGGTATTAGAGACAGTGAAGGGTTGAAAATTAGTGAAGACTTTAGGAAAGGAAAAAGTAAGGGGTAGGGAGATCACGAACACTCAAAGGCAGTAGTACACTCCAAGGGGCTCGCGGCAGCAACCTTGAGCGAAATATAATAAGGGTATTGTGGTCCATTTTGTAAATCGAATCGTCGAAAATCGGAATGCTATACAGCTCCTTGAGGGAATTGATGAAAGCCAAATCAGTGCAATTATAAAATTATTTGTGAAACAATAAACATAATGTCTTAACTATTTATACACTTGAAATTCGAGAATTTGAACAACTTAATTGACGTTTAAGTTGGTCTAAATAACGAGAATGACAGTCGTATTTTATTGATGAGGATGTTTCACTAAGCAGGCGGTAGGGTAGTAGCTCATTTTCGACGATTCGACGACGGAACTCTACTTTCAAAGCCTTCTGCCCATTGTAAATCGAATCGAGGTAAATGACCCTGCGCATGCGCATAAAAGTCAGTCGAAATTCAAGTTTCGAAGATTCGATGTCGAAACTACTGGACTATGAATACCCCTAATCTGCCCTGTACAGGGGGTGTGGGTTCGGACAATGGTCCTTAGCCACTCACATTTACCTAATAAAAAAATTTAAAAAGTATAATATATTGGAATATTAATATCGTTTAAATATGACTATATAACTTTATATATTGTGCTGCTAATGACCTATCTGGTTGAGGTGCGGCTTAAACCATTAAATTAAAAAAAACTATATTAAAGTTTAAAAATCAAAAGTTAACGTTTTACGCTACCCAATATTTTGGTTTTAATACCAGAAATATGACATCTCCTAGATGGCTTGGAGTCTAGAGAGAGGGAGAATATGGGGCAGGCACATGTTTTGTGTGGCATTACAAGGGTTATTAGGGTTAACCTCTGAGTTTCAGTGAAGCAATATTAGAGCTTGTGAAGAGAGTGTAGGATGCCATCAGCTTTATGATCTATAATCGTAATGTTAAATTTCCATGATAGGTCATTGGTGATCTAAAGTCCCAAGTTCTTCACTTCAGATGAATATGGAATGTCGCAATCACCCACTAGTATAGGAGGAATTACGAGCTTAAAGGGGACTTCTAAATAATATGGCTTGGACAGGTTAAGATTAATCTTGTTATAAGTCAGCTCATTGAGTAATCGTCCTCAGCTCCGCATTCACCAACGAAATCCACTCGTCCAGTCTATCAACTGAGCAGTGATAGCAAAACTGAATCGTCAGCAAAAATATATCGTAACTTGTGTTAATGAGACATGAAGGGAGGTCTTGATAAACGAAGAGAGGCTTAGATTTATTTGCTTTCTGATTTTTATTTGCTTCAAATTTAGTATTAGGTACCCCATAAACGCTCTCCAAGTTTCACATGATATCTCAAAAATTGTGGGGAAAAAATTAGTGGGGTAAACCCTACTTCTCTTGAGAAAAATGCTCAGATTTCATTCTGTTCTGGCTCTAGTCGGAACTTGACATCGCTGGTCTTTCTCCGTGTTTGAGAAAAAACAAAATGATAGGGTGCATCCCATCTCCATTTTAGGTACCTAATCATGAAATATTGTATGATTGATATGGGGTCTTTGGCGTCTGCAAGAAAAAGTGATCCCTTAATTATTTTGAGGTATGTATGATTGGATTCCTTAAGATGTTTTCCTTAATATGGTTTCAGCAGTGTGAAGGGATAATTCAAATCTTTATAGAGATGGACCTATCAGAGGTGAAATATATTGAGATATATCCTCATTTAAACATTTACCGGATCTGTCACTTTTAATAATTTCGATTTTTTCAAGTACATTCAACATACCTCCCTTTGGACAAAAATGAAGATACAAACTGTCTATCTGTCAAATTAAAATTGTAACTATAATTGGATTCCTCAAGATGTTTCGCAAACTAGACTTGTAGACCTGATTTTCCCTGAAATCCTCCTGATGCTCGTTTATTCTTTCCCTGCATTTCCTACCAGTTTGATCGCAATATTCGTAGCCACAAGATCATTTTAGTTTATAAACCCCAATTTTATCCTGAACATTGATTTTGTTTTCAACGGAACCTAGAATACTCTAAGACAATTTTTAGTTTTAAAACCCTTGTAGCCCCCTTGATGATAGAATTTTGCCAATTTTATCAGAAAATTGTGCTTAATAAGGTATATTTATCCATTGTTTTTCTTCTAAACTTACATCTTCCCTAACCAGATTGGAAACTTGATCTCTTCTCTTTTTCCTAAGAATCTTGTCCCATATGGTATCATCGAAATCTCCTCCATATCCGCTATGCTAGTAGCTATGAAATGGGTTTCCACAACTTCGTCGCGAGTGATTTAGTTCGTATCAGGAAAAGAAACTTGAGTAGTAGGGTGGAGTGGGTAACAATAAAAAGCTGCTATTATGTATGTCCTAATCTCAACCTCAACATCATGACAACGCGATGCCGACTCAGCACCCATCACCAAAAACATTCTGGAATCATTCAATTTGGGGGAGTTTCCCACCATTCTCTCCAGGCCTTGGCATTTCCCCCGCTTTCTCTTCACCTCAAGAAGTATTTGGGAAGAAAACACTAAGAAACTCAACAAGAAAATCGGTACTATCCTGGCAGAGGTGGGCCTTGATGCCTACTACATGGGATAGTGAAAATTGCTGCACTGAATCGAAAAATGTATTAATTTTAATGGGGATTAAGTGAGAAAATATTGCTTCTTCCTTATTAAAATTCATGTTTTCTATCGTTTTCAGTTTTTTGCCTCAAAATTCTTGAAGCGTTCTTTTTGTCCTGTTTTATCAGTGTACTCGATTTAATTTTCCACAGAACTGTCAGATGGCTGGATCGATGTTTAGCGGCTCATGGACGCCCAGAAGATCAAAGCATATTTCCAATCGTTCAAGGTAATTTTACTTATGTTTAATTATCCACGAGTCAACGAGATTGGAAATAACGTCACAAAGAAAAGTTAGTTCTATTCAATTCAATTCAGATTTATTTGCGTTAATTTATACATTGCAACGAGTTGCCAAAAACAATGTTTTTCTAATAGTCCAGCAGTGAGGTACTTTTGCCTGGACATAATTGGAAAGTTAATGAAATTTTGGGGTGTTGTTTTGGGATGCCTAGGAAAGCTAAATCCGAGTTTTCTGACAAAAAAAGCCTGTGCTCGATTGTGGGTGGCCGAAAAACCGCGATTTTTTCGGACTTTTTTCGGTTTTCCGCCTATAACTTGAAAACTATGCCTCGTAGAGGTATTTTTTATTACATTTTCGGAAAGAGCATTAAATTTCCTTCAAATTTCACTAGTCACATGTTTTATTCGACCAAATAGCTGCTATGTTTTAAATTTAATGCTCTTTCCGAAAATGTAATAAAAAATACGTCTACGAGGCACAGTTTTCGAGTTATAGGCGGAAAACCGAAAAAAAGTCTGAAAAAATCGCGGTTTGTTGGCCACCCACAATCGAGCACAGGCTTTTTTTGTCGGAAAACTCGGATTTAGCTTTCCTAGGCATACCAAAACAACACCCCAAAATTCCATTAACTTTCCAATTATGTCCAGCAACCCACAGATTTTTCGACCTCACTGCTGGACTATAATACTTGTAATCGAACTAAACGAACGTAAGTGTTCTGTGATAGAATATTAACGTAGGTACATTATAAATAATAAATATATAAACTTAAGTAGAAATATGTTCAAACATTCAAAATAATTTTGAATGGTCTTTTGTAGAATTGTGATGATTGGGTTGAATTGAAATTACCCAACCATCTCTCACAAAATGTGCTACATAGCTCCGTCTTAGGGCCAGCATTTCGTCTTGATACAAGTTGGTAATGATTAGGTACTTCACAATAATCGATGTGAATATGTGATAATTAAGAATAGTGAACAGAAAGTTAAAAATACATAAACAAACAATCCGACTAATCACTCATTCATTAAAAAATCAATTTTCAAACAAATTGACAACACCCCCATTCATTCAATTAAAACACCCTTAACTTCAAAGATTGAATGCAGAATCGAAAAATGGCTACAAGTTTATCGACATTGCCACTCCACATTAATAGATCAAGTTTCTCAACAGATCTGGATGCTGTCGGCACTATGGTTTGGAATGTACTTTGCCAGGTAAAAGGATCGATATAGTAGGTGGACAGAGAAGAAAAAAGTGCGTTAGGGTTTCCAACTCCAATCTGTTGCGATTCATGCAGTACGCTGCACAATCTATAGCATGATTGTTCCCTCTATAATATATCTTCACCGATCTCTTATAGCCCATTCTTAACTGAGTAAGCACTTTCTCCATATAACCAAATGCGGGCAGGGCAATGTATGGTGCTGTTTCCGATCCATAGGAGAAAACCTTAGGGAAATGGCTGTTATAGTGAGAATTCGTGCAGGCCTCAATATCGACACTGAACCAGTGGTTCTCCCATCGTTCATTGATGTCCTTCAGCTTTCCCTTGATATTGCTTACATTCGTCTCTCGGTACACATCATCACTACCAACCACACACAGCAGGCCACAGAGCTGAGATGCCCAGTTCAGATTAGGGAGGTTGCAGTCCAAGGCGTCCTGCTTCTCTAACTGTGTCAGGCAAATCCTTGGGAGTCGATCACCTTTCATCTCCAAAACTCTGATCCTGTAATTAAGAATTGTCCTCAGAGCCACTACCTTAATTCTCATTCTGCCTGTTTCTAGCCACTAAAAGCACTCCGTTGTTGAAAATGACAAATTAGAAAACTTAGTTACATTTGCCCAGCTTTTATTATGAAAATCTTGAATCGTGTTGAATGAAGCATTGATAAACTAGGTAGCCGATTACTGTACAAAATACATATATTGTGTGAGAAAACTAACTCATCCAGGAATAAACTACTAGCGTTTACTTTTATATCTCGACCATACACGTTTGGTACTGTGTCTGTCTGTACGTCTGCCGATCTCTGGTACATGCGTAATTCCCACAAGTTTTCATCTAGTGGGGCTTTGAACTAACAAGGTCCGCCGCTAGGAGCGCTAGGGGGCCAAGGACCTAAAGACATGACTTTGAAAGTGGTTGACCCGACTTTCTCCTTGATGATACGTTATGTCACCCCTTTTTGCTCTACAATTCGTTCCCCGCACCATCAACCTCATCAATTCTGGACAAAAATGAAAATTGAATTATTAATAAGGTTGTGGGGGTGTAAGGGTATGAGCAGTTGGTTTGGAAATTTCTCATCAGGTTTTATTTTTGTAATCCAAGTACTTTTGCATACAAAGGTCACATCAAGGATTATTATAATATTGTGTGGTAGTTTAGTAGTTTTATATATATCATATAATGGTTTTAGCCACCATATAATGGTTTTATGCCATATAATGGTTTTAGCATCAGCCCACTGTTTGGGGATGTTTGTTGTAAGATATATTAGTGTTAGGACAGCTAGTTGTTTGAGGTATGCTATGTGTGAGCATTTGTAATTACTATATAATACATAATATACTGCGAAGCATGATAATAGTTGAAGCAAAAAAAGACCACATGGTAACCAGTATAAAATAAAACTTGAAATTAAAAAAAAAAAAAAAAAAAAAAAAAAACATAAAACAAAAACAACTTGTGTCTATCACGACTGCCCTTATAGGCAGCAAAAGAAGAGCGAATCGGTAAGGTCCTTTGCTGCACTCTACCCTTCGCTTCTCATGGTCCCCATTGTGTATTTGCAGGGATTACTTGGGTAAAAGCCTTCAGCCTTCATGGATCAATAGGAGCCTCTACACAAGGAAAAATGTTAAATGGGTCATTCTCATTTAAAAGCTACATTTGGGTGCTCCAGAGATGGCTGTTTGGTCAATTACGAAACTCATTTTTAATACCAGACGCATTTTTTCTAGTTCCTCCCTTATCTCAAGTACGCTGCAGCACTGTGATCTTGTCAGTTCATTCAATGTTATTTCTATAAATTAATGAAATGTACAGAATTTCGGGCTCCTAACCTCATGTGTGTTACCGTAATTAATAATTCGATTCTAAGCTCCCCAGTTGATAGAATGAACAAATTTATGCTTTATAGAAACTACCAAGGCTATTTCAAATTTGGTCCTATGAAGTTTTATGGCCAAGTATTCACAAAAAGCGTTATTTCATGCCAAAAATCTCATGTATGTTACCCAAAAAATCGTTTCCTGGTGTTAAATTTTGTTATTTATATTGTAATAATCATTCTGATTATTTCAAAACCTGTCAATGCTGACAATAAGCTATTATTTCTTCTGTAATTAAGAGAAGGTGTAGTAAAAAATCCCTTCCAGAATTGGTAATATCACATTTTTTGGGATGGACACGGTAACACACATTTGCTTCGTGTTTTAAGAAAAACCTTAATTTTGACTGGGCATTTCTTAGGCATTTTCTTGTGACCAGCACCAATAAAGATAATTTTTGAAAAGTCGCATTTTTGGAAAAGATACTATTAGGTCTCTAATTGTTATATATTAGGTGGACGGGGTATTAAAAATATCCATTAATTACTCATGTGTGTTACATTAGTTAGAGTTAGTAACACACATGAGTTGTAACGCACATGAGAAACTTCAACTAACCATTGTATGTAACCTGGCTAAGCCAGATCACCAAATCAAACATAAAACGCTAGTAGTTTTCAGTAATTATTAAGAGAAGTCAGCAAAAAAATTAATTGTCTATTTTGAAGCTAGTAACTAGAGTAACACGCATGAGGAGGATTACAAATACGCGCCATACTGTGAATAAAACTGCGTGCCTCACGCATACAACACGTTGTTCTTGTAAAAACAAAATAGGAGGACATCTGGTTCTACGAAATGGAAGCATTGCTGCGTAAAAATTCTCAGCGCTACCAAAATTAACGTTGGTAACTTACATGAGGTCACTTCAGTATGAAAAGCGATGGACGACAAACTTTTATGATGACGTCACGTTAAAAGTGGTGGTCTGAAAAATCAGTACCTATTATTTTTCTGGAGCCGATATTACCTTCTTTACGTTGAATGCTTTCAGTAACGCACTGAAAATTCATGCTCACTCACACAAAATGAAGTAGCCAACGACTTGCAGCTGTGGACAGTAACGCACATGAAGTTTTCTGATGTTTTCATGTATTAAAAGTGTTATAAATCCTCGAATTTATGTAAAATATGTCATTTACAAGAAGTTTTACGTCTCACGAGACTAGTAGTTGATAAAACAAATTGGATAGCTCAAAAGTAGGGAAATAGGACACATGAGGAAAGTGAGGACACGAAATGTACCTTTCATATGAGAATGACCCAAATCTGACCGTTTAGTGCCGTGATCTGAAAGCTGACCGTTTGGTACTAACTGCTAAAGAGAGTTGGCTTTGTTTTCTACCAGTCCCTACCTACCACTCATATTTGGCGAATAAGAAGTTGGTAATTACTCACCAAGTGAGAATTGAGAAGATCAATGGTATCTGCAAAATAAGTTTAAAGATAAAATCCTTACAATTCATGCAATTTCGTAATTTTCTTCTGAATTTGGTAGTAATGTAAGTATTTAAATGAATTAAGCGGATAGGTAATAGAAGATAGTTCGCAATGCAATAGATACCTACATCGGTCGCAGCTCAATAGTAACCTTTCTGTTTTCCGAATCGTTAAACCATACAAATTTTGGTTAGTTTTCTGTAACAAAGTCTTTACGTGATTTTTCAGGAGGACTTGACGAAAAACTGAGGAAAGAATGTGTTGAGCAGCTGACTCAAAGAGAAGTCAACGGTTTCGCTGTTGGTGGACTGAGGTATGTCAAGGTTTTGGCCTTAAGTGGGACTTGTGTGAAATGAAAACTCGAATTGAGCTTCTTCTCATTGTTTAGAATCGTAGTTTACCCTATTGCTCTATGGAAACCTACTTACCTTATGTAAGACACTGTTTTAGATATTTGTGTTTAGTGTGAATCACGCAAGCAGGTTTGTGGATCATTGGTAATGATACAGGGAAATTCCTGACAAGTCCGACAAAGAGTGAAACTTCACGTCAAATTGAATAGAATGCCGAAACGTACTAGTTGTTCAAATACAAACATCCAAGTTCTTTCAATCTCCACGGGGAGCGCCGATTCCACTCAGTAAAATCGTGAAGTCATATTGTAATGTTTGAAAGAACACACCCTTTTTAACGATATTAGCTTTAACAAATTTTCTCAACGATTCTTTTACCAAATCTTTCTCTGCTACATACCTAATTAGTACGATGCACAAGTTGTTCCCTACCGTTCTGTTTCCTAAAGTTGTTGTTACCATAACTTTGACAATTTGAAGGTTTAATAGAATAATTGGTTTTTATCGTACCTAGATATCTTTTTCACGTGATTTCCTTTACATACGTCACAAACCACGTCCTTGTAGCAACAACTCTTTGAATGGTGGCCTCCTTAGATCAGACATCAAGTCGTCTTCTTTATGCTTTCTCCCCCTCTGCTGGGATAGCTGGAATTTCGGTTGACGGGCTATGCCTTCACGTTCACAGACGTCCGACATGGCATACTAGTTTGCCTTCTTAGAAGTGATTTACATGACTGTTAGCCTGACCTCCTCAAAAAGTCCATCTTTTACCGGCCCCTTCGACAGTCCCAGGACAAATCTATCGAGCAGTGTTTCGTCCAAGTCTTTGAACTGATAAGGCCCCCTAAGCGAGTGAAGTCGAACCAACCATTCGTTTACCGATTTCCCCTGTTCTTTTACCCGATTTGTAAATTTGATAGTAAAGTGAGAATCGAAATACTTACTCGGGTTCTGCTGGAATATACAAATAAATTAGCGATCAGCCGATAGCCATCTTGGCCGAACTATATTATAAGGAGAGGATGATGCGTACTAAAATACTCGATGAATTTAGCTCTATCAGCTAATCAGGAAAGATCCCATCATTTCAATAGTGAGTCAGATGAGCCAGAGAGTCTCCCAATTGAATTTCAACTCCCCGGGTGAACAGGAGGGAATATTGCTCACTCTGATTATCAAGAAAGAGGTATGTTGAACATACTGGAAAAATTCGAAATGATCGAAAGGGACAGTCTGAGTAATTATTGACATAAATGTCTTATCGCTGGGGGTTATTCAAAACCGGGAAAAGCATTATGATTATATCGACTCAAACTAGAAAGTCCCAATAGTGGTAGCAATCGATGTCATTAATGTTTACAAAATTGATTGAGGAGGCTCGCCTGTTATTCGCAGAATCACGCTCATACCTCAGATTCGCCACACACTGCGCCACCTAATATAGAACGATTCTTGTGCAATGAAAACTACATGAGTTACGTTTCCCTAGGAACGCATTGGTTGTAAGTGAAAATAATTAGACACCGTGGTTACGTTTTGGGTAATGAAATGGGTAATAGCAATTTTTGAATAACCTCCAGCAATAAGACATACTCATGACAATTTACCCTTACCCAGACCATTCCTTTTGATAATTTCGAATATTTCAAATACATTCAATAGGAGGTACCTCTTAACAAAAACACCTCTAAAACTGAAAAAGTAACTTAGCATTAAAACAGTCTGAATATAATGAACAAAATCGTGGCGAATCAGGAGAAAAGTAGAGGAAAATGACGTGATGGCAGTGATATAGCTAGTTGTTATGTGTGCATGTGCAGTATAGCATCTTTAGAAAATCCAGAACTCATAACATGAAGACTATTTTTCTATAATCATCATCCTCATTTCGCTTCTTTACTACTAAAACTGGGGTACACAACTTTGCCATTATGGAGGAGATCGAATTAAGTTTCTTGTTGAAGAATTCAAATTATCTACCACTACGTTTTAAAACGGAAGTTTGTAAAAAACGTTGTCTATTTCCACGAAAAAATAAAGAGTTACAATGTTAAATCGATTCTTCCTCTCCTTTTACTTCATCTGATTAGCTATTAACTGTCGAAATCGATTTAACGTTGTAACTCTTTATTTTTCGTGGAAATAGACAACGTTTTTTTTACTAACTTCCATTTTGAAATGGGTTTCCTCAACTTCGTCACGAGTGATTTAGTTCTAACGTACGTTTTATTTTAAAAAGAACGTCCCTACTCTTTTTGGTAATATTAGTTAAAACCAGTAAATGTCATAATCTATTGCATGGTATAGCTTGTGGTATCATAAAGCTTATTCAACCTGTTCAATCTTTTTCAGTGGTGGAGAAGCCAAGGATGACTTCTGGAAAGTTGTCAATCTGTGCTCTGGGCTTCTTCCACGAGACAAGCCTCGATATTGCATGGGAGTCGGCTTTGCAGCTGATCTCATTGTTTGCGTAGCTCTGGGCATTGATATGTTTGACTGCGTCTTCCCCACAAGAACAGCCGTGAGTTTGTACTGTCATTAGAGTATTTTGTTCTTCCGTAATTCTTTCTGCATACGCGCAAAAAGACCAAAATTTAATGGGAAAAACTACGCGTGTACGAGTAGAGGGCCCCTTTTCGCGTATACAGGAGGAGAAGGCCATTCGTTTATCATGAAGTCAGCATAACATTGCTCAAAGTTAACCTAAGGCTCTCCCCTCTGTCTGCCGTGTAACGCTTTCGATTTTCTACAATTTGTCGAAAAAAGTGTGGTTGAGATGAGTAGTTCCTCTTTCTCGATTCTCGCAGCAGCAACATATGGGGATAGTTCCTGGGGTTTTCAGCTTTCAGGATATCCTTTGGGTGTAGCAGGATAATCGGCTCTACCCTTTGGAGGGGTAACTATTCAATTTACATCACCTCCTTTTTATAAAAGTAAAAACCTATGATAAATATAATTGTACTATCAAATCAAAGTCTGTTGATTCCATGATCAACGCACTTCGTTCAGCCAGATTTCCTGTTCAGCTACTTGGGGGTGAATGCAGTTCTTCATACTTTATTGATTTTATAGTAGGTACCTCCCTACTTACTTAAGTAGTGTATTATTCGTAGGCATTCTCATGTACAATTCGTACAAGAAAGTTTTATCTACCAACATGAAAAGATTTAAACAACAAGCAGGTTTGTATTTAAATAATAAGTGAAGGAAGCGAATCTGTCCGCCAACATCAGCTCAACCTTGCCTTGCTTGACTTGGGACACCTGGACACACCGGACCCTCATGGTTTTTCAGTATGTTAAATCATAGAATTAGAAGGTGTATACACCAATTACTGTTAGATGTTGATTTAGTGTAAAATAATGTTAATGTTGTAAGAACTTGTAAATTTACATTGTACAGGTCAAGGGCCTGAATCAATAAAGGCCTGATTGTACTTAAATAATAAGTTAGTATAAAAAAGCTCTGTTCAGTTCATTGCCAAATTGGGTAGGTTGGTTCTTTATACCTACATACTCTGATCTTGAAATTGACGATTTGATAAAATAGGGAAGGCCCTCAAAACAGAAGCCTGATTAAGTAAACTTGGGATGTATAAATGAAAAATTGAATGATAGGAGAAAATATAAAAAAGAATACACGATGTTCAAGATGCTCACCCATACAAGAACTAACCAAGCCCGATGTTGCTCAACTTCGGTGATCAGACGAGAACCAATGTAAGATGTATCCAACGAGGAATGGTCGTTGGCAAATTCTGTTAGGAAGATCATATCTCTTTCTAGGTCTGTGATAACAATAAATTTACTTGAATCTGTTCCACCTGTAAAAACTCCGACCTTATACGCCATCTATCCAAGCTGTTACGAGTCACAGCCAGTGAGCTGTGTTGCAGGACCACCAGGGTGAGTGATGGCGCGTGCCCCCATTAAGGGGGGGGGGGGGGGCGCTCATATCGTGCCCGACCTCTCTTGACCTTTTCGATGCTACTCCCAAATATATTCGGGGCGGAAGAGTCTTACATTCCATGCTATTCCCGAGAATACTCAGGCTACTCGAGACTGCTTTGGTGTGCTATGCACGAATATTTTCGTGCTCGCTCCCCCGACCTACCAGTTGCGTTCATAAGTCTTTATTTCACCAGTACCCCTACAGGGAGCAGCACTGCTTGGATCCAACGATGTTTACAGACGATTGTTGCCATCTTATCTGCTTGATAACAGTTCGGTTTGTTTTGATTTCCCTGGCATTCACAAAAAAGTGAACTCACGATGTCACACCGTGTTTACACTGATCAGGAACTACTATTTTCCCTTATTCATCTGAGGTCTCAAATATTAATATCACGTATTTATTGTACTAATTTTATAGTACTACAATTCATTCATTGTCACACACCTAGATAGCTGATAAAGCGAACAGAAAAATGAATTCAAACCTCTACTTGATTTCGAATTTAAGAAAATCGTTGACATTGAAATACTAAAGGGACTTTATAGCGTGAAGATAACGTTTGGTTATTTGCGTATGCGCGCATAAGTATCTATTGAAGTACGCAAAGAGCTAGCTTCTACAGTTGCTTGCTCTAGACGCTGCTCTATGCGTTAACAGCGAAAAGTAGTACGGGAAGAACAAACAAATCTCTATTATGGGTATTCATGGTTCAGTAGATTTAACGTCGAATCATTTAAACTGGAGTTTCGACGTGTTACAATGTCTTTTACGACCGTTTGATTTACATCAACATCGAGCCATCAAAAAATTGCAGCGATTCTATCGTCTGCTTAGCGCAACACCCTTATCTATAAGACACGATTGTCGTTCTCTTTTTTAAGATATAGTGATGGGTCAAGAAAGATGTTCAAATTCTCAAGTTTATAAACTATGATTTTCAAGTTTTAGGTTTATGATTGGTAGGTCTTACAAATTATTTGACAGTTTCCTTAATTTTTATAAAAATTCTTAACGCTGTCTAATCGTTTTTTTTATTTTTGTAGAGGTTCGGATGCGCATTAGTCGAAACTGGCCAAATCAATTTGAAGCAACAGAAGTACGCTCTCGACTTTCGTCCAATTCAAGAAGACTGTGGTTGTTCCACGTGCAAGAGATACACTAAGGCGTATCTACATTCCATAGTCACTGTAGAAACGGTTGCCTGCCACTTGCTGTCCGTTCACAACGTTTTTTATCAAGTAAGTTTGATAAATTGTTTCATATCAGAGTCTTAATGGGATTAAGCGATACAACCAGTCACAACCAATATTTATATGAACTGCAGAAGTACTTGTGATTCGATATAGGTATATTTATGTTGCAGCCTTTTTGTGAAATCAGCCTTTTTTTTTTAAAGCCTAGCCTTTTTATATGCCGCCTTTTCGACCTTTTCTTTAGCTCTCTTGTTGGGTACCCCCTCGTGATGAGTTTATCTGACAAGTTCTTCAGATATGGCTCTTTGTAAGGATCATTCCATCTCATATTGATTATCGCCCGGGAATCCACAATGTGAAAGAGCAAGTTCAGTTGACAGTTTGTTTGAACAGTTGGTGAACATTCTTTTTTGGCATCGAGCGTTTGAATAAAATACTGAAAGACCCCAATCCTGTCCTCCAACTCTACTGCAAAAAAAGTTTTTTCTAATACACCTGCACTTTCCTATCGCCAGGCATCATCAATTGGGGATATTTTTACACATCGAAGAACAAAACAGTCAACCGGCTTCCAAAGGTCTACATATATGCAACAAACGTAGATGCAGAGTTTGCCCAATGGTAAATGAATAAGCAACATTCAATTCGGCCAACGATCCGAACTCATACACATGCAAACGATCGGCAGATTTCCAAACACCAATGTGTGTGTATGTGGTTTGCAAAGAATGCCCTGCTTTCTATGTCGGAAAAGCTGAAACCCAGCTCAACTTGAGGGTGAACAATCCGTGCATCAGTTGTTAAGTCTGATGATGATTTTCCCGTAAGCCTACATAGTATGTTACACAATGAGACCTTCGACGATTGTTTTGGAATTAAAATTCTTCGAAAAATGAACCCCAACGAAAATAAAAGAATGCTGCATCAATCAGAAAAAGCTCATTGCAACGTATTAGGTGCATATGATCCTCCAGGACTAAATATTAGATGACCACGCAACGTGCAACGCCTCATAGTACATATAAATGTTAAATTACGGCATTTTGTGGTAGGTTGTGTTACTTATTACCATTATCAGAAGCAGAACGGCGTTCTCCATACACCTATTATTAATAATGATAGATATAAACAAAATTTTGGAAGTATTTGATAGCCCACTGGCTTTTGAATTGGTGTATTGGTACCTACTTCTTTCTTTGCAATCGTACCTATCATACTTTCGTTTTACAGCTCCGTTTGATGAGGGAAATGAGAGAAAGCATCAAGATTCAGCAATTCCCACAATTCGTCAAGAAATTCATGAAAAACATGTTTGTCGAGACTGAAGTTCCTCAATGGATTCGAGAAGCTTTGGCTGCCGTTAACATAGTCTTGGACTAACTATCACCCGGTATCATTATGTATATTGTACATATCACATTAATAAACTTGTAAATATTTTTAAATTATGTAAATATAACCTGTTTCTTGATGTATGTCTATTGTTATTTTAGGTTACATATGAGCCGAGACGGCACTAGCGTTACTAATGCCTCACAACTTGTCGATCAAGAGGCTATGGCTCATGCTAGTTGGAGCAGACTCTTCGACCTTCCCATACGAACTGCTTTGAAGCTGCTCGATCTTCCACTCTAATTTTAAATTCCCTGTGAGCCAGATTGAGATATCGACATGCAATAAATATGAGATGATCTCAAGATATTCCACCCTTGTTCATGGGGGAGGGGAATACATTTTTTAAGGCGTACTGAGTAAAAAAAAACAAACAAACTGGTTTTGCTCTTCCGGCATCGGATTTGTTATAGTATATTAATTGTGGTAGTTATGACCCTTATATTTAGGAACTTTTGGTATGCAATATGTATTCCTAAGCCTTATCTGTGTTATAAACTGACATAGAATCTACCCTGATACCTAGAACCATAGGTGGTATGGCCTGGGCGTCTTAAACAAAATTTGTCACAGACACATATGGGAAAAAGACGAAGTACAGTAGATTCTCTCTTACAACAAACAAAGAACTTACCTCAGTCAGGAACAGTAGATGGGGTACACACTTGGGTACGTCATACGATCAACTCAATGGCTGAAGAGCAAGTCAATGAGTTTTGATTTATTTTTTCTCAGTATCCCTAGGAAATTTCTATCCCCCCGTGGACATGAGCGGACTTTCTTGAAATTATCTCTTATTATTATATTTCAATCTGGCTCGGAAGAAATTGAAAATTGGCTAGCAATTCGTGCTGCTTCAATGCATTTCTTATGAGAAGGTCGGAGAATCTGGGCCTACTAGCATGATTCATTATTGGAGTTGCCAGGCTCAAGTAGAATTGGTACTGGCCAAGACAGGGATATTGCATAGTTGATTAAAAATGTTAACAACTCGCTGCCGAGCAAACAGTGCCATATATTCATCAAAAAGGACAATTATACAACGAGTTGTTAGGTAAGGAAACGAAGACAAAACGGGTTGGTTGGTTGAAAGTGTAATGCTGAAAGATATTGTAAACAGCCGAATTGACGGTAGAGAGCAGCTGCTACATAAAGTCATCTGAATCGTTTCCGTCTTTGTTGGATGTCATCATTTCCGGTTTCATGAGAGTTGTGTAACTTCTGATAACATAAATAAAGACGGGGAAAAAAATTAACAATAAGTCGCAATTTAATGCTATCGATAGCATTCAAAACAGTGTTGTATTAATAAGTTATAATATACTAAAAAGTAAGGCTGCAAATGGACAATAAATGAATGATTTGTTAATGCCAGGTATTGGTTGGAACAGGGCCATAACTATGGACAGTAATCCGTCATATTCTACTAATGATCTCTAAGTTCCTAGGAGGGACTGAATAGTGGTTGATCAGGTAGCCACTGGTCTTAGGGCCCGTTTATCAATTACAGGGATAACTTCCAGGATAACCTCAGGTAGATACCTCGAGTTAACCTCAACATATCGAACAAATTTGATAGGGCATCACTGACATCAATCAACTTTGTCCCCGCAGGTAGCTAACTGCTCAGATAACCTCGTCCGTGGGAGATAGGGGTACCACAACAACAACAATGATTTCCCGACAAAATAGCCTTAACAATGGTATTTTTCATTCTTCTTCGTAAGTCCATGGGCAAAAAGTAGATACTTTAACACAACTCCTGCTCTTTCGGTTTTTTCCTGTGTGATTATTTTTTTTCTTTTCTGGTTGTATGGGGAACGAAGTGGGTTGGTCGTTGGTATGAGTAATTATAGAAATGCACCTGTACAAGTGCTCTACGGAACTTGCCTGCAAAAACACAGACATACGAAAAACATGGAAAAGATATTATAGTTCCCTCTGAAGCCCAGATGAATTTTGTTAGGCTGATCGAAGTTTCGATTTGGCCGCATTACCTAGGTATATAAAAACTCAGGAGCACCGAAGTGTTTGTTTGCTATTATTGCTTATGATACTTAATTGAAATGTTGGCAGGTACGATAGTGTGATATATATTATTGAATTTTTGTAGAAAACAAAGCTATTGCGAAGGATCCAAAAATTTCAAAATACATATTTTCTACTGAGGAAGATGAGTCTCAGGTAAGGATACCAAGCAGATAGCGGTATCTTGCAGCTAAATGTAACACCAGGTAAAGGTTAACACCAACGAGGAGTTACACGAGGCCGCTAGTTACCTTGAGTGCCTGTGCTTTATCTGTGATTGATAAATGGCCCCTAACTCACAGAGACCTCCATAGCGCAAAAGCTTGAGATGTTTTAGTGGGGGTGATCTGTCCAACCACCATTTCCTAGTGAACTGTTCAGACTTTATGGTCTCCAGGATAGTTTCCCTTAGTGGGTTGACTTTCTATCTGGACCAGACAAGATCCAATCCCTGTCGCTGTACCTGAGAGCCACTGGGCTCTACTACAAAGGCCTTCTTTCACCCAAAACTTATTCAACGGAGTTATTCCAAAACTCGTTTAAGCCGAGTTTGGAATAACGGAGTTTAGGCAATGCCCAATAAATGTTGGACAATTTGATGGATTATTCAAAAATTGATGTACAAAATTATGCTGAAAAATGTACTTAAAAATCGGTAAAAACTGCAAAAAAAAGTTAAAACTTCAAAATCCTTTTTTGAACAGCAGATTATTATTTAGAAAGAGTTTTGAGCCATAAAATTGGTAATTACCAATTTCTTTTCACTCAGTGTTCAATTTTCAAAACAATGTGACATAACATAGTGCAATAATTTACAAAATTCGCTCATACGATCATGCTGTATGACTGGAATGTTTCTTTAGGAGTTTCGGAAGCACCAGAAACACAGAAAATAGAACTTGCCTTAATTCAGCGTCTTCTTTCCGTCGTCTTTCTTCTTCTCTTTGTTTTGCCTGAAGTTCCCGCTGAATTCTTTTCTTGTCTTCGCGCTCTCTAGCATCCCGTGCTTCCCTACTAGCTCGAAAATCTGGGTGTTCTTCTCTCTTGGTTTTATTCAGCCTATTGACAATCTCATTTACCCTTTTAGCTACTCGGATTTTGTATACCTGGGAACAAACCAAGCTGTTGTACACTGTCAGTTTATTTGTGTTGAATGGAAGAAATATATGCTTATGTTTATGTTTCTTTACTTTCAAGTGCTTTTAGGATATTTGTGAATAATTCTTAGTATTAACATGATTTTGCCGATTCTCAACAATCCTCTACCTCAAGTTGACAATACCAGGCACGATAGTAGAGGAAGAAAATATTGTCAGGCGAAGTTAACAGCTACCTGTCCCACCAACCTAATTGCAGCTACCCCTCAATCGTGTTATTTTCAAGGAAAACTTACACAGTCGAAGAGGATTGATTAAATCAGCCTCATAGCTGGTTGAAGCGGTGCTACTAAGAAGAATTTCTCCTTTGTAATTACATCAGTAGAACCCTAAACAAATAACCAATTCCTCTCGAGCCAAGGCTGTAAACATCATATTGCTGACGTAGCATCTTTCACTTCCTCACTACGTCTTGTCAAAACACACACTGTGGCAATGACCTTGATACTGCTGGACTTCGTCCAGCAAGCACCTGCTGAGCCAGCAGCCTGCAGCTTCAGTTCATCGTTTGTCCAACCCTAAAACAACTGAGAAGGCTGGTATTTGACTCCATGGAAATGTTAGGTTCAAGGAAAACTTCCACAATCGAAGAAGTTTGATTAAATTCAGAATAAATGATTATCGACCCAAACGCAGCAATCTGTCGTGTTATTAGAGAGTTTATGGTGACCACTAACGTACCCAAGAGTACGTGACCTTGATGGGACGTTAGCAACGTTGTACGTTAGAATGGCACATTTAACGTCACCCGTTTGGGGACCTAAAGGCACACGACACCAGCCTAACCTTCCTGTAAATGTAACACTACTGGACACCTCATAATTAATCGAATACTGGTGAGGTAAATAATAATAGTTTTTCTTTTCAAATGCCTCATTACCAACTAATTATGTTGATGTAGCGGGTCGGTTTATTTGAACACCCCTCAAACTTGGTTATTTTACGTTTCAAGTCGGGTAGAAACCGAATGTGCCATCTGAACACCACCTCCGCTGTCTAGCGTTACTAGCCTTCCAGTCGATTGAAAAAAATTTGTGCAAAGGATCTATTTGGCCGATCAGAGCATTGTTTCTATTATTATTTCACATATTTTAAATGAGAATACTGTGTTTTAAGACACTAATTCTTCGCAGTATTGTTCTTAGTTTGCCTAATCTCTCAGCAATTTTTTCGTGAACATTGCGTGAAGTGCTGCCTCCAATGATGATTGTGTCAGGTAAAATCCTGGTTCATTGTCATAGAGATAAATAATTTTTCATACTTGATAATTTACTACAGCTGGGGGAAAAATATCGCGTTGCCCAACCACGTGACATCAAAATTAAGGCAACCGTTCTCCTGGTTCCATTTGGGTTAGGATCTTCATTTGATCCCTCAAGACTAAGGTAACGGGTGACGTTAAGTTGAAGTCGCCGAAAAATCTCTATTATCAGGATTGGGGCCTGGGCGAGAGAGGAGGAATAATTTGTTTGGCCCCAATCCTGATAATTCCACGACAGTTTGATTAAATTGGCCTTTTAGCTCATCTGGTTGGAGCGCTGTGATTAAAGAAGAATCTCTCCTTTGTAATCAAGGACATGAGTTCGGATTCTGTAGAGGTCTAAAATACTTTTGGGTTTATTTAATTTATTCAATTTAAAATATTTAGGGATTTTACCCTAAACAATTAACCAATTCTTCTCAAGCCAAGACTGTAAATATCATATTGGTGGCGTAGCATCTTTCACTTCCTCACTACGTTTAGTCAAAACACAGACTGTGGCAATGACCTAGATACTGCTGGACTTCGTCCAGCAAGCTTCTGCTGAGGCAGCAGCCTGCAGCTTCACTTCATCGTTTGTCCAACCCTAATCCAGCTGAGAAGGCTGGTATTTGACTTCATGGAAATGTTACGTTCAAGGAAAACTTCCACAGTCGAAGAAGTTTGATTAAATAGGCCTTATAGCTCATCTGGTTTGAGCGCTGTTACGAAAGAAAAATCTCTCCTTTGTAATCAAGGACACGAGTTCGAATTCTGTAGAGGTATAAAATATTTTTGGGTTTATTTAATTTCAAATATCTAGGGATTTTACCCTAAACAATTAACCAATTCCTCTCGAGCCAAGACTGTAAACATCATATTGCTGACGTAGCATCTTTCAGTTCCTCACTCTGTTTAGTCAAAACACACACTGTGGCAATGACATTGATACTGCTGGACTTCGTCCAGCAAGCATCTGCTGAGCCAGCAGCCTGCAGCTTCACTTCATCGTTTGTCCAACTCTATACCAGCTGAGAAGGCTGGTATTTGACTCCATGGAAATGTTATGTTCAAGGAAAACTTCCACAATTGAAGAAGTTTGATTAAACTGGCCTTATAGCTCATCTGGTTGGAGCGCTGTTACTAAAGAAGAATCTCTCCTTTGTAATTAAGGACACGAGTTTGAATTCTGAGGAGCGTTACCCACGTATTAATTTTATATTTTTAAATGAAAATAGATTCCATTCCAAGAAATTTGATAGGTACCTACTCTCTTCTTAAGTTTTTGCAAAGTTTGCACTAGTGACGTGCGCTGGGACACCCACACAGGCGGGAGGGGGGTGCTTTGACGTTACCAGTGTGCAAAACTTTGAAGAATCATAGAAACAATCATTGGAGGAGAGTGTGGTTGATGCCAAACTTCTTAGAATGAAATCTTCTTCCATTTAAAAATGGTTAGCATACCTTTTGCACACCCATGGGTAACGCTCATCGTATAGCTCATGAATGAGACAAAACCAGCCTTTCGCCTGACATGTTGACGGAGGGGATGCGTAGGGCATGGGGGCGAGTAGCTTGCTTCTCGATTTTCATCTTCCAATATTTTTTGGCCCTACTAAACTGCGTAATCAAAGCAAATATAACCTTTCAGTTTTGTTAAAATTTGTAATGGAAATAACCCTATTGCTTCAACCCTGGGATCTTTGAGCAATGCACAATAAGACAGCTACCACAATCCAGACGTACAAGTACATACATTATAGCCTTTGATATTGTAGTACAAACGGCTAAGTCACTGAGGCCAAGAAAAAAACAAGTTTTTCAGGTGTCTAGATAGATATCCCATTGAAATTGGGGAATTGAATGGCGAATTTTTATGGTTATTTTTAATTTGACCAATAGAAATATATAAGCGAGAGCTTTCCAAAAAGGTGCTATATGATGGGTATCTGACGAGTAAAGCGAATTCTTTTGCCCTATGACGTCACAGCACTGCTTGCCTGCCGTACTGTCACATGTGATCTTCCTACCCGTTTATTGGCCAAACTAAAGGGTATTTTGAGTTGAAAACTGATACTGGGGGTTTTCAAGTGCGCTGAATCTGAACTCAAAACTATGAAAGTTCCCCATTGCGATTTTAAAATTGATTGTTGGAAAAACTGATTAATTATGATTGCCCGGTTTTTAGAGTATTAATTTAGTAGTTCTAAACGGTATTTTGAGCTGAAAATTGCAACTAAGAGGCTTTCAAGTGCGCTGAATCCGAATCTGAGGTCATAAGTGTGAAATTCCAACAGATAAAGTTCCACATTGTAACGGTCATTGGCTCATAACACACCTTCCTCCTGCATCTATGATCACATGAACTATCAAATTAGTATGTGACCCAAACTATTTAAATCTAGGAAAGTAATGTAATTGAGTGTGCAAGTTGCAATAGGTCCCAGCTAAATACATTTCTGAAAAAGAATGAGTAGAGGGGGATCGTCGAATTCAGAATGGCGCCAGCTAGTATAATGACACGCTTCAAAATGCAAAAATCGCCTGGATCCTTATCACTATCGAATTGTAAGTTCGTAGCAGTCAAAACTAGCCAACAACCTATCTGTTAGACGTGCAAAACAAGCGTAAACAGTGCAGTGGGAAAAGCTGTAAAAATGCTTGTTGGACAGAAAAATAGAGGCTCTCAATCTTGTAGAGATGACAGCCGTCAGTTTTCTCGTTTTTCTCCGTTTCAATTAGACTGATTTTAGCTGATTTTGTAACTGGCCTACTCATATTAAAATGTGACAATACACTAACCTGTCAGATTAAGTTTTTTCCATTGTACGAGTATAATAGATTGTATTGGTATTAGCAGCATATATCTACCTCTTTCTCTTTGAAGAAAGCCACCTGTCCAGGCTCCATTCCATCGGTTTTCTTAAGGTTTGACCACATCGTGTACACAACGTCCACATCGTTCATTTTATTGCCTGTAATACTGTTGGCTTTCACTAATTGGGCTGCGTCTTCCAAAACGGCAGATGGAATGTCATCGATTGCCTGACCCTGACAAAGAAAAGAAATTACAATCTTTAAGAAAAAAGCGTTGAATATCCGTAAAGAATCTCTTCCTCCAAGAGGTTACAACACACTGAATCAGCAAAGGCAGTTAACTTTACTTTCCAAGGTAATGGAAGGGCCGATGGAAAGTTATGCAATCAGCCAAAGAAAGTATTTCTGCCGGAGGGGGAGGGGGGGGGCATACACACACACACACACACACATACATACATCAATTTTCATGAAACTTATAGATATGGGTTCAGGTTGAACAAAACATCCATCCTAGCGTGAGTTTCAGAAATTGAATTTCAGGGTGATTGCAAGACTTTCCCTTCACCCTTCGGGTTAAGTAAGGAAAATAAAAAGTTCCAGTTGCAGTATGATCGTATGAGCGAATTTTCGCAAATTATCTTACTAGATTATGTTACATTGTTTTGAAAATTAAGGACTTTGGGGGAAAAAAATTGTTAACTACCAATTCAATGCCCAGAAACTCATTCTAATAAATATTCTGCGATTCAAAAAGAGATTTGGAATTTTTAACTTTTTTTGGAGTTTTAATAGATTTTTTCAACACATTATAATGAAATTTAAGTAAATTTTCAGCATTTTTTTTGCACATAAATTTATAACTTTATACCTAATAAACTTTATTTGAGCAATATCCAGCTGAAAAATATAAATTTAACGATTTTTAGCCGTTTTTTGCTATTTATAGTGATTTTTTTAGCACTTTTTTGAAATTTGACCAATTTAATGTGTTCAAAAATGCTGGCCAACGAACTCGTCCTTTCGTTTGGAAAGCTTGATTTTTTGGCGCAATAACGGAATTTTTATCTCAACCCTGAGAGTTACCGTCTGGAAAGACACACACACGCGCTCGCACACATATACACGAAAAACCGGTAAACTCTAGGATTCGTTACAGAATGCCTCAAAACGGATTTCAATGAAGAAATTTCTTTCAAATTTTGATTTTAAACGTTTTGGAGCCATTGCATTAGCTTCATTTTCCACGAAAATTCGCTAACAGCTTGGCCATATTAGCAATACTTTGCATATTATAGGAGCATCGCCCTATTGAAATTGATCCAGTGATGTGGGGGACAATCTAAGTATGAGGGAAAAAAACAGTTTTTCGCCCATTTTTGGTTTATAACATTGATACGTGAGAAGCGATCGGGCTGGCTAGATTCTAGGACCAACTAGACCCCAAGAAAGAGCGGATATTTTTCGTAAAGTTAAAGGCCTTTTGTGGCCCGGACATTGCAGTTTTGGAATCTACGCACCTTGGAACGTAAAGTGACAGTTTGAGAGAAAATAGTCTTTTTTTCCTATACGATTACAAAAGCTTATTATTGGAAATAATAAACCAAAATGGATTGGGATTGCAACTGATCGGAAACGCATTGGAAACATGAAGGCGTGAGTCAGAAAGCGCACTCTTATCTGAAACATGAAATCGCGGTATCTGTATCATGAGCGTCCTGGACGGCACTGAGTTATTAGGTTCTACTTCCCCGATCCGATAGTAACCGCACACCTCTAGACCATGAATGCCTACCCCTAATATCACTGAGTTATCGAACTAGTATTTGATATGAACCTGTGGTTAGTTATCAGAATACCAACAATGAAATATATTATGATTTTGCTCATTAATAATTTCTTTCTTTCTCAACTTTCGGATTTGGAAACTAATGGGATTGATCTACATGCAACAATGTTTCCGGCACAGGAATATAAAATATAATAAAACCAACGCCTTAGACTCTTTCTTATTCTATTTTGTGCCGGAGGATTTTGCAACTCTACCCCCTCCCTCTTCAAGGATCTCATCGATTGACAACTTTAGCAACGAATACTTATGTAGGTAATGAAGTTTCCACATACAAACCTCTTTGAGACGGAGGTAGACGTGCGCTGAGGAGACCTTATCAACGTGAAACCACACGTCTTCGGGCCAACCCCATTTTATTAGTTCTTCATCTGAAAATTATTTAGAGCATAATTAATACACCTGATGAATGTAACGAATATCAACTATGCATTCATGCACTCAAATTATAGAGAAATATAATTGTTAACTCCTCCCCTCTCCCATCAGACTTAGTGTTGGGAACACCTTCACACAACGAATTAACTAAGAACTCACTTTCATACTTGTCGAAACCCATAAACAACGTCACAGGTGGGGACACAACTGAAAATAAGAGCAGTCATTAGGAACAAAAAATTGGTATAAAAACGCAATCCCTTCAGAATATAATGACAAAAATGAGATTGCCAAGGTAGGTAAGATATTGATGAGTATTCCAAGATGTGGGCAAGTAGATATAAAATCGTTAATACTATCATGGACACAAAACAACACACCATTGCTCTGGAAGTAATACACCATGTTGGAAAACCTCTTCGCTGTTCAAACAGTGTCAAAACCACTTATAAAGTGTCAATACACGCCAACGATAAAAGTACGGTGAAATCGTACAAGAGAACTAGAATCTAAGAGCCAATGTATTTGTTGACTTTTCACGAAACTAAAATCCTAACTTATGGAAAATGTTCTAACATAAAAGGTGCATGCATTCGGGTGTTTTTGCGTTCAGGTCGGATAACAACGTAACATAACCTGAACGACAGCAGTTCAACGTTTATAACAGCGCTCTCCTTCCTTCTCACTTCTTCTTCTTCTTAGCTCTGCTTTCTAACCTTTGAGTATAAATAATATGGAGGATGGAGGGCTATTACTCTTATTTCAACGCTGTTTTCCTGTCAGTAGATACGTGCCGCTGGCGTCGCGCTGTTCCATGAAATGACGCTTCCTGCCACGCAACTGCTCGAATTACACAATAACGCACTATTTGAAAATTAAATCACAAAACACCTCAAGGCTGCCTTTCCTAATGAATCACCCCCTCCCCTCACCGCCACTATAAGTCCCTAGGACCGACGTGGGAATGTAAATAAATTATTATTATACCTGGAACAAAACACCTTTCATAGATCATCGAAAATTGATATTAAAAACGCCTTAACTGCAGCAATCTTGGTCGGGAGAAGTTCTAACGTAGCTAAGGTTATATTGAGGTTGAAAAAACCGAGACGCTTTTACCAGTACCAATTGCTTGAAAATAAAACCAATTCCAAAAAAAAAAAAAAAAAAAGAAATAAGAGTACAATATTCTCCCCTGTGCACCCAAGGGAGTTGAAATTTGATAGGGTGACTCTCTGGGACATTAAAACGAGACGAATAAAATTACGAGCTCAATCCTCATCAGCTGAGTGAGCTAAATTCTCATCTTTTCACCCTAGGAATATGAAATTTGACATGGAGCCTTTATAAGACATTTCCAACAGCTCCAAGGACAGATCCAACCAAATCTGCTGACTCAGCTAAATTCTCTCCTATTTATCCTAAGAATTTGAAATTAGTTGTCTCTAGGACATTAAGAGACGGATGCAATGACGGGTTCCAACGAGATCAGCTGACTTAGCTAAATTCTCTCCTTTTCACCCTAGGAATGTGAAATTTGACAGGGAGCCTTTCTAAGGCATGAAGAGTTGTATGCAATGACGAGTTCCAACCAGATCAGCTGACTCAGCTAAATTCTTTCCATTTTCACCCTAGGAATTTGAAATTTGATAGGGAGCTTTTCTTGAACATCGAGAAACGAATAAAATTATGGTTTCTTTCTATGAACCATCAGTGTCCGACGTATCTTTAAACGTTTCCGAAAGATTGGACAATACATCAACAGAAACTAATTCAAATACCCGTATTCATCCTTTATACGTACTACTTTAATATTTATATTCAATGTTTTCTTCTCTTCAATTGAAGAATAAATTTTAATGAATAAAAATTATTTTTATTTGTAACCATGACTGTACGAATAATATGTTAGGCGGAACGAAGTCAGTTAGTAATAATTTATCCTTTCAAAAATGAAGAAGTATGAAATTATCAACAGCTTTATCTATGAGGTTCGATTTTAGCGAATTTTCGCAGAAAATAAACTATTCCAATGGTTTGGAAAATTTTAAAATGAAAATTTTCGAAAAATTTCTTCATTGAAATCCGTATTGAGTCATTCTGAAACGAACCTAGTGTTATACGCTTTTTCATATATATAATACACACAGGATGGATACGATGATACGAAACAGTGTGTAAAACAACTAGATAAAACAACGTATGAAGAGGAGCAGAATGCCGCCAACCGCGTATTTTTATGTCAATCCGTTCTCAAGATTTGATTTTTTAGACATATTTTTTAAAGGAAAACCGTGTTTTTTACTCTCAAGTTTGAATTTCTCCACTGTAATTAATTCAATTTCAACTTTTGGTCAAATATTTGGAATCAGCGTTAAATTTCTTATAAGGGAGGTGGAGGTGGTGGTATGGAGGGGGGGGAATGAGGTATCTTGGACATCACTGAATAAACTGAGGACCTGATTGATAATGTATGTTTGGATAACACAAAAAAACCACTGCCTATTCAGAATTTTTCAATTCCGACCTATAGGGGTGTTATTGGGGGAGGGGGTTTGGAAAAAGGGGTATCTTTGACATCACTGAACAAACTGGGGATCTGATTGGGCGAATATGTTTAGATTAAGTCAACCTCGATCACTGGCTATTGAAATTGTTTCTACCCTCAACCATAGGATGGTTTTTGTGGAAAGGAAAAAAAGGGAGGGGGTGGTTAAATTGAATAATTTGGTAATCACCGAACGAACTGGTGATCTGATGTTCGGAGGTATGAAATTTGATTAGTCTGAACGTTCTTTTGGGTTACCTATCAAAATATGGGGGGTGTTTGTGGAGAGGGATTGGGGGTTGAACTCAGTAGTTTGGTACTGATAGGTAATTTTTAAGTAAGTACTTTTAAATCATATCCACAAGGGTGTCCCAAAATGTGATGGGTGAGGGGGGGGGGGGGGGGGGGGGGCTTGCGTATATTCAAGTCAACCTGTGCAACCTCCCTGTGGAGCACCCTTGTAAATGGCAAGGTATGGAAATTGACACTCAACTGGGTCAAGGCCCATTCGGGAGCTGAAGGGAATGAGCAGGCTGATGAATGTGCACAAGAGTGCTGGTAACGTGCTCCTCCCGGTGGTGTTTGATTCTATACCAAAGTCCTATATAAAGTTCAAAAACAGTACTAGAGCTATGGAGGAATTTGAGATGATCTGGGGTGGAACGGCGGATGGTGCTCATACCAGGCGTTTCTTTCCTACCGTTGAATTGAGGCAGAAAATCCAGGTACTTCATATGTAGAAGACGACTCAGGCTCTTGCAGGGCATGGTAAAAATAAAGCGTACCTGCATAGATTTGGACTGGCTGATGAGGACGTATGCTCCTGTCCCAATGGACAGCCTCAGAGGTGGAACCATATATTGCTACCGAGACTGCAAGGCAGTGGAAGCTTTGTTTTCACTTTCGAAATGAAAAAAAAATTTGCTCCAAAATCAAAATTTCCACTCGCATTTTGCGTTTCAGAGCCTCCTGAACAAATTTGGTTCCGTGTCTGTCTGTCTGTCTGTCCGTCCACATTTCCTTGTAATAGCCATAACTTCCACAATTTTGATCCGATTTTAACCAGATTTTCAGGGATCGTGCGGGTTAAGTTCTAGATGGTCCTCTATCAACTTCATCATGATCGAATTAACGGTAGCTTCTGCGCAGGCGCTAACGTGAATTCCTTGTGACGGTCATAACTCGGTCAATGTTGAACGGATTTCGGTTAGATTTTCAGGGATGATATGGGTAAGGTCCCTTGAGGTCCCATAAGACTATCATCATAATTGCATTAGCGGTACGCTCTGCGCATGCGTGAACGAAATATTCTTGTTACGGTCCTTGCAACAGCTGTATTTTTCACAATTTTGATGAGATTTTCTTCAAATTTTTAGGGATCGTGCGGGTATAGCTCTACATGGTCCCCTATCAGTTCCGTCATGATCGAATCAACGGTAGCCTCTGCGCAGGCGCAAACAAAATTTTCTTGGATGGTCCCATATTAAAATCAAAATTTTCCTTATTAATTCCATTTATTATATGTACGATTCAGCTTCCAATTTCCCACCTTATTAATTCCCTGATGCCAGAACCGGTCGTTTCTAGTTTTCTGGAATTTAATGGTGACGTACTGTGAAGGTCACGAGGATGTGCCATTTCCTTGGCAGTTTTTACCACATCCACTTTGAGACCGAGCGGGCCCAGTTGGAGAGACTCGTGGTGCTGGGTGTGAGTAGTTGGCCGCTGCCCTTTCAAGACTTGATTACGGAATTTCCTCGCATATTTTGAGTTTCGTAGAGTCACTGGATTTCTCTCTGCTGGAGGACTGATGACGTGTTGTATAATAACAATTTAATGTGTTATGTAGTTAATCATATCTGTATCAAATGATGTAACATCTTATTATCTATTATTCGAGTATATACTACTTGTAAACCCTTGTAATCCCATGAGAGCAAGAGTGAATAAACTCCCCCATGGAAAGGGTTTACTCTCATGGGGAAAAAAAAAAAAAAAAAAAAAAAAAAAAAAAAAAAAAAAAAACTGTAATTAATAACTAAATTAGTAATTAGGTTCACCTGCCTATAACTAACAATTAAAAACAATTATATACCTATTAGTTATTAGTTGAACTGATTTCTCCAAAATTATCTATTAGTTGGAGGGTTGCTGCTAAAAACTAATTCAGGTGAATTTAGCCATCTATCTATACTATTAATAAGAATGAAACTCCGTTTGTCTGTTTGTCTGTTTGTTTGTTTGTCGTGTCTATGCACGGCCAAACGGCTGAGTGGGGGGAGTCTACGAGTGGGGGGATCTTCTTGGGATTTTCCGAAAGGGGGAGCGAGCGAATTTAAAATTTTCTAATCCCACCCGAACCATGGGCCGTAGGGCGGGAGGGGGGTCGAAGTAAGAATTAATGTGCGCTTTTTGGACTTCCCCGCATCCTCTACCCCTCTAAACGGCCGTCGACAATTCCGGAAAAATACGGGTTTCGTAGGTTTTTGAACGAGGAAGACGACGGCGCGATCGGATCGCGAAAAAAGTATCGGGAAATGCGTCAAAAAAATGCGAGAGTACGGACCCGTTTTCTCGAAAAGTCCGCCGAAAAACTTGGTTTTTTCCGATTAAAATATACCCCGTAAAGGTACGTTTTTCGGAACGGTTTTCGCGGGCGAAATACAGCTTTGGGTCCGCCGAATCTGAATCCGAAATCGGATATCGAAAAAAGTGACGTTAAGTTGGTCAAATCGCGAGCGGAAGCGAGAAGAAGCGTTTAACATCAGAAATTAATTTTGCCGTGTTCGCGAGAAGGCTCTACGAAGACGTCAAGGGGTTCGTCAGGTATTTCACAATGTTACCTGCAGGCCTATTTCAAAAGAATAAATACGGGTTTTTTCCTACCTATATACAGGTATACCTTGCGAGCGAAGCGAGCAACATCCCCGAATAATCTTTTTGTGGTTCCACGTAGTTTTATAAGATTTAATTTGTTTGTAAGAATTTCCAACAGAAAAAAACGTCTGCCAAGTTGGGTGGGCAGTATAACTTCCTCAAGCGAGCGAAGCGAGCAGCATCCCCTACAGAAGTTAAACCTACCCTTAGAGATCTACCGTTTGCGAGCGAACAGAGCAACATCCCCTAAATGCCATACTTTGCGAGCGAAGCGAGCAACATTTTCTACATGCCAGACTTTGCGAGCGAAGCGAGCAACATATCCTACATGCCAGACTTTGCGAGCGAAGCGAGCAATATTCCCTACATGCCACACGTTGCGAGCGAAGCGAGCAACTTAATGGGAGGTCCGGGGGGCTTGCCCCCCGGCTGGACGTGGAGGCGAGCGTAGCGAGCCGGAGCGGCTAGTACTATTAATAAGAATGAAACTCCGTTTGTCTGTCGTGTCTATGCACGGCCAAACGGCTGAGTGGGGGGAGTCTACGAGTGGGGGGATCTTCTTGAGATTTTCCGATAGGGGGAGCGAGCAAATTTAAAATTGTTTAATCCCACCCGAACCATGGGCCGTAGGGCGGGAGGGGGGTCGAAGTAAGAATTAATGTGCGCTTTTTGGACTTCCCCGCTTCCCCTACCCCTCTAAACGGCCGTTGACAATTCCGGAAAAATACGGGTTTCGTAGGTTTTTGAACGAGGAAGACGACGGCGCGATCGGATCGCGAAAAAAGTACCGGGAAATGCGTTAAAAAAATGCGAGAGTACGGACCCGTTTTCTCGAAAAGTCCGCCGAAAAACTTGGTTTTTTCCGATTAAAATATACCCCATAAAGGTACGTTTTTCGGAACGGTTTTTGCGGGCGAAATACAGCTTTGGGTCCGCCGAATCTGAATCCGAAATCGGATATCGAAAAAAGTGACGTTAAGTTGGTCAAATCGCGAGCGGAAGCGAGAAGAAGCGTTTAACATCAGAAATTAATTTTGCCGTGTTCGCGAGAAGGCTCTACGAAGACGTCAAGGGGTTCGTCAGGTATTTCACAATGTTACCTGCAGGCCTATTTCAAAAGAATAAATACGGGTTTTTTCCTACCTATATACAGGTATACCTTGCGAGCGAAGCGAGCAACATCCCCGAATAATCTTTTTGTGGTTCCACGTAGTTTTATAAGATTTAATTTGTTTGTAAGAATTTCCAACAGAAAAAAACGTCTGCCAAGTTGGGTGGGCAGTATAACTCCCTCAAGCGAGCGAAGCGAGCAGCATCCCCTACAGAAGTTAAACCTACCCTTAGAGATCTACCGTTTGCGAGCGAAGCGAGCAACATCCCCTACACACGTTAAACCTACCCTTAGGGATCTACCGTTTGCGAGCAAAGCGAGCAACATGCCCTACATGCCACACTTTGCGAGCGAAGCGAGCAATTGAATGGGGGGTCCGGGGGGCTTGCCCCCCGGCTGGACGTGGAGGCGAGCGTAGCGAGCCGGAGCGGCTAGTAACTAATAAAGTGAAGTGACAGTTTACCTATCAATTAGGACGACAAAAAAAGTTCCAGTCATGCAGCATGATCGTATGAGCGAATTTTCATAAACTATCTATCTTACTATAGTATGTTAAATTGCATTAAAATTTGAGCAATTTTAGTTGACAGAAATAGTTCAAAACCAATTTAATGGCAAAAAAACTTATTCTAAATAAAATTCCACGGATTCAAAAGGGATTTTTGATTTTTAAATTTTTTCGCAGTTTTTATAGATAGTTTAGCAAATTTTAATGACATTTAAGTACGTTTTTCATCATAATTTTGAGCAAACATTTTTAATGTCTTAGTGAATCGTTGAAAATTTAGTTTTGACTAAAATTCTGCCAAAAAATAGAAATTTAACGATTTTTGGCCGTTTTTAGCCATTTTAAGTGATTTTTTTAGGACATTTTTTGAAATTTGACCAATTTAATGTGCTCAAAAAGTGTTGTCCAACGAACTCATCCTTTCTTTTGAAATGCTTGATTTTTTGGCGAAAGAACGAAGTTTTTATCTCAATTCTATCGAGAGTTATCGTCTGGAATGACACATACATATATATATATATAGGTACATATATATATATATATATACATATATATATATATATATATATACATATATACATATATATATATATATATATATATATATAAATATATATATATATACATATAAAATAGCGTTAAAATCCAGGAATCATTTCAGAATGCCTCAAAACAGATTTCGATAAAGAAAATTTTTGACAATTTTTATTTTAAAATATTTGGAGCCATTGCAATAGCTTTATTTTCTAAGAAAATTCGCTAAAAGAGGTTTTCAAATTCGGTAACTAATAACTAACATCTACGAGTATTAGTTACAGCATCGGTTGAACTAAAAAATTTGTTAAATAATTCCCCAGTCTGCCCACAGAAGTAAGAATGGCTACCATCATGAATTCACGTAGGTATACGTTATTTTAAAATAGCCCATCATATTATTCCAGCAAAAAATCGTATTTCATCCAACTGTAGGTACTGTCGTCACTGAGTGGTGAGAAATTAAATTCTTTTTCTGCCTTTTTTTTCCATACTCCGGGTTTCGTCGGTGACACGAGAGGAAACGAACTCTGCGGGCGGTTTTCGCCGAGTTACACTTTACAGAGGGAACGCCCGCCAAAGTTACACCCAGGAAATAGGATATATCCTTTGAGGCCTGAGGTTCAGGAAATTACGGACCCCTTTCCACCAGTTAGGAAGATATCCAACTTTCGCCTGCCTGACAGCCGATATTTTCTTTATCAAATCGGTCGCATAGGTGCCTGTATATGTGTACACAAATATATAGGCACGAGAATATATACGTTCATATAACAGAGGAGCATTTATTGTGAACAGGTTGTACACAAAAAAGGTCTACCACACTGCTGGAGCCGTTTCAACAACTAATAGGCAAAAACTTTTGTCCCGTAACAATTTTTTTTAACCCACTTGAAAAACGAGGTTTTTCAATTTTTGGCAAGGGACATTACAAGATTATTGGAAACTGTAGTAGATTTTTCGTCAAATCATATTTGATAGAAATTTTCTATGTTTTAAACTTGTTTATTCTCAAGATTAATGTTAAAAAAACCATAAAATAATAGATTTAAATAAAAGTTCAATTTTTGTATCTGCGCGTATCAATGCGATTTCCATTCTCCAGAAAACCTCTCTCTCTTTCTCACGCACACTCGCCGACACATACCCACACGAATAAATTATACACTTGGCTCATTTGCATGTATAGATGTTAGCATAAGTTCTGGAGTTCTGGGAGTGAATTTCATTCTGTACGGCAGCATCATGTAACTGAGAAGTTGTTAAAAGGTTCAAGGTGCATTCTAGATAGAATACGCTTTAATTTTCAAACATATAGAGAATATAGAAAGAAAAAATCTATAGATTTAGACATAAGTATTTACCCCTTTGCTGAAAATGGCCAATTTCGAGGGCAATCATGCTCATGAAGTATTAGGATTGCGGCGATCACAGGCTTTTTTCGTCAAGTCCTCGAATGCTGACATTTTGACGGCATCATAGCCAAACCTATTTTCCATTCCAGACACCCGTGAATAATAAACCTTTGTAATCGACCAAGAAAAAATATTAACCCCCCCTCAAAATTTGTTGGTTTATGTTTCAAGATACGTAGAATCCTAAAATCGAATTAAAAAAATCCGTCCGTTCGCCGTCCGAAACTTTTCTCTAAAAGTATTGGACCAAACTTTATCGGCGGGGGATGTGCCAGTAACATCGGCATCGCTTTCGATCAACACAAACATAGAACTTGTGCTCTTGGGTGGAGCTCATCTCACCATCAAAAATATGTAAATTTCATGAATGAAGTTGTCAAATTAAAATTCATGAATTCATAAATAAAGTAGGTAATTCCATAAATGAAATTATACGGGATTGCAAAATGTAATTAGATAAAGAGTTGACAATTAAAAATTATAATCAGCTGTCATGTAAGTAAGCATGTAGACAATCTATATTAATAAACTCGTATGCCAGTCTGTACATTGATCAGAATAATGAAATTTTGCGTTTCTTTTCCGTTTCAGGCTATTTGTAGGCGATTGGTACCATTTTCTCAATTTTTCTGTCTGTCTGTCCGTATGTTCGTCCGCTTTTCAGGGTTACAGGGGTCATTGGACAACTGATATGAGTGATTGGAAATGTCTGTATCAGTCCAAATTAAATTGTAGGCTATTTGAAGTTTTTAAAATTTGAGCCAGAGGGGGTGTTTTAGGGAAGGGGGAGGGGGTGAAATGGGGTATCTTGGACACCATTGAAAGAACTGGGGATCTGATGATTGGTCGAATGGGTTTGGATTATTCTAGCTTAAATCATAGGCTACTTGAAATGTTTCAAATCTGGCCCATAGGGGATGTTTTAGGGGAGGAGGGGGTGGGAGAATGGGGTATCTGTTATCACTGAACTAACTGTCGAATACGTATGGATTACTCTAATTCAAGTCAACGACTGTTTTTTTTCCAACATTTTCAAATCTAACCGACAATGGAGGGGGAGGGAGTGGGAAGTTAAAGCGTTTCGAACGTCACTGAACTAACTGGGGTTATGAGTTGTCGAATATGTTTGGAGTCTAACTTAAATCACAGGCTACTTGAAATTTTTCAAACCTAACCCATAGAAGGGGGTGTTTTAGGGGAAGGGGGGGGGGGGGGGGGGTTGATCTCAGTAGTTTTGTCCTAATAGGTAATTTATAAGTAAGCCCTTTAAGTAAGTATTTTTAGGTAAGGACGTATTTGAATCAGATCCATAGAGGTGTCCCAAAATGTGAGAGGTGAGAGGGGGCGTCCGCATATCCAAGTTAACCTGTGCAACGCAAGGGTGAACCAACTAGTACTCAATAAAATGTTTGAATTTACTAACGTTTTCAAGTGATTTCACATTAATCTTCTTTTCATAGAAAACTTTCCAAGTTCTATTGAATGATATACGTTTAAAAAATTCAGCGTTGAATCTAGGGAGCTTGACATTTGTTAATAAAGCCAATATGGTATTGGAATCAGGTCCTCTTCGTCCATTCCCACTTAATAGACCTGGACACAAGATTCTAAAAGAAATATTCGCTTTGTATTAAGTACATTAAATTCGTTAGATAAGTAGGCATTTTACTTTACTACCCTACCCTAGTGGGCATATGAAGGAAAATCCTTATTAGAGAATTCAGGAAACTTGTATAGATTCCAAATGGGATTCACAGGTGCCCCACACCAATATTCCATATTGTACCACAGAGAAGGTAAGGCCGAATTAAATGGACCGCTCCAATTTCAAAGACAAACACCCCTAGCCACTGTACATATAGGTACCTAACAATTTACGTAGCCATTTACGTTTACATCGAGGTAGAGGCTTTTAGAACTCCTGCACAATTAATGACGGCAGAAAATTGTGGCGTTTTACAACAACGGTTATTTTAACAATATTAATGAAGCCCCCCCCCCCCCCCCCTCATTTTACAAGTTAGCGAATGCATTGAACTATTCGATGTATTAGCTACCAGTAGTAAGCCAGGGTTAAGAAAGGATTCCTGATACATAACAGCAATGTTGGGCATAATCTTATCGTCGAATACGAATACGATTGTAATCGCGATAAGTAATTATTCGTTGATTCTGAATCAACTGCGATTATATTCGTATTCGTGTAATCGTATTCGCCTGTCGGCGATTGCACGAATACAACCCATAAAAACGCGCCACGGTCATCAATTTCAATACGGAGTTCCTCCTATAATATGCGAAGCCTTGCTAATATTACCTAGCTTCAGAGGGACGTCCTATTGAAATAGATTTGAGACAAATAGGCTGGGCTCCAATTGAATTCGCTTTAAGAACGTCACTCTGAAGCTAGGTAATATTAGCAAGGCTTCGCATATTATAGGAGGGACGCCCTATTGAAATTGACGTCCGTGACGCATTGTTATGGGTTGTGTTCGTGTAATCTTGGCTCAGAATCAACGAATAATTATCGCGATTACAATCGTATTCGTATTCGACGATAAGATTATGCCCAACACTGCCAAACAGCTTATAATAACTCAGATAAAAATTAGTAAAATTTTAACAAGTTCTCTGCATGAAATTTCTTTCACGTTTTGATTACAAGCTCAAAACTTACATCGAGTAGGTAAATACCAGATGCCCAGACACCCGACCACTCTCTCACTAAACCTCCCTCCATCACAAGTTCCTTGAAGAACTTGGTTTTGTAAACACCGGAAGCTTGTTAGGATGAAAGGATCCCCCGCACCACAAACAACGTTTCTAATGGAGTTGCGAAACTTGTGATATAGGAGACCAAAGTCTGAGGACGCCGTCTTTAAGAGGGGCAACCAGCTTCCACTTCTCATTTTCCACCTCCTCTCAGCGAAATTCGTAAGACAATGGAGGAGTCACGCCGACAAAAAAGTTGCACGGAAATGCGTTGTTTCTTTCGTTCTGATTATACTTCGCTCTTTCCTTGAGTGGGGTGAAGGAGATGCCTCAAGCTTGCTTCAAAAAGCGGGTGGTAACCGAATGCCTGGTAATCCATTTCAAATTTAGCTTGTGAAACTACATTTAAATGGAGAATAATTTAGTAAAAACCTTCCACAATCAAGTGTATCAATGTTCTGCAGTACTAACTAAATCACATGCGACGAAGTTGTGGAAACCCATTTCAAAACGGAAGTTAGTGAAAAACGTTGTCTATTTCCACGAAAAAATAAAGTTACAATGTGAAATCAATTTTGACGATTAGGCCATCATCAGTAACAAACAATTACTAAACACACATTAGAAAGGACACAGCTTAATGGCCACAGGTGAAGGGATATTGAATCCCATTGGTCGAGAGAAAGGAAAGGGGGCTGGAGGTACAACCAATTAAGTGCAAGCTGAGTGAAGGGGGATTATACCTAATGAAGTGAAAGGAGAGGAAGAATTACTGGTTTCAACAAAGCTTTATAGAAATGGACTTATCGGGGGTGAAATATATTGAGGGATATCCTAATTTAAACATTAACCAGATTTATGCATTTATGATGCATTTGCGAAACATTTAACCAGATCACTTTCGATAATTTCGAATTTTTTAAGTACACTCAACATACCTTCCATTGGACAAAAACGAAGAAATTCTGCAAACTGTCTGTCTGTCAGATCAAAATTGTAAGTATGATTGGATTCCTTAAGATGTTTTGCAAATGTAGACGTACCCTTATTTTCCCTGAAATCCTCTTGATGCTCTTCTATTCTTTCCCTGAATTTCCTACCAGTTTGACCGCAATGTCCGTAGCCGCAAGAACATTTTAGTCCATACTACTTCAAACCACCCTTTAGTCCATAAGCATGCAGCCTTCCATAGTATGATCAACCGAGCACTAGGTACCTATTCCAATGAGTGAACGAAATTCATCAAAAGAAAAATCCATTATCAAAAGCATAGCAGCTAGTAATGGCTACCATATGGGATATGATACCATATGGGATAAGGGTCTTAGGAAAAAGAGTAGGTAGAGATAAAGTTCCCAATGTGGTTAGGGAATATGTAACTTTAGAGGAAAAAAATGGATAAGTATACCTTGTTACGGAAAAATTTCAAAGTGAGTTTTAAAACTAGAAATAGTCTTAGATCATTACTAGGTTCCGTTAAAGACAAAACAGGATAAAATTGGGGGGGGGGGGGGGGGGGGTAAACTAAAAAGTTCTTGCTTTTTTTTCGTGTTCAGTTATTGTTTGTTACTGATGATGTTCTAACCGTCGAAATCGATTTAACATTGTAACTCTTTATTTTTCGTGGAAATAGACAACGTTTTTCACTAACTTCCGCCTTCTGCAGTAGTCAACCAGATGAGGGAGATGAGGGATGAGATTGTACATGATCTGTCCAAATCTGACCCAAAAGGTTTGATCACCCATCCCTAATTCAATGATGTAATACAGTATAACGGGGAAATAAAGGTACCTACGTGTTGTTTATACTCAAATTAGATTATTAAGAACTGAAAATGCGTATATATATATATATATATATATATATATATATATATATATATATATATATATATATATCACAAATGTCAGCACTCTCTCGGTATTATTAACCTCTTTAAGACCCCGATCTACCCAGTTCCTACATTGACCCTAAGTGAATTTCTTTGTTAATCGTCTAATTTTCATGAAATTGTACACTAGCTCACAGTAATCTCTCTCCTTCCATTCGGGCACCCAATTAATTAGTCATGGACCAACTATTGGTGGAGTCTGTCAAATTATATGTATGGGGTATGCATCACTACATGCGTTGATTTTAATTACTACGTTAAAAGTGGATAGGAATAGCGTCATTATCAAAATTTCCAAGGGGCCATGGCGCCGTGTATGCAATGCTATCCCGAACTTTAACAATTTTGTTGTGTTACTTAATCACATGCATCACACTATTCTATAGAAGGAGTTTGTACATTTCTTAAAACCCTCCAAAAACGAGGAATTTGTAGCATGTGTCGTGCGGGTTAGCATACCCTGCCCCGTGTTGGCCCCTGCGCCAGAATTCTCTTTTTATATCTACTTGTTATATTGATCAATCGTGATGTTTTCACTATAATCATCTGATTTTCGTGTTTTTCTTCTCTGTTTGTTCAATTACCTACGAATTTGGTCACGTTTTAGAACATATATCAGTTTCAAATTTAATTATGGAAGGGGTAATTGGAGGGTTTAATATTCATAAATCGCGATGTTTTCACTATTCTCTCTATCTTTTTTTTTTTTTTTTTTTTTTTTTTTTGGGACATAGCTAGGTATGTGTCTTTTGGCTGGGGGTCAAGGAATTTTTCGCGACGCTTTTTTTTCTCCACAAAAATGCAACGTCCGGCACTTTAGATTATTATTAACTCGAAAAGTGAAGGCTAGGTAGAAATCAATGAGGTACTACCGCAATGTACTTCTTTCCCAACATCCCAACAGAATGGAAAGTAATGCCCATTTATACGTTCCCAACATCCCAACAGAGTGGAAAGTAATGTTCATTTTTACTTTCCCAACATCCCGAGCGGAATGTAATGTCCATTTTTACGTTCCCAACATCCCAACAGAGTGGGAAGTAATGTCCACTTTTAGTTTCCCAACATCCCAACAAAGTGTAAAGTAATGTCTACAACTTTCACATATCCATGATCTATTGTTTTTCCCCTCAAGGGAGAAATATGGGTCATTATCTTTTTGGTTTGTTTGTTCAATTAAGAATTCGGTCTAGTTTTAGAACATAATATGATGTCAGGAGTTTCAAATTTCATTATGGAAAGGAGTGAATGGAGCTTTGATAGCTCACTGAGAATGATTCTTGTCGTGTTTAAAGCAGAGAATACGAATGAGAGTGCTGTCTTTTCACTCCTCGCCATCAAGATGATCCTCCAAGATTAAGTATAAGCCTATAGAACTTATTAAGCTTGGGCTTATTAAAAAGCGCCCGTTGAGGGATAAGCTCAGGCTATGAGGTCACACTCTAATACGGAAGAACATTAATAATTTTAATTAAAACAAAAATTTTTCTAAGGAGATGGCGCCTAAATTTAATAATTTAGTAGATATACATGAAAACCGCCGATTTCCATATTAATTAGTATTTCGCCAGTCTAACTGTAATATTAATTTAATAAGTTAAGGACATTGAATGGTGTTTATGTGAATAAAGGAGAAGATGGCTACTTTCGCTTCCTCACAAGATGGACACTTCTGTTATGATCCGAACTATGAATTTCCTCCGTTAAATTGCCTTTAAAAAACGAATTTGGCAGTATGATGATTTGAGTGATTCTCTAACGGCCGAGAGTGGTATTTTGCCACTCGATAATGAACGGGGGTGATCTGTTATTTTTGTACAAACTATATAATTATAATATCAATTGCCCCCAGTAATTATCACATTTTGATTTCCGTACGTCCATCTATCCCACAAGAAGTAATGATACATTGTCCATCCTTTTTACCCCGTTTAATTAGTTGTTAAATAATCCCGTTATCGCACGGCCTGGCATAATAAATTATTAGCAGCGGACATTCAGCTATAGATTGATTGCTCAACAGTTTTGCCGTTTTAGCGTGGAACACGCTTTTACCGGGACCTGAAAGTGAAAAATGTCACAAAATATTGGCACAACACATTGTCACGAAAAAACGAGACTAATGTAGCGGCGGATCTAATTTCTTTGCTGTTCAATCTATGAAAATGAAATTTGAAATGGAGGCCCCTTCGAAAGTAGCGCATCCTTACATCGAGGCGAGGCTAAAAACCTAATTTTCGAAGTAATTTCAACTTGTTGTCATGGTTACGAGTAAACTATACGAAAAAGCGCCATTAGGAGTCACCCACCTATATACCTACTTATCTTACGTTTCAGTATTTACCTAGTTCAGTATATTTTATATGCCTGGTAATAAATTGCATGCAAATTATATCAAGCTGTAATCCGGCAATGACCTGAAACGTTGTGAACGCAAGATTATTTTGTGCAGTCGAGATCCCAATGAAATTTGTGTTGGGAAGTTGACAAACAAGTGTTAGAAGTTTCAGACATCAGCCGCGAAAATGTTGTGGATTATCCAGTTTTCAGAACCGTTCTTTGAATCAATTACGAAACTGAAAATCTTTAGAGTCCTTTGAAAGTGGTCATGTGAAAATACGTGCCATGAGAGCTCTGCCAGAGGGGAATATTAGGTTGTTACCTATCGCCTTTGGAAAGGTAAATACGTACCCGGAGAGGTAAGTATACACAAACTACTTTCCGTCTATTATTACTTGTTATTCACCATGTACTTCCATAGACAAAATTGAAGTAGGTACCTACTTAATCAACTTTTTTGTCACACAAATTTGCGTAACTGCAAAACTCGCGTAGTAACTGCACTGACAATGCCGCCTGTATTTACGAAGTCTAACCTGCTTCAGAAGAATGAATTTCAAGGTTTTTATTATCTAATAATGATTAACAGGACGTTTCCATTTGTTTTCGTCACGTCACGAGAGTCACGTCACGGTGGGGTTTCCTATTGATTTTCTAGGGAAGTGTGTGCCACTTTTTGGAATGCTCTCATTTTATCACAGCATCTCATAATCCCTAAGCATCTGTAGTGTCAAGGAAAGCTGATTTATTACGCTCAGTTATAAACTAATATTGCTAAGTAACCATAATGAACTAATAATGTGTAAAATTAATCATTATTAAATGATCTGACTGTAGAACCGTAGGTCTACCGTCCGTTTTTTCCTTACAGCTGGTTTAAAATTCATGTTGCACATTTCCTTATTCGATATTCGATAAACTTGTTAATAAGCAGTTGTATTCGTTGGAAGAGCAACAACCTACCTACTTAGTTTACTTTTAACCAACAGCGAATTCGGTAGGCTGTACGTACCTACGTAGTTTCGTTTGTTGGTGGGACATCAACCTGCCTTGTTTACTTCAACAAACTACCTATCCATTCATTCATTCAATAAAACAAGTAAAGCTGCCTCAGTTATAGTAATAAGAATTTGTCTGAAACGCTAGGTACCTACACTGCAGTACAGAGATCTGAGGAATTTTCAATTGTTTTTTCTCCATTATTTTTCAGATTATTTATTCTCAGTCTAAACGAATGAAGTTCTTTAGTTATCGGACACTTAATAACCATAATGGTTAGTCCCTAGTCGAAATAGAAACTCGTTCACCACTAGATCGGTATCGTTGTTTACAACCATTAATTGCGCTGGCAGGTATGATTACTGCGACCATTTAGTTGAATTGAAACGTTATATTACAACAATATTACCTTCGCAAAACAAAACTGTTGAAAAACGTCATTATAACAACGTGTTAGGTTGACATACGACGGCAAACTTCTAGTGAAAAATAGGTTGGTTGAGTTGCGATCTAGTAACATCTACCACGTCATGGCGGACCTTGGAAGAAACCCACTCCAGGCATGTCGTCACGAGTATATGGGCTATAGGAACGAATCAAGAAGTCTAGAGCCTCCCAGATCAGCTGAGTTATATCTGGAGCTAAGTTCTTTGCTATTCAACCTATGAAGCTTAAATTTGAAAGGGAGCTTGCTCTACGTATGTCCAATGTTTAGCTGAGGTCTGGGGTCTCCCTTGCGAGGCGCACTCCTCCGATTTTAAAATCAAATCATTTCCTATTGTTCACATCATCAAAGCCAGTGAAAATGATTATTTATTTAATGTATTTGAACATGTATGTTCTTTACATTCGAGTATGCTTTACGAAAAATACATAATTGAAACAGTGTAAACATCATTAACGTAGTGTTTTCAATACCCAGTTGAATCAACTACATATAAGAGTAAAAAATTTAGAAATTGATCATGGTGTCCAATTACATAATTTACGCACAATTAATGATAATCTAATCAGTATTACTAGAAATTTCAAATATTCTATAAATTAAAAATTAATATAACATTCATTATTATTAATTCAGCTTATTCACTTTACCTTATAAATATTGGTAACAACAATATCATAAAACACACAATGAACTTCATAAATAATTTCAAAAACATTCAAGCAGTTAACATAAATGCGAGTTAATTCTTCAGTCAAACATACATTTTTCAGTTTGCAAACTTCACTTAAGAAGAAATATAGCCTTTTTATATCAAATTCACATGGTACTGATACAAAATTTACCGGTACCCGCACCAAATCCGAGAAAATTCTTTTTCTCATCCAGTTATACACAGGACACTCAAATAGAACATGAAATAAGTTTTCAAGAAGACCCGTGTCAAAGGCTGTACATAAAGTATTTGGAGAAATTTTGTAGTTATAATTCCTAATTTTGGAGAAATTTAGACAGAGAGAATGGAGAAATTTTGTAACTATAATTCCTAATTTTAATCAGTGAAATTTCAATTTCTAATTTTATTCTATTGTTCACAACATCAAACCCAGTAAAAATGATTAATTTTCGTTTGGTTTGTTCGTTTCTCGATTTGATTACCTTTTGTTTATTTTTAATTTAATTCATATTCTCTATTCCCCATGTATTATTGTTTTTTATTGAGTGTTGGGCCACCTAGCCCGTTAATTTATAAAAAATATTGAGAAAGCTATACTGTCCACCTCTCTTGGCAGACGTTTTTTTTAACTTTCTACCTCCGGATTGTTTTTTCTTCCCTATAGAAAATCTTTCGGATTTCGACGGGAGAGATGAAAAAGGAACCCGATGAAAATCATGCCCATCCATACGAAACAGGGACGTTGTGTTTAATGCTTTCACAACATTTACGTGCATGGATAAAGCACTTGAATAAATAATTCTAAAAGGATTGATCGGAACCTTTCACGATATATTAATATGCTGCAACCGAAAGCCTGATCTGAATATCGCCTCGATTTTATGACGCTGCTAAACGTATGCTATAGGTATACTGATCGGAAATTTATTGAAGGAAAAAATGTCGACGCACCGCTCCTTGTATCGACTGATGTTACTAGAGCCCTAACGGCTGTACATAAACATGTTTAGCCTACAATTTCACCTGGCTTATCAGGGAATTCCCGGACTTTGTCATTTTTACCCAAACAGGCTTCATTTCGAACCAAACTATTGAGGGTAGGAATAATCGTACTTCATTGACATGCGGAAAACAAGTGATGAAACCCCACTTCTGTGTTCTTGACAAATCGGACGGTAGACCTACGGTTCTACAGTCAGATCATTTAATGATTAATTTTACACATTATTAGTTCACTAGAGGCCTGTTAGGGCTTGGAAAGCCCTAATCTAGTAGTTCCTAACAGGAACTCCCTGCGAGTCTCCCTATCAAATTTCAACTTCCTACAGTGAACAGGAAAGAATTTAGCTCACTCAGCTGATCAGAAAAGACCCCATCACTTCAATCGTCACTTAATGTCCCAGAGAGTCTAACTATCAAATTTCAACTTCCTACAGTGAACAGGAAAGAATTTAGCTCACTCAGCTGATCAGAAAAGACCCCATCACTACGTTTCTTACTTACCGACACTTTTGCAGCAAAGTTGGGGCCGAGATGATTTGGAATTATATATAAAGACCGTTCGGAATTATTTATAAAGTCCGCTAAGTTCTTCAGTTTCAATTTCTTTGTTCAGAAATACCTCTCCTAGATGTTAGTAACTACACTACGTCTTTTACTTACCGTGAATTGATGGCAACTGTTGTTACCACCACAGCCTAATAAACAACTCTCGTTGATAAGGACCGCCTAGTACACGATCAAGGTGGGGAGAGAGACGAACGGCGACACTTTTGCAACAAACTTGGGGCCGTGCTGATTCGAATGAGCAGTCTAACACTAAAATCGGACCGCGAAGTTCTTCACAATTTCAAAGACCGTTCGGAATTATATATAAAGATTATGGTTACGTAGCAATATATATTAGTTTATAACTGAGCGTAATAAACCAGCTTTCCTTGACATTACAGAGGCTTAGGGATTATGAGATGCTGTGATAAAATGAGAGCATTCCAAAAAGTGGCTAACGATTTTCCTGCTATGAAAACTAAGGGAGTTACACTTCCCTAGAAACGCATTGGTTGTACGTGAAAATCAATAGAAAACCCCACCGTGACGTGACGCTCGTGACGTGACGAAAACAAATGGAAACGTCCTGTTAATCATTATTAAATGATAAAAAAGTATCATCGCTGAGACATTGTGCCATTGATATGTATTGTCGCTCTTCTGGTCATGACATACCTAACCTTGTAGTAAACCATTTGCGCGAAAAATCAATTGAGATTTGAAAGGGAGCAAACCCACAACCGTTATCTAGAATTTACTTACAAAGTTCAAGGAGGATTCTCTCGGGAAATATGACATGGAGTCTCTCTGGGACATCAAGAGACGAAAGAAATGATGGGCTGTTTCGTGATCAGCTGAGTGAGCTAAATTCCCTCCTCTTCAACTCACGAAGTTGAAATTTGACATGGAGCCTCTCTGGGACGTCAAGAGACAAATGAAATGATGGGCTCATTCGTGATCAGCTGAGTGAGCTAAATTATCTCTTGTTCAACTTAGGAAGTTGAAATTTGACATAGAACCTCGCTGGGACATCAAGAGACGAGTGAAATGATGGGCTCTTTCGAGATCAGATGAGTGAGCAAAATCTCTCCTTTTACTGTAGGATGTTTAACTTTGACAGGGAGCCTCTCTGGGACATCAAGGAACGAATGAAATGATGGGCTCTTTCATGATCAGCTAAGTGAGCTAAATTATCTCTTGTTCAACTTAGGAAGTTGAAATTTGACATGGAGCCTCGCTGGAACATCACGGGACGAATAAAATGATGGGGCTCTTTCGTGATCAGATGAGTGAGCTAAATTATCTTCTTTTCACTGTAGGATGTTATACTTTGACTGGGAGCCTCTCTGGGACATGTAACGGACTTAGATCGCCCCAGAGGTGCAATGGGGCCTAATTCCGCACTCATAAAGAGAGGGCGTTGTGACATTACCATAAGAGAAACAACTCGTATCAATAGCATATATGCTATGTTCGGAGAAGATGATTTTCCGGTTCTCGGATCCTCATCCAAACGCAGCATTTCAAGAACTTGAGAATGACGCCCGGCGCGGGAACGACGGACGCGCATCCTCTTGGATCTCACGGGAACTGTCACAGACATCAAGAGACGAATGAAATGATGTGATCATTCGTGATCAGCTGAGTGAGCGAAATTCTCTCCTGTTCACCTTAGGAAGTGGAAATTTGACAGGTGGCCTATCTGGGACATCAAGAGACGAATGAAATGATGGGTTCTTTCGTGATCAGCTGAGTAAGCTAAATTATATCCTTTTTACTGTAGGATGTTGAAATTTGACAGAGGGTCTCTCTGGGACATCGAGAGACGAATAAAACGATAGGCTCTTTCTTGATCAGATGTGAGAGCTAAATTCTCTCTTTTCCACTGTAGGAGGTTGAAATTTGACATGGATGCAGGAAAAATTGAATCATAACATTGTCGAAGAGTGCCCATAAACTGTTTCACAACGAAATTTGTCATTCCCTGCTGCGAAGATTTCGTCCAATATTGCACTGTTCATTTCGCATGCCTTCTCATTCGTTTATCTTAGAGCACCCTTCAAAGAGTAAATCCTTCCCTCATTTGGTTATGGTCAAAAAACTTGTTGTAATTACATTGCAATTACAATTGCAAAAACATAGTTGTAATTAACAATGAAGAAACTGGGATATAGCTGTCGCGAGTATTCAGTGGTTTGGGTAGGTTCCCTCCACCATCACTTTATGCATATTCATGTTTGCTACCTACATGTGTTGGACAACATGAATTCCTTCCTTCAAGAAGGGAACAGATTTCCATACATACTCAACAAGGAACTGTCATAATTTATGCCCCCTGCGGCTCGTCTCGCAACTTCATCGGCGAACAGCCCTTCCAAGACCGAAGTTCGCTTTCATCAACCACATCAACATCATCTACCTGTGAAATCTCTTCTATTCTGAACAGAAGAAGAATTTGAAGCGAATTTTAGCTTTTGTCGAACGAAATGTTTACTCCAATAACAGTAAACCAGGCAGAATTATCGGCAATTCCATGAACACTCTCGTGATCGCAATATCATTGTAAAAAGTGGTTACGAAATCGGCTCTAGTCGATCTTGTCGAGGTCTGGTTCAGACGATGATCCTCTGTCTATTTTATTCTGTGTTTACACTAGATTGGACTGGCGGGTTGCGTAGAGGTTCCTCTACGTAAGCATAGGTAGGTACGTGAAGAGAAACCAAAATTATAGTGTAGGGAAGTAATAAGTACGTGTAGGTACGTGCAGAAGCATCAAGATTACATGCAGGATACGTACGAAAGCATGTATGTACGTATAGAAAGACTAATGGAAGAACATTTTTGATATTTAGTTTTATAACATATGAGGCGTCACTCGGCAAAAAATGGAAGCATTGTTTTCTAAGTAACCAATTACTTAGACCTTACCCCCTTGGGTAGTCCAAATAATTCTTGGATTTTTTCTGATTTTTATTTGCTGAAACCATAATCATCAGGAACCCCATAGAATCTCTCCAAGTTTCACTTCGATAAAATAGTGGGGGAAAATTAGGGGGGGAAAATTAGTATCAATCACTTCTCTTGAGAAAAATGCTCAAATTTCATTCTGTTTTGGCTCAAGTCGGAGCTTGATATCGCTGGTCTTTCTCTGTGTTTTCGAAAAAAACAAAAATAATAGGGTGCATCCCATCTCCACTAGGTACCTAATCATGAGAACTCTGTCGGATTGATCTGGGGTCTTTGACGTCTACAAGAAAAAGTGATCAATTAATTCTTTTGAGGTGTGTAGAATCTGATCGTCACCCTACTGTATATAGCGTAACACAAGTAGAGGAAAGCATCTACGTGAAGAGAATCGAAACGTGTAGTGTAGGGAAGCAGATAATACGAACGTGTGAGTACATGTTGAAGCACATTGATTACATGCAAGATACGTTTACGTACGTACAAAAAGACTAATGGAAGAAGATTTTTCTTTGTAGTATTATAATTAATAATAAATATTTGTGTAATGATTTATCATAATATCCCATATTCAAACTATATACTTACTACATAAGTTGAGGTACCTAGGCGAAGGGAATCAAAGTGAATAATAGGGAAGTAATACGTAAGTGTGAGTACATGTTGAAGCACCTAGATTACATGCAAGATACGTTTATTTACGTACAGAAAGACTAACGGAGGAACATTTTTCTTAGTAGGTGGTTTTATAATGAACCTTTGTGTAATAACTTGCAACATTTTATCATAAAATCCCATCTTCACATTACTGTTAACTATGTAAGTATAGGGAGGTATGTGAAGAGAATAAAAACTTATAGTATTACCTTCATGTACGAGTAAACACGTGTAGAAGCTTCAAGATTAAATGCAGGATACGTTTTCTTAGTAGGTAGCATTACAGTAACCATTTAGTAATAATTTGGGACCATTCCTGTGCACCTCCAGCGCTGCTTCCAGATATTATACCACCAAACTATACATATCATTCTGATCAGTATGTCCAACTAATTTGAATTTTTGCTAAAGGATTGACTACTTGATGTTATGTATTTTTGAGATGCGAGCTTGCGAGCACCCAGACCACAAAACTAAACACATCATTTGTTGGGTAGTTGGCTTTGAGGAATACACCCTAGAGTTGTTGAGGGTGAGAATGAGAGGTCAGCTTCTCGTATTATGTACTTTATTCTAGCTAAGCGCTCTCGCCTATTGACCTCGTCAGAGCTGTATATATAAGTCTTTCTATTGTTGTTATTGGTTAGGGGGACCCATCCTCTTGTCATAGTTTGAATTTGTTGCAAGAACATTTTTCTTAGTACTAATTATGATGAACCTTTGTGAAATAATTTGCTACATTTTATCAAAATAATCTCATATTCACACTACTATACAGGGTGTTCGGTTTAAGGCAAACGAAACTTCAAGGATCGATTACAGTGGAAGTATTACCTTCGTGTAAACACGTGTAGAAGCTTCAAGATTACATGCAGGATACGTTTTCTTAGTAGGTAGTATTACAGTGAACCTTTGAGTAATAATTTGGAATCTTTCCTATGCTCCTCCAGCGCTGCTTCCAGATAGTATACCACCAAACTATACACATAATTCTGATCAGTTTCTCCAAGTAATCTGAATTTTTACTAAGGTATTGACTACTTGATGTTATGTATTTTTGAGATGCGAGCTTGCGACTTCAAAATCTAGATCACAAGACTATACGCATCATTCTGATTACGTTTGCTGTCGTATACTATCTGGACGCAAGGCTGGAGGTGCTGGCGTCCATATAACAGGAAAGAACCATAATTTGCAACATTTTATAATAAAATCCCATCTTCACACTACTGCATAGGCATACTATGTAAGTATAGATTGGTACGTGATGAGAATCAAAAGATAAATTGTAGAGAGGACTTACCTTCGTGTAAACACGTGTAGAAGCTTCAAGATTACACGCAGGATACGTTTTCTTAGTAGGTAGTATTACAGTGAACCGTTGAGTAATAATTTGCGACATTTTATCATAAAATCCCATCTTCACACTACTGCATACAACGTAAGTATAAAAGGTACATACGTGAAGAGAATCATTAGGTTCAGTGTAGGGAAAAGGTCGTTTAATTAGGGAACATTTTTTTCATAGCTGTAGACTAAACATGTTCCACGCAGATGTGCTCCATAACGAGCGACTCAGCTGTGGAAGCGAAAAACGCCGTGAAGGGGGCGGTGCCCCCCCCCCCCCCCAGGACGCTCCACCTGCGTTCTTCCCGACGTTTCAGGACCGTCTCGCCCCAGCTTCATCAGGAGCCGCCTCCCCCCCGCCCCTTCATCAGCCCCCTCCTCCACCTCCCGTCCTCCTTTTTTTTTCTCTCTCCTCTCCCGTGTTCTAAACCAGAAACCGGAGAATGGGAATTGCGCGGCGGCCACTGCGCAACCTCTCCCGTCCTCCTCCGGTCCTCCTCAACCCGCCGGCCCTCGTCCTCCCGGCTCCAGGGATCGATAGTACATCTTCCCACATCGTCCAGTGATCATCTCTCTCCGGGCCACCCGACTTTCAAGGTAGGCTTTCAACATTATTTTCCCCCACCCTCACAAAACACACCTCATATTTCCCCCTTAATTATCCAATTAAAATATCAATTAATAGTAAATTAACACAACCCAACCAACAGAATCTCCAACACCCCCAACATCGCTGATACTATGGATGCTGCGTACATGATAACAAACAACATCCCATAAAACCCAATAAACACCTATTTTTTTACGATAAATAAAATACACATTCCTTGTTTACATTCCTCCTCCTCATATATAAATAAAACAGCAAAAACATTTTTTTTCATCGTCCTCAAGTGGTCCATTGAAAGCAGCATCCCAACTGCAAACTGCACTCGAAATATCTCAAGAGCGGCTCTTATTGGATGACAGGAGGGCGGGATGTTGTCAAGAGTGCAGTCGATCTTTTTTCTCTTTGTTTCCAGCGAGCCGGATGGGCGATGAGATGGTGGGGGGGGGGGTGCTAAATGACTCTCGGATCTCCTATTTTCCTCTTCGTTGCCTCTAATCCCCACAACAAAATGAAAAAATGAAAATGTTTACCCACGGGTAATTTGCATTTTGTTTTCATTTATTTTTAGCGAATATTCATTTGCAAAAATTGAATTTGCTATGGCTCCAAAAATAAATCAAAACTTGCAAAATTGTCATAATGTAAATACTTTTTGAGGCATTCTGAAAAGAACCTTAGAGTTTAACACGCCGGGGGTTCTTAGTTTAGTTTATACATATTTGTGTGTGTGTGTGTGTGTGTGTGTGTGTGTGTGTGTGTGTGTGTGTGCGCGCGCGCGTGTGTGTGTGTGTGTGTGTGTGAAAACCTCAATTCGTCAAAACTAGTTTTATCTAGTCAAAACAGGATACTTTGAGCGTTTACTTGATGTTACGAGCGTTTACTTGACAATTGACTGCTTGATGTTATGCATTTCTGAGATGTGAGCGAAGCGAGCATGTTGACCACTGATCTCAGCAAAAAAATGAACTGGGTAAAATCTCTCCAAGAGTCGATGCAGACGAGGTTACACTAGGCGGGACTGTATATATATTCACAAAATGTAATAAAAATGGCTAAAAAGAAATAAATCTACTTTTTTTCTTTTTTTAGCAGATTTTTAGTCAGAAGGGCGAGGAGATTTTTTTGGAGGAAGGACGGTGGGGGGATAAATGACTCTCGGATCTCCTATTTTCCTCTTCGTTGCCTCTAATCCCCACAACACAATGAAAAAATGAAAATGTTTACCCACGGGTAATTTGCATTTTGTTTTCATTTATTTTTAGCGAATATTCATTTGCAAAAATTGAATTTGCTATGGCTCCAAAAATAAATCAAAATTTTCCAAAATTTTCCTAACTCTTTGAGGCATTCTGAAAAGAACCTTCGACTTTAACACGCCGGGGGTTCTTAGTTTCGTTTATATATATTTGTGTTTGTATTGACTGTCTCCTATTTTTCTCTTCGTTGTGTGTGTGTGTGTGTGTGTGTGTGAAAACCCGAATTCGTCAAAACTAGTTTTATCTAGTCACAACAGGATACTAATGTATATACTGTTTGATGTCATGTATTTCTGAGATGTGAGCGAAGCGAGCATGTAGACCACTGATCTCAGCAAAAAAATGAACTGGGTAAAATCTCTCCAAGAGTCGATGCAGACGAGGTTACACTAGTTTGGACTATATATTTATATAGTGTGTGAAGTTATTGACTGGTATTATGTAATAGAGGTGGTTTTCTTGAGGATCAGTCAAGTTGTAGAGTATGTAGAAAGCTCTCGAGCTAACAGTGCAGCATATATGATATCCAACTCTGTCCACATTTCTAATAAGTTTGAGCTATTCGTGAACAAAAACTGGACTGTACACTACTCCATGCCTTGAGAATGGTAATAAATACTAAAAATTTGCCAAAAAAATTACTTATGACTGATCCTCAAGAAAACAACCACTATTATATATATATATTACTCACTTCACAAAATGCATTACAAATTGCTAAAAACGGCTAAAAATAAATAAACCTACTTTTTTTTAAGCAGATTTTTAGTCATACAAAATCAAAGATGAACTGGAAAAAAATATATGCACAAAATTATGCTGAAAACTAACTTAAATGCCATTAAGATTTGCTGAAAAAATCGACAAGAACTAAAAGAAATCTAACTATACATATTTTTTTAAATTGTTGTATTATTATTTAAAATGAGTTTTTGTTCGTTTTAAAATTGGTGGTTAACAATTTATTTGCACTCAATGTGCTCAAATTCCAAAACAATGTAGCTTAATATAGTATAAAATAACTTACGAAAATTCCGTCTTATCTTCATGCTGCATGACTGTACATTTTTCTTTTTGAATTATATATATCGCAAAACAAACCTATTCTATTTGACAAAAGGCTGAGCGTGATCCGCCTTAGTTTGGTGGTCTGGATGCTCGCAAGCTCGCATCTCAAGAATACATAACATCAAGTAGTCAATCCCTTAGTAAAAATTCAGATTAGTTGGACTTGTAGGTCAGAATGATGTGTACAGTTAGTCATTCCAACGTTTTTATCACGAAAAAGCGGCGTATTGTGAAAAGGGTGATTTCACAAAAAGGCAGCGAAATATATAGGCTAGCATTTACTGCCTATTTAAAAAAAACTAATGGTCTATTACAAACGGTCATTTATATTATTATTGGAAATAATATACCGAAATTACTGTCATTATTTGATGATTGATTACACTGCAATCACAATGTGATAAGAGGCGTTCAGGGTCAAAAACAGCTAATTCTACAAAACCAAATGTTACAGGAGTCAAAGTGCTTAAATTTTTAGATCCTTATGATGTGCACTATGTAAATTTGTTTTAATTTTCTGCAAGGATGTAAACCAAATATAAAGTATACAGTGAGTTACGTGGTTGAGGGTGAATAATAGTCGATTTGGCTTCTTCAAGTTTATTCCATCGTCATATTCGTACTAGTAAAAAGTAAAAAAGTAAAGTAAACAACCATTCCAGGTTGGGGCTTTTCTTTCGTCCGACTGCCTCGGGCGTCGCGGACGTCATCAGCTGTCCTCTAAAAGAACAGCTGACAGAAACGTGAAAATTACTTGGACGTATGACCCTTACCTGGGCGGTCACCCATCCAAATACTCACCACGCTCGACGTTCCTCAACTTCGCCAATCGCATGAAAAACGGTTCATTGCAACGCCTAACCCGTACGGCGTACATGTTTATTCCATCGTCATATTCCTAGTAGTTTCGCCTCATATACTGGCATCATCAGGGAATGACTGGATCTGGAGCACTCGTAGATAATCATAGGTTACAGGTTGTATATTTCTCACTATGAAGTGGGAGTGGCAAACAATAAGTAAGGTGGGACTTGTTTTCCCATATCAGCGTCATAAGTAATTAAAACTAGTATGAATGTTAAAGAAATATAAAAATGTAAAACGGGAACAAAACTTTACTTATTATTTGCCACTCCCACTTCAAAGTGAGAAATTTACAACCTGAATGAATGAATGAATGAATAACGTGATTTATTAACAACAATACAAGAAATAAGTGTGCGACCACAAAATATCACAACAAATGTTAAGCTTAAGAAGCTGGAAACTGTGATTGGCAATAACTTTTCTTATAATGCTACATTAGCAAATATTAATTATACTGGTTCGACAATACTTGATACAAAACAAGTACATATACATAAAAATAAATTAATATGAATCATATTATGAATCATTAATATGAATCTGTTTCTAAGCAAATAACAACAAACACTTGAAGCTTAACCATCTACATAAATGTTAAAAATAATTCGTTGGATCTTGGAGGAAATCTCATTATGTTGCCCGAAATTAAATTTTATCATTTAATAATTATTAACAGGACGTTTCCATTTGTTTTCGTCCCGTCACGAGCGTCACGTCACGGTGGGGTTTTCTATTGATTTTCACGTACAACCAATGCGTTACTAGGGAAGTGCAACTCCCTTAGTTTTCATACCAGGAAAATCGTTAGCCATTTTTTGGAATGCTCTTATTTTATCACAGCATCTCATAATCCCTAAGCTGATTTATTACGCTCAGTTATAAACTAATATTGCTAAGTAACCGTAATGAAAATAATGTGTAAAATTAATCATACTAACTTTAGAACCGTAGGTCTACCGTCCGTTTTTTTTATAGGTGAATAGAATAATTAGTTTCCATCTATAGGCTCACGCTTGCCTGCAATACCCCACCAATACTTTCGCTTTGCCTGCATCATTTAGAAGGCTCAAAGAGGATTCTCTAGGCATTCTACCTCTGCCTAGCCAATAGAACCTAATCTCGGCCAAGATGGTAGCTCATCCTTATCCTGTCTTGAATTGCACATGTGTGACAGTTCCAGTCAATTCCAAGAGAATGCGCGTCTATCTATCGCTCTCGCGCTGGGTTGAACGTGTCATTCTCGAGTTCTTGAAATGCTGTGATTTGCGATAGAAGAGGATCCGAGAACTGGAGAACCAATCTTCTTCGAACATAGCACATTACGCTATTAGTTCGAGTTGTATCTTATGGTACTGTCACACTCCCCTCTCTCTATGTAGTGAGGATTTAGGCCCCATTGCACCTCTGGGTGCATCGAAGTCCGTGACACATGGCAAATTTTCTGCGCGATTCCTCCTTCTGCTCTGGGCTGCAGTTCAGATACATGACCGGTACTCAGTTTGAAGAGCCACCGAACCATTCCTATGTCGCCCAGTTCCAAGTACTGAGGCCTCACATCAAGAGACATCAGCTCCCTAAGGGCCAATTCACACAGGACGGGCGTGTTGCAAAGACCTGGCACTGACCAGGCACGGACGTGGCGGTGAAGTGACCCATGCAATGCACACAAAAGGGGCGGGACAGTGGCGAGAAAGGACGTCAGTAATCAAAAGGTTTATGGATTTTTCATCAAGCAGTGACGAAGATGATCAAGATGTGCTGGATTTGATGTACTTGGCTGATCTGAACCAAAAAAAGATATTGGGTTCATCCATTGTGGCTGAAGAAGAGGAAAAGCGGTGGAACATTTGATGTTATGCGTGAGCTGAATAAGTACCCAGAACGGTTTTTCAGGCGCCATTTTCTGCCAGGCCTGGTCTTGGGCGTTTGTGTTGCAATAATCCGCACGATTGTAATCAAATAAACACGGGTTCTTCTCAACTTCTTCGCAAAATTCAATGTTGAATTCAACATTGAATTTGGCGAAGAAGTTGGGAAGAATCCGTGTTTATTTGATTACAATTGTGCGGATTATTGCAACTCTCTTTTGGACAAATTGGCTCTCTCCACTTGGTGGATCTCTTTTCCAGGCCGCCCTTTACAGGGCCAAAACTTTATGGAAACACTAGCGAGATATCCTATAAAAACTTTGAAACCGTTCTGGGTACATATTCAGCTCACGCATAACCTCAAATGTTCCACTAGTTTTCCCCTTCTTCAGCCACAATGGATGAACCCAACATCTCTTCTTTTAGCGAATTTTTGAAGAAAATTAAGCTATTGCTCTCGCCTCAAAATTTGTAGAATGTGAATTTTTGAAAAAAAATTATGCAGAAATCCGTTTCAGGCTATTCTGAATCATATTCTGAAGTTTAACGCATTTTTTTATGTATGTATATATGTATGTATGTATGTATGTATGTATATATGTATGTATGTATGTATGTATGTGTCATTCCAGACGATAACTGCCCGTAGAATTGTGCTAGAAACTTCAAACAAATTTTAAAATGTTAAGGGCACAAAACGAAAGTTCAAGTTCGTTGGCCAGCGTGATCGGATTACATCTTCGGGTTGAAATTTTCAAAAATGTAGTCAAAAATTTCAAAATAGCCTGTTTTTTGCGATTTGTCGTGCGAAATAATTTTTTCAGCATACTAACATGTGGTATATTCGGAATCAGCGTAAAATTTCCTATAAGAATATGTATCAAGTTTTCAAAAATGTCAAAGTTGAAAAATCAGTCAAAAATCGAAACAATGCCGTTTGCTGGTTGTAAAAATCGGTAATATTCTTCAAAAATTCGCTCATGGGGTCATGCTGCATGACTGGTTTTTTGGTTCAGATCAGCCAAGTACACCAAATCCAGCACATCTTGATCATTTTCGTCACTGCTTGATGAAAAATCCATGTTGTACTTCACGAAACCTTTTCATTACTGACGTCCTTTCTCGACACTGTCCCGCCCCTTCTGTGTGCATTGCATGGGTCACTTCTCCGCCACGTCCGTGCCTGGTCAGTGCCACGTCTTCGCCACACGCCAGTCCTGTGTGAATTGGCCCTAAAATGGGCGTGGAACACGGATCGGTTCACTCTCCCAAGCCAACCCTCCTTCACTAACAACAGCATGTCCCTCAAAACCTTCCATTGGGCTCTCAAGTCGCTCCCGAAATCCCACTGAAGCCCATGATGCTCTGCCATCCTTTTCCAGATTATCACCCATCCAACCTCCTTCTTCAATACTTCATTGGTAACTTTTTGTTTTGTTTTGTGTTTTAATATTGCATTTATTAAATTATAATATAAACAAAAATTACATAATTAGAGAAAGAACATATATGAAATGCTACACTCTTCCTTTGAGTCAAACTCGTGCTGGAAGAGGGAGCGTCAAAACAAAATAATATAATTCTCTTCTAAAGTCTGTGAAAATCAAGGACTTTAAATAAGTTGAAACGTGAAGCTGCTGCAAACAGTCTGGGTTTTTTTAGAAGAGTTTTGATGAGGGCCTCTTTTGGGTGATTATAAGCGGTTGTAATTTCGTTTTATATGTTGATCCCCAAGCAACTATTCCATATATGAGTAGGGATTGTATGAGTGCGATGTAGATTGGCTTCTTTAGGCCAAGAGACATAAAGTTTCGAAACTATATGGGTTATCCTGCCCTGCTCTCTCTTCAAGGTCTCCTGAATGTAAGCCACATGTAAATCCATCGTATAACAAACAACGGAATTTTTCCAGACTCCATATAGAGAAGGTAATGCAAAAAAGAAAAAGAAATGTACAACCTTTAACCTAAGATTATCTACAAGTGCTTCAGTATAAGATGCGAAACTAGTACGAATATGACGATGGAATAAACTTGAATAAGCCAAATCTACTATTCTTTCACCTTCAGCCACCCACTATTAATATGGCAACTCAGATGAATACTGTAAGTTGTTAGGTGCGGCCTTATTGTATTATTCTAATACAGCACCGATCCAACTCAAACACTCTCAGCTTAAATGTCAACAAAACGAAATATTTGGTATTTTTGAAATCCCAAATTAGGTCGCATATACATCATGCAGCGGCAATAATGGGGGTTCTAAGTCGTGGCCATGCCCGAAATTAGAAAGAGTGGCCTCTGCAAGGTACTTGGGCTTCATTGTGGATGAAAATATTAGATGGGAGGAGCACGTTCTGTCTCTCGCTAAAAAAGTAATGAACATGGCTTACGTATACGACAGTGTCAGGAAAAGTCTCAGCTACGATTCTCTTTTAATTGTATACAAATCGTTGACACAGAGTATATTGAGCTTTGGCATAGTTGTGTGGGGTGGAGCCTTCCCATCTCTGCTGCGTCCTTTGGTGACAGCTCAAAAGGCGATCTTAAAAATTATAGTTAAAAAACCTAAAAGGTTTCCGACAACTGATTTATTATCGATGACTAAGGTTTTCTCTGTTGGCCATATGCCAGTCTGCTCTCTTGTTTATGTACAAGCGTCCAGATTTGTTCAATTACGGACATATGTCCAATTATTGTGCATATTGTTTTTGCCCTACTACGCAAACCCTTTTATACCTACTCCTCAGTCACGTTTAAAAAGTACAGCCCGCCAAATTTTTAATAGTATGCCGCTATTACTACGAAAAACACCCTCTACTATAACCAACCCTACTAATTATAAAGGATCAGCATGTAAAAAAATTGTTTTTAGTTGGCTTATTTCTCAGGGACATTTCATTTGTGAAAACATACTTAAAAGTATTTATTCGGAGTAATGTTTGGAGTCAATGATCCAAGTTGTTTACTGTTACAAGTTGAATGTGTTTTTCGCAGTTTTTTGTGCGCAATCTATAGGAAAGATTCTTTTTAGTCCGTAAGAAGTTACAAGTTCGCAACGCATATCCATGTGAAAATCGGGAGTTAACTTCACCACACAGCACGGAACAATGTTCTACGGTGTGGGGAAATACTAGTCAATTAAGTTGATCTAATCAATCAAATAGTGTTTTACACTTCTTTTTCTTAAATACTCATTGCCACAAATGTATTCTTGTAATGTTGGAGGAATACATTTCATTTCAACTTGAAAAACGCAGTAAATTATTACAAAAAGGTTTATTATTTCTGTATACTGTCGCACCTGTCTATAATTATTAAAAGAAGTCTACACTATACATTACGTGTCTTATCTGCACAGATGTAGACGCCTACCTACCGAAGAGAATATAATTAAATTAAATAACGCACCAACATTTTCCTAGCGATTAACACGACTCACCAACTGAAAATTAATTATTTATATAAAAAAAAAATTAACTACCTACGCTACAGAAGTCCATCTACTGGTGACAAAAGTTATAACACGCAGCATGATTCTATGTGCGAATTTTCGTAGGTTATTGTATTATGCTATGTTACATTGTTTAGAATTTTAGCACTTTGGGTGCAAAGATATTGTTCACTACCAATTTTATGACAAAAAGAAGACAAAGTATTACCGCTTACACGAAAAAAAAAAAAAAAAATAAAAATCATGGCATGGATATAATTATCTTTTGGCTTCTCAATTCATATTTGATGCGATTTGCGTTTGATTCACTTGACGACATTTTTGAACACACGAATGTATAAGTATAACACACGTTCTTACTCTACTAGAGAACTGATTCTAGCGTTGCTAAGCGTTTTAAATCAACTTACTCAACTGGTCGGTACAATGGGAAATCATTAGAAAAATGCCTGTACTAAGAAATCTAACTCTATCAGTTTTTGACCTACAAAACTCGTTATCCATTCATACACATCATTGCATCTAACGAAATATAAATAAATTAATAGAAATATATTATATATATCAGTAAGTCTCTCAAAGATATTATGTTCTCAGTAGGGTTGTAATTATGCGAAATGGATTAATAGTTCAATTCGTCAAAATATGAAGCGAATAATTCAGATTATTGCACTTTGATTTGATTGAGGTCATTCCAAACGTGCCTTTGATTGGAAATATAGGAATTTTGCATTCCAACCTCATTGCATAACAAACTCTCTTTGCTTAATTAAAATCCGCTCTTTTCGAATTTCTCGAAATAGTGTTTAATTATTTCCTGTTGAAATAATTTGATAAATTGAGAGACGTTTTCATAGTGAACTGTTCTTGCTTTATGGGGAAAAATTGAAATATATCAAAACACCACCTGTCAATACAGAGATTATTGCTGAACCATCGTTTCTCGAAAATCTTCAATTTTACATAAATTATGAAGCTACTGTAAAAAAAAAATATATATAATAATAATATGTTTACCCAAAAGGCCTGTTGAAGGACCTTGGAATTCGCCCCTCAGGCATCCGTAAGCGACTTCCGACTGTACCCAAGGAATATAGTGCGACAGGGTGAGGTCGGGAGGGGGCCAATATTGGGCCGAAGTTCTACTTTGTTACTTGTCTCTACGCGTCTTGTTCATTGTAATAAAGGCTTGTCGGTTTTGCGTGGCTTGCATCTCGGCTGGATTCACAGTAGTAATAAGTTATAAAACACTGAAATAATAGAAATGTTTGAATTCCTGGAATGTAGCTGTAGCTAGTAGTCCTAATTACCTGCATCTGATTACACTATGATTGGATAATCAGGCATTTCGATTATGAACGCAGGTACTTGGCTAACCATATTAGCGAATTTTCGTAGAAACTGAAGCTATTGCAATGGCTCTAAAAATTTTAAAATCAAAATTTTCGAAAAATTTCTTCATTAAAATCCGTTTTGAGACACTCTGAAACGAATCCTGGAGTTTAACGCTCTTTCATATACATGTATGTATATATGTCTCATTCCAAACGATAACCCTCCTTAGGATTGAGATGAAAATTCCATGCTTACACCAAAAAATCGAGTTTTCCAAAAGAAAGGATGAGTTTGTTGACCAACACTTTTTGAGTACATTTAATTGGTCAAATTTCAAAAAACGTGCTAAAAAATCACTAAAAGTTACTAAAATCGATAAATTTATATTTTTATCAGAGTTTTAGCCAACAGAAGTTTATAAACGATGAACTAGAACATTAAAAATTTATTAATAAAATTATAGTGATGAATTTACTTAAATTTTATTAATATTTGCTGAAAAATTAATTTACAAAAACTGAAAAATCGCTAAACATCCAAAATCTGTTTTGAATCGTAGAATATAATTTAGATTGAGTTCATTCGCCATAAAATTGGTGGTTAACGATTTCATTGCACTCAAAGTGCTAACATTTTAAAACAATAACAAACTATAGTAAGATAATCTAAGAACATTCGATCATACGATCATGCTGCATGACTGGAAGGTTTTTTATGATCACTTCTTAACATCGCATGATCATACGCTGTGATTGGAAAATGTAGTAATCCTATTTGGATCTATAGTTCCATTAATTTAGTTTAAAATATCCACATTGGCTTCATGGATTGAGCAGTTTCGAAGCTCGTAATCAACGAAAATGATATTATGTACAATTTGTGATTGGAAATCGAGTTTGGACGAGTCTACCCACAATTCTGTTCAAAATGATGACAAAGGAATGAGTTCTAACGTTGGTGTTCAAACAAGTTGACCTCAACAGCATGAAATCTGCATTACAGTGTTCGGTTGCGTGGACACTATTGAATCGAATTTAATGAACAACAAACATGAAAATGATGTGAACGGTTACGGAGTGACTTTGCTGGTCTTCATGCATAATAACAAAGGCTAGTGATAAATGATGAAAAGTTTGCTGACCTATCAGTTGGAATGTTTGATCGTGGGGTGGGGTGAATAAGGGAAGCAAAAATCAATAACTCTAATACCCTCATAACATCGACTGTATGTTCATCGATAATGAAATTTAAGCGTGGATTCAGCTTTTACCAATAGATAAAAAACCGAGACTTTTTCCCGAGACCAAGTTCGTGACAAATGTTGACCAATTTGTCACAAAAGTAGCGGAACAACAATAGCTGTTTTCAAGCACCCGGCCGAGTTCATGAAACTTTTAGGTTCAAGAACCCGTAGGTGGGAACACTATAATAGTTCACCTGACACTCAATGCACCTACCAGCGCTAGCGTCGTATTTAGTAACGTAAAAACCTCTTCACGATTATTTATGTGAGCGATATTCCGTCGTTTGCTCATTTTTACGTTTATTCATTATTACTTTCAAGATTAGTAGAAGAGTCAAAATAAAAGTGTGCATCCATCCTGCTCATCTAATTCCTCCTCATCATCAGAACTAAGGACCCTTCAAATCAAATCACAGCAAATGACAAGGCAAGTAGGCAAGTATTTAGCGTGAGGGTTCACGGTGAACCCTCACTAGAGATTTTTTGGAAGGTTCAAAAAGGTATCTTTCAGTTCGAGTTCTCAACCCTATCCCCGAGCAGGTCTGAAAAGTTCATGAACTCACTGAACTCAGTTCATGAACCCGATGCGGTGGGAACACCTTAGCGAGTGTTGAGTTCCTGAACTCAACGCTTGGAACACGATCCATGTGCGCATGAGGTTCGACGCCGAACCAGATCCGAAAAGTTCATGAACTCGCGGTGCTTGGAACACAGCTAATCACTGCCCAAACCTTTCCGAAAATAAAATCATTTGATAGGGACCCTCTATGGGACATCAAGAAAAGAAAAAAATAGTGGGATCATTCCTGATCCTGTCCAAAGTCCTGAATGGACTTATAACTAGGTTCCTATTTACACGTGAATCACTCTCAGGGTGCTATTAGACTTATTGTATGATCACACTATGAGAGTGCTTAGCACAATGTTGTTTCTTAATAAACTTCATACAAAAATAAAAAAACTCGGCGCTCCACGCCTCGCCTGGGGGCAAGCCCCCTGGACCCCCGGTTACATCTATTTACATACTTCGGACGAAATTATTGAAACACAGAATGTGTTTTAGCTCACGCGTTTCACATAAACCCGTCTTCAATCTTTGGTTGAAGATTGGTTAACTTCCAATAGTGAGATAATAACTTGAAATATGTATAACTCATAAACCGCGTCATAACAAAATATCGCATAGGTTACACCAGGTTACACGATCCTTAGTTCCGTCCCAGATTTTGTTACGAAATTTTGTTAGCTTTTTGGCTAGTTAGTCCACGGCTAAAACACATTCCATGGCTTTGGCATTCACTCAGCTGATCATTGATCAACCAGGCGTCTTCACCATTCTCCCTTGACCCTCTATCTCAAATTTCAGCTTCCTGCGTTGAATAGGAAAGAAAATGGCTTTGGAGCTCACTCAGTTGATCAGTGATCACCCAGGCGTCTTCAGCATTCTCCCTTGACCCTCCTTCTCAAATTTCAGCTTCCTGCGTTGAATAGGAAAGAAAATGGCTTTGGAGCTCACTCAGCTGATCAGTGATCACCATTGCGTCTTCAGCATTCTCCCTTGAGCCTCCCTCCCAAATTTCAGCTTCGGTTACATAGGTTACACCAGGTCACACGATCCTTAGCTTATTTAACCACCGCTTCACAAACCAAACCGTTCTCACTATATTCGGATCACCTGCTATGAATCAAATAATCGAAACACCAGCTCAGTGAAATCATCAGAAATTAACAAGCGGTTGCAATCATGTTCACAATATCAATTGTTCAGAACGATCACCTGGTTGTACACAATTATTCAAATAATCATGCTCATAACTCAGCTTGTTGGCCACGCACTTCGCAGTAGTTAACATAAAATGGTTGGATAAATCGAGAGCTTTCAAACGAACGGTCAACGAATTTCGGGGGATGAAAAACGACGAAGTACCATTTCCCTAGCAACGACTCGGTTGTAAGCGGAAATCATCAGAATGTGGTCGTCACAGATTTCGTCCCACATTTCGTTTCAGATTTCGTTAGCTTTTTTGCCTAGTTAGTCCATGGCTAAAACACATTCTGTGTTAATAAAAATAAGAAACACGGTGATTTCGGAACGAACCGAAAAATATTCCTATGCTTATTTGTTGATGGGTAGGAGTCGCGGTATTGTTTCCAACGATTGTAGGGCTGAGTTCTAAAATGGGTTTTGAGATCAGTAAAGGGCACACTTTCTGTATTCTTTTCCCCAGATAATGAACCATTTCATGCTAGAAATAGGTGACAAAAGTTATAATAATCTGAATTCCTTTGGTACTATATCAGCTGATACGACCGACATAGTTCCAATGTGAGATTCAACCCATACGAATTTTCCTAGCAGTGATATCTGTGTGATAATCCGGCCCAGTAGATTTGAGTTTTTTGACGATAGGCTCATGTTTTGAATACATTTGAGTTTACTTTGTGAGTCAGATATTACAAAGGTAGTACCTGGAAGCACGCTGGAGGTTGTCCGTTCTCTTATTTGTTGACATACCTACTTTAAATGCAAGGTCTTACTAGGCGACGAACGTTGGTCATTGATCCTCCCGACCGGATCGAGCTCCCATAATTGAAACTCAATGGTTACGAACCCAACTCCCAATAAGGGGTTAATAGCCCAGTCCTCTGTAAGCCGGGGTTTGAAACGAGATCCTTCCGATGCAACCAACCCGAGTAGCCAAGCTGCTTTATACAAGGCGTGAAAGGTGATCTCAAGGTGGCTCGTCAGTCTCTCACTTATCATGGTTGCAAATTTTGACGAGATTGACGTAAATATCTTCGTATGAACATGTTCCAACCGTAGTACCTATTCTGTGTTAGAAGCCTCTAACCAAACTTTGTTTGGATGAATTGCTTCCCACCAGTTTTCATTCAAATTTCGAAGTTTATTTCTGCTCCTACCTATGCAGATGTGGATTATAGACCAGCTCACTTCCTCAGTAATGAAGATGTGATTGCTGAAAAACTTGTCTAGCCTCTCATCTAAACGGTTTGGTTCCCTGACCAGCTAATAGAGCAAATTGGTGTCGTCTTTCCTAATACCTAGGTACCTATCTTGCCAAAAAATCTGATAAGTAGCAAGTACGTTATATTTCTTACTTATGGATAGGAGGTGACGTACGAAGAATTACCAAGATTATGCGACTTCAAAGACTCCTTTATGTAATTCTATTCTCCTTCTTATATAATTTGTTCTGAAGAAACCGGAGTGTTCTTTTCAACGCAATTCTTGAATTAACGTTAAAATCCACAGGTATTTCCAACTAGGGGGACACGCCCTGCAGGCTTTGCCTGCCGACCCCGCCCGTTTCGGCCTGACAGGCTGCCCACCTCCTTGGCGAGATTTATACTGCCCACCTCCTTGGCAAGATTTATACTGCCCACCTCCTTGGCGAGATTTATACTGCCCACCTCCTTGGCAGATTTATACTGCCCACCTCCTTGGCGAGATTTATACTGCCCACCTCCTTGGCGAGATTTATACTGCCCACCTCATTGGCAATATTTATACTGCCCACCTCCTTGGCGAGATTTATACTGCCCACCTCCTTGGCAGATGTATACCGCACGTACCTTGGAAGTAGGAGGCGGGCGGAGAAGATTGCTAAAACCCCTCTCTTCAAACGAAGGGGGCCACCCTTTGTTTTTTGATCCAACCACGACTAACCACGTTTTTTGACACACTTCTGCAATTTAAACGAATATGGTTCGAAATATTGAAAAACTAAGGTTTTTACACATCAGTCAGGAGTTACAGCCCTTCAATATGGGTCATTCATGATAGAAGCGAGGAAGCTATGTGCCACACCCAACTTGGCAGACGTTTTTATCTTGTTGCAAACACTCTTTTCGATCAACTATCAATCTTTTGATTGATGTCAATATGGCGAGTTCAATTAAAGTACAGAGAGTTGTACGATTGTTCATTCGCTTCAAACTTCGCTTTTATCCCAAAAATCGTTCTTTATAGCTAAGACTATTATTGTGGCTCTAACTGTACTTCAATATGAAAGGAACATCCAGAAAAAAATTGCAAACGATTGTAAAGTGGAATGGAAAGTGCGATATCGGGAACAATGTGTGGAAAAACGAGTGTCAGTTGATGTATGAATGGGTCATTGTTCAGAACATTCAGAAGCTTGAATATTGCCCGATACGGAAAAAAGGCAAGTATTAGAAGTCATATTTTCTGCTGAAGAAAAACAACACCAAGGGAAGATTCCACGGCTTTAAAGAGCGTTTCCCAAAAATAATTGGGCTGAGCTGTGGGCCACAGAGAGCGTAATGTTTGAACCTCCTCAATCAGTACCAACGTTGTGTTATTTACAGTTAAAATTCCCCGCTCAAAGCAGGTTTGGAATAGCTATTTTCTGGAATTTTACCCGTCTCGACCATTAGTTTGCGTCTCACAAAAAATTTGTAGCGTTGACAAAAGTCTACCTAAATGAGGCAAACGGCAAAGATGAAATGCTCTTTTCCATGTTTTTTTTTTTTTTTTTTAATATTTATTTTCTCTCTTTTGAAGCTACTAATGTGACCCGAGGGATGTTTTCAGCTTTGGTGTAGCGGGATGTTATCTGGCGGTTCTGAGCGATAAAAAACTGAACGAAACTCCTCAATAAATTTGATGTGTTTTCCAAGGTAACGCTACGCTGCGTCTTTCACCCTACGAGCCAACGATGGGAGGGAAGAGTGGGGGTTATGTGATGTTTTCCTGTGTCAGTTTTCACCCTCGATTCCCCTAACCATCTCTCTACCACTCTCTACAGACAATGCCCCTGTTCGCTCGCTCTTTCTCCCTCACGCTCCCGGTATGTGTCTCTTTCTCTGTTTAGCGTGGGATACCTCCCTCTCTCATCCCACAGTTCCTCTTTCACAAGTCGTAATTCATGGAGGTTGTCATGATAAACCCCACCGTCATCCTCTCCCATCGCATTTTCCTCTCTTGGCACGTGTTGCAGATAGTGGGATGGTTTACTGCTACCAACTTTGAGGATCTCTGTGTATAGTATTGGATCCCCTGGCCTGCGGTCTGAGGTCAGCAGCGGTTCTCGTCTGTCGTCGATACCTGATCAGTGCGGTGCTTCCAGCGGACAAGGATTAGACAGACGACCCAACGATAGATTGCCGTCCAATGGAATTTCAATCACACCACCCACACTCGTTTCGACGTCAAATATATGGGGATTCGTATTTTGTGCACTTCAGGAAGGTTTAAATAAATTCCAGCATGAAGCAAATCCTCGAGTCAGGTTTTTCGAGTGGTTCAGATGTTCATTCAGCCAGATATAAATCCATCTGTACTAGAGCTTTTAAAATAAAGCTGTAAATCATAACCAGGGTTGCCAGGTTTTCTAAAATATAGCATATTTCAGTTAAATGAAACCTTCTTTCTATCAAATGAAACTTCGTACCGACCAAATGAAACCTTGTTCCAATCAAATTAAACCTCGTACCAACCAAATGAAACTTTTTTTCAACCAAATTAAACCTCTTTTCAACCAAATGAAACTTTTTTTTCAAACATGAAACCTCATTTCATTCAAATGAAACTTTCCGGTTCACCACATTGCTGATCACCGCGACAGACTGCATCCAACTTCGTGATAATATGATGATGAAACTGCTGCCGTAGCTTCTGGACACCCACTTCACTAAATTAATTTGTAGTGCCTCTGTATTAACTTGTTTAGCAAAAATCTGAAATAAAAATGTAATTTTTGATTGAAATAAGGTTCCATTTGTTTGAAAAAAGTTTTAGTTGGTTGAAAAGAGGTTTCGTTTTATTGGTACATGGATTCATTTGGTAGGTACGATGTTTCATTTGATTGGAACAAGGTTTCATTTGGTAGTTACGAAATTTCATTTGATAGAAAAAAGGTTTCATTTGACTGACAAATGCTATACAACGAAGTTCGTCCAATCATGTTCCACAAAATGTTCCAGTCATGCAACATAGTCGAAGGAGTAAATCCTTGTAAATGATCGTATTACATTATGTTACATTATTTTGAAAGTAACATTGTAACAGATTATAATTGATAATATAAGAAAATTTGCTTATTCGATCATACTGCGTGACTGGAACTTTTATCGATAATCTTTAATTTTCCAGAAATAGTAGTTGGCCCGATATATACAGGGTGAACAGACTTAAGGTGTATCTAACTTCAGAAGCCGATTTTAAATTTCATTTCCGATCAAAGGTTCTTCATAGAGATTTGCTTTAACGCTTTGTGTTCAATTTATTCATTTTTGAGATTTTTTTCTCGTGTTTTGAATTTAAGACATTAAAGCGCCAATAACTCCCCTTAGAATAACTGTGAACCAAAAAATATGGACATCGTAGGAAAGAGCGTTAAATTTCCTATCTCTTCAATATCAAACCCATAATTCCAAAATTTGTCTTTCAGCGAATTTTCGTAAAAAACGAAGCAATTGCAATGGTTCCTCAAAATTTAAAATCAAAATTTTCGATAAATTTCTCCCTTGAAATTCGTTTTGAGACTTTCTGAAACAAATTTTAGAGTTTAACGCTTTTTCATATATATATCAAAACCGAATGAAAACTGATGAAGCTATGCTTATAACAAGAAATTGCGGACATACAGACACACGCATAGACAGACAAACCGACACAAAACATGAGTTGTTCAGAATGTTCCAAAACTTAAAATGCAAGAGAAATTTTGGTTTTGGCCAACGATTTGTTTTCATTTCCCGAAAGTGAATTCAAAGCTTCCAGTACGATTTTGCAGACGCGGTAGCAATAAAATACGGTAACAATCAATGGATGTGTTTTAATTCAAAGCCAAGGTTAAATGAACTCCATCCATCATACAAGAAAAACTAATTTGCTGTGTCAAAGTAGATATCTACATTAACCGTATCAATTATTCATTGCACGCCCATTATTACTTCAAAACACTCATTAGCTTGGGCGGGTGCTTGATAAATCATGTGCTTATTTCCCGGGGCGCAGTCACATTAGCAAAAATGCGTGCTCCCGAACGTGAAAAACCCCCACGAGTTTCCCCACAACAACGTCCGCCTTTTCAGTGAAGTTTTTTAATTAAAGTAATGCGGTGCTGCTCATGTGGGGCCCTTTTATACTCGGGCGGCAATATACCGCCTCGGTGACCGAGTTCATTTGCCCTCTTCTCTGCTCTCTTGTGATCATCATCGTATATTTTTTCCTACCAGCTGTTGCCTTCCGCGCACCACATTCAACCCACAATTCGCCAGCAGTGTGATACGCTAAAGAGTTGTAGTATCATCATACTCCCTGCGGATGATCTTTACGAACATAAAAACTGGGATTGTCAATACTGATGCACCTACTCATAACAGGGTGTCTCCAAAAACGATCCTCCCTCCCTGCTAAAATCGTTAATAATGGGTTTAAAAAACAATTATTGTTTTTCAATCATAATACTTTGTTGTTGTTTTTTAAAGGCTGTCAAAACGTTGCAAATTATTACACAATCGTTTATTATTTCTGTGATAGATAGCCCTTCTACGCAGATCATTGGTCTATAATTGAAGACCTTCAGATCCAATGGGCTTAAGTGCCAAAAACTTCGAAAATTTTTTTCGCAATTTTAAGGTTTCATAATGTCAAAAATGTATTCACAATGCATTCAAAATTCCTGAAACTTTTCTTACGTTACCTTTGTTGTAAGTGCTTTTATTTCCCGCAGCCAGCACCTTCACAGGACTTCTTTATGATTGATAAAAAAATAAGATTGTTTTTTAAAAGCTCAAAATGGCCTATGTACCACCCCAGTTGCCCAAGAGCGTGTAAGTACCATTGGTTTCTCTATCAATGTCTATTGATCAGTACCTAACCTTATGTTGAAAATATTGGTCCCCGATCCATTCTACTAATCAAGAGTAGCTTGCCAACAACTAACCAACAAATAAAGAGGAGAAACCTACATAAAACGATTGCAGTGTTGCCCGGAAACGAATTGGCACTTAGGCCTCTAATGAAAATCTTTTTTGGTCTTAGGCATCTCTTGAAAAAAGGAGGTGAATATTAACTACCCTGCTTTTTTGCGGTCAATTTCAAAACGAATAGAAATGAGTTGGAACATAGGACCTTTCTAGATATGTTCCCGTTGGCACACAGGTACCGAATATGGAAAAAATAAAAAATTTCCGAGATGGCTAGGCCCTTTGTACCTGAAGGTCTTCAATTATTAAACTCCGTATGTAATATATGATCAGAACATGGCGCATCGTGCCTCCGAGAAGGGTTCACACTTTTACAGTTCCAAGACCCCGCAATTTTACGCTTCACAGTAAAGATGTTTAAAAAAGGGTAAAATGATACTTAAAGTAATTTACGTTACCGCATGCGCAGAATGGAGCAATGATTTGAGAAAAATGAAATTTTGGGTAAAATCTACTGCATAACCCACAAATTCCCAGAAAATGTAATCAAAATCTAAGGAAAACCAAAACCAGACCTTGTTCTCGAAGTACACTTTCACGCATGCGCAGGAGCTAATATAATAATGATGCAATCAAGTTAAAATTAACGTGGAATAATTTAACCATTGTCTCCCAACTATGCACTGAATTTGAGCGGAATTGGACGACTAGGGCGTAAAAAAATGATGCTTGAAGGAATTTACGTTTGCGCATAAGCAAAACGCAGTAATGATATGAGAAGCGTGGAATTGATAGTGGACCATTTACAGCCTAACCGGCACATTCCCCTAAAATTTCATCAAAATCAGATGAAAACTGTTGACATTAGGCTCGTTTAAAAAGGAATACATATTCGCGCATACTCAATAGCTACTAATGATAGGATTATGTTGAAATTGCTAGGGAATGCTCAAATAAACCTCTTCCACCTATCCTCCAAATTTGAGCGAGATCGGAAAACGGGGGCGTTAGAAAATGATGGTTGATGGAATTTACGTTTGCGCATGCGCCGAGTGAAGTATTGATTTGGGAACAACGAAACTCATAGGGGAACATCTTCACCCTAACCCGCACTCACCACGGAAATTTCATAAGAAGGTTGAATATTATGGAAATTAAGCTTGTTACAAGGATTTGTAAAAGTGGCTTTCGATTATTGTGGAACGATAACTAAGGGAGTTACACTTCCCTAGCAACGGACTGGTTGTACGTGGAAATCAATAGAAAACTCCGCGCTAAGTTCGTGTCATATTTGCGTAACACTTTTTCCTGTCGTTTTCGGAGCTGGGGGGGACCCATGGCTGAAGCATGTGCATGCTAAAACTCGATTCCTAGAAGTCACAATTCCATTGGAATAATACCAGCTGATACAATTGTTGGAGTTTGTATGGCGAGTTTTACTACATCATGTTCACACCAGTTATGATTCATACTCATGTTGATTTTTGAACGTAGAATACATTTTTACGGAGACCTGTTAACCAGAAAACGACCCTGTTTACCATTATTATGTGACTGTACGAATAGCAAACCTATGGGCTTAACAGTTCTCATATTTTTTCCACAAACTAATGATAGTGAGTACTGGAGCATCCAGTGTATATCTATTGAAATTGAACCTATGGATCTTATTGCTTTGACTTATTGACCTATGATGCTAAAATTTGAAATTGGGATTTCTTCGGACGTCAGGAAACGAATCATAAAGTCTAGAGCCATCCAGATGAGCTGAGTGTCAATCAGTGATCAAAGGTCTTTGATATCCAACATATGAAGCTAAAATTTGGAATGGTGGTCCCTAGCGATATCTAGAAACTACTAATCATTTAGGCCTGATGCCCTTTAGAGCAGATGTGTGAGATCCGGAGCCAAGTTCTTTGCTATTCAACATATGAAGGTAAAATTTCATAAAATCGTATGCTCCTTAGAGCTGAAAACTCCTTTAACACTCAATGAATAACCTAGAGTTAAATTATTTCATCACTGTTTTGTAATTCGGAATGCAATAAGCACAATACAAAAATACGTACGAAGGACGGGTACTCTGCTAGTAAAGGGATAAAAATCTACTAAAAATTGAGAGTGTAACATTTTGTAAAATTAAATGATTTTCTCTTGGTATCGAAGGCCCACTGGACGAAGCCCTTGGCCATGGGGCAACTTCTTTCCGAAGTAGACTCGCCAGAAATAGTTTGGTCTAAGATCGGTGGTTCCAACACTGTAGCCCCCCCCCCCCCCCCCCCCCCCTACACACACACACTGTCCTTTTTAAGTGTGCCAATGGTTATTACTGTCAGCACTGACAGGAAAGATAGGGAAATCGTAACTGTCCATTCCTTCCATTCTCAAGTCTTCCTAAACGTGGGTCATGCCGCACCTTTCTCTACTGTCAATAGGTACACCTGACCGATCCCCAGATTGAAGTGGAGATCAATGAATAAATCCAATAACAATCCCGGTCCACTGAAATGGGATCTTTGCATCGGTTTCATCAATTCACGAAGGCGATTGAGGGGCGTCCAGATTGCTTTCCAACCGTCCGTGATAAGTTAATATCGGAGTTCTATTTTCCCAGGGGTTTATCGGTTTGGCCTCTCCTTGGCGTGCCGTTACAGTGGCGGCTGCTGCATTTGTAGCCATTTGCCCCATTTATACCCGGAAACTATGGGCCGTACAAACGAATTTATTGTTAAAATATTCTCTGTGATTGCAGATAAGGGTATAAACCACGCGATTTTCATCTAACGGAATCGATTTTGAAAGCAAGTTATTATGGTTTTACAGTTAGACTCATAGGGGAAAGGTGTCTACATATCTTACTACCACCATCGGTAACCTATTTCACGGAAGGAAAAAGGAAAGGCTAGCACTGAAGAAAAAAAATCCATCTTGCAACATGATTGTATGCGCGAATTTTTATAAGTTATCGTATTATATCATGTTTCATTAGCTACATCATGGTGAAAAACCTCTTTCCAAATAAAATTCGGCAATTCGAAATTTCTTTTGTTGGTTTTTAGCTTTGTCGCAGTTTTAATCGACTTTAAGCCATTATTATTGAAATTTAAGTGCGCTTTCCAACATAATTTTGTCCTTACAATTTTCAATGTTCTATTTCATTGTCGATAAACTTTATTTGACTTACATTCTGCTAAAAAAAAAAGAAAAAAAATATATATATATATTCATTCAACAATTTAGCCATTTTTGGTGATTCTTATAACAAATTTCATGAAATATTACTAATGTATTGTGCCCAAAAAGTGCTGGCCAACGAATTCGTCCTTTCGTTTGGAAAGCTTGATTTTTTAACAAGACTTTTCATAAAAGGCCTTTCTGTCCTTAATTGGTTTTTTATATTAAACTCCAACTCCTACCCAGGGACTGGAGCTTTTTCAGAGAGGCGAAAATTCAGAATCGTAAAATATCTACTTACTTATAGTTTTCTTTTTGTGATAAAAGTCGAATTTAAATGCTTGATCTGAATCTTTTATCTCATTCCTAAGGAGAGTTATCGTTTGTTAGACACATAGGATGTATGTATGAAAAAGCGTTAAACTCTAAAACTCTAGGATTCTTTTCAGAGTCTCCAGACGTTTGGATCCGTTAGTTTTACCAAATAGGTAGTTTTCTAAAGAGCTTCACTTAATTTTGGTATCAGCTTGTCTATTTGTTAAGTATTCCAAGAGTGAAACTTTCATAATGTCTAACTCTCATAATTTCTATCCGGTTTTGGTATAACATTCCCAGACCCCCCCCAACCATATGGATTTCTTAGTAACACGACCGAATTTTATCCAGGGCTCCTTATTTATTCCAGAATCCCTTTTGAAGCTTCATATATTAATATGTAGGTACACACTCAACGATACAAAGAAGCTGCATACCTTTTTTGGAAAAAACCCAGCCTAATTCATTCTTATTCCGACGCAAACAATTTCATAAATTGAATGGAAAACAAAGTAAAAAATATATGAAGAAATAAAAGAGTTAGAAAAGAATTATTTATCCTCCTTCCAAATTACAGAGAGAATCCAAGAACGAGTTATTACATCCTCTAAGACATGCTCCGTATTAGCACAAATGTTCATAATTCCAAACAACTCTGCCTCTCAAAGGACTGTATTTTTTGTATGCTCAAAACCTTCTTCAATGCAAAACGAGTTCGAATTTTAACTTTAATTTAATTTATTTTTCAATTTTAAATTTAATTCAATAACTATGGATGATGGTGATCTCGGAGGATGGTGTGGGCGCTTGTTGTATGCTGGCGATTTTAAGATCTATGCGGTCGTGAAATTGACGGAGGACTGCATACAGTTTTAGTCATCATTGGATGGAATGGTGTGGAGATATCGAATTGGCTCTAAATATTTGTGAATGCTCTGTAGTATCGAACGCACGTTCGTGCTCGCCAATCTTCAATAACTATTCTATGGCCGGGCAAGTTCTGGAATCCAAAATGGAAGTTAAGGACTTGGATGTCCTGTTCGATAATGGCCTCACCTTCTCAGACTATATTGAGGTACTCGGATTTGCAATGAGGAACACTAGGGAGTTTTGTGATCCGTCTGTCCTGAAGATGATGCTACACCTTGGCATGGTTCCTGAGCACTTCAACCTTCAGGATATCCTCTGGGTGGTGCAGGTTTACCGCCTCTACCCTTTGGAGAAGTAACTACTCCATCTGCATCACCCCCATTGTCAGGAATTGATGTCCTGTTCAAAGTGGCATCAACTTCTGAGACTGTATTGAGGACATGATCGCGAGGGCTGTGAGGGTACTTGGTTTCGCGAAGAGGAACACTATGGAGTTTTCTGATCCGTCTACCCTGAAGATGCTTGTGATGGATATTGGTAGTTCTTCCTTCTCGATTCTTGCAAATGCTACACCTTGGCATGGTTCCTGAGCACTTCAGCTTTCAGGATATCCTCTGGGTGTAGCAGGTTTACCGCCTCTACCCTCTGAAGGGGTAACTACTCCATTTTCATCACCCCCATTGTCAGGACTTGGGTGTCCTGTTCAAAGTGGCCTCACCTTCTCAGACCATATTAAGGACATGTGTACTCGGCTTCGCGAAGAGGAACACTTGGGAATTTTCTAATCCAACTGTCCTGAAGATGCTAGGTATACATCTATTTCATGGATGCACGGCGTAACGGATCACCAGTCCCAACCTATTGGTGCCAATACTGCCAATAATATCTCAGTTGTCTCTGACTCAGGAAGGAGTTCAAAAAACGCTGTGAAAATCCAATACAAAGCAGATACACACTAGCGGCAGCTGAATTGATATTATTATTATTACATTTATTGAGCTCAATTCGGGGAACCATGTTTCGCGAAGCCCATCTCGCTAGTTGCAAGGTCATGAAAACTCCAAGGTTTTCTCATTGCAGAGAGATGAAAAATTAATATGAAACATAAAATTCTGTTTGTGTTGGAAAAACGAGGATGGAGGTTGAAGACCGCTCAGAACTTGTGCTCGGGAGCTCCCCGAGGTAATACTAAAGCCTCGGCCCTCTCCCAGAGCCCTATGGGAGCAGCTCGGTATTATAATAGAATGTTGAGCGGGTATTTTATCAAAAACTCGGCGGAGAAAAAAAATGAAGGTTGATCCAGCGGTGAAAGCCCTGCATTTCTCTATAGGCCAGTTTATTATACGAACTCCGTTGGAAAAAAAAGGTCAAAATTATTACTCAACGGTTAATTCATTCAGTGCCGGATATCCCTTACGAACAGATCTCTGAAGCTATTTGGTTCCTATTCAACTTGAGATGCTGAACTTGAGAATGGGGCTCCCCGCTCTGGGTGTGGTAGTGTATACTTTCAACTTGGAGAATCACTCGAATCAGCAGAGTGAACTCTGAAGCTAGTTTGGTTCTTATTCATCTTAAGATGCTAAACCTCGGAACACCCCCCCCCCCTCCCCCACAACACTGGGTCAACTCGAAGAATCTCTCTAATCAGCAGACTGAATCCTGAAGCAAATTTGGTTCCTATTCAACTTAAGATGCTGAACTTTGGAACGGGTTCCCCTTGGGTGGGGTAGAGTATAATTAACCCTGGAATGTCCCGGATAAATTTCCAACAATTAACTCCCCGGTGGGGTGTGTCAAACCCCAACTTTGAAAAATGTTAGAAAATTCAAAAATAAGTTACACTTGAATCAAATTTTATTTTTATTCTGTTATCAAGAGTGTAAAGAAACATGAAGTAGGTACCTAAGCTCATGAAGAAAAAAGTAATAGTAAGGCAAACCTCACGCTCTGAAGAAAACAAATAATAGCAGAAAGGTTTTTCAGCCATTTCTAACGATGAGCCAAAAACAAAACTGTGGGAACGCCCACAAAAATAACACTTGCTATAGAGAAAATCACTAGCGGTTAACTCCCCGGTGGGGTTTGTCAAACCCCAGGCACAAGAAAGTACTACACTACACAGAAGTCTTGAACGTACTAAACTGGAAAAAGGCTGAAGCCTTTAGGGAAGAAGTGAGGTGTGATATAGAAGGGGGCGAGAAGAGCCAGACGTGCTGGATTCAACATGATAAACTGACTTTAAATCGCGATTGGGGTTTGACAAACCCCACGGGGCATCCCAGGGATAAAACTTGAAGAATCATCCAAATAAGCACAGTGAACTTTATACCTAATTTCGTTCCATTCGAACTTGAGATGCTAAAAATTGGAACGGGACGCCTTTGGGTGTGGCAGAGTATAAATACATATTACAACTTGAGAAACCATTCTAATCGGCTAAGTAGGCTCTTTAGCTTTTTTTATTCCTATTCAGCTTTTCATATTTAACTATACTGAATTTTTGAAAGGGGTCTCTCTGGTATGGTAGAGCATAATTTCAACTTGAGATAACACTTTAATCAGCTATAGCTAATTTAGCTGAACTTTGCTGAATTTGGCTACAAATGCTGAACCTTGAATCGGAGCCTCTCAGAATTTCAACTTGAGATAATACTTTAATCAGCTATAGCTAATTTAGCTGAACTTTGCTGAATTTGGCTACAAATGCTGAACCTTGAATCGGAGCCTCTCAGGATTTCGACTTGAGATAACACTTTAATCAGCTATAGCTGATTTAGCTTAACTTTGCTGGATTTGGCTACAAATGCTACACCTTGAATCGGAGCCTGTCAGAATTTCAACTTAGATAAAACTTTAATCAGCTATAGCTAACTTAGCTGAACTTTGCTGAATTTGGCTACAAATGCTGAACCTTGAATCGGAGTCTCTCAGAATTCCTACTTAGATAATACTTTAATAAGCTATAGCTAATTTAGCTGAACTTTGCTGAATTTGGCTACAAATGCTGAACCTTGAATCGGTGCCTCTCTGAGTGTGGTAGATAGTATTTCCTATACTGTAGATAGTATTTACCTTGCAGTACTGACACAATTCATCTTAAATTAAAATGATGGTACACAGTGATCTATATTCATGTCTTGGATGAGCGATCGAAGCGAGCGGGCACAGCTAATATAGGTATTTATAAATATGAAAAAGTGTGAAATCCTGAAATCCTTTCAGGATATACCAAAGCCGATTTCCACGGAGAAAATGTTCGAAAATTTATATTTCTGAAACGTTGCTGCCAATAGTTTAATTTCCTATGACGAAGTTCGACAAACAGCGCCTTTTCACAGAAGATTCTTTCAAAACCTTGCAATCTTCCAAGACTTTACCATTAGAGGATGGATAAGGGCTCGAATGATGAGCTTCTTCTTAATTCTCAATTGAGAAACATAAAAGAGCTTTTGTTGTCGCTGATGTCACTTTTGACGCGAGCGTTGGAGGTGACATAAACGCGGGCTCTGTGTTAAATGGCGTCATAACCACATCGAGATGCCCGAAACCTCGTAATTGAGCGCCCGATCCCAACTTTCCCCACGGACTGTACATCTCAACGGTTTTTAAAGACGCGAATATGTGGTGGGTCGAGTGCCGCGTCCAATTTGCACTATTTATTTAGCTCCCGCACACTCCAGGGCTTTCGCAGAATGCGCGTGAATTAAACGCGATATGCAAACGATACTTTTGAGCGGTGGTTTTGAATACGGGCTGAGTCCCGCCATTTGCGAGCACAAAAGCGCACTGCTCAAAAGATGGAGTGGCGAGCGGTGTGTCCGTGAGTGCTCTTAACGCGGTTTGTATAGCGCTAATGGGTGGGCGTAGGAAATATCGCAGGCTTTTCACTCGCAGGTGTAAAGAGTGGGCTGGATGAGGGATCGCTCCTCAATTAAATTATAGCTGAAGACCTACTTGTTCTGTATCATGTCACGCAGGGAAGATGAACATTTACAGCTCAAAAGCCCATCAACTTCAACTTCCCATCGTTCATGTTGTATCCCTGTCTCTTTAACTCTTTATACTACCCCTCTTTAACCCTAGTTCATAAGCATGCAGCTTTCCATGTACGATCAACCGAGCACTATCTATTCTATTGAGTGAACGAAATTAATCAAAAGAAAAATCCATTATCAAAAGCATAGCAGCTAGTAACGGCTACGGAGGAGCTCTCGTTGATACCATATGGGATAAGGTTCTTAGGAAAAAAAGTAGAGATAACGTTTCCAATCTGTTTAGGGAAGTTGTAACTTTAGAAGAAAAACAATGGATAAGTATACTTTACTATCGGAAAATTTCTGATAAAATCCGCAAAATTCTATCATCGAGGGGTTACAAAGTGGGTTTTAAAACTAGAAATAGTCTTAGAACATTACTAGGTTCTGTTAAAGACAAAATAAATGTTCAGGATAAAAGTGGGGTTTATAAACTAAAATGTTCTTGCGGCTACGAATATTGCGGTCAAACTGGTAGGAAATTCAGGGAAAGAATAGAAGAGTATCTGGAGGATTTTAGGAAAAATAAGGAAAAATATTTGCAAAATACACCAGGAAAAATACATTTGCAAAACATCTTCAGGAATCCAATCACAATTAACATTTTGATTCGACAGATAGTTTGTAGAATTTCTTCATTTTTGTCCAAAGGGAGGTATGTTGAATGTACTTGAAAAATTCGAAATTATCAAAAGTGGCAGATCTGGTAAATGTTTAAATGAGGATATCCCTCAATATATTTCACCTCTGATAAGCCCATTTCTATAAAGCTTGGAATTATCCCTTCAAACTGTTGAAAACAGTAATTCTTCCTCTCCTTTCACTTCATCTGATTGGCGATAATCCCCCTTCACTTAGCTTGCACTTAATTGGTTGTACCTCAAGCCCCCTTTCATTTCTCTCGACCAATGGGATTCAATCTCCCTTCAGAGAATTACAACACTTTTGTTCTATGTAGATACCAACTATCTAGGTAGGGTGAAAAATGAAGGCAACTCCATATTTCTATTGAACTTATTTGCCCTCCCTCACTCAAATGCACAATACGAGAGGAATTTTAGCAAAGTTAATTTTATAAAAACAAGCCCATGTCATATATAAACGCAAGCTCGTTACTCGTCATTTGAACTTAATTTCGACCAGTGATTTGCGATGAATGATGATGACATCTGCCTATAAATACTTCTTCGTTCGCCAATTTACAATCCAAGCTCGAACCACCAGGACTCCCAAGCCTGAGAATTTAATAAAAGATCGTTTATCGTTTATATTTAATAATAGATTTTATAAAAGACGAAGGTACCTATTTTCGTTTTTCCTATGAAGTTGTACTGGAAAATGGAAAAATGTTGTTTTGTAAGTTGATTACTAAGTTTTATTGGTTTTGACTGAATTCATATTTCCGAGTTTTGTTCAAATATGCGTACGGTGAAAATACTGTAGGTTTTAGGATGGAAGTACGAGAATGTACGGTAATTTGGAAAATATTGGTACTGTAATGGACGACTATGAGTAGGCAACCCTGTTGTGCGCCGGAACTCGCTGATCATTTTACGACCGCTCCCATCAGAATCGGTCCAGCCGTTTAGTCTTCTATTGGTACATACATAGAAACATACATAGATAGATAGAAACAAACTTTGAGTTTTATATATAAGGATATTTTACATCTAATCTACCTTAGTAATCTCTTTACGAAAAGAGGAAGACAGAAGGTAATGATCGGAACGCAAGAGACCAACAGAGTGGCGGCCCCAAGGGCGGGTCTCTAGCGTGAGCTTTTTCCGTGAGGCGGATGTCTGTATCTGGAAATGGCCGGAGGATTTTTACGATTCCCGACGTAATTCGAAGGCGGATCGGCACCTTCCGAAACACTTCTAACCCTTATCTTCGTACGGATCCGGAAACAAAAGAGAACAAAAAAATCTCCGTTGTTCCACCTTTCGCTCTCTCAAAAGGAAAAATAACACGATGTTGCAGGGGGGGCCAAATCGCTTCCCGTTTTTACGAGGACTGCCTCTTTCCCCTTTACGGCATCTTTCCATCGGGAAAGGGATTCCGCTGATGTTCGATAATGCAGTTTTATCGGGGTGTATCTTTCACCTAATCAACTCAAATTGAGAATTATAAAACCAAAGCTGCAATGGTACAATAAATGCCGTCTAAATAGCAAGAGCAGAATATTGGGTTTTCAATTTTCCACGTCACTTCCATTTTTGGAATTTTTTCGTGGTGAGTTTTTACCATGACTAACGTTATATTTCAATTTATTTCAATTTATATTTCAATATTATTTTCAATAATAAACCTTTTCAATCGACCAAGAAAAAAAAATTGTTTAACCCCCCCACCCCCTGAAAATTTGTAGGATTACGTTTCAAGATGCGTAGAATCCAAAAATCGAATTGGGCAAAGTAGGTGATAAATGCCGAAAATCTTGCATACAAGTCTGCAAGACATTGAGACATTTTATGTCTTCACTTCCCAGTCTAATAGTGGTTGCAATCATGTTTGCGAAATTCACTGAGAAGGATCACTTGTATGTAAACAATTATTCAGACAACCACGTTCTTACCTCAGATTGTTGGACACGCACTGCGCAGTGGATAACATAATACGGTTAGGCAAATCGAGAGCTTTCCTTAAGACATGCGAACGATTTTTGTACGATGATAAATGCCTGAGATAATGTTCCGTAGCAACGATTTGGTCAGAAAATCAAAAGTAATACTTTTCGGTAACGTAACATAACGTAACACTTTTGGATTCTATGTACCAAAGTAAAGACATAAAATGTGAAAATGGCTACTAATTGCAACCACCTTATTTTGAATGACTAGCTGATCATTTTGTGATCCAATCCATCAAATTCGGTCCAGCCGTTCTCGAGTTAAAGCTCTTTTACGAGGATACACATACATACCTACATAAACGGACAAAGTGAATACAATAGCGCATTTTGTTATAAAAACCTTATAAAGATTTTAGTCTATATATATAAATGTGAAAAGTTTGTGTGTATGTATGTTCTTTACACAAATCCACATCATTTGACGGTACAGTTGTTCTGTAGGTACTGAGAAGTTGCCGCGTGAAAGTCTCAAGTCATGAGCCTCACCAGCACAGTGAGCCCTGAGGCTAATTTTTTCCTATTTCTCCCACGAAGCTGAAATTTGAAACGGAGCTTCTTTAGAACTGTTGAGTAATAATGAAAGGGTACGGAGCCACACTGTTCAGCAGTATGAGCCCAGAGTGAGCTATCGAATTTCTTCGTCACAAATTTGTTAATAAAAGCGGGCTCCTTTGACACTTTGTGCACCATCTCGTGCTCCATGATGCATTACTACCACTAATGATTCTTCTGGTTGAAATGCGGCTCGAATGATATAAATAAGCCAAAATAAAATTTGCGACGTTTGTGTTCAAACCGTTTCTTTTTCGAAAATGGAAACTGTCAGCGATAATTTCAGATAAATGTACCTTTCATTACGGGAAGCTTGGGTGCTCGACGGGACCAATTTCGTTGTCCAGGACCAACAAGGGGCTTTGTCAGCAATAATTACGTTCGTGGCTAAACCTATTATGGTAGTTGAAGCGGTAGCTATCCTCACGTTCACTCAGGGATCACTCCGCTGATCACCGTTTCACGGATTTCGACCAAATTTGGTACAGATGTTCTTTCGGTACTGGGAAGAAATTCCTGAAAGTCATGAGCCTGTTCAGCAGGGTGAGCCCTGAGGCTTATATTTCTTTCTTATTCATTCTACGATACTGAAATTTGAAATGGAGCCTCTTTAGAACCGTTGGGTAATAATGACAGGGTACGGAGCCATCCTGATCAGCAGAAAGAGCCCTAAGGCTAATTTCTATCCTATTCATCACACGGTTCTGAAATTTGAAATGGAGCCTCTTTTGGACTGCTGGGTAACAATGCCAGGGTTCGAATCCACCCTGATCAGCAGAGTGAGCCCTGAGTGAGGTATCGATTTCTTCGTCACAAATTTTATAATAAAAGCGGAGTTCATTTAGTCAACATGATTCGATTTAGGATCGTGCTCCTTTGACACCTTGTGCACCACCTCGTGCTCCTTGTTGCATTACTGCCACTAATGATTCTTCTGGTTGAAATGCGACTCGAATGATACAAATAAGCCAAAGCAAAAAACCTTTGCGTAATAATTTGCGACGTTCGTGTTCAAATCGCTACATTCTCGAAACTAAAAACTGTCAGCGATAATTTCAGATAAATGTACCTTTCATTACGGGAAGCTTGGGTGCTCGACGGGACCAATTTCGTTGTCCAGGACCAACAAGGGGCTTTGTCAGCAATAATTACGTTCGTGGCTAAACCTATGACGGTAGCTGGAGCGGCTGACAGGAATGTCGGAATTAATGTTTCCATTATGTCCTAATTACTTTTAAATTAAACACGTTCCGTTTCACAAATTGTGTAGCGTCACGCGCACGCGTAAAGCCTGGAGCTTAGGAAGCTCGGGAATTTCCGCTCAACACGGTTTTACCTTTGATGGGCTCGGAAGATTGGTCATAAAAAAAAAGTAATCTTCTGGTTTCGCCATGAAGTGTCGAACTTTTTTTCGCGCATTTATAGCTGTTGGGGATTACTTCTCGCATCCACGCTGGACCCATCTTTAATCAGCAAAGCTTGCAGAGCGCAGTAATTGGGCGAGTTCCTCGCGGATTAAAATCCCGGTATACCATAGTCTGATATTCTATAGTCCAGTCATGCAGCATGATCGTATGAGCGAATTTTCGTAAATTTTCGAACTATATCATGTTAAATTGTTTTGAAATTTGAGATTTTTGAGGGCAAGGAAATAGTTCATTAATTTTATGGCGAAAAACGTATTCAGAATAATAGTCTGCTATTCAAAAACAGGTTTTGAATTTTTAGCTTTTTTTTGCAGTTTTATCAATTTTTATCGAATTTTAATGAAATTTACATAAATTTTTCAGCAATGTTTTCTACATACATTTATGAATGTTCTATTTTATAGTTTATTAACTTTATATGAGCAATATTCTGCGAAAAAATATAATTTTAACGATCTACAGCCGTTTTTAGCTATTTTTAGTGATTTTTTCAGCACTTCTTTTGGAATTTGACCAATTTAATGATATCAAAATACGCTGGCCAATGAACTCGTTCTTTCGTTTGTAAACCTTGATTTTTTTACGCAACAAGGGAGTTTTTATCTCAATCCTAAGGAGAGTTATCGTCTGGAAGAACACACACACTTTTTTTTTTTTTTTTCAAAACTCCCCCAAAGGCGGAGAGGGCACACCATTAAATTGAAAAATAAATAAAATAAAAAAGTGGGGAGGACGTCCAGGTTTATCCGACGCCGGCCCTTGGGATCAACGAAGCTGAAGGAAGAGAAGGGAGAGTGGGATGAAAGGAAGTGCCCCTATAAAACGACCACCAGTTCAAGTAACAACCCCTCAGTGCGCAGGCGGTGATATGCCCAACTTGCGTAACTCCGTGGCACTTTTCCCGCACTACACCCCGCGCCATGACACGGTCGCCGCCATGACCTTGATGTTATTGGTTGCCACTCCTTTTAGCTCAGATATCGCTTACCGCAGATCATTCCTACCATATTTACTTATCTTAGCCCTCCAGGTCTGCCCCATGTCCACGCTGCCATTGACAACCTGGATATGTAATATACACATAAACATTTTTTTTTTTTTTTTTTTTTTTTTTTTTTTTTTACAAAACTCCCCTCAAAGGCGGAGGGGGCACACCATCAAATTGAAAAAATAAACTATTAAATAAAAAAAGTGGGGAGGACGCCCAGGTTTACCCGACGCCGGCTCTAGGGATAAGGGAAGTTGCAGGACGAGGAGGAAGAATGGGATGAAAGGAAGTGCCCCTATAGAATGACCACCAGTTCAAGTAAGAACCCCTCAGGACGCGGGTGGTGATACCACGGAGTACTCCTGCAGAGATGCCCAACTCGAGTAACTCCGTGGCGCTTTTCCCGCACCACACCCCGCGCCATGACAAGGTCGCAGCCATGACCTTGATGTTATTAGGTGCCACTCCTTTTAGCTCAGATATCGCCTGTCGCAGATCATTTCTATCATATTTACTTTTCTTAGCCCGCCAGGTCTGCTCCATGTCCACGCTGCCACTGACAACCTGGACATCCAGGATAATGGCAGACCCATCGGGCTTGACAGCAACGATATCCGGCTTCTTGCCCCGGTCACTCGGCATGTGATATAGTCTCTCTCTCTCAACAGCCCAACCGCTGGATGACAGAGCGCCTGCTATCTGCTTGGCAACCGCATCATGACGGAGAATGCGGCCACCGTGAGTACGAGGACACTGCTGCACTACATGATACAGGTTCTCATTTTTACCCCGACAGGCACGGCAAAGGGTATCCACTGTCCCGCGACTACTCCTCGAACACCTCACCGAGGTGGCCAATGTGGCCACCCGGACGGCATGAAAATGGCGGTAGTCGCGAGCCCCAATGCCCTCTGAAGCCCATTCCACCCACTGGGAAGAAATGGGGGATTCAGAGCACTGTCGGAGTTCTTTACCGTCTACTGACTCATGCAGCGCAGCAGCGAACTCAGCAGATGAGCTGGGTTTTGGAGCAGTTGGTGTTGCTCGATCGCACCACAACAACTGCTGCCGGACAAAGTCCAGGTCAGCAGCAGTGCGGGCGACCTCCCAGCTCGAGCCCCTAAGGGCAAGCAGGCGCTGGCGGCGTAAAGATGGGATGCTGGCAGAAAGAGAGACAATACCGAGCCCACCGGCCTTGACCGGTGCGTGGATGTAAGAACTTGGGACACCAGGTGGAAAGCCTAGCCAAGAGCGCACAGCAGAGCGAACTTCACGATCTAACTCAAGCAGCCTCCCCGCAGTAAGCCTGCCAAAGACTAACCCATAGGTTAGCTTTGGCAGTAAGTACGTGCGAAGGAGGCGCAGCTTCTGCTGTGGCTTCAATGGAGCCTTGGTGACATGAGCTAATGCTCCACCAAGGTCCACACGGCTTGCGGCTATAGTGGCCACACCCATGAAGTCGACCCCAAGGTACCGCCAAACCTCCAACACGGATCGGGCAGGGATGGAAGTTTGTCCTAAGACAAAACACTCCTCATCCACTACCTTCACCTTATGCTGGCGACCCGACGGGATCAAGGAGACCGACCCACACTTAGCTGGGTTGACCACCAAACCACACCTGGCTAGCTGCTCAGAAAATGCGTTGAGGGAGATCTGCAAGCCCTCACGGGTTTCTGCGAGTAGGATGACATCATCAGCAAAAGCTAATGCACCTACTCGCACCCCAGGGGCGATATCAAAACCTATTTCAGCTGGCAGCTTACCCAAGGCCGTATCCACGACCAGGTTGAAGAGGAGTGGCGACAGAGGATCCCCCTGGCGTACCCCGCGCCCTATAACAACATCCCCTGACATCTCACCTTGTGCCTCGAGGACCGTCACGCCTTCGTGGTACAGACAGGCAACATACTCGATTAAACGAGCAGGTGCCCCGACACCACGAAGACAATCGGTCAGGGCAAAGTGGCTAACTGTGTCAAAGGCCTTAGCGACGTCCAGAGCGGCAAGATGGAGCTGCCGTTTCTTGATACGGGCCAGCGAAATGACAGTTTGGAGAACTGTTAGATTCTCCGCTGTGCCATCTGCTGGCCGAAATGCTCTCTGGACGTCACCTATGACACCAGCCACTTGGAGGCGAGATGCCAGAACCTTTTGGAAGTGGCGGAAGACCACCGACGAAATAGAAATTGGACGGTAGCCTCCAGGCCCACTTCCCCCTTTCTTTGGGATGAAAATTGTCCGGGCACGGGTCAAAGCTTTCGGGGGTCTTCCAGATAGTAGCAACAGGTTGAGGATGAGCAGCTTAACATTCTTTGGAGCTTTATTCCAGCGTCGGGCGGAAATACCATCGGGTCCAGCAGAAGTGGAGTTTTTGACACGGCACTTATGTGCCTCGTCATGAAGCACCGGCGTGCACATGATGCTGCGTAAGGAGTCCCTGGTGGAAGCTGGGGGTACCACTGGCTCACGAGAGTTGTGGCTGGGAGCACTCATAAGTGGCTCCCAGTAATCCAAAAACTCCCGGAGGGGGGGCATTACTTGTTCTTCCCCAGCTCCCTCCAGTACCTCCGCAGCTGCACGAGCCGGATGCTTCCTCCACAATCTCTGGACACGCTGGTATTCCCGCCTCCTCGCTTGCTTAGCTGCTCTGCGACCTCCACGAGGCACCACATTAGGGGGAACTTCTCCCTGGTGCCTCGCCACGGTCGCTTCCTCAACCTGCGGGAAGATCCTCTGCACATAAACCGCGACCTCGTCCTCCAAGCTATTTGGCCCCTCAACAGCCCGCCTCGCCAGATCCTGCAGGTAGGCACTCTCATAACCAACAATATTGCCTACCTGCTCCCCGAGCCTCAATACCTCAGTCTTCAAGTCTGAAAGAAGACCGGAGGTCACGGGGGAGGATTGCTGAATGGCGGGCTGTTGTCCCACGTCTGCCGGAGATGCGGGAGAGGCCCCACTGCTATTTGCCAGGATTGCATCCTGGACAAGCTGCTTGTAGTGGGGCCTCAGGCGAAGAGATTGAACGGCAGAAAGCGTGCGCATGGGAAAACGGGCTTGCAAGAAAACATTAATATTGCGTACCCCATTACGCACTGCTTCCGCCTCCTCTGCTGCCATTCGCCGCAAATCCTCAGAAGCATACCTGGGCCGCTCTCGCTCTATGTCAATTGCAGCGTTGGCCTGTACAGGATGCTTCTGCCAGACGTGGGCACTGAGGCCACGCTTGGAACTGAAGGCTCTCTCACAGTGGGCACACTGATGGACATCTCCAGGGGCATTGGAAGAGGAAGAAGGATAGGAAGAAGAGGAAGAAGAAGAGGGAGAGGAAGACCGACGCCCCTGCCTGGGGCGCCCCCGAGCGCCTCCCCTAGAACCCCGTGTGCCAATGGGCATGCGGGGGTTATGAGGCTCACTATTGTTTTGATCCATAACGGGGGAAGCATACTTAAGGGTCGGGAGACCCGTTGACACGAGCCTCCCCCCTAAACGACAGCGGGTCATTCAGCCACCCTCTGGTAAACCAGAGAGTGCCCAGGTTGCACGACGGGGACGTATGACCATGACTTGGGTAGGGATATGGAGGAGCTCCGAAGAGATAAAAACACCTCCGGTTACCCTACCCCAGCAACCCACACTCGCACGCACGCACGCGCGTACACACATACACACACACACTCACACAGACATACATCTATGGTTTTTTCACGGATTCGACCTTAGAATGGTCTGAAACGGATTTGCATGCGGTTATTTTTGTTCTTATGCTTGGCTTGTCCCCTACCACCCTGGATCAATCCCAATAGGTCATACCTCTTAAATAAAAAGCCTTGCCTGTATGGCCTAGCTCCAGAGAGACGTCCTAAAAATGGGAGAGACGTTTTTAAATGATCCTTCATGTGTAGACAGTGCCAACCGCTACTTCTTGTCTACAATAGGTATATGAAGCTGTCATGAATAATCAAATTGAAAACATAGAAAGAGACTAAAGAAAGATCTCTTAGTTACAAGTAGAACATAGGTAGGTCATTTCAGTGCATTACTTATGAAAATTACGCGCAAGAATAATAATAAACGGAGGGGTGTAAGGGAGTGAAATGTAGAAAGCGTTGCATAGATAATCCTCGCTCTTCTCGTTTCAACAGCAAAAACATTTTCCCGGCTGGCTATTATTCTCCCCGTTTTCTTCTCGTTGGTGAAGGTAGCTCACAAAGCGGACGTCGTTATGTGCTTCGTTAGCAGTCCAACCTCGCGTGTGTTCATATTTATGCACGGAATTTCGTTTGCTCCTATTTGTTGAACAGTCAAGAGCCGTTAGAGATACCTGTTTTATGATATAGACTTCATCCCTCGTCCATATTTCCGGTTTAATTCACGTAGATCAGGAACACTTGTGATTGTTGAATACTTATAATTTAAAAGATTAATTATAATTCGCGATATTCAGAAAGTAGAAAGGATGCGTACAGTGAACTCCAAGAGTGAATTAGCTCATCCATGACTACTGTATATTTGGATCAACGAATCCCAGAAGTCAAATTCGGACACAGTTTACATGACTCAAAAATCAATCCTGAAACAGTCGGTGATTTCCACATCACTGACCCAAGAACTCTATAATTTATTACTCTGATTATACATGAGGGTCGGTTTGACTCCGCAGATCAAAGATCATAATTCCTGATTCAGTTCAACGTCGAACTTTATTTTTGATCCAGCTGATGAGCTCGTCAGTTATCAGGTATTGACTCAGATGGATCAAGAGCTCCGTTCTGAACTCAGCTGTTGCAAGAGCTAAATTTTCAGCGCAGCTGATCCCAGACCTCCATTGTTGACTTGCTCAATGGTCATGCTGCATGAATGGAACTTTTTACACTCAACTGACAAGAATTTCATTGTCTATTTAGCTCGTCTATAGCTTCATTTTTAACTCAGCTGATGCAGCAACACAAATTCTGATTCCGGGGAACCTAGAGAGCTTCTTTCTGATCTCAATTCTTGCTGAAACAAATTGTTCAGCACAGTTAACCCAAGAGCTTCATTGTTGACGCAGCTTATTCAAAAGCTACATCTGTTTTCTCAAATTTTGTACCTAACTGAAAATCCTGGTTTGACTCCACTGATCTAAGAGCTCCATTTTATATACATGACATTCGTGAGCTCCATTTCTACCTAACTTTTTTCGATGCTGCATTTTTAGTTAGCTGGTCTAAATATTCAAGAGGCTTCAACATATTATTTTGTTACAATCGCATTTTTGTGAATTCCACGTAATAGAGCTTGAAAAAACTTGTATTAAAAAAAAAAAACAAGTTTCTACTACTTTTATATCGTGTTTTATTGTATTTTTTAGTTTTTCGTGTTCCGCTATAAAACAATGCATTGTTGGGGTAAATTTAAAAGGAAATGAGAAAGGATTAAGTGAACCCACGCTTTTTGGTATCATTTGAAAGGTTTTTTCCTGGAGAATTCGATGAAAGAATGGAAAAATCCTAAAACGTTTTATGCAAAGATGCACGTGACAAGAGCTGTTTATCAGCTGAGCAGAAAAATACAAATTTGGCGCCCATTTTTCAGAGTCCTCAGAGGCTTAAAAAATGGCGGTAAACGCGCTCATGTTTGTCAATGGCGATGCTGAAATCAAGTGGGCAGTGAAAAAACAGGGATTTGAAGAAGTTTAGGGAGGTTTGGGTTCAAAATTGTTTTGTTGTGCCAAATTCCAAATTTTCCATCTACATTCTAATCCGCACATTTCCGGGCAATTTCGTCAGAATCGGACAACAACTGTGGAAATTAAGCTTGTTCAAAGGATTTCACATTCGCGCACGCAAAGGAGCTACTATTGATACGATCGAGTTAAAATTGATATTAAATGTTTAAATCGTCTTCTCCCAACTATCCTCCAAATTTGCGCGAGATCGAACGACCAGGAAGTGGGAAAATGATGCACGATGAAATTTATTTTTGCATATGCGCATAGTGAAGTATTTATTTCAGATCAATGAAACTGATAGGGGGCCATTCACACTGTAACTCGCGCAAAAACCTAATTTTACTAAAAACTTTCACGTTTTTTAAAAACTTTACTTTCATAGTGTGAATGGACAGACTGATGTGAAAAACAGCATTTGTCACGTGCATCTTTGCACTAAAAGTTTTAGGATTTTTTCCCATTCTTTCATCGAATTCTCCAGGAAATGGATAACAAGAAACGAATGACCTTACAGGCGCCATCCTGATCAGCTGAGCAGAGTGAAAATCTCCCCTGTTCACCATAGGACATTGAAAATTATTAGGGAGCCTGTCTGAGATGACAAGAGACGAATGACCTTACAGGCTCCATCCTGATCAGCTGAGTGCGCTAATATTAATACCGTCTCTCTTATTACAACGAAATTTGATAGGGAGCCTCTCTAGGACATCATGGGACGAAATATCGGGCTCCAGCCTGAGCTCCAGCTGACTGATTCACGTGGCGATTTTTGCAACATGCTCCGCTAACCAGCGGCACGTAAATCGGAAAGCATTTTGTAAACAAATTCTCCAGTGATTAAGTCAAAATTAGTGTTAACCACGGCTCACCTAGCGACAAATAATCACCGAAATTTGTTCAGTGAAACTTGACATTCGCGTTTGAAGCTTGACTTTTCACCTACTAATATTTTACCTATCTCTATTTGAAAAGTTGGTTCTTCTTACGCAAACTGCATAAGGGTTGAATTCATAGTCCTCACTAAGTTGAAAGGAAATGCTCAAGTGAAGCTCTGAGTCGTTGGTGGCTACTCAAGCTATTCATAGTCAGTGACTAAGGAGTTGCTTATGCAAGTGCTCTAGCATTCGCTTAAGCATTTCTTTTTTGGGATTCATAAACACGAAGCCAAGCAAATGCTCAAGTTTTTCCCTCAAAACCAAGGTAGGACAAAAGCTACCTTGAGCATTTGCTTAGTGAGAATCCATCAGTTCATCCTTCCAAAAGTGTGTTTGTATCGTGTGCATATAGTAGTTTTCGTAATAGTTAAGAATCTCGAGCAAATTTTTGAAATTCACAAGTGGAACGATGAGTTTGATATTCAAGAAAATATGATGAGGCGATGAGTCATTCGAGTCTGTTACGGTTAATCGAGTGCTTGATGTGTAGGTGTCCCTACTGTTGTGTTTACTGAAAGGAGTGATTATTTTTTAGCAACTTTGATTATATAGGGAAAGAGGGGTTGATCAGATCAACGAATAGACGAAAATTGCAATCAAGGTTTCTTTTAGGTACCTACCTAAAAAAAGAAGTGTTTTTCTTCTTTTTTCCACGGAAAATCGATGAAAACATCAGTAAATTGCTAATCTGCGGTTTTAGTGGGCATATTGATGTTATTGTAAAATACTGTTATAGTTCCAAACTCCACTTCACTATAGTTCCGATTTTTTCGCATTGAACCGAACCTAATGCGGGTTGTAAGATGATTACGCTCTGCGTTCAATAATTCCAACTCCCCAGAGCCCTGGAAGCGATAAGGCCCTTCGACGAGACCGCGAGAAATTTATTGGAATTAGGGATAATAATTCGCTCTGATAACGATCTACCATTGTTCGGAAAGGGATCGAGCAGAAAGGCTCGTTATAATACCTTCAATGATTGTAATAACCACACGTATATCGAACGTGGAGGAACGGCGGGTACGCTCATAATTTCATAGGTACCATCTTCCCTCGTAATTTGAAACTTGATAAGTTCGGAATGCTTTTAAGGAGAAGCACATCCTCATCTGCAATTAGTGTCGGGTGCCACTATATTAAGATTATTATGAGGGTCGGGTGAATATTCATTCACAACTCCGAATTAAGTTTTCGAAATTAACAACTACCCTCTGTAATGGTGCAACCCTTTGCTAAGGAGAATATCCAGAATGAACTTGGAATATTTCCAATGGGGAATTCTCATGGTTATTTTTTTGTTCACTCAATAGAAAGTTCTGATCAATAGCTTTCCAAAAAGTTGCCTTATGATGGGTGTCCGAATAGTTGTACGGCTCTTGAAATTAATTTGCTCAATGACGTCACGGCTCCCACCAGCCAGGGGAAACCTTCAGCTCTCTTGCTCTACTACGTCACGCGTGATCTTCCTACCCATTTATTGGACAAACTAAACGGTCTTTTGAGCTGAAAATTGATACTAGGGTGGATCTGACTGTCCCGGCTGTCTTGACTTGTCTGTCTTGACTGTCCCGAAGAAATCAACCTACATATTCCAGCTTTTTACTACCGTAACCAACCTATTTTTCATATTCAATTCTCCACATTTAATTACCAGTATGAACAGCCTCTCAATAGAATCCCTCGTCAGGCCAACCATATACTCCAACAAAATCCAGCTTTAGCCTTTTTCCATGATCAGCCATCTCGAACATTCCGCTCAAAAATATTACGCACCATCCACCGTCCGCCCTGAAATCTCTGTCCACATAGCCTACACTCATCTCAGCTACAAGAAGTGCATGTTTGTGTTTTTGGCCTTATACATACACACATTTACCTACATTCTTGGCGATGCTCCCCTGCAAAGGTCGAGTGAGATGGTTGATCTGGGCGTGCTTTTCGACGAACGGATGTGTTTTTCACGGCATATGGAGGGGCTTGCTAACCGAGCTATGCGCACTCTTGGTTTCCTGAAAAGGAACACAAGGGAATTCACAAGTATACCTGCTATCGTGACGGTCTACAAAGCCCTGGTTCTTCCAATACTGGAGTATGCATCTTCTGTCTGGTGCCCCTCATACGCTGTGCACAAGTACCGGCTTGAGCGAGTCCAGAACAAATTCTTAAGATTTGTTGCTTTCAAGATGGGTATCCCCTCAGCCGATGTTGATTACGACTTTATTCGTGAGCGGTGCTGCCTGGAGTCCCTGGAGAAGCGTCGTGGCTCGGCCGATCTCACGTTGCTTTTCAAGCTATTAAATAACCAAATCGACTGCCCTACGCTTCTGTCTAAGATCAACCTTGTCGCACAGCAAACCTCTACCCGCTCGCAAGTGCTGTTTTACGTCCCTTTTTCTCCTACCAACTACCAGAGAAGCCAACCCCTACTCAGAATTCCTCGCAGTGCGAACCTCTTCCTGACTGTGAACCCCGATTTCGATTTTTTTTACTCCTCCCTAGCCTCGTTAAAATCAAAACTTTCCTCGTCCCCTATCATTTATACTTAGAGACAGTTTTCCTTTTTTCTTTAAATTGTTCTTGAGATATTGCTTCTTTTTACTCTGTAATTTTCATTGTACCTTACCTTTATCATTTTTATATCCACTTTATATTCATATCATATTCATTTTTCCCCTGGTTGAAATGACATACTTACTAATTTTATAGAATGTAATTGGGCTCGTCCCGTGAAATAAATAAATAAATAAATAAATAAATATTGTTTTTTCTTTTCTTCTGAAACACTGATTTTGTTTCCTCATCAAGAGACTAATTTATTTGTTAATAATATTGTAATTGGGCATCACCCGTTTTGTAAATAAATAAATAAATGAATAAATATGAAGTCAAAAGTGAGTAACTCCAATAGATGAAAGTTCTCCATTTGTAGAGTTGTTTTGGTCACACATTTAGGAGAATCTATGTAGGTACACCTAAGAACGATATTAAGTGACAAGTTTTACGCCACTCTTGTTCTGAAAAATGTACTCCTCTTCTATCAGAACCAGCTGGCAATGCTGCCATGTTATCTGGTTACTGTATCAGGCCCACCGAATAAAGATCAGGCCCGTTGGTAACCAAAAAAACTAAATTAGGTGACTAGTTTGGACTTTGGGGTAATAATGTGATATGTCACATTTACGGGTTAATATTCATTCATTTAATTGTACTACGATAGCCAATTTATGACAACAACAAAAACGTCTGCCATGTTGGGTGTGGCACATAGCTTCTTCGTTTATATACCTATCTCCTTCTTCCAACTATCATCCTACTCGTAGAATAGCAGATTATTATTTAGAACGAATTTTTTGCCACAATATTGGTAGTTAAAAATTTCTCTTCACTCGAACTCCTCAATTTTCAAAACAATTTAACACAATATAGTACGATAATTTACGAAAATTCGCTCATACGATCATTTATTTATTACAATTTACGGGATAATTTACATCCCTTCACTAAAACTAAAATACAATCAACCTAAATGAGAAAAATTCACACGAAATAGAAATAACATAGCAACAAACTATAATCAAGAAAATAAGGAGATAATAATCATAATTTAGTGTATATATATATATATATATATATATATATATATATATATATATATATATATATATATATATATAAAATATAGATTTATATAGGGAAAGCTAAATTTTTAATTAAGAGTTCACTTGGGAGGTTGGGAGGGTTTTCAACTAGTTTAAACAGCGTGGATCAAAACGAAGATATCCTGAAGAACTGTTTAATTTGTAAAGGTAATGCGGTAGTTACGTCGAGCATGTGGGATACATCATTGGCTGATCTGAGCATCCTAACAAGAGAGCCGTTGCCTCCATAGTTTGTCCGATGGTAATCCGGCTGAAACGGAACACGATTCCGTGTTGATCGAGACGGCACTCTAAAGTTGACAAGAGCCAACAAGGAGGGAGCATCAAACTCATTTTGGACAATTTTTGACAACGTAATCAAAACAGTTTGACGTCGCCTTTGCTCAAGGGTGACCAAATTCAGAATACGTCTCATTCCCTCAGCATCAAACTCGTGCTGCATGACTGGAGCTTTTTTGTATTGAGATGCGGTTTCCTTTTGCTCAATTGTAAAGTCGATCCACTCGCTAAAGGATCTGAGAAAGGAGGCTCGTTTGAAGATCATCCGGAACCGAAATCTCAGCGCTCAATCCTCCAAACGGCGCCGAAATCCCGAGGAAATCCATTTCTCCCATCCCGTTGAAACAGTTCAGGTTCCAAAGTACAGGTAATCATTAATTATTATGCCCCTGAGCCACTCATTTGTAAAAGCGCGGGGAGTAATTAATCCCGCTCTCTCCCCCGAGACCCGTAAATTTGCCTTTGGGAAAGCGACTGTTTTGTGTTTTATATCCACCGCATGCCTCCCAGGCGGCTTTGGAACACCGACGAATTCAACTAAAACATCCACGTGTGCGCGAGTGTTGGAACGGCCGTGTAATAATTCCAGGGAGCGGGATTGTGTCTTCGTCCGCGTGCATGTTCGTGTATTTGTGTTTTAGTGTCGGTGTGTGAGGTATACGTGTATATACGTATATAAACGTGTTTGTGTGAACGGTTTAGTTTATTTGATCGTTGAACCGCGCGTTTCCGTTAGGGCGTTTCAGCTGCCGATCGGACGTCCCAGCCCGTCATGTTGGATTCTATTTTCGGATCGCATGTTCGAGAAGGGCATCTCGGAATGGTTTAAAACCAATGTAAAGTTCGTGTATTTAGATAATAGAGAGTTTTTGTTCTTCCCGTAATTTTCTACCCGTGTACGCGTAAACACGGAAATACCAGCTGCGCATGCGCGATTTTTTGCGTCAACGCGTAGAACTACGCGTGTACGGGAAAGAGGCCTACCTACACGTAGGCGGGAAAAATGCTTTCGTTGGAATCCTGTCCTACGCGTAGTCATCATAACCTGACACAAAGGTGAACACAATTTAAGGAATAGGCATTGGTTCTCCTTCTGAGCTGGATTTCGTTGGAGTATATGGTTGGCCTGACGAGGGCCATCATCAGGTAATTATATATAAGTTGTGGAGAATTGAATATGAAAAATGGGTTGATTATGGGAGTGAAAAGCTAGAATATGTAGGTTGATTTCGGAGATGAGTTCGGGACAGTCAATCCGGTTGCTCAACAAAATGAAAAGGAACGACATGTCAGATACAAGGCGACGCTCTTCAAGGCTGGTGAGTCCACAGAGATCGGCTAGGGTTCTGGAGCTATAGTTTTCTTGTGGAATGCGCACAAGATCTATCTATCTAAAAGTAGGAGGGAAAATACTCGTACTTCCGTTGGAATCCCGTCCTACGCGTAGTCATCATAACTTGACACAAAGGTTACCAAAGTTTTAAGAGTAATGGTTCTCCCTCAGACTGCCCTCTAATAACTTTTACCATTTATAGTTAAACCTATGATAAATTTAATTATTGTTCTATTAAATCCAATTCAGTTGATCACGTGAACAAAGTACCTACATCGTCCACAAGCCAGCTATCCTGTTCAGCTACTTGGGAGTAAATGCAGTTGTCGATACTTTTCCAATTTTAAAGTAACCTACGTACCTACCTGTTCTTTGTAGGCATATGCATGTACATTTCGTAGAACAAAGTTGTATCTGCTAACATAAATATTCAGGTAACGAGCAGGTTTATGTTTCAATACGAACTATTCCACGAGGCCTGATTGTCGTAGGTCTGTTTACTCGAACCTAGCTATTCGATGCCTGTGAAGATACCTGATAAAGCAGAGTGTAAATGTAAAGTAAATTCAATCTTCTTCTGTCACATCTCGAATCAAAGAGAATCGTTGACATTGAAATACTAAAGAGACTTCAGCGTGACGGTAGCGTTTGGTTATTCGTGTACATACGTGTAAAAATATGCGAACTCACGGATTTTTAGTTTATTTTTCATGCTCTATTTCATGTGTTCTAAGGTTAAAGAACTTTCTCAACATACAAACATACTTTTCTCACCCAATTATCAAAGTAAAAGTGAAATAGACCATACCGTTCAAAAGCTGACAGTTTGAGGAAGTTTTTTCCGAAGAATGCACGCCGGTAAATTCCCAAACCGGTAGCAGAAAAACGGGAGGAAAAACGTCGATTTTAAATATTTTTTTCAAATTTTGTAGTTTGACCTTTTTTTAACCAATTTAAACTAACTAAAACAACTTTATATCAGGATTATAGGAAATTTAACGGTCCTCATTAAGGTATTCTTTGTTTTGAGTTTAAGTGTACTATGATTTTCGGGGGAGTTATGGTCGTTTTAATGTCATAAGGTACAAAACACGAAAAAATCTTAAAAATTGAATAACTTGAAAACATTTAAATAGAAATCACCATGAGTAACTTTCGATCAAAAATTAGCTCTAAAATCAATTCCTTGAGTTTGTCCGGAAATTTCTGTCAGACACCCTGTATTTATTATATATATATATATATATATATATATATATATATATATATATATATATATTATATATATATATATATATATATATATATATATATATACGAAAAAGCGCAAACTTAACCGTTTCAGAATGCCTCAAAATACATTTTCTTAAAAGATTTCTTGAAAAAATGTTGATTTTTAAATTTTCGGAGTCATTACAGTAGCTTCATATTTTACGAAAACTCGCTGAAAATCAGCGAATCATGCGTGCTAACGGTTGTTATGGGCACGAGATTGCTCTCAAGCTGCTGCCCGCCTGTGGAACGGGGGCAGTGTATATATGGGAACACTTAGCCCACAACAAACACACACCTAAACCCTTCTACGGGGGGACCTCCTCACTCCATTCCCATCCGTAGAGTATAAACAGCTGAGGGCCGCACCCTCTCAGCAGTGCAAACATTTCAGCAGCAATTCGATGAGGTTAATGGTCATGGTCGACCTTTATGACCGCTTATTACCTTAATGGTTGCTCTCGTAGCGAAACTGCGTCCCTTCCAAATCGAGCAACTCGAGTGTTAACGATATTTATCACTAACGATGGACGAAGTAGAACCTGCAGAGGTATTAGCAATTCTAGACCTACGTTATTTTGCCATTCATTACGGAATCTCAAATGAAAGTTCTAAATCTCCATAACACCATTTGTCAGGTTTATTGACAAACCATCAATTTGTTCAGCCTAAGCGCTTGGATTGTGCCAAATTGTGCAAGCCCCGAGGGTTATAAAGCAGATATAACTGCATTATTGCAACCATGGAGAAGCGAAGAACGCCTATATATTATGCCATGTCTGTATACCATAACAACCGTTAAGGCCGTATTACACTTCCATTTACTGTAAGAAAATCTTTTTAACCAGATCAAAACATTTTATGTAACCAGCTGTGTACTCTTACTGCAGTTTATGGTAATTACATAGCACCTCGTACAATGTGAGTTGGCTTCGTATCTTCTCATTTTTACCTAAAAGTCCCAAAAAGGCTTCAAATCCAATTTCAGCTATCAAGTTTCAAGTTGTAACTAATTAATTTTTCAACCCAATGTCCCCTCAATATAACCTTAGTTACCAACAGCTGCGGGTTAGGTTAGTTACCTAACCAACGAAGCTATTCCATCAAACAAATTTGTCGCTGCAGCTCGCCGATTTAGCATCAATGATATATCAGAGTCAATTAAATGGTTCAAGCAGAAGCTATTTTTAATGATACCAAACTAACAAATAATGGACGAACAAATAATTCGGAGTTGGAATATTCACATCCATGCATTATGCCTCAAAAATTGATATTGACTTGATGGAAGCAGTCGGGGTAGATGAAGTGCAGGATGGAAACTGGAAAAACCTCCTGAAAGGCACTTTCTTGTATACAGCATCATTGTCCAGTTTACCGGATTCAAACTTACCCAACGTGGTAGCACGATTGGCATAAATGTGAGATATATGCTGTACGAACGTATAACTACGTAATACCTCTCACGGTGGATATCACTACCGTCTTTTAAGAGGAAACAGCACCTGAGGACGATGTTCCGTCCCTGTCACATCATTTCATAAAGTCACGTCACATAAATTCATAATTTCGTAACTTTGTTCGTTAACTTCGCTCTCATTCGTCCGGCATTATGTATTAAAGTTCATAATATTTGCATTATTGAATTTTCTTGTCTTATTATTATGAATGTGTATTAAACCAGGTCGCTAGCGGGCATCACTACCTAGCAATGGATGTTTATTGGTATCGTGGTACTTTCGTTCCAATCTCATGTAACGTTTTTCGGCAGTTAAGTCCTGAATAAAGCATATTCATGCTAAAAGCTGAAAAAATGCAAGTGTGATACGGCATTTAGGTTAACCACGCCGATAATGTTTTCAGAATTAGCGCTTGGATTGTGCTAAGTTGTGCAAGCCCCGAAGGTTTAAAAGCGTCCAGGGCTAAATTTTCACTATCTCAGAGACACTAAGTGGCGAAAAACGGAGGTCACCACTCTGACACGTCTCCCCTACCATGTAAAATAAAGTTCATGGTAGAAGATATATTATCTGGGAAAAATTATATTATTTTCAGATATTTAAAATTACTGTATTGAAAAATCATGTCAAAAAATGTATTTACTCGAATAGATAAAATCACGTCAAAACGATAAAATCACGTCACGATAAAATAGTCACAGGGATGGAAACATTAGAGCGAATATACTGGAAATTACCACAACTCATCATCTACACTTTTCAAAAATATGAGTTTGGAAACCAACTTTCCTCCAAGTCGATTCCTTGCCGGAGTAACTGTGGCTTCATAACAAGTGGATAATCGCTAATTTGCGAGTCATTGGCAAAGTCAACCAAAGAAAAATTGAATTAAGTTTGTTAAAGTTGTTGAGGAAGCCTTTAGGTTAACCAGGTCGATAATGTTTTCAGAATTAGCGCTTGGATCGTGTTAAGCTGTGCGTGTTCAAAAGCGTCCAGGGCTAAATTTTTACTATCTCGGAGACACTAAGTGGCGAAAAACGGAGGTCACCACTCTGACACGTCTCCCCTACCATGTAAAATAAAGTTCATGGTAGAAGATATATTATCTGGGAAAAATTATATTATTTTCAGATATTTAAAATTACTGTATTGAAAAATCATGTCAAAAAATGTATTTACTCGAATAGATAAAATCACGTCAAAACGATAAAATCACGTCACGATAAAATAGTCACAGGGATGGAAACATTAGAGCGAATATACTGGAAATTACCACAACTCATCATCTACACTTTTCAAAAATATGAGTTTGGAAACCAACTTTCCTCCAAGTCGATTCCTTGCCGGAGTAACTGTGGCTTCATAACAAGTGGATAATCGCTAATTTGCGAGTCATTGGCAAAGTCAACCAAAGAAAAATTGAATTAAGTTTGTTAAAGTTGTTGAGGAAGGTTGTTAGGGCCTTTAGGTTAACCAGGCCGATAATGTTGTCAGAATTAGCGCTTGGATCGTGCTAAGCTGTGCAAACCCCGAAGGTTCAAAAGCGTCCAGGGCTAAATTTTTACTATCTCGGAGACACTAAGTGGCGAAAAACGGAGGTCACCACTCTGACACGTCTTCCCTACCATGTAAAATAAAGTTCATGGTAGAAGATATATTATCTGGGAGAAATTAAATTATTTTCAGATACCTACCTATTTAAAATTACTCTATTGAAAAATCATGTAAGAAAATGTTTTTACCCGAATAGGTAAAATCACGTCAAAACGATAAAATAGTCACAGGGATGGAAACATTAGAGCAAATATACTTGAAATTACCTCAACTCATCATCTACACTTTTCAAAAATATGAGTTTGGAAACCAACTTTCCTCCAAGTCGATTCCTTGCCGGAGTAACTGTGGCTTCATAACAAGTGGATAATCGCTGATTTGCGAGTCATTGGCAAAGCCAACCAAAGAAAAATTGAATTAAGTTTGTTAAAGTTGTTGAGGAAGGTTGTTAGGGCCTTTAGGTTAACCAGGCCGATAATGTTTTCAGAATTAGCGCTTGGATCGTGCTAAGCTGTGCGAACCCCGAAGGTTCAAAAGCGTCCAGGGCTAAATTTTTACTATCTCGGAGACACTAAGTGGCGAAAAACGGAGGTCACCACTCTGACACATCTCCCCCACCCCACAACCCGCCCTGATATCCTTCTCATCACCCCATATGGAAGTGTGCGGCCTGGAGGAGCTCGAGGTTGTCAGCTGGGGTCGCAGCGCCCTGAGGAATCCTTTTGTGCGAACCTGATAAGCTCGTGAATATTATATCGCTCGTCCACTCTAAACCTCCTCGTCGCCTACCACATCCCATCGTACTCAGCTTTTGACCTTTTTTTACCCCCTCTCCTGCCCCCTTTCTCGCTCTTTTCCCTCCTGTTTTTTCCCTCATCGTCGCCAGTTTCTGAGAGTGATGAAAGGGACAGAAGTCCCCTGCGCTAAAGTTATCTCCACCTTTGTGACGCGCTTCTCTCTACCACCCCTCACTTCTCTCTTCCACACCTCGCTTCGTCTCTTTTAACCCTCCCCCCCACCTTTTTTCCGTTCCTTTGGGTCCTTTTTCTGCTCTGCTTCTATACCGGGAGCCTCGGATTCTTTTCCTTCCTTCCTTTACGAGGATGCTCGGTGATTACCATGAAAGCTTGGTAAAAAAAAGAAAAAAAAAAAAACATGGTTAGTTAATTTTGAGAAATGTTTTTTATAAACCTGTAATATTTTGCTCCCTCACTGCCAAAGGCAGGGAAGCTTTGTGTTCGTGATTGAAGTCGAAAAAATTTTTGTCCTCCAAAATCAAAATTTCCACTCGCTTTTTGCGTTTCAGAGCTTGCTGATCGATTTTGGTTCCTTGTCTGTCTGTCTGCTTGATGTCTGTCTGTGGTAAATCCTTGCCACGCCCAAAACAAGTTTCATTCCGTTTTCGATGAAATTTTCAGGGATTGTGCGAGTTAGCTCCTAGACGGCCCCTTCTTCAATATGCAACCTAACCCGCGCATTCTCTGACAATTATCGAAATCGGATTAAAACAGTGGAAATTAAGGTCGTTACAAGGATTTCACATATGCGCATGTGCAGTAGCTATTAATGATACATTCATGTTGAAATTTATATAAGTTGATCAAATTGTCATCCACCAACTATCATCCAAATTGAGCGAGATCGAACGACCAGGGCGTGAGAAAATTATGCTTGGTAGAATTCACGTTTGCGCATGCACAGAGTGAGGTAATGAGTCAAGAAAAATTAAACTGTTAGGGGACCGACTACCCCCTATCTCGCACATTCCCTGAAAATTTCATCTAGATCAGATTAAAACTGTGGAAAATAAGCGTGTTATAGGGATTATAAGGAGTGTTATAAGGAGTTCCAATGCACGACAGACACACACACACTGACAGTTAGACAGACAGACACGGAACCAAAGTTGCCAAGGTGGTTCAGAATAGTCTAAAACGTAAAATGCGAGTGGAAATTTTAGATTTCGGCGACCAAAATTTTTTTTCTCCAGAAAGTAAAACAGTGCTTCTGCTACCTTTGGTAGACTCGTAAGCAAAAGATGATTAAGGACGCCTAGAGACCTAACTATCTCTAGGCGTTCCTAATCATCTTTTACCAATGTCTAACATCTAACTAATCCAAAAACTCGTTAACCGCCCCCGAAACAACAAGCCTAACCTTTCCTGATACAGGCGCGAGTGGATAAATAAATGTGCATTGAGTGTAAATATTCGAGTTGCTAGGGAAACCAAAGGCGAACGAACGTTGCTGGCCGATTTCGGGTCCAGTCGGTTCGCTCTCAATGAGGTCCACTTCTGAATCTCTATTATATTGAGTTCCGATGTACTGAGCATTATTTATTCATTTCCTTGAGGAACTTAGCTACTACAAGAATGTCTCAAAATGGATTTCAAAGAAAGAATATTAACACAGAATGTGTTTTAGCCTTGGCATCTCTAAGCGAAAACGAAACGTTTTGTGTCAACGAAAATGTGTTTCATTTGTGTGTTGCATTCATGTGTTGCGTTTCTGAGTAACGAAAATGTGTTGCAACAATTTACTGATGATTTCCGCTTACAACCGAGTCGTTGCTACAGAAATGGTACTTCGTAATTTCTCATCACACAAAATTTGTTGACCATAGTTCGAGAGCTCTCGAGTTATCCAACCATATTATATCAACTACTGCGAAGTGCGCGGCCAACAAGCTGAGTTATGAGCATGGTTGTATGAATAATTGTTTACACACAGGTGATCATTCTCCATAATTGATATTGTGAACATGATTGTAACCGCTCGTAAAATTAATCATTCTACAGTCAAATCATTTAATAATGATTAATTTTACAAAATATTAGTTCATTATGGTTACTTAGCAATATTAGTTTATAATTTGGTGTAATAAATCAGCTTTCTTTGACACTGCAGACGCTTAGGGATCATGAGATGTTGTGATAAAATTATAGGATTCCATAAAGTGGTGAACGATTTTTTAAAGAGACGAAGCTGAGTTATGAGCATGGTTGTATGAATAATTGAGGAGCTGACATGGAAAACGAGTTAAGTCCAAAAATCAAATTTTGTGGGAACTCCCTCTGAACTCTTATCAGATTTTCATGGACATAATCTCTTCTCCATGCAAGGGTCACACATTTATTCAGGGTGCGATATAGCAAGGACAGGAGGACCTAAGGCCGTTGGCGTTACTGTTTACTTGCACTTCGACTAAAAAAAATGTTCTTTAGATTTTTGGACTTAACTCGTTTCCCATGTCAGCTCCTCAATTGTTTACACACAGGTGATCATTTTCAATAAATGATATTGTGAACATGATTGCAATCGCTTGTTAATTTCTGATAATTCACGTTAAAATATGAATAAATGAAAGCTTATGACGAGGGGGGAAGCTGTAAAATATGCATTTTTCGTGTGAGGGCTCAAATGAAAGCTTATGACGAGGTTTCAAATATGGCGCTGGTGAAAAATAAATGAAACAACATGACATCTAGTGATAAGATACACCTCAAAATCTGAGTAATTTTTTCTCAAATTTTGTTCTTACACTTTTTGGATCTATTGCAGTAGCTTCATTTTCTATGAACATTCGTTAACGACGGAACAAATAGTTCAATAACGTGCCATTTCGCATTTATGCCATAAACCTCGTATTTCCGAAGTTATCACGAAACGCCCGAGGCGTCCTTTATTGTAGAAGTTTAGAAGCCACGAAGGCCGGAGCCGCGTATAATAGTGACTTGCATCAGAGGACCAGAAGGGTCAACAAGTGAGTAATTGGGTTATTGTCTGGGCGCATAATACAACATTAGGGCGAGATGGAGGGAGCCACGCCCGACCCCAGCGTCACCATTGGCCGCCATACGGGACCGGCCATAACCCCAGTTTAGTTATTATGCTTCGCGTGCCCTCTCAATTATGCACCTGCCCGACTAATAGATGAAGTGTTTAGAGATAATTCGCAAGAAAACCGAGTCACGAGAGGACGCATTTCGCATTCGTGATAGGGCTCTACCGTCATCATCATTCCGCCCTGATGCAATGTACATAATAATTATACATTGCAACTACATTATACATAGTCCTTCCATAAGTTCAATTGCAAGGGAAAATGTTTGTAGACATGAGGTTAGTCACGGACTTTAGAAAGAGTGATTTCATTTTGATATCATGAACTCTTACAAGTTTTTAAAACGTTTTTCATCACACCAAGTTTACAACTTATAATCATGGAACATGCTATTGTCGTGGACTTACTGCCCGGAATCGTTTTGCGGAAGGCGAGACGAAAAAGGGAGACGAAAGTAGCGGTGGATATAGATGTTTGTACGTATTTGTTTTCCAGTTCTATTTTTCTAAAGGTAGGCCATTATTTTATGTGCGTAGAAGGGCAAATGGGAGACCTCCCCCGGAGTACAGCAATGTGACGACAAATCGTCATCGGAATCCCTTCAGGTAAAAAGGGCCTGCGTCGCACGTTTCTGGACGGCTCAATTAACTTCTCATTTTAATTGCTTCGCCTCCCTTCTCCTCGCAATTTGTCCAACTTCTCGTCACTTTTTTCGATATCAGATTCGGCGGAATGAAATCTGTATTTCGCCCGCAAACACCGTCCCGAACAACGTCGCTTTTTGGGGTCAATTTTAATGAGAAAAAACGAAGTTTTTAGTAGGAAAATCCGAGAAATAGGGTCCGTAATCTTTCTTTTTTTTACGTATTTCTCGATACTTTTTTCACAATCCAATCGCGCCGTCTGCTTCCTCGTATAAGAACCTACGAAACCGGTATTTTTCAGGAATTTTCGATGGCTGTTTAAAGGGGTAGGGGAATTCGAAAAGAACGGCATTAAAAATAGCACCCACCCCCCTCCCGCCCAAAAGCCCATAGTTCGGGTGGGAGTAGAAAATGTTAAAATCGCTTATACACTATTTCGGAAAATCCCAAGAAGATCCCCCCACTCGTAGACTCCCCCCACTCAGCCGTTTGGCCGTGCATAGACACGATGGACCGACCGACAAACAAAAGGAGTTTCATTCTTATAATATAGTAGAGATAGATTATATTTCATTATTTCACAATCACTGTGTTAGTTCGTATAGTTTCTTCTCTTCGTCTTCTCAGCAGGTCGTTTACTACGAGCAAATGGACAGCTTCGATGTTGACATGACCTCTTAGTCGCAATTTTCTTGATAGATAGCTTCATCAATAGTTTCCACATTTAGCCCCACCGTTAGCTCGTACTGCCTTCAGGACTTGGTTGTACAAGGTTAGTTTGTTTTGAACAGACAATTTTGATTACCTGCCCGTTAAAAGGCCATTTTCCTGAGTTTGAGAGTCAGTTCTGTTTTTTCTTCTTTACATGCTTTTCCATCACAACTTAGCATCGAACGTCATCCCCCGATATTTTATTGGCTTAAGGGATAACTTTGCCATTGAGGTTAGCGGGCAAGAAGCTGATTTGAAGGTTCGTAAAATAAACATTCACAGACTTCGTCTCATTGATTTTTATTCACCATTTGGCAGACCATTTTCGGAATTGTGATATAGCTCGATAAAGCTTATGGAATAGAATAGACAATATTTTCTCCTACAGCCAGCACTGCCGTATCATCTGCTAAGGTGGCTGTTGAATTTCGTCTTATTCTAGCTGATCGCTAGTGTAAAGTAGATATAGGAGTGGTTCAACTACGCTACCCTTCGGTACAGCAGCACCAATGAGTTTAGGTTCGGAGTAAGCGTCGTCAAGTTTAATACAGTTTAATAGCGGTCTATAAGGTGCGAGTCCTAACAGCTCTGTATTTTGCCTGCAGGCCATACTTTGTCAAACGCCCAGGTGACATCAAGGATGATGGTAGAGTAGACCTTTATCTGTTCAAGTGCTTGCTCTATTATGCCAGTAATTCTGTGAACTTGGACTATTGTAGAGTTCTTTTGTCAGAATCCAAACTGGTGATTAGGTATTAATTTACGTTTTTCAATGAGCCCTTATAAGTTGATGAATTATAAAATAATTCAAAATTACTGTCTTTAGCCTAAAAACATTCTTTTATTCCCCGGGCCAGCCATCTATAGAAGTACCCACTTACTAAGGGAAACAGTCGAAAATGCAAAAACATTCGTAAATTGCAAATTATGTTTGATGAAGTTTATGTTTGAACAGAGTACAAACGACATACCCATTTTTGTGTGCATTTTTGGTAATTTCTCGTAGGAAGTGTGTACTTCCATAGATGGCTGGCTCTGGAGACTAGAAGATTGGGTGTAGGCTAAAGACGGTAATTTCGAATTATTATAAAAGTTGATAAATTATAACTTTTAAGAGAAAAATACAATCAAAATACAATCACTCTTTCTAAAATCCATGACTAACCTTGAGTCTACAAACATTTTTCCTTGAAACAGAACTTGTGGCTACTAGGCTGTAGGTATTGCGAGCATTGTTGAATTGATAAAACTGTCTTTGATTCTATGGCGGTGGTTCATTGAGTCACTGCACGCATACCCAGCAATATCGGATGATAAAAAGTAATATTAGAAAGAGAGTATTATATTGTCGTTTGAAGGCATAAACCAGCTGCTATCAGGGACGTACGCAGGATCGTTAAAAGAAGAGATAACTTTGTCTTGGCCTTGGAGAAAATGCTGCTAGCTCACTATCTCGCACTATTTGAATACAAAAACATTCATCAGAAACAAATTTCTGCCATTCTTTTTTGGAAGGATAAAATAAGTTTCTAAGCTTTTCAGTAGGTATTGCTTAACTTCTTTATTGGAAAGATGAGAGAGTGAATACAAACACACACGACATAAAGAAATCTGAATAGGTTTAAAATGAGATTAAAAGAACAAAGGCCTCGTGTATATCGATGCTAGCGCTAAGAGTGGCGGCTGGCGTAAGATTCGGTTACTCATTGACAATTTAATGGAACATATAAGGGACCATTTAGGTACAACCTAACCTGCGCTTTCATCAAATTATTATTGAAACTGTAGAAATTTATTAACCTTTTTTCAAGGATTTGCGGACACACAGACAATCCAAAGTTTAAAAAAACTCCTTTTTCTACTGAAATTTGGGTAAAAGAAAAACCAAAGTTGTTCAAAATAGCTTAAAACGTAAAATGCGAGTGGAAATTTTGATGTAGAGGATTTTTCCTATTCATTTTTCGGAAGTAAAAACCATACTGCCGCCACCAAGTTAGACTCCGGAAGCAATACACACGTATTCGTCTCACATCAAATCAATTATGTACCTATTTATGAACATATACTGCTCTACTATGAATAGATCCCATATCAGACCAAACCCTACTTCTGGGAAAATGCGTCTCTAGGTTTTGAGTCGAAATTTCCTGATATTAGCTCTATTTTATGTTGTCTCGAGCTTCAAAGCACTCATTCCAAAGGAAATTTCTAGCTGAATCGAGTGGTGTGGCTGGAAAAACATTATTTTGGTCAGAAAATTGCAAAAAAAGTGTAGTACATATGTACTAGGCGATTTCCTCGCATCTGGTACACATACGAGTTTAATTTTTGCAATAAGACTGTTACGTTTTTTCTCAGTTAACTCAATATGGCCAAAAATGCTGATACGGGATCTATTCTTAGTACGGCAGTATAATAATTGAGAAAGCAAATATTTCTCCAAGAGTTCGATATTCCTAACTCATAGGAAGAAGATCCTTTTATTTTGGGAGGTTTGGAAAAACTCCTAAAATTGATATAGCATTGACCTGTAAACATACACGACAGCCTTCTGTGTGTTATTTCTGTAGTTCTGTGTGTCTTTTCATGTTTCGTTGCTGCGATAGGCAGTGAACGCTCCGGAAAGCACCGAGTGAAACATTGTGTCCAATTTATTTCAGAAGGAGGCAGGCGCGATGGTAAAGTCTGAACTAATGAACATCGTAAAAGCCCTAATAGTCTTTGGTCGGAGTTGAGTGTTCGACAATCGATAGTCAACTTGAAATAAGCCGAGTTGTTGAAGCCGCAGCCTCCTGCGCCTTGGCTCCGACCTCCTTGGTGTCTCTATGCTCCTCTACACTCGCCTCTACTTCACCCCCCTAACTTCACTACGAACCTCTCTCAACTCCTCATTTACGCAATCTCCATCTCTTTCTCGCTTATACTCCCGAAACTTAATCTTTCTCTCCCTTCTCTCTTCTACCCCTTTCTCCGCCCTCTTATCCAGTAACCTACCCCATCCCGTCTTTCTCCCCTAAACCATATAACCGTTAGCACTTTGAAAACAAACTCTGCTGTTTGGGATTTGCAACCACTTTCAACCCTCGGAGTTTGGAGGATCCTCGGCAACTACTGTATACCATCTGCCGCTCAACACCTCGCCCCTTCTTCTGAAAGCACTGTTTCGCAGCAGGAACGATTTGGGATCCCCAGGGAACGATAATGACGGAGAGTGCGATTTGGGAGACAATCTGGCGACGCACTCTGGGGAAAGGACGAACCCTTTCAGTACATTACTTCTCCGTATCTCCTAAACTTACATAACAAACACTCTCAATAACATTGGTATGAGCGCTTCAATGCTCACGTAGGTCATTTATAGCGCATTTTCTTAAATAAATAAATATATAAATAATAATAATAACAAACTCGGCGCTCCGTGCCTCGCTCGGACCCCCAGTTACCTCTATTTACAAACTTCAAATGAAGTCATTAAATTGGATGTTCCGGCCGCAGTTGGGTTGAGGTAGTTTATGCACTCAGTTTCAGGAAATCCGGTGCTCTCCATTACTATGAGCTCCTCATCTGAAATGGATAAACCGTCACATTAGTATAAAATACGAACGTAGTACTTGTTATCTTTTATTATTTAACAGCTGCACAACTTTGCTTAGATTTGATATTTTACTGTTGCTAATAGTATAGGTCACGTCAAGAGTGGCATTTTTGAAATGATTGTAATTGTGGTCTTGAGAGAAGACTGAATTAATAATGCCTTGGAAAAGTTACAAAATATGGCTGCAAAACTCGGTGCTCCGCGCCTTGCCTAGGGACAAGCCCCCTGGACCCCCGGTTACCTCTATTTACAAACTTCGAATGAAATTATTGAAACACAGAATGTGTTTTAGCTCACGCGTTTCACATAAACCCGTGAAACCCACATATAAGAATGACTCAGATTTTGCGGTGTATCATATCACTAGATGTCAAGTTGTTTTATTTATTTATCACCAGCGCCATATTTGACACCTCCTCGTCATAAGCTTTCATTTGAACCCTCACAGAAAAAATGCACATTTTACAGCCCCACCCTCCCCCACTCATCATGAGGTTTCATTTATTCATAGAACACGAATTGTCAGAAATTAACAAGCGGTTCCAATCATGTTCACAATATCAATTATTGAGAATGAAGCTATTGCAATGGCTGGGCAAATTTTAAAATCAAAATTTAAGAAAAACTTCTTCATATATATATATATATATATTAATTGCTATGCAATTCTTAGGCCGACCCCCAATAATTTTTTTAAAATGTCCACTTTTTTTGTGTAACATTTTTTGTCCCGAGATGGGAAGCGAGAGGTCGTGGGTTCGAATCCCGGCCAGGCCTGAAATTTTTTTTTTTTTTTTCCTCGTGAGACGAAGGTTGTGGGTTCGAATCCCGGCCAGGCCTGACATTTTTTTTTTTTTTTTTCTCGTGAGACGAAGGTTGTGGGTTCGAATCCGGGCCAGGCCTGAAAATTTTTTTTTTTTTTTTTCTCATGAGACGAATTGCATAGCAAATTATCCTCGTTTTCTACACAGTAGAAAAGCGAAAAGATCCGGCGAGGCGCGAAGCGCCGAGTATAGATTAGGGTGGTCCAGGGGGGCGAAGCCCCCCTGGCGGGGTCAAGGGGCGGAGCCCCTTGTGAGGCCCGAAGGGCCGAGTATATATATATATATATATATATATATATATATATATATATATATATATGTCATTCCAGACGATAACTCTTCTTAGGATTGAGATAATAATTCCGTTCTTGCGCCAAAAAAAATAAGCTTTTCAAACGAAAGGATGAGTTTGTTGGCCAGCACTTTTTGAGCACATTGAATTTAAAAAAATGTGATAAAAAATCACTAAAAATGGCTAAAAACGACTAAAAATCGTAAAAATTATATTTTTTAGTAGAATATTGCTCAAATAAAGTTTATTAACTATAAAATAGAACATGTACTTAAATTTCATTAAAATTTGCTTTAAAAAAAATCGATAAAAACTGAAAAAAAAAAGCTAAAATCCAAAACCTTTTTTTGAATGACAGATTATTATTTAGAGTACGTTCTTGCCATATAATTAATAGTTAACAATTTATTCCTTGCTCTCAAAAAGCTTAAATTTGAAAACAATAACATTTTACAATACGATAATTTAAGAAATTTCACTCATACGATATAAAATTCACTTCGGATGATTAATCCACTCGAAGGTCACCCTCGTTAAAAGCAAAGATATGGGATTTGCTTTTGACCCTGCTTCACAAACAGAAAAATGAATTCCTAATCGGATATCCGCGATCACTTGACGCGGAAGAATTGTACATGGGATATTTCCCATTTAAAATTCAGGCTATTCATTTGCAATTTAATTGCCTTCCGTTCGGAGTGAATCCTGCTGAATGAACCCGATGGAGAGTTCATTCCAATCGAACCCCAAAACGACGCACGCCCGATGCAAACAACCGGAGAGGAAAACGGTTTCTAGCTTCAATTATATTAGACTGGCAGCGCTGGGCGGCACTTGAGCCAAGTAATAACCGCCAGATAACGGTAGGGTACCTTTCGATAGGTAACTTCATTACTTTCTCGGAATTAGGGCTTAATTTAAATTAACATCACGTTTTATCCGGGCGGGCGTTCCGCTCGTACGGAAAACCGCCCTTTAACCCGAACACGGTTTAAATTCAAAGTCTGTCCGACTTGAGCTCAGGTTAATTTGGTATTTCCAGCCTCTTTCATCTCCTGTGAAAAGGTATGCTGATATTCACTTGGGTTGCTGTGTGGGGGTGGGGGTGAAGAGATCTGGCCTGGGGTTCCATTTCAAACAGAGCGGCGGTATTCGCCGCACCCTTTTCTCACATTCTTTGGGTTTCAGTTAGTTCTTCCTTTGAAAATTACTGTTTCCAGGTGGATTCTTCTTAAATTCAATTGATAGTTGTTTCTGTGAGTGCCCCGCCCTCCCAACCTTATGTGGGACACCAAACCACAGAACACAGAAAAGAGACAGTTTTTCTGTGCCCTGTGTACCGAATCACCCAACATATTCACATGGAAGAAGAAAAACGGAAGGTTCACTTCTGTGTTAGACCGCGAAACGCATGTATGCCTTAACGACTGTCCTCGGAGTTACTATAATAGCTCACCATTGCAGTTCGTGTTTTCAACTAGCGATCGGACATCGAAGCCAAAACCTCGATGCAGGGCCGCCACATCTCCAAGTCGGGTCCGGGACCAGATTCTGGCCACGGGCCACTCCCCCCCCCCCCCCCCCCCCCTTTTTTTTTTGTAGCGCCACTTTTACTAGAGATGGCTATGATAACTGTTAAAAAAACGATTAAACCTTCTCTAACCAAACGAAAAATCATTTATACTTCCTACCAAGGTTCAGTGTTCGAATAAGAACACTTGAGGGGCTGAACTCTTACTACTTCACTACGTTTATTCAACATTTAATCAAAAGTAAAGTGTAACTTAAGAATTGAAAATTCAAGTATTCATACTCTAGTAATTACCAACCAATTAAAAAACCATAAAAATGCCATAAATTACCTTGAAACAAAAATTCTATATCCAATCAGTCATAGGATTTTTATTTTAACTACTTTAAATACTATTGTTTGTGAATAGAGGGCGTATTCAGAGAAGTTCCAATTTACTCATTCCTCAATTGGACGATTGTGGCAGAAATTATGATTGTCTAAATTTCATATAATCATTAATCAACCCATACAATTAACTTTAGTTTAATGTTATGGACGTATTAAAAAGGAAAGTCTCTGTATACAAGATGGCTGAAGGAATTAATTGAAACAATGATTGTGTTTGAAAGAATACATTTATTAATTTTGGAAAAAAAATAAAAATCTATAATTGTTTTATTACAGTTTATCTACTTGTAATGAAGCTATGCAGTAAAGAATTAGATTTACTACTACAACAAAAGATACCAAAATTATTTAGTGAAAAACTATCAAAAATATGAATTAGTAAAATGAGAAATTTGTTTTGTTGAGTTGTAATCGCATTCTGTAATTGTAATTATAATTGTGGAAAACTTTTCAATTATAGAAAACCGTAATAGGCTATAATTGCATGTTTTATAAAATGAAACATTTTAAAACTAATAAAGTGAAGTGAAGAAAAGTGTATTTGCATTTGAAAAATACAAGACAAAACACTTAAAACTTTCGTGCCTTTTTAAGTGAAAATTCTTTAATAACCTTAGAAAAGTCAAGTTTGGATGCTAACTTGTGCTTAATGCTGAGAATGGCAAGGGAATTCAACCTTTCTTGGAATGCCAGGCCATTGGGCCCTCTCTCCCAAGTCTTTAGTCGAGTGCCTACTGGTAAAAAAGGTAAAGGGTAAAGAGTAATATTTTGGGCCATCGCAACTCGCAACTGTTTAAGAGAAACAGTCTGGTGTAGTAAATCAAATATAATCTGATCAGGGCCCGTCAAGTGTAATACACTCTGTTTTATGTAGGCCTAAAAATTCTAAAATACTTTATTTACTAAATACAGGACCGGACCGGACCGGGCCCCCCCCTGGGCCCGGGCCCGGGGCAACAGTACCCACTTGCCCCCCCCCCCCCCCCCCCCAGTGGCGGCCCTGCCTCGATGTTGTCATCGATGGCAACATCGACCAGTGAACATCGATGTGGGTAAATATCGGTATTTTTGCCATCGATGTTTTTCAACATCGATGTATTGAACGTAAACCATCGATGTTGTAAAAAAATTGTAGTAAATTAGAAAATTGATTATCCAAAACAAACATCTCCCAAAATCAAATTAGACTATGCCCTTATGCTGGTATATCAAACATTATCAAGAATGTTTTGTTATTGGTTAACCCACAGATATTTATATTTAAACTAAAACCAGTTGATGCAAAAACACATCTTTGTTTTCCTTTTAAAAGGAAGTTGGAGAATACTAATGGAAGAAGTTGGATTTGGAATTTTTTTATCAACCCCCTAATTTTATCCCACCCAAACCTATCTAGATTTCCCCTAGATTTTTAAGTTTTCACCCTAAAATTTAAACTTTTATTGCGCAAGTGGGAAAAAATCGGTGGGGCCAACATCGATGATCCGTATTTATCAAAAGCATCGATGTTCGATAATATCGCTGCTACAATATCGATGTTCGATAATATCGTTGCTATCAACATCAATGTTTGATAATATCGTTGCTATCAACATCGATGGAAAACATCGAATATCGGAGATGAAAACATCGATGTTTCAAACCATCGATGTCGATGTTCGATCCCAATTTTCAGCCAGGACCCCATTAAAAAACCATCCTTTTTTTCAAATTCGTTCTTAGGTCATAATCATTTCAATTTCCCATTGATTGAATTAAATACCTAACTAACCTTGCCTTAACTATGTGTAATGTGTATACCTACATGCATGTATTCACCTATTCGTCATTCCAGGCGCTAACTCCCCTTAGGATTGAGATATAATAATCCTTCCTTTTTGCGAAAAATCAATCATTCCAAAAGATACCAAGAAGAATTACTTGTGCAGCACTTTTAGATCAATAAATTGCTCAAATTTCAAAACAATGAGAACAAAGTCACTAAAATAGACCGCTAAATATCGTTTATTTTATATTTAAGAGGATTCGGAAAAAAAAGTATTTTCATCTCCCTAATCTCGTCATAACCAAGTTTTACGCTTTAGCTAACTAATTTCACCCCGAAAAACACATAAAATTCATGATACCAAATGAACTCTAATTTGTGAGTTAAAGTGTAAAACTTGATTATATCGGGATTGGGGCGGTATGCAATGTTACCACTCGATTCAGCGTAAAAAATACGTAGAAACCGAGCCCAAACTCGTATTTTCATTAAAGGTCATTTTTTCAAGAAAACCCTCGATTTCATCGAAAAAAAAAAACAATGTTTTATAACATTAAAACATAGTTTTCTTCCCGAATTAGCAAAGTAAAGGTAAACTTGACTACACCGTTGAAAAGGTGAAATTTTTTTGTCAACGGTAAACACGGCGAAATAAAATATGGGGGTTATATATATAGGATTAGAAAAAAAATAATAAAATTTATAGAGCAATCCGCTTGACGCTTTTTCAACAGACAGCCCACCGACGAGATCGTTGTTTCAGAAGCTCTCAGTCTAGTGGGATATGAAAGAGAAAGGGGAGGGTTAAAAAAAAAAAAATTATATATATATATATATATATATATATATATATATATATATATATATATATATATAATAATGAATAATTTGATCATTCGGTCATACTGCATGACCACTGAAATTTGGTTAAACAGTCCTAGGGTCTCTATGGTCTTCTTGATAGACAGATAATATACATTTCTTTGTTTTGTAGAGATTTCTGATCAATGTCGGTCTAGATGCTAATATTTTGGAGGTTTCAGAAAATACTGCGGTGGGCGACCAAATGACTTACTCCAAGCTTTTCAAAGATTTTTGAAAATAGAATGTCCTTCCTTCTTTTTCAATGCTTGAACTATACACGTTCGTACGAATTAGTCTTCTACAGAGAACTTTTAGAGCAGAGAAATACGAGGTTTCTCGATAAAAGAGCCCGCCGATTCTACCAAAACTCCTTGTGACCAACGACCCTGAAGCTAACAATAAAATCTTCTTTCCGAAGATCCCGCAGAAAAAGCGAAAATGAGGGGAAGGGAAAATACGAATCAAAAGACGATAAAAAGCTTTCTGATGGCCATTGAATACACCGAAGGCCGTCCATCACTCATTCTTCCGTTAGAAGAAAAAATAACTTGTTTAAAACAGAATACACTTTACTGGGAGCGTAATGGGAATAAAAGTGGAGACCAGGCGGGGCGTATCAAGATGGATGGGACGCCGATATTGATTTCTATTGTTGGCCCCAGAAAGCAGAAAAATTAAGCAAAGAAAGCGCCTTCTATAGGAGGAGAATGGGGCGGGGAGGCCAAGATTTTCATCCTATATTCCTCGGCAATATGAGAGAGAGCGTTGGAAAACATGTAAGGGCTTTTCTTAGGCGAATTTTTCAAAGCAAATCAGCTTTCAATGTAAACGAGCCTCGGAATTCATCCCGTTTTCAGGTGAAAAATCACGTTTACAATTTCCACTTTCATTTCCCAACAACTGAAGTATCAATGATACCTACTATATAATGGGCAGCGTTGGAAAGTTGGGATATCTCATTTTGCCAATTTTCTTGAAAAATGGCGCTGTTGTTGCAATTTTTTCAACATTTTCTTCATGGGAGGAATCCATATTGAAGCAAAAACACACACACACACACACACACACACACACACACACACACACACACACATACTCGTACATATATATATATATATATATATATATATAAATTGATTATTGGTTCTACAGAACTTTATAAATTATTATTTAAGAAAGAAATTTCACAAATAGAAGAAGAAAATTTAGGTTCTGATATTTCGAAAAAATCTTGATCACAGAATAGAGAAGGAAAAGTAAATTTAACTTGCGCAGTCCCTGGTAGCTTGAAGCGTAATTAATGAATCCATGGCCGTGATTGTAGACACATATTCAATCGTTCAAATTGAGGCCAGGTGGTCGGTTTGCTCCAAGCACCCATCGATGCGCTCTCTCAGATTGTTGCAGCAGTCGATCATTAGATGCATCTGGCAATTTTCGCAAGACTTTCACCCCGAAGCATTCGAAATCTCCATTGTTATGGAAGAGGTTCATAGATCATATTTTCTTGATTTGGCCTCATGGGGAAGAAGAGCTGCTGCAGTTTCTTCATGAACTTAATTCCCAATTTTCAGTGAGGTTCACTTGGTCGTATTCAAAATCATGTGCAACCTTCCTCGATGTGGATGTCACGTTAACGGACGGGGTATTCTCGACAGCAGTGCATGTGAAGCCCACGAATAGGCAACAGTATCTGCACTATGAAAGCTGCCACCCCCCGCATACAAAACGTTCGATCCCAAGATCCTTGTCTATTAGAGGTCATCGAATTTGCAACGATCATGAAAAACTCGAAGGCTATCTATCTACACTAGAAGAAAAATCGGTTGACAGGGGATACCCCAGAAGATTTGCCAAGAAGAGGATCATACCGGCCCATATAAATTACCAACAGAGACGAGTAGCGACCACTGATCAAGTTTCGTTGGTCACAACATTTTTCTTTGGGGCCCAGAAGCTCAACGGTATCCTTCGAGAATTGCAAACTATTCTAACGTCCAGCCAACTAACTCGCGATGTCTTTTCCGAAAGACCTCAAGTTACATACAGACAGGGAAAGAATATTGGAGAGATATTGTCTCATCGGCACCCAAGGATGCAGTCTACAGATTCACGCACGCAAACGTCTCCTTGTAAACGAGCTCGGTGCAAGCTGTGCAACTTGGTGTTGGAAGGTTCGGACATCACTTCATCCAATACCAGTCTAAAATACCAGTATAAATGTCGAGGTTCATCGGAATGTCAATCGAAGATGTGTGTATACCAACTAATCTGCAAAAAGTGTACAGACAATAATGCATTCTATGTGGGTAAAGCTACCACTCTCAACTTGAGAATGAACAATCATAGAGCGTCTGTTCACCAAACCCGACCACTCCCTGTGAAAGAACATGCCAGTCACGTAGTCCAACGTTTGACGAATGGTTCGGGGTGAAAGTCTTGCGAAAATTGCCAGATACATCTAATGATAGACTGCTGCAGCAATCTCAGAGAGCACATCGATGGGTGGTTGGAGCAAACCGACCACCTGGCATCAATTTGAACAATTGAATATGTGTCTACAATCACGGCCATGGATTCAATATTTACGCTTCAAGCTACCAGGGAATACCCAAGTTAAATTTACATTTCCTTCTCTATTCTGTGATCAAGATTTTTTCGGAATATCAGAACCTAAATTTTCTTCTTCTAATTTCTTTCTTATATATATATATATATATATATATATATATATATATATATATATATATATATATATAGATTATACCGTTGGAAAGAATATTAAATGAAGCAGTTTTTGTGAAATTTGACGGTCTCTAACACTAATTTTGAGGGAGTGGCTAATTAGCAATGTAGAAAATGAAGCTAGTTTTGAACTTTTTTAAATTTCTCAATTTTGGTAAGAATGGAGGCTAAATGGTGAAATATGGCGTAGGTACTACGATAATGAATTTCGTCAAACGAATTCAAAATCTAAGCAAACTTTAGGAAGTTACCGCCTGTAGTCTAAGATATCATAATTGCAATATTATGTGAAGTTTAAAACTTGATGAACTTTTTTTGTGTTTCAGGTATGTTTGCTGAATAATTGAACCTTTATGGAAAAACGTAAGTTTTGAATTACACTGAACTGAGCAGGTGTTCGCACTACGTACATTGATCGTAAGGATGCAGTGTGATTATTGTTAAAAATTATTACGAAAATTACCAATTATTGGTAGTCTTTAGAATTCTATTTCAGATGTTGTTTTTTTCATCAAACACGTCACGGATTTTATATAGATTTAATCCAAAACTTCTTAGGAGATAAGAAAACCGGTCGACGCTTTGGTTTTTAATTTTCATTATTTTTAATAACGAACTTAGGTAATCAATAATATTGGCTAATCCTAAAAAGTTTTTGGATTCCACTAAACGGTAATCAGATTATAGGCCATCCATAATTCGATGAAAAGGACATTTTTCCATGTCTTAATACTTACATCAAATAAAAATCAGCACACCCAGTTCTAGATTAGCTTTGCCTAAAAATGGTAGAAGGCGAAAGATGAGGAGTGTTTAGTATTTCCCGCAGGCTCCAAGTCTGCCAAGTTGGGTGTGGCACATAGCTTCCTCGTGACAAGGATTTCATAATGGCGCATACGGAGTAGCCATTAATGATACAATCATGTTGAAATTGATATGGGATGATCGAATCGTTATTCCCCAACTATCATTCTAATTTGTGCGAGATCGGACGACCAGGGAGTGAGATGATGGTGCTTGATGGAATTTACGTTTGCGCATGCGCAGAGTGACGTATTGAGTCGGAAACGATGAAACTGATAGGGTACCGTCTTCACCATAGCTCGCACATTTCCTGAAAACGTCATACTAATCGGATGAAAACTGTGGAAAATAAGCTTGTTGCAAGGACTTCACATTGGCGCATGCGCAGTAGTTATTAATGATTCTACAATCATGTAGAAATTGATATGGAATTATCAAATTGTTATTCCCCAACCATCATCCAAGTATCCAAATAAGAGCGAGATCGGAAAAACTAGGGCATAAGAAAATGATGATTGGTGGAATTTACGTTTGCGCATGCGCAGAGTGAAGCAGTTATTCAAGAACGATGAAACTGATAGGGTTCCATCTAAACCATAGCCCCCTAAAAATTTCCTCCACATCGGATGAAAACTGTGGAAAATAAGGAAATTTGCGGACACACGACAGACACACACACGGACAGATAGACAGACACGGATCCAAAGTTGTTGTGAATGTTCTAAAACGTAAAATGCGAGTGGAACTTTTGATTTTGGAGACCAAAAATTGTTTTCTCCAGAAAGTGAAAACAATGTTTCCGCTAACTATATAATGCTTCTGGCAAGACGATGTTCCTCTTTCTATTATGCCAAATGCAAGACCGCCTCATCTCCGCAAATGTTCAGCCACTTTCCATTTTTCGCGTGTGCCTCTGACGCTCATATTAGAGGCTCGAATTACCACAAGGGCGATGCGGGCCGTTAAATATCCTTTAATGGCACTCTGAGGACGCATCCAGGCCTCTTGTAGCCGCTCAGCCAACACTTTTACGAATCCGGCCATCTGAGGGCCGAAAATAGCGTCCACAGAACATACCAAAGGCGTGAATGAAGCGAGACGGGTTTCACATGTATCCAGGTATTTTCTCCTTTTTGACATTTTATGTCTCTACTTTGGCACATAAACGAAAAAAGCGTTAACAAAAAGCGTTACAATTGGTTTTCTGATGATTTCCGCTTACAACCGAGTCGTGCTAGGGAAGTTCGTCGTTTTTCATCCCACAAAATTCGTTGACGATTCGTTCGAAAGCTCTCCATTTATCCAACCACATTATGTTAACTACTGCAAAGTGCGTGGCCAACAAGCTGAGTTATGAGCATGTTTATTTGAATAATTGTGTACACTCAGGTGATCATTCTCAATAATTTATATTGTGAACATGATTGCAACCGCTCGTTCATTTCTGATGATTTCATTGAGCTGATGTTTTGATGATTTTATTCATAGCAGGTGATCCAAACATTGCGAAAACGGTTTGATTTGTGAAGCGGTTGTTAAATCATTTTAATAGGTAATTTCTATGCTTTACATTTCAGGAAGCTGTAATTTCGTATGTAGCCTCTTTAGGACATTTACTTGACGATGCCCAGGGTCCGGATCAGATGAGTGGCTCTTAAAGCTAATTTCTATGCTTTACACTCTAGGAAGCTGTAATTTCGTATGTAGCCTCTTTAGGACATTTACTTGACGATGCCCAGGGTCCGGATCAGCTGAGTGGCTCTTAGAGCTTGCATACGAGTCTGCAACACATACGAGTCTGCAACTAAAGACATAAAATGTCCCAATGTGTTGCAGACTCGTATGCAAGCGTTTCTCTCGGATTTCGTGAGTAATAATTAGTAACCACCATTTACCAAGTTGTCCGGCCTAACATTGGAAGTCACGCTGAAAGCCAAATGTCTGGCTTCCAGATTTATTCGTGGTTTTATTAATCGATATATTCATTTTGCTTCCGAGTCTATCTAAAGGTAATGGAAGCATTGATTTCACTTTCGGGGGAAAAAAAACTTTTTGGTCTCCAAAACCAAAATTTCCACTCGCATTTTACGTTTTAGACCATTCTGAACAACTTTTGTTCCGTGTCTGTCCGAGTGTGTGTGTGTGTGTGTGTCTCTATTGTGTCCACAATTCCTTGCAACGAGCTTATTTTCCACAGTTTTCATCCAATTTGCATGAAATTTTCAGGGAATGTGCGGGCTAGGGGGTATACGGTTCCATATCATTTCCAGTTTCACCGTTCTTGACTCAATACCTCTGCGCATGCACAAACGTAAATTCTACCAAGCATCATTTTCTCACGCCCAAGTTGTTCGATCTCGCTCAAATTTGGATGAATGAATGAAATGAAATTGTTTATTTGTAAAAGCCTTCCGGCGGTACAAAAGTTCAAACAACACATAAGTAATCAAGGTAGAATATTTAAGCAGAAAGAGAGAAAGAAAAAACAATCTGTACGTTAAATGAAAAGAAATAGTGCAACGAATCATACAAGAATTAGATATAGATATACAGAATAGACATAGTGCAAGGTACATAATGAACAATGAGAAGCAGATGAAGAAAAGGTTACACAAAGAACAATACGTTATTCAATGTAGTATAAAGAATACATTATAAAGAAGAAAGCAACGCAAGTACATCATTACATCATTATAAAATCCCACGAGGTGAGAGAAGAAAGAAAGGCGAAAATATACAGAAGACAGAAAATCAAATTTGGACGATAGTTGGGGGATAACAATTTGATCATCTTTTATCAATTTCAACATGATTTTATCATTAACAAGTTGAGTGCCATGTATATCTGTGAGATACACAGTCCCAGCGTGCCAGGTGTATCTGGGTGATACACTATCCTGGTTCGCTTCAAAAGCTCGTGTATCTCCCAGATTCACGCTTAAGGCGTTTCTCTCTTCTTCTTTGACCTTGAGAAACCCTTCGGAAAGGTGGAACAGTGTTGGCCACAACAAATTGGCCGAGAAACATTCGGTACAAACGGAAGAAGAATTAAGTTTTTGTCAGATGTCACTTTTATCATTTCAGCTATCTGGCACTTCATTTTCCTACTAGTTTTCGGTTGCAACGCAGTAGTGTTTTTTGTTTACTCACGTATACAGGCGTGGGGAAAATCGTCAAGAAGTTCGAAAGGGATCTATCAGAGTGGTACTCAATTTTCTGTTCCACCACTTGAAGTCCCAAATCGCCGCTCACAGGCCACGTGTATCACATGTATACACGCGGTTTTTTCAATGAAATTGGTGTAATACCACTAAAATAACTCTTTTATGGAAAATACCAGTGGGGGAAAATGATTTTGATGGAAAATAATTTTTATGGAAAATTCCAGTGGGGAAAATCGTCAAGAAGTTCGAATAGGGGTGTATCAGAGTGATACACAATTTTCTGTTCCACCACTTGAAGTCCCAAATCGTCACTCACAGGCCACGTGTATCACACGTATACACGCTTGGCATCTGAGGACATTTTTTTTTTAGTTGAGAGCGGGAAGCTGTGGCACTCAACTTGTTAATAACTACTACTGCTCATGCGTCAATATGAAACTCTTGCAACAAGCTTATTTTTTACAGTTTTCATCCGATCTGGATGACATTTTTAGGGAATGTGCAGACTAGGCTGTAGACGGTCACGTATCAGTTTTATTGTTGCGAAATCAATACAAATCAATCATAAGGTTTTGAATTGAACCTTATAAGGGAAAATCCAGTTATTTCATTCGTCTCTGAATATTTCTGAGAGGTCTCCTATTAAATTTGAACTTCCTAGAGTGAACAGGAGAGTTGTATCTTACTCGCTTGCATTTCCGCTGCTTTTGGGATCAACATTTCGTTCAAATCACATGTATCGATTGCGAGTGTTTTAGGTCACGGCTAAAGCATGCTGAAACAACAACAACTGTAAAAATAATGTCTTAAGACGGACTGTGGTATATTTGGATAGCACTTTTAGTGTCCCCCAAAAATTGCTTCTTTATAGACTTGGGCTACTTAGATTTTTTTGGTTTGAACGATAAAGCCCTGCCGCTTTCATATACGGTTTTGAAATAAGGATACGATTTCAGAACAATAAGAATAGAAACACTCGTTCGCCAACTGGGCAGAAATAATATCGGAGTGCAGGCGGACTTGGAAGAAGTGAAAAAGATTTGTTAAGACTAGCGGATGGACCCGGGATAATCTCGCTGGGCCATCAGCTGAGCTATGAGAGTCGTTTTCATGCTTCCTCTTCATCCGGATTTCGTGCTCGTCGGCCATTTTTCCGGCTCCTTCGCTCAGATTAATTCTCTTCAAATGCGGCTGAAGTTGGATGGATCCTCGTTGGATTTAGATGCCTCTCAGCACGTGATCCGAACATACTGTTTCCTCATAACTGTAGTCATTACCTGCGGCATTATTAATTATAATAATTGATATTGGTGCTTGATCGTTCAAAATAGGAATGTACCATAATTCAATATGTAACGATGTGACAAAATCCAAAGACATCGCGCTCCGTGCCAACGTCATAGTAATTCGAAAAACTCGTTGACAGGTTCAGTCTAAAACGTGGAATTTTCGACTTAGGTAAAGGAAAAAACAACGGCAATGTAGATATACGTAGGTACATTCTTTCTTAAGAGTAAGAATATAACGAAAAGAAGACCCAGGTGATCTACCTTCCTTGCGTTCACTTCCAGCGGTCCCCAAAAGGCTGAGTACCGAATTTCGGGGCTCTAGGATTTAGGGAGAACTTAGCTTCATTGCTCTCTCATCTGATTAGACTAACTTGCGATCACTTCCACAGGTCCCCAAGGTTGAGTATTAGATTTCATTGCTCTAGAATGAATAGGAAAGAAGTTATCTATCGCTCGCCCTGCTGATCTAACTTCCTCGCATTCATTTCCAGCAGTCCCAAGAGGCTAATTTCCAGGCTTTTACAGGAGAGAAATTAGTTTAATCGCTCACAAAGCTGATCTGACTTCCTTGCACTCAATTACGCATATCCCCAAAAGGCTGTGTACAAGATTTCAGGACTAGAGGGCATACATGGGAAAAGTTAGCCTGATTGCTCATCCAGCTGATATGACTATCTCGCAATTCCACTGGTGCCAAAGAGGCTTTGCACCAATGTCCTCGGCTATAGGGTGTATAGGACAGAAGTTATGTAGGCCCCCAAGAGGCTGCGTACCGAAAATCCCGACCCTGGGATATACAGAAGAGAAATTACGTTTTAGAGCTCACAAAGCTGATCTGACTTCCTTGTAATCAATTCCACATATCCCCAAGAGGCTGTGTACCCGATTTCAGGGCTCTAGGGCATACATGGGAGAAGTTAGCATCATTACTCTCTCGTCTGATCAGACTAACTTGCGATCACTTCCACAGGTCCCCAAGGTTGAGTATTAGATTTCATTGCTCTAGAATGAATAGGAAAGAAGTTATCTATCGCTCGCCCTGCTGATCTAACTTCCTCGCATTCATTTCCAGCAGTCCCAAGAGGCTAAGTACCTAATTTCCAGGCTTTTACAGGAGAGGAATTACGTTTTAGAGCTCACAAAGCTGATCTGACTTCCTTGCACTCAATTACACATATCTCCAAGAGGCTGTGTACAAGATTTCAGGGCTAGAGGGCATACATGAGAAAAGATAGCTTCATTGCTCACCCAGCTGATCTGACTATCTCGGGATTCCAGCAGTCCCAAAGAGACTCTGTACCTAATTTCCCTGCTCTAGGATTTACAGGAGAAAAATTAGTTTTAGAGCTCACAAAGCTGATCTGGCTACCGTGCACTCAATTCTACATATCCCCAAGAGGCTGTGTACAAGATTTCAGGGCTACAGGGCATACATGGGAAAAGTTAGCTTCATTGCTCACCCAGCTGATCTGACTATCTCGCGATTCCACAGGTCCCCAAGAGGCTTTGCGTCAATGTTCTCGACTATAGGGTGTACAGGAGAGAAGTTACGTTTAAGAGCTCACAAAGCTAGCCTGACTTCCTTTCAATCAATTCCACATATCCCCAAGAGGCTGTGTACAAGACTTCAGGGCTCTAGGGCATACATGGGAGAAGCTCTCTCATCTGATCAGGCTAACTTGCGAACACTTCCACAGATCCCAAAGAGGCTGAGTACTGGATTTCAGGGCTCTAGGATGTACAGTAGAGAATTTATCGCCTAGCTGATCTGACTTCCTCACATTAATTTCCAGCATTCCCAAGAGGCTGTGCCCAAAGTTCTCGGCTATAGGATTTACAGAAGAGAAATTACGTTTTATCGCTCACAAAGCTGATCTGACTTCCTTGTAATCAATTCCACATATCCCCAAGAGGCTGTGTACAAGACTTCAGGGCTCAAGGACCAAGATGAGAGGGTTTACGTTCATTGCTCACCCAACTGATCTGACTATCGGGTTCCACAGGCCCCCAAGAGGCTTTGTACCATAGTTTCCGGCTCTAGGGTGTACAGGAGAGAAGTTATCTTCCGCTCATTCAACTGATCTAACTTCCTCGCTTTTATTTTCACAGGTCCCAAAGAGGATGCATACCAAATATCCCGACTCTAGGATGTACTGGAGTGAAATTACGTTGTATCGCTAACAAAGCTCATCTGACTTCCTTGGAATCAATTCCACATATCCCCAAGAGGCTGTGTACAAGATTTCAGAATTGTAGTACCTACATGGGAGAAGCTAGCTTCATTGCTTACCCTGCTGATCTGACTATCTCACGATTCCACAGGTCCTCAAAGAAGCTTTGTACCAAAGTTCCCGGCTTTAGGGTGTACAGGAATGAAGTTATCTATCGCTCGCCCTGCTGATCTTACTTCCTCGCATTCACTTCCAGCGGTCCCCAAAAGGCTGAGTACCAAATTTCCCGGCTCTAGGATTTACAGGAGAGAAATTAGTTTTATCATTCACAAAGCTGATCTGACTTCCTTGCACTCAATTACGCATATCCCCAAAAGGCTGTGTGCAAGATTCCAGTGCTCTAGGGCATACATGGGAAAAGTTAGATTCATTGCTCACCCAGCTTACTGACTATCTCGCGATTCGACAGGTCCCCAAAAGGCTTTGCGCCAAAGTTCTTGACTATAGGGTGTGTAAAGGAGAGAAGTTATGTAGGTCTCCAAGAGGCTGCGTACCAAATATCCCGACATTAGGATGTACGGGAGAGAAATTACGTTTAAGAGCTCACAAAGCTGATCTGACTTCCTTTCAACCAATTCCACATATCCCCAAGAGGCTGTGTACAAGGTTCCTGGGCTCTAGGGCATACATGGGAGAAGTTAGCATCATTACTCTCTCGTCTGATCAGACTAACTTGCGATCACTTCCACAGGTCGGCTGAGTGTTAGATTTCAGGGCTCTAGGATGTACAGGAGAGAATTTATCTATCGCTTGCCAGCTGATCTAATTTCCTCGCATTAATTTTCAGCTTTCCCAAAAGGCTAAGTACCTAATTTCCCCACTCTAGGATTTACAGGAGAGAAATTGGATTTATTGCTCTCAAAACTGATCTGACTTCCTTGCAATCAATTCAACATATTCCCAAGAGGCTGGGTACGAGGTTTCAGGGCTCTAGGGCATACATGGGAGAAGTTAGCTTCATTGCTATCTCATCTGATCAGAACTGGGTTTCCAATTTAGCTCTTCGTCCAAGACTATACCAAGATACTTATGCATGGCAACGCGCTCTACTGCGCCACATGATTATTATTTGGTTTGCATGTATGTAATGTGATGCATAAATCTTTCTCATCAATATATGTTTTGTGTCCTCCATAAATAATCAATCTTGACTTTTTTGTGTTCGAAGTTAGATAGTTTTCCTACCACGTTGATCACTAGGTTTGCATTGGCAAATACATTTTCCCATGTGTCACCTTCAACTAACACGGCAGTGTCATCCGCAAATAGATACATCTTAGTGTTTTGTAATTCTAGAAGGGCCACTTCGTTTATATACACCAAAAACAATAGTGGTCCTAATGTACTTCCTTGGACTACACCGAAGTCATTGTAACTATCATCACTAGAGCACTCGCCTATTGACACTCTCTGTCTTCGGTTTGTCAAGTAGCTCTTAAACCATTCTAAGCTGGGGCCTATGATTCCCAGTTTCACTAACTTGTACATCAATTGTTCTCTGTTAATCGCATCGAATGCTTTTGCAACATCGAGTAGTATGAGTGCACCTTTCTTGTTCTTATCCCTAATATCATAAAGGTCGCTGTTAAAGCAAATACCGCATCGTTTACCCCCTTATTTTTGCTGAAACCATATTGATTAAGGTTTATCAAGTTCTTTCTGTCAAGGAATGATTATAACAGATTTATGAACTTATAATGTATTCAATCATTATTAATATCCACTGCGTTTATCTTGAATTTAAGTAATTTTCTAATTTATCTTTTTGTTATAATGTAACTGACAGTTTTTGTTTCCTTGTAATTGGCTCTAGCCGTAAATAAATAAGTAAGGTAAAAGCACCAATTGTTGACACTTTTAGGGTACATCTCTCTTAGATTCTGTTTTACCCACGGGTTCAAGAAAATGGACCTTCCAAGTACTTATTACACATTGTGAGTTCGTTGAGAATAGTTTGCATGTATTCAATTTCTCCAAATAGCTTTGTTGATTATCACAAAGCACTTGGAAATTTTATCTCTCTTTATTCACCATGCTGATTCAAAATGTAAATATTTATAAACTTTACAATGAAATTGAATGTTTCTCATGATATTGACGCTGGTGTCATCATTAGAACACAAACACGTTTTATGGAACGTAATGTTGACACCGAACAATACCATATTTTTCTGTTGAAATTTTAGGGTGTTCATGGTTACGCCTTCTTCCTCATATTATTAATAGATTATCTGAATTTAAATCGTAAATTTTACTATATACTTGACCTGAAACATCCAAATTTGTAGATCACCTCACTAAGCTGCAGAGCTGAGACAATGTCACTGTCACTCCAGTTAAACAATTACTTTTTAGCGAATTTTTGAAGAAAATTAAGCTATTGCTCTCGCCTCAAAATTTGTAGAATGTGATTTTTTGAAAAAATTTTATGCAGAAATCCGTTTCAGGCTATTCTGAATCATATTCTGAAGTTTAACGCATTTTTTATGTATGTATGTATGTATATGTATGTATGTATGTATGTGTCATTCCAGACGATAACTGTCCGTAGAATTGTGCTAGAAACTTCAAACAAATTTTAAAATGTTAAGGACACAAAACGAAAGTTCAAGTTCGTTGGCCAGCATGATCGGATTATATCTTTGGGTTGAAATTTTCAAAAATGTAGTCAAAAATTTCAAAATAGCCTGTTTTTGGCGATTTGTTATGCGAAATAATTTTTTCAGCACTAACAAATGGTATATTCGGAATCAGCGTAAAATTACCTATAAGAATATGTATCAAGTTTTCAAAAATTTCAAAGTTGAAAAATCAGTCAAAAATCGAAATAATACCGTTCGCTAGTTGTAAAAATCGGTAATATTTGCATGAAACATAGTCCAAATTCAGATTAAACTACTCTTATGGAAGTATCCCTGTATAACCAATCCAAGAACCATGCTGTTTAAGGCTAGAACCATGCTGTAGATAGAATTTGATTCCATGTTTGTCTATCAAAATCATAAACTAAAATTTCTCTACACAATCAATAGCGACTAAAATGTCGAAGATTTCTTCAAAAATTCGTTCATGGGGTCATGCTGCATGACTGGACTTTTTATCTTTAGAATGACGTTGATTTTGATAATCTACAGTGTCTCATTTTCTTATTTCTTGGATTCGCAATAGAATTGCCAACATTTGGATAAGTGTCAACAATTGGTGCTTTTACGTGCTTTTACCGTATTGTACTCTTATCGAGGTCTAGGATTCCCTGAAGCAGTTTTTATGCCGGAACGACCAGTTGATATTTTAACAACTCTGTCATGTGGAAAGCTTCATGACCGTAACATAGACCTGCCTGGTCTTTCAGGCTTTCCTGCAACAGTGGTTTTTTCCCCTCGCAAAAAAAACAGCCACGAGGTTTGAATCACTGCCCTCCAAACACCCCACTGTCATGTAGTTTCCCTTAGGGATAATTTCGTGTGGCTTCGCCATCTCGACACAGGGAACCAATTTCTCCTTTAATTTTCATTAAATTTTCCAAGTGGAGGGGGCTTATGTCACAGTCAAGAAAGCTTTTATTTTAATCTTCTGACCTGCGACCTCTCAGAGAGATAACGAGACAGGACGAGGGGGGATTCGTCACCTGACGATTCTCAGGGCAATCAGGACCTTCCTTTTTCAGTGCCCACCTCGCGATTGTGCCGATCAGACCTCGTGTCACATCTTTCCGGACTTTATAATAATTTTTCCTCGTGGCAACTACCCCCCGATACTTTTGGATTACCGAGGTGAGATCTTTCCTTTTACAATTGATTCTCAGTGTCGGGAAGGACTGCATCCCCCTCTTCTCTATCATTTTTCAAGAAGGAAACTACTTTTATTTTCCCCCTTCTTTGTTAGGTAGGATCCCTAACTTTTATTTTGGGAATAAACTACCCAAAAGGAATTTCATGGGTATTTTCATTCATTTTCCCCAAACCTTATTTGTAGAGCACCTTACACACGTTATCATTGACGATTGGGCTTTCGATTCACGTCACTAATTAGAGGGAAATCATGTGCGCCGCGTTCAACCGTATAAACTAAACTTGATGGACGTTTGGTCCAACTAAACGGAGCACGTATGAGGGGGGGGGGGGGGTGGAGGGGGGGGGGGGGGGCATGTGCTCAGGACCTGCCAGGCAGGAGATGGATGCGCCTACGGCCGCCCCTCATGAGCCGCCTCATTAAGATGCCGGGCGGCACGGGACGCCCATACCGCCCCCAATAAACCTTTTCCTACGGAGCCTCGAAGCGACGACACCGGCGCCGCCCCCGTGCCGCGCGGCGCCCGCCGCCTCCCTCCCGAAGTCCCTTCCGTCGAAACGGGAGAGGCCGCCACGTGAAGGATTAATGGTTTCATTAGAATATCCCGCATAAAGCGGCCCCCGAGAAAGGTGGGAGAGGCGTCATATAGAAGGGCTGAGTAATTAATGAGCGTTCGCCGCCGGTTCCTCGACGCCGTCGTCCTTTTCAACCGTTTTCGTCGCCACGAGGCGAAGCGACGCGACTTGTCACGTGACTGTGACATATTTCGTCAAAGACATTTCACTTGTCTAATTGCGTCTTGCTTCTAAGTTAACGATGATTTTAGAAGCTTTGACATAAGTTGGACGTAATTTACGAAGCTAACTCATCAAATTGTAGACAATTATGATTGGTACCAACAATTATAACGCTAATTTATTGCTGTTTAATCTACGAGTATGAAGCGTTTTAAGTGAGTACTACTTGATGGTTATAAAACACTACAAATTATTGTTTATTGTTGTTGATTGTTAAAGTTATGGGCAGATGCCGAATGACAATATGATTAAGAAATACGAAAATACAAGATAAATGCAGAATAGTTCAATTATAAGTTAAAAAGATTACAAAATAAATACTTGAACATTACAACATTGGAAGAAATACAAGAGAGACAAAAATGCGGAATAATAATGGGATAGTATTAAAACTAAAAATAAAAATAAATAAATAATTAAAAAACGCTGCAAATTATTACACAAAGGTTTATTATTTATGTATTAGATAGCTCTTTAATTAAACGAAGTCTATTATTCATTATCTAAATATATCTGCAGTGGCGTAGACGCCTACCGAGGATAAATTAAATTAAAAACACCTACATTTTACCATTCTTTTGAATTTAACACAAGCTGACTCACCAAATGAAAATTAATGATATAAAATAAATCAAATAACTACGCTTTGCAGCTCCATTTGCAGGTGACAAAAGTTATAACAATCTGAATTCCATGTGCAGAAAGGTGGGAGAGGCGTCATATAGAGGGGCTGAGTAATTAATGAGCGTTCGCCGCCGGTTCCTCGACGCCGTCGTCCTTTTCAACCGTTTTCGTCGCCACGAGGCGAAGCGACGCGACTTGTCACGTGACTGTGACATATTTCGTCAAAGACATTTCACTTGTCTAATTGCGTCTTGCTTCTAAGTTAACGATGATTTTAGAAGCTTTGACATAAGTTGGACGTAATTTACGAAGCTAACTCATCAAATTGTAGACAATTATGATTGGTACCAACAATTATAACGCTAATTTATTGCTGTTTAATCTACGAGTATGAAGCGTTTTAAGTGAGTACTACTTGATGGTTATAAAACACTACAAATTATTGTTTATTGTTGTTGATTGTTAAATTTACGGGCAGATGCCGAATGACAATATGATTAAGAAATACAAAAATACAAGATAAATGCAGAATAGTGCAATTATAAGATAAAAAGATTACAAAATAAATACTTAAACATTACAACATTGGAAGAAATACAAGAGGGACAAAAATGCGGAATAATAATGGGATAGTATTGAAACTTAGAATAAAAATAAATAAATAATTAAAAACGCTGCAAATTATTACACAAAGGTTTATTATTTATGTATTAGATAGCTCTTTAATTAAACGAAGTCTATTATTCATTATCTAAATATATCTGCAGTGGCATAGACGCCTACCGAGGAGAAATTAAATTAAAAACACCTACATTTTACTAGAATCTTTTGAATTTAACACAAGCTGACCCACTAACTGAAAATTAATGATATAAAATAAATCACATAACTACGCTTTGCAGCTCCATTTGCAGGTGACAAAAGTTATAACAATCTGAATTCCATGTGCAGAAAGGTGGGAGAGGCGTCATATAGAGGGGCTGAGTAATTAATGGGCGTTCGCCGCCGGTTCCCCGACGCCGTCGTCCTTTTCAACCGTTTTCGTCGCCACGAGGCGAAGCAACGCGACTTGTCACGTGACTGTGGCATATTCCGTCAAAGACATTTCACTTGTCTAATTGCGTCTTGCTTCTAAGTTAACGATGATTTTAGAAGCTTTGACATAAGTTGGACGTAATTTACGAAGCTAACTCATCAAATTGTAGACAATTATGATTGGTACCAACAATTATAACGCTAATTTATTGCTGTTTAATCTACGAGTATGAAGCGTTTTAAGTGAGTACTACTTGATGGTTATAAAACACTACAAATTATTGTTTATTGTTGTTGATTGTTAAAGTTATGGGCAGATGCCGAATGACAATATGATTAAGAAATACGAAAATACAAGATAAATGCAGAATAGTTCAATTATAAGTTAAAAAGATTACAAAATAAATACTTGAACATTACAACATTGGAAGAAATACAAGAGAGACAAAAATGCGGAATAATAATGGGATAGTATTAAAACTAAAAATAAAAATAAATAAATAATTAAAAAACGCTGCAAATTATTACACAAAGGTTTATTATTTATGTATTAGATAGCTCTTTAATTAAACGAAGTCTATTATTCATTATCTAAATATATCTGCAGTGGCATGGACGCCTACCGAGGAGAAATTAAATTAAAAACACCTACATTTTACCATTCTTTTGAATTTAACACAAGCTGACCCACTAACTGAAAATTAATGATATAAAATAAATCAAATAACTACGCTTTGCAGCTCCATTTGCAGGTGACAAAAGTTATAACAATCTGAATTCCATGTGCAGAAAGGTGGGAGAGGCGTCATATAGAGGGGCTGAGTAATTAATGGGCGTTCGCCGCCGGTTCCCCGACGCCGTCGTCCTTTTCAACCGTTTTCGTCGCCACGAGGCGAAGCAACGCGACTTGTCACGTGACTGTGACATATTCCGTCAAAGACATTTCACTTGTCTAATTGCGTCTTGCTTCTAAGCTAACGATGATTTTAGAAGCTTTGACATAAGTTGGACGTAATTTACGAAGCTAACTCATCAAATGGTCGACTATTAGGATTCGTACCAACAATTATAACTGGTAGAGTAACACGAAAATACAATTAGATACAAAAATTGGTAAAAGCAAACATTTTGGGTTATGAGAGAGACGAAAATGCGGAACAGAGATAATAATGAGATAATGTCCAAATTGCAATTATAAGTTGGACGTAATTTACGAAGCAATGCCTAGGATGTTGGGGCCATTGTTGGACACCTTAAGAGGCATTTTTACTATGACAAGCAATTAAGTAATGTTTTTTCATTTGTTTAAACTTAAATCTTACATCTATTGCTGCATCAGGATGTCCTCAAACTGCTCAGTATTCAAAAAATCAATCATTTAAGCCACAAAACATCGTAAATTCGTTTTTTTTTTTTCAAAATCAATTTTTTTGACCCAGTACCTAGGGTTTTGAAAAGTGTAGTTATTACACAACGATGATTAGAAAGTTGAGGTTGGGTGAGTGTTTCTTCGGAGAGAGGATAATAATCATATTCGTCCTATCTTTCTCGATTCTTTCAGAGTGGTTGGGTAATTAAGATTTTATTGCCACTTATGAATTTCATCACAATCGTATCATCAATAGAGAGTTTTTGTTCTTCCCGTAATTTTCTACCCGTGTATGCAAAAGGACTGAAATACTAACTGCGCATGCGCGATTATTCGCGTCAACGTGTAGAACTACGCGTCTAGGAAAAAGAGGCCTATCTACGCGTTGACGGGGAAAATGCTTTCGTTGGAATCTCGTCCTACGCGTAGTCATCATAACCTGACGGAAAGTTCACAGTTTTAAGAGTATTTTTTCTCCCTCTGACTGCCGTCTAATAACTTCTCCAAAGTAAAGTTAAACCTATGATAAATATAATTGTACTATTAAATCAAATTCCGTTGATTACGTGAACGAAGTACCTACTTCGTCCAAAGGCCAGCTATCCTGTTCAGCTACTTGGGAGTGAATGCAGTTGTCGATACTTTTCCGATTTTAAAGTAGGTACCCTACCTTCTTTGTTGGCATCTGCATGTACATTTCGTACAACAAAGTTCATACTATCTGCCAACATAAAGATTCAGACAAACAGCAGGTTTGTGTTTAAATAAGACGATTTTATACCAAAGCTACTGTCAGTTCAATAGCAAATTGAGTAGGTTGGCAGTTACATTTGAGCTAGTTACCCACTCAGTTCATGGAATCGACGATTTGATAAAGCAGGGAAGGCACTCAAAACGAACTATTTCATGAGGCCTGATTAAGTAAACTTGATGTAGATTGATGAAAAATTGAATAACTAGACAAAAAATAAAAAAGATGCCAAAATTGAAGTGCTCCCGGGCGGCAGTGTTGGGCATAATCTTATCTTCCAATACGAATACGATTGTAATCGCGATAATTATTCGTTGATTCTGAGTCAACTGCGATTATATTTGTATTCGTGTAATCGTATTCGTCTGTCGGCGATTAAACGAATACAACCCATAAAAATGCGTCACGGTCATCAATTTCAATAGGGCGTCCCTCCTATAATATGCGAAGCCTGGCTAATATTACCTCGTTGGAGGGACATGGTTGAAGCGAATTCAACGATTGGAGCCCAGCCTATTTGTCTCAAATCTATTTCAATAGGACGCCCCTCTGAAGCTAGGTAATATTATCAAGGCTTCGCTTATTAAAGGAGGGTCTCCCTACTGAAATTGATGACTGTGACGCATTTTTATGGGTTGTATTCGTGTAATCACCGACAGACGAATACGATTATACGAATACAAATATAATCGCAGTTGACTCAGAATCAACGAATAATTATCGTGATTACAATCGTATTCGTATTCGACAATAAGATTATGCAAAACCATGCCAGGCGGTCTCCCATCCAAGTACTAACCAAGCCTGACGTTACTTAACTTCGGTGATCAGATGAGAACCGATGTATTCAACGACAGAAGGGCGTTGGTGAATACAATTTTTTTCTTAGGTCATAGGTCTGTTTACTCGAACCTAGCTATTCGATGCCTGTGAAGACAGCTGATGAAGCAGAATGTACATTTTAAATGAATTCAATCCTCTTCTATTCGATCTCGAATTCAAGAGAATCGTTGACATTGAAATACTAAAAAGATTTTAGCGTGACGAAAGCGTTCGGTTATTCGTGTACATACGTGCAAAAATATGTGTAGAAATACGCGAAGAGCTAGCATCTGCAGTTGCTTGCTCTAGACGCTGCTCTACGAGTTAACGGGGGAAAATCTTACGGGAAGAACAAACACTCTAATAACTGCTGTGCATAGGCGAATTGAAATCGTTGTAACAAACATTATTTATTCAATTTTTATTTGATTGGTTTTCTTCAAAGTTCATAGTCATCTCCTGGTAAAATCTATTTTTGTTTCCTCTTATAGCTTGATAGCTTGAGCAGAGTGGCATAGAAAGTTGAAGGACCTGTGATCAGTTTTGATATAACTCATAATCATTTATTCGCGGGTAACGATAAAACTCACATCAAACGTTAGAACAGCTGGGAAACTTGTTAAACTGTCGCGCGTCGGAAATATAGTTAGAATGCTAAACCCGCATAATTGATCGGTCTTGAAGGTGAGGTATACCTTCCACGCCGTTCCGATCCACGCTGCGGCGTCGTCCGACGATAAATCGCCGATTCTGATTAAAAGCCGCTTTAAAAAATGGGGAAAAAATACGAGGACTCTCGGTAAATGTCTGTGTGACTTATTTAAGACGAATGAATAAATGAAGAACGTGTTTATTCATCACAAGGATGTAATACTGAGGGCAGATTTATCAATCCCATTTGCTCGCCTGATGAAAGTACGACTAAGTTAAATCTCTGACTATCTTCGACATACCTGTTTATCAATTGAGTTTCACTATTTTAGTACTAAACGATACAAAGAGTTCATATTTGAAAACAACCAACTATGGAATCCCTCAAGGAACTGTATTAGGGCCGTTATATTTTATTATTTATATGAATGAAATAGGGCTTTTAAATATTCCAGGAGAAATAGTTCTTTTTGCGGATGACTCGATTATATATTGTTCATCTGATAACTGGAGCTCCACGTTTAACTTTGCAAATCTCTGCTTACAACAAATTAACCGGTGGTTTATTAATAACAATTTAACTATAAATTTAAACAAAACACTATGGCTACCATTTCATCTATCTTCAATGTCCGAGCCAGCGCAGGACATGGAGGTGCTACTACATGGAACTGATTGTAATACAACATGTTGTGCAACATGCCCAAAAATAACAAGAGCTTCAGAGGTGAAATATTTGGGGGTTGTGTTTGATAGCCGGGTTAAGTGGGAGCAACAAGTTTCGTTAGTCAACACAAGATTAAGAAAATTAATTTACATCTTTGCTATATTACATAAAATATAATCATTGCCTCTATTAAAAATATTTTACTTTGCACTTGTCCAATCGGTGCTTTTGTACGGTATTCCTACATGGGGTGCCACTTATCCCACTACCCTCTTGCCCATTATCACCACCCAAAAACAGCTAATAAGAATTATAAGTAGAAAGAGGTTTTTGGACCATACCAAACCCTTATTTAAACATTTGAATATTTTAAAATTTCCCTTGCTGATGGAGCTTCATTGCATTAAACAGATCTTGGAAGAAAAAAGTTTTTCCGCGCCTAACCATTTAATTATGGAATGGGGAATGGAACTTCCGCAGTTTTCATCGCACAGAAATCGTTCGCCACTCTTGGAAAGATCGTTCGCCAATCCTGCTACATTCCAAAACTAAGTTGATTGGACTATAAACAATTTTAATAAGCCGGTTATAATATTCTTAACGTAAATCAATAGAATCATTTACTCCACTCCATAGGAAACATTTTCATCCTCTTGACAACAGTCGAGGACAACTCGAGGACAACCGTTATGAAATCCCCTATCAAAGACATATCCATGTAACATGGTATCTGCTTGTAAAGCGGATAGTGGAACTCGTTTACGAGTTTTGGTTTTTGATATATAGATATGATATTTTTTTCTATCTTGGATGGGTACATGTTTTGTTTTCATTGCACTCCGATCCATTGCAGCTGGAACAATATTATTGTATTCTTTTTAAAAGAAGCGTGTTTCTTTTTCTCTTTTTAAAATAAGTAACCACTTATGAACATTTGTTATTTTTCTAGCTGAGGTACGACTCATCTGCCACGGGCTATGCCCACATAGGGGATAAGTTTCTGTATCTTTTTTAAGAAATCTCTATTATTTTTGAAGAGCATTTTATTTTCAATTTTTAATTTGTATTATGAAAAAGAAATAAAGAATCTAAAAAAAAAAAAAAGTTAGCCAATAATCGCTGATTATTGTAACCGAGCTCCTGGGGTTAAGTTACCGTTTAACCTAATCAGTTAAATGAGTAATGGAATTATTCGTGACAGTTTATTGTGATAAACTTAGATCTCATATCGTTCATGTTTCTTTCCTTCGTGTTTAAAAATTATGGACTCTGATTCTCACTGGGAATTAAAACATTCTAATGTCTCGGATGAAAAAATCATGGACTTTTTCGTTTGGGTAAGAGCGAGGCCTTGCAGATTAGTTCTTGTAGTGGAAGATATGGATTACCTTACACGATTCCATTTAATGAAAGGTACCTACATTATTTGTTCTGTACTCTCGCTTGTAGTAGTTAGTAGTCGTTAGTCTGTGATATTTAGGTGTTTAAAAACTTATACACCTAGTTATTACCCATCAAAATGTTTATTTTTCTTCGTTGTTTGTTGTCAGTATTGAAGAAATTATATAAAACTAGCCTAGTTTTCCCGCTAGTTTGCTCGCTCGGTATGGCTGAACAGATCCGATGGTCTTTACTGTTAAGTGGGACATGTGTGGGTCATTCTCATTTCATTTGCCGTTTTCATGTCCCCGACGACGAATTCTCACAATTCTTGACCAAAACTAGCGATTTTGGGGAAAAAAAGTAGTATAAGTTGGGAGATAAACGAAGAAATAATTTGAATGCCCAAAATCCCCTTTAACCAATACACAATGATGACGAATGAAACCTGAAATCCTGGAAACTCATGAGTTTTACCGTCCCCTCCTACCTAACACGTAAGTAGAAGTTAGGTAGTTACGAAACAATGACAATCTAGAACTGGCCAGGGTTACTAGCTGCAGTAGGTTGGTTCCTCTTTATTTAGAGTAAGGACTTACATTTTTAAGATTTTTCCCAACCCGTGAAAAACTAGTTTTTAAGTCAGTCCCCCATATCTCGTCTCAATGGGACCTCAGGAGTGTTATCATTTTTGCGATCAAGAAGGTTGATGGAAAATGGCGGGAAACAGTCAGATGTGAAGGTTATATTGTCCAGTTGAAGATGTGAGACTGCAGTGGAGTGCTTGGAGTTGCAGCAGTTTTTACAGCGAAAGAAGCCTAAAAACATGGGGAGTATTTTTATTTTCAATCATGAGTGTTACACAAATTACGAGTGTTGTTAGTGCTTAAACAAAATAATCCGATATCTACAACCATACTGCTTGGTGACAGGTTTCACACAGTAGCCATCCCCGAGTTTTGCCACTTCATCATCCTGTGTGACGCCATTTTTACTGGAAATTCACATGAGTGTTACCTCTCAAGAGTGTGACCAAGGATGGGTAACACTCCTGATAATACGGTAACAAGAAACTATATAAAATACAACATTAATGAAAAACTCACTGTTCATTTATGGAACACAAATCTGCAATGTACAATGAGTAGTATTTTCCGATCTAACCTCATTTTCGAGCACTTTCATATTTCACGTCACTGAGGTTCTCAAACGACGAAACGACCCAAAGCGGCAAATAAAATGAGAATGACCAGTGTGTGATAATTTGCTGCGTTTTCTATGTGGGACCATGAAAAGTTTATTATGTTTGATAAAGATAGGTCATTTATCTGAGTAGAAGGGCAATCCAATTAAGATTATGTGGAGCCACGGATGATAAATTTTTGTACGTGAGGACGCTATACTTCCCACCCAACTTGGTAGACTTTTTTTTGTTGTTGGAAATCACTATCAAAGGCGCACCTTATGAGGAATCACGAAAAGTTTAGCTTTAAGAACATTTCAGCACTAACAGAACTGTTGGCTGTTGAGTTTTCGTTCGTATTTGATTTCCCCGTCTATTATTCCGTTGAAGAGTCTTTCAAACGCGAGAGGTTCCTACCTTCAAGAGGCTCAAAGGCAAAGCTCAGATAACTACGTTGCGACGGAATAAGGAAGAGTGACCGTCGTTTTCTTCTACATTTTCGTCCACTACAAACGGGAAATCGGTCAGAATTGCACTCATCTAACTCATTTCCACACAGCACAAAGCGTGGTAAAATGTAGTTTTATCGGTGTTTTCCCAAGTTGGTGTTGCTAATATCAATAAATTAATATCATTACGAGGTTCAGCACGAAAAAATACCCCACAATCATATATTACAAGTGACAATTGAATATTATCAAAAACTCAGTTTTCCAGAATTTTTTCACTTTTAGGGCGGAGTTGCGTACTTTTGGAGTGGAATTGCGCCCGTTTACTTGAACTTGAAAAAGTCGAGTGTTGGGTCATTTCTTCATGAAATTTTACGTAGAATCCGAATCTGCAGTAAAGAGAGAAGAGAGAGAGAAAAAAGATTTATTCAAAATTATTACAAAAAAAAAAAAAAAAAAAAAACATAATAATAATAATACTTTAAAAAAAAATACAACTGTAAAATGTAGGATCTTCAATCCAACATCCTGGGGGATATCACCTCCTCCAATCAGCATAAACTTGGTCTTAAGAACATTCAGAGTTTATCGGTGTTTTCCCAAGTTGAGGTATTTGAAACCTGGAAGTGTTGCTAAGACAAATGGGCATTCCTCAGTATCAATTTCCCACTCCTTCTTGCGGTCCCCCGCCGCCTCAATAAATTTTCTATCGAAGTAAGCTTTCTTGGCTGAAATTAATATCATTACGAGTACGAAAACATGGGCCCAGTCAAACCCAGAAAAGTTCAGCACGAATGCCGTTAGTGGTCTGTCACAAAACATCTAATAACGCCTGGGAAGAAATAAAAATCTCTCGATTTGAATCATGTGATCCAAACAAGTTGCACAAGTGACAATTGAATATTGAAGGAAGCCCAGACTCAAAAACTCAATGTTAAAATCCCCAGTTTTCCACAATCTTAAGGACAGATTTTTGAGTTGTTACGTACATACTGTAACCGGGAATGTCTATGAAATTACCACACCCATCAGCCCACACCTTTTGGCATGGGCGGAGTTTTATGTGCGTACTTTTGGAGTGGAATTGCGCCCGTTTACGATCAACATCGAACTTGAAAAAGTTCTTCACCCAAACATACCTGAGTGTTGGGTCATTTCTTCATGAAATTTTACGTAGAATGAAACTTTCCCGCTCCTCAGTCGAAGACAGAATCCGAAACTCTAAACGCTCTCCTTATGGGTCCACACTCGACTCTGCAGTAAAAAAGGGGAAAGTTACACCAGATTCATCACCGGACCTCCCAGAGTTCTCGTATTTGAAATGAAATTTTAGACAACTTTGATGCGCGTTTCGCGCATTTGCACGCATGAGCGGTGCTCGAAAGTGTGATGTTTGAATTTCTTGCTTAAGAATCTTGAAGCGCTTGAAGATTTTTTTTTAACCCCCATATTAACGGAGATAGCAATAGTGATCCATTAAGTCGTGACCACCCTGTATATCTGATTGTGAGAGCGGATGCTTTTTGTACTTTGCTTGACACGAGGACTTTTTTAGAGAAAATCTCAACATACAAATCTACTCAGCCGACTCACATTGTCACGAGAAAAAAAGAACAGCCGACATTACAGGCTTGGAGGCTGGTGGAAATGGGATGGAAAGAGTCCATTTTTCCGAGCTCGCAATTTTATTTATCTTGCGGCGGAGATCTCCCGAGTGAAGATCTTCAAGGGGATGAAGTTGCCCAACCCTCGGAGTGAGGGCATAACACATTGACAGGGATAAACCTGTTTTGCGGAGATCAGCCCTAGACTATACCCTCGGAAAGGCCCAACCCTCCCGACCGACTACCTACGGGGAGCTTTAAAAAGAAGATTAATGCGACCCATGATGAGAAAGTCTCGAAATTATTCATTCTTGAAGTCTGAGATATAAATCACTATGAAAAAGAGGAAAAAGGGGAGAGCGGTAAGGGAGATTTAAGCGTGCCTTTCCTTCCAAACAGAGGCCTGCCTATCACTCTTCATTTAAGCTGCTGTACCTACCTTGCAACGCAACACATCAAACTACAAATAAGACTTCTTAGTTTTAAAAGTTGTAGTTAGTATTATGCCAGAATGCAGGAATGTGTTTAAACTGTATGCGTTTGCTATGGATTTGCATCTCGAATACTTGGTGAGCTTTGCGTCTTCCAAGAATTCGCAGTCTGCTGAGGTCATTCGTGCAGATGAATGAATGAATGAAGTATGTCCACACATGTATCTGACTGTTTCTGATAATATAGTAGAGCGTGTTCTTTGTAGAGCTGCTTCAATGTCAATACTTTTGCCTCGTTAAACAGCTCAGCACTGGGCAACCTCCGGTTTTTTTTTTAGAAGAACTTTCAAAATTGCTTTTTACAAATTAATTATAGGTTCCAACAAGCTACAGTATGCGTTACCCCACCAGAGAATGCCAAAGCTAAGAGCTCCTTGGATTACTCCAAAATTCACCGGAAGTATGTCACTTTCTACACCGTCAACACTCACTAACTGTTTCCTATCAGACAGTTAGCTCTTGAACCAAGAGAGCTCCTTCCCTAGTATGCCATGTCGCTCCACTGCATCTATCAATCTATCCCTGTCTATGGAGTCAAAGCACTTAGCAAGGTCTATCAATACCAGAATTCCAATACTGTTCTTATCCATTACTTCATAGAGATCTTTGGACAGAGTGCTTTGAATAATTTTTGAATGAATGAAGTATGTCACTTTCTACACCGTCAACACTCACTGTTTCCTATCAGACCGATAGCTCTTGAACCAAGAGAGCTCCTTCCCTAGTATGCCATGTCGCTCCAATGCATCTAACAATCTATCCCTGTCTATGGAGTCAAAGCACTTAGCATGGTCCATCAATACCAGAATTCCAATACTGTTCTTATCCATTATTTCATAGAGATCTTCGGTCAGAGTATAATGGGTCACTTTCTACACCGATAACCTGGGGCAAATCCAAATTGCCTAGTAGTGATCAGGTTATGCTTATCCAGGTTCGAATTCAATTGGCGTTTAACCCATCTCTCTATGAGTTTGATGAGGATGCTGAGCAACGAGATTGGTTGAAAATTCGTCAATTCTACCATTGATCCTGCCTTATTCATTGGGATGACCTTCGCAATCTTCCATATGTTGGGATAAGTTGGAAATTCTAGACTACTGTTGATTACGTGGATAATTGGGTATTTTATGAAATCGAAATAAGCGTCGATAATTTTATGACTTATGCCCGGAGCCGATTGCCCATTCATTGATTTGATTAGACACTTCAATTCACCTACTGTAATTGGCGATCATGTGAAAGATCCCCGTCCTTGAAGTTCTCGCGCCTCCAGATGTTTCTAGGGAAGACAGCTGGCTCTCTGACTCAAAATTGTGGTTTATCCAATTTGCTTTCTCTACTGGACTAGGGTCGTTTGAAGGCGGATAACGACTAAATCTTGTTTTGGTGAAGAGAATTTTATGTACTTCAGGCTGAGGATGCATGATTCGTAAACGTTCACACTCTAATATCAGCTTGATCTCAATGTGAAAGTGGCAAGCAATTCAAGAGACCCTTCCTTTAAATGCTGCACTATTTAGATAACGAGCTGGGAATAATCGTGACATCTGGCAGTTCGGCACGATTCGTTGTGAGAAGCTTGGACAGTATCTCTACATTGTCAAGTTGGATTCAGGACGTCACACTGTGGTCGAAATCGAGAAAAACCTGGTCAAAACTCAAAAAACGAAACTACAAGAAAAAAATATGACATTGGAATGAGATCTCTACTGTGTGGGGAAACCAAAGGCAAAGGTCAAATTAGCCGCCTGAGTTTCTTAGGTGTACAGCGACTGTTCAAAGATGACTCCATTCACCTCGCATTTGTTTAATAGTTTAACAATCGAATGAGAGCGTTTTCTCAGTTTGAGTCAGCTCTTGTCAAGAAATTCATGTCAAGTTTCAGGGATGGATACACTCACTAGAAGTAATTATTTGAATATATTAAGAGGCTTAAATTTTCCAACCATTGATAATTGTTGAAAAACTAGCTCGAACTCAACTGTTTTTTAGACGGTTTTTCTTGGGGTTTTTGATAATTTCAATGCACTAAAAAGTTGTGAGTTGGGCCGTGTTGTGTGATGATTTTTTTCTCTTTTTATCGTAGTTTGGGAAACTATTTGGCTTTCAGAATACGCTTGGATCTGCTGCCAATACGTGCCTATTGGAAAGTTATGTCGAGTTTTTTTATACAGGATTTTGGAGAAAAAATGTAAATGACTCTTTTGTGCAGGTTCTGCTTCTGGTTACAACATTTAGATCGTTTATGTTTGAACTGATCGTATAGCATTTAGAGGTTATCTTTCGAGATTTAAAAGAACACTACTATATTTGAAAATTTAGAGCTAATTCCAAAAATATGGACATCAACTAACATTGGTTGAAATACATTAGAGACATGAAACGAGGTTTTCTAGGAAATGCTTTCAAAATGTCATATTTCGATTACGGATTGAGATAAAAAATAGAGACTAATGTCATATTGCATCAGTTTTAGTCTAGTTCTACTAGAAATCGTATTAATATCTACTATCCACTCATCTCATACTATACTTATCTGTCCCTGTTCAGTCAGTTTTTAGTAGAAATTTAGTTAGTTTTTAATAGAGATTTACTTAGTTAATAGTTAGTACTTTTTTCCGAGCTGCGGTAAATATAGTACCTTTTTTATTTGTGTCTACTCATATTATGCTACTTTGATACCAGGCAAAAACGATTATTTGTATATTTAAGAAGAAAGAAGTATTGATACATCAGCCAGTTCAAGAAAAGCGTTTTCTTCTCCAAAGACCGCTGCGCTGTTTTCTTTTCTTATAACTTTCTACCAATAAGTTGGTTTTTCCACTTGGAATTTCATTGACGGAAGTCAAAATGTTAACTCAAGCTGCAACATTTCGTTGAAGTTTCCTTTGTGATTCAACGATACGTTTCAAAACATTTTGCACGAGTTTATCAGTTCAACAGGAAAAAGGGAGCGGCAAGTTGAAAAGAGGGGCGGAAAAGGAAAAATATCTCCTGGAGGCAAAAGGACTCAGTTCTCAACCAGAAGCAACTTTATAATTAAACGTCTGCAGCAGCGCCTCACGCGTGGGTAACTTCCAAAACCGAAATACAAATAAAGCGAAAAACGCGGGACGTAAGTAAAAGTTAAACAATAAGGGGTCAGAAAGGGAGTTGAAATTTATGGGGTTGTATCCCGGGTGCGGCGGGACGTTATGAGAGTTTGTATACACCGATAGTCCACAAAGATTAAATTTGTGATGACAGCGTGCAATTTGTGGGCTTATTTGACAAGTTTTACTGTGGGACCTGCGATCCGAGTGCGAAACCACAGTTGCGAATATTACCTCGGAATTAGTTACTTTTGATCCAAAAGTTGGGACAGCAATCCAAATTGGCAGGAGCCATCGGGAACGGAAATATGAAATAAAATCAGATATATAGCTTGCCACAGACTTGAGAACATTTTTGTTGAGAATTCTTGAAAATTTTTGTGAATGACGGGTGAAACGAGATATGAAGGCTACAGAAAAAATGGGGATAAGTGTCATTTTCGCAATTGTGCAGCAGAGAATTTTTGTATGCAAAACGCCACTATTATTCACGTTTAGAATTTAAAATTTTGAAAAATATACCAACACGTTGTTCAAGTACTATAGAATGTAACTGCCTACTCAAATTTCTACAAATAATTCACTGTTTGGGCCAGGAAGCCAGCTAACACCGAAAGCCCCAATTATACTGGGGAAAGGGGGGGGTTTCTCGATGAATTGCGGGTTTTCTCCATGGTATTCTCAGTCTAAAAAGGAGAGTGAACACAATATTTTTAGCTCCAAAACATAAATTTTATTTATAAAACATTCAAACTTAAGAAAATACAATACTTTATTGTTGATGAAAATAAATGCATAGAAACTAAATATTGTAATTTGTTTATTCGGATATTCTGAAGCAGGGATAGTTGCAATATACGCTTCTAGGGCTAAGGTTTCTATTTTTCGCTGGTTTTTTTAGGTCTGATTTTGCTGAAATGTGCACTCGTTTTGGGAGAGCGAAACTGCATCATCAACTGTTGCAGATCATAATATATTGGTACTTTCCCGTTATCCCCCCCCCCCCCCTCCAGTCAATTTGTCTTCAACACGCCCGCCCGATGTTTCTAGGCATTACTTCTTACTTAGTTATGTTATGTATTCTTGAGATTCAAGCTTGCGAGCATCCAGACCGCCAAAGTATACACATCATTCTGACCTACATGTCCAACTAATCTGTATTTTTACTAAGGGATTGACTACTTGATGTTATGTAATTTTGATATGCGAGCTTGCGGGCATCCAGATCACCAATATACACAGCGATCTGATCTATTTGTGCGAATTCATGTGCATTTTACTTGTGCGAATCCATGTGCATTTTACTTGTGCGAATTCATGTGCATTTTACTTGTGCGAATTCATGTGCATTCTACTTGTGTGTTTCAACAAATCCTCACCGACATCGGCAACTTCTGAAAACACGGTTCTTTTTTTCCTTCTTTTTATTTTAAATAATAACATTTCTTCCCACAGCTTGAAATTGTCACCAATTTACGTAAATATGTGATCTAAGTAAGAAGTAATGCCTAGAAACATCGGTCGGGCGTGTTGAAGACAAATTGACTTTGGGGGAAATTCCATATTTTTCCCTCGTGATCGTAAGTGATTTCTTGTAGGCTCGATTTGGGAAGTGAAATTCGTTATCACGAAGCTACAGTTTGGTTCTTGGTAATGTCTTCGAAAATCGTTGTTTTTTCATATTTTTCTTATTCCTTGGAGGTTTCGGAATTACAATAGAGCTGGTCCAGGCTCCATTGTAGGTATCCCGATGGTACGTAAGTCTGGGATGGTTTATGTCCACGTTCCCTTTTCCCCAGTACCGCTTGGAGAGTCCCGTTCTTCCCCTGTACACTTTTTTTCGCCAGCGACTTTCGGCTCTTTGGACTCGTTTTTCCCCAATTCTGAAGCGCCTATCATGTTCGCCATACGAAAATCTATAAGAATCCGTCACTAACTCATTTCGAAAAAAAATCACAGTTATCCCCTTTTTCCCCTGTAGTCATCATATATATCATTTATTGATCAATGATGGAATCGATAGGAAACAATATAGCAAAGAAGGCATTAAAATTAAACTGGTCTCAAAAATGAAAGTCAAAACTAAAAAATGTCAATACTGCGACTAGTCATTTCTTGTAAACTAAATGCTCTCAGTTCACAACTGCATCCCCAACGGGTGAGCAGCTCCATCCTAGAACCCCAACATAAATATCATCACCTGAGATCCACTTCTTCCGAAATTCGCTAATTGAAATCACGGGACATCTTAAAGAAATGAAACGTGTAAACAAATTTGAAACGGAGCTTTTTCATCACCTTTGGTAAAGTATTTTACATTTATTTATGCATTATTTATTATTTACTTATTGGCATCAAAATAATACATGTAAACTACATGTATACAAATAAAAATATAAAAAATGCTTCAATTATTCAAATCCAAAATTATACTGAAAATTGTTGACAGTACGACTTATAGGTAAATAAGAAAACAACTGACGCCCACCAGAAAATAAAACCCAAGAACTTGTGCTATCTGGTGGAGTCGCAAATTCAAGCATAGTCGTCATACGACCAAATATCAAAAACTCTCGAATACTTAATTAAATAAAAAAGAAAAGCACTAAAACGCAAAATTCAAAATAAATTTCCATGAAAAACAAAAATTCACTGAAAAGAAGGCTAACTAAACTTAAATGTACAATTGTACCATCTTCTTAAAACTTGACATATTATGAAAGTATGACAAATTAATATTATTATCAAACAGAAATGTTAAAACACGACCATACACACTTCTCTTGTAGAACTCTGTATGAGCTCTTGGCAAAACTATTCCCGATTTAGAAAAGTTTCTTATACTTTGAAATGTTGAAACATGTTCCTCACAGATACCAGTACTATATACATGAATGTAAGAATGAAATAAGAAAATTTGTTTAACAGTTTTAATATCAAAATATTTGAAGAGCTTAGCAGAAGGGTACCTTGAAGTTTTACCTAGAATAATTATAACCAACTGATTTTGCATACATAGTTGACAGTTCGTTTTAAGTGGTGTACTGCTGAAGATCAGCATAGTATCTCTAGATTTCTTTACAACTTTGCAAACCACAGTTTGGTTTAATAATTTCCCTGGATTGATGAATTACTGCCGTTGAATCGCGGTGAGGGGAGCGGGGGCGGACTGTTCAATCAAAAGTAACGCCTAAATGTTGAACGACGAGCTTGGCTTATGCGCTCACCGCGGTCCTGATGATTTATTCATCGCCTCGGAGGTATCGGTGTGGAGCCGGATGGTTGAGAGGAGACGAACAAAGTTTTCCCCATCAAATATTAACCCTGAGAAACCACCTGCTCAAATTAGTCGTTGCGACTGATAGGCAATGATGAAACTGCGGTTAGGTTAATAGCGTTCAATGAGGTCATCAAATTACCAACTATACCGAATCTGATATGCATATACGTAATAAGCTAAAGTGAGGAGGTATATGTGAAGCCTGGTGTATTAGCTCTAAAACACAATTTCCCTCTATTCCAAAGCTCACATTTACAACAGCGCCAACAATGTTTACAATGTGCCACCAGTAATGAACTCATTCTAAATGAGATCACTACTGATGATGAATGTTTGCATCAAGCTGTTCTACAGATACAGTACGTACGCTTTTATTATTGAGTTAAATAATAATCATCTTTTTTTTCATTCAACATATTAATTCAATTTAAAGCCCAATGCATCTCAAATGTACTTATGTTTATCAAATCATTCTTCTAGCCCATTTCGTGAATAATGAAGGTTTTGAGATACTCACGTGTAAACCACGATGCAATAGGTAGGTAGATAATATATACTATACGTTAACTTATGTCGTTCCCCCACTTCATTTTGCTCTGAAAAAGCTTGTAGTAGTAGCCATGGTGGGAAGACATTTTTTCCCCTCTCCCACTTCCCCTACTTTTTCCACATGTACTTCTCACCACTTCGATTGATCGATTCAAATGCAGTTGCTGTAGCTTCGATTGTGTTTTTCTTACCATCAATACTCACCTATGTTTTTCTAACTCACTTTTTTCTAATAATTTCTGGTCTCTGGTATGAGTCCCATTAGAAATATCTAATGGAAAAAAAAAATTAATGGAATCTCTCGCAGCTAAGTAAAATCGGTATTGGTGAATGAAATAAAATGTTGTAGAATTGAAACTATTGGAACAATCGATTGAAAATATTCGAATGTGAAGCGGCATTGATTATAACCTTGTAGCCGGCTTGAGTTTGTTTACTTTATTACCTTCTGCGAAGTCTAGACGATGGATTCATGTCCTGTATTTTATTTCGTGTTTACCTGTCATGCAATGTGCAACATGAAAGAAATCGTGATTAGTGGAAATGTGTGTGCTGAAGTAGCGAGTTATGAACCCCTTCTAAACTAACTTAATTAGTTTAGAAAGAATGTTCTTTTTGTGTCTACCAAAAGGAGAATTAATAACCTTAATTTATAGATCTTAAGGCAACTGTAAAAATAATACAGTGTGCCTGCTATTCGTATACCTACATACGTAATATAACAATGTTCATTTTCTCTGGGTAGGTTGGCTGTACGTATGGCATATGACGTCCTTAAAGCGAATTCAACACAGTGACGCATTTTATGGGTTGTATTCGTGTAATGGCCGACAGACGAATATGATTACACGAATACGAATATAATCGCAGTTGACCCAGAATCAACGAATAATTATCGCGATTCCAATCGTATCTGTATTCGACGATAAGATTATGCCCAACACTGCTTTGCTACGCCACTAGTCTGTATTCCCTCTAACTTATGACAGGTTATATTTTGGAACGTTGGCTGCTAATCTTTAGAACTTTACGACAAAAGGCCTTTTGTCCTTAAATGGTTTTTTGATCTTTCCAACGTTTCTCCCAGGAACTGGGGTCTCTTCAGGGAGACTAAATTCTAAATATATTTTGTAAAGTTATAATTTGAACTGTACAAATAAAGAATTGCAAATCTTTAGTGCTCAGTCTTAGTGGAGGAGTGGAAAGACGGGCCTAAAGTCTTAGAGTCGACTCCTTCCTGAGCTTTGGCACTCGATCCGACCTCTAAATCAATGAGTTGCGCCTCGCAGACGGGTCGGACCAGCCGAGGGGAGAACCCCAGCTTTTCCCCAACAATAACCGGAAAACCCCGACTGCATTGCAGGTGTAAGCTTGTTGGCCTCCGCCGTATTCTAACCGAGGAACCTGCGGAGGCGCCGGGTTGAATATCAATGGAACTGGCTCGACCGGTGGGTGAAATTGTATTGTAGCTTTATCTTATCATAATCAGATTCAAAAGGCAGGAGGGATCATCAGAGACCCTCGCTGTAAGCTTAGTTGCCCCCTCCACCGGATTATTTCCTTAACTGACTGAGCCTTGTGGCTCACCGACATTGAAGCGACCCGTCGCACACTAAATGTCGAAACATTTGACATTCATTTGTATTAAAGCTGTGACTACAGTAGGGGAAGTAGGAGAGTTCCGCGACTTTCGACCCTTTGAGCCCTTCAAAAGGGCTAAAATTCGGGATTTGATTAGAGGATGCCCTTCTTTATCTGGGTAGACGAAAAATTGGCCCTGTCCGACAATTAGGGTAGGCGTGAGAGGGTTTCGAAGTTGAGGGAGAGAGGGTAAAATTTGAAGGGGGGCAAGATAAGGAAAAGTGAGTAGGCGAAATGATATAAGAGGGTGAGATAACATCGCGACCCGAATTCGGGAAGGACGGAGGGGTAGGTAAGGTTAGAAAGGGCGAGGGGGAGGGAGGGATTTAGCCCTTTAATTTAAAGAAGAAAATGGCGCCACATCACGATAGGTATGCGAATAAATATCCGAACGTGCAGAAACGGAGACGTCTCGATACGAGCTCTGATATTTCGAACAAAATGGCCGATGCCGAGGGCTGGTAGACGAGGGGGGTATGGTGATGCAAAATTCAAAATAGGATATAGTCCTAAACATCGATTGATAAATCCATACCTCGTGCCTCATTGTTAAATGCGGAATATAAAAAAGGGCGAACTATTCATAGCTCCCTAACCCCGCCAACCATGCAGCGGTACCTAGAATCCTTCCCGAATTCGGGTCGCGATCTGTTATCTCACCCTCCTTTATCATTTCGCTCACTCACTTTTCCTTATCAAGCCCCCCTTAAAATTTTACCCCCTCCCTCTCAAATTTGAAGCCCTCTCACGCCTACCCTAATTGTCGGACAGGGCCAATTTTTCGTCTACCCAGATAAAGAAGGGCATCCTCTAATCAAATTCTGAATTTCAGCCCTTTTGAAGGGCTCGAAGGGTCGAAAGTCGCCGAACTCTCCAATTCTACTGACTACCCTTCGGGAAATGGCTATTATATCTACTTAAAATTCAATATTGTTATTTGAAGTGTAAATCTTTAAATGCATCCGGCGCACAGTGAGCCAGAAACCGATTCTAGTTGCGGACACAATTATTTTACGAGCTGTTCTTATAGGAATTTTGTGCTGATTCCGAATATACCTCATATCCCGATACGTAAAACAGGTTCTTCGACCCAAAAAATCTATTTTATTCATAAATTTTTCTCATTTTTTGACCTTTAGAATTTTATTTGTAAGGAAAAAAAAAATCGTAGAAGAATAGGACAGCTCTCTTTTCCAATATTTTTGGAAATTTGTCAAAGTTTATGGAGTTTTTGACTCACTTGTTGTAGTGAGTACGTCAAAAAAAAAAAAAAAAAACGCTTGAGATCGAGGAAATTAGTTATAGAGCTGGCGATGGTCTGCAAGAAGTTCTGCTGCTCGTCAAACAATGTTCTTCGCAAATGGCAAACTGACCACAACTTAGTGGTTGAAGATAGGATATAATTTCATTTTAAACTGAGATCATTTAACTTCAACTGAACATAAAACGGAATTCCGCTATCAAGGAACCACAAAAGATTATAGAGTACTTACCAGTTAATAGCTCGGAAATGGACCTACATTAACATTAGGCACCTCTTGAGGGCGTGAAGGGCTAGAGGAAATAGCTACGGTCCCGCTCTTGTGAAACTGCTTCACATTTCGACGATAAAATACATATAGTCAAGGAAGCAGAAGGCCAGGCTAGTCGATTTTACAGCTTGAAACTTACGAATTGGCAATGAGTGGAGAGTTAGAGTATAAATCGCGAATTTAAGTAATTGCTTCCATAGAGGATTTTATTACTGCAGCGTACATAAAATAAACAAACTTCTCCATTAGAAATAAATAATTAAATCAAATGAACCACCAGAGTGTAAATTTCTGTTGCAGAAATTGTTCTTATAAGTAATAATAAAAATACCTATTGAGTTTCAAGTTCCAAAGCAAAAGAGGCACTTAACAAGGCATAATAGTATAGTAACTAATAAATTAATAAGAAATTAACAGTTTCAATTTCAAAAACCTGTAATTATGTACATGTTTTTACAAGCAAGAGGCAAAGCAGGTGCTACGCTATTTGAAAGGCACAAAAACCTTAGCCACAAAAACCTTAGCCTTGAAATATCACCGAACTGGACGAAACCTCATTGGTATGGCAGACGCTGATTGGGCAAGTGATAAAAATGATTATCATTCGTATTCTGGATATTGCTTCAATTTTGGGGGAGCTATTTTCAGTTGGGAGTCCAAGAAACAAAATCAATAGCCACTATCGTCATGCGAAGAAGAGTAGGTACTGTGCATTAACTCATGCAGCCAAGGAAGCTATGCACATAAAACAATTGGCAAATGACGTTGGACTAAATGTGAATTGTGTCACGATTTTTAATGACAATCAGTCTGCGAAGAGCATGCCTGAAAATCCTATAATTAATTCAAAATTCAAACATATTAAAATAACCGAACATTTTATTAGACAGGCGGTCAATGATGGTTGTGTGAAAATTGAATATATCTACAGAAGAAATGGACGCTGATATTTTCATAAAAGCCCTACCAGGTCCAAAATTTGTTCATCTCCGAAGAATCTGGAACTGGAAGAAATTGAACCATGAACGCCAACTGAAGCCTGTGCTCGTGAGGGGGAGTGTAATTATGAAGGTAGTTGTATCTGCTGTCACTCCGCACAGACTTGAACTAATTATTTTTAACACATTGTATTTGTATTCATGGCAACGACGCGATTACCCGAATCCTGTTTTTCCTGTCAAAATATCTGTATTGTTTCATGTACATCAAGATAAGAAATATATTCATAGTTATTTAGTTTTAAAACAATGTTCAATGGTTAGAGTTATATAAACTAACGAAACCACAGCACAACTCAACTATAGAAAAGAAAAACGCTGATGCCCTCATGTGACTAGCGTTCGAATTATGATTTTAAGTCAGTCAGCGTCTCAGGGTTCCGTCAGAGAAATACTGGCGTCTTCCCCGGACGGACGATGTATGATTTTTGAGCTAAATTTCAGTAAATGATCGCTGAAGACGTGCTAAAGGTCCAAATTGCAGACGTAAGCAGAACACCAGGTTGGTAGACGGAATTACAAATAGTCTCAAGCGTATATTGTCTTTTGAGCTGGTCTATGGGTATCGAACGGGTGAACGTTCAATCATGGCCCTTCGATGTGGAAGGAATATTGATTGATGAATGAATGCATTGGATTGGAAATATTGCACTTGCAGTAGTGACGGAATAAAAGGTCTACGTCCTGTAATTGAAATAAAGCCTTGTAAGGCCTAATCTCGTAATCTCAGACCCCTTCCAGATGAGACAGCAGCTAAAGACGCGTTAAAGGACAAAATTGCGAGCTGAAGTCAGCAGAAGACCAGGTTGGTCGATTGTCCCGCTCGGGGCCCCGTCGCGCCTTTGTCTTAACGTTTCATTGTCCTGCAGCTAGGAAGCTTCCTCAGCTCGCCGACTTCCTCTTTTCTTCACCTCCTTCAGCTGGAAACGCCCCAGAACAGACTAAAACACCCTCAATAGCCTCCTGGATCCTCCTCCGTTGAAAATTATCTTTTCAATTGAAACTTTCAATCAAGTGAAACCTTGAACTCGTCCTGAATAGAAAGGCTTTTTCGACCCAAGTTTTCTTCCTGCTGGAAGCAACAAAGTTTTCCTGGACACTTCTCCACAATAGGGTTTTTATCTCTCGTAATTAAATCTCCCCCGGCGAAAGAACAGTTATAAATTCTCAAAGTTCTAAATGAGGCATTCATTCGGCCTGATTTATAGCTTCCGCCGTTAAAACCGACAGCTGTCAGCTTCACAAAGCTGCATATTTTGTCTGTTCCACTTGAGTGGGTTCTCAACGCTCAGAGACGAGATTTTCACATCTCGATGTTTGTGTTTTACTCACTGCATGATTCTTTGTAAAAACAAAAACGGATATAATGAACGCATTCTCAACTCATTATACTCCTGGGCTCTCTAAGAATACCGGATTTCTTAACTGAGCTATGAAAACAACGAAAACAAACTTTCTGTTCGCAGTCAACCATAAAGGCAAAATACGTTTGTCCTCCAAAATTAACGTTCTATACACATTTTATGTTTCAGAGTCGTCATCTGTGATCTGAAGGCAATTTTCCTAATCTCCTTTGTGGCTTAAAAAATCCTGTAATCGACCTAGAAAACTAGATAGCCCCCCCCCCCCTTTTTCCCACAAAATTTGTTGATTTACGTTTCAAGAAACTTGGATTCCAAAAATCGAATTTAAAAAAAAATCGTCCAGCTGCTTTCTGAAACCAAACTTTATGAAATTTAGCTCAAAAATCATGCTTGGTAGGATACGTGCCAGTAACAGAGATATACATTTTTTATCGACCCTAAAGTGTAGTATTAAGGTATGGAACACTGAAAAATCGAGACCTCGAACACTTTCAAGGTAAAGGTACTTTTTTGGGTCTCGTTTATGGATATCATGCCGAACAATCGAATGAAACCCCCCAGATCGCTGTACGTTCATCCGTTTGCTCTCTTTAAGGGCCCATTGCACCTGGGCTGTTGGGTTTTGGTCGATTAGATCCTTTATTTTCAATGTGATCTAAAAATAGCTAAGCGATGTCTTATTCATGAGTCATTTTTACAAGTTGAGATGAAGGCTAAATTTCCAATTTTCCAAAAATTTGAATACAACTTTTTTTTTGCGGGATTGGGAGGAAAAAACTCTTCATACCAACACCCAAATATTAAATCCTTAGTTATACCCAAAATTTGATCATAACAGGTTGAACGGCGTGTATGATAACTTACTAAAACTGAAATTTCTGACGTTTAGGGGTTTGAGGGGACCGAGGGGTGCGAAATAGTTCATCACTTTTCCAAAAGGTACCGCCACATATTTTAGTAAAACTTGTGAGTCATTGCCTCGGTTGAAATAGTGGTGAGTAACGCAGGTAGGTATGTTCACCTCGAAGGGAACATTCAGGCTGGGATTATTTACCGAGTCGAGAATAAGGTCTCCATTATCATTTTTAGTCAACACATTTTATGGGAATAAAGCAATTCGTTGACCAGATTATGGAAAGGTGACATTTTCAGTTAAAGAAGGTAAGCATACAGAATATCAGGGTTGAGAGGTTTTTCACATTTCCGCACAACCGTAACAGCGGCAGCGCTGGGGCAGTTTCGACGTTTTCGGGAGCTAGTCACAACGAGCCCTTAAGAGCTAGAACTTTGTCTGGGAGAAACAATCGACAACATAGGAGCGAATCAATTACTAGTGAAACATAGCAAAAAATCGCCTTGTAACAACGGCACTCATATCAGCTCATATAATTCCAATGGAATTTCCACTTCACGAAACCGGGTTTATTATAACTGTTGTCACCTGTGATGGACTCCTGAAGCGTAGGATTTATTTTATATAATCAACTAGGGGGCCACCCCATGAAGGCTTCGCCTTCCATCCCCCGCCATTGCGGTCTGGCAGGCCGACAATTGCGCTGTAAGAGAACGCCCATTGCGGCCAGGTGGGCGGCCGATTTCGGCCTGAAGGACCACCCATTTCGATAACGCTTTTGGGCAGTTACGTCATGGCTAAAACATGTTCCATACTAAAACTGTTCATAGAAGTTGATTATTGAGCAATTTGGCTCGAACCAGTAGGTTCTTCGTTATCAAAAGTAATTCGTCCTGCCAGCAGACACTACGCATGAATCAAGCGCCATATCATCAGGAGATTAGGATATTGAGGATGACAGCACACTTCTCACACCCAGTTCTCATGAAAAAGCAACTCCAGCCGAATTGAGGATCCTTGACTCGAGAAAACCTACGTGGAGTGCAAGAGAACGAACGATAAATCCGTGTTTGGAGTCCCTCGCGACCCGTTTCTCACTTTGAGACCTCAACGTATTTTCCCATCAAGTTAATTGGAAGGGCTTCCGAAGGGCTGAGGGGTTACGCCCTTCAGGTTCAACTTGGAGCTCATTTATCGCGTCACGAGCGCTGGCTCAACTGATCCGGAACCAATTTAGGAAAAGACCCCTTTTTTTAACCGTCTTCTTTTGGGCGTTATTGTCGTCCTGCGGGGGTTTTCCTGATTGCCATTCGACGTCGAAATTACCTGAAATTGAAGTTTCTTGAAGAGATAGAAATAAAAAAAAAGAGAAGGGCAAAAACAAGAGACGTTATTTCTTAATATTTCTGCGAGCTACTCTTCGGGCTAAAGTGACTAATCCTACAGCAAAGTTCGTTATTTGTTGGGCTTCTAAGGTCTTGACGACCCGTTCCACAGCTGGTTCAGTTTAGGGGTTCACAGAAATTACCTGATGGTTTAATTACGTGAGTACAGGCTGGATACAATAATTGAAAAACCAACTGAATAACACAACTTGAAGAGAAATGGAACGAAACGGATTAAAAAAGGAAGGAATAACACAATACATTTTAAAAAGTAGGGAATGAATACAAGATTTATGAGCTGGAGTAATAATATTATGTACAATACATTTCAGTGTTCGAAATTATACGAAATACTCTATACTTAATTTCCAGTTACATTATCAACCCCTATTGCAGGTAAAACTTATAAGGTGTAGTTCCGTATGTGTCCAACCTTTCAAACCAATGTAAATCTATCATTAACCTATCAAAAAATGAATTTGACGACTGTTTCGGAAACCTCAAAATCTCCTCTTTCCAATATATTCATGATAAATCAACTCTCTCTTTCGCGTACGTGAGAAGTAGGGGATTGTTACAAGTGGGGACACACACGGAACTATTTGCCTAATTGAAAAGTTCCATATTTGTCCCCAAGCTATTTGTGAGTAAGTTGTGCAATGAACCATAAAAACCCTTTTGTTGTTGATTTCTGGCTAAAGTAAGTTGATGTTTATATTGTGAAGGATGATACAGACTCTAGAATGAACATGCATCTTATAACTACCAACAGACTAGGGACCCCCCGACGGAGAGTCGGGCTCATCTGAACTGGGCACTTTCCAAATCTTAGGTAGACGGGGTCTGGTCCAGAATTTTTACTAAGGGATCGACTACTTGATGTTATGTATTTTTGAGATGCGAGCTTGCGAGCATCCAGACCACCAAACTATACACATCATTCTGAACTATATGCCCAACAAATCCGAATTTTTACTAAGGGATCGACTACTTGATGTTATGTATTTTTGAGATGCGAGCTTGCGAGCATCCAGACCACCAAACTATACACATCATTCTAAACTATTGCTGTAGCACCCCTATATTTACCCAATCGTGATTTATTAAATGTTTACCTACCTATCTACTGAATAATTGTACAGAAGGTATCCACCTAACTGCCTTCCTAAATTAACATAATCGTTGTAAGATTCCTCTCTTCTTGCTCCCGTTTTGATTTGACAATGGACGTTAGTCTTGTGAATTTTGCTGCGACCTGAAGAAGAGCACAAATTTAAAACTTTAAAAGCTTGGAAGATGCAATGCTAGATAATATTTCTTTTTTTAAAGAGTTCCGCGTTGAACGTTGTCAATAATTCAGTTCCTGTGAATAACTAATATTATTTTACCAGTATTTAAGTATTTTGATCCAATTTTACTATTCCGACGTTTTAATATGGCCGTATTACTATCTCCTATTACTATATCCAATTTTACTATCTCCTTGTTTTAATATGGCCGTATTACCCTAAGCTAGCCGAGGTAATCCCGACATTTACAAGGGTCTCGTAAATTGTTTTCTACTCATATAAAGTTGCTACACAACCAGCAAAATCGTTGTAATTCACTACTGGAGATGTTTTGACATGGGTATGTCTTTCAACCAAAAATTTTCGTCACGCAAAAGTTGATGTCACGATTTTCCAGACTAATAATTTTCACGTACAACCTTGCCGTTGCTAGGTTGCGAGCGGGAATGGAACTTCCGCAGTTTTCGTCGCACAGAAATCGTTCGCCACTCGTTGGAAAGCGCTTGATTTATGTAATAAATGTTCACATCTCAAGCTACCGAATTCCCCCTCCTAACGTACCTGGCTACATTCCTAAACCAAGTCGATTGGACTATTAACAATTTTCGTTTGGCGGAAACTAAATTTTGCGATGACACATGATTCAGTTTGGTGAAATTTAATATTTAATATTTACTGTCAACTGCTTGTTGTTGACATCATTTGGGGAGTTAATAACATGTGGAGGAGAGGACATGATTAATGTGTTTCCAAGTGCAAACAACCCTGCGATTTGGGAATTTCCCAATAAGAAGATACAACCAGAACCATCAGTGTCCGTTAATTCTCCTATAACCGGTGTCAATTCAATCGGCCTGCTTGACGAGGATATTAATTTGTTTCAAAGTGCAAACAACCCCGCGATTTGGGAAATTCCCAATAAGAAGGTCGTTCCGGTTAATATGCTGCAAAATTTGAAGAATCAGTGGGCACGTGTAGAAGTCTTGTACAACAAAGAATGCTTGGCTAAGGAACGGAAAATTACCAGTAAGAAGAAAGTGCTCGAGGAACACTCAAACCGGCTGGAGGAGCTAAAAAAATGAAAAATCAGGCTATCATGAACATAAAAATGATAGCGTCTGTATTGGAGAAATAACTTTAATAATATGTATAGTATGCTTTTTGTGCCTCGAAGAATAATTAAATAAATTCTTTATCCTAAATTCAAAGGGTTAAAGGGTTTGTTTACAGCTATCGAGGACAACCGTTATGAAATCCCCAATCAAAGACATATCCATGTAACATGGTATTTGCTTGTAAAGCAGATAGTGGAACTCGTTTACGAGTTTCTTTCTGAAACAAAATAAGGAAACGTCACACAAAAATGAGACGCAATTTTTTATAATTTGCTTCAAAATTTAAAGCAACTGAATGCAAACGTGGGCTGTGATAGACAAATATGCTTAAGGTGGCGGTATTACTCCATTTTTCCCCTACCTACAGAAACTTATACTATATTTCAAACAGTTTTCAAGCAATATATACATAAGTACAGATAAGTATACCATTACAAACTTGGGAGACGTGGGAGAGCCGGGAGAATAAAAGTTCGCGGTGGGAATTCAACTCGACAGACTATTGCTCGTAAATTAATGTTTTTATTTCAAACGGGCGGAGACCGGAAAATTAGGTTTCGAACCTGAGAATTATCATCAATTTGATAACAAATTCTCCGTCCAATTAACGTGGCGCCTACCCTAGTTAATGAGAGGGGTCGTGTTGGTGTTTGCTCCTAAGGCGCCTTTTAAAGGGAGTTCATCCGTCAATATTGACCGAGTTATCTCAACCGATCCAGGGAGAGTCACTCCCGCAAAAACTTTCAAAGGAATCATATTAATCTAAGTAAATATACCTCAACGGGTTTGAAAGGGAAATTTCAAACCGGATCAGCCGTTTAGGCCTTTTGACGGGATATGACGTGCAATACATGGCACCCCATGTATTCACACGTACATAATGCTTAACCGAAAGATAATATCAGTATAAAGATAGCCGAACGAAAGTCTAATATCCTGTAGGAAAATTTCAGGCCCAAATGGCTTTTTCTTCTTGAAAAAACCTCTTTTCCCAACTTTATGTGGCCAAAACCCGGAAAATAACAAAGAAATAATAAACGCTTCAACATGAAACTTTTAGCGGATTTTCGTAAAAAATGAAGCCAATGAAATGGCTCTAAAAATTTGAAAATCAAAATTGTCAGTGACAAGCAAAATGGTGTTTCAACCTTCCTTTGTACACCGATTGGTACGAAGCTTTCATTGATCACAATGATCCATTGACAACAAATGATACGTTGAAACATATCCATTCAAGGAACCATGATCTGCTTTTCAAGATCAGCACTGTAATAGTACGGTGGTTCAAAAAAAAAAAAAAAAGTTCTGGGATTTCTTGTCCCCATTGTTTTTTTGCTCCCTCGGTATGTCAGGATGACCCTCCTAAATTTTTAGCAAAAAATATTAATCCTAACCACTTTACCTGGGTCGATTTTGGCCAGTTATCGACCGCTATCGTAAACCAACCTCTAAATTGGTGCCGAGGTGATGATTTGAAGGACGGATTTCAATTTTTAGATCAATTTATGGGTTTTCGCATGCGCTGAACACGATGAACTTATTTATTTTACGCACCGTCCACTAGTTATCCAGTAAACTGGCAGAGGGCGCTGCTTGAAGATGAGTAAAAATCGAAAATTTCACCGAAAATGCTGTCGCCTGGTTAAGAATTGTACTAAAAACATGCTATTATGGTTGGATAATATGATTTGGCATGTTCTGAACATGATTCCGGTTTTTACTATACTTTTCCGCCGATGATTGCTTCGTTTATCGGCCATAAACCTCAAATTAACTGTAGGGTAATAGACAAATTCACCCTAATTTCACCGGAAATTATGTCGCGTTGATAATTTAAGGTCCCGAAATACCTTGTGCCGATAAAATTTGGTATTTCCCAGGATACTCGGTACAAAGCCGTTGGTAATTTGGCAAGGACTTGAACCGGCATTGTACTTATTTGCCAAATATAGCGGCAAAATGGAGAAAATAGCTAAAATTTTCCCATTTTTCTGTAAAATTCCTTAGTTCCTATCGGTTTTCCGGGGTCAAATTCGTAGTTCTGAATTGACAGAACTGTGATTGGATCGTTTGAGCGTAAGGTTAGCAATTTTCAGCGGTATCGGTCACGTGTATAAGCTTGTGTATAAGCTTGTATGGTATCGGTTCGTTAAGCGAATAAGTACAATGCCGGTTCAAGTCCTTGCCAAATTACCAAAGGGCTTTGTACCGAGTATCCTGGAAAATACCAAATTTTATCGGCACAAGGTATTTCAGGACCTTAAATTATCAACGCGACATTTCCGGTGAAATTATAGTGAATTCGTCTATTGCCCTACAATTAATTTGAGGTTTATGGCCGATGAACGAAGCAATAATCGGCGGAAAAGTATAGTAAAAAACGGAATCATGTTCAGAACATGCCAAAACATATTATCCGACCATAATAGCATGATTCTAGTTCAATTCTTAACCAGGCAACAGCATTTTCGGTGAAATTTTCGGTTTTTACTTATCTTCAAGCAGCGCCCTCTGCCAGTTTACCGGAAAACTAGTGGACGGAGCGTAAAATAAATAGGTTCATCGTGTTCAGCGCATGCGAAAACCCGTAAATTGACCTAAAAAAATTGAAATCCGTCCTTCAAATCATCATCTCGGCACCAATTTAGAAGTTGGTTTACGATAGCGGTCGATAACTGGCCAAAATCGACCCAGGTAAAGTGATTAGGATTAATGTTTTTTGCTAAAAATTTAGGAGTGTCTTCCTGGCGTACCGAGGAAGCAAAAAAACAATGGGGACGAGAAATCCCAGAACTTTTTTTTTTTTTTTTTTTTTTTTTTTTTTTTTTTTTTTTTTTTTTTTGAACCATCCTACTGTAATAGATCACCCCTGGTAAAGGAATATCTGCGCCCGATCGATATTGGGCATTCTGAATGCAGAAATGCCGCTGTTTTGCTGAAGTTACTGCTAATACATCTTTAATGTCCTACTCTTAATAGTAGTAAATCCATTAGGCTGTGAAGATACTGCTATGTAGCATAGCAAAGTGAGTTACTGCATTTTAGCATAGTATGATGTGATATTGGTGGAATTTACTGCAAAACGTACTATCGATTTTGGCGGGAAAATCACCCCCTCCCCAACTGGGAGTGTTCTGGGTTGATGAACTGAGGCCCTGTGATTGTTCATCCGCAGATTCAGAGTTGTGGCTTTTCCTCCGTAAAAAGCTGGTCCATCTTCGCGTATATTGAGTCCATCTCATGATGCATCTTTTGATGAATGCTTTGGAGTAAAAGTGTTGCGCAAAATGCCAGATGCGGCTAATTATTGTCTATTGCAACAATCAGAAAGGGCTCACCGATGGGTTTTAGGGGCTAACAGACCCCCTGGCCTCAATTTAAATGACTAATTAATTGCGAAAAATGGCACCACAAGTTATTCTGTTTTGGCCATGGATACCAAAATTGAAACGACGCAACCTGGGCTCACGGAATCATTTCTATACTCGTTTTCTGAGATCAAGACTTGCTTGAAATATTAGAAACAATTCTTTCATTCTACATATCTGTCTAAATTTCTTTCTCATAAATATTTATATATAGTTCAGCAGAACCATTATTAATGAATGTATGTATATAAAAATGGCACAGTTTCGTAGCAACGATTTGGCTGTAAGCGAGAATCATCAGAAAAGTATCCGTGAGAATTTCTTCGTAACAACTTTTCGGAGCGATTTTCAATTCTTGTACCTGAAAACGTCAAAAACCATTCTTAAGGTTTTGTGAGAATCGATTTATAGAATATAGCACATTTTCGAAAACAATCTCTACACTGGTTTGGAACTGTTGATATCAATATTGTAGAAGACAAGGTTTCATTCGTAATGTTGGCTGTGTTATTACAATTTTTTGATCCCATTATTGTGTTATTGGTGATTCTGAAGCTTTAAATTGATCACATCGATTTCGAGTTTGCTGCATTCAGCATCTATCAGGTTCCCCCGCCCAGCCCGCCTGAAAGAAATGATGACCAAATCAGAGGTAGTGCGCTCCGTTGAAAGGTCCATCGAAGAAAACTCCCGGACTAATATTTTGGTTTCGGGAAATGTCATCGATTTATTACCAGCCACTTTTATTCGAAGCGGGATGGCGGACGAGGGAATGGGAAAATACGAAAGAATAGCTGGCAGGAAAAAAAGGAGAGAGCCACCTGTTTATTAAACCATTGTCCTCGAGATTCGGGTTCAATCTGGGAGAGTAGACTCCATTTGGTAAAAATGGGGGAAGAATCCCCGAGTAAAACCCACTGCAGGGTTGCCATGGTGCTTCGGGAAATAGCTCTCGCTCGAGAGTGAAAAAATATTAATGAACCTGAGTGGCTCTAATCAAATAATGTCAACGTATATTGGTTCCGAATGTTCCAAGGTAATGGCGGCATTGTGCTCACTTTTGAGGGGTGGAAAAGTTTGCTGTTTCAAAATGAAAATATCTCCAAGCAATTTTCGTTCTGCAGGTCGTTCATTTCACGGGAGCACCTGTTTTATATCCTCTAAAATTAGAGTTAACAAGAAAAGCTGCCATATTGTGTGGGCTGTATAGCTGCCCTACTCATTGTAACATGGACGTCATATACAATTATGTAGTTTAAAAAAAATAACAAGTTAAAATGAAAGTTTTTAAAAATTTCGATTTTAAAATTATAGGAGCCATTGGGAAAATTCGCTAATGATTGAGTGCGAAACTGATCAGTAGTAATGTGCATAAATGCAGATTTTTTGGGGATAACCATGGAATCATGATTTCAACGCCCTTCATATTCCCGGCAGTCCTTTTTTTGGAAGAATCACAAACATGGCCAAAATTTCCTGTTTTTTATTTCACCCCCCCACCGTTATCTGACCAGAAGATTGTTTTTGTTTTGGGCGATTTAAGATTTGCTGTATAAGTAGTTATGAATACAGGTGCCGATTTCGTTACAGCCCCGAATTCCCTCTGTCTCGTCCTAAAAATAGAAGAAGTCTTCACCGCTATCGTCGATAGGTTGATACACGTCAGTTGTCTGCTATAATACATTTGGGATGTGGGATAAGTTAGCTTAAACCGAATGAAGGGAATCTTGTTTTTCATTTTTTTTATTATTAGTTCGTTCCCGTGTAAAAAGCATCAATCGAGGGATCATGGAGGAAGCATAGCAACGCAGGTAACGTTGTGCAACAGAATGGGCACTTAGGTTTGTTTGCTTTGAAATTGGTAAACGAACCGGTAGGAACTCTAGTATCGCTCAGAAACTTCATGAGCAGATGCCTTATGGCCAGAGCCCTTCAAGTTCCATTTTGCCATGCCGCCATCCTTAAGTGCCATGTTTGGCCAATTTTTGGGTAAAAAGCCACTTTTTGCCAATTTCTGGAAAAATGCCACATTTGTGTCATTTTTCGCCTGATTTTCTTGAAAATTTGTGAAAAAAAAATTTTTTCTGGAAAAATTTGCAAGAAGTTGGGGTTTTAAGTATTTTTTCAAAAATTCCTTTTTGGAGAAGGCCGTCCTCTCCAGGAATTGTGGATGGGAGGAGATGAAGAACGTAGCTGCCAATCTGGCAGGGGAGGTAGCCACCCTGAAGGAAGACTGGGAAGCTGCAGATGTTCTCTCAATGAAGTATGCCCCGTCAACATCTGCTGACGTAGAGAGGTCATTTTCAAATTGAAATATATCTTAAGTGGCCGACTTCCTGGTTTCTGCATGGATAGCATCTCGGCCCACCTGAAATTGTTCTACAACAATTTTTACCCAGAGGAAGAGATTCTTCATTCTCCTATATAGATTTAAATTCAATTTTTTGTTGTTAATTTGTAATTTGTAGCATGCTCTTTGTAAACAAAGTACATAATGTAATTAAAATGGCCAGTTTTAATTTTCCTATCAATGAGGAGGAGGGGAGGGGAAGGGGAAAAAATAAAGAAAAAAAGTTTGGATTTTGAAGAATAAAAGCCATGTTTGGCCAAAATAAAAGCCTTGGCCAAAATAAGTGCCATTTTGCCATGTTTTTTAGAGCCACGTTTGGCAAAAATAAATGCCATGTTGTGAAGGGCTCTGCTTATGGCACATAAAGTCCGAATCCGTTAAAAAACGTGTTTCTCAAAGAATGGCACGTAGAGTGTTTTGCGTATGGCAGTATTCATATGTAGTCAGCATCAATAGTATCTATGGCATGATCCAAACCTCAGAAATTCTAAGTGATAGTGTGCACATTTAAATTTCAGCTTCCAAAGCCCGCTTCCAAAAACCAAAAAACCCCCCCGCTTCAAAATTAAATCAACGCTAACAAACCTCGCTTTTAAATTATTTCTACCCTCGTGGCTTCTCCCCTCGAAACCCCTAGAAGCTACAGATCCTCGTGCCGGAATACGAAATTAACATCAAATAGAGCTAATTCCCCCTCGTAGCACTGGTGCCCTTTCTTTCGCTGACTCTTTTTTCGTGTTTTTCTTTCCCTTTCTCCCTTGTTCTCCTACGTGAAACCAACGGATGCCGTTCTCATCCTCGATTGACCCAATCAGCTGAGTTCACTCCATTATCCATTCATGCGAAGGGAACCTGAGGGGAGTGAAAATAGCAAGTAACTACGCGGTCCCACAGCTCACCCTGTTCTTTCTCTCTCAACCTTCACCCGCATCCTTTGTTAGCTGTACGTTAGCTGTAAAATAAGGAGTTTTGGATGGTGTGATGAATACCTGAACAGAATTGGTCAGCAAGAATCTCCGCAATGTCAACAATGTGGTCTCACAATGAGTACAAAGGAAGAACGGGCTATCTTGGTTTTTCCTAATTTTGAGAAAAACGAATTTGAATGCAAAAAAAAGTCCAGTCATGCAGCATGCGAATTTTTGAAGAAATCTTCGACATTTCAGTCGTTATTGATCGTGTAGAGAAATTTTAGTTTATGATTTTGGTAGACAAACATGGAATCAAATTCTATCTACAGCATGGTTCTAGAATTGGTTATGCAGGGATACTTCCATAAGAGTAGTTCAATCTGAATTTGGACAATGTTTCATGCAAATATTACCGATTTTTACAACTAGCGAACGGCATTATTTCGATTTTTGACGGATTTTTCAACTTTGAAATGTTTGAAAACATGATACATATTCTTATAGGAAATTTTACGCTGATTCCGAATATACCACATGTTAGTATGCTGAAAAAATTATTTCGCACAACAAATCGCAAAAAACAGGCTATTTTGAAATTTTTTACTACATTTTTGAAAATTTCAACCCGAACATGTAATCCGATTATGCTGGCCAACGAACTTGAACTTTCGTTCTGTGTCCTCAACATTTTAAAATTTGTTTGAAGTTTCTAGCACAATTCTACGCACAGTTATCGTCTGGAATGACACATACATACATACATATATACATATATACATACATAAAAAAATGCGTTAAACTTCAGAATATGATTCAGAATAGCCTGAAACGGATTTCTGCATAAAATGTTTTCAAAAATTCACATTCTACAAATTTTGAGGCGAGAGCAATAGCTTAATTTTCTTCAAAAATTCGCTTAAAGGCGGCAGGCTGCTGGTACTTCCTTTCTTATGAGAAAAGAACTATGAGCATTGAAAATGTCTCGGTAATTTCAATGTTTTTTATTGTTTTAAATAAAATAACAATTAGAAAACATAAAATAACGTACAGTGCTTCACATGAAACTTAGTAGTGACAACTCGTACTGATTTCTCCAATCGAACATCATATGATTACATTATATGATATGATAACAACACGTCAACACCTAACTTGTTTATAGGTTGCGTGCCGTTTTTTTTCTTTGCGTAACAAAATTTCCGGTTCGCCTGTTGACTAAGACATTTTCAATGTCAAAACTCAATAAAATGTATATTCTGCAATCAAAAAATCTGAAATTTTGAAATTATAATGTCATCGTACAAGTAAAAGTAATGAAAATGTCAAATTACCTCACGAAATTAATTTTATTGAAATATAACGGGAAAAAAGCCGACATCGCTAAAAACAGGGAAAGAACGGGATAGGTATATAACTCCCTTGACAGCGAGTGATTTCCTTACTTGTAGGATAATTTCTTGAAATTCTTTCTGGCTTTCTCAGTACATAATATTTTCTTAATAAATCAAATCCCTGGATTTTTCGGAAGAGATCGAAATTTTTCTCGTGTAGGAACTTGAAGGGAAGCGAAATTCCGATGGACGAAGTGGCTTCTGAGCCAGATCTTTTCTTTGTTTTGGCGGGTTCGGCGTCACAAACTTGCTTGCAAATTCTGCATTAGGAATGATAGTAAATTAGCCAATGGTAATCAACATGAAATTTTACTTCTCTCAGCCGCCTTATCTTCATTGGAGCTTTAGGAATATACTTTGTGTCAAGGAAACCCGCCAAATCAAAATATCTGATTTCTTTCAGGCCAAAAAATTAACGTATAACACAGGGCCAAACGATGAATATTGAATAGAGACAGCAACAGATCGGAAAAGTGGATGAATGTGAAATATGAAACACAGCTAACCGGCTGTGATTCAAAGGCTGGTTAATGAACGAACAAGGAAGTGGCAACTCTAAGTTAGCCCGTCCTTTCCCTGGACCGCTCCAGTAAGACCGTTTTTTCGCTGTATACGAAATACTCACCCACTGTTTTGAAGTATTTAGACTCGTTTATTCCCTGTTTTGACTTTTGACCACAACACAGTGTTCGGCTACCCCCAATACATAAGGCACCATTCTTAGATCACTTTTTACAAAATTCGAGTTAGCCCGTTCTTCCCCTGTATGGTCCAACTGTGTGGAAGGCGGATACTGTACCACTAGGCTATCGACGGAGGGGCTTGGCGCTTTAAAAAACGCTGCAAATTATTTCACAAAGGTTTATTAATTTTTCAATTGAGTATGATCGTAGTTTTAGTTGGCTTGCGTACGTCATAAGGCCCGTCCAGACTCCTCGGCGTGTCCTATTTCGAGTTGCCTCAACCTATACTTTATATAGAATCAAATGGATCATTACACCATTTAATCATGGAATGCCCAGAACATGACATAGAAAGACTTAATCTATCAACTAATTTGTCAATTAAAACCAACACGAATTTGGACTATTATTCAATTTCATGCATTTTATGCGTATAAGTTTATTTCAAATTGTGGTATTAATGTTTGAACAACGTATTATTGATTGTGTATATTTTTATAAATAACAACTGTGACATAATCAGATGATTTTCATATTTATATTTTCATTTATATGGCTGTATAAGTGATGTAACCCACATAAACAAAAAAAGGAGTTTTGTAAGTCGTGAGTCACAAGATGAATAATTGAAGCTCACTCCCACATGTATATGATTGCTTGAAACTGAGAAGTTTGTGTTCTTTTTCGTTCTGTATGTGTGAGCGCAATGGTAATTTGAGGAGGGGCAGGTTGGGTAGAGCGCCCCCCCCCCTACCCTTATAATTACAAAGGGTTAATAAATTCGATTGAAATCGGATTTTTTATGGATAAAATTATTAATAATTTTACGCTTCTTATACTTCTAACTTCAGTACCTATCACCTTCGACTGGAGCCTGTAAATTCACCAAACATAATTATTACGCTCCTCTGGTTGCCTATCAACTATTTGACGTTTTTAAAAACAACGTGACCTTTGATTATGTTGGTTTCAGGAGGAGCAGCCACGTATTGCAGGTGGCGCTGATTGCGGCCAATTTCTGTACCAGATGCTTGTTTATCAGGATAATTGGATACCTCCTATTGTCCTATTCCTTCTAACCAATTGCGGTTGGTTTCATACTAAAAACTCTCAAGGAGCTCTTTCTGCGTTTCGTAGCCGGATACCTTCTTATCGCATCCCGCTCAAATTTCGTATTTCCTTATCAAATTTCGTCACTTAACCGCAAAATCGCTATGTATTTCTGTTTTCATTGTAAATATAAAACTGAAACAAAATCGAATATTTGAATAGTATAGAAAATTTAGTTTTTGAAAATAAAGACTAATTACCTTTTTGAAAAAAGCGAGTAGGGTAAAAAATACTTGAGAACAGTGTTTTATAACTGTGGGAGGAATAGTATATTTCATTTCTCTCTCCATGATAAGTACCTACCAAACTTATAAGAATTTCATCAATTCGAGCGCAAAAACCATGAAAATTGCTGGAGTAAACGTCATTTTGAAGAAAGTCATTAGGGAGCGTTCTCCTTCATCACATTTTCTCAAGTTCACACATTTGTGTTCTGATAAGTTCGAGACCAAAAAAAAAAAAAAAGGAAGATTTACAGAAAAAGCTCCTTCTATAATGGAAACGTAGACAAAAAGTGGAGACTGTAAGAGACACCGAATGAACAAGAGTCGTGAAGCAAGGAAAAGTAAGATCTAGGAAAGAGCTACTCATCATTCAGCTCCAACTTACCCCTCAACGGACTTTTCTCGGTAAAATATCTCAAAACCCACCGGTTTCCGCCTCAGGGGCTGTTAGGTGCTATGATGAATGGAACTTTGGAGAGTTGAGAACCCACCCCCTCAATCCCTTACTAACCTGGAAGTCATTATTTAAAATCTCGAGGGAGTAAATTACCCTGAAATCACCCTTAAAACTGAGTTTCCAACTTCACGAATTCTCCATGTCCAATGAATCAAGAACAGGTTCAAACAATTATTTCCTCCTTTATCATTGCCGGTTGTGTCGACAGGATTTCGCTCTATGAAATGTTTTTGGAAACAGGTGGGAGGGTCGGCGGGTAGACGATGGGCAGCAGAAATCTGTATGAGGGAATAACTCACCCCTAAATCTCTCCATGTTAGGAGAAAATTAAGGGCGAATTTCTCTGCTGCAACTCACTGCTCATCATCTATCACCATCTGAGCCACAGCAGAATACCTCATAAAACAATCAGTTCAATAAAGTATTTCAGTGGATCAAAATTTCGCAATTTCGAATTCAAATGCCGATTCTGTACCATTGAAAACCCTAACTATATATACTCACTTCATAATCTGCATCAATTGACGTGACAGGAGTAGGTCATTAGCCTCCTAAGCAGAAGGTGCCCTTTGACGTGATTCTGCGTAGGTAGCTTCAATATGTATTTCACCAAATTCTTTCTTTTTTATTTAGCAGATTTTAGCTATAAAATGGGTATAGATTCAAAAATAAATTCGACTGTATTGTACTTAATAAATTTAATATTGATCATCATGCTAGTATCAAAATGTCCACTCGCATATTACGTTATAGACAGCTCATTCTGAACAACTTTCGTTTCGTGTCCATCTGTTTAAGGGGTGGCTGAGTGGAAGCGGGGCTCCGATTAGGCAGGGCTGGGGTGATTTTTAGTTTTTGAGTTTTTAAGTTTGAAGGGGTTGATGATGCCCATTTTGCCTATTGGTGGGGGGAGGGGGTTAGGAGCGCCAGGACATTCAATAAAAGATTGGTTGGGTGGGGGGCGAGGGGGTGGCTCGAAACCGAGATCTGCTACCATGTAACAACGAGAGGTAATGGAGAGAGAAAGTTCCTCCTTCACAGATAAGAGGCGATTAACCTGCTCCACCCAGAGGTATTGCCGTTGGTTGGATAAACCGTCAGACATATCCCCAGATGTAGATATTCAAGAATCGAGAAAGAGGAACTACTCCTATCCATAACACATAGATAGAAATGTCAAAATTCAAAAATATAATTTAGATATTCCAATTTTCCGTGAAGAAATCATTACGTGTTTTCTATACATTTGGAGCAATACCTTGTTTCACTTTTTTCTGAAAGGCCCCAAAATGTTCAAGGATAACTTTACTTTAATCTGATTGGACAAAATTAAAATTATTGTACACGGCGGCGTTTCATTGGGATTGAATCGGGAAAACTCGGTCTTCTGCTTATTCTAGCAGGAAAGATATTGCTTTTCCGCTCGTCCGCTCGTTATGAGTTTTAAATTATCGTCATCGAAGCCGAATATTAGACGGGTATTTATAATGATATTATACTGATTTTCTTCCGTGGAATTCGTTCAAGAGGAGATTCCTGCAAATAATCAAACCTTCCCCGTCTTTATGTAGAGAAATGAAGAAAAGGGAGGAAGATTGGAAGGAGAATTCTCTACCCCCCTCCCTACCCACCACCCCGCCATCATCATTCCGAGAAACCTCTTGAAACCTTCTACCCTCGGGTCTGTTCCCTTCCAGCCGCCCTCGGTTCTGTTTCTATTCAGTCGTTCCTCGGTTCTGTTTCTCCCTTGTAACCTCCAGTTAGGTTTCTCCTTTTCCGAAACCTCCTTTCCTGTCCCCCACCTGCCGGCTCTCCTTTCGACGAGATGAGGGAAAGGTGTTTTCTCATTACGGATTCCCTTCCGCCACCGGATCATTGTCAGAGGGGGAAATGAGAAAAGATACCTCCCGTAGCGACGACAACCGCTGCAGCCCCCTTCGCTTAGAAACGTCACCCGACCGCGGGGTATTTGCGACAATCTAGATTTCAGAGCGAAATACAAAGAAGGAAAAGAGTGATGAGGTGGCGATGGATGAAAGAATTCAGCGGGTTAGAAATATCTGACGAGTTTCGTATCAAGGCCTGGATGTTCAAATCAAAAGTTGAGAAAGATATGTTCCATTCTGCGCATGCGCTAACATAAACTACTTCAGGCATCATTTTCCCGTTTCTTAAATGACCGATTCCAAAGTTGTACGTTACCTACATCTTAATTGACTATATTCCGCTATGTAGTTTTAATGATTATTAAAACCATTTCATACATACTTACTTAAATATCTTTATACTGAGATCAGGGGAACCAGTAAAATGTAGATGTTTTTATTGATTGCATTAATTTTTCCTCTGCAGGTGCCTATATCTACGAAGGCATATTGATGTCTAAACATACGGATCTGCAATTTGAAATGGACCTCCTTTGTAATATCTATACTATTTATAAGAATGAAACTCCGTCTGTCTGTCTGTCTGTCGTGTCTATGCACGGCCAAACGGCTGAGTGGGGGGAGTGTACGAGTGGGGGGATCTTCTTGGGATTTTCCGAAAGGGGGAACGAGCGAATTTAAAATTTTCTAATCCCAGCCGAACCATGGGCCGTAGGGCGGGAGGGGGGTCGAAGTAAGAATTAATGTGCGCTTTTTGGACTTCCCCGCTTCCTCTACCCCTCTAAACGGCCGTCGAAAATTCCGGAAAAATACCGGTTTCGTAGGTTTTTGAACGAGGAAGACGACGGCGCAATCGGATCGCGAAAAAAGTATCGGGAAATGCGTCAAAAAAATGCGAGAGTACGGACCCGTTTTCTCGAAAAGTCCGACGAAAAACTACGTTTTTTCCGATTAAAATATACCCCATAAAGGTACGTTTTTCGGAACGGTTTTCGCGGGCGAAATACAGCTTTGATCCCGCCGAATCTGAATCCGAAATCGGATATCGAAAAAAGTGACGGGAAGTAGGTCAAATTGCGAGCGGAAGCGAGGGAAGCGTTTAATATGAGAAATTATATGTGCCCCGGACGCGAGAAGGCTCTACGAAGACGTCAAGGGGTTCGATGAGGCGGGGCTTGCACCTGACGGGAACGGGTTGCGAGCAGGTACACATAGGTACCTCATAAAATAATGGCCTACCTTTAGAAAAATAGAACTGGAAAATAAATACTTACAAACATTCAACATCTGACTGTACTGTTAGTACTGAAGTGTTCTTATAACTATACTTTTCGTGGTTCCACATAATGTGCCGCGTTTGATAGTCATTTCCAACAGAAAAAAACGTCCGCCAAGATGGGTGGGCAGTATAACTTCCTCAAGCGAGCGAAGCGAGCAACACCCCCTACCGACGTTAAACCTATCCTTAGAGACCAACTGTTTGTGAGCGAAGCGAGCAACATCCCCTACATGTTTCATATGAAATACATCGCATGCATACAGCCACACTTTGCGAGCGAAGCGAGCAACATTCCCTACATACCACACTTTGCGAGCGAAGCGAGCAACATTCCCTATATGCCACACTTTGCGAGCGAAGCGAGCAATTTAATCGGGGGTCCGGGGGGCTTGCCCCCCGGCTGGACGTGGAGGCGAGCGTAGCGAGCCGGAGCGGCTAGTCAAGAATAAATTCAATATCATTAGACACTGATCAGCTGTGGGGCTTCTGAGCCTAATTTGTTTTTTAATTGACTCAATGTAGGGAGTACCTGTAGGGTACCTAGTTTGAAGAAAAGAAAATCTATTTTTGCCGAGCGACATCTCATTTTAGAGATTTTTTGTGCTGAATACGATGGTGGGACAAGAATTGCGATACCTATTCCGTTTTCAAATTGGATCTGATGAACCATGAAAAAGGGCGATTTACTATTAAGATAGGTGCTTTTAGAAAATATCGCGCTTCTTCGACGTTGGTCAGCTCTAATCCGAGAACGGAATAAGATTATACAAAAATATACTCAAAATGAGGTGTCGCTCGGCAAAAAATAGAAAAAACAACTTTTGAATTTCCCAATACTGCTCCCTTTGGGTTGTCCAAAAACTTTTGGATTTTTTTTCTGATTTTTATTTGCTTAGAAGTTAGTATTAGGCACCGCACAAACTCTCTCAACGTTTCGCTTTGATATCTCGAAAATTTGGAGAAGGGGGGTTTACTTTTGGGACACCCTGTATATACACGCTCCGCTTTTCACCCTACTAAAGAATATCGAAGAGAAAGGTCGACAATCAAAATAAGGGAAGAAGCAATTTTGTCAATAGGAGGTTCTTATTTGAAACGTAAGGAGTAAAATACGGTTTGGCGTATTTAACAGGGACAGCAAAGAGGCGGTAGTAAACTAGAATTACCGGCAGCATATTGTGACAAGGAAGTATAGAATTAGCTGAAGAACAAAGTAGGTAAGGCAAATGCAGATATGCTAATATGCAAAATAGGGCTAAAGTTAATATTGCGCATGCAAACTGTACTATCATTTCAACGGCATTCACCATCTAAAGTACATAAAAGACGCTGGAATTGGAAGGAGATTATCTGCAAATTAACCCGCGTGAAAGAGGATGTGATATCGTGAAAAATGACCCTCTAAAATAATTCGAGTTTGGGGCTGGTTTCTATATTTTTTTCACGCTGAATCGAATGGTAACACTTGCAGATCTCCCAAACTCCGTTATAACTGAGTTTTACACTTTAACTCACGAATTTTTACTTCATTTTGTAAGCTCAACTTTACTTGTTTTCAAGAGTAAAACTAGTTAGTTGAAGTGTAAAAATCTGTTACAACGGAGTTGGGGAGATCTGCAAGTGTTACCAATCGATTCAGCGTGGAAAAATACTTGGAAATCGGCCCCAAACTCAAATTTTTTTAAAGGATCATTTTTCACAAAAACCCAAGATTTCTTGGAAAAAACCACGTTTTTCAACATACAAACATACTTTTCTCTTCTAATTGGTAAAGTAAAATAAAAAGTGATTATACCGCTAGAAAGCTGAGATCTTGGGTCAGTTTTTACAGATGAGGTAAGCAAAAAACAGTTAAGTAATGGGACACTCACAGCCGGTTTGAAAAATTGGAATTTCTCAGTCGTGGAAATTTCATGTTCAGGCAGTTTTTTCACCAAATGAATCCTATTAAAAAATGTTGATTCTTTCCAATGGTACCCTAAAATTTAAACTTACTGTTTTAATTATTGTAGTTATTGCTGTTTTAATGACTTAAGGTCGAAAACACGAAAAAATCTCAAAAATCGAATTACTCGAAAACTAAGCGTTTAAAAAAATCTCTAAGCGGGACACCCTATATATCATGTAATCAAACATGATTGGTATGACATGAGTGGAGCGGTGGAAGGTAAGTGAGCATTAAGACCGATTTAGGATGAGATGGTGCACTGAAAACCAGTTCCCAAGAGCTTCGTTCTCAGTGTGCGTTCTGCCAGTTCGGAACGGTTCTGGGCAAGACCAGTCGAGTTTTGTCATTCGCAGTGCCCGAACGCCCAGTTCCGGAACGCCAAGAACGCCGAGTTCGGTGTTCGCAGCGTTTTGCGAACCAAGTTCCAAATGGTTCTGACTGTCCTCGTTTTTTTTTTTTTTTTGTTTCGGAACTGTCAGAACTCGAGAGCAAGAACGTAGTTCACGCATGCGCATTTCACAATTTTTCGGATCTCGTGGTGTAAACAACTCTCTTCTTCTTCATCGAAATAATACTTTAGTCTCTATACGTTAATATGAGTACCCATTCTATGATCGAAATGTCAACTAGCTCGTCCAGAAAGCGATAGTTCAGATATAGTATATAGCGATAGTCAGAAATCGTTCAGAAAGCGATAGTTTAATTGTGTAGTTTAGTTTAGATTAGTTGTAGTTGGATCTCGTCTACGTCCACGAAACTAAATTTTTTTCGAGTTATACTCCTTTTTTTCGAGTCATCGTGGAATTTTTATTATTATTATTATTTATTTATTTATTTATTTTTATTTTTTAAATTTATTATTATTTTTTTAAATTGCCGTGGGGTAGGTAATATAAGTAATATTTACAGGCATAATAAGTAATATATTCACGGTAACTAAAAATATTCTGACAAGGAGCACCAGAAGGTAACACGAGTTGAGTGAGGTTACAAAGAACAACACAGGTTATTCAACTTCCAAGTTCTGAAATCGTTCGCAGTGCAAAATGCGGTTCCACAAGTTCTGGAACGCCCCGGGATTTCCCGTCCCAGTTCTAATGAATTCGAGAACTGTCAGAACGCGCACTGAGAACGAAGCTAAAGTCTCAGATCGCCGATTGTATGTATCCTACAAAATGATGTGCGAATTTTATCAAAATCCATTTCAAGATTTATACGTTAGATGAAGTTTCCGAGCATATAGCTACAGGGCGTTTCATCACCCACTATCTCATAATTCGTAACCATGAGATACCCATTCTATTTACGGATCAGTGATTAGTCCAGCCGTAACACATACGATGCGAAGTACCTATTATACCGTAGTGCAATAAGCACATAATGTACGCTTGAGCTAGAGTAGAGCCGTAATAGTGTGTGTCCAGCCACCCTTGGGCTATGTTCACTTCATGTTACTTGTTGATTATTCACGACTGCAGGGCGATCGATATTATGGTCGGCATCCCCTTAAGTACCATAGAGCTCGACTTAGTTAATAAACCGATCGTAGGGAACAGCGTTATTAATTGCGAACGCAAAATTAGATTTACATGATCATATACCACATGTTCGCTCACACGCAATACTCGTGCCTGCTCGTAATAAGCATCATTTAGGAATCGCCGTATTTACTTCCACTCCAGCTTGATGTCACTATACAATGCGGCATTATAATTGGGTACTTAATTAGTACGTTCATCTATACATAATACAACTTCAATACAGTTCTAATCAGGTTTTATACATCAATATAGAAACTTGACCCTTCGCGCTTCTTGGGGCCCCTAATTTTACACATTATAGTGAATCTAACTAGATAATCAAAACGCTTTATGACTATGTAATCTGTGTGTTGACTGAGTATTGATTGAAAACTTTTTTTCCCATAAAATTGATGTTTCCTCGCACTCAAAGTTCTAAAATTTCAAAACACAGTAACATACGAGTAATATAATACGAAGAAGAAGTGTTATTTGTGTTAAACATCACGTTTTTCACAAGAGTTCGGAGAACAAAATATTACTAGAAAAAAAGATTTACTAGAGGAGACATAATATTAGTAATACAAGCATAGCACACAAACTGATAAGTGAAAGGAATATTTAAGGAGATATTGGTTTCAATCAAGCCGCAATAAATCCCTCATTAATAATAAAGGCCCTTTGGAGGAGAACCGTCTGCATCAGAAACCCAACAAGTCTCCTAATGCCTGCATCATCCTGGAAGAGGACTAGAGATAGGAATATTTCTAGATTAAACGATGGGGTCCCGAGAAATCTGCTACGCTCATACTTGAAGACTGGGCAGGAAGATATGCGCGCCTGGACTTAACGTATTGCATACAGAGCAACTCATCGAACCATCGAAACGATTTATGACATGGTGGAGAGATATTTTACAAAACGATGGATTTGCACACCTGAACTGGCACAACAATCTTTTGACGAAAAGTGGAAAGTCTTTTGTAAGATACTCCGCGCACTGATCCACTTGACGATAGGAATTTATTGAGCTGTAGCTGAAGATTCCGCGATCTTCACCAAATCAGCTTGGTGTAAACGAGATAGCGTTGCGCCCAACAACTTCTGACGTAAGCGTTTAGCTTCCTGGGCCTCTCTTGAAGCTCTAAGTTCTTCCATGCCAGCTTGCGCAAGGTAATCCATCAACTTCAGGGACCAATTAAACGACCTTTCCTGTTATCGTTCCCTCACGCCCATGCACCTTGGGTCCGAAACGTAATCTTTCCTGTAATCGTTCCTGTTATTGAGTAATTATTCAATACAATAGCAATCACAAATATATTCAACACCAGTATATTTAACCACAACAAAGTTATATTATATTTAACCACAGTATTATATTTAACCACAACAAATTCATGTTGAATGTTACTTCTTAGAAGTGGGTCTCCGGAGGCCAATAATGCACAATTTCAGGAAGAATGTCCTCAAATGGATCATGTTGCGTGATGAACAGGGCAGTCGCCACATGAATTCATTTAGGTAACAGTCGAAGAGGTAACGATGTGTACCCCACTGCCACTTATTCCTCGCTTTTGCTTTTCCCCAAAAACTCTAGATTGTCTGCGTGTGAGCTCCACTGTGTGGGTTGACGGAATGATTGACCGTGAAAAAAGGTCGGATCAGCAGCTAAAGATGCGTAACTGCGCCACTGATCCGATATTATGGCCCAAGCATACTTAAATAAACAAAACTATTACTGTAAACTGTAGTTTAGAACCTGTTAAGTAGCTAACAGTCCTCTATGCTCTTTCCGCTCTGCGACCTTATGCGACACCTCCACTTGTCCCTCATCCCATTTAAATTTTGGGTGAGGAAATTCATAATACAGAGTTTTTGTACTTATCGTATTTATTTTCTCGTATACGAAAATGGCCTTTCCGAAACGAGAAGAGGTTTTCGTAGCGTGGAAACGCTTTCCGGAACGGGAAAAGTCAGCTTTACTCGTGCTAGACGACAACTTGACCTTTCTCTAGGATTACACTCTAGAATAACTTATCAACTATCATGCAGTTAGCATGGACACACACACACACCCGGCTAAATCGCCAGAATATCCCCCGTGCCGTCTTTTGTTGTTGGTTTAACCTTTTTATTTGTGTTTCTTTCGTGTTTTTCCCCGAACCTCAACCAGAAGGGTCATTAGCGGCATTTTTTTTCTTGCTTTCGACGTTTTATCGAAGATTTCAGCTTTTTCATTCTCAAGATTCCGTTTCAAGGTTCATTTCACACGTTTTAAAGATTCGTGTTCTTCACGCCTGAATCGTTTTTATATAATGTAGAGTGTCATTGTTTCTTACTTCATGTTACATTTTGGAAATTTTCTACTGTGACAATTGAGTTTTGAGCAGTGATTCACTGCAAGAGTCACGTTAACGTCTCTATAAGAGTTCTCTTTCTCTCGGGCTTACAAAACTTTACGAGAAATCGATGCAAAAGGGTTAGCATTCATCGTGCTCGCTCTAAGAGCTTGATTTCGTGTTTGAGAGAAATACCAATACGAGAAATACAAAAAAACTCTCCAATATAGTACGATAATGTACGAAAATTCGCTCAACCAATCATCCCTTAATGACTTGTTTTCCCACTGTTCCATCCACTGTGTGGGACGTCGGTAACACCTAGATACCCTGAATATCCGCCAATGACTATTTTTCCACCAGTACTATAAGCATTTTCCTCCATTCTCACCGCTATTCCCTCTGTACTCCAATACCCCGCTATTCTACATCCTCCCCTCTCCGGCATTCGCAGTCTAAACCACTTCCCCCACCCTCGGCCCGTTTAATGCCATCTTCGGCCTTCGCTGTCGGCTTTTTACATCGTCTGCTTCACGGGATATCAGCGTTACCCAAAGGATGTGCCGCAGAGATAAAACGCTTCTTCCTGTTTCCGTTTCTCCTTCACAAGTGTCTCCTTTTTTCCTCCGTTCTCTCTCTCTTTCTCTTACCCTCCTCGTTTCTCTCTTTCTCTCTCTCAAACCTCCCCACTCACCCACTCGCTCTCTCTCTGCCCTTTTCACCATTTCTCTCTCTTGTATTTTTTCTGCTCTCTTCAAGCCCGTGTCAGTCGTTTCTAGCCCTCGTATCGAATATCAACAAGTGAACTTCTCAAGAAAATCTAAGCCAACATCCTCTGAAAGCTGGTAAATCCCTTCCTATCACGGCCGGTTCAGCTATTTAACCTACCGATGGTAACATAACAAAATTGACACTTATGGTAACACCGACCCTGACACAGACCCATCACTCAAACGTTGATTTTTGGAAAGATTAAATGAAACAATATGATTTAACGTAAACTAAATCATAACATCCGTAGGATCTTGCTCACAATGCCAAGCACTTTTATTTTCATTTTTCACTATTTTCAAATTAATTTAACGATGTAATTTATTTTCGATCACATGATACTCGAACAAAATTTGTGTCACAGAAAATCAGTCACAGAAATAATAAACCATTGTGTAATAATTTGCAGCGTTTATTCAGTGATTTGGGAAACCCACGATAAGTGGTCAATAGGTATATTCAATGTACTGCAGTTAACAATGAATTCCACGTGTAGTGCGCATACGTAGAGATCATTAATTAAATCCTAATGAAATTCTTAAGTAATTAATTTGACACCATCCCTCAATTACCCTTGAAGTTTGTACGAAGTATCAGATCGCAATTTACGAAACTCGTTTTTCCCGCGATTAAACCTATTACGGCTACTCCCTACTCCCTTAAAATGACGCTAACACCGGTCCTTAATTGGGCAGAAATGGAATAAAAACTTTTCAGAAATCAGTGAAACGCAGCAATCGTGGAATTATTGAGGTCCAACAGTTTGTTAGATCTACAAGATCAATAGGCCTCTGCCTCTCTCCACCTTTGTTAGGGAAAGCTAAATCGAAATTAGTGTCCATCTTTTGTTTATTCCGCACACCATCGTTAGACTGGAATGAGATCAGTTCAACCAATCACTGGGGACCTATTTAATGTTCGGTTATGCTAACATTCCGAGGGGAATCCATTTCTGATTGATCCCAAATGAACAACTGAATTCACCGAGCTATTTACCAAGACCCCTATAATCACTGCAGAGGGACAGGTCCGCAACACAAGCTAAAGTCCAGGATTAAACAAGTTACTGTTTTAACACTTTAGGTACCAATAAAAATTCTATAATACAATTTCAAAAGCACTATAGCCAAATCGCTTGAAACACGGTGAACAGTACAAATCTACAGAAGTGACGGGGCTGAATGGAGAATCATAATCAAGTCCAGTAAGTTTTCTCCACTTCATAACCATGCCTGGTGCTTCTGTAGACTAAATCCTTCTCAAGCCTTGAACAGCATATTATTTTATAATATATATTTATAAATCTATTATCTATATTTATCATATACAGATATGTATATATATATATATATATATATATATATATATATATATATATATATATATATATATATATATATATATATATATATATATATATATATATATATAGCTTAGTTCAATGAAGGGCTCTACAAGAGCATGTATATGTTCACACAATTTTTAGAAAAACAAGAACGTACGACACAAAACTAATTTTAGCGAATTTTTGAAGAAAATTAAGCTATTGCTCTCGCCTCAAAATTTGTAGAATGTGAATTTTTGAAAAAATTTTATGCAGAAATCCGTTTCAGGCTATTCTGAATCATATTCTGAAGTTTAACACATTTTTTAATGTATGTATGTATGTATGTATGTATGTATATATGTAGACCTAGGTATTTTCATAATCATATTCACATACGAAATATATCAGTCAACAAACGTTGTTGGTGAAGCCAGTCTTACAATATGGTAGGAAAATTTTTTTTTTAATTTTAAATTTTAAATTTTAAATTTAAAAAATTTTAAAAAATTGAAATACTCTTATTGAAGTATCCCTGTATAACCAATCCTAGAACCATGCTGTTTAAAACGTAGGTAGTAGGTGCTTGTTAAAAAAAAAAAAAAAAAAAAAAAAAAAAAAAAAAAAAAAAAAAGTAATTACAACTGATGAGTTTACTCTGTGAAATATTCCGTCCTCTGATTCTCTCGGTCGCTCTCTTTAATATTTTACGCTCAACTGTTTTAGGACTTGATGTAGCTTTTACTGACTGTGGCTTAGAAAATATCAGCCATGAAATTATGAAGAAGTTCTATTTATGTACGTACTAGCACGCAGACCCAAGGCCTCGCTCCGCTCGGCCGTCAGTAACGTTAATCTCAAGGCCTCCCTCCACTCGGCCGTCAGTAACGTTAAGCCTAAGGCCTCGCTCCGCTCGGCCGTCAATAGTGTAGATCCCAATCCATTTGTCTTTAAATCTACAAGATTAGTTTTAATAATAATAAAGTATGAGTACCTCCTAATTATTTTTAATAATTTGATTCCATGTTTGTCTATCAAAATCATAAACTAAAATTTCTCTACACGATCAATAGCGACTGAAATGTCGAAGATTTCTTCAAAAATTCGCTCATGGGGTCATGCTGCATGACTGGACTTTTTATATATCCGCTTAATAAAAAGCCACAGTTCCTTTGAGCCTGACGGCTAAAATTAAAAAACATGAATATGCTTTAGCCGTACACGACTCACTCCTCGTCGATTCTCTGAACCCGACCCCCCATCGGCCTCTGAACTCTGTTTATCATTCTGCCATCAATCCTAAAACATGGAATCATGTTTTAGCTCCTCGCTCTCACTTTATTATAGAAATGATCACGACGATTGAGCTCTTGTGAGATGATGATCTCCTAATAGAAACTCGCGAGTAAACATTCACTTTATTATAGAAATGATCACGACGATTGAGCTCTTGTGAGATGATGATCTCCTAATAGAAACTCGCGAGTAAACATTCACTTTATTATAGAAAGAGGCTAAAGAGGCTACATACGAAATTACAGCTTCCTATAGTGTAAAGTATAGAAATTACCTATTAAAATAATTTAACCACCGCTTCACAAATCACCGTTCTCGCAATATTCGGATCACCTGCTATGAATCACATAATCGAAACACCAGCTCAATGAAATCATCAGAAATTAACAAGCGGTTGCAATCATGTTCACAATATCAATAATTGAGAATGATCACCTGTGTGTAAACAATTATTCATATAATCATGCTCGTAACTCAGCTTGTTGGCCACGCACTTCGCAGTAGTTAATATAGTATGGTTGGATAAATCGAGAGCTTTCGAACGAATGGTCAACGAATTTTGTGGGATGAAAAACGACGAAGTATCATATCCCTAGCAACGACTCGGTTGTAAGCGGAAATCATCACAATTATTGGCGCTACTTTCGTTGCACTCTCGTGGGACATTTTTCGGTAGTTAGGTCACGGCTAAAACATATTCATGCTAATACCTTTTTCAAGACTAGAAAGAAGAATGAATTGTGGGAATTTTGACGTTGGTACGGAGATATACTTGCCAAGGAGAGACAGTTACCAGGTTAACGCCTAATATTCAGGCCTGGATAATCATACGCTCCCAACACATTGCTATGCGCTCGTTCTGAATGAAGTAGCATTATTTTATTTGCATTTGGTTTCATCTTTTAACATGTATCATGTTTTAGCCCTGGGGTCCTAGCAATTTTTGCGCGTCAATTTTTTTCCGCGCACGAAACATATAGTGTTACAGTGATTTCCGCCTACAACCGAGTCGTTGCTAGGGAAATGGTGCTTCGTCGTTTTTCATCCCACAAAATTCGTTGACCATTCGTTCGAAAGCTCTCGATTTATCCAACAATATTATGTTAACTACTGCGAAGTGCGTGTCCAACAAACTGAGTTATGAGCATGGTTATATAAATAATTGTTTACACACAGGTGATCATTCACAATAATTGATATTGTGAACATGATTGCAACCGCTTGTTAATTTCGAATCAATTTCGAGGAGAAAACATGATACATGGTTGAAATTTTTGGTTCTAGAACAGAAATAAGTTGTATAGAATTTTTAATAGGTAATTTCTATACTTTACACTATAGGAAGCTGTAATTTCGTATGTAGTTTAACATGTATCATGTTTTAGCCCTGGTTTTATAGACATGTGAGATCATTGTTAACTATAGTTCGTTAGATGGACGATGTAGGTACTATCAATGCAGCTCGAGCCAGTAATTGACTCTCGATAAGCTGCACATTTTAGAACTTTGATGCCAAAACAATCGTTGAATATTTCATTATGTGTCGTGGCATGTTGGCTCACTGGTAACTCTTCATCTCTTTTAACAACGGTTGCCCTCTGGTTGTTTACTCTCAAATTAAGGGATGTTTCGGCTTTGCCAACGTAAAATGCTGGGAATTTTTTGTACAACAACTGATAAACACACATCGGTGTTTGGCATTCTGCCGACCCAGACATGTGTATTAATCACCCGTATCATGTGTGTAATCATCATAATCTGACACTGCGGGGCCCATGTTATTTCTTCTACCCAATCCAGTAAATATTTCAACTATTTTACATATATTTCAACCAAACCTATTTCAGATCAATGCCATACCTTTCTTATATTAAAAATATACCATACTTTATTGTAGTATTATTAGCAACAATACGAAAATATTATCTCCGCGAATCAGTTATATGACATAAATAACCAGCTATAAAGGCTGGCCTGACTGTCAACTAGTTATTGGATTATGGAACGATCCAGTACCAGGTAGCAACCCCACAAACAGTCTACTTTAGAGAGGAAACTATCTCAAAAAGGGTAAAATTGAAAACAGAAGCTCTGCTACCACTCAACTCAAAGGAGTTGAGAAACTATAAGTATGATATCATGAAAGTAGAAGAGATGAAGAAAATATAAGGTTAAGGAGAAAGATAGATTACATTTAATAGATATTGCACGAGAAAATGGAGGGCCTACCAATTTATCTGAGCGTAAAAAGAAAAAAGGGATTCCTTGAAAGAAAAGTATTAAAGTTAAAATTGAATGAAAAGAGTGTACGTACCTACCTATATGTATGGAAAACAGTATGAAACAGATTACCAGGTTTAAGTAGTGGAAGATCAGTTATAGCCTCGTTGGATAGAGGGAAAATGATAATAGAAAAAAATATTGATGTATGAAGAAAAAGATGGGAAAACAGTTTCACCACGAGTTGTAGAAAATGGAGGGGTTGATGTACCTGCAGAAGTTTGGTAAGTTTGTTACCTAGAAAGACTGGATTTGAAGGGGATGAGTGGGGGATGGAATTTTCTAAGCTCTGGGGTTAATCAGCGCAGCCAACTTAATTGTCAAAAGGAAGGAAAGTCGAAGACGTTGAAAACAAGGTTATGAAAGTTGGTACTGGATCGTGGTCTTTTTCGTTATACGACCGAATACGGTCTTTTCTGTTATTCAACCGCAAAACAATTTTCTATAGAAACAGAAACGCTTGATATTCTATTGTTCTAAAAACTGTTCTCCAATCATTTTTACGTCCACTGTGGTAAAATAGATCAGAATGCTGTGTATATGGTGACCATAATCCCTTAGTGAAAATTCAGGTTAATTGGACATGTAGATCAGAATGATGTGTTTGGTGGTCTGGATGCTCGCAAGCTCGCAACTCAAAAATAAATAGCATCAAGTAGTCAATCCCTTAGTAAAAATACAGATCAGTTGGACATATAGGTCAGAATGAATGAATGGTACTAAATTAACGGAAAAAGTTATTTTTTTAACAATTAAAAGTTTTCATTTTATGGATAATTTCATCAATTCCAGAATAACAACTATCGTTCTGTTTCTATAGAAAATTGTTTTGCGTTTGTACCTACAAAAGAAAAGACCGTATGCGGTCTTATAACGAAAAAGACCCGTGGATCGGTGTTGAAATGCATAACAGAAGAGACAAGCCCTCGATTGTTGTAGGTGAACTATCATAGGGGCTCTAGTGACGGGCACCGAACACAGCTAGGTACAGATAGGTATTCTACCTAGCAGGCGTATTAGCTTTTCTTAAGTCAGGTACTTTTAGCAGAATGGTGTAGCAGTGTCACAGTTTTCACACGATCTTCTTCCCTACAAAAACAATCTTTCTCTTCTTTCATTTTTTTCTCCCTGCTAAAGAAATATTCACTTGGTTTCATTTATAGATCTTTTGAAATGCAGCCAGTCATCGTTAGAAGCAAATTCTGGAGTTCATGTCCCTCAAAATCGCCTGGGAACACCATTTTCAATGTCTTCAATGCCCAGATCTTCCAAAAGTTCTCTGATTCTTCCTGTGAGCTGATTTTTCCCAGGACAGAATGTCCCTCGTACGCGTCCAGATGAAATAGAAATGTTGTGGCTTTAGTAAGTCTCTAGCCTGTGTGTAAGATAGCGGATGTTGTGACGTCATGGCGCCCCTTGTAATACCCTACTATCATTGCAGACAAGAAATCTGACAAGAAAGCAACTAACACGAAAGCTATCCAACAAAGCAGAGAAATTCAAGGCAAGAACATAATGGACTGGTGGGGTTGTTTCGACTCCAGACCAGCATTGTGAGCTCACCATTCATAAGTAGTGGAAGTTAGTGAAAACACTGCAAGTTATTAGACAAAGTCTTATTATTTTTGTATTAAATAGCCTTTCTATACATAGATCTGGAACTTTTCTTCATTGAAATTCTTGAGGCATTTTGTGACGAATCCTAGAGTTTAAAGCTTTTTCATATATATATATATATATATATTCATATATGAAAGCAGAGGAATTCAAGGCAAGAACATAATGGACTGGTGGGGTAGTTTCGACCCCAGACCAGCATTGTTAGCTCACCATTCATAAGTAGTGGAAGTTAGTGAAAACACTGCAAGTTATTAGACAAAGTCTTATTATTTTTGTATTAAATAGCCTTTCTATACATAGATCTGGAACTTTTCTTCATTGAAATTCTTGAGGCATTCAGGAACGAATACTAGAGTTTAAAGCTTTTTCATATATATATATATATATATATTTTTCATATATATATATATATATATATATATATATATATATATATATATATGTGTGTGTGTGTGTGTGTGTGTGTCCTTCCAGACGATAACTCCCCTTATGATTGAGATAGAAATTCCTTTCTTTCTCCAAAATATCAAGCTTTCCAAATAAAAGTATAAGTTCTTTGGCCAGCTCTTTTTAAGTACATTGAATTGGTAAAATTCCAAAAAATCTGCTAAAAATATCACAAAAATGGCTAAAAACAGCTGAAAATTGTTGAATTAATATTTTTAGCAGAATTTTAGTCAATACAAGTTTATCAACGATGAACTAGAGCATATAAAAATGTATGCTCAAAACCATCTTGAAACATGAACTTCAATTTTGTTAATATTTTTTGAAAAAACGATAAAAACTGAAAAAAATAAGTGAAATCCCAATGTTCGAATTGCAGAATATTATTTAGAGCGAGATTTTGTGCTATGAAATTAGTAGTTAACAGTTTCTTTGCACTCAAAGTGCAAAGTAGTATTAAAATTCACGAAAATTCGCTCATTCAATCGTGCTGCATCACTGAAACTAATCATCATGAAAATTAAAACTTGAAACTGAATAAACGAATTCGATAAAAAAATGAACCAACTCGATTCGCGATTTGGCGTCTCGTAACAGGCAGACATCAATGTATGAATTCGAGCCACATCAGGGTTACTCATCCACAATGGAATCCTTTCAACACATCTTTATTGCACACCCACATCGCAGTGGTTCCCCGCGTGTAGGAAGGAGCTCTGTGCTTCTCAACTGGAATCAATTATTTATCCGTTCCGCCTCCCATAGAAGTCTTATTTGCCCGACCACAACATCCCTCCGAGCTGGCATCAACAGTGACGGGTTTGATATTGTTATATTCCAGCGTTCATGCTATATTTACTTGACAGTCGTAGGTTGCACTGTTGACACAAACGCCAAGAAGCATCTTCGTATCACTACGGATTCTCTCACGTTATTTTCTCATGATTATTAGAGAGTTTGTGTGCTTCCCGTACGATTTTCCCACGTTAACGCGTAGAGCAGCGTCTAGAGCAAGCAACTGCAGATGCTACCTCTTCGCGTATTTCTACACGTATTTCTACACGTATGTACACGACTAACCAAATGCTATCGTCACGCTAAAGTATCTTTAGTATTTCGAAGTCAAAGATTCTCTTGAATTCGAGATCGAGTTGAAAAACTTTGAAATCATTTTGCACTCCGCTTTATCCGCTATCTTCACAGGCATCGAATAACTAGGTTTGACCAATGAAAAAATAGTATTCGTGAACGCATATTTCGTTGAAAACATCGGTTCTCGTCAGATCACCGTAGATAAGCAACATCGGGCTTGGTTAGTACTTGGATGGGTGAACGTCCGGGAGTGCAGCGATTACGGCATTTTTTTAATTTTTTGTCCAATTATTCAATTTTTCATCTTGCTACATCTAGTTTACGTAATCAGGCCTCGTGGAATAGTTCGTTTTGAGTGCATTCCCTGCTGTATCAAATGGTAACTTCCACGATCTGAGATGATACCTACCACAAGTTTCACTACCAACCTACTCATTCTGTTATTGAACTGACAACAGCTTTTGTATACAAACTTATTATTTAAACATCCTGCTCATTGTCTGAATTTCTGTGTTGGTAGATACAACTTTCTAGTACGAAATGTACTTGCAATGCTTACGAAGAATAGGTATCTACTTTAAAATCGGAAAAATATCAACGACTGCATTTACTCCCTAGTAGGTGAACAGGATATCTGGCTTTCGGACGAAGTAGGTCCTTTGTTCACATAATCAACGGAATTTGATTTAATATACAATTATACTTATCAAAGGTTCTTAATTTTTTCGGCTAGGTGGGTAATTGTAGAAGGGAAACGTTATTAGACGACAGTCAGAGAGAGAGAAGGAATACCTAACCTATTCTTAAAACTGTGATCACCTTTGCGTCAGGTTATGACGACTACGCGTAGGATGGGGTTCCGACGAAAGCATTTTTCTCCCCTACGTGTAGATGGGCCTTTTTCCCGTACTCGCGTAGTTCTACGCGTTAACGCGTAAATTCGCGCATGCGCAGATGGTATTTCAGTCTTTTTGCGTACACGGGTAGAAAATTATGGGAAGATCAAAAACTCTCTATTAGTCATACCTGTTTCCTTAAAAGCCGAGACAATCAAAGTATCTAAAAAGTAAATTTTTAGAATATAGGCGGTCATTATCAATCCATATGTCATTGAATTATCGGAGGCAAAGCCGTGTTTATATCCAGGTGATACCTATCAATTGAATCATATTCGAATGTTATACTTATAGAGGAAATTAGAGGAGGAGGAAATTTGATAGATGTCGCAAGGGTGTGAGGTAAAACAAAAACTTTGTAGTATGAATCCTGGCATAAATATTCGTCGAGGACACAGATTACCTGGCTAGACTTTAAAGCTTCCCTCCTCTAGGTTCACTAGAGCTACAGCGGATCTAGTAATTGCGAAGGGATGTGAGTGGGCCAAAAGGTGGAGAGAGATCGCATCGGAGCATAATAGGACATTGGATTTCGGAGATGTAGCAGGGGTACCGCAACTGGAACTCTTCAAGAGCTCGTTAAGGCTAAATTCCGAAGGGAATGGATGGCACAGGCAGCATCGGCAGAATCCCACCTCTTATACAAAGACTTAAGTCTAACGACCTCCTACATTTCCGAAAAAAGAAAATTCGCACTCGTGAAAATGATCTTTAAAGCAAGGTGCGAGGACCTTAATAATAAGCCAAGGATTGAAAGAAATATAAACCTTTGCTCTTTATGCAACCTAGGGAATGAGGAGTAAGGGGGGGGTTTTTTTTTAAGGCTATTTGTAAACAAATGTACCTCATTGACACTTTGTTAAAATACTATTAATGGTGAGCAAAATGTACTTTTTTCATGGAAAAAGCACATAACATGAAAAAGAAAAGAAAGGTACTGTCTCTATGAAAAATATACTAATACTTCACATCTCAATTATATCTAAAATATGACGGGGCGTTGGAGTCTTGGATATAGGGATCGATGAAAACCTTCACTAGCAAGCATGTTGTAGTGCTCAGCATTTCGGGTCACAAAAGTACTCATTGCTGTTTGTCTGAATTCCTGTGGTGTTTCTAGGTGGAAGTCTCTATAGATAGTTTCGTTCCGTACGAAATCCGGTGCATGGACAATTCTTTTTTTGGAGCAGCCGATTTTGCTGTTGCTCAATGCGTCGAAATTGGGAGGAAGAACAAGTACCCCATACTGGGAGTGCGTATGTCCAGAGAGGCCTGATAAAGACTTTGTAAATCAGGATTTTGTTGTCCATGGATAATTCTTTATTGTCGAACAGGTATTGGAGCTGGGACGTTCTAGTTTTACACCGCTGTAGTAGATCGGAGATGTGCTCTGCGAAAGTTAGCTTTTTGTCCAGCGTGACTCCCAAATATTTGTGGGATTGAACGGAAGGGATATTATGACCCAAGTAGGAGATAGGAACCTCTGTATAACGTCTTTTGTAAGAGGAGTCAGTGGAACATTTTATAGGCCGGTGTCCGATTCTGTCCCCACATAGGCCCACCTTCTTCTAGAAACCCTTATTGGATCGAGGAGAGGTAATCCAGTGTCTCAGAGGCAAGGATTGGGATACCCCTGGCCAGATGGTTCCTTGTGTCGCATTATAATTATAAAACGGGGGTAGAATCTCCTTAATATATATATATATATATATATATATATATATATATATATATATATATATATATATATATATATATATATATATATATATATATAGAGAGAGAGAGAGAGAGAGAGAGAGAGAGAGAGAGAGAGAGAGAGAGAGAGAGAGAGAGAGAGAGAGAGAGAGAGAGAGAGAGAGAGAGAGAGAGAGAGAGAAAGAGAGAGAGAGAGAGGAAAGGAAAAAATATAATAATTAAACCAAATAAAACGCTATTAGTAACTTAAAATGTCGTAAGTGTAAGTATAAATAATGTAGTATGGGTACATTGTATTATTATAGCTTGTATAGTATGCTGTAAATATTAGATGTACCAGATCAATGGTGTATGTTAATAGAAGTTATTTACTCTTGAAAACAAATCTCAAATTGTAAAGTATAATAAATTAGGGTGAACTCCAGGCTCACGGTAATCGTACCAAAGCCTTTTAATATGCTCACTGTCATCAACAGTTATGCAGAAAGCGTTTGATCTTTTTGACATTTTATGTCTTTGCTATGGCACATAAACTAAAAAAAGTCACGGAAAATTGCTCACGAAAATATTTTGATGGTTTCCACTAACAACCGAGTCGTTGCTAGGGAAATGGTACTTCGTCGTTTTTCATCCCACAAAATTCGTTGACCATTCGTTCGAAAGCTCTTGATTTATCCAACCATATTATGTTAACTACTGCGGAGTGCGTGGCCAACAAGCTGAGTTATGTTCAAGATTATTTGAATAATTGTGTACACTCAGGTGATCATTCTCAATAATTGATATTGTGAACACGATTGCCACCGCTTGTTAATTTCTGATGATTTCATTGAGCTGGTGTTTCGATGATTTGATTCATAGCAGGTGATCCAAATATTGCGAGAACGGTTTGATTTGTGAAGCGGTGGCTAAATCATTTTAATAGGTAATTTCTATACTTTACACTCTAGGAAGCTGTAATTTCGTATGTAGCCTCTTTAGGACATTTACTTGACGATGCCCAGGGTCTGGATCAGCTGAGTGGATCTTAGAGCTTGCATACGGGTCTGCAACACATACGAGTCTGCAACTAAAGACATAAAATGTCCCAATGTGTTGCAGACTCGTATGCAAGCGTTTCTTGATCTTATTTCTTTGCTATGGCACATAAACTAAAAAAATCGTCACGGTTTTTTTGTTATAAACTCTGTACCAATCAAAAAAAAAATAAATAAAAAAAACATGCTATCTATCTATCTATTCGTCGAGGAAGCTGAGTGAGTGTGTGTGTAGTGTGTGCACCCTAAGGGGTCCCTCGGCTGATCAGAGTGCCTCCGTACCTTCCTTTATAGCGTACCTCCGTATTCTATTGGGGCTGGTTGCCACAAAGGTGCCCCAATATAATTTTTTTCTTTCTTTTTTTGGTAACGCGATTTCATAACTGATTCTTGTAACAAGATTTTGTGGCCAATTTTCGTAACGCGATGTTATGGAGGTTGGGAGAAATGAAGACTTCGTTATCGATATTTGGGTAACCATATTCCAATTTCATGCAAAACTCAGATTTCATTGTAGGAAACAGGTCTTACCCCTACAACAGTAATGTACAGGTACTGTAGTATAGAGGTTCGGATATCACACCCGAACCCAAACCTGACCATCACATTCTCAACTTCACATCAAACCTCACAGCTGCTTCCAAAAACCAAACTTCACTTAAAGAGCTTTGAATCTGATAATACTGAAATTAGCTTCTAAATATTGAGAAGTTTAGAATCCTTTCTCCTCATATGTAATACATGTAATAAGTAGCAACTAGGAAAACAAATTTCTGTATTTGCCCGAATTCTTTGACATAATAATCAATTAACTCATTACTGGACGATACGATTTGGATCAAACTTGCACAAAAGTTTCGAAAAGCGTTCTCGATTGCCTGAGTACACATAAATCTTAACCAAGCTGCTTCCCCTTCGCTTTTGATCTCTTCACGCTGATGTGTCGAGGATTAGGTAGGTATTGATTTGAAGCAGGTAAGTATAATAGAGCTGTCACAGCTGGTAACGGTAATTACTATGTTTGATTAGCTTGGCAGAAATTTATCACCATTAATACGGCACCGCAATGCGACTGGAGGGGCATCATCCGGAGATAAGTTATCGCTCCTTGGGGGAGACGCTTTGCTGCAGGATCCCCTGATACCCTCGTCTTCCATTCACTTTATCATACGCCTTCCTGTGGTGCTCGTATAATTAGTTCCATCTCAACCGTATTACATTTGCTTTTCCACGACCGGCTTTTGAGTTGGAAACCAAAGGAAATATTAGGTAACATATTTTCGTTATCCAAACTCCAAAGGGGCTCATATTTCCACTGAGGCCTACTGTTTTAAATTATTATTTCCGTCGAAATTATATTATCATCGACCAAAAGAAAGAGAAACTGAACTCCCTTTTCCCCCACTCACTAACCATTTTGTTTTATGCTCCATGATATAAGCGAATTTTCGTAAATAATCGTATATATTATAATGATAAAACATATTGTTTTAGAATACACTGTTTTGAAATTCTAGCATTATGAGAGCATAGAAATAGTTACCTACTACTTTTATAGCAGCAAAACTCGTTCAAAATAATTGCAATTCAAAGAAGATTCGGAAATTTTAGCTCTTTTTGGGAGTTTTTATGGATGAGTACAGTTTTCTGCATAATTTTAGGCGTACATTTTACAATGTTCTAGTTCGTTATTGATCAAATTTTTTTGGCTACAATTCTGCAAAAAAATATATAAATTTGACAATTGTTAACCATTTTTAGTAATTTTTTTAGTAGAACTATAGAATTTTACCAATTTAGTGTGCTCAAAAATTGTTGGCCAACGAACTCATCATTCCGTTTGGAAAGCTTGATTTCTTGGCGCAAAGAACAAACACACACACATACACACACATATATATATACACACAAATATATATATATATATATATATATATTCATTTCCCGTTCGGGAATACACGTACTTTTCCAAGATTCCCGCGAACGTTTTTGCATACAGTTCCCTAGCAACGATTTTGTAAGCGATAATCATCAGAACAAAACAAGCAGCATTGTTTATTACATCCATTAATAACATCAATAAATATGAATTCGTGACATAAATACCAAGAACAAGTACAAAAGAAATGCGTGATAAATCGAGAGCTTTCCAACGAATGGTGAACGATTTCTGTCCGTTGGAAACTTGAGAAGTGTAATTTCCCCAGAAACGGCTTGGTTGTACGTGAAAATCATTAGAAATCAACTGGAACGCTTTTTTTTATAACGCAACGCTTTTCGAGCCCATGTGCCAAAGTAAAGACATAAAATGTCAAAAACCAAATTTATTCCTCTAGCATGCAATAAAATATCATTAAAAGTTGTTGCTATCCATGTTTCTGTTTCATTATCGGTGGGAGCATTCGTATCCGCGAGTTCTGGTGGTCATTCCGTCGATAACTTTCTTTGCAGTATCAAACCAATAAATATAGGGGCAATTACACACCGCAGAGCCGGATTTAATCAATACCCCCACCAGTTGATTCATGGACATCGATCTCCCGGTTATTTGGAAAGTCGAAACACCCAAACGGATTACGAAAGGAAACGAACCCGGGGGTGAACTGGATCGTGGGGAAAGAAAGAAAATTAAAAATATTCATCATTACTGGATGGGAATTGAATTTCCGACAGTATTTCATGCCATGGGATTCCAATTAAACTTCGGCCGAACAATCCCAGTTTTGCGTGGGATTGAGGATCGGAAGGAATGAAAATATTTTTTCCGTACCAACGGTTGTATAAAAAGTTTATGTGGCGTTTTGGAATAACATTTGATGATAACCGCCCTAAATGTTAACTCTTTAGCCAAATGTACGACGATACGCTCATTTAAAACTTTTAGCGAATCGTAGATATATTGCAAGTGCTCCCGAAATCTTAAATATAAATTTGGGGAGTTGAAGAACAATTTCTCTTGATCTATTACAAACTAGGGGGACACCCCCTGCAGGCTTTTGCCTGCCAATCCCCGCCATTGCGGCCTGACGGGCCGCCCGTTTCGGCCTACAGGCCAACCATTGCGCTCTAACGAGAATCAATATCCAATAATACTGTTTAATAATAATCCAAATTATACTGCCTACCTCCTTGTCCCTTCCTTCAACAGAAGGGGGCCGCCCTTTGTTTTATGATCCAACCACGTCTAACCACGTTGTTTGACACACTTTTACAATTTAAATCAATATGGTTCGAAATTTTGGAAAACAAAGGTTTTTACACATTAGTTAGGAGATCCAGAGCTTGAATTTGAGTACCAATATGTTAGGGTTCTTTTGAGCCGAAATGGGCAATCTTTTTGATCCTCGTTGTGCAGTTTTATCAAATAGAATATTCAGTATTGAAAATAGTAAACCAAAAACTCGTATTTTTTGCATTCTTAGAAACTATGCAGTTAAAGCTTATTCTAACTATAGCATTTGGCGATTTAATTAAACCTTTTATCAAATGAATCAAACCTTTTGCCAAACGAGTTAAATCTTTTCCCAAAATAATTCACCCTTTTCCCAAAACAATTAAACCTATTGCGAGAAAGTATGACGTATGTATAGATACGAACTTCGAAAACGTTTAATCAATCAAGAACTGAAGAAAAACTTATAACGAGGTCTATCTGTGGGTCAATGAACAATGCACCAAATGTTCACCCCCACCCCACCCCCCATTCCCAACCCCCTCACAATTTTTAGGCTTACACTTCAAGGTACGTAGATTCCAATAATCTAATTAAGAAAATATATACCATATATATATATATATATATATATATACACACACATATATATATAATGTATATATAAAATATATATATATATATGATCCACTTTAATTTTTGCTTTGATTCGATTTTTAAAATCTACTTACCTTGAAATGTAAGCCAACGAATTGTGTGGGAGGGGGGGGGGGGGGAGTAAACCTTTGGAGCAATGTTCATTGACCCATACATTGTATACTACGCTCGTTTCAAGTTTTTCAGTAGTCCTGATTAAACTTTTTAGAAATTCGTATCTATATACGTCAAACTTTCTCGAAGGAGGTTTAATTGTTTCGGGAAAAGGTTTAATTAGTTTGGAAAAAAGTTTAATTGTATTGGGAAAAGGGTGAACTGGAAGGAAGGGGGTTTTGGAAAAAGGTTTAACTCATTTGGCGAAAGGTTTGATTCATTCGGTAAAAGGTTTAATTAAATTGGAAAATGCTATATAACTCTAATCTTATTTTTCTCAACTCCACAAAATATGAACAGGTGTTAGGAATATTCTACCCACAGTGTAGTAAAGGGTAGAACATTACTCACACAACACCAGTGACAACGTTATTTTTCATTCAATACGTCGGATGTGTAGCATTTTTTGACGTAACGCCACATTGACGAAATTGGCCGAAACAGAACGATCGGTGACAAGCCGATTAAACGACAGCCGACAGCCCCAATCAATTTCGACAGCCTGGATCAGAAAAAGCCCCGTCAAGTCAGAAAAGCCCCGTCAACTCAGAAAGCACGCGGAGTAAAATAAAATCGAGAGGTGGAAGGACTTCAGATAAAAATGTCTCCGCAGACGAAATTGGGCTTGACGGGGGAGCGAGAGTCGAAAAACGGTTGACGATGAATCAGAAGACAGTCCAGGACTCTTTCCCACCTATTGAAGCCGGTATCTGCTCATTCTAACTGACATTGGCGTCTATTGGCGTCTCTCTATTTCTCTCGGTAGGTGGGTACATAAGTATCAGAAGAGAAACGTATCGCGGGGAAGAGACGGTCAACAACGAGTCAATATTGATCCCCTCTCCTGCACCCTCCAGTCGACATTACCGCTCCCACCCCCTCGTCTTACCACTCGCTTTTCACAATCCTGATGCCAAACACCCCCGTTGTTCCATTCGACCCTCCCCTGCTTTCCAACAATATTTCAATCAACCCGAAGCTTCCCGACTTTTATATTGCTTTTGCTCTGTCTCTCTTTCCCGAGGAGAAAAGGAGGAGGGAGGGAGAGAGAGGGAGAGATCTCTTTCACCCAACCCCCTCTCAACCTCGTACGTGAGGTAGGTAGGGATGGGGGACGTGGTGTCGCTGTGAGATGTCGAAGAAATATAACACGAAACTTCAGAAAAAAGGAGGGGGAAAAGGTCCCCTGTTTGTTCACCTCGGAGAAAACAAAATCCCCTTCTTTTTCATATTCCTAACTCTTTAGAAACATAACAAAAAGAATTTGTGATGAAAGACTTTTTCCTTGAGTCTGTAGCATTTCCGGATTGAGTTAAACCTTTTCCATTTAGGTTTATTATTTTTCCATTTAGATTTAAACCTTTTCCATTTAGGTTTAGTCTTTTTCCATTTTGGCTTAAACCTTTTCCACTTGAGTTTAGACATTCTCCAGTTAGATTTAAACCTTTTCCATTTGAATTTAAACTCCATCAAAATGTCAGTACTTAGCCCCATCATAGTAGGTACTTACCATTTACTTACTTACTTACAGATTTTTCAATAAACACCCTAATAACTTTGTTCATTTACCCTTAATTCGAGAGTATCGTTCAACGTTTCCTCTTATTACATTATTATAGTACTAAACATCATCATAGACAACATCATCACTCCATTCTAATCATAGTTGAACTCCTCGATCAAGAACGTTCTGTATTTAGTGGAATTTTGGTTACAAACAATTAAACAGCAGTTTATTCCAAAATTTGATGGGAAATCTGAAAAAGGAGACAATTGTTCTGGTTTTATCAACTGACTTTTTTGGCTTTCGAACTGATGCACAAACTTATCTGCATCACGTTCTAACTAAATACGAATTTTTAGCCTACTCGGTATGAATATAGCAGCAGAGTTCGTTCTTGGAATTAAATTTCCATCTCAGTAATTGAACACCAGGAAAACTAGCTTAATTTAAAAAAATTACCTTGTGGCATATAAATTGAGGGTCACTGACATTTTAGCGAGTATTAGTAGAAGAAAAAAAAACTCAATAACCACCAAATCAAATTAAATTTTTGATCGTTTTCTTAGTAGAACATTCTCATTTCAACGTTTGTATAAATTCGAAGTTTCTTTTTCGAACTATGACTCCTTGAATAGACCGAAAACAGATTAGAAAAAACCGTTGGATTCTTCTTAAACGGTACTCACTAGCGAGCTTAGAATATATTTTAGACAGAAAGTGGGTAAGTATTTCTCGAATTTGAATAGGTACCTCATTACCTTCGAGAAGTAACGGTGTGGTGACGGTGTCTTGGAACAGAAAAACTCCCGTCAACGCAGTTTCTCTGGTCCAGTGGCGATTAGTGGTCGCGAGGAAGTAGTTAAGCCCCTTTGGAAACAGTTTGAGCCTTCCTACATCTGACGAGCTCCCGATCATTCGTAAGTATGCCGAAACGGCTTGAAATAATTCAATTTATATTCTATAGCAGAATAAAACCCATGTTTAGCAACTAGAACTAGATCCTTCCGAAATGTGTGAGTAACATTGTACTTACGAATACAGGTGCATGAATTCCGTTAAGTTGTGCTAAGGAGTCGATAAAAACATCAAAAACTATGTAACGAAAGTTGTTTTGTATTGACAAATGTAAATGGGAAAAACTGTTTTGCTATAAATTTTATAGTTGCCCAATAATTCTTGATGTGCACATGATGTGCTCAAATAAATAAATATACCTATATATATATTCGGATTTAGGTTCTTGAGGGTCGGTATATAGATTGAACAACTCAAATAGGCCGACGTTTCGATTTATTTGTAAATCTTCTTCAGTGCTGTAATATAGGAAAAACAACCTTAGTTGGCTACATTTGGCAACTCGTGTACCTATCAACTGCAAGTGGAGACTCATAGACAGAATAACTTATGGTTTGTACAATATTTATACACATATAAGTAGGTAGGTAATTTACACACTTATTTGTTGTATTATGAAAAACTCCTACTATTATTATTCCTTATCACCTTATCATCACAACCTTATCACTATCTCAATCATTCTCATCTACCTATCAAATTTCGTTTAACTTTATAAGCAGAACTGAAGATTTATCTCTACTATATTATAAGTTCATTAGTTAGTAAGAAGCTAGTAGGTAGTGAGTTTAATAGCTAAAGTTATCCTGTACCTACTGAAGAACGGATGCTATGTAGCCAACATGCAATAATAATGCAATCATCATCTAAGGTAAACTGTTCAAATATCTCAAGTTTTTCATAATACAACAAATAATGGTGTAAATTACCTACCTACTTATATGTGTATAATATTGTACAAATCATAAGTCATTCTGTCTATGAGTCTCCGCTTGCAGTTAATAGGTACAGGAGTATTCAAATGTAGCCAACTAAGGTAGTTTTTCCCTGTAGGTAGTACAGCCCTGAAGAAGATCTACAAATAAATCGAAACGTCGGCCTAATTGAGTTGTTCAATCTATAGACCAACCCTCAAGGACCTAAATCCGAATATATATTTAAAACAACGTCACGTTATAATCTATGACAACTTAGCAAAAATTCGCTCATTCGATCGTAACTGGAACTTTTTAGATTTCACATTAATGGATCAGCAAAAAAAGCGTTTCGAATCGTTGAATTGCGGATGAATTTAGGTTGCTGTATGAATAATGAAGAATCTCTATGTCGATCCGTAATTGAAAATATTGAACCAAATTTACATAATACAATGACAAAATTTACAAAAATTTGGTTATATTATGTTTATATTGTACAACTGGAACTTTTGGGTTGATTTTGGGTACACCAATTCGTAAACTAGGATTTCTTTAATACAAGTTATTCCTCCGAAAATTGTTTTTCGAGCGTCAAAACGAAAGCGTGCAGCTTTTCAAGTACCAAGTCTCCATTAATGCCAAAATTATGAAATGAGTGACTAAATTCGCTCATTTGGTCATATTGCACAACTAGAGCTTTTGTGATGCTGTAGAAAACGGAGAAGAGAACCGGAAAGATCTATTCGAAAAATGCAGTTTCTTTAAAACAAGTTATCACTCCGCAAATTTTCTTCAGCGACAAAACGAAAGTTTTGAAAGCTTTTGAAGTAAGTAGTTTCCGTTAAAGTCAAAACGATGGCATGAATGACTAAATTCGGTCATATGGTTATATTGCACAACTGGAACTTTTGTGCTGCTGTATAAAATATTGAAGGGAACCAGAAAAACTTATTCGTAAACTACCTACGATTTCTTTAAAACAAGTATCAAGTCTCCATTAATGCCAAAATGATGAAATGAGTTACTAAATTCGCTCATTTGGTCATATTGCACAACTAGAACTTTTGTTCTGCTGTAGAAAACGGAGAAGGGAACCAGAAAGATCTATTCATAAAATGCAATATCTTTAAAACAAGTTATCAGTCCGCAAATTGTTTTTCAGCTCCAAAACGAAAGTGCGAAGCTTTTGAAGTAAGTAGTTTCCGTTAAAGCCAGAACGATAAAATGAATTACAAAATTCGGTCATATGGTTATATTATTGCACAACGGGAACTTTTTTGCTGTTGCATAAAACATAGAACGGAACCAAAAAACCCTATCGTAAACTACCTACAATTTCTTTAAAACAAGTTATCACTCCGAACATTGTTTTTCGGCGCCAAAACGGAAGTTTTCAAGTACCAAGTCTCCATTGATGCAAAGTGATGAAATAAATGACAAAATTCGCTCATATGGTCATATTGCACAACTAGAACTTTTGTACTGGGTGCTGTATAAAACATAGAAGGGAACTAGAAACACCTATTCGTAAACTACCTACGATTTCTTCAATACAAGTTATCCCACCGAAAATTGTTTTTCCAGCGTCAAAACGAAAGTGTGCAACTTTTCAAATAGTTTCCGTTAGGGCCGAAATGATATCACTTAAGTTAAAGGCGTTGCATCATTCATAAGACGCCTGGATGTTGGGATCCTGGGAGGGTCGACAATTGAAAAACTTTCAGGCGCCGAAAAAGGGGACTTTCAGCTCATTTATCTTGTGCCGCCTTGAAACCTGAATCTCGGGATGAGAGCGAGGGAATCCGTACAAACGGATGAGAATGAACAATTTCCGCTTGAAACGTCAAGAGTTGGCCTGGTTTAGGGTTACGGGCCTTTGTGTTTCAACGCACTTCCTTTCCTTACCTCCCCAATGGGTTTTGCCAATGGGTTGGCAAATTACTGCGGTCTCGTTTGTTGAGCGGGAGACCGTTGAGAATTATACAACTGCTTGTAAATTAATATGCCATTCTGTTATAACTCCTCAAGTGATAATGAGTGATATTGCGGTTACTGGATTGGGTTGAACTGTGGTTAAACGATCAATAGGGAACAACGATCAAAGGAAAGTTTATGAATATATAAGTACTAATGTTTATAATTATATACATAAGTAATTCTGACCTGCTTACATAGACATATAAATAGTACAATATCCATGTAAGCCACAACCAACCAACAAGTTACCAAGTTACTTGTTGTTCCTCTCTGTAGTATTCTCTACATTTTAAGTATGACAAGGGCCTCACCAATGTTGGAGGCACAAACGTTGCTACATTAAACAAATCATAAAACTGGCTGTCTCCTATTCAACGCAGGAAGCTACTATTTCACGCGGATCACCTTACAAGAAAATGCGCTGTCACGTGACTCACTTTTTGACTGACATTTTATGTCTTCACACCCCAGTCCAATAGTGGTTGCAATCATTTTTAAGAAATTCACTGAGAAGGATCACCTGTATGTAAACAATTATTCAGACAACCACGCTCATCATACCATAGATTGTAGGCCACGCACTTCGCAGTGGTTAACTTATCGTTGTCTAATGTTATAGTTAGGTAATATAGTAAATAGTTAGGTCAATCGAGAGCTTTCCAACGACTGGCGAACGGTTTTTGTACGATGATAAATAGTTTTTGCAGTTTTCCATCTGAGTCGTTCAGCAGCGTCGTTGTACGAATAGAGGTTTTCTAGTGCTGTCCACAGAGTCGTACTGTACAAATAGGGAATCGTTGTATGGTTGTACTGCACTACTCCAAATCATCATAATTAAGTCCAAGTCATAGATTACCTGATGTGTAATGAATTCTGTCATAATGGAAGAGAAGTGTCAAATTAGCAACAACTATATCAGTGGTTTAATTTTTTCACCAGAAATAGATGTAGTAGAAGAAGGAAGGGAACTTGGAAGGGTAGATAGTTGTTAAGGCAACATCAAAATTCGCCTTGGGTTAGGAGAATCTCATTCGGGAACTTCAACATGATCAACGATCAAGATGTATATACCTATATTACTTACCTATATACCTGTATATACCTATATACTTTGTTCCCTTGGCCAATTACGTTTTATTATTGAAGATAGGGGTACCCGCTAATGCACGACTAAGGGCAAAGACCTGTCTTTGTCTATTTTCACTGTAATATGGCACAATCCCTGCCCATTTTGTCAAAATCGATCTATCAGTATCGGAGCTTAGTCTATAACAACTAATTTCAGGTTTGGCAGGTGCAATGGTTACCTATTGCAACCAAATTAGTAGGATGACATCCTGAGACTTGTACCCAAATACCCTCGAACGAAATAGGACTAATGGTAGATCGTGAAGTTTTAGAATCCGTTACAAAGTATCAGCATAATTTAAGTTAGGATGAATCCTAAAAACCAACCACCTTTTTTGAAAATCACGAATATTAAGATGCGAGTGTCATGCCAAGTTGAAATAGGAACTAAAAAAAAAAATTGATTACAGCATTATAGGTTATCATCATGGAAGGTTAGATGCGTATTTGGAGCTGTATTCGGTTTCCCTTGAGTTCCGAATAGGGTTTTTCTATTCGTACAACGAATAGACCGCTAACCGTTAGCATTTTTAGCGCATGCGCAATGCTCCATTTCTATTCGTAGTTCCTCCCACTCGACTACGAATCAGCGTTGCAAAGACTCCCTAATGCCTAAGATACAATTCCGTAGCAACGATATGGTTGTAAGCGATAATCATTAGAAAATCAAAAGTACTAACACTTTTCGGTAAAGTAACGTAACGTAACACTAGAGAGTTTTTGTACTTCTTGTATTCATTTTCTTGTATACGAAAATGGCCTTTCCGAAACGAGAAGAGGTTTTCGTTACGTGGAAACACTTTTCGGAACGGGAAGAGTCAGCTATTCTCATGTTCAGCTTTTTCGAAATCGTAATTACGAGAACTCGAACTTTCTCTAGGATAACCCTAACTGCCTAACTTAGCAACTATCATGCAGTTGGCATGGAAACACAAACACACATCCGACAAAATCGCCTGACTTTAGTCGGGCACAACTCTCTTCCCTGTAACAACTTTTCCCTGTACCGTCTCTTGTTGGTGGTTCAACCAGGGACGGATTAAAGGGGGGCGGTGGGGGCGGTCGCCCCCCCGAGAGGCAGAAGAAAAAAATTCTTGCGAGGGAACGTCAGAATAGAATCACGCCGTCGCGCTTGTAGGTTGACAAAAATACGAGTATAGATGAAGGAACTTCATACTGTGGGGAAACTGGTATGATAGGTACCGGTTTTACTAATCTGCCACGGCCAATTTACTAATTTGTTCGTTTGAATTTTAGTAGGCCCACAAACTGCGTAGGTGCCACGGAGTATCAATCGGAGATTTACGTGGGTAGTGTCAGAATTTTCGTCGGTAAACTCTGAGATTTCCAGAAGTGCTTGAGGGAAAAATCATCAAAGCAGGTTGGCGACGGTGGTGTTGAGTCCATGTCGTGCTGTCGTCCATCGTCGCCCTTTTGTGAGTAGAAGAGCAGTAGAAACCAAACCATGTTAAATGCGAACTAAAGTTTTTTTTTTTTTTTTTTCTAGTGTTTGAGTCAAGAAACGAGCGTGGAAGATAACATCTTTCTTCTTTAAAAAACATAAGGCAGCAAGTAAAGAATACAATTTTAATTAGTAGGGATAAGTTTGTGTTCATCAGTTTATTTAACAAGTTACGGTAGGAACCTACTGTATTTGTCTCTCGTTTACCGCTTTTTGTAAAGGTAACAACACATAATCAATAGCCATACTACATAATCAACCTACTTCGACAAAGTAAGAAACGAATCGTGTTTTCTTAACTGATTGCAACCAGTGTTTTTCAATTGAAGTGAAAAAAGTGTTTCAAAAAAAGAAAAGTGAAAGTGAAAAGTGTTTCAGTGTTTTTGATTCACTGTTTTACATTTACCAGTAATAGACAAAAAATGTTTAACAAGATATTATTTTATTTGTATTTTCATCTTTAATCAAAAATGTACTTTATTCATTTAATTTCATCGTGAGTGTTTATTAAATGGTTTGTTAGTTCTAAAGTAAAATAGAAAAAATAAAGAGTGTATTATTATTTAATACTGTGTTTACAATATAAGTGTATAATTTATAAATAATATTACATCACGAGGACTTAAGTCCTCCTGCGCTTTATGTTTCATTTCCTGCCTTTTTTGATATAATTTTGCCAAACAAATTACTTACCTATAACCACTTTATTTTCTGTTAATTTTATTATTTTTTATTTATTTATTTATTTTTCGTGTGTACATGGATGTTTGGTAACCAAGCTAAAATTTGTGCAAATAATAATTATGTTTATTTTTACATACCTAATATAAAGTGTGGGGCTATAACCAATAAAACTTCTAGTTTTTCAAGGTCTTTTTAAAAAAAATTCTCGGTGGTGTGGAGGGGGGGGGGGTGTACTCCCGGTAGAGGACCGCCCCCACCCACGAAATTCTATTAATCCGTCACTGGGTTCAACCTTTGTATTTGTCTTTCTTTCGTGTTTTTTACCCGCACCTCAACCAGAAGGGTCATTAGCGACATTTTGTTCTTGCTTCCGATGTTTTATCGACGATTTCAGCTTTTTCATTGGAGAGTTTTGGACTTTGGGTGTTTCTCGTATTGGTGTTTCTCGTAAACACGAAAACAATCTGTTAGAGCGAGCACGATGAATGCTAACCTTTTCACATTGATTTCTCGTAGCGTTTTCGTAAGCCCGAGACAAGTGCTTTTTTCCAAGGTCAGCTTGTTTGACCATTGCGCATCCTGGAGGAGCATTTTATAAACTCCCTTGGGAAAATTAGAACATGTTCTAAATTTTAATTCAACGCAAAAAATGCTAAAACGTAACCGTAAAAATTCAATGGGAAACCCCAAGGAGCCCAACCTGACAGACTTAATATAACTGCATTACGCCAATGCGCTGTTTTTGGACTTATTCCTCCTCAACATTCACAGCTGACCTTGGAAAAAAAACACTTTGCCTTCTTCACGTTCGAGCATTAAAAATGCGAGAAAAATGCTGAAAAACTGCAAGAGTGGTACGGCCTTTATACTCGTAGAGACGTTAACGTGACTCTTGTAGTGAATCACTACTCAAAACTCACAGTTGACAATTTCCAAAATATAAAATGAAGTAAGAAACAACGACCACTTACCTCTACATCATTCAAAAAAGATTCTGTCTTGAAGAACACAAATCTTTAAAACGTGTAAATTTTTTTTTTTTTTTTTCTCTTCAATATTCTTTATTGCACCAAGTATTACTTATTAACAATATTATTTTGAAAATATGGACTTTAATTCAAAACTAAGATACATCACTGAGTTTTGTTGATTATGGTGGATGTTTCACTTCACTGCTTCACAAGTAAGCAAGGTCGAGTGGTTTGGTACGCTTCAATCTTCTGATGATATCACTTGTATCAAGGAGTTGGACAGCTTCCTCGTTGATGTGACATCTTAACCGCTGTAGGTGTCTCACAGCTTGTCGCTTTATAGCATCGTTTATTGTTTCGATCCGAAGCTCATGATGGAGACGTTCGTTTCGAAAGTACCATGGTGCATTGACCACCGTTCTTAGCACATTGTTCTGGAATTTTTGGATGATGTCTCGATTTGACTGAGCCGTACAGCCCCAAAGCTGAGCTCCATAAGTCCAGACTGGTTTAAGGACTTGGTTATACAATGTTACCTTGTTCTGGATTGACAACTTCGACCGTCTCCCCATTAGCCAATGCATTTTTCTGAATTTTAGAAGGAGTTCTTCCTTCTTTTTCTTGACATGGGCTTTCCATCTAAGTTTGGCGTCCAGTGTCATGCCTAGGTATTTGGCTTCATTAGCATTCGGAATAACTTTTCCCATGAAATGTACCGGAATATACTCGATTCTCTTGTTGGTGAAATCGACATGTACCGACTTAGTTTCATTTATCTTGATTCTCCATTTTGCTGTCCACTTTTGTATGCTGGATATTGATTGATTTAACTTGTTGGTGGATTCAGAGTTACATTCTCCGACTGCCAAAATCGCTGTATCATCTGCGAAGGTGGCTGTGGTGTTCATTCCAATTTCTGGGAGATCACTGGTATAAAGGACATACAAGAGCGGTCCAAGAACACTCCCTTGTGGGACTCCTGCCTTGATTAGCTTTGGCTCTGAGTAGGCGTCTTCTTGCTTTATTCTGAAATAGCGATTGGTGAGATAAGACTGAAGCAGCTCAGCATACTTTGTTGGTAGATTTTTGCGCAGCTTGTAGTTGAGTCCCTCATGCCAAACTTTGTCAAACGCCTGAGCGACGTCTAGGAAGACGGCTGAGCAGACTTTCTTTTCCTCAAGGGCTTGTTCAATTATATGTGTTATTCTATGGACTTGATCGATAGTGGAATGTTTCTGTCGAAAGCCAAACTGGTGCCTTGGGAACAGCTTACGTTCTTCGATTATGGGTACTAGTCGCTTGTGGATTAGTTTTTCAAATAATTTTGATAATACTGGTAGAAGTGAGATTGGTCTGTACGAACTTGGCTCCGTGGGAGGCTTTCCAGGTTTAGGAATCATTATGACCTCGGCAATCTTCCACAACTGAGGAATGCAACGGTGTTTTATAATTGCATTAATAATCATGGTTATTTTTGCAATGGCTTTACGCGGGAGATGCTTAAGGATCTGACCAGTGATAAGGTCGTAGCCAGGAGCCTTTTTTGGACTGATTTCCTTATCGATTATGAGCTTAATCTCTTTGATAGTAACGGGTGGAATGTCGACATCTTGATCAATACCATTTGCGACCTCTAGAGTCAGTTCATCTGTCATAGCAATGTTTGGAGTGAATATGTTTGCTAGGTAATCAGCAAAAATCGCTGCTTTGTCTTGATTACTCTTAGCCCAACTCCCATCGGAATTTTTTATGGGTGAAGCTTGTATTATTGGTCTTTTAAGATATTTGGTAGCCTTCCAGAGTGAGTAATCAGTATCACGATGACTTGTGAGTCCCATGATATAGTGCTCTTGGGTTTCTTCATTGATCTCCTGTGTCAAAGACCTCAGTTCACTTTCTGCCTTGTACCATTCTGATTTATGGCTGGGTACTCTAGTTACTTGCCATCGTTTTCTGGCCTTGCGTTTTTCTTTTATTGCAGTGACTATTTCCCGAGGGTAATTGATCCCTCGGAGTCGCCTTGTAAGTGTTGGTGTATTTTCCCAAGCAACAGTTTGTATACTGCAAACAAGATGCTCGAGCTCGTGTTCAATTTCTTCTGGTGATTGTAAGGACTTACTCAAGTCGATATGTCTGCATATTTCTTGCTTGAAGAGCTCCCAGTTGGTCTTCTGATTGACTAGGGCAGGGTTGGATGGCTTCTGAATGATTCGATCACTGAGTGTCAGTATGATGGGTGAATGATCTGAACTGAGATCAAAGTTTTCTTCGACTAGCAGGTAGTTCGCTGAAATGTTTTTCGTAATGAAAAAGTCAATCAGATCGGGTGTCTTGTCGGGGTCTTGTGGCCAGTATGTTGGTTTCCCGGTAGAAAATGCTTCGCAGTTTTTATCATTGATTGCTTGAATCAATCTACGACCTTTTGTAGTAGTTAGTCTTGAACCCCAAAGTGTATTTTTAGCATTGAAATCCCCTCCTAGGATGAAACGATTCCCAAGTTGGGAGAGTATACCCATGTATTCATCGTATGTCGTTTGGTGCCTCGGCGGACAATATATGCTTGCAACATTAATCATGAATGAAGTGGTCCTGATTGCAATGGCACATATCTGGAACGCTTCAGTTTCTATTTTGACTTGCTCATGGTGATAAAGGCTTTCTTTAATCAATACTGCACTGCCGCCGCGCGCTTGATTGCTTGGATGAATGGCGTGGTAGCACTTGTAGCCTTTGAGTCGGAGGTACGATTCGTTGGTAAAATGTGTCTCAGAAATGAGACAAATGTCAATCCGGTTGAAGTCTAGAGCCAACTGAAGCTCAGTTTTTCGTGACATGAGCCCATTGGCATTCCAGCAGAGTATTTTGACACTATTCATGTTGATCTTTCCGGACGAGTGCTTTCGATTCTACGAACACGCTCATCCAGGTTGCTGATACTCTGGCTGAGTTTTGTGACTATTTCGAAAATCTGATTTATTTTTGAGTGGGTGTCTTTGTTGACGGGATCGACCGATTGCCCGGTTGGCAGTTGTTGTAGCTTTTTCTGATTTTGCAGAACTTTCGAGTATGACAGGAGATTAGAGACCTGACTGGCGGCCACCTGGGCCGTTTTTTTATTACAGAGTAACGGCTTTTTTGGTATGAATGTTTCTTTATTGGGTTTTACTTGCTCTAACTTTTCCATCTGTTGTTGATGAGGAATTTTCTTGTTTCTATTAATAGCTTCAATAGCTACTGGGCAACCGCGATAATTTGCAGTGTGGTCTCCAGAGCAGTTGGCGCATTTTGCAGGTGTATCTCTGGCCTTGGTGCATTCTTCAGTGAAGTGGCCCTTAGCACACTTAACACATCTAGGTGGCTTGGAGCAGTAGTTTTTGGTGTGGTTAAATTCTTGACATCTTTTACATTGGGATGGATGTTTCGAAGATTTGATCGGATGCACTGTCACACGCCCTTTGAGAACCTGCTTAATTTCATAGATTTTCTCGGGATCTAAATCTTTACGAAAATCGACAATGCACATATCTAATGGATTTTTAGATTTCCATTCGAGTTTTCTGTCTACTTGAAGTACACTGTGGGAACCAAATTGGTTTCTCAGATCATCAAGGACCTCCTCATTTGTCCATGATTTGTGGATTCCTTTAATCATGACTTTGATGGGCCTGTCCTGTTTATTTTGGTATGTATAGTGCGGAATTTTTTTGTCCGCAAAACACTTAGTGATAGCACGAAAGCCATCTGAATCCATCGTGATAATTTTGACCACATCATTTGACATAGTGGTAAAACTAACTTCGCCGGTTTGTTCCTCGACCATTTTCTTGAGGGCTGGAAAGGAAGTAACCCTTTCAATATAAACGGGAGGAGGTTTTGGATCTTTTTTTGGTTTTGGCTTGGCAGTAGAATTTATGATTAGTGGACGTGAAATAGATTTTTTTCTTTTGTGTCCTCTTTGAATGACGTTATCCCATTCGCCCGTCTCTTCGGCTAGGATTTCTTCGTCTGTTGAATAGGACTCAATGGGAGGGGCTGGCTGATTTGTTTTGCTCAGTGTTTTAGTTTTGATTGTGTCGATCTCAATCTCCAGTTGATTGACTCGAGCACGTTCCTGTAGACCAGCGTCATTAGCTTCCTTCAAAATATCACATAAATGGGTAATGATTTGTAATAACTCACTAACTGTGCTATGAACAGCAGGCGAATTACGAAGCTCTGGAGAGGTGTTGACAAATTCTTGTTGTTGTTTTGCTTTGGCTAGCGCTCGCGATATCACTTCGAGGACAGTGACCTCCATTCCGCAAACGCTCGAAAACACTCGCGGAAACAACTGACATTCGTTTTTTGTTTCGCTCTCCGATGTTACCTCTTCGGCAGTTCGAACAAGACTCACGTGTAAAATGAACCTTGAAACGAAATCTTGAGAATGAAAAAGCTGAAATCTATCTATATATATATATATAAATCAATTGCTGTTCGTTAGTCTCGCTAAAATTCGAGAACGGCTGGCTAATTTGGCTAATTTTGATCTTAAATTATTTGTGGAAGTCCAGAGAAGGTTTAAAAGGTTTACAATTTCAAATATGTGCCATAGGGGGTGTTTTAGGGAAGGAGGGGGGAATGGGGTATCTTTGTCATCACTGAACAAACTGGGGATTTGATTGTCAAGTATGTTTGAATTACTCCAATTCAAGTCAAAGACTACTTTTTTCAAATTTTTCAAATCTAATCCACAATGGAGGGGGAGTGGGTGGGAGGGTTTTTAAAGCGTTTCGAACGTCACTGAACGAATATGTTTGAATATGTTTGGTGTATTCCAACTTAAATTACAGGCTACTTGAAAATTTTCAAATCTAACCCATAGAAGGGGGTGTTTTAGGGGGAGGGGGGGGGGGGGGGTATCTTTCTCATCACTGAACGAACTGGGGATTTGATTGGGCGAATCTATCAGAATTACTCCAACTTGGGTCACAGGCTATTTGATAATGTTCAAGTCAACCTGTGCAACGCACGGGTGAACCAGCTAGTCGTCAATAAAACATTGAAAGCAAGAGCAAAATGCCACTAATGACCCTTCTGGTTGAGGTGCGGGGAAAAAACAGGAAAATAGACAAATACAAAGGTTAAACCAACAACAAAAGACGATACAGGGAAAAGTCAGGCGATTTTGTCGGGTGTGTATGTATGTGTGTCCATGCCAACTGCATGATAGTAGCTAAGTTAGACAGTTAGGGTTATCCTAGAGAAAGGTCAAGTTGTCGTCTCGTAACTACAATTCCGAAAAAGCTGAGCACGAGTAAAGCTGACTCTTCCCGTTCCGAAAAGCGTTTCCGCGTAACGAAACCTCTTCTCGTTTCGGAAAGGCCGATTTCGTATACGAAAAAATGAATACGAGAAGTACCTACAAAAACTCTATTCTCAAGATTTCGTTTCAAGATTCATTTTATACATATTAAAGATTTATATCCTTCACGTCAGAATCTTTTTTGTATGATGTAGAGGTACCTAAGTGGTCGTTGTTTCTTACGTCATGTTATATTTTGGAAATTGTCTACTGTGTAGTGATTCACTACAAGAGTCACGTTAACGTCTCTATTAGAGTTTTCTTTCTCTCGGGCTTACGAAAACGCTACGAGAAATCAATGCGAAAAGGTTAGCATTCATCGTGCTCGCTCTAACAGCTTGTTCCCGTGTTTACGAGAAATACGAGGAATATATAAACTCACCACTTTTGGTTTATTATTTCCAATAATAAGCCTATGTGATCGTGTTGGAAAAAATTTGTATAATCCCCCTCAAACTTTGTCACTTTACGTTTCAAGGTGCGTAGAATCCAAATTTGAAATGTCCGTCCGCCGTCCGCCGTTCGCCGTCCGCCGTCCGCCATCCGGGCCATAAAAGGCCTAAGAATTGACTTAAAAAACCCGTTCTTTCGCACATAGACTCCATTTGGGGTCTAGTTGGTCCTAACGTTTAACCATCCCGATCGCTTTACTCACATAGATGCTATGGGCCAAAAACGGGCGAAAAAGTGTCTTTTTCGAGGCTTTGAGTGTTAGACGTGTTAGACGCACGCCTGGCACGCTTGGCAGGGGGTCACGGTGGGTGGTGAGGGGGGTGAGCGGAGGGTGGAGTGAGAGGAGGCGCCGCGGCACCTTGTGGTGGCTGGAGTGACCAGGGGCGTAGCAGATGGATATTTATTACTTTTACGTGTTATACCCATATAATACACAGCGGCACCATGAGGTGGGTACAGCGTTCCTTCGAGGCATGAATATGTGTTTTTTTCTAGTTCATATTTGTGTGTTAATACCAATGCTTTTCCTACGCATATTTAATAACATATCCTCTCGACTTTTCGCGCGTACTTAGATAGGTAATGATATTATTAATAACTATTTGAATAGATAGGAGCTCAAATCGAGAAATATAAACATGCGTATATAATTATAGAAGTATAGGTTGTGGCAACTCGAAATAGGACACGCCGAGGAGTCTGGACGGGCCTTATGACGTACGCAAGCCAACTAAAACTACGATCAAACTCAATTGAAAAAATAATAAACCTTTGTGAAATAATTTGCAGCGTTTTTGATTCGATGTGCCACTGTAAAGACATTAAATGTCAAAATGATTTATTGAGCCGTATTCCGATAGGAAAATCAATCCCAAGAAATGAAAATTCTCCCGAAAACAGTGATTTCTCAAAGTCAACTTTTGTGGTGACCGATAAGTAAAAGTGAACCCTCACTCGCTCGCGGTGAGGACACCTCTGTGAGTCACGGGAAAGAATTAAGCGTGAAATGCGTTTCACCGGGTTATTTTCATCGTCTTCCCTCCGTGAAATCGGTTTGTGTCCCAGAGTTAAAATCACATAAACTCCTCGTAAAGGTAGAAGTGCGACGCGGCAAGACAGCCACCGCCCGAGAGACAAAGGGCCTCCGCCCCATAAATCAGCTGGGTTTCCTCACTAGTCAGACAAACAGCAGCCGGATCCTGTAGATATACTGTTTTCACTTCCTACGGTTTTTAGCGAGATTGCTTATCGATCTGTGAACCCGCTGAAGGCCCCCTCGCTTGAATCGATTCCCCGTGTTTTGACTTGTAATATTGTTTCAACAGACTTTTCCCGCTGACTAGTGTATTCTGACTCACCCTTTTAGAAGTGGCAACGTACAGGAAGAAGCAGTAATAAGTGATATGTCCGAATCTGCAAGTTCCTGCAAAGCCTGTAGTCAAATGTTTTCGAAAACGTTCCAGTCATGCAGCAGGATCGTATGAGCGAATTTTTGTAAATTGACGTAAAATGCATAATGTTAAATTGTTTTGAATTTTGAGCTTTTTGAGTGCAAGGAAATTGTTAACTATTAATTTTAAATCTGGAAGTAGACATAGTACTCATTTTCAAAAATTCCTCCTACACTCAAATAAGTACCTACCTATACAAAATAAAACAATATATAAATATACAAAATGAAGTCAAAAATAGAATAAATACGAGTATACAAACAAAATTATAAAATTCATTACTAAATCGACCTCTTAATGTCAAAAAAATCACTAGCGCAATATAGCTCTGAATGCAAAAGATGTTGTCTCACTAAGCGGTTAAACTGCTTTAATGGGGAGAGCACGAGCTTCAGTTGGAAGTCAATTAAAAAGTCTTGAGCCAATTTGGTTAGGATTACAACGCTGGGCGTCGGCGAGGCGTGTAAATTGGATGACGATGTCGTCCATCGATCTCGTATTATATGCATGTATGCATGATGGATACAGTAATGATGTTGCTTTTGTGATTTTTAAAGTTGCAAAAACATAAGCACTTGGCAGAGTGAGGAAGTTGATGTGAGTATATACCCCTCTGCAACTCTCTCTCCATCCAAGACCATCTATAATTCTAATGGCACGCTTTTAGACCCTAAACACCACTACAGAATGTCTGGAATTCCCCCAGAGTACAAGGCATTACAACATTCTGCTTGCAAAACATGCATGAAACACAGAGAGGAGTATATCTTCAGACACCACTCTTGATATATGGCGAATCATAAATGTGCATGATGTGAGTTTAGGTAAGCGATCATTTATGAGACGAAGCCAAGAGAGGCGGTTATCCAAGGTTAACCTTTGTACAGCATAGATTTCTACAGCTCACAGGTCCTCGTGAGATGCCTGCGCCTAACTAACACATTATTTACAATCCAGTAGACCGAGAAAAGCACTTTTAAAAAAGGTCCGCAAAGTTGGGTGTGGCGCATAGCTTCCTAGTTTACCTATCATCTTCTTCCAACTACCATCCAAATTTAAGCGAACTCGAACGACTAGAGAGCAAAAAGATGAAACATGATGAAATTTACGTCTGCGCATGCGCAGAATGAAGTATTGATTTGGCACCAATGAAACTGATAGGGGACTATCTACAACCTAACCGGCGCATACTCTGGCAATTTCATCGAAATTGAATGAAAACAGTCGAAATTAAGGTAGTTACAAGGATTTCACCTAGGCGCATTCGCAGTAGCTATTAATGATACAATCATGTTGGAATTGATATGGGATGATCAAATCGTCATCCCCCAACTATCATCCAAATTTGAGCGAGATCGGACGACTAGAGCGTGAGAAATTGATGCTTGGAAGAATTTACTTTTGCGCGTGCGCAGAGTGATGTATTGAGTCAAGAACGATGAAACTGATAGAGGACCGTCTACTCCCTAGCCCGCACATTCCCTGAAGATTTCATCCAAATCGTACGAAAACAGTGGAAAATAAGCTTGTTACAAGGATTTGCGGACACACGACAGACAGACACACACACACAGAGACAGACACACACACCCAGACAGAGAGACAGACACGGAACCAAAGTTGTTCAAAAAGGTCTAAAACGTAAAATACGAGTGGAAATTTTGATTTTGGAGACCAAAAATTTTTTTCTCCCGAGTGAAAACGATACTTTCCTACCTATAGGTAGACTTGGAAGCAATTACTGTAAACATTTGAGCGGTCCAACAGGTGTGCATAAGTCTAGTAAAGTTACCTACATCAGTAATGCAAATACTGTCAATACCGATTTTAATTGTACCTATATTACATCTATTGTGTCTTTATTGTACCTAATTACATCAAGAGAACATTGATGACGTGATCGCATTCAATTGATTTCGTTTACTTTTTTGAAATACTGAAACCAGAATTTGGTTTCAGTATTTCAAAAAACTTAATTTAATTAAGTCGCTGCAAACACCTACCATGAACTGGATAATTTTCAAGTTGTGTGGGCCCATAAGTTTACGATTGCTCTTGCTGTCTACATTTTTAATTTAATGATTGATCTTTCTAATGTCTTTTTTATTTATTTTCTAGGTGAGACTTCTACTTACTCGTGAAAGTTAAAGAACAATCAAGTAAGCTTGTATATAGTTATTTTACATCTAGTCTTAGTTGTATTATTTCATTTTTGGGGTTTTTTAAATCCACTTTGGGGGCTAAAAAGTGGTCATCACTGTACCCCTATTTTTTTCCTCTCCGACTTGCCAGTGGAGTCCATGATGGACTCCTTTTTAGTCAAGGATGGCAACGTGGCTCCCCTTAGAATCGTGCCACTTCCAGTGTCCCTTTAGACACCTTGTTCAATGCCACTAATGACCCTTCTGGTTCAGGTGCGGCTTAAACCTTAATACATAAATAAAAAACAATCAAGTGAGCGTTAGGTACATTATAGATAGTAAGCTTTCAAGTTACTCATGGGAGCGTTTAGAGGTCAGAAAGTAGTTGTGCTTCCGAGTCTACCTAAAGGAAGCATTGTTTTTTAAAGGTATTTTAGGTACTTATGTATTATACCGACCACACCCAATAAGGAACACTGAAATAGATATTTTATAGAAACGAACATTATATCATGAAAAACAACTCTTTAATTACAGAATTACAAAGATTATCAATTGATAACGGGTTTATATTAATTAAACAATTACAAACTTACTACGATTATCAATTGTTAATTGGTTTCCTGTGATGCCCAGAATGCAGCAATGTCAAGGAGGAGTGAGCGTAGTGGATTTCCCCCTTTAGCCGCTACTGCCACAGGAAACCCATTAACAATTGATAACCGTAGTAAGTTTGTAATTGTTTAATTAATTTAAACCCGTTATCAATTGATAATCTTTGTAATTCTGTAATTAAAGAGTTGTTTTCCATGATATAATGTTCGTTTCTATAAAATATCTATTTCAGTGTTCCTTATTTGGTGTGGTCGGTATAATACATAAGTACCGTATTTTATTATTGTTGTACACACAATAATACTCTTATTTGACAGAACTCAATTTTACCATAAAATGTACTTCCCACGTTAAGAGTAGGACCCGTGCTGTGGGCGAGAAGTTACAACCAAAGGCAAAGTTCCAGTCATGCAGCATGATCGTATGGGCAAATTTTTGTAAATTATCGTGTTGTATAATGTTAAATTATTTTCAAAATAGAGCTTTTTGAGTGCAATGGAATTGTTAACTATTAATTTTATGTCTAAAACTTATTTTAAATAATAACCTACAATCCAAAAAAGAGGTTTTCGATTTTGAGCTTTATTTGCAGTTTTTGTAGATCTTTTCGCAAATTTTAATGAAATTTAAGTACATTTAAGTACATTTTTCAGCATAATTTTGTAGTTAATGCACTTTATTTGATCAATATTCTGCAAAAAATATGATTTTAACAATTTTTAGCCGTTTTTAGCGATTTTTAGTGATTTTTTCAGCACATTTTTTGAAAGTTGACCAATTTATTGTGCTCAAAAAGTGCTGGCCAACGAACTTATCCTTTCTTTAGGAAAGCTAGATTTGTTGGCGAAAGAACGGAATTTTTATCTCAATCCTAAGGAGTGTTATCGTCTGGAATCACACATAACACACACACACATATACATACATACTTTTTTTAACATACATACATACATACATGCATACATATGAAAAAGCGCAAACTTCAAGATTGCCTCGAAATGGATTTCAATGAAGAAAATTTCCAAGTTTTTTGATTTTGAAAATTTCCGAGCCATTGCAATAGTCTACGAAATTGCAGTTTTCAACGAAAATTCGCTAAAAGCTGAATAAATGCGGTGATACGGCCTTAAGATTCTTCGAAAGTTGACAAGGTTGGCACCCCCCCCCCCCCCCCCCTCAACCACATTAATGCGACGGCCCTGGTTATCCGGCTTTCTTACTTGGGCCTCTGGTATAGTACCGGCAATTTCCGCATGAATAATTTGTTCGGGTTAAACTGTGAGCCATTGTGTGATAATGCACCGCTGTAGATTGCAAAACTCAAAATACCTAAGTAAATAGAGTAAGAGTTAAAAGGAAAACTGCGGTAAAGTTTAAGACCGTAGGTTTTCCTTATACGAAAGTTGGAAGTTTTGCGGCGGCAAAGGGGAATTCCCTAGTTGGTCGAATAAACAAAGGAACATTTTCCGAAAGTTTCTCAAGTTGAAGGCTTCGGATGGTTCTGATTTGTTGTTGAGTGGGAAATACGCCTATACCTCCAATCCCGCTCTGAAAACTTGAAGCACTTTTTCCACAAACTTACGACGATAGCTCGAGTGATTTCCCGAGGTGGCGGGGAGGTAAGTCTGGATATCTCTGATGTTTTTCCAATCTGCCGGAGGATTTTCCACTGTGACCGAGTTATAAAACTCGGGAGTTTTTTCAAGCTTTTTCTCAATTTCACGGTCGCGAGCTCGGTCGAACAATCGGTAGAGAAGTTATCGACACTTAGGTTAATCATCCCGCGGTGCCTGACAAAAAAAGCGACGTGCTTCAGGGCTCAAGAAGCTGAATGTTTTAAACCTGTAGCCTCATAAATTGGCAAAGTTAGCTCAACTCTTCAACACACTACGAAGAAGTTTTATCTCCGAGAAAATTCCAAACCTAATAAACATGACTTGAATTTTCAAAACAGTTCCTGTCATGCAGCATGATCGTATGAGTTATTTTCGTAAATTATTGCATTATATTACATTATTTTGAAATTTGTGCACATTGAGCGCAAAGAAGTGGTTAACTATCAATTGTATGGCAACAAAAATGTGTTCTAAATTATATTCTGCAATTCAAATTTGATTTTGGATTTTTAGCTTTTTTTCAATTTTTATCGTTTGTACAGCATATTTTAATGAAATCAAAGTATGTTTTTCAGCCTAATTTTGTTAATAAATTTTTTAATGTTCTATTTTGCATTTGTAAACTTAATTTGAGCAATATTCTGCTGGAAATTATAAATATAACAATTTTTAGCCGTTTTTAGTAACATTTAGTGGTTTTCTCAGCAAATTTTTTGAAATTTGACCAATTTATTGTGCTCAAAAATTGTTGGCCAACGAACTCATCCTTTCGTTTGGAAAGCTTGATTTTTCGGCGCAAGAACGGAATTTTTATCTCAATCCTAAGGAGTATATATATATATATATATATATATATATATATATATATATATATATATATATATATATATATATATATATGATTTTTGAGTGTTTCATAAATTGGCAAAGTTAGCTCAACTCTTCAACACACTGCGAAGAAGTTTTTATCTCCAAGAAAATTCCAAACCTAATAAACATGACTTGAATTTTCAAAACAGTTCCTGTCATGCAGCATGATCGTATGAGTGATTTTCGTAAATTATCGCATTATATTACATTATTTTAAAATTTGAGCGCATTGAGAGCAAAGAAATTGTTAACTATCAATTTTACAGCAATAAAAATGTGTTCTAAATTATATTCTGCGATTCAAATTTGATTTTGGATTTTTAGCTTATTTTCAGTGTTTATCGATTGTATAGCAAATTTTAATGAAATTAAAGTATGTTTTTCAGCATAATTTTGTTAATAAATTTTTTAATGTTCTATTTTAGATTTGATAAACTTTATTTGAGCAATATTCTGCTAAAAAGTTTTAAATATAACAATTTTTAGCCGTTTTTAGTAACATTTAGTGGTTTTCTCAGCAAATTTTTTGAAATTTGACCAATTTATTGTGCTCAAAAATTGTTGGCCAACGAACTCATCCTTTCGTTTGGAAAGCTTGATTTTTCGGCGCAAGAACGGAATTTTTATCTCAATCGTATATATATATATATATATATATATATATATATATATATATATATATATTTTGATTTTTGAATGTTTTAAACCTGTGGCCTCATAAATTGGCAAAGTTAGCGCAACTCTTCAACACACTACGAAGAAGTTTTACCTCCAAGAAAATTCCAAACCTAATAAACATGACTTTAATTTTCAAAACAGTTCCTGTCATGCAGCATGAGTGATTTTCGTAAATTATCGCATTATATTACGTTACATTGTTTTGAAATTTGAGCACATTGAGAGCAAAGAAATTGTTAACTATCAATTGTATGGCAATAAAAATGCTTTCTAAATAATATTCTGTGATTCAAAATAGATTTAGGATTTTTATCTTTTTTTGCTGAACCAAAGATGGTGAAACCTAACATCGTTATTTAACAGCTGAGATCTCCGGTTTAATGAGTAATCGTTGATGTAGACCTTTAGTGAAACAGGAGCTTAAGATTGTGCGTACTGCATCCATAACCTTTTTAATTTCATCTTATTATACTTTATTCCACCAGCGGAAAGGGCGAGAGCTTTCCAAAAAGTTGCAACATGGAAGGTATCGGATGATTGAAAGTGGCTAAAACGGCCGTGTAAATAAAGCTGGATGACGTCATAGGGGAAAACCTCACCCCTGAAACGTCACCTCACCGCAAATGACGTCATTTCAGTTTCTTCCTATTGGCTTTTTGTCAAAACTATTTGGAGTTTTGAGCTGAATATCCGATTCTTGGATCATTATATGAAATCATAGCACACGGTAGTTGCCCATTCTCAGCTGAACAACTTCTACCGATAAAACATGCAGACGAAATAGTCGGAGAGCAAGCAACCGCAAACTTAACCGGATGGGTATAGAAGGTATGAATATCTAAAAATCAGTGTGTCACTTACAAAAAGCAAGCAGCTTACTTCAGCAAATGAAGAGTACAGGGGAAGAACGGGCTTACTCGATTTTTTGTCAAAAGTGAGTTGAGAATGGTAGGTACCTTATGTATTGGGGGTAGCCGAACACGATGGTGTGTTCAAAACAGATAATAAACGAGTTTGAATACTTCAAAACAGCGGGTGAGTATTTCATATACAGCGAAAGAACGGGCTTATCGGAGCGGTCCAGGGAAAGAACGGGTTAACTTAGAGCTGCCACTTCCCCCATCCTCGTTAGTTCATTATCCAGCCTTTGAATCACAGCAGGTTAGCTGTGTTTCATAATTCACTTTCTTCCACTTTTCCGATCTGTTTCTGGTTCTATTCAATATTCATCGTTCAGTCCTGTGTGATACATTAATTGTATGGCCTGATCAAAATCAGCTATTTTGATTGGGCGGGTTTTCTTGACAAAAAGTAGCTGAGAGAAGTAAAATTTTATGTTGATTACCATTGGCTAATCTACTATCGTTAGAGCTATAATACAGAATTTACTAGCAAGTTTGTGACGCCAAATCCGCCGAAAAAAGAAAACATCTAGCTCAGAAGCCACTTCGTTCATCAGAATTTTACTTCCCACAAGAGAAAAATTGCGATCTCTTCCAAAAAATCCAGGGATTTGATATATTCAAAAATATTCTGTACTGAGAAAATCAGGAGAAATTTTAAGAAATTAACCCTCAAGTGAGGAAATCACTCGCTGTCAAGGGAGTTATCCCGTTCTTTCGGTGTTTTTTGTGATTTTCGGCTTTTTTTCCCGTTATATTTCAATAAAATTAATTTCGTGAGGTAATTTGGCATTTTTATTACTTTTACCTGTACATTGACATTATAATTTCAAAATTTCAGATTTTTAAATCGCAGGATATTCATTTTATTGAGTTTTTTGCATTCAAATGAGTTTTTCTTGAAACTAGGACAAACCAAGATAGCCCGTTCTTCCCCTGTACTCGTCAAATATTATTCAAGTAAAATTTTCAGCATAATTTAGTGCATACTTTTTTTTATCTAGAAATTTCTTTCCACTAAAATTCTGCTAAAAAATGTTTATATTTTACAAAGTTTATCTGTTTCTAGCCATTTTAGTGATTTTTTAGCGCGTTTTTTGAAATTGGACCAATTTAATGTGCTTAAAAAGTGTTGACTAATGAACTCATCCGTTTTGGAAAGCTTGATGTTTTGGCGCAAGAACGGAATTTTTGTCTCAATCCTAAGAGGAGTTATAGTCTGGAATGATATAATTTAAAAGAAACACAAAATTCAGGAATCGTTTCAGATGTCTCTAAATGCTTTCATTGAGGGAATGAAATGCTTTACAAAGAGTTGTATTTAAAAGTTTTTGGAGTCCATGAAAATTCGCTAAAATTGTTTTCAGTCATGTAGCATGATCGTATGAGTGATTTTCGTAAATTATCGCATTATATTACGTTACATTATTTTGAAATTTGAGCACATTGAGAGCAAAGATATATTTAGTTAACTAACAATTTTATAGCAAAAAAACAAAAACTATTGTTCCAAATAATATTCTGCAATTCAAAAAAATTATGGATTTTAAGCTTTTTTGCCGTTTTTCTAGAGTTTTCGGCAAAAGTATTCGATATCATAGACTGGGTATAATGTCGATTGACCATTCATCTGCGTATAAGAGCTATCTAATACGCAGAAGTAGTAAAACCTTGGGTATTGATTTGCAGGGTTTTTATTTTAAAAGTTTTGAAGCCATTTAAATTGCTTTATTTCTACATTTTCATGTCTTTAGTTTGGCATGCAATCGTGAAAAGCAGGTCCTTGTAAGGAGCGATACTTTTTAGGGGTGTCGATAGATTCTGATGATTCTCGCATACAACCAAACTTTCGCCTTTTCCCATCGTACTAAAATCGTTCTTCAGTCGTTGGAAAGATCTCAATTTATGCTAAAATCTTACGCTGCCTAAACCGCTCCAAAAATACCCGTAAAAGCAGCTGAGCTATAAATGAGAATGTTGTTTTGTTTCTCCCAAGTAGCTGGCCAAACGGCTCAACGTATTTTAATACTGTTTTTCGAAATTATCAGTAAGTTCCAGGGATGGATATATGCTATTATAATCCTATAGACTTACTTCTTCATCGATAACTCGGCTTTCCCTTGCGACGTCGCCCGGGTAAACAACTTTGTAATTAAGGAAGAACCGAATATGTTTCGAATTTTTCACGTCAAATATGGATGGGGTGGGTACACGCGTAGAGAGCTTTCGATAGCAAATTCAACAATACGAAATCGGGTGGGTTTAGCCGAGCAGTTTCTATTCGCAAAGATAGATCTTCAAATATTAATATTAAAAGAGGTTGATTATTGAAAATAATTAAAGAAAACGCCCTATGGAGTGGCATTACCATTGGGCCTTAACAGTCATTACATTGGTTTGAAAGTGGGGACACATACGGAACTTCACCTCGAATTTCAATAAAGGAAATTTTGGGGCAACTCTATTTTAAAATTTGTGTAAGCATTGATATAGCTTCATTATTTGAGAAAATTTGGGTGCTCGAGCACATTTAAAGAGGGAAGATGAAGTACGAACTAAATCACTCGCGACGAAGTTGTGGAAACCCATTTCAAAACGGAAGTTGGTGAAAAAAGTTGCCTACTCGTATTTCCACGGAAAATGAAGAGTTACAATGTTAAATCGATTTCGACGGTTAGGCCATCATCGGTAACAAACAATAACTATTAAGTTAACTAACAATAGAAGTTAATTAACAATAACTATCAAGTTACTGTTTGTTACTGATGACGTCGAAATCGAGGTACTTTTCCGTTATCCCCCCCCAGTCAATTTTTCTTCAACACGCTCGCCCGATGTTTCTAGGCATTCCTTCTTACTTAGATTACATATTTACGTTGAATAGGTGACAATTTTAAGCTGTGGGAAGAAATTATATAATTTAAAAAAAAAATAATAATAAGGAAAAAAAAGAATTAAAGTGTTTTCAGAAGTTGCAGATGTCGGTGAGGATTTGTTGAAACAAATTGCAGTGGTTGTGGTTTGATTGCCTCCACATGAATTCGCACAAAAAGGTTGGTGGTCTGGATGCTCGCAAGCTCGCATCTCAAAATTACATAACATCAAGTAGTCAATCCCTTAGTAAAAATACAGATTAGTTGGACATGTAGGTCAGAATGATGTGTATACTTTGGCGGTCTGGATGCTCGCAAGCTCGCATCTCAAAAATACATAACATAATCTAAGTAAGAAGAAATGCCTAGAAACATCGGGCGGGCTTGCTGAAGACAAATTGACTTGGGGGGGGGGGGGGGGGGATAACGGAAAAGTACCGAAATCGATTTAACATTGTAAATCTTAATTTTTCGTGGAAATAGACGATGTTTTCACTAACTTCCGTTTTGAGATTAAGTACGTTGGAAATAAGGGGGGAGCTCTGATTTTCATAGGAGAGAATTCCGGTGTGACGGGGAAGGTGTTTTCCACCGCCCGTTTTCCGTGGATTGCTGACGGCAAAGCGCCGCTCGTATCTCCGAAACCCCCTTCTGCGGCGTTTGTGATGATAATCCGCAATCTCGGGTCTCGCCCGACCTCCCTTCCCTTTACCTTAATCTACTTAACTGTTCCTCTATCTTCATCCTTTCTCATAGCGAAACGGAGAAGGTGAAGAGGAAAGGGCGATAAAGAAGGGGGGGAGAAAAGGAGGGAGGATTCTCGTTTCCCGGGCCGCCCTTAATTCCGACGTACTCCTGCCGGGAGACATTATGTAGATGCCGGAGGGACGACGAAAATGAACGAAATTACGCTTTATGCGTTTTGCCCCTTGTCCGGTCTCGGGGGTTGATTAACATCGTCCCTTCCGTGATCCTCCCTTTGTCGCCCTCAGGGGGTGAAGGTTTTCTCGGCGTCAGGTGTTTTGAAGGGAATTCATCGGAGGAATCAAAATTATGGCGGGTAATGACGAGATACGACACTGGGGGGTAAATGGTGAGGTATTCGCTTTAACAACTGACCTTTATGATATTAGAGATAAGTGCAAGAAAGGTGTACTCATACTACTCGATGTTGTAAAAGCATTCAATGCGATTAACAGAGAACAATTGATGTACAAGTTAGTAAAACTGGGAATCATAGGCCCCAGCTTTAAATGGTTTTAAGAGCTACTTGACAAACGGAATACAGAGTGTCAATAGGCGAGTGCTTCAGTGCAGATAGTTACAATGATATCGGTGTAGTCCAAGGAAGTACATTAGGAACAATATTGTATTTGGTGTACGAGTATATAAACGAAGTGCCCCTTCTAGAATTACAAAACACTAAGATGAATCTATTTTCGGATGACACTGCCGTGTTAGTTGAAGGTGACATGCAAAAATTTATTTGCCAATGCAATCCTAGTGATCAACGTGGTAGGAAAATGGTTCTATGAAAACTATCTAACTTTGAACAGAAAAAAGTCAAGGTTGATTATTAATGGAGGACACAAAACATGTGTTGATGAGAAAGATTTATGCATCACATTACATACATGCAAACCAAATATCATCTATTCATGTGGTGCAATAGGTTGTCACTACCGCCCAGGACGCCATCTATAAATGTATATAATATAGCAAAGCTATTTATCATAAGGCAACTATATGTTTAAAATGTACTTTTGCAATTCCATAAGTATCCACAAATAATAAATTCACATCTTAATCCAGCATATACCACAAGATATGTAGTCGCAGGGAATGTAATTGCACCAAGACCAAGATTAACGCTGTCAACACACAGAATTTATTATTTACATCATTCACAGAGCCCTAGATAGTCGTATGAAAAGAACTCAAAATTATACTAGGCCAAACTACAAAAAGTAAATTTTAACGTGGCTTGTGAAAAATGGAGCAGTGGATTGCGAAACTATGCTAAACAGCATTTATGTATAATATTATAAAACAATAATTTTATTATAGGAAGTTGTTCTACTTATAAGAAGATAGGGACATCAAATACCATTGTAGTTATATTATTTAGGCTATGTATATATTATTTAGACGCATATTTGATGTTATGGCAATGTAATATGTTTGAAATTATGCGCAAATCGCCTAGACCTTAACCAACAACACGGGCCAAGCCTACCGTTAGAAAAGTAAGCTAGGCGAGTAGCCTAGTTCTACTTTTGTACTATCATCATTGTATGTATCTTTATTGAAATAAATCTATCTATCTATTTATCTGAACCGGAGTTGGTGAAACCGAATATCGTTGTTCAACGGCTGAGATCTTCGGTTTAATGAGTAAACGTTGATTAACAAGTTTGGTGAAACCGGCCTTAAGAATTTAAAACTGAGTCGAACAGTTGTAAATTTTAGTAGATATAAAGAACCTCGTGTTGACCCCCATTAATATGATATATACGCAAAACCGTCCGCCCTCATTGATTGGGTATTTCCTTAGTGATCTACCCCGTTCAACTCCCTCGCTCTCTATTGTATGTGGGTCAGGACAACATCTCCGAACTAATGTGTTCCAATGTTAGTCCCAGGATGATCCGAACCGTCGCAGCCATTCGTTTCGAGGTTTTCAGCTTCGGTTGTTCCCCACAAACGCCCGAACCATAATAATTTAGGCGAGCGGGTTATATAGGGGTGGGGTCAAAAGGGATTCGTCAGAGTTCAGAGCGCCCCCGATCCCAAACTCGAATGAAACCACCGTCAACTCTAACTCTTTTTTTTACAACAGCCTGAACGTTGCAAATCACATATAATAAATCTCTTTTTCCCCACTGCGGTCAAACATTTGAATTTCTGTTTTTGTCCAGTCTCACAACGTTTTAAAACCTTATCCAACTCCATCTGTACTAATATATAGATCTCTCCGTTTGTTTGTCCGGAATTGACTACAGCCAAACGAATTCAACGAGCTTCACGGAATCGGGTTTATTCAGTAAACAAATAGGAACGGGAATAAGCTATTTTTAGAATTCCGAAATCCTTCTCTTAGGTACCCAACCCTAAGCCCAACGATCTCCAACAACATCGCTCGGATTTTCGCTTCGTAATGTTTTTAGGAAGAACAGCAAAATTGATCGTGAATTGATCGAGTTATTGATTGGTACCACCTTCCACATAACATATACGGGTCATTCCACGAAAGTCCACCACTTTTCTGTCACAAGCACTTTTCTCCACTTCCAGGCAACATTTCAGACGAAAAAAAAAAACCTTTATTGTAGGAAGACATTAATGCTATCAGATCCCAGGCATATAATTGCTTAATTATCTATGCACACATATGTATTACACTATCAGAAGGCCTTTTTTTCACTCTCCTGGTTGTCACAAGTAGGAGGTTGGTAACTTCAAGGAGTAAAATATATGTGAGCATGTCGGCTTCAGAATCATTTCATGTGATTTCCTGTGTCTCTGAAAACTCTAGAATGGACCCCCCGCTTCTGAGTGCTTGGACCACAGCGCAGGTGCAATTTAGGCACACCTGAACCCAGTGTTTGAGTGGATCAAATCTCAGAACCCAAAGATAACAAAGTGAAATTTTCTGACCGATGGGCCCAGCACCCAGTATAAGAATAAAACAATATTTTATTTGCTAGCGAATGCTGTCAAAGAAATTTTCCCTGAACTTGCGTTGGCTGCTTGGAATTACCATGAAGCAGGACATGGCAAAGGCCCTGCAGATGGCGGTTGCGTTAAGAGAATAGCAGACTCATGCGTAGTATCTGGGAAAGACATCTTCAACTTTGGTACTTTCATTGACCTACTGGACAGCAACTGCAGAAAAATTATGATCAAACAGATTTCCGCCGAGGAAATCTCTGCAATGAACGAGTGCATCCCTAGCACAATTCGACCATTCAGAGGAACAATGCGGGTGCACCAAGCGGTCTATGCGTCCAATAAACAAACTGAATACACTGAGCTGCTTCAAATGCTATGATTGTGAAAAATTCTCTCTCGGTCTCCACAATCCCGTTGGCGAAGAAGACTTGGAGGAACCCGATCCTGTGGAACCGCTGGTTGTTGTTACGGAAGATGTAGAAGAGCAAGGTGATGAGCACGATACTCTCCAGCCTCCATCACCGTTCTGTGGATCTGCAGAGATTAATAAAGTCGATTTCGTTCTGGTTAGATTTTTAGCCAAGAAAAAGTTTATTTTCTATGTGGGCCAGGTTACCGAAAAATTTTCCAATAATGATTATGACGTGTCTTTCATGAGAAAAACTGGTACTAACTTTACGTTCCCTAAAATAAAAGATATATCAAGCGTCGTACTTTCGGACGTCATTTCAAAATTGAAAACTCCCGAAAATAAGAAACGGGGTCGATTTCAGTGGTTTCGCAATTCGTTAGAATCTTCTGACAAACTTTTTTTTTTTTTTAACTTAGTAGGTACCAGCTCTCCCTGTAACATGTGATACTTTTTAGGTTACTTGTTACCTTTAGTTTGAATTATAATTAGGTACCTAGGTAATCGTTCAGTTCCTATCCTAAAAGAAAATTCTTTTAATTTAGTCACGTTGTTTGGTTGGGATGTGGGAAGGAGTTGTAATAAGACTTAAATGATATTTTCCTCAAAGACTTAACATGTGATAAGCTAAAACTATGCTACGCTGCTTGAAGAAGGCAATCTAAAGTAATTTTTTCAAGTCAAATGAAAAGTCAAAGTCATTTTAATGAAGTTATTGTTACTTTTGTCGTTTTTTTACTACCAAGTCTTTCTTATTTTGATGAGAGATTCGTGTATTTTGATATTTACCAACTTATACTATAAATAAAAGCGTTTCGGAGTTTACTTGGCACCTTCATATACCCGTTCAAATTCGTTGTCCAACTCAGAACTTCTCAGAAAATAATAAATTTTTCACTCTCCTGTGCAAACTTTCGCTCTCCTGGGGCGTCGAAATTTTTGAAACCGTGCTAGAATCAACCCGATTGGTGGATTTTGACATTTGAAAAAACTGGACTAGAAAAGTGGTGGACTTTCGTGGAATGACCCATACCTATTTTGTTAAACCAAAAACACAAAAACCCAGGAAGACTCACTTTAAATGTTGCTACCATAAATTGATTACAAAGAACTTAGCCTCAGAGGACATTCAACATATCTGGGGTGATGCCGCAAGTTGAACAATTACATTGTAGAGAGGGTGCATGTATTTCAAATTTTGCCACCATAGGTCGATTAATAAAGAAATTATCATCAAAGCTCACTCAATAATAAAAAAAAGGTGACCCCTTTGGTATTTGTCAGCGTTTGTGTGTTTTCCGCGCTACAGGCCGCAATTTTGAAGCTAGGATTCGAAATTTGATACCTAGGTAGACTCTTTAGACATCCGGCATTAGTCGCATATTTTTTTAAGACATCCGACGACAGGTACTTGCCGTCAGCGATGACTATCGTCGTCAAATCAACCGAAAATTGAATTTGGTGTAGTTTTCAGTAGTTTTCGCCACAAAGAATCGACTGAAACCACTATAAAAGCCTTTACAGTTTACCTTAACGACAAAATGTTGCGTTTGGTATCGTTTTCAATATTTTCCGTCAAATATAATCGTGAACAAGAAGCGGAGACGATTACAGTTATCATACTAAACAACCAGTTTTTCAAACTTCGTAAGGGACCTGGTGAGCGAACCAACTCGTTCTACACATGTTCCAGAAATAGTCCGTTACGAATATTATCAGCGCTGATAATGGAATCAAAATAAATCTGAGTGAACAGTTTCTATTATTCATATTATTCAACGCGGTGACGCAATTTCAAATGTCAATAATCCAGATTGTATTGTGGCGGTTCTGTTGCATATTCGTCACGACTGCACACAGAATATCATACACATTTGAGCGGGGTTAAATGGTTAGAGAACGAATGACCTGGGACCAGTGTGACCTCATCATTAATTCATATAACACGTCCAAGTCCGACACAGCTGATCAGGGTGGTTCCACACGTTGTGATTCTATTCTACCTGCCAGCCTGCCACACTGGAGCACAGCACCGTATAAAATTTCAAAGTCGTAAGTAGATAGGAACGAAATTAGTTTTATAACACACAGCTATAGCTATCTGTTAATACAGCTAAACTTTATCTCACGAACTCCCTCATTTTGAAAAAAAAAAACCCGCATTGAAATCGGTCTTACCATTTCGGAGTCGACAAAGGACTTGAAAGAGATTTGCGGTAAAAACATACAATTATTTTCCCCGACTATGGTTATCACCCGCGTAATACGCGAATTATCAATTTTGCTTAGGAGACTTGCCCCACTTGCTTGTTATACTTGCCACTGTATAACAATCAAGTCATAATATAAATTTGAAACGGAAGACCATACATTTAACTTGGAAAATCCTTTTTCTATGAGTATATAAGTGATATATTTATGCCTGTATGAGTGTGACCAAATGCAAGCTGCTGATGCGGACAGCTGATGCCATTATGGTGTATGAAGCCGAGGTTTAGGCAGAAGCCCTGAGCTTCCAAAAATATCGAAACGGGATGGAGGCAATCCAAAGAAGAGGAGCTCTCAGGACAGTTTCTGACCCCGCTGCTTAGGATATTGCGGGAGTGGTTCCAATAGATCTCCTTGCTGAAGAGCGAAGGAGGATCTACCTGCGGAAGGGAAAGAACCCAGTGCAGAACATCAAGAAAGAGGAAAGAGGAGAAACTCTGAGGAAATTGCAGGCTAGATGGGAGGATGAGACCCGAGGCCGCTGGACATACCGATTGATTCCCAGCCTGGATGTCGGGGTGAATAGGAAGCACGGTGAGGTGAATTATTACCTCACCCAGTTCCTCACCGGCCATGGTTACTTCCGTTCATTCCTCGCAAAGATAAAAAAGACGGAGGATCAAGGATGCAGCTACTGCCGACAAGAGAATGATTGTATTATCAATTTGCGCCTCGATTTTTTGTGTGTCCAAAGTGGAGAGGTGCTCGCCGAGTCCTGGAGGGGAGAGTAGGAGAGATTGCACCGGAGACCATCGTCAACAAAATGGTAGCCGAGAAGAATAACTAGGACGCGGTAGTAACATACATTTTTGCGGTCCTAAAAGCCAAGGAACAGGATAGATCTTGGAAATAAAGAAGACATAAAGAGATGAGGAGCCAAAATGGCCAAAAAAAAGAGAACTACTCCGAAGTTATACTAAAAATGTTGAGGAGTGCAGTCACTCCTCTTCATTCATGAAGAATTGTCCCCACTTCTTTGTCCTTTGTCTACTCCGAAATGGTTAGACCGATTTCAATGCGGTTTTTTTTTTTTTTTTTTTTTTTTTTTTTTTTTTTTTTTTTTTTTTTTTTTTTTAGTGGAGACAATTCTTCATGAATGAAGAGGAGTGACTGCACTCCTCAACAGTACTGGAGTCTCCCTTTTTGGGCTTTTTGGGCATACCAACTAAAAACCACCACTCTCTCTCCTTCTAGAGGACTACCCCGAAACCACTTTTTAGTATAACTTCGGATTAGTTCTCTTTTTTTGGCCATTTTGGCTCCTCATCTCTTTATGTCTTCTTTATTCCCAAGATCTATCCTGTTCCTTGGCTTTTAGGACCGCAAAAATGTATGTTGCTACAGCGTCCTAGTTATTCTTCTCGGCTACCATTTTGTTGACGATGGTCTCCGGTGCAAGCTATCCTACTCTCTCCTCCAGGCCTTGGCAAGCACCTCCCCACTTTGGGCACACAAAAATGTGTGATGAGCCTCATACCCTCTACTCTTCAGTATTCATTCCACTGTCGGCAGTGGCTGCATCCTTGATCCTCCGTCTTTCCTATCTTTGCGAGGAATGAACGGAAGTAACCATGGCCGGTGAGGAACTGGGTGAGGTAATAATTCACCTCACTAACGTCCAGGCTGGGAATCAATCGGTATGTCCAGCGGCCTCGGGTCTCATCTTCCTATCTAGCCTGCCATTTCCTCAGAGTTTCTCCTCTTTCCTCTTTCTTGATGTTCCGCACTGGGTTCTTTCCCTTCCGCAGGTAGATCCTCCTTCGCTCTTCAGCAACGAGATCTATAAGGATCACTCCCGCAATAACCTGAGCAACAGGGCCAGAAACTGTCCTGTATGCACTAAATATCCTGAGCTCCTCTTCTTTGGATTGCCTCCATCCCGTTTCGATATTTTTGGAAGCTCAGGGCTTCTGCCTAAACCTCGGCTCCATACACCATAATGGCATCAGCTGTCCGCATCAGCAGCTTGCATTTGGTCACACTCATACAGGCATAACTATATCACTTATATACTCATAGAAAAAGGATTTTCCAAGTTAAATGTATGGTCTTCAGTTTCAAATTTATATTATGACTTGATTGTTTTACAGTGGCAAGTACAACAAGCAAGTGAGACAAGCCTCCTAAGCAAAATTGATAATTCGCGTATTAAGCGGGTGAATAACCATAGTCGGGGAAAATAATTGTATGTATGTACCGCAAATCTTCATAAAAATTGTAATTTAGTTACCTAATACGAAGTCAGCTTATACGGTATGCGCTCTCATTAAGGTTGGAAAAAAATTTCGATTGTGGCCTGTTTCGAAAGTTTAAGAAGGCCCGTGATAAACTCCTTGTAAGAGAAGTGCTTGTCATACTCATCAGTACAGCCAATCAGCGTCCATCATTTATGTTTTAGTAGGGAGTAGTTCTGGCTCTGGTCCATATATGAAGTGATAACTTATTACTTATTATTTTTATTATTGTATATTATTTGTAATATTCATGTCAATCAAACTCTCTCTCTCTCCCCTTAGTATCGTGCCACTCCCAGTGTCTCTTTAGTCACCTTTTTCAATGCCGCTAATGACCCTTCTGGTTGAGGTGCGGCTTAAACCTTAAAATAATTTAAAAAATAAATAAAACAAGTTATCCGGTTTTCTTTCTTGTACCTCCGGCAATTCTGGCTGCGACCCGCTAGATTAATGCATTTATCTCATAACGAACTTGTCATGGTTATGCAACTGAGAAAACATAGCTCTCTGATAAAATTTGCAGTTCAAGGATCAATACGACTTCTCTCTAAAAAGTTCCAACTTTGCCCGATTCCACTAAGCACGAGATATTGGCTTGAAGTGTATAAATAACATCGTGTTTTAGAGTGAAATATAGAGTCCTGTGATCAAAAGTCCACAACTTCAAAACTAAGGAGTGCGGAGAGGAAAGAGCGAATGTTACATCTGAGACCCAACTCGTGGGTAGTTTTGACGTCTTCCCTGGGGGTCAAATATTTATGTGATTCTAACTCACAGCTCGCTCGTACCCAAGCAGATGACTAACATTTTAAGTGGGTTACACGAGTCACTAAAATTATATTCACGTACAACCGGGAGTATAAATAATTCCGTATGTTTGCATCTTACTGGCATATTTACCGGCACGATGGAAAGTCACCGTTTTATCTCTTACTGTCAAAATACCCCCTATGTAATCCTTAACCATCCGGTGCACAGTGAGCCAGAAACCGATTTTTTTAGCAATTCTTATAGGACATTTTCCACGGATTCCTAATATACCCCATGTCCCTATACCTAAAACAGCTTCGTCGACCCAAGAAATCGATTTTTGACAATTTTTCTTTCTTTTTGACCTTTGGAACTAACCCTTTCTGGCACATTTTGCGGTGGGCGCATGGCTGCCAATCCTTTGTGCACAGACGGCTCAGTGCTGTCCCGTCAATTTTTATGTGGTAAATGGGATTATAAAGTTTTTTAATCAGCGCGTGATCCCTGTTGTGCGATGGTTACAAGGACTCCCTCTATCTAGAGGTTGATGCAAGAATTTCAAAAATGGACAGTCGTCTGGGAGTTGAGCAGGCACAGGGATATTGCACCAAACAACCCCTACGAAACGGGTCTACCCCGCATATGAAGGTACTTCAAGCTGCAGAAAAAGAATACAATACCACAAGGTGTAGAGCCAAACCCACTTTTCGGGATATTTAATATTTAGAGGGGATTGACAGGACTTTCCAAGAACAATCCAGCCATAAATGCTGCGCTACCTATTATCTATTCACACGTAGCTTTGATCCTGCCCCCGTCCGTAGAACCAACTCCATATTAGTCCATGTTAATCTGGAATTGAGACCGTCAACTTTCGATGTGGAAGCCTGTACACAACTAGCAATTCAATCAATTTTGGCCTCATCGAATCTTTTGCGATTTTTCATGCCCATGTTAGGTCTTATTACTATAGAGAACAATCTGTTGCTAAACCAAAGTCAACAACCTGTCTCTTGTCTCCCTGATTGTCCAATTTTCTTGTACTGATATTTCAGCATATTACGCATTGATTCAGTTCGTACTTGTATTGTTCTTAACTAAATTAAGTCAAAAATTTACTCGAGAAACTTCTAGTGGTGAGTAACCATAAATATTCCGATAAATTCAACACAGGAGTCAATATATTATGATATGAATCGCAAACTATCCCATTCGTTGCACTGAAAGTACCTAATACCCATATTAAGTTACTCTACATCACGCCACCAAGGTTGCCAACTCATAGTCATCAATTACCGTACCAATCTTTGCCAAATTACCGTACATTCTCGTACTTCCATCCTAAACCCTACCGTATTTTCACCGTACGCATATTTCAACAAAACTTGGATGTTCATCATATAAATTTTGACAAAAATGACAAAACTTAATAGGTTTTTTTAAATCTACTTACAAAACAACATACAATTCTTCATACGAAAAAAGGTACATGAAAAATTCATCTTCGATTGACTTCTCAGGCTTGGGGATCCTGGTGGTTCGAGATTGGATTGTAAATCGATGAAAGTGAAAGTATACATAGGCAGACGACATTATCATTTATCGCATATCACTGGTCGAAATTAAGTCCAAATGACTCCAGTAGAAAACTTTGGAAAATAAAGAATTTTGCGGACACACGCAGGCAGACAGACAGACACACACACACAGACAGACAGACTCTGAACCAAAGTTGTTCAAAATGGTCTAAAACGTAATTTTGATTTTGGAGACCAAAAATCCGCTACCGATCCGCTACTTTTAGGTAGACTGGGAAGCAAAAAATTCTCTTTGAAGAACTTTCGATCAGAAATGAGCTCTAAAGTCTACCCCGTGATTTTCGCCCAAACATATCATTATATACATATAAACCGAATTGTATAGAAACAAGGGACATCTGCTGAACATTTGCCTGAGTATCATCCCTCTACCTGCGCTGATGCCTGGATGAATAGGTTTGCCATCTGGAATCCCATGCCATAATAACTGAAAACGTAAGCCTCTTCGCAGCTCATTAGTCAAATAACCACTTTGTTTCACATCAAGAAGAGAAAATCTTCGGGAAACGCTTTATGAAACAGAGGGCTGAAAAGGATGGGGAGTTCCCCCCTCAAACTATATTAATTCGCCTAGGAGAGGACGAACAGTAACTTTTGATGAAGGGGGCTCCTTCCTCTTCAGCGATGATGGATGTATTTTCTAAATGAGTTGGGAGCCTCTTATAGGAAAGGTTCTTTCACTTGATGAGTGCTGGCGCTGCTAGGAAGATTTAAGGGCAATATTGATGGAACCCAGACACCGAAGGCCGAAAGGGGGTTTTCTTAGAGGAGTTTACGGTATAAAGCTCCGCCCTTCCAAAACCTACCCTTGTGGGGAAAACTGCGACGGGGATTTCGGCCTCAATTAGATAACTTTCACAAAGGAGATGGGGAGAAATGTTCAAATGTAGCTCGCAACTGAGAGAAAACCTCTAAAACAAAAGCTGAACGGTTTTTTCCCCCTTCGAGACAACCTTAGGGCCGAGGTGGGTGGTGAACTTCAGAAGCAATATCGGTCGTGTTGGATGGTAGTTTTCCCTGTTATTGGATCCAGGTATCGGATAACGTCGGCATCCGATCAAACCTCTGAATGGCCCGTTTGGGATAGAAGCGGGACTATTTCTGCTGCCACTTGACGGTTGGAAACGGAACGGAAATACGATCGATAAGAGACAGCGAAATATCTGCAGAAATTGGTGGGAGGCTTTTTATCCGTGCATTCTACGAAGTTGAACTGTTCTTATGAAGGACTAGCTGGTTCCCCTTGCGTTGTACGAACTCACGTGTACGGGTTAATCGGCTTCAATTGCAATCGTCTCTTATTGTCCCAAAGAGTCACCCTATCAAATTTCAACTTCCTAGGGTGAACAGCAGAGAATTTAGCTCACTCAGCTGATCAGGAAAGAGACCATAATTGCAATCGTCTATTAATGACCCAGAAAGTCTCACTAGCAAATGTCAACTTCCTAGGGTGAACAACAGAGAATTTAGATCACTCAGCTGATCAGAAAAGAAACCTAATTTCAATCGTCTATTAATGACCCAGAAAGTCTCTCTAGCAAATTTCAACTTCCTAGGATGAACCAGGAGTCAATTTAGCTCACTCAGCTGATCAGGAAAGAACCCATACTTCCAATCGTGTCTTATTGCCCCAAAGAGTCACCCTATCAAATGTCAACTTCTTAGGGTGAACAGGAGAGAATTTAGCTCACACAGCTGATCAGGAAAGAAACCATAATTTCAATAGTCTATTAATGACCCAAAAAGTCTCCCTACCAAATTTCAACTGCCTAGGGTGAACAGCAGATAATTTAGCTCACTCAGCTGATCAGGGAAGAAACCATAATTGCAATCGTCTATTAATGACCCAGAAAGTCTCACTAGCAAATGTCAACTTCCTAGGGTGAACAACAGAGAATTTAGATCACTCAGCTGATCAGAAAAGAAACCTAATTTCAATCGTCTATTAATGACCCAGAAAGTCTCTCTAGCAAATTTCAACTTCCTAGGATGAACCAGGAGTCAATTTAGCTCACTCAGCTGATCAGGAAAGAACCCATAATTCCAATCGTGTCTTATTGTCCCAAAGAGTCACCCTATCAAATTTCAACTTCTTAGAGTGAACAGGAGAGAATTTAGCTCACTCAGCTGATCAGGAAAGATACCATAATTTCAATTGTCTCTTAATGACCCAAAAAGTCTCCCTACCAAATGACAACTTCCTGGGGTGAACAAGAGAGAATTTAGCTCACTCAGCTGATCAGAAAAGAAACCTAATTTCAATCGTCTATTAATGACCCAGAAAGTCTCTCTAGCAAATTTCAACTTCCTAGGATGAACCAGGAGTCAATTTAGCTCACTCAGCTGATCAGGAAAGAACCCATAATTCCAATCGTGTCTTATTGCCCCAAAGAGTCGCCCGATCAAATTCCAACTTCCAAGGGTGACCAAGAGGGAATTGAGCTCACTCAGCTGATCAGGAAAGAAACCATAATAACATTCATATTATTCAGAGGTTGTTGCCTTATCCGTCCACGGTAATGGTTCTTGAGGGTTGAGAATTTTTTTGAAGGCTTCTCAAATTTTTATGGTTTATTGCTGAGCGCTTTCGCCTTACATTGGCCTCATCAGAGCGCCGGAAGTGGCTGGTCATATTAAAAAAAGAATCGCGCAAATCGGTCTATCCGTTCAAAAGTTATGGAGGTTTCCACATACAGACACTTTACTTTATTAATATAAAAGAAGAAAGAAAGGATTGCTGATTTGGCAGACCGCATAAAGTGTCACGACTTAATAACAACCTTAATTGGCGATTTTCCATAACTGGGTTTCCCAAAAGAAACAGATTATATTATTGGCTCCATACTCAGGGTGCGATTCGTGGTGGTTAGTGTATGAAACAGGTCAGTAAATGAAACGGAAAAAATGCTACTCATGCATAACTACTACTACTATGCATTCTACTCATATTATTGAAATTGTGCACATAAATGTTTGAATGTACCAGTTCATATAAACTTTTTTTGATTAAAATTCCACATTGCAATCAAGATTCAGACACATTTTCATATCGCACGCAACTACAAGGATTATATTAATGTATCACTTTCTTGAATTTTTGAAGACAGCAGTATTTTGATATAAGTATATTACATGAGCCGTAAAGGACATTCTACAGTGAGAGATCTGAGCAAAGAGGTAGACCAATGTTCAGCCTAGAAGAGCTATACTAGTAATAATTTGAATGAAACCAGAGGCTGTGATCACTGTGGGGAGCTAGACACTGCGCAATACAAAATATTGGAGTGTCCCATATTTTCTCGAGAACGACAACTCCTTATGGACAATATAAACGATGAAATCCCAGCTCCATTCAACTTAGATTTTGTTCTGACGTCAGCAGAGCAAATGGTCTACAAAGAACTTTACAGATACCTTAGTACAATCAACTGTGATCTGTAAAAATATTTAGTATTATCAGATAACTAAAAATATGTATTCATGAAAAATGTATTACCCAATATGGCGTAAAAGTGTAATCTTGAGCCAATAAACATTTATAAAAAAAAAATAATAATAATAATAATTACGTGCTTTACATGTACGTGCCGTGTCAATGAGACTGAGACACCCAAGAAGGAACACACACAATCTTCGGGCGTGGAAAGAAGAGCGAGACCAAATAGGACTGGAAGATGGTGCCCCTCTACCCCTCATGGGCTGTGAAGAGGATTACAACTGACAGAAGACCTGAAAAGGGAGATACGAATAAGATTGAGAGAAAAGCAAAAGAACATAAAGAAAATAAAAGAAGCCGAATCAATAACAAATTCAAGTTCCGCAAGAAACACACAATGATACGAGTTGTTATATTTATACCTAAACAATGTTTTATTTACGAAAGTTTTTAATAATGAAAAATAAATCACATATCTGTTCTAAAAAATAATAATAATTAGAAATAATATAGCTAGGAATAATAAGCTTTGTGTACAAATTAGCACCGTATTCTTGTCACATTCTGCTTCAAGTCCTTGAATTCTTAAAAACAATATTGCACATATATTTGAAAAGATCATCTTGGAAAATTTGTTGATAAGGTCGTGCTGCATGACTGGAACTTATTATATTCATTTAAATTATAATTTGCACGCATTTTATTGTAATTTATGCCTGCAAATAAATTAAATGAACTTTCCTTCGAACTGCTGATGACGTAAGGAAAGTAAGTTCCCCTCGTGGCGGCGTCGGGGGCTCATGAAAACAGAAGCGCCCGCAGGCGCTGGACCTTGAAGTCACGACGCCCGCGGCTGGCGCCGCATATTTGCAGCTTTTTTAAAATGGAAACGAGAATGCAAATTTCGTACGAAATGGGAGAATGACCCATCTGCTTTACCGATGGTAGTAGTTAATATATCCCTTCTTGCCTCTGTCATGGAAGGAAGGTACTGACATGTAAGGGCCGGTTTAACCAAAGTTTTTAATCAACAATTTACTCATTAAGCCGAAGATCTCAGCTGTTAAACCACGATTTATCACCATCTCCGGTTCAGATAAATCAATGATCAAATGCGCTAAATCAACGATCAAAACTAACCAGCCGAATTTGGGTGGTTAGCGATCAAATCAGCGATTCACTAGGTAGGGTAGGAAGTTCTTTTCGCCATCTTTGTTTACATTACTGAATCCTTTTTTGCTATGTTTTCCCATCCTATTTGCTATATTTTCCTAGTTATTTCCAATGATTTCCTACATGCACGAAAATGAGCCACAAAGGATTGATTAGAGCATTGGATTTTGAGGATGAATTTACTAGGATTTCGATCTCAATGAAATCGATTTCCTGAGGAGGTACCGACTTTCAAAAACAACTGTTTTATTAGTCCTTAAAAAAATTGATGATAGAATCGAATACACAAATCACGGGTAGGGATATAGGTACATACATGTGTCAAGGTCTTAGGTACCCTCTAGAGGCCTTAATCCGCGCTACATAGAGGGGGAAACCCATTTCAAAACAGAAGTTAGTGAAAAAACGTTGTCAATTTCCACAAAAAATAAAGAGTTACAATGTTAAATCGATTTCGACGGTCAGGCCATCATCAGTGTGAAACCGGGGGATTGATCCTGAAACCCAACTTCCTGGGTAGTTACATGTCAGCACAGTACAAAATTCATTTTCAATTAGAACAGCAATGAATATTTGATACATAACATCAAAATTAATTAGGGTGACGTTCAGGGATTGAGGTCAATCAGAGTACGGTTTCAACAGTCATAATATTGGAGTTGAAATGTAGCATAAGGCATAATAAATCAGGTTTTAATTAAAGAGCGTCATCCATTTGAATTAAACTCGCCGATTCGATGATTTCATTAAAATTACGTCACGGGGGCATTCCTCGCTAATTGCCCTCATTCCTAATTGGCTCTGTCAGAAGGAGCGCGGAGCTGACTTGAGGAGTTCACCGAAAACGGCTACAGAGGGGAATTTTCGCCCGAGGAAAAATTTATTATTCAAAGTCTCTTCGGGGGGAGAAGGCAAAGGCAAGAAACCTTTTCGAAAAGGGCGAGAAGGGGTGAGAAAAGGGCTCGGGTAAAGGAGAACAATTACAGAAAGGGTTTCGCACTGTAAGTGAGTTGGGGTGGTGAGTAATTAGAGTTGGTGAGCTTGCGGTGGTTGGGGGAAGGCCCTGTGATTATGGCGCCACTCGTGGTGAGGTGGAGAAGATGAAGAGAGAGATGAAGGACTTCAACAACCTTCCCCTTCTCCCTCGATCCCTTTCTTTGACTTTCCTCGTCGTCTTAGGACTGCGACGTCAAAGCGAAGCTCGGGTTTGAATTGATCGGAGTACGATCGGAGGCACAAGTCCGGGAGTTGTGCGGAATACTTGACGTTGGGTACACATCATGTCCCGCTGTGCGCACCCCTGCCGACCTGAATTTGAACTAGCGTCAACTGGCAATGGAAATAAGCTCCCTTAAGGGTAGCTAAGCTCTTTGGTTATTTAATAATTAATTAAGTCTTCGTGGTGTAGTTGATGACGTACGGGACACCAATATTTTGCATTCAAATCCAACCTCCGAAACATGTTTTTAAACCTCATTATTATAAATGTTTTAAATCATACTTTAAAACGTCATTTTGATCTATTCATCTAACTAATCTGTATTTTACTAAGGGATTGACTACTTGATGTTATGTAGTTTTGAGATGCGAGCTTGCGAGCATCCAGACCATGAAACTATGTACAAATCAATCTGATCTATTTGACCAACTAATCTGAATTTTTACTAAGGGGTTTTTACTAGTCGTCCGATCTCGCTCAAATATGGATGATGGTTGGAGGATGACAATTTGATCATCTTATATCAATTTCAACATTTTTGCATCATTAATAGCCACTGCGCATGCGCCAACATGAAATTCTTGTAACACACTTATTGGTTTATTATTTCCAATAATAAGCCTATGTGATCGTATAGCAAAAAATTGTTATAACCCCCCCTCAAACTTTGTCACTTTACGTTTCAAGGTGCGTAGAATCCAAATTTGAAATGTCCGTCCGCCGTCCGCCGTTCGCCGTTCGCCGTCCGGGCCATAAATGGCCTAAGAATTGACTTAAAAACCCCGTTCTTTCGCACATAGACTCCATTTGGGGTCTAGTTGGTCCTAACGTTTAACCATCCCGATCGCTTTACTCGCATAGATGCTATGGGCCAAAAACGGGCGAAATAGGTGTCTTTTTCGAGGCTTTGAGTGTTAGACGTGTTAGACGCACGCCTGGCACGCTTGGCAGGGGGTCACGGTGGGTGGTGAGGGGTGGTGAGGGGTGGTGAGAGGGGGTGGAGTGAGAGGAGGCGCCGCGGCACCTAGTGGTGGCTGGAGTGACAGGGGCGTAGCAGAGGGGTGTAGGAGAATGGATATTTATTACTTTTACGTGTTATACCCATATAATACACCGCGGCACCATGAGGTGGGTACGGCGTTCCTTCGAGGCATGAATATATGTTTTTTTCTAGGTCATATTTGTGTGTTAATACCAATGCTTTTCCTACGCATATTTAATAACATATCCTCTCGACTTTTCGTACGTACTTAGATAAAGATATTATTAAGGCAATAACTATTTGAATAGATAGGAGCTCAAATCGAGAAATATAAACATGCGTATATAATTATAGAAGAATAGGTTGTGGCAACTCGAAATAGGACACGCCGAGGAGTCTGGACGGGCCTTATGATGTACGCAAGCCATCTAAAACTACGATCATACTCAATTGAAAAAATAATAAACCTTTGTGAAATAATTTGCAGCGTTTTTTTCACAGTTTTTGTCCGATCTGGATGCGATTTTCAGGGAATATGCGGACTAGGGAGTAGACGGCCCCCTGTCAGTTTCATTGTTGCCAAATCAATACTCCACTCTGCGCATGCGCAAAAGCATATTCCATTATGCTCTATTTTTCACGCCCTAGTGGTCCGATCTAGCTAAAATTTTGATGATAGTTGGGCGATGACGATTTAATTATCCCATATCCATATCAATTTCAACATGATTGTATCATTAGTAGTTACTGCGCATGCGCCTATGTGAAATCCTTGTAACGACCTTAATTTCCGCAGTTTTCATCCGATCTGGATGCAATTTTCAGGGAATGTGCTGGCTAGTGGATAGACGGATCCCTGTCAATTTCATTGTTTCCAAATCAAAACTTCACTCTGCGCATGAGCAAACGTAAATTCCATTATGCTCCATTTTTTCCTCCAGCTTAAATTTGGATGATAGTTGGAAGAAGATGACTTGAACACCTCATATGAATTTCAACACGTATGTATCGTTAATAGCTACTGCGCATGCGCCAATGTGAAATACTTGTAATGACCTTAATTTCCACAGTTTCCATCCGATTTTGATGAAATTTTCAGCGAATGCGCGTTTTAGGTCCCATTGTCCCGTACCTTTTTCATTGTTTTCAAGTCATCAGTTCATTCTGCGCTTGCACTAACGTAAATTACATTTAGTTCATTTTTTCGTTTCTTAATTGACCAATTATAACATTTCACGCTACTTCTTGATTTACTGTTGTCCGCTAAGGAATTTTTCAAGATCATTTAAAACTATTCAATGATCTATACATTCATGATAGGTAAACGAGGAAGCTATGTGCCACACCCAACTTGTTTTTCGCGAAAATTCGCTAAAATGAGCTTGCTCTGGTTGGTAGAGGACTCTGTGATTATGACATTACGCGTGGTGAGGTGAAGTATATAAAGAACATCCTTCCCCTTATCCATCTACCCCTTTCTCCGAGTCTCCATTTCAGTGAATTGAATTATGTCAATTTCCTCTTCCTATGACGACTACTGCGCCACTAATGAGTTAAATTAGCCTGCTGTGGCTGGTAGAGGACTCTGTGATTATGACACTACGCGTGGTGAGGTGAAGTATATAAAGAACATCCTTCCCCTTATCCATCTACCCCTTTCTTCGAGTCTCCATTTCAGTGTCAATTTCCTCTTCATATGACGACTACTGCGCCACAGCACATTTTGAAATGATCGGGGTTTGATCGTGGAAACACAGGAGTACTAACAGGGAACAAGCGTTAATTAAAACATTGTCTACTTCCACGAAATGAAGGGTATCGTTGAATCGATTTCCTTGTATAACTGAACGTACGTCAAAAGGGACGGAGGTTATGTAATCACAGAGGGACCTACAATCTCATTGGTTCAGAGACGTAAATGGCTGGAATGTAAAACCAATCAATTGCAGACAAAGTTAAATAGGGTGAAATGTAAGGGGATTTACTTGTTTAACACTTTTAAAAGGGATGATGTAGCGCTACACCTAAGCTTTAGAGATATGAGCTTACTAATTGTGAAATATGTTGAGGGACTTTGCCATTTGAACATTTACTATGCGTCATTTTTATTAATTTCGATTATTAATTTCGTCCTTTGAATCAAAATAAAGAATTTACAGACCATCTATCAGTTAAATTGATACTTGAGTTGTATAGGGTGTTACATTAGGTGACGGTCACAGGCCAGGAACCGATTCAAAAGCTAATTTCTGATAAAAAATTGTTTTGTAAAGGACTAATAGTCTGCTGCGTTGTTTACAGCTCCAACCCCGTCCAATACATGTTGCTCTGCTATTTGGTTGTGTTTTCGCACCGTGCTATCCTCAGCAATGACAGTGCAGATAAACTAGCACGCCCTACAAAGCTCAGGTAGTTAATATATTGAGTGTACTGCATTTTTAATGGATGAATAGGAATGTACTATGAGAACAATGTGACTAGATTAGCGATATTTTTTACTAAGAATGATAAATGAAATAAAGATAAATAAGTTCACCTAGTTTATTGAGTGAGGTAACTTTGGATAGGTATGTGTCGGTACAAATATTGGTTTTCCTACCTATGTGGCTACTTTTTGTATGAGAATAGATAACAGTAGGTACATATATGAACTGACTAGGAGTAAAGCACGCACATGAAGTAATATGATAACCCTGTTCCTAAAGATCAGTCCCAAAGATAAGTGTAGGAGGCGAAAGCCAACTCCAGATAGGTAGGTAGCAAGAAGGATGATGATAGGTATCCAGAAAGAGCCCAGAATACAAGGATGAAATTACAAATGTAGGTAAAGATAGGTAAGATCTCACCACAGTTATGTTGAGCTGGTGATAGCAGAAAACATGGTTGTGAAAGGTACCAACAATCAAGTGTTGTATTACAATCATTATAGGTAAACAAGGAAGCTATTTGCCACACCCAACTTGGCAGACGTTTTTTAGCTGGGGGGGGGGGGGGGGGGGGGGTGTCTTTAGGGACATCCTTTATAGACAGTATGGACAATATATTTCATGCATGGTTAAATTTATTTATGCTCAGCGCTAGAATTTTTACACCCAATTTCATTTGCCTATTTTTCAATCCATCACTGCGGCAATAGAAAGTGGAGAGAATGCATTGGAGGCAGATATCGACTGCTGGCCCCGAAACGAGCGACGGAATCTGATAGGGGAATCCCTAAAAATTTCATCCAGATCGGATGAAAACTGTGGAAAATAATCTTGTTACAAGGATTTCATATTGGCGCATGTGCAGTAGTTATTAATTATACAATCATGTTGAAATTTATATAAGATGATCAAATTGTCATCCCCCAACTATCATCCGAATTTGAGCGAGGTCGAACGGCTAGGGCGTGAGAGAATAATGTTTGGTAGAATTTACGTTTGCACATGCGCAGAGTGAGGTATTGAGTCGAGAACGATGAAACTGATAGGGGACTGTCTACCCCCTAGCCCGCACATTTCCCTGAAAATTTGATACAAAATTGCAGACAGACAGACACGGAACCAAAATTGTTCAGAAATCCATATCAACTAAGCAACTCGTAAAAGAGTTCCAATAGCTTTACAAGCAGATACCATGTTACATGGATATGTCTTTGATTGGGGATTTCATAACGGTTATCCTCGAGAGTTGTAAACAAATAACTTTAAACTTTATCTTTAATATAACTTTTATAAACAAATAACTTTAAGTTTGAACACATCCCTGGGCCGCATGGCCGCATCCCGACTAATTCCAACAAAAGAAAGGTTTACTTATAGAAATGTTGAAAATAACTGTGGAGAGAAGCCATGAGTTGTTGTTAACAGTCGACTGTTGTCAAGAGGATGAAAATGTTTCCTATGGAGTGGGGTATATGATGCTATTGCTTTACGTTAAGAATATTGTAACCGGCTTATTAAAATTGTTTATAGTCCAATCAACTTAGTTTAGGAATGTAGCCAGGTACGTAAGGAAGGGGAAATTGGTAGCTTGAGATGTGAACATTTATCACATAAATCAAGCGCTTTCCAACTAGTGGCGAACGATTTATGTGCGATGAAAACTACGGAAGTTCCCTTCCCCTAGCAACCGCTGGGTTGCACGTGAAAAACACTGAAATTGTGACACAAATTTTGCATCACGGAAATTTTTGGTTGACCCCCCAGAGCAAAGACATATCCATGTCAATTTTGATTTTGGAGACCAAAAATTTTTTTCTCCCGAAAGTGAAAACAATGCTTCCGCTACCTTTTGGTAGACTCGGAAGCAAACATTTTTTGACCCATAAATAACGATTATTAGCTTGGGGGGAGGGGGAGTTTTAGGCACACTCTTTATAGACAGTATGGACAGTAAATTCCATGCTTGGTTAAATTTATTTAAGCTCAGCGTTAGAATTTTTATACCCAATCCCATTTGCCAATTTTTCAATCCATCACTGCGGCAATGGAAAGAGGAGAGAATACATTGGAGGCAGATATCGACTGCTGGCCCCGAAACGAGCGGTGGAATTAGGGGCTCGAGCGGATTCCGTATCTCACAAACCCCTCGTCAATTTCACGGTTCATTCGACAACCAAGTTGCAAGAAGGTTCGCTCCGTCCCGAGGGCTTTTCCAAACCTACAGCCCGCACGAGTTGGAGAGAGCCGATCTCTATTTCCCGCCCTTCGCGTGATGTTTGTTCTTTTTCTCCAAGGATTCCTTCCCCAGTTCCTTTAGTATCTTACTGGCACGACGAGGGGGAATTCCTTCAGTATTTCCTTAGTGGACGTCTGTCTTAATCAACATTCTTTCCTATGGGATTTTGGGGGAAGCCTTCATGGCATGCTCTTAGCGAATATTTGGAGAAAATGAAGCTATTGCAATGATGGATCGGAAAATTTTAAAATCAAAATTTTTGAAAATGTTCTTCATTGAATTCCGTTTTGAGGCATTTCATCAGAATTAGAATCGTATACATTGTCATAACATGATAGACGTAATAGTCAACGTAATCCGTAGTAGGTAAATTAACGTTCCTGTAGCCAATAAAGGAGAGAGAAAAAATAGATTAATTAAAATAATAACAATAAAATTAAATAAAAGAGTGTAGGCTGGTCATTTACCCTACTAAAAGGCAGCTCGGCCGGGGCTTCCCGACCTAGCCCGGACCCGAGCCACCATGGCGGCCTCCCGGGGGCGCCCACCTATTTCTAGGTAAGCATCCCTTTCTGCTATTCATAAATCGCGCAACCGAGAATCACCAGGCGAGGCCGCCCCCGAGCCGATCGAGAGCCCCGAGCCTAAACAATTAGCTCGCTATAAAGCCATACACTCAATAAATTACAAACAGACTAAAACAAAAACGGACGGTAGACTTACGATTCTACAGTCAGATCATTTAATAGAGAGTTTTTGTTCTTCCCGTAAGATTTTCTCCCGTAGACGCGTAGATCAGCGTCTAAAGGAAGCAGTTGGAAATGCTAGCTCTCCACGTGATTTTTACGCGTATTTCTACACGTATACGTGAAAAACCAAACGCTAACGTCACGCTAACGTCTCTATACCTAAGTATTTCAGAAGCTATTTCGTATTCTTTTCGTACAACCTATTCTTATTTAAATAATTAATTGCCTTATAATTATTTATAAATACATAAATTATAAATATATTTATTGCTTAGCTTAAATGGCTGAATTTTGTAGCGGAGCACTTCACTATAACCTCTCGACTTGTTGACCAACCAACGTGTTGTTAGCAACCACAGTGTGGTTACCTTTGCTGGTAACTGCGTAACTGCGGTTACCTTGGTCACACTGTGCATACCGGCAACTGTGGTTACCTTTGCGTCAGGCTATGATGACTACCCCTTAGGCCGAGATTCCAACGAATGCATTTTCCCGTTCGCGTGTAGATAGGCCTTTTTCCCGTACACGCGTAGTTCTACACGTTGACGTGAAGATTCGCGCATGCGCAGTTGGTATTTCAGTCTTTTCGCGTACACGGGTAGAAAATTACGGGAAGAACAAAAACTCTCTATTAGTTCATTATGGTTACTTAGCAATATTAGTTTATAACTGAGCGTAATAAATCAGCTTTCCTTGACACTACAGAGGCTTAGGGATTATGAGATGCTGTGATAAAATGAGAGCATTCCAAAAAGTGGCTTAAGATTTTCCTGCTATGAAAACTATGGGAGTTACACTTCCCTAGAAACGCATTGGTTGTACGTGAGAACCAATAGAAACCCCACCGTGACGTGGCGCTCGTGACGTGACGAAAAGAAATGGAAACGTCCTGTTAATCATTATTAAATTATAATAACTCATACAACATATAAATCTAAAAAAATAGAAATATTCAACAATTAACTAGTTATCACAGTCGCTATAAATATCTAAAGAGCTAACTCGAGTACTTTTATAAAATTCCTCGGTTGCTGACATAAAATTAACAATGGCTACAAGAAAAAAACTATTTAACAGTGAATAATTGGAGTACAACGTCCCACTAGTCCAAAAAAAAATTTTGATTGCTTGAAAAATTGACTACCTACTAATTAAAAATGGTACATTTCATTTTGAAAAAATCGCTAGTGTGGTACGGTTTCCTGCACTTCAATCTTATTCCGAGAAATAAAATATTTTCTTCTTAAAGTTCTGATCTGTGATAGCAATAGTTGTTTTAGGTTTGGATTCAGGTGCATGAGGGGTCTTTGAATAAAACATCTTCAGGCTCATTATGTTACTTTTCTCGGACCTTGGGATGCTGGGAAACTTTGAATGACGTAATTCTAAACCCAAGCGATAATATTATATGTTGTGACAGTTCCCGTGAGATCCAAGAGAATGCGCGTCTGCCTCTCTGGCGTCGGGCGTGATGCTCAAGTTCTTGAAAGGCTGCGTTTGGCGATGGATGAGGATCCGAGAACCGGAAAAAGTCTTCCTGAAAATAGCACATTACGATGCTGTTAGTAAGGGGATCTTTTATAGTGCTGTCACACTGCTCTCGGCGGAGCGAGCGTGGTTTCCTGGATTACACATGGTTATACCTAGTACCCTGCATTATTGAGGGCTATATGCTTCAGAAGATACATAGCCCGGGTTTTCCAGAAGGAATTCCCATTATTACCCTTTGGCACATAAATAATTTCATTGGTCATTGACTTATAATCTTGCTCGCTTCGCTCGCAAAATGTGTCATGTAGGGAATGTTGCTCGCTTCGCTCGCGAAGTGTGGCATGTAAGGAATGTTTCTCGCTTCGCTCGCAAAGTGTGGGATGTATACATGCGATGTATTACAATTGAAACATGTAGGGGATGTTGCTCGCTTCGCTCGCAAACGGTAGGTCTCTAAGGGTAGGTTTATTAACCTCTGTAGGGGATGTTGCTCGCTTCGCTCGCTTGAGGAAGTTATACTGCCCACCCAACTTGGCAGACGTTTTTTTTCTGTTGGAAATTCTTACAAACAAAATAAATCTCATAAAACTACGTGGAACCACAAAAAAGTTTATTTGGGGATGTTGCTCGCTTCGAAGTGTGGCATGTAGGGCATGTTGCTCGCTTTGCTCGCAAACGGTAGGTCTCTAAGGGTAGGTTTATTAACCTCTGTAGGGCATGTTGCTCGCTTTGCTCGCAAACGGTAGATCTCTAAGGGTAGGTTTAACTTCTGTAGGGGATGCTGCTCGCTTCGCTCGCAAACGGTAGATCTCTAAGGGTAGGTTTAACTTCTGTAGGGGATGCTGTTCGCTTCGCTCGCTTGAGGAAGTTATACTGCCCACCCAACTTGGCAGACGTTTTTTTCTGTTGGAAATTCTTACAAACAAATTAAATCTTATAAAACTACGTGGAACCACAAAAAAGTTTATTAGGGAATGTTGCTCGCTTCGCTCGCAAACGGTAGATCTCTAAGGGTAGGTTTAACTTCTGTAGGGGATGCTGCTCGCTTCGCTCGCTTGAGGAAGTTATACTGCCCACCCAACTTGGCAGACGTTTTTTTCTGTTGGAAATTCTTACAAACAAATTAAATCTTATAAAACTACGTGGAACCACAAAAAAGTTTATTTGGGGATGTTGCTCGCTTCGCTTGCAAGGTATACCTGTGTAGGAAAAAACCGGTATTTATTACGTTGAAATGAGTCATTGACTCCCTTCAAGACTTAACTGCGTAGGCTAAGTGCGTCGAACCATTGTGAAACGGGCGCCCGGGTCGATTAATTTCTCATAATAAACGGTTCCCCTCGCTTCCGCTCGCAATTTGACCGACTGCCCGTCACTTTTTTCGATATCCGATTTCGGATTCAGATTCGGCGGACCCAAAGCTGTATTTCGCTCGCGAAAACCGTTCCGAAAAACGTACCTTTATGGGGTATATTTTAATCGGAAAAAACCAAGTTTTTCGGCGGACTTTTCGAGAAAACGGGTCCGTACTCTCGCATTTTTTTGACGCATTTCCCGATACTTTTTTCGAGATCCGATCGGCCGTTTAGAGGGGTAGGGGAAGCGGGGAAGTCCAAAAAGCGCATATTAAGGATAGGTTTAACTTCTGTAGGGGATGATGCTCGCTTCACTCGCTTGAGGAAGTTATACTGCCCACCCAACTTGGCAGACGTTTTTTTCTGTTGGAAATGACTATCAAACGCGGCACATTATGTGGAACCACGAAAAGTATAGTTATAAGAACACTTCAGTACTAACAGTACAGTCAGATGTTGAATGTTTGTAAGTATTTATTTTCCCTTCTGCTAAGCAACGTTGTGCAACGGGCGGCTCGGCTCGATCAAAAACGTTATATTAAACGCTTCCCTCGCAATTCCGCTCGCAATTTGACCTACTGCCCGTCACTTTTTTCGATATCCGATTTCGGATTCAGATTCGGCGGACCCAAAGCTGTATTTCGCCCGCGAAAACCGTTCCGAAAAACGTACCTTTATGGGGTATATTTTAATCGGAAAAAACCAAGTTTTTCGGCGGACTTTTCGAGAAAATGGGTCCGTACTCTCGCATTTTTTTGACGCATTTCCCGATACTTTTTTCGCGATCCGATCGCGCCGTCGTCTTCCTCGTAGGAAAACCTACGAAACCCGTATTTTTCCGGAATTGTCAACGGCCGTTTAGAGGGGTAGGGGAAGCGGGGAAGTCCAAAAAGCGCACATTAACCGGAACTTCGACCCCCCTCCCGCCCTACGGCCCATGGTTCGGCTGGGATTAGAAAATTCTAAATTCGCTTATACACCCTATCGGAAAATCCCAAGAAGATCCCCCCACTCGTAGATCCGGCCCACTCAGCCGTTTGGCCGTGCATAGACACGACAGACAGACGGAGTTTCATTCTTATTAATAGTATAGATAGAGATAGAGATTCTTTATTCAAGGGCATAGTTCCCAATTATTATTTCCAGGGCTTAGTTCCCAATTTAAGTTCCCAACGTGGGCACATATTTTTATATCTCTTTTATTTTCCTATAGATATAAGTCTCCATAGTTGAGCCACCGTTTATTTCCGATTGTTACAATCTTTGATTGGGGGTTAATTACCTAATGAATACTTCATATATGAAGATTCATTGACAAAATCCATCCTGTTTTAATTTCTCTTTTCTCATCCTCAATCGCTAATGCAGCTATTTATTAATGAGCATCAGTTCTCAACCAGTAAACTATTCCACCTGGTTTACATACTTGCTCTTCAATCAAGTGTTTTTTAAGGGGAGGAGTGTGACAGTTCCCGTGAGATCCAAGAGAATGCGCGTCCGTCGCTCTGGCGTCGGGCGTGAGCTCAAGTTCTTGAAAGGCTGCGTTTGGCGAAAAAATCTTCTCCGAACATAGCACATAAATGCTCTCTCTGGGATACTGTCACACTCCCCTCTCTCGAAGATTTAGGCCCCATTGCACCTCTGGGGGCGACCCAAGTCCTTGATAACGTCCAATACTTATCAAAACGGAAGTTAGTGAAAAAATCTGGTCTATTTCCACGAAAAATAAAGAGTTACAATGTTAAATCGATTTCGACGGTTAGGCTAACTAACTAACTTAACTATTGTTTTTGTTTGTTACTGATGATGGCCTAACATCGTAACTCGTTTTCTAGGAAATAGACAACGTTTTTTCACTTTGAAATGGGTTTCCACAACTTCGTCGCGAGAGATTTAGTTCGTTACAATACTTATTATGGTAATTTTTAAAAAAAGTAAATTATTTGGCTAAACAAATTTATTCATGGAAAAAGTGATAAATGTTTGGAAAATTGCTCCAAAGAACGTTTTTCCAACAAATTTAATACGTTAGAAGCCGCGTTGACTGGATTATCCGTTATTGGATTGAAATCTTGTGACGGCTTTCGCGGGTTGTAATATATGAGGGGTGCGAGATGAGGGATGGCGCGGGATAATGGAGGATTTTCGGAGTGTAAGAGGAGCCGGGATGAGGACGGAGGGGTTGGAAAGGGGGGTTGACAAATGCCGAGCGCACGAGCGTAAAAGATGCGACCGTCGGATGATAGCGGGCCTGGAAAGGGGTGTGCTCTGTATGGTGGGCGGAGTAGCGGGGAAAAGGGTTACTCTGTATGTATAAAAGTAGAGGGGTGAAGGGGGTAACTCTGTATGGTGCCGCGCGTTATGGAGGAGAGGGGGAGCTCTGTATGGTGGGAGCGTGGCTCGGAGGTGTCAGTGCGTGCTGTGGAATGACGAGGTTCACACGGATGCGAGGCTGACGGATGAGTTACAGGCCAAAAACAAATATTCGTAAAACAGCTTCAACAAAACATAGTTGAACAACTTAAAATTTTCCAGGACATAACTTTTTTTTTCATTTGTTTGACTGTTCTCACTACAAAATATTTTGGAAAGAACTCCATGGAATATCAGCTTTCCAACGGTATAGTCAATGTAACATATAATTTACTAATTAGGAGTTTGTTTCCAAAAGGTACTAAACGCCATTTTAGTCGAAATTGAGATAACATTTCCATGGGGTTTTAGGGGGGTAGTTCTTCACAAAAATGCAATTAGTTTGGAGCTAAAGATTCTCTATCCACTTGAAAAACGAGGTTGAATATTCGGTTTCATTTCAAAAGGTACCTACTATAATCAACGCTCGAAGAGCGCTTCATCTATTTGGTTTCAAAAAGTACTTAATCCAGTATTTTTTATCTCAAGCTTCTACTGTTTTGAGCAAAAGGTACTATATCCTTCGCATTGTCAAAATTCGCTACTTTTCTAGCTATTTTTAGAGTTTTCAGGCTGTAAATTCCGTTTGTTTTTAGTTCTTTGGCATGATTTTTGATAGTTTGAGTGTTGGTAGCTCTGGTATAACCTCCTCAGTTGCTTCCCTCGACTTACAAACACTTACAACAAAGCCTTGTTTATGTCGCGTTTGTTCAGTATTTCCCTTTAGTATTTTGCTAGTTTTTGAAAAAACTGGTGGGTGCATCGTCACAGAAGTGCGTGGAAATTAAACTGTGAAGTTCTACGAGTGAGTGGGAAAAAAATGAAGGACGAGGCTGGCGGCAGTACTTCTCAGCAGCCTACCAATGCACAGCTGTTGTTTACCATTATTCGTCAAGAATAAAAAATACTGTCAAGATCTTAATATTTTTAAAAAATAAATAAATAAAATATAAATACAGAACATACCAGTATTACAGTACTTCCAAGATTTCGGAAACTCTCCCTTTGGCCTATTCAATAAGATGTATAACTACTAAAAAGTATTGCCTATCCTGCAGAAAAGTACTGCGTACTGTTTGGGTACTTTCTTTCATTGAATCAGATACCATGACATCACTAAACACCAAAAGGTATTAAGTTTTTTTTTCAAAAGGTACTATATCCATTTTGTTTCATGTCAAAAGGTACTAAGCGCCACGTTTCATTTCAAAACGTACTATATCCAGAAATCTGAAATTTCAAATCTCAGCCTAAAATATTCTAAACAATGAATTAACACTCATTTTTTCCAAAATTTTATATTAAAGTTCAGAGAATAAACAGAAAAGAAAAATCGTCGAAAGGCAGGTTTTTCAGAATGTAATGGTTTTTTCATTTTTCTCGCATTTTTGTAAAAAATGGATTGAGTACCTTTTGGAAACAAACTCCTCAATTAGGGGTAAAAATTGTTTTTATGTTGAAAAAAAAACTCTTTTTTTTTAAACAGGGTTTTTTGAAAAATTCCCAACACAGATAAGAAATTAGTATCATACTAGAGGCCTGTTAGGGCTTAGAAAGCCCTAATCTAGTACCTAACAGGAACTCCGTACATTATATTAACGATATAAGTCCTACATATTATGTTACCTGGTTAATTACAAGGTTACCTGGTTACAAGTTAGGTTATGTGACCTGGTGCAAAGCTAAGGCGATGTTATTAAATGATTAAAAAGAGGACATACCGATCAAAATGTAAGTAACGTAATAAAATGAATATCACCAGTTGAGGTGGTCCTCAACAGTACAATCAACAAAAAGTTGAATCGGGGAATATATACAAAGTTCGCTAAGATCTTCACTTTCAATTTCTTCGTTCAGAAATAACTCTCCTAGATGTTGGTAACTACACCACGTTTCTTACTTACCGTGAATTGATGGCAACTGTTGTTACCGCCACAGCCTGATAAACAACTCTCGTTGATAAGGACCGCCTAGAACACGATCAAGGCGGGTATAGAGACGAACGGCGACACTTTTGCAACAAACTTGGGGCCGTGCTGATTCGAATGAGCAGTCTAACACTAAAATCGGACCGCGAAGTGCTTCACAATTTCAAAGACCGTTCGGAATTATATATAAAGATTGAACACATTGCCTAGTGACCTGGTTTTACGCTTTAACTGCCAATTTTAGTAGGTTTTTTGTAAGCTCAGTAGTATGTGTGTTTAGGGGTAAAACTAGTTACTTATAGAGTAAAACTTTGTTATAACGGGGTCGGGGAGACCTGAAAGTATTACCATTTGATTCAGCGTACAAAAATACATAGCAATCAACCCCATACTCGTATTTTCAGCGAAGGTCATTTGTTTAGAAAACCCTCCATCATTAAATCATTAATCAAATAATAATTGGCGTCGAATAGTAGATAAAATGGCTTTTGAGCACACTCAGCTGATCAATGACCTCTCAGCTCAGTCGTCTTCAGCATTCCCCCTTGAGCCTCCCTCTCAAATTTCAGCTTACTGCATCGAAGAGGAGACAAACCGGCTTTGCAGCACACTCAGCTGATCAATGACCTCTCAGTCGTCTTCAGCAATTCTCCCTTGAGCCTCCCTCTCAAATTTCAGCTTCCTGCGTTGAATAGTAGACAAAATGGCTTTGGAGCTAACTCAGCTGATCGATTATCTCTCATGTGTCTTCAGTATTCTCACTTGAGCCTCCCTCTCAAATTTCAGCTTCCTGTGTTGAATAGTAGACAAAATGGCTTTGGAGCTCACTCAGTTGATCGATGACCTCTCATGCATCTTCACTATTCTCTCTTGAGCCTCCCTCTCAAATTCCGGCTTCCTGCGTTAAATAGTCGACAAAGGGCTTTGGAGCTCAGTCAGCTGATCAATGATCTCTCAGTCGTCTTCAGCATTCTCTCTTGAGCCTCCCTCTCAAATTTCAGCTTCCTGCGTTGAATAGTAGACAAAATGGCTTTGGAGCTAACTCAGCTGATCGATGATCTCTCATGTGTCTTCAGTATTCTCACTTGAGCCTCCCTCTCAAATTTCAGCTTCCTGAGTTGAATTGTAGACAAAATGGCTTTGGAGCTCAATCAGCTGATCAATGACCTCTCAGTCGTCTTCAGCGTTCTCCCTTCAGTCTCCCTCTCAAATTTCAGCTTCATGCGTCGAATAGGAGACAAAATGGCTTTGGGTTCACCCATCTGATCAAGTTTCATCAAAATCGGACATCGGAAAGTGGCATTTAAAACGATTTTAAGAGGATATACATACATACGTACATTATACATACATAAATAAACGGACAAAGTGTACAAAATAGCTAATTTTTCCTTTTTTAATAGAAAATGCGCCAAAAAGGGTTTTACTTTCAAATAAGAAAATGGAAAATATCAAATGTAAGCATTAAGCCCGTGAGCGTAAATGTTATTGTTAGAATCTACGCAGTAAGTCATGAACAACTCATGAACTTACTTATGAACTCACAACAAATCATGAACTTTGTTGAGACCTGTAGAGGTGTCCACAATGTCGTTGGTAATTTGTATGGTTTCAGTCAGGGAATGAACAAAAATTGACCCTGTGTAAATTGAATATTGTAACAGGAAAGTTGTGTGAAGCCTCGCAACGGGTGTTTTCTATGAACAATAGCTGTTCTCATGCGAAATTTCCCCGAGGGCGGTGACCACAAGACCGAGACTATACTCAATGAATAAAATATACTTATCTCGTCTCCCATTCGTAATCTCACTTGACTTGGAGCGGTAAAACCCAATCCCGAGGGGTCTCTTACTACGTGCGCGGAATCTGCGAAGGTTTCAGTCTTGGCGGTTCCTTTTGACTCGTAAATTTTATTTCACTCAAAGCATCAGTAGTCTTAGCGGAAGCTCAAACGTGATACCAAACAGTCCCTCTTCCGAGTCAGAGATTCTAGGGATAGATCCTAGCTCTCCCATAATTAGCGAATTATCGTAGAAAATGAAGCTATTGCAAAGCTCCAAAAATTTTAAAATGAAAATTTCCGAAAAATGTCTACATTGGCATCCTTTTTGAGGCATTCTGGAATGAATCCTAGAGTTTATCACTTTTTCGTAGATATATTTTTGTGACAATCTGCCAGCCCATAAACCGAGAGGTCCGTGGGTCGCTCTGCTACCATGTGACAATCTACTGATTGACTTGACAAAAATTCTTGGACTTCTGTAGTATATTTCAATCTTTTGATGTAATTTTGGAAATCAGGTGAAATAAGTAGAACAAGATTTCAACCACTGGGATAATTTATTACGCTTTTCTTTATGTCGGCTCCAAAAGAAAGGTCATAAGAGGGGTTTTTTCTATCTAGCCTTTCGGTTGATTAGTTTCTTATATTCAATTCTTTTAAAGATGAAAGAAATACCGCGGGAGAGAGAGAGAGAGAGAGGTATGTGGGATAGCAATGGAGTAGGTATTAGTATAAACAATGGGAGATTATATAATATTATTGATATTAAAGCAAATGGAAGAGAGAGGTAGACTCACCGTTCTGAAGGTTGAACAACTATTAAGAGCAAGCGGACCCGTGCATGTTGGGAATACCAACAGGCTCGCTGTTCCATTGAACGGATCACCGTAGGAAACAGTTTTTGATTGCTGTTATATTTTCCTTATCCAGACTATAACTCTTCTTAGGATTGATATAAAAAGTCTGTTCTTGCAAGAAAAAAAAAAAATCAAGCTTTCCAATGAAAGGATGATTTTGTAGGCCAGCACTTTTCAAGTACATTTAATTGGTAAAATTTCAACAAAAAAAAAGTGCTAAAACAGTACCGTTTTGAAGGCCTGATGATGGTGTTCTTACATCAAAAGCGCTTCTAGTGAAAAATATTTTTGTTGAGTTGCGATCTAGTGCTTCTACTACTACTTCTGGTGCATCTACTACGTCATGGCGGACCTTGGAAGAAACTAAAACCTACTCCAGGTCCGACGTCACGAGAATGTGGGCTATATTGAATGGACCATAATAATAAAGGAATACCGTCAGATGGGGTGAAGTCGCTCAAAAATAACAGTTTTTTCAATACTTGAGGTACTAAAACGCTGATAGAAATCATGAAAAAAATAATTTATACTCTCTCACTCCTGATGTATCTTTTGAGCTATAATTCAAAATTTGCCGGATTAATTTAGGGTTAAAAAAAAATAAAATAAAACAGCGGCTTCACCCCACCTGTGGGGGTGAAGTCAGTCGCTCACCATGTGGTTTAGACCAAAAACGACTCAACCTATGTAGAGAGGTGAAGCCACTCAGCATTCATGTTTTTAAAAAAGAATAGGAAAGGGAATGGGAAAAAAATTATAGATTAAAAGCCTGTATTTGAATTTAAAAAAAAAATACAATAGAAAAAGAAAAAGGAGATTTAATGTGAGCGGTTTTCTCTAGTTCATGATTTCAATTGGAATATAAGAATTTCTTTTATGAATATGATTATGAGTATTTCTTTCTTCTCCCAACCGCTCAGATAAAAGTCTGGGTGCCGTGTCATAAACTTGATGAACCATTCCTTACCTGGTTTGTTGTCATTGAAACGTTTTTCTTTTCTGCCAGCACGATTGAGGTAGTTCTGAACAATGTTTCTAATATCCCCTCTATTCAATGGAAATCCCCATTCACCACACTTTATCAAAGAATCAACAAGAAACTGCTCTTCAGAAGGGGATAAATTACACATACCACCGTATTGTTTAGTACGCAAGCCTTTCACATGTTCCTCGAGGGTAGAGTACGGCACTGCATAATAATTTGATGCCTGACGCACAGAAAACTTCCCAGCTTTCACAGCCCGAATCGCGTTTTCCAAATACATTGGATTGTAATTGCGTTTCCCGGCGGGACCGAGTTTTTTAATGTATTTACGCGGCATTTTGAATGAGCGACTTCACCACACCCTAAGGACTTTGAACGGAAAAAACCTCCCAATGACCGTAAACATGAACATTCACTCTCCCGCCAGTTCAAAATCGATTTTCCAGAAGATTTAGAACAACAGCAACATAACCACAGAGAAGATATTTATCCGTTAGTTAGGTTTACAAAAGAGGTTTTTCATGCAATGCAAAAACATGGTAAAACTGAGAGATCACAAAATAAGTTTTCTGAGACTTATGAATGAATAAAACATGTAAACTTCCATGCTTATTGGATAAATAATATGCACTGAATATAATGTGATTTTTTTGCAATCGAAATATCGTAGTGCTGCCAATAAAACACTCAAATCAGCTGAGCAAACAGTTGTGAGTGCCTTCAACCCTACCAAGCGGCTTCACCCCACTTGACGGTACTCCGTTGATTGTCAAATCTCTCTTCCTCATTTATCGAAGAGTTATACCTACTTTACGATTCACCTGTTCCATAGCTCTATCACCAATAGTTTTATTTGATAGGTGTAAGGGTCCATCTATTACCATTGACAATTTAGCGATGATAAAATTTTGGGAATGGTATAGTTAGTCCCAAAAGTATCCCAAATTATTAATTAGTTAATCCCAAAAGTCACGAAATGTGGGCTATACGTAGAACCAATGTGCGGGAAGTGAGGGTAAATCACTTCCAAGGAAATCCCAGCCGAATGTGGGTTTCGTTGATTCGAACTCGGTTTTGAAACCGTTCGTAGAGCTCCAGTAGGGGCCGAGGTTTCAAGACACGTCCTCGGGAAGGTTGCAGAGGGGTTACCGAGAAGGTTAACCCCGCGCCATCTAACAAGAGTTTGGCAGCAGTTGAGAAATGGAGATGGCGACGGAGGTTGTCGAAAAGGCTGCTACCGAAAGGGGGGGAGGCGGAAAAGCGCTGAAGTTGTGACGCGGTTGGAAAGGGGGGCTGAGCGTAAAAGCGCTGAAGTGGGGCGGAATAAGCGGTGCACGGGGGTCGAATTTAAGCGACTGGGATCTCATTTGCAACGCCAAGTAGTTTGGGGCTGTTGGGAACGCGGATGGGAATAGAAGGGGTTTCGAAGGTTTATTGCTTATAACAGATACTGCTTTCATCCCCCGCCGTTTTCCCTCGATTTCTCGATCTCCCCTGTCAGCTCTGGATTTGATATGCACTGAATTTCCCTCTTTAACTTGCTTCAAGTTACCTCAACACTTTACAACTTCAAATGGCAGCTACACAATGATCTCGTAAGTTATCGTATCGTCGTAACTCAACCAAACTCACAAAGTAGATATCACCTACCACAACACGAGTATAGAATTTGTAGTAGGGTGGAGGGATCAGTGATTGACCCAGTGATTGAACACGAAGAAGTTTTAATAATAAGGTATTTAAAAGTGTTTTACTGGCTTGATCCATTGGAATTTTGAGGCAAAATACCTTCACAGTAAAGTATGAAGGCGGAAAAAGGTTTTAGGCGGGATTTTGTGAAATCTGGAGAAGGTTTCCCAACAAATCAAATCCTCTTGAATTTATTTGGTGATGTTTCTTGTAATTTTGCTAAGGAGGTAAGCGTTTTATGTTGCTTCACCATGTCCTCCACATTTTCAAATTCGATTGTTTCCAAGGGTTTTCTCAATCAGTTTTTTGTGTAGCTTGCATTTATGCTATCATTTTTTGGAAATAATCAAAGACAATGTCAATTACTAGTCCCCAAACTGATGCATCCCTTAGTGATTGACAGTGCTGTCAATATGGATCTCTATTCGTTCTTTATTTTTTATATTTATATAAATACATAGCAACTCACAAGCTGCTAGTTTACCATTAGAATCGTACTGTGCCTTTGGTATCAAGAAAACATTGTACCTATTTTGTGATGAAACTTCCGGTGATATTTTCAACTTTGTCTTTGTGAATACTCATATTAATTTTACATTTAGATTAATAAAACTAAGTTCAAATGCTCAATTTATTTGTAAAACGTTGAAATAAAATGTTTTGTTGATACAAGGAATCATTTATTGCAGAAGAACTGATGTGTCAATCATAGGGTGCCAATCACAGGTACAACAAAAAATGTGGCAGTCAAATGCTGGGTCACAAAATTGATTTCGAAAAAACGAATTTATGATGTTTTGTGGCTTGAATTAGAGATTTTTTCAATACCGAGCAGTTTGAGGACATCCTGATGCAGCAATAGATGTAAGCTTCGAGTTTGAACAAACGAAAAAACAGCCTAATTGCTTGTCAAAGTCCAAATGCCTCTTAAGGTGTCAAACACTGGGCCCACCACCCTACTTGATCGTTTACTGTATATTATTGTGACTTCAGAAATTGAAAACGGGAGAACAATTGTTTAACTGCGTTAAATCGTAATGGAAATTTGAAATGACTGCCTACATGCCGCACGGTGGAAGCAAAGTTGAATCTAGCGTTTCAAAAGTCTGGAATGATACGAGGGTCGTCTCAAAAGTAAGTTGCACTTATTTTTAAAAAATCGCGAGATGATCCGATTGGGCTGAAATTTTTACAGAAGTTTCGTCTGGGTGTTGTCGCAGCACCGTAAAAGTTTCAAGTTGTTATTCAAGTATCAGCTGTTTACCAGTTGTTACAATATGGAGCTACCCATGTGTTCTACCGCCAAATGCGTTCAGTTATTCGTTTTTTCACAACCTTTGTGAACCCCAAATCTTTGGTAATGAGCCGGTGAATACTCGCTCGGCTTGATTCAATATTGTTGGGAAGTTTGAACATGATCTCGTCAAGAGTATAGCGCCGGTCTGACTCCAAAATCTCGCGAACTTGATCAATGACGGATGAAACCCGAGACGAAGACGGTCGACCACTACGGGGCTCATCGTGGGTCACTTCTCGACCTCCCAGAAACAAATCCCACCATTTTGCCACGGATCGACGACTTACCGTGGTTTTTCCATAAACATTGACAATCTCGCGATGAATTTCTGTCGCGGATTTGTCTTTGGCTGTGAAAAAACGAATAACTGAACGCATTTGGCGGTAGAACACATGGGTAGCTCCATATTGTAACAACTGGTAAACAGCTGATACTTGAGATAACAACTTGAAACTTTTACGGTGCTGCGACAACACCCAGACGAAACTTCTGTAAAACTTTCAGCCCAATCGGATCATCTCGCGATTTTTTAAAAATAAGTGCAACTTACTTTTGAGACGACCCTCGTACAAAATGACAGTTGAACTTTATGACCAAAATAGGTCATCTTAGTGGAGCCCAATAGAGGTTTTTGACTTATTAAAATGAAGCTCCACTATAAAGGACAACCATGGGCTAAAAACTGAGTAAATTCGTCTTCGACAGGCATGGATGCCCTGCGTAATACAAGAGTCCTGAATTCGTTAGGTACTCAGATTAATTTATTGCTTCCGAGTCTACCTAAAGGTAGCGAAAGCATTGTTTTCACATTCGGGAGAAAAAAAAAATTTGGTCTCCAAAATCAAAAATTTCACTCGCATTTCACGTTTTAGACCATTCTGAACAACTTTGGTTCCGTGTCTGTCTGTCTGCATGTCATTCGTCTGTCTGTTTGTGTGTGTGTGTGTGTGTGTGTTTGTGTGTGTGTGTCTGTCTGGCTGTCTGTCTAGGAACTCGTTCACCACTAGATCGGTATCGTTGTCTACAACCTAAATCGCGCTGACACCTGGCAGGCATGATTACTGGGGTTTCCAAGGTTTATTGCTTATAACAGATACTGCTTTCATCCCCCGCCGTTTTCCCTCGATTTCTCGATCTCCCCTGTCAGCTCTGGATTTGATATGCACTGAATTTCCCTCTTTAACTTGCTTCAAGTTACCTCAACACTTTACAACTCCGAATGGCAGCTACACAATGATCTCGTAAAATTTTTTTTTTTTTTTTTTTTGTTGAAAAAACGCATTTATTTAGATAGGTATTGCAATACAAAAAAAAGTTACACAAATCAATAAATGCTACTCCCCACTATAAGTCGTAGACTTGTGCTGTGGGGAGGAGTAATACATAATCAGCACACTCATTCAATACCTTATTCAATAATCATCTTGTAAGTAAATATAGGTAAATTAGAATCAATAGGTACATATACATCGGGTAAATCAGAATACATAGGAATTATTCAGTTACCATCTTAAAGTTTTAATATTATCTAATGGGTCTCAGATTGCCTCGTTATTATATGTTTTTTCAGTTCTTTTTTGAACTTTTCAATTTTAGAAATAGAGCGGAGCTCATGGGGTAGGGCATTGAACAGTTTTACTCCCCGGTAATCATACGCCCGTTGGCCATGGTGAGTCCTACGGAAAGGCAGTTTCGAAAGAAATTGCCCACAAGTTCTTGTTTTTCCCTCATCTAAAAATTTCAGGTGGTTGCTATGTAAATCTTTATATATTTTAATTATAGTTATCTTGTCAATTAGCTCTCCCAATTTGAGTACCGCGAACTCTTTAAAGAGAGCTTCTGTCGAATATCTTGTCCTTTTTTTAAGTAAGACTTTGATTAAGAGCTTCTGAGTCAGGAATAACGAATCAAGAAGGGACGCGCTACATCCTCCCCAACCAGATGCACCATAGATCATGAGCGACTGAATGAGCGCATAGTATACCATTCTACGTCTATCAATATCTAAAAAGTTCCTCAGCTCCCTACACACATGGATCATCTTTCTCATCGAGGATGTCACTTTTTTCAGGTGTTTGTCCCATCTTAGGTTCTGATCAACTTCCACGCCTAGGTATCGAACAGAAGCAACTTGTTGTATTACTACACAGCAGCTGAAGGTTATCTGTAGATTCCGGTACATGGCATTTTAGGTTCTTTATCTGCGGGAAATCACTTTCTCTAAACGCGAAAGTTAAGAAATTAGTTTTAGAAAAATTGATCTTCATTCCCATACTTTTAAGACAATGAAGGATTTTGGTCAGACATGATTCAGCTTTTATGATGACTTGTTCCCAGGAGTTACCCGTTATTATAAAGGCTGTGTCATCAGCAAAAGACACTGACTCTCCTTCAGACTCCATGTTAAGAAGTCTGTTCATGAATACTATAAAGTAAATCGGCCCGAGGACAGTTCCTTGAGGGATTCCACAGTTGCAAAATTCATGGTCACTAATAACATCATCAACTTTAGTAAAATGTGATCTATCCTCCAGATAACTTGCAGTCCACTTGATAAAACCTCGGTTGACACCAGTTTGTTCTACTGCGGAGATTAGTTTTGAATGTGCAACGAAGGCCTTGGCTAAATCCTGATATATACACATTACCTTCTCTCCTGCATCTAATGCACGCAATATAGTCTTCGTCATAAAACAAATTGCATCATCAGTGCTCCTACCTTTTCGAAACCCAAACTGCCTATCACTGATCTTCCCCTGACTCTCCAAATACTGCACAAAATACACTTTAGCCAAACGCTCAATGATTTTAGCAAAGACAGATAAGAGAGAAATCGGTCGATAATTTGTCATATCTTCTGGATCCCCCTTTTTGAAAAGGGGTATGAGCAAGGCTTTTTTATAGATAGCAGGGAAACGGTTTTCACTGAAGCTACGGTTCGCGATTATCGTTATAGGAGTAGCCAAAATATCTTTGAATTTCTTAACTAATTCAGTGCTAATATTGTCTATACCCGGACTCGTTCCACCTTTTAAGTTTCCTATTGTTTTTTTGACATCCTCCACCGAAACCTCGAGGAACTTTTCAGTGAAGTTATACTGCGTAGAATTGGCTGGTTTTATTTCTTCATTAGAGACCCTTTTAGCTATGTTTTCTCCAACAGTGGAGAAATATTTATTAAGTACCCTGGCTATGTCTAATGGGCTGTCCCCTATTTTGATGACTCTCCCTTCAGAATTTATGGAGGTGATTTCTTGCTTTTTTCTGTTCCTTCCTACACTCTGATTAATAATTTTCCAAACACCTTTACTATCTCGGCCCGCTTTTTCAATTTCTTTTGCGTAGAAATTATTTTTGGCAGTTTTGATTATTTCTGTAAGTTTATTCCTGTACCTAGCGAGTTTCCTTTTGAGGCAGGCGTTGAGCGGTTGACGAAACAAACGCTGGCTAAGCTTTTCCTTTGTCCGTATCGAGTTCAATAGTGCTGGTGTCATCCAAGGCTTTAGTTTCGTGTTTCTGTGTGAGGTTTTTTTTACTATTTTCGTTGATTTATTTATTATAGTTTTCATAATTAGTTCAAAATTTTCGGCAGCTAGGTCCACATTCTTTGCGTTAATAACTGTATCCCACTTTGTTGTCTGGAGGTTTGTTTCTAGTAAGTTATATGGACATTTCTTCTTTCATTTTCTTTTCATTCTTTTAATATGGCATCGTTGTAACTCAACCAAACTCACAAAGTAGATATCACCTACTACAACACGAGTATAGAATTTGTAGTACTTATTCGTTTAGTGTATATTATTGTGATTTCAGAATGTGTTTTTCTTAATCTCAATAATCGCAGTTTTGGTTTATTATTTCCAATAATAAGCCTATGTGATCGTGTAGCAAAAAATGTTTATAACCCCCCCCCCCCCCCCTCAAACTTTGTCACTTTACGTTTCAAGGTGCGTAGAATCCAAATTTGAAATGTCCGTCCGCCGTCCGCCGTCCGTTCGCCGTCCGCCGTTCGCCGTCCACCGTCCGGGCCATAAAAGGCCTAAGAATTGACTTAAAAAACCCGTTCTTTCGCACATAGACTCCATTTGGGGTCTAGTTGGTCCTAACGTTTAACCATCCCGATCGCTTTGCTCGCATAGATGGTATGGGCCAAAAACGGGCGAAAAAGTGTCTTTTTCGAGAATTTGAGTGTTAGACCTGTTAGACGCACGTCTGGCACGCTTGGCGGCTGGTCACGGTGGGTGGTGAGGGTGGGTGAGCGGGGGGTGGAGTGAGAGGAGGCGGCTGCACCATGAGGTGGGTACAGCGTTCCTTCGAGGCATGAATAATATGTTTTTTTCTAGGTCATATTTGTGTGTTAATACCAATGCTTTTCCTACGCATATTTAATAACATATCCTCTCGACTTTTCGTACGTACTTAGATAATGATATTATTAAGGCAATAACTATTTGAATAGATAGGAGCTCAAATCGAGAAATTGAAACATGCGTATATAATTATATTGAAGTATAGGTTGTGGCAACTCGAAATAGGACACTCCGAGGAGTCTGGACAGTTATGACGTACGCAAGTCAACTAAAACTACGATCATACTCAATTGAAAAAATAATAAACCTTTGTGAAATAATTTGCAGCGTTTTCACTGCGAGTCTTAAATCAGTTAGAAACTCATCAAACGGTTGTCCTTCTTTTTGTGAAATCGATAAAAACTTGGAGCGATCCATAACCACGTTATTAAATGGGGTACAATGTTTGTCAAATGCTTCCAGAACGTCTTCAAGGGACTCAGAATCTTCATCTAATCCAAATGAATTGAACAACTTGCGACCCTGTTTACCAATGGCATTCAAGAAGACTGAGACCTTGAACTGATTTGTTTTTTGTTTTTTTTTTTTTTTAATCATTAAACCCACTAGCTCGTAAAAATAATTTAAACTCTTGACGCCATTCGGGCCACATTGCTGCCGCATTTTTGTTGAAAATGAAAGGTTCGGGTCGTACAGCCGAAAATCCCGAAGATGCCATTGTTACAAAGTGAACTTATCACGTATGCCAAGAACTAGAAGTAGGTTGTACTTACAAACACGGAAGAACTGGGCGTTTGGAGACTTAGTGCACCTTAGTCTTCTGACACCATGTTAGAATTGTTCATTAGGAACTGTCTGTCTATTTGTCTGTCTGTCTAGAATCTTGTTCACCACTATATCGGTATCGTTGTCTACAACCAAAATCGCGCTCACCTGGCAGGCATGATTACTGGGGTTTCGAAGGTTTATTGCTTACTAGCCGCTCCGGCTCGCTACGCTCGCCTCCACGTCCAGCCGGGGGCAAGCCCCCCGGACCCCCCATTAAGTTGCTCGCTTCGCTCGCAACGTGTGGCATGTAGGGAATATTGCTCGCTTCGCTCGCAAAGTCTGGCATGTAGGATATGTTGCTCGCTTCGCTCGCAAAGTCTGGCATGTAGAAAATGTTGCTCGCTTCGCTCGCAAAGTATGGCATTTAGGGGATGTTGCTCGGTTCGCTCGCAAACGGTAGATCTCTAAGGGTAGGTTTAACTTCTGTAGGGGATGCTGCTCGCTTCGCTCGCAAACGGTAGATCTCTAAGGGTAGGCTTAACTTCTGTAGGGGATGCTGCTCGCTTCGCTCGCTTGAGGAAGTTATACTGCCCACCCAACTTGGCAGACGTTTTTTTCAGTTGGGAATTCTTACAAACAAATTAAATCTTATAAAACTACATGAAACCACGAAAAGTTTATTCGGGGATGTTGCTCGCTTCGCTCGCAAGGTATACCTGTATATGTGTAGGACAAAGTCCGTATTTATTATTTGAAATGGCTCTCGCTTCGCTCGCAAGGTAGGTACCTATGTAGGCATACCTGCTCGCCTCGCAATGTTGTGACATCGAACCCTTCACGTCAATTCTTGAGCCTTCTCTCGTCCACGGCAGAATCATTTTAATCGCTTTGCTCGCTTCTGCTCGCAATTTGACCGACTTAACGTCACTTTTTTCGATATCCGATTTCGGATTCAGATTCGGCGGACCCAAAGCTGTATTTCGCCCGCGAAAACCGTTCCGAAAAACGTACCTTTATGGGGTATATTTTAATCGGAAAAAACCAAGTTTTTCGGCGGACTTTTCGAGAAAACGGGTCCGTACTCTCGCATTTTTTTGACGCATTTCCCGATACTTTTTTCGCGATCCGATCGCGCCGTCGTCTTCCTCGTAGGAAAACCTACGAAACCCGTATTTTTCCGGAATTGTCAACGGCCGTTTAGAGGGGTAGGGGAAGCGGGGAAGTCCAAAAAGCGCACATTAATTATTACTTCGACCCCCCTCCCGCCCTACGGCCCATGGTTCGGGTGGGATTAGAAAATTTTAAATTCGCTTATACACCCTATCGGAAAATCCCAAAAAGATCCCCCCACTCGTAGATCCGGCCCACTCAGCCGTTTGGCCGTGCATAGACACGACAGACAGAGCGACAGACGGAGTTTCATTCTTATTAATAACTAGCCGCTCCGGCTCGCTACGCTCGCCTCCACGTCCAGCCGGGGGGCAAGCCCCCCGGACCCCCCATTAAGTTGCTCGCTTCGCTCGCAACATGTGGCGTGTAGGGAATATTGCTCGCTTCGCTCGCAAAGTCTGGCATGTAGGATATGTTGCTCGCTTCGCTCGCAAAGTCTGGCATGTAGAAAATGTTGCTCGCTTCGCTCACAAAGTATGGCATTTAGGGAATGTTGCTCGCTTCGCTCGCAAACGATAGATCCCTAAGGGTAGGTTTAACTTCTGTAAGGGATGCTGCTCGCTACGCTCGCTTGAAGAAGTTATACTGCCCACCCAACTTGGCAGACGTTTTTTTCTGTTGGAAATTCTTACAAACAAATTAATTCTTATAAAACTACGTGGAACCACGAAAAGTTTATTAGGGAATGTTGTACTGCCCACCCAACTTGGCAGACGTTTTTTTCAGTTGGGAATTCTTACAAACAAATTAAATCTTAGAAACTACGTGGAACCACGAAAAGTTTATTCGGGGATGTTGCTCGCTTCGCTCGCAAGGTATACCTGTATATGTGTAGGACAAAGTCCGTATTTATTATTTGAAATGGCTCTCGCTTCGCTCGCAAGGTATTGCGTAGAAGTGCAAATGGGAACCCCCCTGTGAGGGTTCCTTCAGGTAAGCAACGTTGTGTAACGGCGGCCCGTGGTCGATTAATTTCTGATGTTAAACGCTTCCCTCGCAATTCCCCTCCCAATTTGACCTACTTTCCGTCACTTTTTTCGATATCCGATTTCGGATTCAGATTCGGCGGACCCAAAGCTGTATTTCGCCCGCGAAAACCGTTCCGAAAAACGTACCTTTATGGGGTATATTTTAATCGGAAAAAACCAAGTTTTTCGGCGGACTTTTCGAGAAAACGGGTCCGTACTCTCGCATTTTTTTGACGCATTTCCCGATACTTTTTTCGCGATCCGATCGCGCCGTCGTCTTCCTCGTAGGAAAACCTACGAAACCCGTATTTTTCCGGAATTGTCAACGGCCGTTTAGAGGGGTAGGGGAAGCGGGGAAGTCCAAAAAGCGCACATTAATTATTACTTCGACCCCCCTCCCGCCCTACGGCCCATGGTTCGGGTGGGATTAGAAAATTTTAAATTCGCTTATACACCCTATCGGAAAATCCCAAAAAGATCCCCCCACTCGTAGATCCGGCCCACTCAGCCGTTTGGCCGTGCATAGACACGACAGACAGACAGAGCGACAGACGGAGTTTCATTCTTATTAATAGTATAGATAGAGATAGAGATAACAGATACTGCTTTCATCCCCCGCCGTTTTCCCTCGATTTCTCGATCTCCCCTGTCAGCTCTGGATTTGATATGCACTGAATTTCCCTCTTTAACTTGCTTCAAGTTACCTCAACACTTTACAACTCCGAATGGCAGCTACACAATGATCTCCTAAGTTATCATATCGTTGTAACTCAACCAAACTCACAAAGTAGATATCACCTACTACAACACGAGTATAGAATTTGTAGTACTTATTCGTTTAGTGTATATTATTGTGATTTCAGAATTTGAGAACGGGAGAACAATTGCTTAACACATTGACGGCGTCTCCAAAAACCAAACTTCCCATGGGCCTGAAACGAATTTCGAGAACCCTACTGGTATACCGAAATATCGACTTCAATGATATCACAAAGTAGATATCACCTACTACAACACGAGTTTAGAATTTGTAGTACTTATATTCGTTTAGTGTATATTATTGTGATTCCAGAATTTGAGAACGGGAGAACAATTGCTTAACACATTGACGGCGTCTCCAAAAACCAAACTTCCCATGGGCCTAAAAGGAATTTCGAGAACCTTACTGGTATACCGAAATATCGACTTCAATGATCGATTCTAATTTTTTAATCAATCTGAGGATACAACGAGAGATACCCCATACCTTTTCACACTATCGGACAGTAATGTTCAAAGCTGAATCGATATTTAAGTCTTCAGTTGATTGGTCCTTCGTAAGGACGTTGTTTAATTACCTGTCCATCGATACTCAGTGACCGTGTTAATTGCGTTTAATCGTAATTAAAATTTGAAATTGGAGATGGATTGGCAACTCGCTCACGCCCCTAGCGGCGACGTGGAGACTGCCTACATGCCACACTGTGAGCGCAAAGTAGAATCTAGCGGTTCAAAAGTCTGGAATGATACTTACAAAATGACAGTTGAACTTTATGACCAAAATAGGTCATCTTAGAGCCCAATAGAGGCTCTTGACTTATTAAAATGATGCTCCACTATAAAGGACAACCAAAGGACAACTGGACAACTGTATAAATTCGTCTTCGACAGGCTAACCTGTGCAATACAAGAGTCCTGAATTCCTAAGGTACTCAGTACTAATTTATTGTTTCCGAGTCTACCTAAAGGTAGCGGAAGCATTGTTTTCACATTCGGGAGAAGAAAATTGTTGGTCTCCAGAATCAAAATTTTCACTCGCATTTCACGTTTTAGACCATTCTGAACAACTTTGGTTCCGTGTCCCTGTCTGTATGTCTGTCTGTCTGTATGTGTGTCTTAAAATAATTAAAACCTGGGAAAATATTCCACACACCTCCCTCCATGATATCCATAAATTTGAATTAAAAAAAAAAAAAAAAGTCTACCAAGTTGGCTTCCTCGTTTACCTATCATGAATGTATAGATCATTGAAAAGTTTTTAATGATCTTGAAAAATTCCATAGGTAGCGAAAAAGAGTAAATCAAGAAATAGCGTGAAATGTCATAATTGGTCAATTAAGAAACGAAAAAATTATACTCAATGTAATTTACGTTTCTGCAAGCGCAGAATGAACTGATGAGTTGAAAACAATGAAATAGGTACAGGACCATCTACTACCTAAACCGCGCATTCGCTGACAATTTCATCAAAATTGGATGAAAACTGTGAAAATTAAGGTCATTACAAGGATTTCACATAGGCGCATGCGCAGTAGCAATTAATGATACAATCATGTTGAAATCGATTTTGGGTAATCGAATCGTCTTCTCCCAACTATCATCAACATTTAAGATAAATTGAACGACTAGGGTGTGAAAATATAAAAAATAATGAAATTTACGTTTGCGCATGCGCAGAGTGAAGTATTGATTTGGCAACAATGAAACTAACAGGGGACCATCAGTCTCATTGCCCGTCTCCTAGCCCGTACATTCCCTGATCAGCTGAGTGAGCTAAATTAAATTCTTCTCTGTTCGCCCTAGAAAGTTGAAATTTGAGAGGGAGACTCTTTGGGACATTAAGAGACGATTGAAATTATGGGTTTTTTCTCGTCTGCTGAGTGAGCTAAATTTAATCCTTTGAACATGGCTAAAGCACGTTCATGTTAGCGAATTTTTGAAGAAAATTAAGCTATTGCTCTCGCCTCAAAATTGTAGAATGTGAATTTTTGAAAAAATGTCATGCAGAAATCCGTTTCAGGCTATTCTGAATCATATTCTGAAGGTTAACGCATTTTTTTATGTATGTATGTATGTATGTATGTATGTATGTATGTATGTATGTATGTATATATGTATGTATATATGTATGTGTCATTCCAGACGATAACTGTCCGTAGAATTGTGCTAGAAACTTCAAACAAATTTTAAAATGTTAAGGACACAAAACGAAAGTTCAAGTTCGTTGGCCAGCATGATCGGATTACATCTTCGGGTTGAAATTTTCAATAATGTAGTCAAAAATTTCAAAATAGCATGTTTTTTGCGATTTGTTGTGCGAAATAATTTTTTCAGCATACTAACATGTGGTATATTCGGAGTCAGCGTAAATTTTCCTATATGAATATGTATCAAGTTTTTGAAAATTTCAAAGTTGAAAAATCACTCAAAAATCGAAATAATGCCGTTCGCTATTTGACCACATTGGACATCGAAATCTATGAATATTTACCTACATTTGTCTTTAAATCTACAAGATTAGTTTAATAATAATAAAGTATGAGTACCTCCTAATTAGTTTTAATAATTTGAGTCCATGTTTGTCTATCAAAATCATAAACTAAAATTTCTCTACACGATCAATAGCGACTGAAATGTCGAAGATTTCTTCAAAAATTCGCTCATGGGTTCATGCTGCATGACTGGAGAGGGGTGCAGGGGGCAAGGCCCCCGCCGAGGCGCAAAGTGCCTTGTTTCTAAATAAGCAAATAAACCTCAGAAAAGTTTATTTCACCAAATTAAAGTGCAGATAGTTGGTGTTCCAGTGGCAAAGAGATGATGAAAAAGTTTTCCACAATTCGTATCCTTTTTCTCGGAGTGGATTTCCTTTTCGGACTAGAGTACTTCCCAAGTTGGTGTATTTCGCAGGTATAATCAGGTTTCCGGAGTTGTAAAATTTTGCGCCAATTATTCGAAGCATGTACCGCGAACTTGGTATAACGACGAACGTTTTAAAACACCTCTCTCCAGATCCGGCATTCACGTTTTATTTCAGTTACTCCTTGATTATTTCCGCGGATGCTGGTCAGGTACATCGAGTTGGAAGGTTTGGCCCTGAGCGGAATATCAATTTCCAAAAATATCTCTCACACCTTCGGCGAATTGGATTTGTTCGGAATGATTTGCGACGCTCTGAGCGTTAGTTTGCTCCGATAACCCCCAGCTGGTGAGAGGTATCCCGCTTGGGTCTACCGCTGAGTCTATCCACCTCAGATCAGACGGTTCGGCGGTCGGAAAGCTGGGATCGATCTCAGGACTCATCTGCGAGTCGGCACACGTTCACCCTTTAATATCTACTGTCTTAGCCTCGTGGGATCCGGGCCGGCAAAAGCTCGCAGTGGGGTTCATACACGGAGTCATTTGAGTGGACGGCTTTCAATTGGCCCACAAGCCCATTGAGAGGACAACACGTGATATTCTATACGTGCTAAGGGACTTAAATTGGACGACGTTTCAATAAACTGGATGAGACACCTAGCACTGTCCCGAACTTACACAACATAAATTATTTAACCTCTATAAATAAGACTAGGATGCAAGCTTGTCGGATCTTGTTGATGTATGACTATACGAATCTCCTGTAGAGTATACCAGTAGAATACCCGTGCGTTGTATGGTTCCATGTCTCCTTCGCCACATATAACTAACTACCAGATGCAACGTTCCTGAACCGCATGCCATCTGAAGCAAATGCATTTATTCAAGCAACAAATTTTGACTTTTTTGCTGAAACTTTGTCAAGCCTCAAACGACAGTTTTCACCTTACCAGTGCCAGTGATTTAGGTACATATTTTGTATTTGCTCATTGAGAGGACAACACGTGATATTCCATACGTGCTAAGGGACTTAAATTGGACGACGTTTGCAATAAACTGGATGAGACACCTAGCACTGTCCCGAACTTACACAACATAAATTATTTAGCCTCTATAAATAAGACTAGAATGCAAGCTTGTCGGATATTCAGGGTGTCTACTAGATCTGTAAAATAAAAATCGGGGACTTTTGGGGGTCTAAGTTTTGAAAATCGGTGACCTGTTACAGGCTTTAATTTCTTTAGGAATAGCGTACCGAAAGACTTACCAGTAGACCTACTGCAGTCATGAGTAGCCTAGGTATATAAAATTAGATCTTCATAACTTTTTTATTGATTCTAGCCTACTTTATAAAGTACAGAAGTCTAAGACTACTTACAGAATATTAGTAAAATACAAGGTACAAAATATTTAATATTATAGACTTTGCCGACGCTTGCATCTGTCAGTACTATATAGATTCAAAAATCTCAATTGATTCTTTCGTATGTTTTGTGAATCCCGGTACTGGCATTATATTATGATTATTTGGTTACCGACGCCATAAAAATCGGTGACTTCTATATTAAAATCCGTGACTTTCGGAAATATCCGTGCCCTACTATTAAATCCGTGACTTTTGCAGGACTTTCCGTTAATCCGTGACCCGTAGATACCCTGGATCTTGTTGATGTACGAGTATGACTATAAGAATCTCCTGTAGAGTACCTATACCAGTAGAATACCAGTGCGTTGTATGGTTCCACGTTAGCCAACAGGCTTCCGTGCTGGGGGCTCAAAACCCCCACCCTGAGGGTTTTTCCATCTACATCTACATCTATGGTTCCACGTCCTTCGCCACATATAACTACCAGATGCATCCTTCCTTAACCGCATGACATCTGAAGCAAATGCATTTTTTCAACCAACAAATTTTGACTTTTTTACTGAAACTTTGTCAAGCCTCAAACGACAGTTTTCACCTTACCAGTGCCAGTGATTTAGGTACATATTTTTTATTTGCCCATTGAGAGGACAACACGTGATATTCCATACGTGCTAAGGGACTTAAATTGGACGACGTTTGCAATAAACTGGATGAGACACCTAGCACTGTCCCGAACTTACACAACATAAATTATTTAGCCACTGTAAATAAGACGAAGGGATAGGAAGAAGAGAAATTCAGATGATGGAAAGGCTAAGAATGAACGTTGAAATCAGATAATCATATCTCTTCCGTATTAATGTGATCGAATCTCCCCTCTGTGAACTATGTAGAGAAGTAGACGACTTGGAACACGTTCTGATGCAATGCCACAGCCATGAAGCAAAGAGGAAAGTCTTTTATAAATGAAACAGAAACTCTGTTATAAATTTAGAACGTCCTTTTAATTTTGACTCAATTGTTTATACTTCAAAATCAAGTGTTATTTACTACCTTTTAGCATTTCTAATTAATAGTAATGTGAAGATTTGATGGACTATAGGTGAAATCGTTAATGAGAATGGTTAGGTTGTTCTGGTCGGCCCGGGGCGACCTCCTTGACAGTGACTCCTCTTTAGTTGAATTTTTGGAAAAAAGTGAGATAGACATCTGAGATAGCCATCATGAAAAGTACCTACTAAAGACTATTAGTTGTTCAAGCAAATCAAAGAGTTTTGGAAAATAAGAAAGAAAGAAAAACAAGAGAAAACAGCTGGAAGGGGTCGGGGGTTTTGGCCGGTCCGGGGGCGGCCCCTTTGACGATCAATTCTCCAGGATGTGTGGAGAGTCTCCACAACATCCGTTAAGGGCTGCCTGTTCAGAAATGAGCTGGTGGCCCCGGGAGCCATCATGGTGGGTGGGCTTGAGGGCCCCGACCGGCCAAACACGGGGGAAAGCTTCTCCACACCGAAAAAACGGCACAGGAAATAATATCGGGCAAAGAAACAGAAGATAACATTCGACAACAAGATCACAGCAAACTATACGGATGACATCAAAAACAGAATATCAAACACAGACGAAATTTCAAGATATATACACCATTCCCATTTCATTACAGTTCTGGTACATGTACAATTTGTATAAAACCAATAAATGAATTTAAAAAAAAAATAATAAGACTAGGATGCAAGCTTGTCAGATCTTGTTGATGTATGACTATACGAATCTCGTATAAAGTACGCCAGTAGAATACCCGTGCGTTGTATGGTTCCACGTCTCATTCGCCACATATAACTAACTACCAGATGCATCGTTCCTGAACCGCATGCCATCTGAAGCAAATGCATTTATTCAAGCAACAAATTTTGAATTTTTTGCTGAAACTGTGTCAAGCCTCAAACGACAGTTTTCACCCTACCAGTGCCAGTGATTTAGGATATATTTTTTATTGATATAGGAACATTTTTCTTTTCTGTACTCACTATTCATAATCATTACTATTCAACTAAGAGTTGAAAAAATTTCCAGTTGTTTTGGAAAAAAGCTTTGCACAGCGTAGGTATACGGCAGACAGACGGGATTTTTCTCGATTTTTGGATGCTAAGCATCTTAAAACGTAAATCAACAATTTTTAACAAAGAATGTGTTTTAGCCTTGGCATCTCCAACCGAAAACAAACATTTAAGTTTAACGAAAATGTGTTGCAACAATTTCTGATGATTTTCGCTTACAACCGAGTCATTGCTAGGGAAATGGTACTTCGTGATTTTTCATCCCACAAAATTCGTTGACCATTCGTTCGAAAGCTCTCGACTTCGTGACACATTTTCAATTTTCTCGATTTTCTCGATTTATCCAACCATATTATGTACCTACTGTGAAGTGCGTGGCCAACAAGCTGAGTTATGAGCATGGTTATTTGAATAATTGTTTACACACAGGTGATCATTCTCAATAATTGATATTGTGAACATGATTGCAACCGCTTGTCAATTTCTGATGTCCTAATTGAGTTGGTGGTGAGTCTTTGCGCTGGTGATAGATAAATAAAACAACTTGACATAAGATACACCGCAAAATATGAGTTCTTATGTACGGGTTTCGCGGGTTTATGTGAAAAACGTGAGCTAAAACAGTCTGTGTTTCAATAATTTCATTCGAAGTATGTAAATAGAGATCCACGGTGCTTGCCGAGTTTTTTTCCCACTAGGTTGATCACAAAGGTTTAGCATTGAATAATAAACCAAAAGGAACAAAGAGGTGAGCTATTGCGAGGTCAAGCCCTCAAAATGATAAGAACAAACTTTTTTATAATTCATAAATTCAGCTTGAAAGTTTTCGAAGCTCATACCCAATCGGGGAAACCCAGTCAGAAAGAATAGCTTTTATACCTCCAATTCACCTCACCTACCTAGTTGGAAAGTAGGCAGAAGAACAGCTTGAAAATAGGTTAGATAAGTACAAAGATAAACCCCTTAGTTGAGCTCCAACTCCGCGGCGTGAGTTTCCTACTTTCTCTAATTAACTGGATCCTTCCTAACAAAGTTTTTCTTTTCCCCGTTATCAGAACGATCAACGAGATAGTTTACATCGAAGTTGAATTGCTTCCTCGTTGAACTTTTCAGTTAACTGGCAGGCCTCAAATGGCATTGAAAAGCGTGATCTGGCACGGCTCTCTCTCTCTCTTTTTTTTTTTTTATCTGGAGCAACCATGCTCTTCAAAATTCTGAAATTCAAGAAACTATATTACCTTTTTAAAAATCATTCATTTATCATTCTGTGCCTACTCGGAATGCCACAACTACGCTACGAATTCCAAAACATAATACCTACTATACCATTCAGTCGCTCTTTTCTTATGCAAGCCATTCATCTATATAATGCAAATACTGATGTTTTCGATTTGAGTAAAAGTGTTTCATTTTTTCGTGATTCGTGTAAAAATTCGCTTATGGGGAAATACAAGCAAGATGAATCTGACGTGCCTTTGAACTTAAATCTACATCATTTGAAGCAGGATATTCCACCTAATCTTTGCTTCCTCACTACTGGAGGTAGTGAAGCTTTGTGTTTCTGCAAAAGTCGAAAAAAATTGTGTCTTCCAAAGTCAAAATTTCCACTTGCTTTTTGCGTTTCAAAGCTTGCGTACCGTTCAGTGTCATATTTGTCTGTGCCAATCCCTTATCACGCCCAAAATCTTACTATTTTTTAGTCCGATTTTTATATTTTCAGGGATTGTGCGGGTTAGCTTCTAGATGGACCCCTATAAATTTCTTTGCCGTCTGATCAATAACGGCGTGTGCGCATCTACGCAAACACGAATTTCCTATGAAGTCAATTTACAACTGTACATTGGTCCGATTTCGAAGGGTTGTAGAGTATTTAGGTTTTTTCATAAGGTGCCTTGAAAATTGAATAGCGATTAGTTGATAATTAATGCGTATGCGCAAAACTAAAGTAGGTTGACACACGTACAATTGAGACTAATGGACCGATTTTTATGAAATTTCCAGGAATGGTGTGGGTCATATCCTAGATCGTCACCTATAACTTTTAATGCCGTAGCATCAATAATGACGTATGCACATGGGCAAACTTGTGTCTTATAACGTAAATCTCTCACGCTGCGGTCCGAATTCGTTTGAACTCAAAAGACTATATGAAGATTCCTTGGGAAAGACGCTACATCAGCTTTTCGTTAGAAAAACATCGTTTCGTAGACCACATTCTATTAATATGCCTCAATCCGGATGATAATCGAAAACCCCTTATGGAGGTAATCATCCGCGATCTTAAACGGCCTTTTTCAATTACTGCTATCATACAAACCGAACAAAAAAACTGTCAGTAAATAGTGGTGTGTTTTCATTTTGGTTTAAGATAAATGTCAACCCTTGAAGATTAAATAACTTGATATACCATGTAAATGTAAACCAGTAATTTACATATGTACATGCAATGGGATTTCGGTGGTTGGGGGTTACCAACTCAGATAAGGTATATGATCACATTAAGAATTTTTGAACATCTCTTTCACATCCGAATTTAGGAAACATGCATTTTCGTTATTCCACTGATAGAACTTCAATAGCCCTACCAAATAGTTTCGAAGAAAAAATGTACCTACTGAAAGGTCAAAAAACCTTGCTTTGTTTGTCTACACATTTGGTCGTTACCATGACATTTGTGTCTAGGATCGCAAGCTTTCAACACTGAAAACAACACACAAGGTTACAAAATGCTTAATTACGATTAAAAGCACCCTTTCGTTTCTTAGCAACATTCTTCGGTAACATACATTATTCCGTAACACACATTTCTATTGCACTTGGTATTGCAAATTGTACTATTGCAAATGATATCCCTTACATGTTTCGATTGTCTACACTCATTTATGTGAATAACCTGCAAATTATTGAACTCCTCATTCTTAGGTATGATATTGGGCATGATTTAACACCATAACTTCCCATAAAATTAAACTACATCAACTAAATTACCGGATGAGTACTGCCTCTTTCCAGTAAAAACATCATTAGTTCGACCAAAATAATTATCGTTTACGCTCTCGTATTCTCTGTTTAATCCATTAACGCATCATTATGTTTGATTGGTTAATCGTTCCAACTATTTAATATCATCTAAATGCAATAATTTGATTTATTTTTGTTTATTTACAGATGAATTGCAGATGTATGGTTGTGTTGGCTGTGTTCCTCCTGGCGACACTGGTCCTGGCCGAGGGGGAAATATGGGAAGAAGACGAGAAGGAGGTGCTCATCAGGAGTGAGCGGGGAGCCAAAAATTCTAAAGGTACCTGTCAATGCATTTTTTAAATTTCGTTAAAAGACTTTGCTTGTTCATTTGTGTGTCATTCAAAGTTATAACAACAAGTCGACGTGGATATTAGCCTTGGTGCATTCCAAAGTTTTGTCTGACAACAGAAAAAGTCACGCTTCATTTTAAATAAACTTCATTTGGCATTACTATTTAGTATACAATGAGCTCAGTAATATATTACTAGCCTAGTTTTCTCGCTCGCTCGGTATGGCTGTATAGACCCGATGGTCTTTACTGTTGAGTGGAACATGTAGAATGATTGGAAACGGTGGATCACTAAAGGTGATTTGATGTGTAGAGGATTTTTCTCGCTTCACTCGCTATCTGTGAGGTAGAAAATTTGAAAATTGCTTACAATCCCTTTCTATAGACAATCCCTAGGGAATGGCAAAAATAGTAATGATAATAATAAAATAAATAAATCTTATAAAAGGCGGAAAATCATAAATTGCTGTGTAATATTTGCTGCGTTTTCTATGTGGTACCACGAAAAGTTTATTAGGTTTAATAAAGATAGGCCATTTATCTGCGTAGAAGAGCTATCCAATAGAGATCATGTAGATCCACGAAAAGGGACAAATCCAAGGAGATCCCCACTCAGCCGTTTGGCCGTGCATAGCATGGACAAACAGACAGACAAACAAACAGACGGTCCGTTCTGAGTGAAGAAATCTTTGTCTGCCATGTCAAAATTGGTGGATTACAAATTAGCAGCCTCATAAAGATGAATCTTAGTGGAATCTTATTAATAACCCTCACCACTTCTCCGAACGAGGTGATGTCGAGAAGTGATATTCAAACGGATGGTGTTCGCTGACCTAGAAATATGCTGAGGTGGTCGGGTGAACCGCAGTCTCCGTAATCAAAGAGATGAGAGCGAGTTGACTTTTGATAACGGTAGGTATCAGTTTCACGCTTAGCTTTGAAGTTTGAGCTTCAAAACATATCGGTAAGTAATGCATGCATGACAGGTAGGTACGTCCCTATTTATGAGTTGTGTATGATCAAGCTAATAATAGGGAATTGATCATATTTCACCGGATGTACCTAGTACTCTCCATTAAAACCTAACATGAATAGATAACAAGCAGCCCATTCCCCCTGCTTCCTCACAACCATAAATAAAGTATGAACTGCTTTCACATTGTGAAATCGAACAATGACAAATTCAGGGAAATAGATCCAACCCTATAACGGAGGGTATCCGACACCCCCCCCCCCCCCCTTTTTAAGCGACTCCATAGAGAGACCAAATACACCAATTTTTTTTCACCACCTTTTTCTTAAAATCGTAATTTGAGTATTAAAGTACCCTTATTTCATATTATTTTTACAATTTATCATTGAAGCGACTCCTTAGTAACAATTTTCATTGGCTTGATCATTCATCAAGAAGCAATTGTTTGTACAGCAGCATGTTTTTAAAAAAAATGGGAAAGTGGCCCTGGGTACTCAGGGCCAGAGGGTGTTGAACCCAGGGCCACCACAGTTGATCATTAAAATGAGAAGAAATCGCCAATAACTCAAATAGCCGCTTTATTTATGCCTTAAATAGAAAAATTTAATATCATATTGTTTATATTATACAAGATCTTCCTTGAATTTTAAGATTTCTTAAAATAACTTTGCATTTCCTACATCAAAAATCACATAGGTATTTAAAACGCAGCCTGTCTTAAGGACGAATAGATTTTGATTATAGTTTATAGAAAACCCTGAAATTGAAAACTTGGGGCTATTGGTTGGTCAAAATCACATCCAATCACGATTGAATTCAAGATCTTAATAATCACAACTTAGAGACAACTAGAATATGCTAAATCATACAAAGGCATTATGAAGTTGAGATTATAGGGAATTCTCAAATTAATGTCCTATGTAACTAGTTCACAATCACATAAAATCCCAGCTTGACTTGGGAACGACAAGAATAGGACTACAAAGAAATTTTAGAGAGCTAAAAAGCTCGGTACCTAGTTAAGATAACCAGAGAGACTAAATCATAGAATTGCTCTTCAGTTTTAGTATCATAACTTCTATGGCATAGGTATTATTTTCAATAATGAACCTTTGTAATCAAACAGAATATGGCGATAAATTGTGGACTGCTCTTGGAACGTGAAAAAAAAAAAAAAAACGGGGGAATACGCCTAGATTAGAGAACAACGAAAATGGAAATACAAACAGTCGAACTTAATGGAACCCTGAGAGTGGTCAGCATGGTCTATCGAAAAAACATAAATCACATTACGTTCAAACCTTGGAAGTCAACAGAAAACTTCATTTGCCCCCTTCTTTGAAAAACTGGATCTGGTAGAACCTTAAAAAACTGGAAGATGTCCTTCAGATGCCGAAAAAACTTTTTTGTGGTCACGAATATGATCATAGTTAACTTCTCCATCACCACTTTCTTTGAAGTTTTTGATTTGCCACTGTAGACTGTAGAGTAGCACGCGCGATATTATGGGCCTCAGCTGCTTTATTTATGCTTGTTCTTGCTAGCACTTCATGCACAGCAGCAACTATTGTAGCTTCAGAGGGGGACGGTTTTTTATGCCCACAGAACTTCGTGGCATCCGAAAAAGATTGATTTACTTATAGTAATGACGAAATTGACCGTATTGGGTTAGTTTTATACTCCTAATCATATTTTATACAATATTGTTTCAGATTTTGTACCCAGGGCCGCCATCTCATGTTGTACCCAGGGCCGGCCTTGGGTACAACCAAAAATTGGCCCTGGGTACAAAGATGTATCAAAAATTAAAAACTTGCATACCTGCTATAATTCTTCATTAAATCCTATAAAGTCATTCAGAACTCTTTAATAAGATGTTAACCATATAGTAGTACCACTGAAACGTGAATATTTTTTCTTACCTTGTTCACTTGCACCTCAAAAACACTCAAAATTTTTACAGCAGAGGTCGAGAACACCATACAAAAACTTTTGACAGCCCTCACGAGTTGTCACCTGTTATCATGAATACTTAATATGGAATTTTTACATGTGCTTGGAAAAAGCTATGCAGCATGATAGACACATCACTGTTATGATCTATTCTTCAGCTTCAAATTTTGATCGGCCCTGGGTACACCAGGCCCTGGGTACACCTGGTTACCCTACTTCGAACAAAATAGGAAAAGAATCAAATCCTTGATTTTTCGCACATTTAAACCATAATATAATAGAAATAATAAACCTATGTGTAATAATTTGCAGCGTTTTTTATTAAAGCTTGGCAATGAGCCAAATAATGCTGGACGGCTTGTAAATCGTACATGAGGTTAAGAAATGTCCCAAATTCTTCTGCATCTGCCTATTACAGTTTGTTCTTACAAGAAGCTGAACAGTACAACTCCTAACATAAGCACAAGCATAAGCGTATTTTGTGACATATTATCTTATGTAGGTATTATACTTGCTCATATACTGTGAAAAACAGTGATACGTATAGATTAGGGTGCCCGCTATTTTGAGAAAGGTGGAATTTTGATGACTTCCACCCAAAATTTGGTTTAAAATGTCAAAAAAATGACCCCTGACTTTTTTCAGATTTTTTGCATGACAAAAACCGACGCCGGTAGCTCGATTTTGGTTTTTGAAATGCGTTTTTTTTTTTTTTTTTTTTTTTTTTTTTTTTTTTTTTTTTTTTTCCCCCCAATATTAGACTTTTGAATATAACTTTCACAAACTTCTTTGTAAAATTGTGACACTTCGTATACTTACGTTTTTGGGGTCGCTGAACTCGAATATGCAGTCAAAACAAGTCGACAGCAACAACTTTTGACAGTTTGGAATCTCAAAATCATGTCAAAAAATGACAATTTTTCAAAATTCATTGTAAAATTATGAAAATTTGTATTCTTAAGTATTTCTGTTAGAATTTTGATTTTTTGACAGCATATTTGAGTTCAGCGACCCCCAAAACGTAAGTACACGAAGTTTTACAATTTTACAAAGAATTTTGTAAAAGTTATATTCAAAAGTCTGATATTGGAAAAAAAAAAGCTTATTTCAAAAACCAAAATCAAGCTACCGGCGTAGGTTTTTGTTATGCAAAAGATCTCAAAAAATTCAGGAGTAATTTTTTTGACATTTTAAACCAAATTTCGGGTGGAGGTCATCAAAATTCCACCTTTCTCAAAATAGCGGGCACCCAAGTGCAGATGGGTTGACTGAGACAACAGTTGTAGACCATCGTGCAATTGCTTACAGCGTCTACGATTTCTAGAGGACAGAACCAAAAAATCTAAAGCCAATTCCTTCCAATTTATCCAGGCGAAAAATACGAGGTGATACCGCCTTTTAGGATAAACTGAGCGTTTGTTCTTCCAAGACGCTGAACAATACAACTCCTAAGTATAAGCGTCTTTTATGATACATTATCAGTTTTTTCTTGTATGCCACAAGCCCACGAGACGTTCCAAACCCGACGCGAGCACCTCCCACCCTACTGCCTTTTCCCCTCCGTTTGTTCTCCACTAGGTAGCAACTGAACAGCTGACCCGTCTTATCACTAATCTTATTGCTTAGGTTCTATTTAGATTACATTACTTTGACTTGCGTGTTTAGTTTATATTTTATGTACTTTTAATTATATGTTATATGTATCTTAAATTACTTTTATTATATGTTTCTCCGCATGCATGTTCCTCCGTTTCAACATGATATTTTGTTACCATTGCACATACCAAACGAAGAGGAAATTCAATCTTCGCCGGCACAAAGAATGCCGGCATGGTTCGGACAAAGTTAATTCGCCAAACAATGAATTTTTTATGTTCAGGGAAAATTTCTTGAGTTTTATTACTCGTTTACTGTGATTTTACTTTACTCTTTTCTAAGTCACTCTCTCTTCTAAGTCAGTCTATAAGTCACATGGAAAATTAGTGGTGGTAATTTATTGTTCCTCCTACATAATAAAATAAAAGCTTTATTGTTCTATTAACTCCTCATTTTGCATCAATTTTATTTTCCCTACTCCGTTTGAAATATGTGTTCAGATACAATGAATCAAAAGGTTGAGGATAGCAATAAATTTTATAGTTAAAAATGTTAACGTCAAAAGTTGCTCTAATTTCGAAATGTATGAACTCGAGAAATGGCAAAAAATTCGTTAAACAAATTTTCTTTTATAATTTAATGGGGAACTTTCATGTGTTGGAATTTCACACTTTTGACCCCAGATTCGGATTCAGCACACTTGAAAACCATCTACTACTAATTAGTAGCTCAAAATACTGTTTAGTCTGGCCAATAAACGGGTGATAAGATCACGCAAGTAGTAATGCAAGAGAGCTGAAGGTTCCTTCAGACAGGTGAGGGCCGTGACGTCATCGTGCAAATGAATTACAAGACCCATATTACTGATCTGATACCCACCGTACAGCTACTTTTTGGAAAGCTCGCGTTAAGATCTATCTATTAAGCAAATAAAAATAACCATGCAAATTATTATTGAAATTTATTAAAACGAGTTTGTCACCCTGGAAATTTGAACATTACCAGGCAAATTAGCTTCATGAAAGTATTTAAATTTGAACTTATAAGGTGCATGCTGAAAAAGTCATGAGTTAAGGTACCTATACCTTCATAAATGAATATGAATTAGAATTAACTCGGAAGTTCATGCTGCTTGACTGAAACTTTTAAAATCATGATCCTTTAAAATACTGGCGTTCAAGTTCGATTTACTATTTGTTTGTACATTTGACAATAACTCCCTGCAGTTACGGATATTTACGAAGGTTGGCAACGCTAAACGGTTGCTTTGTAGGGAGGAACATGTGGAGTGGGAGGTGCTCGCGTCGGGTTTGGAACGTCTCGTCCACAAGCCCACACAACCAATACTATACTGTGAAAAAAAAAAAAAAAAAAAAACGATACGTGCAGATGGGTAGACTGCACAACTACAACTAAACTAAAGATACAACTCCTGACATAAGTATAAGCAAGCGTCTTTCGTGATATATTATCAGTTTTCTCTTGTATGCCACAAGCCCGCACAACTAATACACAACCACCAGTACATAATATGTAGGTATTATACTTGCTCATATACTGTGAAAAACAGTGATACGTGCAGATGGGTTGACTGCGACAAAAGTTGTAGACCATCGTGCAATTGCTTACAGTGTCTACGGTTTCTAAAGGACAGAACCCACGAATCTAAAGCCAATTCCTTCCAATTTATCCAGGCGAAAAATACGAGGTGCTACCGCCTTTTAGGATAAACTGCGCGTCACGCTGCTGAAAAAGATACTCTCGCCTCGGAAACAGACCCCCGACCCATGAATAGAATATCCCAATATGCGATGCAACCTGCAATCTCCGTTACGGCCCTTGTAAAACCTGAATCGTTATTACCCCGGCGGAGTAGCTGTTGAAAAAAAAGAGAAAAAAAGCTGTTGAAACTGCCAGAGGGATCTAGGTCGCTGAAATTGGCTGTGTTTTTAGGCACACGTTCTTTCCCCTACCCCACTGCCCTTTTTTTAACCCTCTCAGCAGAGATAACGGAGTTTTTTTTGCGGTAGGGACGTACCCTTTTTGGACGAGGGATTTAAAGGGGAAAAGGTTTTTTTCGACGTCAGGGTAGCGGCCGGAAGCTGGTTTGACACGGTTAATCGAAACGGAACGCTTAACTTGCAAATTAGGGTGATGCTGACGGTATAATGGGATGGGTGGGGGGTAAAGGAATAGAAGTAAGTATAGTCTATCAGCGGGTGGCTACCGCCGATAACCCTCTGCCTGCTGTTTGCATGTGTACCTAGGCTAATCTATCATCTGAAAGGGTTGACCACAAATGTAAATTTACAGAACTATCTTGATTGTTTGAAATTAAAACTCTAACTTGCGGGTATATTGGCAATGGGCAATTCAACGGCCTGAACAAATTAAATTAAATTAAATTGTTTATTTTTAAGGACTTCCAGGGTTAACATAATTCCTAAACTATTTACCTGCAAGATACCGCTATCTGCTTGGTATCCTTACCTGAGACTCATCTCCCTCAGTTAGCGAATTATTTGGTGGATAACGTTTCGTAGAGAGGTTGTCACGTGTAGTAGTAGTAATAATATATACAGTGGAACCTGGATAATTCGAACTTCTTCAATTCGAATGTTTATCTAGGTCCCTAGCATTTTGTACTTAAACAATGCTAAAAAATCGTGGATAATTAGAATTTTATTTCGGGTAATTCGAATTTACGGCGTGCTAATTATGGTATGAATTTTAAGCTGCGAATCAAAACAATTGCAAATTTATCGGGAAATACGTTTTAGTAACGATATTCGGCAAAAGGTTTGCGTTAGACCAAATGCATGCAAGTCAATATAGTATTCAATGTTACTGTATGTACTTTACTTCGTACTGTAGTTTGTTAAAATATAATTAATTATAATTTATTAAAAACTTCTGGAAGCTTTGACTGGACCCTTAAGGTTCGAATTATCCAAGTTTCACTGTACTATAATATTATAAAGTCATATTACATAAAGTCATAATGTACAACGAAGTTGAGTTGATTGATTCCGATTTTTCGGATGAGGAAATCGTTCAATTCCTAGAATAAATAGGAAAACCTTATACGGTTGGTCCATGTCCGGATTATTTTAATTTACTCGATGATGTCGATTTTCACACCCGTTTCCGACTATTGAAAGAAACGACGATGTTTGTGCTGGAGTTGATTGAAGGGAAATTAGAATTCCGCAGTGATAGAAACAACTCCATATTGCCGATCACAAAACCTCCTTACGCTCAGATTCAATGGTCTTGGTGAGTAGTTGCTACCATAATGTAGCATAAAATGACAATCGAAATCCCTTGACATCTCTGCTTCGATGACCTCGTTTATGTCGGACGCATCAGAGATGAAACCGAAAGGACAGGAGCGTTGTTGTTGTTGTGGTGTGCTCTGTCTATATACTTTTTACCCCATGGACGTCACGAAGAACTAAAAATACTAGTGTTGTAAGGCTCTTTTGTGGGGTCATTGTTGTTGTAGTTGAGTTTTTCCCTCAGACGAAGTTATCTGAGCAGTTAGCTATCTGGTCTGTTGTGTATCTGAGGGCATAAAGTTGATTGATGAACGCCCTACCAAATTCGTTCGATAGGTTGCGGTAACCTCTAGGTATCTACCTGAGGTTTATCTGGAAGTTACCGCTGTAATTGATAAACGGGCCCTTATTCTGATCTATCGTTCCAAAACTAATAACACTTGCCAAGTTTCTTTCAAATTACATTTTATGTCTTGAAAATGGTTTGGACATCGTATCGACAGTCACACTTTATGGTTTAAGACTCCCCAAAGTGATTTCGAGAGAGGTTTTGTTGCAAAATACTTTCATGGGCTGGGTACTTGGACCACCTCTCTTCAGAATTTGTTGTGTGGAACGACTGTCCCTCCTTGAATGCAGCGCTTATGAAAACTCAGGCAAGGAACTTGTTGGAAATGTTCTGGGAGAATATAAAAGCCCTGTTTTGGCAAAGAGCTATGGCTTCCGAGAAATTCACTCTCTATAGGGAGCTGATCATCATGTTAAGTCATCCAGTCTGGTGAAAGATTCCGAATTGGATCTTTATTCCAGCAGTTGGCTCTTCAAGCTCAGAGGCGAGTTGCTTCGTTTGAATGCGAAGTCTTACACTAACGAACGATGTGAAGAGTGTTTGCTCTGAAATTGTCACGAGAATGAGTACCTCTACCACTTTTTATGTTCCTGTCGTGTTTTAATAGAATTCAGACTACAAGCATTTGAAGGGTCCATGGAAAGATAAATTATTCCTAATTGTTTGCTGAGTTAGTTTTTTCACCTTATCTAACGAATTTTGCTCCTTTTCAGACCATTTCCACTCGACGTCATTGTTTATTAAGTTTCGTGAGGACTTGGTGCTATTCGCAAGATTAGGGATGAATCTAATTAAAACTACGCCCCTTGACCCGGCTTCGACCCCCCTCCCCCCCGTCGCTTTCCGATTTGAGCCTTCGGCTAAAATGCAAGAACATGGAACATGCTTTCTTCCCGCTAATTCGTAAATGTAAATAAATTTAAAAATACGACATAAGTGTTTTACTAATCGAAATTAGAACAGAGTACCTAGGTGGATGATTTTCTGTTATGGTGGGTCTACAATTACTAAAACCAAGATTAACTTCTCACCCAAGTGACAACAAAACAAGTGGATATGTTTACCTACTATGTCCATTTACGAAATAAATATAAACTACCACATGAATAGAAGAACAATAGAACAAAACAAGTACGAAAGCGTGATAAATCGAGACTTTCCAACGAGTGGAGAACGATTTTTGTTCGGTGAAAACTAAAGAATGAAGGTGACAATATTGAGATTTGAAGGTTTAATTGTGTGTTCACAGTATTCACACACTGGTCCGACAGAAGATGTGTTTTCCATTGTAAGTGTTGGGCTCTATGTATGTGAGCTTCGTTCCCCTTTTGTGACACCCAACTCACCTGTCAGATTGCTGGCACGAGAATGAGTAATGGAACAACGCCAACCCACTCTAGTGGATGTTTGGGGAAGTTAAATCAGCTGTAGATTTAACTATAGTAGGAGTTTGGGGACGGTAGATTAGTTGGTTCTGTGTGAGTATGTGTGTGTGTAGCTACATAGAAACAAGTGGGTAATTGTTTATCTGTGATTGCCTCGATGAATGTATTTCACACCACAATCAAGCGCTTATAAGTGAGTTTGTGGACCATATACTGATGATCAATCTACGTCGGTTTCCAGCAAAGAGGGAGGGGGTTGAGGGAAGGAATAAAGTTGGATGTTCATTATATTGTTATCTATTTTTCGATATAGTTTTTATTAATCGAGCCTTCACCCTCATTAGGGATAATATTTTTCAGTAATAATTTTTATCATTTAGTATTAAAATTATCAAACTAGGGGTGCACAGCCAACTTTGAATTTTTTTTCCTGTTTTTCGTTGCATAAATTGAAGTTAATTGGTGCTAGAAGAAGGAGGGATTATGAGCTGTCGGTTAGAAGGCCACCACTTGCAGGTGGAGCTCTTCTTCCTACTCTCAGCCAGCCGTAGGCAAGTATGAAATGGATCTGGTGTTTACTTTAGATTTGCAGAGCTATTTAAGATGTTCAAAGTCAAGTTTACCTATCATTAGAGTAATAATGCGGTGAATAAATTACTTAAATTGAATTATTTTAAAATATTTTCAAAATGGCAGAGTACTTGGGAGATCTACTATAGCTTGAGCTCATTTCCTCCTCTCAAACCCCGTACCAGAGACTATTAACTATCCTCTTCATCGCCGCCCAAGCTTCAATACTGTACCGTTTTAGACCTGTTAGCGAATTTTCGTTGAGAATGAAGCTATTGCAATGGCTCAAAAAATTTAAAAATCAAAATTTTTGAAAAATTTCTTCGTTTAGAGGCATTCATAAACGATCCCTGAAGTTTGCGCTTTTTCATATATATATATATATATATATATATATATATATATATATATATATATATATATATGTGTGTGTGTGTGTGTGTGTGTGTGTGTGTGTGTGTGTGTGTGTGTGTGTCATTCCAGGAAAATCTACCTATAAGCATGTTGGATTACTGGCTCTGGTCATCCCCACCGACGGACTTCTAATCCGTTGCTATAACACATTTATTTGATCATGTATCTTATTTGCTCACATTGCGGTTTTTAGAATCTGTAATGGATTTCCAGCACCTCCTTGTTATATGTTAGCAGAGCTTAGTTGAGAATCTCCCCATCCCAATTGATTATTAAATGTCCCTGTGCCCCCCCCCCCCCCCCCTTATCGTATTGCCGCTATAGGGAAAATGGGCTATAAATATTGCACTTTAATCATTAACAATTAACCATTTACCTACCCCTGCCTTACCTGATGCGAGCCTTCCTTTTCACTCTGCCCCCTCTTCCTCCCTGTTTTTGGTGGAAGCCCTGGGAGTGTGATGGATACGGATAGTTACCCCTTCTCGGATCTAGAAACTGCCGTCTACTAGGATATTCCTGGAGCTTTGCAGCTTTCAAGATATCCTACGGGTGATGCACGCTAATCGCCTCAGCCCTTTGAAGGGGTTTCTACTCCATTCCATCATCTCCTTATCGTAAATCTTATAAATTTACTAGACTACCTAACTTTGTGATGTATGTTTGTTCCCCATTCAAACATGTTTTCTTCTTCTTCCATAAACTGGCTTTTGCTTTTCATGACTTGAGGTCAAAAACATGAAAAAATCTCAAAAATTGAATTTCTCGAAAACCAAGCGTTAAAAAAATCTCTAATAGAAACCTTCGATCAGAAATGAGCTCTAGAATCACGCCCTGAAGTACTGACCACCTTATGCGGAACACCCTGTATGTAGATCCAACTGAAGGTATTGCTGCTTGTTTTTCGAGTTATCAACTTCCCTATTATCCATTCATACAACCCTTTGTGCGTTTCTTTTGACAATTTGGTGATTAATCGTAAATACTTGAAGTAAGTACGTCGATAGAACTGGGACGTTGAATAATAGGTAGGCCTGGACATGTCAAAGGATTTACTCCTACTGCATCCGCGATGGGCTGGCGTGAAATTGAATGATGTTTAAGAAAAAATATCATCCAAATCTAGAGCAAGATACGAGGGGCGTGCAATAAAAAAGGTTCCCTGATTTATATTTTGGCGCCATGTGAACGGGGGAAGCCGAAACTTTGAGGGATCTTCATTTGGGGTGTTGAGGCAACACTGATGTTAGCGAATTTTTGAAGAAAATTAAGCTATTGCTCTCGCCTCAAAATTTGTAGAATGTGAATTTTTGAAAAAATTTTATGCTGAAATCCGTTTCAGGCTATTCTGAATCATATTCTGAAGTTTAACGCATTTTTTTATGTATGTATGTATGGATGTACAGGGTGAGTCATATTGAACTTTCCGGTTTTGGAAGGGCGTTGCACGAAGAAGGGATGGAGCAGAAGGGTGGGGATGGCGTCATTAGACGCGCCATGACACTTGCTTCTCCGTGCAGCACACATCGAGGGATCCCCCACTCTTCTTTTCTGCCATCGAATACTCTCGATCCAGCCTCCCAACACATCGATGCAGTCAGAAGTTCTGAAAAGGGAGGGGATAGAATCGGTTCCCTCCTCCGCCGCGCAGAGGCGCTAGTCTCCCACTTTTATCTCCTTCCTACTGAATAGTGAAGTATTCTGCCGTCCTAAGCGAAAAAGTCGTATGTGCAAAAATCTAATTTTTGGGAAATCGACCAAATAGGTTTTGCATCGAAATTTGTTGATATTGGCGTTAGTTTCCAAAATAATCTTGAACTTGAACATTCTCCTTGTAGAAAATTTCTTGCTGAATCGATTGGCGATGTCAAAAATTGAATTTTTCCATCGTAAAATAGCAAAAAACGCCGTGCAAATTTTAGTCTCGTATTGTTGACTGACATTGAGGATAATTTACGAAGCACGAAACTCGTATCTGCAGTTTAGTGTTTTCTACGTATCTGCTATAGATACGAGTATCTGACTAGCAAATTGCAGTTATGATTCACTACTCTAGCCATATGCACTTGCATGATTTGAATTAAACTGAGCTGAAAAATTGTACGTGTTGTTTTGTATCGAAACAGATGATTAGAATGAATGGAATAATTAAAAATAGTCTCACAGTAATTATTGTTGGTGTGCAGGTAGGTACACAATGAGATAGTGACAGGTTCAGTACAGGACTTTAGTAGGTATTCATATACATTACACTATTTACATAGCTAATTAGGGGAGGAAACTACGTTTCAGTGTTGAAAAACATTGTTTTTCCAATGAAATCGAGGGTTTTCTTGAAAATTGACCTTCTATGAAAATTCGAGTTTGGGGTCTGTTTCTACGTATTTTTTCACGCTGAATCGAGTGGTAACACTTGAATATTTACCCAACCCCCTCATAACAGAGTTTTACACTTTAGCTTACAAGTTTCACCCCAAAAACACATAAAATTTATCATAACGAATGATCTTAAATTTGTGAGAACGTGTAAAACTCGGTTACAACGGGGTTGGGGAGATATATGCAAGTATTATTATTCGATTCAGCGTAAAAAATACCTAGAAATCGACCCCAAACTCGTATTTTCATCGAAGGACGTTTTTCAAGAAAACCCTCGATTTCATTGGAACAAAAAAAAACCCCCCCAATGTTTTTCAACATTCAACATAGTTTTTTCCCCCTAATTAACAATGTAAAAGTAAAATTTACTACACCGTTGGGAAGGTGAGATTTCAGCGCAGTTTTCACAATTCTTGCATTATGAAAAAATATTGTTTCTCATAGTTCAATTTCCGATTGAAAAGACAGGTTTCGCAAATTAGGTCGAATTTGCTTTTCCGAGGGCTTTTTCATGTCTCAAACCTTGAGTCTTAAAAACGCTCAGGCATCTATCCGATAGGAAATTTAATACTCTTTCCAATGGTATCCTCAAATTTGAATTTGAGCAAATTGAGAGTCATGATCATTTTAGTGACAAAAGGTCGAAAATACGAAAAAAAATCTTAGAAATTAAATTACTCGAAAACTAAGAGTTTCATAAGAAATCTCTATGAGGAACTTTCGATCAGAAAGAAGCTCTAAAATCGATCCCTGAAATTACGGGAACTTTAGTTGAGACACCCTGTATATGGCAATATCATTTTCGGGTTCGTTACCCCCACAAGGTAAATTTTTCCAAAACTCCGCTCTAGAAGGGGGGTAATGGCATTTTTTTTCTTCACATAAGCGTGCTAGAATGGCATCTCTTCTTCCACTGTCGATTCCACGAGGCTTAGTAACCTTTTCCAGAATTGGGAATCCCTTTTGAAGCTTTTTTTTCTTTTAAAGGAAATCGAGTTCAATGAAATCCGTTTAATATTTCAACGTATATTTGCCTCTAGGCGCTGAAATCTGGACAATATCGCGGAGATATGGCTTTGGAGTTACCGAATTAATTTTCTGTTTGGAAGAAAAATCTCTCCAAACAGTGAAATCATTAACGGTTATTTCTTTGACTACAGCATTCTTTCTACTGTCCTGGACACACTCAATAAAATCTTGAAAATCGTATACCTATGTAGAATTGGCATATATATAAGAGAGTCCACTCTGCAAAAATAATTAGAAAAAAAGATCTTTGTTCTTCCGCACCAGACCAATAGGGATAGGTACTTAGAATTACTAACAGCAGGAAAAATGCGGGTTACCGTAAAGCAACGTAAGTACTTTGGTTTCTGTAGATCCTCGCCGTTATTGGGTTATACGTCAGCTGGGCGAGGCGAGGGTAATCTGGGCAAGCCTAATCCAGTGCGACGATCACTGATTGGGCGCTCTTAGGTACCGTATTTCTATGAAATAACGACAACGAACAGGGAAAGTACGGGGTCTTTCTTACAGTTGAAAGGATGCAAGTTTCACCTTACTCAAAGCTGTTATAGGAAAATTCAATCTTGGGCTAACGAAAGAGTACTGGGAACATAAAACAGAAGGGTCCAAATTTTCGCACGCTGTTTTCGGCTTATTGTATCTGGCATTATATGAAGTTCAAACATTTGTCGAGACTGAGCTACCCTGTGAGCCCAAGATTAGGGAATTTTATAATATTTGCTTAAAAATTATGCTCGAAGGACGTCCCTATTCCCTATTCCCTCCTGTTTTGTAGGCAGCACGAAATGCACATTCAAGAGGGTTCCCAAGAATCGTAAGTGACTCCAGGAATGCCATAATACTAAGCTTGAAATCCGTATCTGACTTTTAAGAACAAGAGAATCCGTATATGCGAAATAAGAAGCGAGTAAATCGTATCCGGTGCCAGATACGAATTTTCTTCCTCTGAAAAGTATACTTACGAATATTGGCTAAGCAAAACCAATGGAATCATCACTAAGCCGTTTATTCGTACGCTTGTTTGAGGCATTTCCCGTGCAGATACGACTCTGGGACTCCGAAAATCGGTAGAAAACCCCCCCTAAAATAGGGGGGTACCATTAACTCATTTTGGTCAAAAAATCACTTACGACTTTTTCGCTTAGGGCGGAAGTATTGTGATTGTCTCCATGTACGATAGTTGAAGTGTAGCTCAATTGATATGTGTACGGTTTCGTGAGACTAACGTTCTGGGTTCAACTCTGGCTAGTTGGTGTATTTTTGGTATTTTCGAACCTATTCACAATCACAATATGAGAGAAGGGATGGGAAGTGAATGTTTCAATACCGAATCAGTTGCTCTCAAGCCTATTACTACCTCCCGCTCGCCGGTTTCTATGACTTCGTTGTTCCTTGTTCCTTGTTCTTTCCTTTTACAGTACTCAAATTGTTTCTATATCTTATTAATAACATTCGGAGTACACTGTGGCGAAAGTGAAATGTAAATCGGCAAATGAGACCCTAGATATAAGGTGTTTTCATTAAACGTTTAAGTAGATACCTAGCATATTATGCTTCAAGGTCAGATGAAATCCAATTCCAGTAGAAATTAGATCACATCTTGACTCGTGAAGCGTCCAAAAATTAATTAAACGAATTATATGAATTAAATAAATTATACGATCTTACTTACATATCTAATTAGGAGGAGCAAACTCCTGTCGCGGGAATAGCCGGCGTCCCATCAAGTAGTTCTCGTTACAGCGCATTCTTTGTTTTGCTCCCACGCACTAAGCCTACGTGGACAACCTGAAGCTGTTTTCTCAAGAATCCGCTAGTAGCGCCAGCGCCTGTGAGGAGCCTAATGAGGAGACTTGCTTCTCCGTGCAGCACACATCGAGGGATCCCCCACTCTTCTTTTCTGCCATCGAATACTCTCGATACTATCGATCCAGCCTCCCAACACATCGATGCAGTCAGAAGTTCTGAAAAGGGAGGGGATAGAATCGGTTCCCTCCTCCGCTGCGCAGCGGCGCTAGTCTCCCACTTTTATCTCCCTCCTACTGAATAGTGAAGTATTGTGATTGTCTCCATGTACAATAGTTGAAGTGTAGCTCAATGGATATGATTACGGTGTCTTGAGACTAACGTCATGGAAGAAGAGAGATCTCTCTTCTTCCATGCTAACGTCATGGGTTTAAATCTGGCTAACTGGTGTATTTTTTTTGCTCGTAAAACTCCCGAAATGTACTTCTAAAACATCATTCTGACCTGCATGTACAACTGATTTGAATATTCACTAAGGAATTGACTACTTGATGTTATGTAGTTTTGAAATGCGAGCTTGTGAGCATCCAGATCACCAAACTATACACATAATTCTGATCTACATGCCCAACTAATCTGTATTTTTACTAAGTGATTGACTACTTGATGTTATGTCTTTTTGAGATGCGAGCTTGCGAGCATCCAGACCACCAACCTATACACATCATTCTGATCTACATGCCCAACTAATCTGCATTTTTACTAAGGGATTGACTACTTGATGTTATGTCTTCTTGAGATGCGAGCTTGCGAGCATTCAGACCACCAAACAATACACATCATTCTGATCTACATGCCCAACTAATCTGCATTTGTACTAAGGGATTGACTACTTGATGTTATATCTTCTTGAGATGCGAGCTTGCGAGCATCCAGACCACCAAACAATACACATCATTCTGATCTACATGCCCAACTTTTATTTTCTAAAAATGTTAGCAGAGTTTTAGTCAAAACGAAATTGCCATCTAGGACATAAAAAAATGGTTGCACAAAATTATGCTGAAAACGTACTTAAATTTAATTAATATTTGCTGAAAAATCTATAGAAACTGCAAAAAATATTTTTTGAATCGCCGAATTTTATTCAGTTTGTTGCTGGTTTTAACAATCTCTTTGTACTCAAATTCCGATACAATTTAACATATCACAATACAGTAGGTAATTTGAGAAAATTCGTTCATACAATCATGCTGCCTGACTGGAACTTTTTCAATTTTGGCGCTCAGAAGGTCGTTTTATTTCAAAATCGAATCGATGTGTTGGGAGGCTGGATCGATCGTATCGAGAGTATTCGATGGCAGAAAAGAAGAGTGGGGGATCCCTCGATGTGTGCTGCACCTTTGAGTATAAATAAGATCTTATTTAATACTCAAAGTGCTGCACACAGGAGAAGCAAGTGTCGCCATGACATGCAGTTTTAGTGTGAGCAATGGCTTGGTCACTTGACGTTCAGTAGCAAGATTGTCCCCCCACCATAGGCGCCTGGTCGCAGTTGTTTCCAAACAGCTCCCATAGCTTTCAGTTCCCTGACCGGAACGGCTCCGAACTAGTTCTTCGGAAGCCGTTTGAACTCGATGTCGAGCAGCTCGAACTTCTTATCACAGTTTCCATTACGCTTTCGTATTCAGTTTAGTCAGTTCCCACAAGTTCGAGAAAAACGATGTTGTTCAACATTAAAACATGAGTAGTTTCCTCCTCTAATTAGAAAATTAACATTGAATACACCGTTGAAAATGTAAGCTCTCATTTCGGTGCAGAGAAAAACGATGTTGTTCAACATTAAAACATGAGTAGTTTCCTCCTCTAATTAGAAAATTAACATTGAATACACCGTTGGAAATGTAAGCTCTCATTTCGGTGCAGTTTTTACCGTTCTTGTCTTGAAAAATATTGGTTCTCATAGTTCAATTTCCGATTGAAAAAACACAAGGTTTCCCAAATTAGGTACAATTTGCTTTTCAGAGGGCTTTTTCATGTCTCAAAACTTGAACCGTAAAAAAACTCAGGAATTTATCTGATAGAAAATTTAATGCTCTTTCCAAGGTGTCCTTAGATTCGAATTTACAAGGTCGAAAATACGAAAAAAATCTCAAATATTGAATTGCTCAAAAACTAAGCGTAAAAAAATCTCTTAAAAGGAACTTTCGATCAGAAATGAGCTCTGAATCGACCCCTGAAGTACTTACTGACCACCTTATGCGGGACATCCAGTCATCGGTAGGTAGGAAGTAGGTACAGCTACCCACTCTTTACAATACTTGAGCATCATATGAGAGGTCCATTGACACAAAAATATCAAAATAGCCCTTCAAAGTAGACGCTGGTATCTAACAACCTTCCTTACTTATCTACCTAGGTACCGAAAAAAGAAATAATACAGGTAGGTGCCTACATTAAAAGAAACCTTTCAGTCGTAAGTACATAGTTGTTATTCATGAGCAATGACCGGGAATCTTTACCTACATGTTCAGAAATCATCTGCAACTCTGCAAGGCCTTTTAACTTTGAAATGAATCATTGAATTGAATTGATTTTATCACTTGTTTGTAAAATAAGACATTAGGTAGGTTGGTGGTATACGCTTATCATCATCCCGGGTGCCTGAAAACCGAGCTGGGACCCATTCTCTAATACAAACATTGAAAAAACGAGAAAAGAACGGTTAGAGATTGTCAAGAAGCGGGTAGAGTGGGGGGACAAACTGAAATGTGGTGACGTTCTTCGGAACCGTTCCAGTCAGGGAACTAAACCGATGAAAGCTGTGCAGAAAAAACAGTGTCCAGGGGCCAATAGTGGGGGGACAATCTTGCTACTGAACGTCAAGTCTGCTTGGGGCACCCCCGGAGCAGCTCTGGGGGCGCTCCAGGATCTGTTGGAACACGGAGCTCTCAACCCCATAACCTTGTTGGAACGCAATTTCGAGCTCTGAGCTCCTCTAGGGCGCCAATTTGTCCTTGTTGGAACAAAGCTAGTGTGAGCAATGGCTTGGTCGGGGCTCGGGGCAACATCGTGCGTTTGTAGTTGAAGAGTTTATTAAAAATGCCGGCTCCGTGATCACAACACAGCGTGCGTTCCGTTTACATTTTGCTATTGGTCGACGTGATCCCATTCCCACTGGACCAACAATCAGAAATTGGGTATCAAATTTTAGAGCAACATCATCAGCATTAAAAACAAGACCACAAGGCCGAATTAGGACGTCAGCGGAAAACGTGGATAGAGTGCGGGCTTCAATTCAACAATCCCCTCGGCGTTCTGTTCGGAAACATGCCGCTTCCGGTATGTATAATATGTATGTGTCATTCCAGACGATAAAGCCGATTTCACATGGAGCGGTATGTCCGGAGACGGAAAGACGGAACGCAATGTGATTGGCTGTTGAGACAACAGTTGAGGATGGTGGCAGCCATGTTGCCGTCGGCGCTCGGCGGTGGAAATTTGTATACCGTTGCCGCTTGCCGTCGAGCGGAGCGCAAGCTCATTGGACAGGAATGTTGATAACCTCAAGTAGAGGTTTCAGATCAGGTAGGATGGTTATGATTCCGTTCACCAAGGTGCCGTTTTCATGTGAACAACGTGACGCATTCCGCCACCCCCTCCACTGGATTTTTCGGCCTTCCGTCCTTCTGGTTGTACGCTCATACCGCTCCATGTGAAACCGGCTTAACTGTCCGTAGAATTGTGCTAGAAACTTCAAACAAATTTTAAAATGTTAAGGACACAAAACGAAAGTTCAAGTTCGTTGGCCAGCATGATCGGATTACATCTTCGGGTTGAAATTTTCAAAAATGTAGTCAAAGATTTCAAAATAGCCTGTTTTTTGCGATTTGTTGTGCGAAATAATTTTTTCAGCATACTAACATGTGGTATATTCGGAATCAGCGTCAAATTTCCTATAAGAATATGTATCAAGTATTCAAAAATTTCAAAGTTGAAAAATCAGTCAAAAATCGAAATAATGCCGTTATGATAGGATACTGTTAAGATTTCAACTGCCTTCAATACTGACCACATTGGACATCGAAATCTATGAATATTTACCTACATTTGTTTTTAAATCCACAAGATTAGTTTAATAATAATAAAGTATGAGTACCTCCTAATTATTTTTAATAATTTGATTCCATGTTTGTCTATCAAAATCATAAACTAAAATTTCTCTACACGATCAATAGTGACTGAAATGTCGAAGATTTCTTCAAAAATTCGCTCATGGGGTTATGTTGCATGACTGGGTTTTTTTTTTTTTTTTTTTTTTTTTTTTTTTTGTTTTTTAGCTCATCATGTCGGATTCCACCGTGTCCAAATTTGAAGAACGGGCGTTGAAAGGCAAAACCGGTAATGAAATCCACCAAGAACTAACCAGTGCTTACGGAGAAAACGTTCTCAGTGTCCAGAAAGTTCGCAAGTGGCGTACAACTTTCTTGAATGGGCGTGAAACAGTGCAGGATTCGGAACGAAAATGTTTGAATCGAAATGGTGACTATGTAGAAAAATAGAAAATTACCTGCTGAATCTGAATAAAATATCCTTTTTTCAAAGAAATGAAGTTTTCGATTTTTAATAGCCCAGGGATCCTTTTTTATTGCACGCCCAGAAAACACGCGACAGAAATGGAGAACGTTGATCATAACATTGATGTCCACCAGAATAACTAGTCGGTACAGCCTGTATAGCACTGCAAAATAGATCCATTGACTCTCTATCTTCATAATCCGATTTCATCCCATCTGCGACTATATATTTATGCTTGGAAAATTTATATAATTTAAGATACCTACTTTCAAACATTAATTACCCACGTATTTAGTCCCGTTTTCTACCATTTCAGTTGTATTCTAAAAAGTGTAATTATTGATATTACTCATTTTCAGACCCTTGCCGGTACGTTAAGGGGCCTTGGAGCGAATGTGACACAAAAACCAACACGAGATCTCGGCAGCTGACGCTGAAGAAAAAGGACGGCTCCGCAAGCGCCACTTGTGAACCCACCAAGACAATTCAGAAGAAATGCAAAAAAGGTGAGAAGCACCTCAAATAATTTCGGCACCTAGTCTGATAAATTAGGGCAGGGGTGCTCAAACTTGAACTGCTGGCGATCTACCTCAATATTTTTAGGCTACTTACGATCGACTCTGAGAGGCTGCAAGTATGTGTGATGCAGGGTTGTTGTACATACACGATACAACCTACCTACCTAGGTAGGGTGTACCGTAGCATATATATAGATATTAGCTTTCCGCACAATTTACATTATCTTAGTCAAGGTTTGGGTTAGGTTTACTTAAGTTCTTCACTACAATATCAATGAAAAAACTCCTGGTTATTCAAAATTGCGAGTTTATTCGTTGTTACAAAACAAAAGAGTTACATATAGTGTTAAACTCAACTAAGGAGTGACTTTGGATGTTGAAGCGTGGCACTGCATGTCCTCAGCATACTTTTCATAAGATGGTGCGTAACCACTGAGTGCCAATCGCAAGCATGATGACATATGATCGTCAGTTAGTCGATTGCGATATTTTGACTTAATTATCTTCATTTCAGAAAATGCAGACTCACACAAGTAAGTTGACCCAAACATTGCCGTCAGTTGAAGGGCGATTTGCCTTGGATTCGGATATTTATCTTCAGATATAAAACACCAGAAATTTGTATCAGATGCTGTAGCTTTGAGATGTGTATCTGATATAATCTGCACCAACTCATTTTCAACAGAACATGAGTTCATATTAAACAGACTTGCTACTTCAGTAGCTAATTCCTCAATGTTTTTACATGAAAAAGGATAACTCATAAATGATGCTATATTTGCCAATTTACTGCAATCATAAAAACGCATTTCGAATTGTCCCAAAATTTTTGATAATTCAGCCTCATACGTATCATAATTCAACTGAGGAATCCTTGCTTTCAAAGACGGAAAATGTTTCAGATCCTTTCTTTTCAGTTGATCTATCATAAGTTGCAATTTACTTTTGAATGCGTTTACTGCGCTAATTATCTCAATAATAGTTTTTCCTTTACCTTGAAGCTGCAAGTTAATGGTGTTTAAGTGCATTGTGATGTCATTCAAAAATGCCAAATCAATCAGCCATTTTTCGTTATTCAACATCTCAGTGTTATCACCTCTTTCGTCCAGAAAAGCTGTTATTTCGGGCAATAATTCTTGAAACCTTTCTAGGAATTTTCCGCGACTCAACCACCTGACGTCCGTGTGAAGAACTAAATCAGTGTGTTCAGCTGACTCCCTATCTTCCAACTGCAACTTAAAGAGCCGCCGTTGCAAGCTACGTGCACGGATGGAATTCACAATTTTTGTTGCAATGCCCATAATTTCCTCCGTGTTTAAAACTTTTGAACACAAAACTTGTTGATGTATAATGCAATGGAATGAAAAAAATGAAGGGAATTCTTCATTAGCTCGACACAATGCCACAAAACCGTTCTTGTTTCCAGTCATTGCTGGTGCTCCATCGGTTGTAATGCACACTAATTTATATATTGGTAGCTTGTAGTTTTTTACAAAATTGATGAAAACGTCATACATATCTTCGCCACGGGTCTTCCCCTTCAGAGGAATGATTGTCAAAAATTCTTCCTTAGCCAACATGTCATTGAAAACCTATGTTTAGTTACCTACTTATTAAAAATTTTTTTCTTCTCGAGATCTACTCAAAAAGCACTCGTGATCGACTGGTCGATCGCGATCGACCGTTTGAGCACCCCTGAATTAGGGTATCGTAGTCATTCGGTACCTACTAGATGTTGCAATTTATGTTTTTTTTTTTTTTTTTTTTTTTTTTTTTTTTTTTTTTTTTTTACGGGTACGAGCCCTTTGTCACAGAGACCACTATTGGTCTATTGTGACAAAAAGTCCCTGTTATCATTTAAGAACCTGTTTTATAGCCTCTTCTCTCACGAAGTGGAGAAATTTTTCGGGCATTCCCTGAGCAATGTCGGTAGGGGAGAGGGTACCCTTCCTGAAGTGTCGGAATCTTAAAGACAGAACAGCATGGTAATCACAGATGATATGCTCTGCTGTTTCGATTTCTTCGCAGCAGAGGCGACAATCTGTTGTCCTGGCTTTGCCCATCTTGTTGAGACGGCATCTCAGCGGACAATGACTGAGGAGACCGATAATAATGCGAAGGTCTTTACGCCTCAGTGACAGAAGAGCCAGGGGTCAGCAGGCCCACAGTACTCGGGTTCCTTTATTAAGGACATATTCCAGATGCTTGTTCCAATTAAGTTTATGGTCAAGCATCACTCCCAGGTATTGACTTCCTTGGAGAACGAGATCCTTCAACCCTGAAGTGTGGGAGATTCAGCAATTAACTACATTGCATTAACTATATTGCTCCATCCAACTATCAACTATTAGTTTTAGTTGTTCTCAACAATTACTCAACTAGTAGTTTGCAGTTGGAAATTTCAGCAATTAACTACTCATATTTAACTAGTTGAGTAATTGCAGAGAACAACTATAACTAGTAGTTGGTAGTTGGAAAATAATAATAATCTTTATTGAGAATCCATAGGAACATATATGTTCCCACCTCGCTGATAATCATAAGCGGAGTTTCTTATCTTAGATAAATCAAAGGTTGAGAAAATAAAAGATGTATGGAAAATACAAAAAAAAATAAGAGAAATAAATGAAGAAGAAAATAAATCAATTAAACAAGAGTGAGAAATAGGCAGGAGAGAGAGAGAGAGCGACTGGGGGGATTGTAGAAGTTAGTTAGAATGCTTGGTAAGGAAATGGCACTCGACTGCTGACCTGAAGACACCCAATGAAGGGGCGCAACGAATCGCCACCGGGAGAGCGTTCCAAGCCCTCGCACCCGCAATGGATATGGACCGATTCATAGACAAACTAAAGTGACGTAGAACTCCTATGTTGTGGGACCTGTTGGAACCACGTGGTGGAAGTAGTGAGGCAATGTAGGATGGTAAATAATCACGTGTGGCTCTAAAAATGAAGGAAAGCCCCTGGACATTCAGGTATGTAAAAATATCCATCCCTAAGAGGTGATCTGCATAAGCAGAAACATGTCCACGAGATTTCAAACGAAATACATATCTGACACAAACATTAAAGAGGGTTTGCAAGCGTCTAACACTGATATAATCCAAGGACCAAATGTACAATGGGCAGCAGTAAATAAAATGGGGGAGAAGAAGTGTTTTGAATAGTTTCAGCCTAACGTGGAGTGGAGTGCAGTATGCCAGCTTACGAAGAGATTGGAGTGAAGAAAATATGGCTCTGGGCAATTTGGAAATGTGATCACTCCACGTGAGGGTAGAATTAAAAACAACTCCCAGATTTTTGACAGACTTACTATATGCAATAGGATTTCCACAGATGAGCAAAGGAGGTAAAGGACCCACAACTTCCTTCCTAAATATCACAATTGCTTGGGTTTTGGCAGGGTTAACGATCAATCCGTTGGCAACACACCAGTTATTGACAGCCTCTAGATCTCTGTTCATTTCGCGTATGGATGCTAATAATGAAGTGATATCAGGCAGACTTTGTTTATAAATTTGGCATTCATCAGCATATAAATGGTAAAAACTGTACTTGATCACGTTTGGCATATCATTAATAAATAGTGAGAACATGAACGGTCCCAGAACGCTGCCCTGAGGCACCCCAGCCATAATTGGAAGTTCCCTGGAACGAACCTGGTTTAAACATACCAATTGAGTACGTCCGCGCAAGAAAGATTCCAACAGACGACATGCACTCGAGGAAAAATGAAAATAATGCGATAATTTAGTAAGAAGCAGAGTGTGATTAATGGAGCCAAAAGCGTTTGTAAGATCAAGAAGAACTAATAAAGTACAACATCCATTTTCAATTCCTTTTCTAATATCTTCACTAATTTTAACTAAGACAGATTCACAACTATGCCTCGGTCGAAATCCAGATTGAAATTCAGCAAGTAGGTTATGGGATCCTATGTGAGTCGACATTTGTTGAAGGAGACAATGTTCAAAGGCTTTAGAAAAAGTAGGGAGAATGCTAATTGGGCGCAGATCATTCACGCTTTGTGGAGAATTACATTTTGGAATAGGCGTGACGGATGCCTTCTTCCAACTGTCAGGAAATTGGGAACTAGTAATGGCATAGTTGAACAAATGCAGTATGTAAGGTGCAGTAATATGCAGACTTTCTACTACTTTCAACTACAACTACTTTCTTAGTAAGTTGTAGTTAGTAGTTACTTTTTTCAACTGCCAACTTGTAGTTGCCAAAAAAGTAGTTAACTTTTTGACTAACTACTAGTTACTAGTTAACTACTCAACAATTAACTACTCTCTGTATCTACATTTTCTGGAAACGTTAGCAGAGCATTTTCCGTTTCACAGCAGTTCTTGCCACAAAATTTCATTGCAAAACATGTTTACTTAGTGGAGGTGATATTTTTCAGATTATTAATGCAAATGTTTACTTTAATACAGGGTGCGGCAGCATAACTTCCTTTTTTATAAACTTAATAAAACGCATTGTATGAATCAGAAAATTTTTATTCGTTTTTTATAATATAGGCACATACATAAAGTTTGGTTTTCCCAATTTTGAAGATCAAATCAGGTAGGTGACGGCCCCCATTCTCCATACACTGAGTAAACCGATTTCTGGCGTTTGTCATGACTCCAGCCAGTATAGCAGGCGTTATGTTGGCAATTTCTTCCTGGATGTTGTTCTTCAAATCTTGAAGGGTCCTTGGACGGTTCACATAAACACGAGATTTCAAAAAACCCCATAGAAAAAAGTCACAAGGGGTCAAATCGGGAGAGCGGGCCCCTCCCCTAATTGAGATAAGGCGCTCTGGGAAGTGTTCCCTCAAAACAGCCATCGATGCTCTTGAAGTGTGTGCCGTTGCACTGTCTTGTTGAAACCAAATATCCCCTAAGTCCAACTTTTTCTATGGGGTTTTTTGAAATCTCGTGTTTATGTGAACCGTCCAAGGACCCTACAAGATTTGAAGAACAACATCCAGGAAGAAATTGCCAACATAACGCCTGCTATACTGGCTGGAGTCATGATAAACGCCAGAAATCGGTTTACTCAGTGTATGGAGAATGGGGGACGTCACCTACCTGATTTGATCTTCAAAACTGGGTAAAACAAAACTTTATGTATGTGCCTATATTATAAAAAACGAATAAAAATTTTCTGATCCATACAATGCGTTTTATTAAGTTTTAAAAAAAGGAAGTTATGCTGCCGCACCCTGTACCATAGTTACTAGGGTGGCCTAATAGGGGATTTGGGTTAAATATAGGTTTTTGAGGAATTTCGATTTCAAAAAATGCATTTTCTGGTAATTAAAATGCTTTTAGAGACCTGGGATCAATGTTAATCGACTCAGCGTGAAAAAATACTTGGTAAATGATACATCAAATGCCAAAATATTTATAAAATGTGATGATGGGGGTGGTTAAACTTTTTTCTTGGTAGATTAAATATGTAGGTGAGTGTGTTGTTGGTTGTTTAGCCCTGTATCCTAATGTTTACCTAAGAGTTGCAACATTTCCAATAATTAAATATACATTTTTTAATTTTTTATTATTATTAGTAGTAGTTGGAGTAATCAAGAGTAATTTTATTTGCAGCCTGCCGATACGAGAAGGGTGCCTGGAGCGCATGCAGTGCGCAGAATGAGATGGTCCGCACGGACACGCTCAAAGAGAAATCCGACCCCTCCTGCGAGCAGAAGAGAGTAACTACCAAAAAGTGCAAAAACAACAAGACCAACCGACCCAACAAGGCTAACAAAGCGAACAATGGTAAGTTCACTTCACAAAGGTACAGCGCAACACTTTTAAATACAAGACGGAGGAGTATGAAAGCGCTAATCTGTTGAGGAATGGTCAAAAGTGAGTTGCAAAAGCACGAATTTTAGGCAGGATCAGTTGCAAAAGCGCGAAGACTTGGCGTTGCGAGCGCTTTGGGTAGGGGTGGCAGTTGTCAACGAACCACCAATGACCCCAAATCCTTCCATCATCACATGAAACAACAGTTTCGCATTATTTGTTTATTATTTAACAATATTAGTTGATAACTTAGCGTAATAAATCAGCTTTCCTTGAACACTACAATGGCCTAGGGACCATGAGATGTGCGATAAAATTAGAGCATTCCAAAAACGGAGTTACACTTCGCTCGTAACACATTGGTGTATCCATTTCAAAAAGAAGAAGAAAAACGGAACGGAAGGATACGGGGATAAGTGAATTGTAGGCAAAATAAGAGAAGGAAATTTTGACGCTTGAGGATTACGTCCGAAAAGTTGGAATCTGCAATCAAGCGGTGCTTCTCTTTCAAAAATATTAATCTAGATATGAAATTGTGAGACTGACTTGACATGACCTTTTTTTTTTCAAATAACAAACATTAGTAAGATTTTCGTAATAATTTTTTCCCTAGAACTGCAAGCAGATTTTCGCGCTTTTGTACAATATATGTTCCCCAGAAATTAGCGCTTTCGTACACCGGCCTTCAGCGGATTAGCGCTTATGCCATCCAGCAATACAAGAAGTAGTTACAACAGAAAGATGAAATTAAATTAAATTGTTTATTTGTGCACATGTGACATTTTTGTCCCATCTCGCGTGCTACAAAATTAAAGAAATGAAAATCAATGCCTAAATATCTTAGGAATTAAACAAACTCGCGTACTTATTTACGAATTAATAGTTGTACAAATTGCTTTTAAAAAACGAAATAATAAATAAAAATGAAATAAAAAATAATAAATAAAAATACAACGTTGTGAAAATACATCAGTAACGATGCATATACGACGAAAATATCAAAAATGAAATTTTTCTACTGTTAACGTCTGATGTTAATTATAAAATTATGAAGGACACTTCCCCAATTTTTATGTAAATGAGTCTATTAATCCCTTCAGAAATGATCTTGAGAGTCATCCTCATATAAAAATTTACTGCACTTATCTCTTTAGGGAAATTCGAATTTTTAAGTGTATTCAATGAAACGAAATTCGCAATGGACCAACCATTGCTTTGTGGCCACAGACAATTTTAAGCTCCGAACCGGCCTATCCTGAAGCTTTTTTGCTTGGAAACGCACACACACAGTAAAATTACATGATGCCTGCTTTTTAGTTAGTAAAAAAGGAACAAAAAAACCATGGTCGGGAGCTGAAAAATGCATTAATTTGGCGCGCACTGGTGGTGTGGCCGCCAGCAAACAGGCGTATAAAAATCTCATAGTAGTGTAAACCTGTACACTTACATTCGAACGCTCATTAAAATTGACGTCATCATCCTGGAGCTGTTTTTTTCGCATAAAAACGCACGAAAATAACTGAGATGTGATTGATTTTAAGCACCAAACCGGCCTTTCCTGAAGCTTTTTCTCTTGGAAACGCACACACCACCAGTGTGGGCCAAATTAATGCATTTTCCAGCTCCCGACCATGGTTTTTTTTTCCTTTTTTACTAACTAAAAATAATTCTTAAGTATTTACTCATCAATAATTTAATAAATTAATTTCTGTAAAATTTTTATTGAGTTTTGACATTTTATGTCTTTACTTTGACACGTAAACGAAAAAAGCGTTGACAAAATTAGAAAATCATACGGTGGATACAGCTTTCGTACAAGTACGCAACCACGAGAGACATTTTATGTCTTTGCGCCCCCTTTCCCCTTCCTATAAAACCCCGTATTGTATTCTAGAGCCACTCAGCTGATCTGGGATAGGTCAGTTGCGTTCAGAAGTCCCTCAAGGGGCTACATACCGAATCTCAGAATCGTGGGATCATTAAAGAAAAAACTGGATTCTAGAGCCACTCAGCTGATCTGGGATCGGTCAGTTGTATTCAGAAGTCCCTCAAGGGCCCACATACCAAATCTCAGAATCGTGGGATCATTAGGGAAAAAACTGGATTCTAGATCCACTCAGCTGATCTGGAATCGGTCAGTTGTGTTCAGAAGTCCCTCAAGGGCCCACATACCAAATCTCAGAATCGTGGGATCATTAAAGAAAAAACTGGATTCTAGAGCCACTCAGCTGATCTGGGATCGGTCAGTTGTGTTCAGAAGTCCCTCAAGGGCCCACATACCAAATCTCAGAATCGTGGGATCATTAGGGAAAAAACTGGATTCTAGAGCCACTCAGCTGATCTGGGATCGGTCAGTTGTGTTCAGAAGTCCCTCAAGGGCCCACATACCAAATCTCAGAACCGTGGGATCATTAGGGAATCTCCGCGTAACGCTCTCCGCGTGACGCTCCCCTCGTGACGCTCCCCCGCGTGACGCTTTTTCATTTATGTGCCATAGTAAGACATAAAATGTCAAAAGAAGGCATCATGTAATTTTACTGAGTGTGTGCGTTTCCAAGTGAAATCGTTAGCGAGTTCCACTATCTGCTTTACAAGCAGATACCATGTTACCATGATACCATGTCTTTGATTGGGGATTTCATAACGGTTGTACTCGTGTTGTCCTCGACTGTTGTCAAGAGGATGAAAATGTTTCCTATGGAGTGGAGTAATGATGCTATTGCTTTACGTTAAGAATATTGTAACCGGCTTATTAAAATTGTATAGTCCAATCAACTTAGTTTTGGAATGTAGCCAGGTACGTAAGGAGGGGGAAATTGGTATCTTGAGATGTGAACATTTATCACATAAATCAAGCGCTTTCCAACGAGTGGCGAACGATTTTTGTGCGATGAAAACTGCGGAAGTTCCATTCCCCTAGCAACGGCTGGGTTGTACGTGAAAAACACTGAAATTGTGACACAAATTTTGCGTCACGGAAATTTTTGGTTGACCCCCAGAGCAAAGACATATCCATGTCAAAAGCTTCAGGATAGGTCAGTCTGGAACTTAAAATCAACCATGTCTCAGTTATTTTCGTGCTTTTTTATGTAAAAAAACAGTTCCAGATGATGACGTCAATTTTAATGTGCGTTCGAATGTAAGTATACAAGGTTTACCCTACTTCGACTTGGTAGGACACTAACACTTTTTCCTCAGTTTGTGGATTTCCCAACTCGCCAAGTCCAAATTTCAGACGGCCCTGTCTAAAACGTTCGTTTTGTCAGCAGGTGGTGGAAACCGGCGCAACAGGCAGTAAACCAATTCGTCTGCGGACTTCACCACGAAAAGGAAAATCTCAATCATCTGCCCAACGTTGTTCTAAAACCAAATCCCACCACCACCCCTCCATTTTTGTCTCCCGTACGCAATAGTCCATTCGGTACATTCGCCTCGTTATTTTCCCAGTTAGAAGACACCCTCATCCACCCCCATTCATTCAATCTTAATTCTTAATAATCGTTAATTTAAAAAAAAAAAAATGTTGTAAGGCTTTAATAAAAATGTTTTTGTATATTAAACAAACAACAAAAATGGAAAAAAAAAAATTGAAAAGTTCATCTTTCTCTTGTTGTGAATGGAGATTGTGTTTTAAGTAATGCCCCGAAATATAGATTGTATAGAAAACATTTGTTTCCTTTCAATTCGTTCATTTTAGAAATGAGCTATGTCGTTCATAGAGTTCAATTTGTTTGTTTCTTTGCAAAAAAACGTAGCACTTACTAATATTTATCTCTTAAACTACCTATATTTAAACAAGATAGGTCTCATCACTCAAAGTAATGTTTATTTGTTCTCATTAGATTTAATCGGTGAATATATATAAATATACATTAACTACTTGTAAGGTTCTTGTTGTATATATGCATATTGAATGTGGTAGAAATTTTGAACGAAAACAAAACTATATTGTATGAGTTTACGATCAAATTTTTGCATAAACAATTTTCTTGTACCTAAGTATCTTGTTTTTTGCGGTGTTTACGTCTCTCCGTGCGATGTGGCCGTTTCATTTCAATATTCCTCGTCCCGCCTGGCTGGATTGTGAACGAACACGCTGACGTCTTCAGGATCGTCACTTGAGTCACGTCGGGTGAAATCCCATTTTACGTAACATCTTTATATATTTGTTAATGTGTAATGTAATAGATAAATAAAGTTATTATTCGTTCTTTTTTACTAAGTCTCTTCTCTATTTATTGTCTAGGAACCTATTAGCATGAACGTGCTTAAGCTATGACCTAACTTTTTTTTTTTTTTTTTTTTTTTTTTTGAAAAAACGCATTTATTTAGATAGGTATTGCAATACAAAAAAAGTTACACAAATCAATAAATGCTATACGTAATACATAATCAGCACACTCATTCAATACCTTATTCAATAATCATCTTGTAAGTAAATATAGGTAAATTAGAATCAATAGGTACATATACATCGGGTAAATCAGAATACATAGGAATTATTCAGTTACCATCTTAAAGTTTTAATATTATCTAATGGGTCTCAGATTGCCTCATTATTATATGTTTTTTCAGTTCTTTTTTTTGAACTTTTCAATTTTAAAAATAGAGCGGAGCTCATTGGGTAGGGCATCGAACAGTTTTACTCCCCGGTAATCATACGCCCGTTGGCCATGGTGAGTCCTACGGAAAGGCAGTTTCGAAAGAAATTGCCCACAAGTTCTTGTTTTTCCCTCATCTAAAAATTTCAGGTGGTTGCTATGTAAATCTTTATATATTTTAATTATAGTTATCTTGTCAATTAGCTCTCCCAATTTGAGTACCGTGAACTCTTTAAAGAGAGCTTCTGTCGAATATCTTGTCCTTTTTTTAAGTAAGACTTTGATTAAGAGCTTCTGAGTCAGGAATAACGAATCAAGAAGGGACGCGCTACATCCTCCCCAACCAGATGCACCATAGATCATGAGCGCATAGTATACCATTCTACGTCTATCAATATCTAAAAAGTTCCTCAGCTCCCTACACACATGGATCATCTTTCTCATCGAGGATGTCACTTTTTTCAGGTGTTTGTCCCATCTTAGGTTCTGATCAACTTCCACGCCTAGGTATCGAACAGAAGCAACTTGTTGTATTACTTCACAGCAGCACTGAAGGTTATCTGTACATTCCGGTACATGGCATTTTAGGTTCTTTATCTGCGGGATATCACTTTCTCTAAACACGAAAGTTAAGAAATTAGTTTTAGAAAAAATTGATCTTCATTCCCATACTTTTAAGACAATGAAGGATTTTGGTCAGACATGATTCAGCTTTTATGATGACTTGTTCCCAGGAGTTACCCGTTATTATAAAGGCTGTGTCATCAGCAAAAGACACTGACTCTCCTTCAGACTCCATATTTTAAATGAAAACCTTGTGTAATATTTTGCAGCGTTTTTTATTATATTCTAACTCCTAAACAATCAAACTTCCAAAGCGTACTTTATCATACTACATATTATTTTATAGGTGGATTATACGAATGACAAAAATAATTATCAAGAGAGGTGGTTGAATTGTTCAAAGAGTAACAACGAATTGTTCAAAGAATTTCATTGTGGAAGCGGTTTTAACTGATAAATCGTTTTGTTTTCTCAAACCTCATTTGACATTCGTGATAGGTTTTTGTTCGATCGAGTTTCAGTCTAGTTAAAATAAACTAATGGAGTTTCAAATTTATGATCGGTGGGGATGAATAAAGGGGGTGATTCCAGTAAATCATATTTTATTTGTTTTCTTTTTATCTTTACTGTTCTATATACGTAACATATACCTAACCGATTTTCGAGATTTTTGTTCGATTATTTTACTATGTAGTTTGCCCATAGTATTTAGGCCCTCAGTGAAACCATTCCAAGCAAATTCAAATGTAACACTGAGGGGAGGGGGGTATAGATAAATACCTCAGATAGGGTCGTCCCTGTAAGGCATGCATTACTTACCAATATATTTTATAGTTGAAGGTGCGAGGGTAAGCCAGTAGCCATCCAGACCAAAATTATACATACCTTCAATAGTAGGTAATGTATTCTAGGTAGGTACATGGAGTTCAGTGAGAGGGTACTGTACTTCTTTATTTACATTATTAATTAAACACAGCTCACAGCACAGGAGAACAAATTCGAACAAACATAGTGAATGTTTATTATAAGTTATACAAATAACCTGAGGTAGGTATATCACGGAATTGATCTGAAACTGGTAAGATGTATCCTCCGTTTTCGTGGGATGGGATGAAAATCAGAACCTACACAGAACATTTTTGAATCGTGTTTGAACAGAGTTTTCTCGATATTTTTTAACCATAAATTAAAAGCATTACATAAAATGAAAACAGTTAACGAACGAAGAATTGGGTACTGACCGATAACGACAAATAGAACGGTTAAAAACTGTGATGTTAACCTTTTCAAACTGTGCTTGAACTGAATTAACCTTTCAAGCAATCGCACTTATCTTCGATAATCATTCTATGTTCCATTTGAGAAGTTAACGATGGCAAAATGGCGATGAAATATACACCAAAACTATTATAAAGATGACAGAGTAACATAAAAGCAATGAAATAAACTTTCAAGTCTTCCTCAAGGTAGCTAAGCTGGTTCCTTGGGATTTTGGCTGTTGAAGTCGAGGCCTGCCCTGACTTCAACATCGAGTTGGGTTTATGAATCCGGGCTCTCCTCGAGTTGAGGCTCCGCTCGAGTAATTGTGTGACTCCACTGCTCGAGTGATGATTATGAATTCCGTTGGCGTCTGGAGGACACCTCCAGCGATACTTGAGGCACTTCGAGCCCCAAGTGCCGTTTATGAATCCGGCCCTACAGGTTGTATTGAGCTAGGGAGCAAACCTAGCAGAGTAGTGGACCTATCCTGTGAGAGTCTCATAACTAGTTTGTTTTGCATAAGCTAGGACTTCTATGGAGGTTTAAGGAGGGGGAAATTGGCCCATTGAAATATGGAGTCATGTGTAATAAACTCACAGATTTCCAACGAACGGGTTTTGTGGCGTGACATTTGTTGCTGTCGGATGAAAATGTAGAATTACCCACAAGCTAGAAAATATCCATCTAAAAGAATTTTTTTTAAACTCAAATTATTAAAATTTTAATTTAAATATGAACTTATAGAAATAGCTAAGTATGCTGAATTCTTTCCTGTTCGTCCTAGGAAGTTGAAATTAGATATGGAGATACTCTGGGACACTAAGAGACGATTGAATTGATTGGGTCTTTTCTGATCAGCTCACAGAGCTAATTTAATTGAGACATTTTTAACTTGAAACACAAAATACATATTTCAGGGGGGGGGGGGGGGGGGGGGGGGGATAAGACATATCCATGTACCGATGTATCTGCATGCAGAGGAGATACTCAATTTTAGTAAATGAGTCTAAATGGTGTTTGCTTTGGAACATAAACTCGAAAATCGTCACGAAATGGTTAGTCAATTTTGTGTGTTTTAAGGGTAAAACTAGTTAGCTAAAGTGTAACACAGTAACAACGGAGTTAGGGAGATCTGCAAGAGTTACCATTCGATTCAGCATGGAAAAATACGTAGAAACTGGCCCCAAACTCGTATTTTTATAGAGGCTTGATTTTTTACGAAAACCCTCGATTTCATTGGAAACCCCACGTTCAACATTAATGCATAATTTTCTCCGCTAATTAGCAAAGTAAAAGTGAAATTAGCAATACCGTTACAGGCTAAGATTCTGAGGAAGTTTTACTCGTGCAGTGCCCTTCCAAAATAGTCTGTTTTAAGAGCTAATCGACCAGAAAAGTAAAAATTCTGAGAAATTTTCGAAATTTGCTTTTTAACCTCTTTACGTAGTTTTTATTAAGTTGGCTCAAAAAAATATTGTTTTGTCATCAGGTAGATAGGAAATTTAATGCTCTTTCCAAAGATGTCCTTATGTTTGAGTCTAAGTGGAGTTATGGCCGTCATTAGGTAAGTACCTACGAAAAAGCGCTTGAAAAAATCTCTATCAGAGGAACTTTCGATCAGATATGAGCAATGGCAATCGACTCTCAGAGTTTCATGAACTTATGTCGGAACATCCTTTATAAATTTGACTTAGATATTTTTTGTCAGGGAAATCTGCTGTTAAGTCTTGGAAAAGTCAGGGAAATTTAAAATTTCCATTTATCGGCCACCCTGACCTAAGCCTTCATTAATACGAGTCACCGAAGTAGTGCATGATTTCTAATGCTTTTCCCGTACCTACAATTGATTCGTTCTTACGAAAATGTAGGTAAGTTCGTCATTTCCAACATTCACTTCCCAAAAGAATTAAGGGGTCACTTTTCCTTGTAGACGCCAAAGGCCCCACATCAATCCTACAAAGTTCACATTATTATCATGATTAGTTACCTACCTAATGGAGATGGGATGCACCTTGTTCTTTTTGTTTTATCTCAAACACTGAGAAATACTAGCGATATCAAGCTCCGACTTGCGCTATAACAATGAAATCTGCGCATTTTTCCCAAAAGTAGAATTTTTTCCCACAATTTTTGAGAAATCGAAGTGAAACTTGAAGAGCGTTTATGGGGTTGCCTGATACCTACTAAGTTTTAAGCTGATTATATTGTCAGAAAAAAAAATCCAAAATGTTTTTGGACCAACCAAGGGGGAGGGATACTTTGGATACTTTGAAATGAATTTTAACATTTTTTGCCGAAGACACCTCGTTTTAAAGATTTTTTTAGAGCTGAACACGATGGTGAAGTCAGAATTGCGATATCTTATACCGTTTTCGTATTATTGCTGATGAACACGGAGAAGCACGATTCATTCTGTTTTGACTCAAGTCGGACCTTGATATCGCTAGCCGTTCTCAGTGTTTGAGAAAAAAACAAAAAAAGTCTGCCAAGTTGGGTGTGGCACATAGCTTCCTCGTTTACCTATAATCTTCTTCAAACTTTCATCCAAATTTAAGCGAACTCGAACGAATAGAGAGTGAATAGATGGAACATGATGGAATTTACGTTTGCGCATGCGAAGAATGAGCTGATGAGTTGAAAACAATGAAACTGATAGGGGACCATCTAGAACCTAACCCGCGCACTCTCTGAAAATTACATCGGAATCGGATAAAAGCGGTGGAAATTAAGGTCGTTACAAGGATTTCAAGTCAAGGTAGGTACGGCACACAGTACAACTGCTCCCAAGGGGAAGGACGTCTGTCTTATCGTCAGTGTTCTAATATTTGTGGTGAAAGTAATCTTTTAGAGAAAGCTAACGTTCGGAATACAACTGACCGGGGTTGACGATGTGGGTATAACCATGGAAATCGTGTGTCCAGCAGATGGCCAGTAATGCAATAGATACTTGTAATAGTTATAACCATTTGTCAAAAATGTGTTTTAAAAATTCGAAGGCTGCTAAGGAACTAATTTGTGAGGATGAATCCGGTAGCGATTTTACTTTAGGCAGTATTATTGCTACCAGTAATGTTCCTTTTCAACTTAATGTTATTGACGAATAAATTGAACGGGTGATTTAGCTCATGCTGCATAATTCTAGGACTGTACCGTTCAAATTAGACAGTGGGGCCAACATGAACGTTCTGACGATTAAAATCATCGAACAGTTGAATTTTTCGAAATTTCTTTTGAAAAACAGGCGTGAAACTAGCGGCGTTAGGAGGTTATAAACGAAATCCTGTGCGTTCAATTACACTCAAACTAGGTTACAACAACGTTGAACATGATGGTGGTAGACCACCAAGTTCAGAGTGGTAGACCGTAGACCATGAAAAATGCTGTCCCATTTTAAAACGGTACAGGATGTATTGGAAGAAGGGGCCATTCCTATTGCTTGTCCCTCTAGACGAGTCCCCTTCAAAATAAAGGACAGGCTGAAAGCAACACGACTTAAACACTTAAATTATATTAAAACACACGATTGAAAGACACGACTTAATAAAACATGGAAAATTATATTATAGTTTCCTCTGAAGCCCAGATGAATTTTGTTAGGCTGATCGAAGTTTCGATTTGGCTTATTTACCTAGGTACTATGTAAAAGCTCAGGAAACAAAGTGATTGTTTGCTATTATTGCTTATGATATTTATTTGAAATGTCGTTGGTAGATATGATGTTGTGCTATATATTATTTAATTTTTGTAGAAAATAAAGCTATTGCGATGGGCCCAAAATTTTTAAAATACATATTTTCTACAATTTTCTTCATGAAACTTCAACTTCGTAAGTACCTGGTGCATTTTCTACACGTTACACACAACTTACCTCCAGGATAAATCGCTAACTGAGGGAGATGAGTCTCAGGCAAGGGCGTACGCAGGGGCCCCAGAAGACTACCTACTCCGCAATGATCTCGTCACACAAAAAAATACGCATCTCTGTACATCCCATATTTGGATTTACTACTAAGTTCATTACAAGACCGATTTTCGGATGATAATTTACCAGTTTTAGGGGGATTGATACTTCATCCATCGAAGATGTTGGAAATGCCAAAGGAAGAACTCAAACAGCAACTGACCCACTTTTGTAACTTTTATGGTCCGGATACCCTAATTGCAACTGAGCCATGGCATACATTTTGGATGAAAAAGTTCCAGTCATGCAGCATGATCGTATGAGCGAATTTTTGAAAATTATCGTATTGTATAATGTTAAATTGTTTTCAAATTAGAGCTTTTTAAGTGCAATGAAATTCTCAACTATTAATTTTATGATAAAAAAAAGTATTTTAAATAATAACCTGCTATTCAAAAAAGAGATTTTAGATTTTTAGCTTTTTTGCAGTTATAGATGATTTTCTAGAAAATTTTAATAAAACTTGAGCACATTTTTCGACATAATTTGTGCATACATTTTTTAATGTTCTATTTTATAGTTAATAAACTTTATTTGAGCAATATTCTGAAATAAAAATATATAATTTTAACAATTTTTAGCCGTTTTTAGTGATTTTTTTAGCACATTTTTTGAAATTTGACCAATTTAATGTATTCAAAAAGTGCGAGCCAACGAACTCATCCTTTCTTTTGGATCGCTTGATTTTTTGGCGCAAGAACGGAATTTTTATCTCAATCCTAAGGAGAGTTATCGTCTGGAATGACAAATAGGTATAGTATATATGAAATAATTTGATAGCTCAAATTCGTCATGTTGTCTGCAAACAATTTTTAACTATCAATTTTATTGCTGAAAAATTTGTTCTAAATAACATTCTATTATTTAAACAAAGATATTGGATTTCTAGAATTTTTTACATTTTTATCGGTTTTGTAGCACATTTTTATGAAATTTAATTACAATTTTGAGCATAGGTTTGAGCTTTAATTTTTAAATTACCAACTTCATAGTTGATAAACTTTATTTGAGTAATATTCTGCTAAAAAAAATAAAAACACCGATGTTTAGCCTTTTTTGTCATTTTTGTGATTTTTTTAGTACATTTTTTGAAATTTGACCAATTTAATGTGCTCAAAAAGTGTTGTCCAACGAACTCATCCTTTCTTTTGAAATGCTTGATTTTTTGGCGAAAGAACGAAGTTTTTATCTCAATTCTATCGAGAGTTATCGTCTGGAATCGCACGCACGCACGCACGCACGCACGCACGCACGCACGCACGCACGCACGCACGCACGCACGCACGCACGCACGCACGCACGCACGCACGCACCCACGCACCACGCACCCACGCACGCACCCACGCACGCACCCACACCCACACCCACACCCACACCCACACACACACCCACACCCACACCCACACCCACACCCACACCCACACCCACACCCACACCCACACCCACACCCACACCCACACCCACACCCACACCCACACCCACACCCACACCCACACCCACACCCACACCCACACCCACACCCACACACACACACACACACACACACACACACACACACACACACACACACACACACACACACACACACACACACACACACACACACACACACACACACACACACACACACACACACACACACACACACACACACACACACACACACACACACACACACACACACACACACACACACACACACACACACACACACACACACACACACACACACACACACACACACACACACACACACACACACACACACACACACACACACACACACACACACACACACACACACACACACACACACACACACACACACACACACACACACACACACACACACACACACACACACACACACACACACACACACACACACACACACACACACACACACACACACACACACACACACACACACACACACACACACACACACACACACACACACACACACACACACACACACACACACACACACACACACACACACACACACACACACACACACACACACACACACACACACACACACACACACACACACACACACACACACACACACACACACACACACACACACACACACACACACACACACACACACACACACACACACACACACACACACACACACACACACACACACACACACACACACACACACACACACACACACACACACACACACACACACACACACACACACACACACACACACACACACACACACACACACACACACACACACACACACACACACACACACACACACACACACACACACACACACACACACACACACACACACACACACACACACACACACACACACACACACACACCACACACACACACACACACACACACACACACACACACACACACACACACACACACACACACACACACACACACACACACACACACACACACACACACACACACACACACACACACACACACACACACACACACACACACACACACACACACACACACACACACACACACACACACACACACACACACACACACACACACACACACACACACACACACACACACACACACACACACACACACACACACACACACACACACACACACACACACACACACACACACACACACACACACACACACACACACACACACACACACACACACACACACACACACACACACACACACACACACACACACACACACACACACACACACACACACACACACACACACACACACACACACACACACATACATATATATATATACATATAAAAAAGCGTTAAAATCCAGGAATCATTTCAAAATGCCTCAAAACAGATTTCGATGAAGAAAATTTTTGAAAATTTTTATTTTAAAATTTTTGGAGACATTGCAATAGCTTTATTTTCTAAGAAAATTCGCTAAAAGGGTCTTACTACAGAGAAATTGAATGAATTGGATTTGATCAATGTACTGCAAGAGACCAGGGGGTTTTTTACGCCCAAATTAAATCGGCTAAACGTTCTTCTCGCACAGCCGTGCACAACGTGTACAATTATTGAAAGGTCATTCAGCTCGTTGAGGTCAACCATGTCAGAAGCCCGTCTCAAAAGATGCCTATTGAATGTACACAGAAAGTTGGTCTGAAATGAAATGAAATGTTGAAACTATTTTGTAAAAACCCCAGGCGTTTGATGTTGCAGTAATAATAATTTTCAAGTTGTTCTCAATTCGTAAATTATAACTTTGCATTTACCCTCATTTTGTTCATGATTGTTTTTGCCTACATCGGTCTTGTAAAATTACCGTTGGCCCCAGTAAAGCAAAAAGTCTGCGTACGCCCTTGGTCTCAGGTAAGGATACCGAGCAGATAGCGGCATCTTGCAGGTAAATGTGAGTTGAGAAGCAGCCAACGAGAAGTTACCCGAGGTCGCTAGTCTTTACCTAGAGTATGCCTGGGATTTATCTGTTAAACGGCTCCTTAGAAATTGAAGGGATAATAGAGAAAGTCGATGAACTGCCTCTCTCCAACCTAGCACGGGCAACCCACAACCCCGGGTAACCTACTTGACGATGTTCAGTCCCAGGACAGGCTGCAGAAAACGATGCAAAAAAACCGACAGGGCTGTGGACGACACAAGAGAGCACTTCATTCCTTTGGCGTAGCTGCGATGGGGCGATTTTCTAAGTTCTTGAAGTACAGAGCAGAACGCCTACCCGAGAAGTGGCATAAGCCCTTCAGCCAAGGACTAGAATGGGTCAGGGTAAGAATCCAATACGCCATTAGAGCCGTAGCGGGTAGCGCTGCAACTGAGAGAAACTCTCAGATTTTAAAATATGGGGACAGACGACGTGGTTCAATTAACGAACTGAAAGATGAAGAGGGAGAAAAAATGAAGTCAACTAAAAGCTTAGATGCCGAACAGAAATCCAATTCTCCTTTTGTTAAAATTAAATTATCTTCAAACAGGAAAAGGAAAAAATACACTGCCAAGGAAATGGCACATGAGCTTCCTCGTGACCTTCACAGTACGTCACCATTAAATTCCAGAAAACTAGAAACGACCGGTTTTGGCATCAGGGAATTAATAAGGTGGGAAATTGGTGGGAAAATCTGACCGAAATCCGTTCACAATTAAAATAAGGTGGGAAATTGGTGGGAAAATCTGACCGAAATCCGTTCACAATTGCCTAAGTTATGACCGAAACAAGAAAATTTGGTTTGCGCCTGCGCAGAGGCTACCGTTGATTCGATCATGACGGAACTGATAGGGGACCATGTAGAGCAATACCCGCACGATCCCTAAAATTTTGAAGAAAATCGCATCAAAATTGTGGAAATTACGGCTGTTGCAAGGACCGTAACAAGAATATTTCGTTCACGCATGCGCAGAGCGTACCGCTAATGCAATTATGATGATTGTCTTATGGGACCTCAAGGGACTTTACCCACATCATCCCTGAAAATCTGACCGAAATCCGTTCAACATTGACCGAGTTATGACCGTCACAAGGAATTCACGTTAGCGCCTGCGCAGAACCTACCGTTGATTCGATCATTATGAAGTTGATAGGGGACTATCTAGAGCTTAACCCGCACGATCCCTGAAAATTTGGTTAAAATCGGATCAAAATTGTGGAAGTTATGGCTGTTACAAGGAAATGTGGACGGACAGACAGACAGACACGGAACCAAATTTGTTCAGGAGGTTCTGAAACGCAAAATGCTAGTGGAAATTTTGATTTTGGAGCAAAAAAATTTTTTTTCATTTCGAAAGTGAAAACAAAGCTTCTGCTGCCTTGCAGTCTCGGAAGCAATATAGGATGCTCACCCCATCTCGAAAAATATAATCAATCAGCTACAGAAAAAAGTCCCAGCTGCACAGGGGTTCAATATTGGGGTCGAATCAGAACAAATTCTGTGATAGAGGTTTAGTCGGCCGTGATGTTGTTCATATTTGTACATAGTCGGGATTCAGCCCAATGAGAAAGAAATAATTACAATATCTTTGTAATCATTGTAACGACGTTTCGGTCACTATTCTGCGACCATCATCATTTAAGTTAAAAGCTTAGCCCTCAAATAAACCTCATAAAATCGCTAGAGCCAACAGGCCAGGCTAGAGTCAAAAAAACAATTTCATTTGGGGAAATAGTATTGTGAAACAATATTTTGATTAGCAATTTTAAAGGGCCAAAAATAAGATGCATAAGACAAAAATTGCTGAAACATTCAGAATGGATGCCAAATGTTAAACATTAGTTTTCTATATATTTTGACATGGATATGTGTTTTGGCTGAGGGTCAAGGAATTTTTTGCGACACTTTTTTTTCCCGACCGACACTTTTTTCCCCGACCGGAACATTTTCTATTGATTTTCACGTACAACCAATGCGTTACTAGGGAAGAGTAACTCCCTCAGTTTTCATAGTAGGAAAATCGTTCGCCACTTTTTGGAATGCTCTCATTTTACCACGACATTTCATGACCTCTAAGCCATTGTAGTGTCAAGGAATGCTGATTTATTACCCTACGTTAAAAACTAATACTGTTTTGTAACCATAATTGAATAATCTTGTGAAAAGAAGGCAATACATGGTTGGTATACAATTTATTGAGTAGTAGGTACCTACTGGTAAGCAGTAGGTACTAGACATATCCATGATAGTTTGTTTTTCCCATCAAGGGAGAAATTAAAATTTAACGTGGGATTTAAGCTGGAGCGTAGTTTTTCTTTCCTTTAATTGGTTTGACATGGATATGTCTTTTGGCTGGGGGTCAAGGAATTTTTCGCGACACTTTAAATTTGACATGGATATGTCTTTTGGCTGGGGGTCAAGAAATTTTTTCCTCTCTGTTTCAGCAATTTTTGTCTTATGCTTCTTATTTTCGGCCCTTTGAAATTGCTAACCAAAATATTGTTTCTCAATACTATTTCCCAAATGAAATTGTTTTGGCTCTATCCTGGCTTGTTGGCTCTAGCGATTTTATGAGGTTTATAAAACCTCCTGTTTCTGACACTGTCCTCTTTGAGGGCAAAGCTTTTAACTTATCTGATGATGATCATAGAATGGTGACCGAAACGTCATTATAATTGCAAAGATATTGTAATTATTTCTTTCTCCTTGGGCCGAATCCCGACTATATACAACAATGAGAAAAAATTCTGTTCTTGACGGATTCTAATAGGGAATTTCACGCTGATTCCGACTATACCCACATCGCAAACTAGTCCTTTAAAGTTCAAACAGCAAACACCTGCTAAACACCTAGTTTTTAAGGTCAACATTTGAAAAAATAATAAATTTCTGTTGGCATATAAAATTATCTCCCCAGAATCATTTTAGGGCGTGAAATTAGGTGTTTATTTTAAAACGAGCATAATTTTAAACATTCCTGGACCAGACGCACTTAATTCGGACGTTAGTAAGATTTTCCAGGTGGTTTCAATTTAATAAATTTCGATTATTTAAGTAATCAGAGAAAAATCAGTTTTTTTTAAATGAAATAACTATTTGCAGCGATTGCCAAGAGAAAGCTCCAACTTAGTTCCACCTCTCACTGATTTCCTTGTTAGTGGAAATTTCGGCTAGAAAATGATTCTTGTATGAACCGTTAGAGGCTGGACCCCTCTGCTGCCCAAGTCCCGCTACTAGCGCTACTTTTTGGATACATGTGGAATCACTGATAAAGAGTTTATTCTTTCAATGGAATCAATTGTAACATTTTTGTTATTTATTGAATGGTAGGGTAGGTAAGGTAGTTGTCTTCGATATTAATATTTTCTTTCGGCAGGTAAATGGCAACGTCTACGTAATACGACCATTCCGACCATACGACCGTCTACATAATCATGTGTTAGCTCTTGCAATATATATATAAACTACTGAAGCGTAGAGCATGTTATTCAATTAATTTTATTTCAGTAGATAATTTATTTAGATACCTACCTACCTTCATAGATTTAGTTTAAGAAGTTCCAGTCATGCAGCATGATCGTATGAGCGAATTTTCGTAAATTGTCGTACTATATTATGTTACATTGTTTTGAAAATTAAGGACGTTGAGGGAAGAGATATTGTTAACTACCAAAATATGGCCAAAAACCCAGTTCTAAATAATATTCTGCGATTCAAGAAGAGATTTTTAATTTTTTTTTAATAGTTTTTATAGATTTTTTAAATCTTTTTTGAAATTAGGCCAATTTAATGTACTCAAAAAATGCTGGCCAACGAACTTGCCTGTCCTTTCGTTTGGAAAGCTTGACTTTTTGGCGCAAGAATGGAATTTTTATCTCATGGGATGGGATATCATTTCTATTTAGAGGAGGAGTAACTCCTGTGAATTTAATCAAAATCCCTCGAGCCATTTTTGAGAAAAGGCAAAAATAGTGCTAAAAATTTCATGGCTGATATTTTCTAAGCCACAGTCAGTATTAAAGCTACATCAAGTCCTAAAACAGTTGAGCGTAAAACATTAAAGAGAGCGACCGAGAGAATCGGAGGACGGAATATTTCACAGAGTAAACTCATCAGTTGTGATTACATTTTTTTTTTTTTTTAAACAAGCACCTACTACCTACGTTTTAAACAGCATGGTTCTAGGATTGTTTATACAGGGATACTTCCATAAGAGTAGTTCAATCTGAATTTGGACAATGTTTCATGCAAATATTACCGATTTTTACAACTAGCGAACGGCACATTATTTCGATTTTTGACTGATTTTTCAACTTTGAAATTTTTGAAAACTTGATACATATTCTTATAGGAAATTTTACACTGATTCCGAATATACCACATGTTAGTATGCTGAAAAAATTATTTCGCACAACAAATCGCAAAAAACAGGCTATTTTGAAATTTTTGACTACATTTTTGAAAATTTCAACCCGAAGATGTAATCCGATCATGCTAGCCAACGAACTTGAACTTTCGTTTTGTGTCCTTAACATTTTAAAATTTGTTTGAAGTTTCTAGCACAATTCTACGGACAGTTATCGTCTGGAATGACACATACATAAAAAATGCGTTAAACTTCAGAATATGATTCAGAATAGCCTGAAACGGATTTCTGCATAAAATTTTTTCAAAAATTCACATTCTACAAATTTAGAGGCGAGAGCAATAGCTTAATTTCCTTCAAAAATTCGCTAAAACTAAATGTTTGCTTCTGGGCCTACTAAGGTAGGTAATAGGAAGCTTTGTTATCATATTCAGAAGTCAAACTTTTTTTCCTCCAGAATCAAAATTTAAACTCGTCATGTTAGGCTTTCTGATCAACTTTGTTTCGAGTCTGTTTCCAAATCCTTGTAACAAACCTAATTCTTAATGTTTTCGTTCATATTTAAAGAAATTTTTTGGGTATTCTTGGGGACACCACCGGTCTCATCGACACTCCTTCCTTATGAATTTCAGGGAGTCAAGATAACCCAGGCGCATGTGGGTTCATTTCTACAAAACTTGGAATGTACATATTGACATAGATAAGTATGTCTTTTTGCTCTGGGGGGTCAACCAAAAATTTCCGTCACTCAAAATTGATGTCACAATTTGTTTCAGTGTTTTTCACGTACAACCCAGCCGTTGCTAGGGGAATGGAACTTCCGCAGTTTTCATCGCACAAAAATCGTTCTCCACTCGTTGGAAAGCGCTTGATTTATGTGATAAATGTTCACATCTCAAGCTACCAATTTCCCCCTCCTTACGTACCTGGCTACATTCCTAAACTAAGTTGATCGGACTATAAACAATTTTAATAAGCCGGTTACAATATTCTTAACGTAAAGCAATAGCATAATTTAGTCCACTCCATAGGAAACATTTTCATACTTGGCGTTCAAGAGCACCGTCATACCCCCCATCACCAGCCTCCGTATAATAAGCCGGCCTCCTTATAAACCATAATCGGCCTCCGTATAATAAACGTGCCTCCGTATAATGAAACAGGCCTACGTAATAGATAAGACTGATTTTTATAGTTTGGTGGTCTGGATGCTCGCAAGCTCGCATCTCAAAAATAAAAAAATATCCTAAATCAATCCTTTTAGCAAAATACAGATTAGTTGGACAAACAGATCAGATTTACGCCTAAAATGATGTTACGGAGGTCGAATATGAAGAAGAATTGGATCGGATGGCACTGGTGGTGGGGGGTTGGCCGTGCTGTTGAACGTCTAGTCATTTTCATCCCCTGACAACAGTCAACTGTTAACAACAACTCATTGCGTCTGTATTGGAGAAATAACTTCAATTTATAGCATGCTTTTTGTGCCTCCAAGAATGATAAAATAAATTCTGTATCCTACATTTCGACGCCTACAGTCTAAAGTTAAAGGATTTGTCCTCAACTCTCGAGGATGACCGTTATGAAATCCCCAATCGAAGACATATCCATGTAATATGGTATCTGCTTGTAAAGCAGATAGTGGAACTCGTTTACGAGTTTCGGTTAATTTTTTTTTAGTAAAATATCTTCCGATTGGTCAACTACCTACTTGTCGAATTAGTCTTTGCAATTTTGAAGTTGGGTCAGATGAAAGATTCGAACAATTATCTTCTAGAAATTTCACAGTTTTCGAAACATAATCTGGCTTATTTAAGATGACAGTTGTATTACCTTTATCTACTTTGAGGGCAACAATATTCCGACAACCATTCTACCCAACAATATTAACATCTCCAGTTCTCATTATTTATTGTGTACATGTTACCCCACTAACGAGTAGGTAGTCAAAACCAACATCCAGGAAAAAAGTATTTATATTTCCGTCTGGGAGATGAAGCACTGGGGGCTCGGAATGGTTAAGTACTGTGATTGCATCTCTAAACAATAACTGAATCGTAGCTCATAGGTTATGATAACGGTCTCGTGAGACGAGGGTCGTCGACCTATATCGACCTATTATTTTTGCTCGTACTACAACACTCTCGAAATATACTTCTAAAACGTCATTCTGACCTACATGTCCACTAATCTGCATTTTTACTAAGGGATTGACTACTTGATGTTATGTCTTTTTGAGATGCGAGCTTGCGAGCATCCAGACCACCAAACTATACACATCATTCTGATCTACATGCCCAACTAATCTGCATTTTTACTAAGGGATTGACTACTTGATGTTATGTCTTTTTGAGATGCGAGCATCCAGACCACCAAACTATACACATCATTCTGATCTACATGCCCAACTAATCTTCATTTTTACTAAGGGATTGACTACTTGATGTTATGTCTTTTTGAGATGCGAGCATCCAGACCACCAAACTATACACATCATTCTGATCTACATGCCCAACTAATCTTCATTTTTACTAAGGGATTGACTACTTGATGTTATGTCTTTTTGAGATGCGAGCATCCAGACCACCAAACTATACACATCATTCTGATCTACATGCCCAACTAATCTTCATTTTTACTAAGGGATTGACTGGTACACAATCTCACCAATAAATCTATTTTTTCTTCGCATATGGATAAATTTACCGGTCGGAGCGATGCCGTAGTGTTGGCAACCGTGCTGCTCTTGTGAATGCCGATCGTTCCCGAGTGCTCACGAAAGGAGCCGACCGGCCCCAAGTGCTTCATCCCACAGAGGGAAGTAAATTTATTAGCTGACCTAGAGCAAATTTTAGTTGAACTTATGGAGTAAACTGTCCAGGCAATTTACGCAGGTAGCAAAAATTTGGTTTCCTAGCGTAAAATGGGTCAAGCAACAAGAATATGATTTCAGGTTTCACCTCCAACGAGAACCTGATAGAAAATTCCAAAAATACACCAAAAAATGGTCAAAAATACACTTTTTGTCTTCGGAGTTTCGATTACAGTAACTGCAATCAAAACTCCGAAGGTTACCCAATTACAACTGTTGTAATTGGGTAACCTCATTAAACAACGAGACGTTAGCGAACAATCAAGTTGAAGACACGAGACTCTAGTCCCTGACGTGCTCTTTAGTTTGACTACCCACTGCGTGGCATTCCCAGCGCTCCAGTCGCCATGAGATTTTACACAGGTCAGTTTTCTGCTTAGATTAGTGGTCTGGATGCTCGCTACGCTCGCATCTCAAAAATACATAACATCAAGTAGTCAATCCCTTAGTAAGAATTAGATTAGTTGGTCAGGGTCTAGAGCAGCCTTACTTAACCTTTTTGTCTCACGGGCCACATCTGTGTGTTAGGTAGTTGAAGCGGGCCACAGCTCACAAAGTAGGTATTCCAATTATAAATCTTTGTCATCTTTTACCTTAGTCAAGGTAAAATAGAACTGTAAAATACATTTAAAAAAGAAGTATATTTAAAAAATCAATATTACAAAAATAATAGTAATACAAAATTAATGTGATTTTTGATATTGAGACCGGCTTTTAATTATGTGAGACAGATCGGGTTTGTAATTGCTACATGCTACTCTTAATACGTCGTCTGGGTGAGAATCAGTGAGCCGATTTCTGTATACATTCTTCGCATACTTCATTTTGGAGTAGGATGATTCGCAAAGATAAGTCGATGTGAACAACGTCAGCAGCAAGTGGGCACAGTTTTTTAATGTTTTGCAATCGTCAGGTACTAATTTCCAAAATTCCATATATTCTTTTTTCTCCCATTTTTCCTTGAAAACAGCTTCCCAATGTGTGTCGTTTTTTAAATCCATGAACTCATCAAATAACTTTGCATGGTCAAACCCCAATGTAGCTAGTTGTGTGTCGGTGGGTGTTTCCAAGTGCCAGGGATTTTTCACTAGTATATTTTTCACTTCTTGATTTTTCTTAAATCCTGAAATCTGTTCTTAAATTCTTCAGATAATGAAGCTAAATATTTGGATATGGTCTCATAATTCTGTGAAGATATGCTAATACCATCTTGTTTCGCCTTAATAAGCATTGGGAAGTTGACTAATACTTGGCTTTGAATTTCTTCGTAAAATAAATTCAGTTCTTTTTCTTCTTTTTAGTTCTTCTTCCATTTTTTTGTCTTGGCCGCGTCCATATTTACATCTGATTAGCGCGCGTGTTCTCTTCCGCTTCTCGTGTTTCCGCTTTTAACGTGGGATATCTTTGGTATTTATTTCGTCAAAAATGAATCGAGTCAGTTCGGTAAGTTAAAATAGGAGTGAAACAGAACCGGAAACAGAAGAATTATAAAATGACTAAATTGAGGAGGAAACGGGTATAGGTAGGTAATTTCATTCTATCATTCAAAAAGTAACCCTAGCTTATGAGGGCCACACAGAAAAGCTTGGCGGGCCACAAGCGGGCCGCAGGTTGAGTATGGCTGGTCTAGAGTCTCAAATCGATTGTTAGCGAACGTCTCGTCATTAAACAACGTACCGAAACGATCATTTTCTCTGTTCTTTGGGAAATATAACTTGAGCGATTTTCAACAACTCATTTTGAATAGTCATAGTTATATTTTGATAGCTATAAAACCACATCAGCCCGACCAACAAAAATCGTTTCGGTATCTTTGGATTCGAGAATGTTTTCCCGAGTTGAATCATTGCTTTTCTTCGCTGCGAATGTTCACTTATAACAAATGTTGCGTGATTCTTTCGTTTTTTGAAGGGTATATAACAGAAACCCTTACAAGAAGGGTTGTGTGATATACACTATTTTTTGAAGGGTATATAACAGAAACCCTTACAAGAAGGGTATAAAAACACGAACTTTCAATTCAAATTTATTATTGAATCAATATTATAAGTTTATAGTTTAATCTGTTAGAGCATTACAAAAGGGCACTATTTACAACTAACAGATAGATTACCCGTACAGAAGTTGTTCTCGGAATATACAGAGCCGATACTGTACAGTGACGCTATAAAAATAAAGTTCCACTCTTCACTATGATACACGCATTTACACTTTGGCTCTAACATTGCGGGTTTCTCTGAAAGGCCATCGAAATCAACTTGGAACTCTTTAAAAGTAAATATTTAAAATTAAATACAAAACATTAAAATAATTGTGAACTTGAGCGCGTTTGACTATAGTCACACAATACAAGGAACAAAACACTGCGCTTGAAATTTGATATTTTTATTGTAGGTACCTATTTTTCTCAAGAACTTTCCCACTTCATAAATGGTTTGAAAAATGAGATATGGTGAATCGTAAAGAGAAAAAAATACGTTTTTTGTTTGAATCGATGCGCACGGATATAATATACAATAAATGTAACTCTTGAAAAATTGTTTAACGTAATTTGAACACTAATACTAATATTGAAAAGTCTTTAATGCCTTAATGTAATTGTTATTTACAATATGAGAGAACAGCAATAAAATTCTTAGGAAATCAAAACTAACCTGTACAGTCAAAATAATTAGGACAGTTGGGGGGTGGAGGGGGAGGGGGGTACTGTAAATATTATGGAAACTGGTGGTGAGACGCGGGTTGCTGGAACCTGAGGTCGATGTCAGTTTGGTTGAAGGCTAAGCCCGGGTTGCGAAGGTCCGAGTCGCCCCTGGCGTACATCGGAGGCATGGGGGGCGGGCCCTGTAGCCGCCCTTGGCCGAACGGGCCCTGTTGGTAGGGGCCTGGCTGGGGAGACAGTTGAGGAGGGCCTGGCTGAGGAGGGCCTTGTTTCCTTCGGGGGTCGTTGGCGAGGGCCCTTTGACGGGGGTCGCGGACGACGGGGGGGCCCGCGGGGGGCATGCCGGGGAGGCCTTGTTGAGGCGGGAGGGTGAACTGGGGCAGCATGAAGCCTCCGGCCGACATCTGCAAGGGGCTCATCTGAGAAGGGTTCAGAGGCATGAGGCCACCACCTGTTTGATATCTTCTCAACCGAGGGTCCAGCATATTCTGAAAACAAAAAAAAAGGAACCCATAAAAACAAGTTTTTGAATTTTCTTAGAAAATAAAGCTATTGCAATGGCTCCAAAAATTTTAAAATAAAAATTTTCAAAAATTTTCTCCATCGAAATCTGTTTTGAGGCATTCTGAAATGATTCCTGGATTTTAACGCTTTTATATATATATATATATATATATATATATATATATATATATATATATATATATATGTGTGTGTGTGTGTGTGTGTGTGTATGTATGTGTCATTCCAGACGATAACTCTCGATAGAATTGGGATAAAAACTTCGTTCTTTCGCCAAAAAATCAAGCATTTCAAAAGAAAGAATGAGTTCGTTGGACAACACTTTTTGAGCACGTTAAATTGGTCAAATTTCAAAAAATGTACTTAAAAAATCACTAAAAAAAGGCAAAAAACCGCTAAAAATATACAAATTTATATATTTTTTTTTTTTAGCAGAATGCTACTCGAAAAAAATTAATTGAACATGAACTAGGACATTTAAAATTTTAAGCACAAAATTGTACTGAAAATGTACTTAAATTTCATTAAAATAAGCTATAAATCGATAGGAACACTTGAAAAAATTGTAAAAATCCACAAAATTGTTTGTTCATTGGAATATTACTGACAAAAAGTTAGTTTGCTATAAAATGTATAATAAAATTTTTATTTGTCCCCAAAGTGCTCAAATTTCAACAGAATTTAACATACATGTAATACGACCATTTATGAAAATTCGCTCATACGATCATGCTGCATGACTGGAACTTTTCTCATGTTCTCGGTTAATTTTATTGTTGTTTCAATATTTGGTAGTTTCTTGGCAACAGTAAATTGAAACGAAATCACATTGTTTCAAAATCACATTGATAATAACTTAAATTAAATTGACAAGGAAAATCATTTAATATTTTATTGACCCTGGATTCGTTGTCATTTTATGCAGACGTTCAATAGTATCCTTCTCCTCCCTCCTCCTCCTCCCTCACTCCTCCTCCCTACAATACACAACACTTGTAAGGTGTCCCATATTAAATTTCAAATTTTCGAAAATTTATAGTATAACTAACTTTTTCTTCGCGAAAATTTGATAGATTAAAATGTACGCCAGCATGAACTCGTGTGCAAAATTTCAGATCGATTGGATATCGGGAAGTGGGTTAAAAATCGATCTGAAATTTTGTCTCAAGATCTAAGAAGAGAATCGAAGTTAAAAGAAAGAGTTAAATAATCATTAATTTACTGTGTATGATATTCTAATTACGCATAGTTAACAGGGCTGTCCATTCTGGTTATGGTGTGTTGCCTTATCCTTATTGTAGGTTGGGTTAGTTGAGGGTGAGAGATTTCAGGCTTCTCTGATTATGTAGTTTATTGTAGTTGTGCTAAGCGCTTTTGCCCATTTATGGCCTCATCAGAGCATAATTTGTGAGAGGTGAGTTGTTAAGTATTTATAAATAGGGGGAGTCCTCCTTGTTCATCTTGATATGACCAGTTGTGGTTGGTCACTTTACTTGGGGTCAATTATGCGTTTAAATTGAGAAAATGTCTGACTGTATGTGTGCTTCCACATAAATTTTCATTTTTTCTCAATTTAAACGCATAATTGACCCCAAGTACCTAATGTGACCAACTACAACTGGTCATATCAAGATGAACAAGGAGGACTTACATACAGAAATCGAAATTACAGTTAAATTTTCAAGTCATTTAGCAAAATCATTTCGAAGGTGACATCGACTTATATTCGACCAGAGCGTTAGACCGTTGACGGGACATTTACAATGGAAAAAAGTGGTGACATTGCACTAGGTATTTTCGTATGGGTAGGACGCTGCCTGTCAAAATGGGTGACAAATATAAATCCACCTCAAAGGTACGAAATCAAAACGTGTATGGTCAAGTGGTATTTCTTGACGATTGAAGTCTAACTGAGGGAAACACAGTTTGTCTTCAATCCCCCAGCAGAAAAGAAGGAGCAGGAAGAGGAGAGCAGAGTAATCACGAAAAGTCCCCTCCAAACAAAAACATGTCACCACTGCCACAAAATCACAAGATTTGTGTGGAGCTATGGTGTTAGGCTTCATTTTCACTGCTGGCACCAAGTGAAGTAGAAATAACTCTACACATCAATTTAGAATTTGGATCTCCATCTCTAAGCTATCTTCTTCTTATTCATCTATTTATCAATTTACATAAACTGGTTCAGGATTAATATTCGAGTAAAGCGTTTTTCAACTGATTCGTGGGGTATATTCAATTCTACTGCTAGACCCTTTGTAGTTGCGCCAATGCCCAATGTATCCTTTAGGATGCTGCCGAGTAGCTGATAAGCAACAGCAGCAGAAATCGTGAAAACTATTTAAAAGCTTTACATGAGGACCAACTAACACACACAAAAAAGTGAAAATGTTCTCTTTCCAATGTCAGGACCTTTTTGGGCGCTGGAGGGTTAAACGGTTATAATATGTGTAACTATGAACTAAATAACTCGCAAAAAAGTTGTGGAAACACATTTTAATGAAGGAAATTGAAAGTTAATGAAGACCGTTGTCTATTTTCACGAAAATAATGAAATGAAGGTAATGACTTTGACGGTTAGGTTCATAAGTAACAAACAATAACTCCGTCAAGTTGTGTTAATTCTTCAAATGTTCTGAGTGACCTTCGTTTAAGATACGTCACACATCTGCTCGATAGAATTCATCCCAAACATTCCGTGAAGAAAATTTCAGAAAACTTTTATTTCGGATTTTTGAAGCCATTTCAATAGCTTAATTTTTTGCGAAAAATCGCTAAAACAGTTGATGAATATATAAAACTAACGCACAGACTGAATAACTCCTCCTTGTTTGGATGATAAAACTGATTAAAGGTGCCCACCCTCGTTCCTCATAGCGTGGACGTGGCTTTGCAAATCACAGGATTTTTATTTCATATATTTTTTAATTTGGCTTTTTTCATATGACTTTCAAACGCCCTGTGAATTATACAAATAATAATTTGTGCATAGTGTTAGACTAGGCTTGAGAGCTATTACATCCAGGAGCTACAAATCTGGTGGTGTAAGCTAGGTTACCCTGTTAATCTATTATTTATAGAAGTAAGATAAGGTTTTTAATGTACTTTTGTAAACAGCGGGGTAGGCGAGGAAAATAGGAATGCCAAGGAAGGTACTGAAACTGCATAAACATATAACTCAAGCTTCACGTGACCCCCCCCCCCCCCCCCCCCACCACCTTTGCTATTTTACGATTAGCCCTTGCTATGCTGTTACGTTTCGTGATTCTGGTTCTAGAGACATCTGACCTAACGGAAAACACCAGTAGCACCCATTTAAGTTACATATTTGTAAAATTTCGATGCATTTCCCATTTTTAAATAATACCGATTGATGAACTGATTACCGTGGTCTCCGACTCCACCCTTTAAATCCAGCAGTGATTCAAGGGCCAGCCGTGTGATCTTCCTCATAATTTTCTCATAACTTTTTCATCGCAAGTACTTCAGCCGGCTTTTAGATTTGTTTTGCCATTGAGGACAGATGATTAGGATCGTCTACTGTCTCTAGAATGTACAATATCCAACAATTCGTTGACCCCCCTCCAACCTACAAACCAAAACTGCGCAAGTGTATGTACAGGCGCGAGTGTGTAATAGTGCATCAATACCCAATAAAAATTTAGGTGACAACGGGGATTCGAACCTAGGTCAGTAGTGAGTCGTTTAGAAGTCAATCACACTGAACATTACGTTACAGAGCTTCTCTTGGCGATGGGTCAAAAGTGTCTCAAGGTTTCCAAGCGGCCATTCTCGGCTGGCTTGAATGGGAGGATGGAGTCTGTGTACCTACCCATTATCATATACGGAAATTACATACCTTTGGCTGAACATGGGAGTAGTCAGGCTTGGGTGGCGGTGGGAACTTGATGAGCACCCACGGGATGGGAGGATTGGAGGTGGTTGAGGCATCGATCTCCCTAGCAGCCTGGTGCATCGGTACAGGCTTGAAAGGAAGCTGTCGGAGGTCGACGTCCCGAGACATAGGCACCTGCGCCGAAGAGGAATCCCGGTTGGACAGGCGAAGGTCAATGTCCAACGGAGGTAGTTTCATCGGTGGCTGAGAAGTCGAAGACAATGTGGAGGCCGATGATGAAGGGGGTGGAGAGGCGTCGTCACTCCTGAGCCTGGGATCTCTGCGCCTGCACCATTAAAAACTTGTTTTAAAACAATATTCCAACAAAAATCAATAGAAATAGAACCTCTTGAAACTCATACGGTGGATACAGCTTTCGTACAAGTACGCAACCACGAGAGACATTTTATGTCTTTGCGCCCCCTTTCCCCTTCCTATAAAACCCCGTATTGTATTCTAGAGCCACTCAGCTGATCTGGGATCGGTCAGTTGTGTTCAGAAGTCCCTCAAGGGCCCACATACCAAATCTCAGAATTGTGGGATCATTAGGGAAAAAACTGGATTCTAGAGCCACTCAGCTGATCTGGGATCGGTCAGTTGTGTTCAGAAGTCCCTCAAGGGCCCACATACCAAATCTCAGAATCGTGGGATCATTAAAGAAAAAACTGGATTCTAGAGCCACTCAGCTGATCTGGGATCGGTCAGTTGTGTTCAGAAGTCCCTCAAGGGTCCACATACCAAATCTCCGAATCGTGGGGTCATTAGGGAAAAAACTGGATTCTAGAGCCACTCAGCTGATCCGGGATCGGTCAGTTGTGTTCAGAAGTCCCTCAAGGGCCCACATACCAAATCTCAGAATCATGGGATCATTAGGGAAAAAACTGGATTCTAGAGCCACTCAGCTGATCTGGGATCGGTCAGTTGTGTTCAGAAGTCCCTCAAGGGGCTACATACCAAATCTCAGAATCGTGGGATCATTAGGGAAAAAACTGGATTCTAGATCCACTCAGCTGATCTGGGATCGGTCAGTTCTGTTCAGAAGTCCCTCAAGGGCCCACATACCAAATCTCAGAATCGTGGGATCATTAAAGAAAAAACTGGATTCTAGAGCCACTCAGCTGATCTGGGATCGGTCAGTTGTGTTCAGAAGTCCCTCAAGGGCCCACATACCAAATCTCAGAATCGTGGGATCATTAGGGAAAAAACTGGATTCTAGAGCCACTCAGCTGATCCGGGATCGGTCAGTTGTGTTCAGAAGTCCCTCAAGGGCCCACATACCAAATCTCAGAATCGTGGGATCATTAGGGAAAAAACTGGATTCTAGAGCCACTCAGCTGATCTGGGATCGGTCAGTTGTGTTCAGAAGTCCCTCAAGGGGCTACATACCAAATCTCAGAATCGTGGGATCATTAGGGAATCTCCGCGTAACGCTCTCCGCGCAACGCTTTTTCATTTATGTGCCATAGTAAAGACATAAAATGTCAAAATCAATCAAAATTGTTTAGCTCACGAATCATGTTGTACAACTGGGACTTGAGCGGTTTGATTTTTGTTGATATTACGTTGGTATTATCAATTAGAGACAGTGATTCTAATTTTACAACACCATTCAGAATGAAGAAGGAACTCTTGGACTCATTTTCATGAACAAAGTCTGCTTATGAGAGTTCAGTAAGTAGCTACAAGTAACACCCGCCAAGCTGGTGTGACGCATCATAAGCTTTCTTGGAATTTCATCACCTATGTATACTTCATTCATATGTAAATTAATGTATGGAGCTTCAGAGAGTATAAGAATACAAAAACAAAGCCAATGAATGTGTAAATGCATTGAGGCTCTCATTATTTGAAACATATATTGCATTAATTTTGGATTATCTTACTCCGTCAATATTTTCAACCACACTCCTAAAATACGTACTTCTTTTCCTCAATTTTGGAAGCCTCTATTTTCTTTTCTTGCTCAAGCTCGTTTCCCAATGAGGGCGTGGGTTTGGGAAGTTGCGTGTTCTTTTGTTGCTCTATAGTTTCCCTCACCGAAGACAGCAGACGAGAGACAGCCGAAATGTCTATGTCAGGTAATACCTACACATACAAATAATAGTAGCAATAATTATTACCTAATGAAAACTAAGAAACCTAACTAAAGTTCTAAGATTAGGCCAAATTATTCACTGAATAAAAAATTATCTCGCACATAAGATTAAAATAACGTAAACATCACGATTTATCAGTATTATCCCCTCCATTCACTCCCTTCCATCATTAAATTTGAAACTCCTGGCACATGTTCCAAAACTAGACCAAAATTTTAATCGAACAAAAAAGAATCACCAAGATCAGAAGACACTAGTGTAAACATCACGATTTATCCAGTATTATTCATCCCCTCCATTCGCACTCTTTCGTAACGAAATTTGAAATTCCTGACACATGTTCCAAAACTAGACCAAGTCCCAAATTGAACAAAAAAGAATCACGAAAATCTGTTGAGAATCGTAGCTTGGGCAGCGCTTCAACGAATTAGTAACTACCCCATTCACCCCTCCCCTATCACGACACCAAATCCTGAATTTCCAAGGTTTTTTGCACAACTAGTCTAAAATTAGGATCGAACAAAATAAGAATCACAAAAACATGTTCAGAAATTGTAACCTGGGCAACGTCGACAAAATGTGAAGTACAAAAGCACGTTTTTCCTACTTCACCCCTCTCCTTCCGTCAAGAAGTTCAAAATTATCGAGCTTTGGGATCAAATAAAGAACGAATCTCGAATTTCGGTTAATAATGGTGGCCTGGGCAGCGTTTACAATATTTGTCTACAATATTTATTTTATTTTTTCTCATTCTTGGGCTGTCATACTCACCTAGATCAATTCTAATAGCTCGACCCTCAAATATACGAAGCCTTTCCCTATACGAACTTGCTTGAGAACGACGTCCTAAAAAACTGAAGATCGCTACCAAAACTCAAGTGTAGACGACAATGAAAAACGTAAGGTATCTGGTGGCCTACAACGTACAAATTTTCCAATTTGTCAGAGTGTTATCCCCGATTACTCATCAACATACTAGGTACTAGCCTTCGAACATACTATTTTTGGAACTCTCCTCCCTAATCTTTGATTTGAGAGGGATGGCATCAAATGGAAACATTACAAAACTAGTAAGAAGGATTAATGTCCAGCCGGAATTTTGACGTATTTCCCGATACTTTTTTCGCGATCCGATCGCGCCGTCGTTTTCCTCATACAAAAACCTACGAAACCGGTATTTTTCCGGAGTTTTCGACGGCCGTTTAGAGGGGTAGGGGAAGCGGGGAATTCGAAAAGAACGGAAAAAAGCGCTCACCGACCGCCCTCCAGCCCATGGTTCGGGTAGGATTAGAATATTTTAAATTCGCTTATACACCCTTTCGGAAAATCCTAAGAAGATCCCCCCCACTCGTAAACTCCCGCCACTCAGCCATTTGGCCGTGCATAGCATGGACAGACAGACAAACAGACGGAGTTTCATTCTTATAAATAATAGAGATGTTATATAATCTTACGCTGACGTTTGGAAGCGCAACGGTTGGGGGTGGCTTAGGTTTTGAGGGTTCGGAGGGTTGAGCTTTGAGTTTCTTAAGAATCGTTGCCAGCGGTCCTCCACTGCCTCCTTCTTCGTCTGACGAATACCAATCGTCTTTGAACTCGTCTTCCTTTTCTTTCGCATCTTCTTCCTGTAAAATGAAATAATATACAAAATGTTAAGATTAATTGTGTTCAAACTTGAGTTCAGATAAGACCTATTTGAACAAATGAACAAGAAATTTATGAGTAATGACGAATTTGTCAGAAATTGGGAGGTTTAGCACTTGTAAGTTCTTCTATTGGACGTTGCAATTTGGTAACTGCCATAACTGAATGACAATAAATTATGAATTATAAATATTGAATAAGAGTTACTTTTAACTATTCCGTCTCGTTTTGTTACTAAGTTAGGGCTGCCATATCTTTTCGACGTAAGTAGGGACAGCGTAAGCAAAGTCGGGACATATCGGGACAGCCTAAAGTAGAAAATCGGGACCAAAATCGGGGCAAGATATACTTCAAGTCACTGACAAAATACGACTAAGTTTTATTTTTGGAAAAAATACAATAGGTATTGAAAAGTTGGAGAAACATCATTATTGAAAAAGTCCAGTCATGCACAGCATGACCCCATGAGCGAATTTTTGAAGAAATCTTCGACATTTCAGTCATTGGTTATACATTGATCGTGTTGAGAAATTTTAGTTTATGATTTTGATAGACAAACATGGAATCAAATTATTAACACATGCACAGAGTAAACTCATCAGTTGTGATTACATTTTTTTTTTTTTTTTAAGCACCTACTACCTAGGTTTTAAACAGCATGGTTCTAGGATTGGTTATACAGGGATACTTCCATAAGAGTAGTTCAATCTGAATTTGGACAATGTTTCATGCAAATATTACCGATTTTTACAACTAGCGAACGGCATTATTTCGATTTTTGACTGATTTTTCAACTTTGAAATTTTTGAAAACTTGATACATATTCTTATAGGAAATTTTACGCTGATTCCGAATATACCACATGTTAGTATGCTGAAAAAATTATTTCTCACAACAAATCGCAAAAAACAGGCTATTTTGAAATTTTTGACTACATTTTTGAAAATTTCAACCCGAAGATGTAATCTGATCATGCTGGCCAACGAACTTGAACTTTCGTTTAGTGTCCTTAACATTTTAAAATTTGTTTGAAGTTTCTAGCACAATTCTACGGACAGTTATCGTCTGGAATGACACATATATACATACATAAAAAAATGCGTTAAACTTCAGAATATGATTCAGAATAGCCTGAAACGGATTTCTGCATAAAATGTTTTCAAAAATTCACATTCTACAAATTTAGAGGCGAGAGCAATAGCTTAATTTTCTTCAAAAATTCGCTAAAACTAAATGTTTGCTCGAAAATTGGGACATGTCCCGGTAAATCGGGACGGATGGCAGCCCTATACTAAGTCCAAGTTAGTCATATCAATACCTGATCTCTTCTGGATTGAATTGTAAATTTTCGGAATACATTATCACTTCGTCACGGCAAATAGTCGAACATTCAAAATTGACCACGATTTGAAGAAGGAAATTATTGGATATGAGCTTCTTAAAATTGTATAGTGTCCTATCAGCTCGACTTCGTCCCAGTATTTGTCACCTCCCTCCACCCCGTCCATGAACCGACCTATTATAATCAGTTGCTCGTGATCCAAAGCCGAAACTAGTTGGACCTCTCCCCGATCCTTCTTCTTACTGTTATAAGTATTTGATATATATTCGACCCCCCCCCCCCCTCTCCTTCGCATCGCTCCCTAATGCTACTAGTACATGTAGTACATGAAAGGTACCAAGGAAATCTATGTTTTTAAGTGAATTCGACTGGCACGTTTGTACATAGGTGTACGGATCAGTTTGTCGGAGCTTACTTATCATCCGATTTCATTAAAAATTTAAAGGGTTTATGATGTTCAGATCCTCGATGGTCTTTTACGAATTCCATAGAATTAGAACTAATAGAGTAGACTCGAGATTCCGTAAACATTAAGTAAGTAGGTCTTTACGTCAAGGAAAGTTAGCAAATATGGGTTACATTTTGTTTTTAGTTGGGAGCTTGCTGTCTGATAGTGTATTGCAAACTCGATTGGATTGGATTGGTAGCCGAATAAAAACGCTTGCAAACGAGTCTGCAACACATTGGGACATTTCATGTTTTTAGTTGCAGACTCGTATGCAAGCTCTAAGAGCCACTCAGCTGATCCGGACCCTGGGCATCGTCAAGTAAATGTCCTAAAGGTACTACATGCGAAATTACAGCTTCCTAGAGTGTAAAGCATAGAAATTAGCTTTAAGAGCCACTCATCTGATCCGGACCCTGGGCATCGTCAAGTAAATGTCCTAAAGAGGCAGCATACGAAATTACAGCTTCCTAGAGTGTAAAGCATAGAATTTACCTATTAAAATGATTTAACCACCGCTACACAAATCAAATCGTTCCCGCAATATTCAATGAAATCATCAGAAATTAACAAGCGGTTGCAATCATGTTCACAATATCAATTATTGAGAATGATCACCTGAGTGTACAAAAGTATTCAAATAACCATGCTCATAACTCGCTTGTTGGCTACGCACTTCGCAGTAGTTAACATAATATGGTTGGATAAATCGAGAGCTTTCGAACGAATGGTCAACGAATTTTGTGGGATGAAAAACGACGAAGTACCATCTCCCCAGCAACGACTCGGTTGTAAGCGGAAATCATCAGAAAACCAACCGTAACGCTTTTTGTTAACGCTTTTTTCGTTTATGTGCCAAAAAAAAAAGACATAAAATGTCAAAAAATTACAAAAAATTATTCGTGCAGCCACATGCAGGAACAAAGTCGTTCCTACACAGAGAATCTTCTCATTAAAGCAGTTCCAGGACAATTTGATGTCAAATAAAGCAAAGTATGCAATTTTGTTGACTTAAATCGTTACCAGTCGAACTCATTAATTGATACTAATCGAAGATTGCTCCCAAATTGATTGAATCACCTCATTTCCCCAACGCGAGTAATTATACGACTGCTTTTCAGGTCAAAGCCGTCATCTTCTTTCATCATCTTTCCGATTCAGTCTTAATGACTACATGGGTGTTACCGTTTAGCATTTGAGGGGAACAGATAATGGAAAATTGCAAGAGTAGCGGATTTCAATAGTAGTCCAACCTCGATATTCCCAGCTTCCCTCTGCTGCTGCTGAATTCGCAGGTAAAGCTCCATCTGCTTCTTGGGTAGATTGGGCGGGACTTCACTGGCTGGGTCTGCCGCAGCAACCTCTTCTGTAACTAGAACAAACCGAAATATGAAAACTTGGTTTGACGTAAAGCCACATGAGGGAAGAGTGGACGTCTGGAACAACAAAAGGCGTATGCTGTCCAAAATTGAACAACAAGTTTCAACTTCAATTCGAACAGGTTTTTTTCAAACAAAAATTCGTAGGTTTATGAATTTTTACGTATAATCTAAGAGTGAATGGAAGGGAATTTTCAAATCAAAAGAGTTTCGAGAGTTATTGATGTTCCATTGTACCGATGCTGTAACACCAATTAAAATAATGGAGAAAACTATTAAACTTTCAACTATCGTGCTACAAACCAAATATAATAAACTGACTTTAATAACGGATAAAAATAAGTACCTTTTCTTGTTATATATAAATTATAGCTGATATTATGATACCTACTCTATATAAGATAAAATCGGATAATTCAAAGAAAGAAGTGTTTGCTAAAACCAAAAGAAAGTTGAGTACTCGTGAAAAGAATGAACTATGTCTGCGATCATCGAACTTTCAACATCGATCACCTGTTTCTTAAATGAACCAAATGTTTTTTAAGCTGTTAGATAACCAATGAAGTAGAATTTTGAAACAAGCAAATTCAAATAACTGGCTATAAAAAGGAGTTAGGTACCTGCTTCTTAACTAGGTAAAGTTTGAATTAAATTTGTAATATTGCCCTTCCTTGATGTGTAGGCCTTTTTCTCATTTTGAGGCTATTAATTTTGTTAAGATGATCCTACGATCCAGACTAGAGAGACATTGGTAAAGCCAAGAAATCAATAAGGTTGTCGCCAAAGAAAACTTAGGAATTAATGTAAAAATTGTCCTTTTCATTGCAATACTTTTCCACCTTCCTTGTATTTTAGTGAAGTTACAAAAAAAAAAAAAAAAAAAAAAAAAAAAAAAAAAAAAAAAAAAAAAAAAAAAAAAAAAAAAAAAAAAAAAAAACCCAAAATCCTTAACAAGAATATTTACACAGGAAAACCCTAACGTGCTTTAGTTATACGAAAATAAGGGAAAACGACCGAATTGAGCTCAGTACGGTTTGATGATAGAATCTTAAAATGGGACGTAGATTTTTTAAATGCACACCTTTTTTACATGTACATGCACACCTAATTTGATTATATATATATACCTATATATATATATTAATTTGAGTTATTACAGAAGGTAGCTTGAAATGTGAACATTTATCACATAAATCAAGCGCTTTGCAACGAGTGGCGAACGATTTTTGTGCGATGAAAACTGCGGAAGTTTCATTCCCTTAACAACTGGGTTGTACGTGAAAAACACTGAAATTGTGACACAATCTATAGCAACTACTCAACTACTCGGTTGTATGTGAAAATCATCTTCAATTTCGTCACGGATTTTACAAAAAAAAATTATTGGGGGTCGGCCTAAGAATTGCATAGCAATTAATATATATATATATATATATATATATATATATATATATATATATATATATATATATATATATATATATATATATATATATATATATATATAATATATATATATATATATATATATATATATATTTATATATATATATATGTGTGTGTGTGTGTGTTCATGACTTCTTCATTGAAATCCGTTTTTGGGACATTCAGCACCCGATTCTACAGTTTAACGCTTATTCATTTTTAGAACACATTAAATTGGTAAAATATTAAAAATTTGTAAGAAAAAAAAAAAAAAAAAAAAACGCTGAAAAGTGAATAACAAGCTAAACATTTGTTAAATATTGATCCAGGGTTTTACCGTTTTCGTTAACAAAGATGTTGTACATTTCAGTGTTTCTTTCCAGTAGGGTGGAGAGGACCAGTGATTGACAGGCACCCAGTGATTGACATCTCACCAAGAAGTTTTAATAATAAGGCATTTAAAAGTGGCTTGATCCATTTGAATTTTGAGGCAAAATACCTTCTCAGTAAAGTATAAAGGCGGGAAAAGGTTTCAGGCGGGTTTTTGTGAAATCCGGAGAAGGTTACCCAACAGAACCTCGTAATTTCTTTGGTGCTGTTTCTTGTGATTTCGCTAAGGAGGTAAGCGTTTCATTTTGCTTCATCATGCCCTCCACATTTTCAAATTCGATTGTTTCCATGGTTTATATATATATATATATATATATATATATATATATATATATATATATATATATATATATATTGTAGATTGCATTTATGCTTTCATTTATTGGAAATAATCAAAGATAACATGTGAAAATGCAAATGTCAATTGCTAGTTCCAAAACTGATGCTCGCCTCAGTGATTGACAGTGCTGTCGAAATGGATCTCTATTCGTTCTTGTCAATCGTTCTTTATTTTTAATATTTATAGAAATACATAGCAATTCGCAAGCTGCTAGTTTACCGTTAGTATCGTATTGTGCCTATGGTATCAAGAAAACATTGTACCTATTTTGTGATGAAACATCCGGTGATATTTTCAACTTTGTTTTTATGTATACCCATATTCATTTTATATTTAGATTAATAAAACTATCAAATGCTCAATTTATTTGTAAAACGTTGAAATAAAATGTTTTGTTTATACAAGGAATCATTTATTGCAGAAGAACTGATGTGTCAATCATAAGGGTGTCAATCACAGGTACAACAAAAAATGTGGCAGTCAAATACTGGGTCAAAAAATTGATTTCGAAAAAACGAATTTATGATGTTTTGTGGCTTGAATTAGTGATTTTCTCAATACCAAGCAGTTTGAGGACATCCTGGTGCAGCAATAGATGTAAGCTCCAATTTTTCTAAAAACGAAAAACATAACTTAATTGCTTGTCAAAGTCAAAATGCCTCTTAAGGTGTCAAACACTGGCCCCACCACCATACGTAGAACCATACGAATTGTGGGATGTTAACAACCACTTTTACATGGTAGATTTGTTTCCACTGCTGAACCGAACAGGTTCAGGTCAAGTTGCATTTGCGCAGCGAAGAAGGAGTAAGAAAATGGCGTTTCCGCAGTTACTCGGTTCATTTTCGGTGCAAGATGTCCGGTGTTTCCGCTGCTCGAGGAATATGATCCGAAAATGAACTTCCTGCTCCGCCAGAAGAGGAAGGTGCAGCTTGCTCCGCGCATGCGCTCTTTGGAAATACAGATAACCCGATTTATCTTTCCTCAAACTTCTGTAACCTTACACCTTACAAATTGTGATGTAGGTAGTTTGGTCGGCCGTAAGAAGGAACTAATTGTTTTTTGGAATTTGTCGGGATGCGGCCCAAGGAAAATAAATGAAATTATTTCATTTATTGTTTTATTTTATGACGTTTCGTCCTCTTGCTGAGGACATCTTCAAATCTCTACACGGACAAGACATTAGGTAGATGTTAAATAGAAAAAAACAAAACAAAATATAATAGATAAAAACTAATTTAAACGTGAAGAGATTTGAAGATGTCCTCAGCAAGAGGACGAAACGTCATAAAATAAAACAATAAATGAAATAATTTCATTTATTTTCCTTGGGCCGCATCCCGACAAATTCCAAAAAACAACTTACAAATTGTGGTTTCCTTTGATTTCGAGCCTGTTTTCGAGTCATTTGTTCGGATATTATTCAAGTGATTCTGCAATTTTCGAGCTTTTAAAAGTTTTAAATTTGAATTGTCTATTCCTTTATTAGGTCCGGGTGCTTAGAAAACCAAACTAATAAAATAGAAATAACTAAATATTCGGGGGTTAATCACGAAAAGTTGACATCGAATAAAAATCGAAGAATAAGAATGAGACACAAGCAGTGCGTTCCGAATCACGATCGCTACGCCACTTTCGCCACTTTTGCCCCAAAATAGACGCCATTTGCCGTTCCGATTCCTGCCATGATAGCCCATTTCGCCACATCGATGACGTCACGGATTTCTCCCACCCTTCGCCAACCCTTAAATATGGCGTGTGAAATCTTCCATTTTCGACCCATGTCTGGAGCTGGGTCGGCGTGGTCGTTGTGATAAGACGGGCGATAAGATAACAGATATCGCAAATGAGCGTGAATTTTGACAGTGACATGTCTTTACTTTGGCACTTTGACAGAAATCTTTCACCATTCGTTTGAAAGCTCTCGATTTATCACGCATTTCTCCCGTAGGTACTTGCTCTTGGTATTTATGTCGCCATTTTATATTTAAAAATGTAAGTAATAGATGTAGTAAACAATGCCGCTTGTTTTGTTGTTATTAGTTTCTACGTTAGAAATCACTCCGAGAAAACGCCAAAATGAAGCCGTGGGTAGAGATAATTGCTTTATTACAAGAGTTTATTGAAACCATTGAAACTGTTACGATTGTGATGAAAATTATTGTTTTGAATATTATTCGTCAAAATTATTTGTTCAAAATAGAATCCAACATTCATTGAACATTCATTCTTGAACTAAAGGCATAAAATGCCCCAATGTGTTGCAGACTCGTATGCAACACAAAGTCGAAATGTGTAAGATAACGTAGGTACGTACGTTAATATACATTACAATAATTGGAGCCGTTTATTGAGTACATATCTGTAGCGAATAATGTTGGTATAAACCCCTTCATGGTAGTCCGTTTTGGCTCATTATGTATTTAGTATGATTAGTATTACAGAAAAGCAAATTGTCGACCTACTAAGATCTTCATAATCGGAAATTTCTAGTTATTCCCAAAAATCAAGAACCCTGAAAATAGGATGATATCTACGTACGCGTTTCGTGATTACCAATAGAGATGTACTACCTATCCAAAATGTGCTTTAAAAAATCGTTAAATTCGTATAGTTGAACAGTAAGTAGGTTCCTAGTTGAATTTATCAATATTTAGTAATATATGGACCGATTCTATAAATTTCATTTAATACATTGAAGCTCAACCCTTTGCTTGAAAAAAAGAAATTAAGTACCTACTTAGGTAGGCAGGTAGATCACTGTTTAAATAAAAGCGCGGGATGCGATAAATGCACGGGATGCGGGAGGCCGAGGGGAGAGGGAACTACCACCCCTCCGTGACGTCATCGTTGTGAGGGGAAGTGCCTTAACTGGCTTTAACTGAAGTGGCGAAAGTGGCGTTGCGATCCTGATTCGGAACGCACTGAAGGTTTTGCTCATAGTTTTGCTTAAGTACCCCAAATATGTCTGAACCCTGTTCATTTGAACTGAACAGCCATGGAGGTGCCTTTGCTCTGCACTTTCTCTGAACTCAACCTGCTCCGGTGCAGTAGTGGAAACAAAGCTGGTGTTACTTATTTGTGTACTCACCAGGTGCGGGCGGTGGCGTGACGTGACGGCTCTCGCGCGGAGGTGATCGCGATCTGCTGCGGTGCCTCTTGTGAGATTTTTGAGTTTGAGAAGCCGTCGGTGGAGTGTGAGACCTCTCCTCTCTGCTTTCCAAGTCCATGTCCCTGCGTGGAAACAATCGGTTCATGCCATAACTGAATAAGGCAATCCCGAAAAAGTAAAACCAAAAATTGAATAAATAAGTAATCAAAGAAAAGTTGAATGAAATAATAAAACAAAACCTTTTTCGCAGAATTTCACGAAAACTCAGTGCAACACATAAAAAAAAAAACTTTTTTGCCATAAACGAAACCAATAAATAAATAAAATATCAAAGTTAATATAACAAAATCCAGAAATCGTGTACAAATAAAATGTGTCAACAGAAACAGATGATAAACAGTCCCTAGTCAGATAATCCATCCCTGATTATATCAACGAAACTTTTACTGGAGTAAAAGGTGATAATAGGCTAAAATATGATAGTAGGCTACCTAATATTTTATTTGAAAATCACAGCGATTCACATTTGTGATGATCTACTGTTACTAAAAGCCACATGAGTCAAGTGTGAACGATAGGATCATTAGTTTAGAGCCAAAATGCGACAATGAATTCTTCAAGATACACGTTTCAGCCAAATTAAGGGACTATTTGGTCAACAGAAGAGAGTCTGACTTGTGGTTTAACTGCTTAAATGTGTGTTGTTGAAAGTTATCTTTGATGTTCTATTATGTTGGTTGTTGGCGTTGGTATTATGCAGTGATGGCGAACGTCATGCTTTTTGTGTTTTCTTCTGACCAACCTGGGGCTTATAATATATTGAAAACCCCACGTATGTTTAGATGAAGATATTCTCGCGTGTTTTATTGAAATCAGTTGAGAAAACTACTTGAATGCCAGTTTTCATCAGCATTGGGCATATCGTTTACATCCCTAGTAAGTTGAAATAATTATGGTAAACCTACCTATCACTGGACGCTTGCGAGGGTGATGGCATTGGTGTTCTTCCTTCATCTGGAAAAAAATAACAATGATAGGTTATTGGGAAGATAAATAATAATAAATATAATATACAAAAATTACAAAAATATTGACAATGCTTCATCCTCAGGCAGGTCATGCCCACCCAACCCCTTTGGAAAAACATCCTTTTAGAGCTTCTCATGATAAGAAGTACGCATGGAGGATTCTGGCCTCGAGCACTCGGTACCGCATTTTGACAGCTTAAAAAACTTGCAGCTTATGAAATCTTGCAATATTATATTGGTTTACAGTAAATTTGAAAAAAAGTCAATAACCATTCGGACTTTCCCATACCCAAGTCATGAGAGCAACAGTTCGAAAGAGTTTTCAAATTCGATAACCCGGAATGATGATGTTAAAAAGAGACATACACATCTCTACACAGAAAACTAATCACTCCATATCACTCTCAACTATTCACTCTCTAATCACTAATCACACATTGGCTTCTCATTAATTCCTCGGCCAAGCCACATGGCAAAGAACCCTAGCAACGCAAGTGCGAAGAGAGCTATACCACAATAACTTAGAGCCCGTTTCACAGAACTGGATGACCTCAAATTCAAGGGAGACACGAGAGTTACTACTGATACGAGCTTATCAACAGACCACACAGTAACTGCAAAAGGTAAAAACTCAAAAAACATGTAAAATTTATTCATTTGCTGGCTCTCGATATCTGATTTTATTTGATCACGGCTTGAAGATTTCCTGAATTACTGCAGCTGTCTCTCATCGTACCAGAGTGGCGCCCTATCAAATTTCAAATTCCTAGGGTGGGCCGGAGAGAATTTAACTCACTCAGCTGAGCCCGTAGTTTTATTTGTATGTTGGTGCCCTGAAGAGGCTCCCTATGAAAATTCAACTTCCTAGGGAGAATAGGAGGGAATTTAGCTCACTTAGTAGATCAAGATGGACCCCGTCATTTCATTCATATCATGTTTTCTCAGGGAGACACCCGATCAAATTTAAACTCATTATAGTGAACAGGAGAAGATTTACTCAGTTAATCAAGATGGAGCACGTCATTTCATTTATTGTACTCCCAGAGAGACTCCCTATCAAATTTCAGTGTTTACTGGGGTGAGCTAATTAAGCTCACTCAGATGGTCAGGATGGAGTCCGTCATCTCATTCATCTCTTGATGACCCAGAGAGGGGGGGGATCAAATTTCAACTTCCTAGGGCGAGCAGAGAAAAATTAGCTCACTTACCTACTTCCCGCAACATGTGGACGAAATTTTGTTCTGATCGCTCGTGAAACGTTTTGGTCATGGCAAAAACATGTTCCATGCTGAAATTTGATGTTGCACAACTCACCTTCGTCGGATCGTTGTTCTTCGTAGGCGGGGTTGTGATCTCTCTCCCATTCTCTATCTCTTTCCCTCTCACGATCTCGATCCCTTTGAGAGGGCCCGCGATGATCTCTGTCATTCCGGTGGTCCCTGTCTCTTGGCTCCCTGTCTCGTTGATCTCTGTCCCGGTGCTCTTTGGACTCCTTGTGATTGTCTCTGTGATCATAGTCACGAGATGAACGGTCATCATCGCGGCTGTGACGACCTGATCGCTGACTTCTGCTAGATAACATAGAGCATAATATAATAATTGTACATTTATAGGTATTTTTTTGAGCTCTAGGAAAATGGTTTGATAATTTCATGATTCTTGGTAGTCATTTATATAGGTGTGGGGTAGAGTAACGGGGAGCTTCGATATTAATTTATATAAATATATTTATTTTGAATTGAGCACAGAACTGAACATGCAAATTTCCTGACGAACATACAATTTCTAATGTACGAGAGCTTTTCTAAATATTATTCTAGAAAACTAGGTATATGACGCGTGCTGTAACCATGCTGGTTTCTCCATATTTTAAAGCAAAAGTTCATGCAGGGCTTAACGTTTTCACATCCAGGTATCTATGACGAGATTCTCCTGTGAGGGCGTGTGCGAGGGGTCTAGGCAAGAGGACGGGAAGGGTGTGACGTTGGGCAGGGAAAAGGTACTACTGCGCAGCTCTACTCTTCTGAATTCTCAGAGAAACCTGCAAGGAAGGTAACAGCTCGACCTATACCTACCCAATTGCCTATCTATTACTTTCCTAAGAGAACATTCTACCTGTGTCGGTGGCTCCGGTTATGGGAGTGTGGTTGTTCAGCCTCTGGTTGCTCAACCTCGTGATCACTATCAACGAGTTCTATATCATCAACAGTGATGTCATCCCGGTTAGAACCCCTCTTCCTGGTGACAGTCACGTAGTTGGAATTTCCTTGAGGCCCCTCATAGTCACTGTAGTCAGGAGGTGTTGGTGACCGGGAGTCGGCAGTAGTCTGGAGATGATTTAGAAAGTGTTTGTCGCTCTCTGCCGGATTTTGCTATAACAACAAAAGGAAAGCGTCTGTAAGAATTGTTGACTTTAATCTTACCGAAGGTAAACAATATTGCTAATTTCCTAAACCTGCCAAAATATGCCACATCTTCAACTTCAACAGTAATAAATGTTTATTGAATATTCACAAACATTCAATAATCAACCATAATTCCCCTAATGAGCAATTTCGCCTATTTTATTCCATTACCTTTAAGATCTTGCCTAGAATTTTCTAAAATGGGGGCAATAGAAGGGCATTTGATGATTCTTTATACTCATCCAAAACCAGGAGTATAAAGAAAGCTTAATAGCATCATAGAGGAACGACCTCGCCATGCGAACACCAAGGGAAGGGGGTGGGGGGCTCAGCACCGAGTAGATATGACGTCAATTCATTTACATTTTAAGGATCAGTGTTTTGTCCGAACCATTAGGAGTTATGAGCAGAAAATTTGCAGTCAGGGATTTTCAAGGGTGCAGAATCCGATGCTTATATTAAATATGTATAAGAAATTCATACACCAAAGTTTACCACTGTCACTAAATTTCCTTCAAATTTAAATGGTAGTTTATAGTTGAAGGGGTAAGTTCAAGATGTGGTCTTCCACAATGTATATCGAATCACAAGATTTTGCTGGAAACTTCAAGCTTATGAGGACATCATGATACAAGTAGAATTGATGGAACTCTGAACTCTGGCAATAGGTATTTAATAAGCCATATTGGTGAGTAGACCAATTTCAAAGTCAGATTTTGTACAATGTAACTTGCTTCCTCATGGAGATCTGATGAATGGAGTATTGTTTTTGTTCAGTTCGGAGTTTGGTAGGTAATATTTCAAAGCATGTGTAAAACTCTCAAAACAATTTATTCACAGTCGCGGTCATAACAAAGTAGTCATCATGGTTACAAAATGCTGGCCACGTTGGCGACCCTAGTGTTAACTTTTGAATTATAATGTAAGCACCCAGCAGATACAACAGAGTGCACACAGTGTCTCATTTGCACTACTAAACAGTTTTTAATCAAGATTTGACAGTAAAACGGTTCTTTTCCAGTCTCTTTGTTTTAGAGAACACCGAGAATGAAGAAATAGCAGAAAAAGATAACAAGTCCCACCTTTGTAACATGTTAGTACATTTTTCGAATCACAATTCCTAACAGGCCTCGATCATTTCGATAACAGAGATATGCGAATGGACTTTCCAGGAACTACGTTCCTTTCTAAAGAGAATTTGGCAAACTTCTTGGTCTTCCAGTTTTAAGCATCCATTCAGCAAACATCATTAATTTCCCTAACACCAATCAACATAGAAAAGCGTGAAAAAGTAGAAAAAAACTAACCAAACTGGGTGTGAATATAATTTAGGAGGACAATAAAAAATTACCTTTATAAGCATTTGCTTGATGAAAGGAGTGACTTTGTCGTGAGAAAATTTGCACCTCTTTCCTGCGTAGCACTTAAGCCCGAGGTGGTAGAATTTACAAGGGAATTCTTCATGCATATAGTTACACTTGTCTTTCTTGACGCAGCAGTCATTCATATAAAATTTGCACATCTCGTACTTTCTAGGATGGATCTGGTGGGAGAATGGACAATCGCTTCCCTGAAATCGTCAAGAAATTATATATTATCAACTTACACCATAGTGTTTTACAACGTTCTATTGTCTACCGTGTGATTACTGCATAATACATGCGAAGTGATGGGCTGGATCGTTTCTACCGGCTTATCATTAGGCTTAGAATGATATCATTCAGGAACAGGCTCTGACCCACATAAATATGCGAAGGAAGAAACATGGCATTTTGGAAACAGCTGGGAAACATGCGTGCTAATAGAGTAAAATTTCCAATGCTACTGGAATTCTAATAGATTCGTTCATGAACCTACTTCTGATTGCTGTGCCGATAGGAAAGACATGGAATTTCGAAATAACCAATTAGGTAAAGTAAAATTTGGATGGACGGATGAAAAATACATCATGTGATACATATTGAGCAGTACTGGAATATAATATAATCAAATTAAGCCGCAAAATTAGATAATTACAAAAAACCATATATTGTTCTTATCGAAAATCTACAGAACTTGAGTCAATAATTTTTGTGTGTAGTCCAAATTCAATCCAAAAACTCAACGAAACAGAGTATACTTTTATACCATCATTACATACTTTTATACCATCCATCGATGATTTTCCCACTGAGAAAGGAGGAAATGATTTTTTCTCAACCAAATTTCAATTTTAATCCAATACTGATTATGGACCATTCTTCCTTCGTAGTGGCTGTTTTTGACAAATGTTGCTGACCCATAAAGTTACTCTTACCATCACTTCATGGCAGCTAATCGAACCAAGGATTATCTAAGTAGGTGTGGGCAATATACATACTTTTAATTCTACTTTACACGTAAAGTGGACATACCACCGTCAAATTCCTAAACAGGTGTACATCAGAGGGGAAAATAATTACCGGAATTAGCTAAAAACTAGGGTCATCATGAAGACCTTGCACCCAGCAACACTTACAGTCAGTCTATCATGCACCAAGTTCAAGCTCTTCTTACAAAAAACTAAACAGAATTTCTATTTTAAAAAATGTTTAAGGCTGTTCAAACCCTCCTTCAGGAGGTTTTATTATCATAACATTTTAAGTAGTTGATCAATTTTCACACTCCAAAGCTTGATTAGTTCAATTTCGTTTGTAGTTATTCCTCGAGGAAAGAAAATTTTAAACTGAATTTAAATTGTATGAAAATAGTCAAGATTTCATGGTTTTTTAACACTTTCTCAGGCATTTGTGGACCGATTTGCATGATTTAAATCACGCTGGAGTCTATTTTCCATCCTCTGTCCGCTCCACAAAAGAAAACGGTCAATTTACGAGTTTGGAAAATAGGTAAAACTGGAGCTGCAAACTGCGCCCCTAGCGGATTTATCTCAAACTGCTAGGACGTGGCGGGGAAAGGCTATCCCCCACTCTGCTCCCGAAGGCCGGGCGACCGCCCCCTCGATCGTCTCCCTCCCCCCCTAACTGCTCCCATTAGGTTAGCATCACCATGGCAACAGGGTGATTTTTTGTAGAACTGGAGTAAAAAAATGAAGTACAGCCTAATTCCGCCTTCCTCACCAACCGACTACCCTTCCTAGACTTCTGTTTTACTTTCCCAACATCCCAACAGAGTGGAAAGTAATGTCCACTTTTACTTTCTCAGCATCCCAATAGAGTGTAAAGTAATGTCCATTTTTACTTTCCCAACATCCCAACAGAGTGGAAAGTAATGTCCATTATTACGTTCCCAACATCCCAATAGAGTGGAAAGTAATGTCCATTTTATACGTTCCCAACATCCCAACAGAGTGGAAAGTAATGTCCATTTTTACGTTCCCAACATCCCAACAGAGTGGAAAGTACTGTCCACTTTTAATATCCCAACAGAGTGGAAAGTAATGTCCATTTTCACTTTTCCATCATCCCAACAGAGTGTAAAGTAATGTCTACAACTTTGACATGTCCATGATCTATCGTTTTTCCCCTCAAGGGAGAAATTTATATATGGGTCATTCTCACTGAAAAGGGCAGTTCTGAGTTCAAGTTTTTTTAAGTAACTTGTTAGTACCTACCCGGCTCATTAAAAAATTTAGTCCAACTGTCAATTCCGAGAACTCTACTACAAAAAAAGGCCATTAATTTTTCAACTAGGAAAGTGCTAGGTTATAACTAAAATAATCGATTTTACCAAAAAGTAACCAAAGGATCTTAGTAACCTAGGCTTTTAGTTGCGATGTGTTCTTCGACGTTTCAGATGTTTTCGATTTCTTAATAATAAGAATACCTTTGGGACATCAAGAGGTGAATGAAATGACGAGCAATTTGAAAAGCAGGCCCGTAAAGAGCTAAATTAAAACAACAGACAACAAATTCATAGTAAAAGGAAACAGCAAACAGATAAAACACGGCTAAAGCATGTTCCATGTTTCTTGAATTTTAGCCGAAGGATCTACGCAGTAACCATCCGGGGGTCCAGGGGGCTTGTCCTCTGGCGAGGCCCGAAGGGCCGAGTTTTAACGATTTCTTTCTATTGAAATTGCTCAAATTTCAATACAATTTAACATTTAATAGTAGGTAATTAGAGAAAATTTGCTCATACGATGATGCTGCATGACTGGAATTTTTTACTTTCATAAATTATGTTCCTCCTTCTAAAATTGGCTAGAAAACCAATTTTTATTCATAAAAAAAATCAAATAGATGGTCATCATTGGAAAGCATATGCAATTCCATTTCGGCATAAACAATTTAAAAAATTTGTGAGTTGCTTGAAACCGTGCCAGAAAAATTGGAATTTCGCGAGTTTCAGAAATCGGCGACAATTCACTGTGCTCGCTCGAAAAGTGTTTCTAAATTGTACATGCTACTGACGGGAAACACTTCCTTAGTACTACAGTTTTCCAAATTTAAAAAAAAAAATTTTCCACCATGTGAAATAAAATGAGCATAAGAATCTGTTACCACTAAAATAGTTTATTTCAAATGATAAAAAAGTGCAGAAAAAATAGAATGTTGCAAGCAATTAGTTTAAAACTAACTTCAACTCATGCGGATTAGAAAAGAACTCATGAGAATTAGAAGAAGAAGAAATTCAACTTTAAATTGAATAATGTTTTTGAGCCTCTGTCGTAATTTTTGTTCTTCGATTCCCTGGTGTCCTGGAGCCAGGGCCGAAAATATGTAGTAATTTGAGGAGAAGGTTTGATATTAGATTTTGAAAATTTAGTCCGTTCTGAGTGAGAAAATCTTTGTCTGCCATCTCAAAATTGGTGGAATACGAAATGGCGGCTTCATTAAGATGGCTTAATTTGCCCATTTAAAAGTTTTTCTCTAATAATAACTAAACCGTACATCCTACAGAAACTTTTATACGTAGCAAAGTTGTAGAGAATAAAAAAACAAAACGATTCGATCCCAAAACTCTGAATTACCTCTTAAAATAAGCGAATTACAAACAAGTGAAACTTGGGCTAATTTGGGGCCAGTCCTCTCCGCCCTCCGTCTAGACTTTTGCCCTTCAATATCACTTAGTGGCGTTAATATTGGTCTTATTTCTGTCTGCCAAAGCTCATTCTACTCAAGATTGAATACTTTCCAAAGTTCGCTTCAAAAAGTTTTTGCTCAGACCGTTTCTCATTGAAGTACAAAGTAAAATGCCGTTTTTGCTAACTTTATGTGTAAAATGGCACAAAATTCAATAGTTCGACTGTAAGTCCATAGGGAAAGGTCTCAGCTAAACTATGCTCGATGCAAACCTTGGAAAGTATTTAATCTTCAGCAGAATGAGCTATAGAAGACTGAAATCAGACCAATATTAATGCCACTAAGTGATTTTGAAGGGAAAAAGTCTCGACGGGGGGGGAAAGAGGACTAGCCCAAAACTAGCCCGATTTTCAATTGTTTATAATTCGCTTATTTTGAAAGATAATTCAGAGTTTTGGGATAAAATCTTTTTTTTTATGCTCTATAACTTTTCTACGTATAAAAAATTCTGTAGGATGTATGGTTCAGTTATTATTAGAGAAAAAACTTTAAAATGGGCAAATTAACCAATCTTTATGAGGCCGCCATTTTGTATTCCACCAATTTTGAGATGGCAGACAAAGTTTTCTCACTCAGAACGGACCAAACTTTCAAAATCTTATCTCAAACCTTCTCCTCAAATTACTACCTATTTTCGGCCCTGGCTCCTGGACAATCTGTGATGTATTTTTTGATCCTGATAGTGAAATAAACTTTTCCCGTGCTCTCAATTAACCACATCCTACGATTTTCTTCTCCGCAAAGTGGGATGATTCAATGAAGATATTCATAAATGAGCAGTGGGGAACGAATTTGTAAGTGTAGTGGTCGATCTTGCATTTGATTTTGTTTTTTAAAACGATGTTAGTCTTGAAGATTGTTTCGCAGATGTTAGATATTCGATTGACATATTTATGATGACCGCTGAATCAATTCTCCTCCGTTTTTTATTGAAATAAAATTGACAGTTGGATTCAAAGGCCAGTTCTCGTTTGAACCTGTGGATAAACATTCTTAACATTTGATTGTCCGTCCTAGAGCTCGCACTAAATATCCAGCAACATACTCAACTATTTCCAACACCAAATCGGAAAAACTGTTTCTTGTAACTCGGGACAGTCGTCATTGTCGTATTCTTCTCGTAAAACTCTGGAATCCACCATACTCGATTTAGGAGTAGATAAATTGATACTTTCTTTTATATAATTTTTTCATATAACTTTCTTTAATATAATCTTAAGCAAATCAATTTTGTTCAGTGGTAACGGCATTTCCTCTGTAGGCATCACTTTCATGTACCTAATTGTTTGTGAATAATTAATTTTCTGAAAAAAATGGCAAAATTCATAGGCACTCGGATTATCATTTTTTCCTCCTCTCCTTCTCATGTAACCAAAAAATCTCTACAGATGGTCCCGGCTAACATTATGCCTGGGTATGTATTTTAAAACTTTCTTATGTTTTACCAATCTATCGCACAAAGTTCTCACTGCTGATGGAAATCAGGAAACCAATGAAACCAGTTTTCTGGGATTCCTTCTGCGCCAGTTTCCCACTTTTTTCTCTCAAGGATCTGATGTAATTCTCTGCCTTCTCAAGCTTGCAAAAAATGTCACCCTCATTATTTTCATTGATGGCTTGTTTTGAATTATTTTCTTTGATGCTTCTAGAGTTTAAAACATCAATGAAATCATTGATGATTTTGATGAAATCAACAGTACCCTCACACTCCTCAAAGCCCGAAATCTGCTTTACCTTACAATATTTTATGTCGCCTGCCACATTTCTGCTCAGTAATTGGTGTGATAAATTTACTTTCATTTTCTGGTTTTAAAGTTGACATGTTGTTTTTTAATTTTGTTCCCTAAGTTCAGTCCTTCCATTTTCCCGTAGCTGCAGCAGCTCTGCGAAAGATTCCCATTCTCCCGTCCGAGTCCATTAGCTCCCGCAAGTTGTGGAGGGAATAGTGAACCACCTTTTGCATATGGCATGGGTAAAAAGTATCCATGGAAGTTGCAGATTTAATATAGGTGGGGTTAAAAGGAGTAGGCCATTCTGACACATATTGGTTTTAGTCATCTTTTTAAATTTAATTGCATTATATTATTTATGTTTATTATTATCTATAATCATTATTTTTTATCTTTTGGTATAGATGTACTAAACTTTTGATGGGATATCTTTTCTTTTTGATGACGAGTTTTTGTGATGGCGCGTGATGGTACCTACTATTTACGCGATTCTTAACCGATTTTGATGATTCTCGTTTTGTTCGATTATTTTACTAGTCTGGGCGAAGAATTGAATTTTCTGAGAAACTTTTCTCAGTAATTAAATTGCAGTGTTGGGGAGGGGAAATTACCGATACACCGTGATACTTTCAACCAATTTGTACAAACAGTTCTGCTCGTAACATATTGATGTCCAGTAATGATCACGATCTATTCGCTATTTCATGTATTTCATTCGCAGAACCATGTACAACCCATTCGTAGGGACGTCCCTGTAATGCTTGCATTACTTACCAATAAGTTTTTTGTATGAAAAGGTGAAGTATGTAAAATTAACCAAACCCTATCATTTATGTGCTTACGAAGAGCCCTGTCCATAAGGGGATTGTGCGGGTAAGCTCCCAGATGGTTGCCAAATGGATTGGACAAGAAGCCGATAGGAATTAAAAAAAAAAAAAAAAAAAAAAGAATTGCATTGAGGTTCCCCCTCAGTCGGATGCGGGGTGAGGTCGTAGTCGTTCCCCTATGACGTCATTAAGTTCTCTTTATATATATATATTTTAGGCCACTTCCCATCTTCCAATACCTTCCAGATCCCCCCCCCCCCCCTGGATCTTCCTTTTTAATAAAATATCGGCATAATCTTCTAATGGATTAAAATAAAATACTTGGAACTGCCCATTACGTCTGTCGAGTTGGTGGGAGTGACACGTCAATCATCTCCATAACATGATTGTATAGATCATTGAAATGTTTTAGAAAACCTCAAGAGATACTGTGGTGGATTCCTAGGGTTGGGTGGAATGTAAAACGGAATGTAAAATGTGAACCTCATAGAGTACCTACCTATTTGTTCTCTAAACTTACGCATTCGTAGAAATCGTATGATTGAAACTACACAGACATACAGTCATGATTAAATTCATCTGGGCGGTCAAATCGCCTCTTCCGTACTTACTAGCATCCAGATTTAAGCAAAATTGGTGATATGCAACGAGGCAATGTTTGATAGACTTTACGTTTGCACATGCACAGAACCATCAGTGAATTGGGGACTGTTAAGTCCATTAGATACCATCTACAGCATCTGTAGAAGTCATGTTTGTTACAACTAATTTAGTATCAGCAGTAATAATGATACGATTGTAATGGAACTTTAGTAGGGCAATCAAACCGTCGTTTCCCAGCAACCCTCAGAATATGAAAGTGATCGGATGAATAGACCATCTCATGTTTGATGGATGTATACGCTGCACAGAGTGAAGTATTGATTAATGAGCAACAAAACTAAGGGGACCATCTGCCGTCTAACCGGTACATTTCCTGAAAACCTTATCAAACTCTGTTGGAAACTGCCAAAATTAAGCTAAGGGACTAACCTTCACAACCCTCAAATATTTCATCAAAATCGGACTAAAGCCGAAATTGGTATGGGCAGGTAACCAAAATTGATCCGCAAGTTGTGATACAAAAAAAAGTTCCAATCATGAACATGATCGTATGAGCCTTTTTTTTCTCTTTTTTTTTTTTTTTTTTTTTTTGAATTACATTTAGGTTGAATTAATTACCGATTTGAGCACTTTTTATGCAATGTGATCGTTAACACACGCATGCATGTGATGGTTAACTATCTATACGTTTCTCGGCAAAAAAATTTCTAAATAATGTTCAGCTCTAAAAATAAATTGTTGGATTCTTGCAATTATTTATAGTTTTTAAATGACACTAATTACTATTGCTGTGAGATTTCAGCGGATTTTCGTAAAAAATGAAGCAATTGCCATTGCTTCCAATCATTTTCGAAAATTTTCTTAATTTTGAGGCATTCTGAAACGGATCTTAGGGTTTAGCGATATGTACGCCGTTTAAACGCGAGAAAAAATATAATACATACCTATAGCAAATCCAAATTGAATTCGACATTGTTGTCCAAATAGATTTCGATATTCTTCCATCGAACTTAATCAAGTCTAAATAGATTTCGAAATTTTTCCGAATAGAAATGGACATCTTCCTAATAGGTTTCGACACCTTCCGAAAAGGTTTCAACATTCTACAAATAAATTTGGGCATGGTGTGAATCTGAGAAGAAATCTCCCCGAAAAACCATGTCACTCTATAATTTAGGAGAGCGTCTAAATGGTAGATTATGGATTGAAAAGGTATTGCATTCCAATTCAAGAATGTAGTTTGTTTTTGTTTCCAGAATGTAGGTATTGGCAATTTGTATGTTATAGGGTGTCACAGTTGTTGTTCCTTACTTTTATATTTGGAAAATGTCGAAACCTGTTTAGAAAATGTCGAAACCTAGAAACTGTTCATCATGCCATTTTGAAGGTGTACATTTCTAATTGGAAAATGTCGAAGTCGATTTGGAAATGCTATGTAAGATGTAATGTGTATGTATTTATGTGCCAAACTATAGCTCCTCAAAGGGTTGAGATAAAATTGCCATCCTTGCGATGAAAAAATTCGAGAATTTTGCTTTAAAATGGTTAAAAATGCTAGTAATGGTTGAATTTTTATTTTTGCAGACTTTTAATCAAACAAAGTTTGCCTATCAACAATGGACTGGAACATTATTATATTATCAAAAAAATTAGGAAGGAAAACGTACTTAAATTTCATTAATATTTGTTTTTAAAAAAATTGTTAAAAACTGCGCAAAAAGACAAAAGTTCTAAACTTTATTTTGAGTCGCAGAATATTTAATAAAGAAAGACGCAAAAAGTTAATAAATCTTTACTGATAAATACTATGAACCTATGTATGAAAAGAATGATGACTTTCTTTTTTTAGCATTCCTATTATAATGAAGAAACCTTTTTTTTTCTTAACTACAGTCACAAAAACCGATCATTTTATTTGAAAGTAATGCACTCGCTTTTTCCACGATGGTTTAGAAAAAATAAAAACAAAAACTCTAGGACTGCCGGTTGCCGGCGAGGGGGGTTGGGCCGGGGTTGGCCGGCGGTGTATCGGTGTGGCTTTATGGGCATGGATGGGTGGGGGAGATATCAACTTCCCCTCTTGCTGACTGCCGCTGGCGCTGCCAGTTGAGCTACCATTGAACTGAGTCGGCAACCCGCAATCATCAGAGCGCTCTCTCGGGCTAAGACGAGCGAGGGCCTCGCGTTTGCACAGCCTTAAGGCTCGATAATATTGGGTGATAGCATACCATTAATTGGGCAATAAGATAAAAATGAAAATTAGGAATCTTCATGAAGAGCAAGGATTACTTTCTATCCCTCAGTGGCCTTTTCTGTTTCTGTCATTGTCATTGTTATAACTGGTTTGGGTTTAGAGAAGCAGTTGGCAGTAACCAAATAGAATCTGAGTGGATTTGCTCAGCTGAAGTCCAAAGTTCGTTTGGAGGTTACACTGCTTTCACTTCTCTCAGTTCTGGCTCAAGCCAGAGATGTAAATCCTGTAAACAATTAAGTACTAATAGTATAAAATGAAGTTACTCACCCTCTGGCAGTTCCCTTGGAGGAAGAACTTGCAGAGGGAGCCACCATCCCTTCTGGAGTTAGGGCCTCTCCTGCCACCACCGCGACCGCCACGGCCTCCCCTCCTCGACCGGAAGTCTCGACGCCCTCGCCGCGGTCCCAAGCCTCGCCCACCAGGGCCATCATTGAATCCCAGTTCGTCGTCCTCATCCTCTGAAGAAATACAAAAAGCCACATAAAACAATCTAAATTGCACAATTGAAGCCAGAAGATATACAATATTCCTCTAAGACTGTAGCCATTACACAAACTCATTACAATAAATTACAACACAAATTCATAAACCACGACAAGCTGAAACATTCTGACTAACCTGATCTAAAACGGTCCCATTCCCTGAGATTGGGGGATCCATCTCTTCCCATGATTTCATCAGTTTCTTCAATTTCTTTCAACTTCTCATCATCACTGCGTCGTCGTTTCTGAGGATCAAAACAAAAAACTAGAATTACTACACAGCAAGATTATAATGTGAAGGCACATTACAAAGAAGGCATCCTGGCCGATAATAAGAATAAGGGATGAATGAACGAATCATGGCAGTGGTGATAAAGCAGCAAAATTACGTACAATAAGGGGCAGCATGTGGACCAGAACAACTAGTCCTTTCTGAGAATGGGCCTGGTAGAGAATTAACTCGAAATATTTTGACTTTCTGACAAAAATACATTTTTCCATTCATGGGCAAAGCAATATACAGACTTTCTGAAATTATTAATTAGTTTCAAGTGGTGAGAAGGGAATACCTTTCCAGCATTCTAGCCTCTCTGGTTTCAAGGAAAGCAGAAAAACAAGAAAGAAGGGGGGGGGGGGGGGGGGGAGACACTTCCACAATTTATCTACTTCCATCACTGCATCAGAAACATTTCCACGACTTTGTTTCTAAGATGAACGAGGAAACAAGAAGGTCATCAAGACTAATTATGAAGAATCTTGCTGATTTTTTGTAAGATTATTCGTTGTCTAACTTGTAGGTTGTGTCTGTTGTACAAGTGAGTGTGATAAATGGGTTATTAATACAAATAAACCGAGTTTGCACCACGTGGTTATGGAAGATGCTTGAGCTCAATGCTGGAAGTTGCGTAGGGTAGACGCGAGACGTCATCGTACCCTGACTCCACATCTGTGGTTTCGGGAGGTGAGAGACAATCAGCCACTCAACATTTCAATGTTTCATGTAAGTAGTTACGATAAGATTGGATTTAGTGATTATTAGTAAAGCAGCACTACTGGGTTGCAATGAGGTGTAGAGGTGGTCAGACGAATTTGCTTTTTATTTACCACAGAACCGAATTCAGCATCCTTAAAAAACCATTAGGAGCTAATGTTCATTTCTGGAATGAGAAATCTAGGAAACGAATGAAGAAAGAATGCGTGACGTCATCTGAATTATTGTATCTCTCTCATCGAGAGCGCAGGCAACACTAAATAAATAATAATGTCGTTACACAGTTGATATCTTCATATTTCCACTCACTCCGCTTAATTTCCGACACATCAAACCCCATATTTTATGAAAGCTTTTCTCAAGATCGGCCTAAAGAGAGCATAAACCTATTCCTCATTTGAATCATGTTCTAAAGCTTAAAGGCATAGCGGCTTGTGAAGAGATTTTTGTTACAAAAAAGTTGCTAACCACGAAGGTCTAAAACTATAAAACTAAATCAATATGGTAGATTTAATTAATAAATGGGCCACAACCGACCATTTGAAACAACTGTTTTAATTTTGGGCGCCAAGTGGGAAAATTCCTCCCACTCACTTAACGTTCTACCGTACCACCACATTTACTTGAATGGTGCAATCAATTCAATGATTGATTTCAACGATTTTTTCTCAGGATATTTCCTGCGAAACGACACCCTCAATCTGATATTTTTGAACCTTGAAAATGAAGAGACAAGTGAGACAGTTCAAGGCGTACTGGTGGGTGTCCACTATCTACCAAAATTTACGAGTCTCATGCTATCAACTTCATAAAACTCACTCAGCGACGAAATTTAAACTTCTCACGGGTTGTTTTCGGACACGAATTTAGTTAACTCGTAAGAATACGAGTTTCCTCCATTTGACAATGAAGGAATCCCGTACCTACCTACGTCATTAGAACAAATTTTTCAAGTTAAAATGAATTTAAATCATATTTATCGTGAAAGTTACGAAACCAATAATTTTACTGATAGTGTTATATTCATAATTTTCAGTAGGCTGCAGATCCTCTGACGTCCATACCTTCCATTTGAGGAAACACCCACCCGAACCCACTATGGAGTAACCATGGTGTTTCGCTAGTAAAACCTGATACCTCACAAGAAAAAACGATTTACAAACCGTAGCAGAATGAGCAATTCCACCTATTTTATATTATTTTTCATCAGCTGAAATGTTGACAGAGATTTTCCTTTTGGATGATTGGAAGTGGCCAAAACAGTGGTGAATAATAGAAAGCAGAATGACGTCATAGGGAAACGTCTCACCATGCGACCACCGGGGGGGGGGGGGGGGGGGGGGGGGGGGGGGGGGGGGGGGGGGGGGGGGGGGGGGGGGGGGGGGGGGGGGGAGCTAAGCACCGTTCGCCTATGACGTCAATTCACTTCCTTCCTATAGGCTATATGCCGAAACCATTGGGAGTTTTGAGCAAAAAAGTTGAAAAAGACGCAGAATTATCATTTAAAAACAAACACTGGAGTATGTCAAAACTAAAAATTAACCCAGAAGTGAATAATAGCTACCTTTGGAACAAAGTTTCTTTCCTCGTCTCTCGTTCTTTTGGTTGGCCTGGCACGGCGAGTTCTGCGACCTCTGCCCATCGGGGAACCCCCCCGTTTAATGCCGCCACCACCCCCGGCGTTGGCCATTTGTTGTTGCTGCTGCTGTTGCATTTGTTGCATGATTGTGGCCAGCGTCTCTTTGGGCGGAGCTGGGGGTTCTGGGTTAACGACGTTAACGTCATCGTCATCATCGTCAAAGATCTCGCCATCTTCAAGATCCTCCTCTGGCTCCTGAGCACTGCAAGACATAATTACACCTTCGTGAGTACTTTTGAGTTGACAGACTCAAACTAGAAGAAGAATAAAAAGGATTCCTTCCACATGAATGTCACAACTGGTGAGCAAAGCGATGACTCAAGTGCATCTTTCTTAAAACAACAAATAGTAATCAACTTCGAAGCCCTAAGGCACACGACGTTATTTCAAAAGAAGACTAAATTTCTTTCAACATTTCTTACTTCTCATCCATTTTTCTTAACTAGAAATAGCATTCATGGGTTTCTGGAGCACAGGAACCACAGTAAAATGGGAACGTGTGTCCAGTTTTTGTTCTGTAAGCACAACTCAACATTTTCCCATAACCTTCATTTCTCTACACTTCAAAAGTCACATCAAAAGGGTGAACACAAATCAATTTTAAAAAAATCTGCGAGCGAAGCTTCCTTTTTCTTTTAATTTGTATCCAAAATGCATGGGCGTTTTTTCACTATGCACGAGTACATGCATTTCTGAATTGAAAAGGTGGTTCGTGTTCAGACCCATGTTTTGTACAAGTTCCAGAAAATGAATTTCAAAATGATTATATACATTTTCAGCAGTTCCTCGAGGCTCAACCCAGGTTTGATGTTCATTCAATGTCAATCAATTTTTTTTAATGCTTCAAACAACAAAATAAATAATAATAATATAATTAACAGTTTGTCTCACTGTACAAAATCACAGAGTACAAACTGATAGCATGAGCAGGGTACGCTTCAAGGAGTTGATCATACAACTATTGTGCAACGAAAGAATTGCCACCACACATTTTCATAAGCCCCACGTTCAAGGAGAGAGTATTTCAAGTTCAAACTGTTTGAACAATGATAACACCATACATTGGTAGGAGAAAATTAAAATTTTGTACCTATGTACAGCTAGGAAATTCGGCATTCTATTTGGCTCATTTAACTAGCATCCCATCTTGGCCTTACAGTATAGAGCTTGGGATCTCCCGTACTGATGGAGTATCAAACTTCGTCAGGGAGCCGTTATCATGGTCTAACTGCACCAAAATCCAGTTCCTTTGCTGATTCGGTTGCTGAAATCCGTGGGAATGAGCTCCAATAGTCCTCCCAACCCTCTATTCTCCCTTAATAGATAGTATAGGCTTCTGAAAGCATCAGGGATATCAGTCTCTTATGGTGAATCTGTTTTTAGTAGGTAAATAGGGAAATTTGATAAGATCCTTGGGGGATACCCTATGGAGGATCGCTTCGGGGGTTGTACGATTCAAACACACTAAAACCTCCACCTCCTTTGCCAACATTGGAATTCAGCTTGGAACTGCTTTGCTTCAGGCCGAGTTCTAGGAAGGCTTCAACTCCCTTCTCTTTCTCCCTCCTTCGTATTTTTTCTAGTCATATTGTGATTTGTGATACTGAGCTCCAATGTTGCTCACTTTCCAACATTTTGCTGACAACCACTTTGTAGTGTTCTGTGATAATACGTTCAACTCCTCTTGTAACCAGGTTTCTGTTCTCTTACTCTCCCCATCTATTGGGTGCTTAAAAATGCTGGGATATTCATTTTTTCACCCTGTGTATGTAGGCATAAAACAATCCATGGCCTGGGAAGAACTGGATTAAAGAGAAGTTAACTCCCAAGTTTTCTTTGCATCATACCTGAATATATTACTACCTATCATAGGTCACATCCTCCTTCCATATTCCCTGTTATTTCGCTATCGCGAGTTCCCTCTCTCTTCTTTGGCAAAGCTGGACTTTCATCGTCCCCATCTTCGTTTACGTTATAGCAATCAGCTGTATGGTGATCACTTTTGCCAGAACAAGGACAGCTGGCTTCGACACTGAGTATTGTAAGCACATACAATGTGTAGTGCTCCTCTTCGTTGATCTACTACCAGTTAGTTATGCTGCAGGGCAATGAAAAATGCATCTGTCCATGTCTCGGTTTCGTACAAAGCCGTTGATTGCACTAAAGCCATCGAATACCCGAGGCCAGTCGCATGGTCTTGATTTATTACTCAAGTTTCCCAAAAGGTGGCAAAGAGAAGTTTGATGTTTAAAATCCTAGATGTCAAGGTTGCTAAAGGCAGCATCGACATAAAGCAGACCTGGTATACCAAGGCATGCAAGTAGGTATGAGGATAGGAATGATCCTTAACTTAAGGGATATCCAAGCTAAGAGGAGAAACGGCTAACATCAAGCTCATGGCATGGGATATGGTGTGGGAAAAGTGGCACAGATGAACTTGAGTAGGGCATCACGATAAGTTTGCTCCATCCATTTCCATCTCGAGGATAAACAGTTTCATAATATCGGAGTAAAACGTGGGCTACTATTGTTCAAATTATTATTAAAAAATATAATCAATTATATTTTCATACCTACGACATACCTATAAATTATGAGAAAATAAATTTGTATGGTCATTGGCCAACAACGTGTCAGGAAAAACTCCCTCCGGAGCTCAGTTTTCTGAGGTATGGTAAATCATACCTATACAGAGCTTTAATATAGGAGACAACGATGGAGAAAACGAGCATTTTCCTGACAAAATAGAGGTTTTCCAACCTATTAAATGAGAAATGTCAAACCACCAGACTTCCTTACAGCTGAGTTTGTTCGCTTGGATTCAACAATGGGAGATAGAGAATGTTTGGACAACATGAAGTAGAAAACACGATAAATACTTCCGAAAATAAGGAGTTATCTTGGGAAAATTCCAAGAGGAAAGTTTTGTTGAAACTCGCTCGTAGAATCCACTCCCCGAAGATTACACGCTTCATTAGTAGATTTTATGTGGAAATGAACTACATTTCTAGGCTCTACTTTTTACCCAAATAGCTTTGGGTTAATTAGGATAGAACAAATTCCAATTGTTCTACAAATTCAAAGTTCCAGGGTTAATTAGGATAGAACAAATTCCAATTGTTCTACAAATTAAAAGTTCCAATACGAACGACCTCAGAACCTGAAGAAACTGCAGAACGAAATTGAAAACTGATCAAGCACAGATGTTAACTGAAAATTAGGTTGGTGAACGCAGAATTGAAACTTCGAATTCGAAACGGCTCCAATTTGAACTACAAAATCAAATTGATCAGTTGCGAATAAAGCTCTGGAATACAAAATCGTCAACAAACAGAAAAAGAGCTCTTATATATGGCTCCACCCATTTGGCACAAGAGGGGGGATTTGAACAGAGATCAGGTATCACAGAATCAGTAGGGATTAAAATAATGTGATATGATTTTATGTCCTTACCTATCTCATCGTTTCATATATATAACAATTATAATTTTGAGTTCCCGACCACTTCTTCTTAAAACAAGGTGTTAAGGTTCTCCAGGGTTAATCAATAAATCAGGTTTTTTCCTTACGCCAACGTTTCGTCCAATTTATTAGACATCTTCAGGACTGATGTTATTTTCCTATTTCATTGTATATTGTAGATCTTATTGTAGTTAATAAGCGATGTATGAAAAAATTATAAAACTATGGCAACAAACATGCTGAAGGGCAGGATAAGTAAGAAACTAAGAATCCTGGCCTCAGCATATTGTTTGTTGCCATAATTTTACAGTATTTCACACATTGCTTATTAACTACAACATGATCTACAATATAGAATGAAATAGGACAATAACATCCCTCAGCCCTGAAGATGTCTAATAAAATGGACGAAACGTCGGTATACGAGTATATATAAATATTATAGTCAATATGTATAATTGAGGCATTATATATTATAGCAGCCTAGTCATTCTATATAACTGGATGTCTTAGTCAACGTGTATATTTTTCTTATTTTTCACACTTTTTAAACACACGACTAGGCAATGTATATAACGCCGAGGCATTTTGTATAACGGCTATGATAATTTTGGCAATGTATGCGATGAAATTATAGAACTGGTTGCTTTCTTGTTTTCCCAATTTTATTTCCATATAGCTTAGTGTAAGCTCGTCTACAACCACTCTGAGAGATATTTTACACAGATTTTTTTTTTTTTTTTGCTTCGATCAGTGGTCTGGATGCTCGCTACGCTCGCATCTCAAAAACAAGTAACATCAAGAAACCAATCTCTTAGTAAAAATTCAGATTGGCTGTACATATAGATAAGTATCTTGCTATAACTAGCTACAACTAGTTTTGACGAATTCAGAGGAAAGTGAAATTACTTTCACACATTGACCAAAACGCTTTAGTCTATATATATAGAATGACTAGTCAAAGTATGAAACACCTCCAATTAAGATACATTTACTAGCCATTTTAGGTATTGTATACAATGCTTAGACGTTGTATATAATGTCTAATTTCGCACAAAATAGGTTTTATGAAACTGGTTTTTGTAAAACCATTGTTTTGATTTTAAGCATTATGTTCGTGTAGGAGTTGAGATGGAAATTTTGAATAATAAATACGTAATGGTTGGTAAATAACTGAGTTGTTACAGACCTGTAGGTAACTTTGCAACGAAATAAATCTCGTGAGTAATAGATATTGGATGTCCCTATATTGCAGAAGGTTACAAAACACAAATGGTAAGACGTAAGATGCTAAAATGCAAATGGTATTGATATGGACTTCTCTAAACAACTTGTTATTCATTTACCATAGCGACAGTCATCAAGCTTGTTTCATTCAACCGGACATACCACCCTCGCCCATTCATACAGGGAACTCTAGAATGACTCAGTTCACGATAATCTGATCATTCAGAAAACCTTGACGAAAAGTGACATCACTACATAGCACACTGGATTCATACTGCACTGCTGCACATTTGCATTACCTACCTACATTATACAGAAAACGACGGAATCGTGAATAACATTTTGAGTTTCAACCAAGGTATATTTTCGAAAAATTAAATAAATTCGCGATTTAAGATGAAAATAGTTTCAGCACGTTTTCCCTTGAAGAAACGACCAACAACAATAATATTTCGGTTTAATTTGTAAATGTTTCATAACGTTTGTTATATAATATTTCATACTTACGTAAATAATCCCTGTACGTACGTGTCATATAATACTATTGATTTGTGATTAATTTATGAACAAGGTAGGTAGATTCCAGATATTTCTAGCTAGGCACCTACCTAATTCTTTCTCTCTCAAATGAAGATAAGAATTTCACATGACCTCAGATTCAAAGCCCTTGAAGCAATTTCCAGCTCAAAAGACCGTTTGTTTAGCAGAGGGTTCCACAGGCGGGCGGGAGCTGTGTCGTGATAGGGTAAATGCATTTCAAATACTGGTCAGATACCCATCATATGACACCTTTTCGGAAAGCCCTCGCGCAGATCTTTCTATTGAGCAGATAAACATAACCTTGAAAATTCTTCATTTCGTTCAGTACCCAAGGATTAAACGTATTTAGAGGCTCATTCCCTAGTTCAATAAAGGAGGTATCACACACACCCCTCACCTCGCCCCAGCAATTTTTTCCAACAACTATTCACGTAAATCATACACCACTATCAATAACTTTTCACCAATTCGAATTTTATAATAATCGATCGCATAAACCCAACATTTTGTCTCAACATGAAAAAGCGAAATCAGGAAATCAGTGACTTGCTCACTGAGTTACAAAAAACCTATTACCTATTACAAAAAACTACACCCGGCAATCAAACCAAGAAATTCCATTCACTAAACTGAAAAAACCTACTGAAAATCAGTAAAACATTCAGAATGCCACAACAAACGTTTTTGTACACAAGTTTGTATCGCATTTTTCACGTAACACCACGATAGGTGGATTAACTAGGGATTATTTAATTATTAAAATAATTCAAAATAGGGATTATTTTTCAACTTGAAAATGAGATGTTGCAAATGAATGGGGGTTCAACTACAAATAATTGAGGCATATTGCCTATCTATTACTTTCCAGTATATTATCGAAAAATTCTAGAGTTAAACTTGGGGAATATTTAGAATTTATTAGCTGTAGATCCATTTTCATTGAGCTGTAAAAAAAATCCGTTTATCGAGGTATGTCGGTACGCGCTTTGCAATGGGTATTATTTGTTTTGAATTTATGTTTTAAATTTAGTAAACAATGAGGTTGATTTAGTAGATGATAATTTCACCAATAAGGTAAAGCCTGCGTGACGACTTCTGCAGAGCGAATGACCTTATCGTTTCCCAAGGACAAAGGAATTCGTCGTGAAAGGGAGCAAATGGCGGCGAGTGACAATTCGAATTCCAGGGGATGAGGAGAGGGGGTGCGCAATACTATATGATGAAAAATACCCAATATTTGGATTTAGACCCAAACCTAAATGCATACAAACATTTTTGTCAATATAAAGTAGACATTTGAGTCATAAACGGTCATGAGCTTCAGGGGACAACGCAATTCACGATGTTTCAACCATCTACGCAGTAGAAAACGCTCATGTGTGGAAAAGCTTTTCCACCTATAAAGGCAACAATAAAATTTAAAATACCAACCGTATTTACGTTCCAGAATCCACCGTAACTTAGTACAATCTCTGAAGATAACTAGAATGTTTCGTCATGGGTAAAAATCCTATCGGTAAAAGGTAAATGGAGGTTTCGAGGATAGGTATTAGGTCAAAATTATACTTCTCCGTACCTAAGCGTCATTTCAAGGAAAACTCCGCTGTCGTCGTATTCCTAAAATTCTTTAGAGGATGCACGGGAGCTCCTCAAATTCTAAACCCAATTCACCGGGAAAAAACGGGTTAGGACTTATGTTATTTCCTTCCAACAGAATCTTCAAAAAAACCAGCAAAACTACGGCAGTCGACGGTCAGAGATAGGTTGAGATTTTTTTTTTTTCAAGACAAGAAATCAAATCACGCGACGATCACATGAGCAATGGCCATCTCGACGAATAAAATCAATAACAGAGTGACGTGCAAAAAGAATTGGCGTCAAGAATGAAGTGAGGCAATGAATAGGTAGGTAGGTAATGTTTTCGAAAGGGGAGCTTTTCCTAACAAATTATTATAATTTCAAACGAAAATTTGTATCGTTAGCGCTAGACATAGAATTTTCGTGCAGGGATAGAGAATTAATTGTAAAATTCCTGAGTCGGTGAGTCATTTGGTATTGCGTTCTAAGCTGGTTGGGGCTAGTGGGTCGGCCATCTTGTTTTCGATCCTGCCGGACCCCACCCGATGAATAGGTTCCCCACGAACCCATAGATTTTACTTTACTGTGAAATCGTAGGTATGACACTCCAAATCCCACATCGTCCGAACCACATTATATACAAGAAATAATAATAGTATGAAATAAATGAGATAAAATATGATGTGGGAAACATTTTGAACTTGTTCCCAAAACCCACCTATAAGTTAGCACCTGCATGTTTTCCTTGAGGCTCACACCGGCCGATCGGTTGATATCATCATCAATCATCTACTGCGATATCCTAAGAAATCAGAACTTCTCAATTTTTCGTTACTTTTTCTAAGTTTCCGAGACTAAAAGCGCAGACGAGTGCAGAGTCGCTTCGGTTCAGCGGATTCGAAATGTCTGAACGCTGAACGGAAGGGTGAGCCAAGGCAAGATCGTGGTGGGGAGGCGAGTAGCAGCTCATTACTAGCAGCTCATTAGTAGCAGTTCTGGAGCAACGGCTCGAAGGAGTTACATGAATGAACAGATCACCAAGCAAACGGTCAAGGGGGTGGTTCTGATTCGATTACACCCACGTTATCTTCCTGCTTCCTCACTACCGAAGGTAGAGAAGCTTCATGTTCGTGATAGAAGTCGAAAAAATATATGTCCTCAGAAATCAAAATTTCAACTTGTTTTAGCGAATTTTCTAAGAAAATAAAGCTATTGCAATGGCTCCAAAAATTTTAAAATAAAATTTTCACAAATTTTCTTCATCGAAATCTGTTTTGAGGCATTCTGAAATGATTCCTGGATTTTAACGCTTTTTTATATGTATATATATATGTATATATATATGTACATATATATATATATATATATATATATATGTATGTGTCATTCCAGACGATAACTCTCGATAGAATTGAGATAAAAACTTCGTTCTTTCGCCAAAAAATCAAGCATTCCAAAAGAAAGGACGAGTTCGTTGGACAACAATTTTTGAGCACATTAAATTGGTCAAATTTCGAAAAATGTACTCGAAAAATCACTAAAAATGGCTAAAAACGGCCAAAAATCGTTACATTTCTATTTTTTTTGCAGAATTTTAGTCAAAACTAAATTTTCAACGATTAACTAGGACATTAAAAATTTTTGCCCAAAACTATGATGAAAAACGTACTTGAATTTCATTAAAATTTGCTAAAATATCTATAAAAACTGCAAAAAAATTTAAAAATCAAAAATCCCTTTTGAATCAGTGGAATTTTATTTAGAATAAGTTTTTTGCCATAAAATTGATTTTTAACCATTTCTGTCAACTAAAATTGCTCCAATTTCAATGCAATTTAACATACTATAGTACGATAGATAGTTTATGAAAATTCGCTCATACGATCATGCTGCATGACTGGAACTTTTTGCTTTTCAGAGCTTGCTGATCAATTTTGGTTCCGTGTCTGTCAGTCTGTGGTAAATCATTGTCACGCCCAAAACTATACCGAGTTTTAGCCCGATTCCGATGAAATTTTCAGGGATTGTACGGGTTAGCTCTTAGCTCCTAGACGGTTCACTATAATTTTCAATGCCGTCAAATCAACAGTAGCCTGTGCACATGCGCAAACGTCAATTTCTCATAACGTCGATTAGTTGATATCATATAGGCTTTTCCCAATCTAATTCAACATTTTACTTACCAAATTTAACATTATTTCCTAGACCCGCAAAATTATAGACAACAAGGAAAACGTTTTAGTCAAGGCGCTCCTTTTTGGTCAAGGATGGCAACATGGCTCCCCTTAGAAACGGGCCACTTCCAGTGTCCCTTTGGACACCTTGTTTAATGCCGCTAATGACCCTTCTGGTTAAGTTGCGGCTTAAGCCTTAAAAAAATAGGATATTAAAAAATTTGGTTGTAATCGATAATAACCAGAAATTCCAACGACTGACGCACGATTTTTGTAGATGATAAATGACGAAAATCTTTTCTGCAAGACATTGAGACATTTTATGTTTTCACTTCCCAGTCTAATAGTGGTTGCAATCATGTAAGTTTACAAAAATAATTGAGAAGGATCACATTAGGTAAGTCGAGTGGCTAACACGGTTAGGTAAATCGAGAGCATTCCGACGTTTTGCGAACGATTTTTGAACGATGATAAATGCCAAAGATACAGATCCGTAGCATCGATTTGGTTGTAAGCGATAATCATCAGGAAATCCAAAGTAAAACTTTTCGATAACGTGGCGTAAACACTTTTCGATTATATGTGCCAAAGTAAAGACATAAAACGTCAAAAAAGCATGGGGAAGAATGAATGGTTGAGAAAAATGAAAAATAGCGAGATCATGTAGGTAACCGAATTTTTGTGATACACGAAATACACTCGACCCCTCAACGCACTGTACTGATTCAATGAGAAGTTTCTTATTTTGCAATTTTTTTATTTTTCTCAACTATTCTTTATCTTCCTTGCTTTTTTTATAGATCTAGAAAACAATGTTTTATTTGGTTGGGAAAATGTTGAATTTGATTGGGAAAATGATGAATTTGGTTGAGAAAATGTCGCATTTGATTAGGAAAATGTTGAATTAGACTGGAAAAGTTATAATAGGTAGAGTAATAACAATTACACATGCACGAAACAAACATCGATTGTGCGGGTTAGCTCCTAGACGGTCCCCTATCATTTTCAATGACGTTATTTTATTATCACGTCGATTTCTAATCATCTATTGGCCCGATTTCGTTCAAACTCGGGGAGTAGATAGGTATATGTTCTAGGGAAATTCCCTATGAATTACTTATATCCGGGTGGGTTGATTTTAATATTCTAGAATTAAAAAAAAAGGCCAATCTCAGCTCCTCGAAGAACGGCTATCAAATGTACAATGGAAAGTATGGTTACAACAAAATGTCTAAGAAACAAAGTGGAATTTTCATAATAATTTAAAATTCAGGTTAGTAAACTGATCGCGATGTAGGGAGGTACCTACCTAACTGAGAATGATTCTAATGTCGACATGTGAATCAACTTGCTATCTCTAATTCATAGTTAGTTTCCCAACACTCTTTAAGGAGAGGAAGGGAGGGTGGGGGTGTAAGCCCCATTTAACTATAGAAACACACATAATTTAAAGGTTAATGTCCGTCCCATCATGAAGGGCTAAAGTGGATCGCCCGAAATCTCATCCTTTCTAATCAAACACCAAATTTATTCTACGTCATAGTTTAAATCAGTGATGAAGCTATAACTCCTGTCCACCCAATTGGATAGGAATTTTAATATAGGAGGAAATTGCATACGTAAAAGGGAGGGTTAGGGAGGGTCTTAAATTACGTGCCTTGATAGATAAAATGTTTTGGGTTTGCAATAATCTTAGTGTTACTTAATTTTTCGATAAAACTAATTTCCAAAGTTATGACTGGCCTCAACAATTCCACAACAAAACAAAATATTTACACGAAATTGTACTTGAATATTGATTTAATACTAATACTTATTTATTAATAAAATACTCATTTATGTGCATTTTTAGCATACTTATGTATATGAAATATGATTTCATGTATATATATGCGTTACAATCCAGGAATTATTCCAGAATGCCTCAAAACGAATTTCTATAAGAGAACTTTGGACAATTGTTATTGTACAATTTTTGGAGTCATTGCAACTGCTTCATTTTTGACGTAAATTTGGTAAATCGATAAAAACTGCAAAGATAAAAATTTCTCCCTTGATGGAAAAAAAAGTCCAGTCATGCAGCATGACCCCATGAGCGAATTTTCGAAGAAATCTTCGACATTTCAGTCGCTATTGATCGTGTTGAGAAATTTTAGTTTATGATTTTGATAGACAAACATGGAATCAAATTATTAACACATGCACAGAGTAAACTCATCAGTTGTGATTACTTTTTTTTTTTTTTTTTTTTTTTTTTTTTTTTTTTTTTTTTTTTTTTTTTTTTTTAAGCACCTACTACCTACATTTTAAACAGCATGGTTCTAGGATTGGTTATACAGGGATACTTCCATAAGAGTAGTTCAATCTGAATTTGGACAATGTTTCATGCAAATATTACCGATTTTTACAACTAGCGAACGGCATTATTTCGATTTTTGACTGATTTTTCAACTTTAAAATTTTTGAAAACTTGATACATATTCTTATAGGAAACTTTACGCTGATTCCTAATATACCACATGTTAGTATGCTGAAAAAAATATTTCGCACAACAAATCGCAAAAAACAGGCTATTTTGAAATTTTTGACTACATTTTTGAAAATTTCAACCCGAAGATGTAATCCGATCATGCTGGCCAACGAACTTGAACTTTCGTTTTGTGTCCTTAACATTTTAAAATTTGTTTGAAGTTTCTAGCACAATTCTATGGACAGTTATCGTCTGGAATGACACATACATACATATATACATACATAAAAAAAAAGTCCAGTCATGCAGCATGACCCCATGAGCGAATTTTTGAAGAAATCTTCGACATTTCAGTCGCTATTGATCGTGTTGAGAAAAAACATGGAATCAAATTATTAACACATGCACAGAGTAAACTCATTAGTTGTGATTACATTTTTTTTTTTTTTTTAAGCACCTACTACCTACGTTTTAAACAGCATGGTTCTATTATTGGTTATACAGGGATACTTCCATAAGAGTAGTTCAATCTGAATTTAGACAATGTTTCATGCAAATATTACCGATTTTTACAACTAGCGAACGGCATTATTTCGATTTTTGACTGATTTTTCGACTTTGAAATTTTTAAAAACTTGATACATATTCTTATAGGAAATTTTACGCTGATTCCGAATATACCACATGTTAGTATGCTGAAAAAATTATTTCGCACGACAAATCGCAAAAAACGGGCTATTTTGAAATTTTTGACTACATTTTTGAAATTTTCAACCCGAAGATGTAATCCGATCATGCTGGCCAACGAACTTGAACTTTCGTTTTGTGTCCTTAACATTTTAAAATTTGTTTGAAGTTTCTAGCACAATTCTACGGACAGTTATCGTCTGGAATGACACATACATACATACATATACATACATACATACATATATACATACATATATACATACATACATACATAAAAAAATGCGTTAAACTTCAGAATATGATTCAGAATAGCCTGAAACGGATTTCTGCATAAAATTTTTTCAAAAATTCACATTCTACAAATTTTGAGGCGAGAGCAATAGCTTAATTTTCTTCAAAAATTCGCTAAAAATGCGTTAAACTTCAGAATATGATTCAGAATAGCCTGAAACGGATTTCTGCATAAAATTTTTCCAAAAATTCACATTCTACAAATTTTGAGGCGAGAGCAATAGCTTAATTTTCTTCAAAAATTCGCTAAAACAAAAGATCATGGATATGTCTAGTACCTACTGCTTACCAGTAGGTACCTACTACTCAGTTGTATACCAACCAACCACGTAGTGCCTTCTTTTCACAAAATTATTCCATTATGGTAACAAACCTTTGTTAGTTTTATAACTAACAGTTATTAGTATATAACTTGGAGTAATAAATCAGCATTCCTTGACACTACAATGGCTTAGAGGTCATGAGATGTTGTGATAAAATGAGAGCATTCCAAAAAGTGGCGAACGATTTCCCTACTATGAAAACTATGGGAGTTACTCTTCCCTAGTAACTAATTGGTTGTACGTGAAAATAGAAATAGAAATTCTACCTAGCCTTCACTTTTCGTGTTAATAATAATCTAAAGTGCCGGGTCGTCACAAATTTTGGTGTCGTTACGCGAATTTTAAGGGCCGATTACACGAGCAACAAAAGTTGCGCAACTCCAAAAAAATTGCACTAGAAAAGTTGTACGCAACACAAAGCAATAAAATTGCCTCGTGTTGCGTCAAGATGTTGCAAGGAATTAATTGCACTGTGTTGCACCAATAAAGTTGAGCAATAGAAATTGCTCAATTGTTTCGTTTACACGGGCGACTACAGTTTGCGCCGGACGGTGAAGAGGTGGTCGTCGCTGCTGCTGCACACCAAAGGAAAAAGTGGGGAATTTGGCAGCGCCAGTTTCTGAGCCTGAGAGAATGTGGGTTGGCTCTCACCTCTGAAATTCTTTCACGTCAATATTTGCTCATAAGGCCATGCTGCACAAATAAACTCCTATCTTTGCTACGTTAAAATTCTCTCATGGGGCAACGCTGCACCCCACCAGTGCAGTTTCACGTCAATATTTGCTCATAAGGCCATGCTGCACAAATAAACTCCTATCTTTCCTACGTTAAAATTCTCTCATGAGGCAATGCTGCACCCCATCAGTGCAGTTTCACGTCAGTATTCGCTCATAAGGCCATGCTGCACCCCATCAGTGCAGTTCCACGTCAATATTTGCTCATAAGGCCATGCTGCACAATTAAACTCCTATCTTTCCTACGTTAAAATTCTCTCATGAGGCAATGCTGCACCCCATCAGTGCAGTTTCACGTCAATATTTGCTCATAAGGCCATACTGCACAAATAAACTCTCAATGTGATTGGCTGTTTCGTTCCCTCTCCCGACCCAAGGCCGAAAAATTGCCGCAATAGTGCAATAATTTTCCAAACCCCTTGGACTTCATTTCAACACGATGCAACAGTTGCCGGGAGGGCTCGTGGGCCTGAAATGTTGTACAACTCCCGTCAATTAATTGCCTGCAATCTTCGGCAACTTTTTCGAGGAGGGAATAGTTGTCCAACTTTTTTGAAATAGTTGTGCAATACTTTTTTCTGCAATATTATGGCCGGAAAAAATCGCTCGTGTAAAAGGGCCTTTAGAATGACCCCCAGCCCAAAAACATATTCATGTTAAAATTTTGGTGTCGTTACGCAAATTTTAGAATGACCCCCAGCCCAAAAACATATCCATGTTAAAAGAAAAGAAGTTCCCATTTGTATGCATTAAGTACTGAACAATAAATTCTTTTCAATTCTCCCATAGGTAACAACCTGATCGCCTTTCAAGAGGGTAACGACTCATAAATGTACCAGGGCAAAGATAAGACGAGGAAGCCGCTTCTATTACCTGTTACGTCACAGTAACAGCTTTTGGATTGTAGTAACTGTTACCAAGAAGAGCTAAAACGCATGCGCAGTTCGCCGTGGCACAGCGGAGCGCCGGCCGTTGTGTCGTCATCGACATGGAATGCGCTAGACGAGGGGGGGGGGGGGGGGGGGGGGGAGATTATGGTGGAGGTGGGGGGGGGGGGGAGTGTACCGATGTTGCAGCATCCGCCACGACCTACGTAGACGCCCGAACCTTGCCGAGCAGACCCGAAGAGATATTGAGTGGAAAGTCGAATCCCCTTCCCAGGATGCTGGGTTTCAGCTGCAATCGGAAAATAGGGACATTACCACGAACTATAAAAAACGTACGCTTTGTAAACATTTCTATATAATTTTTGTTTAGGAGTACTTTTCAATAACGAATGACAAAGTAGGTACATACATACGGATGAGCGACCATCTATAAATAGGTACCATAAATGTAGCAAATTGTTGCCAAGCGTAATTTTCTATCAATCCGTCACCAGAAATGATTTTTCAGAATTTGTTTCTCACTTTTCTTTCACGTAAACCACATTTAATAATCAGCGATCAATTTCATAAAAGAAAAATGTACTTCGATTTCCCAAACATACCATCTAAGGACCATCCATACAAACCGCCTAAACGTGAAAATTTTTAAAAATAAAAATCACTAAATATCTTTGAAACTTTACCTTTCTATATATTAAAAAATAAATAAAAATGAAATAAAATTAAAAAAAAAAAAAAAAAAACCAAACAAAAACAACAACAACCCTAACAACAAATCTAACAAAAACTTTCTCAAGTAAAGGCTTTGGAACGATATAGTCTACTTTGCGATAAAGTTTCGAATCGGTAGAGAAATTCAAGCTGGAAAGGGGGAACGAACGAGGTCTCATCAAGGAAGGGGGAGGAATTTCCGCAATAGTTTTGTCGCAAGACCAATATTTCTCTTCTTTAACTCAATCGATTTCAACGATTGACCACATTGTTTCAAAATACCCAAAATACGAGTGTTCATTGATTTATGAAAAATATCACCAGCTGAAACGTGAAAGTTATTGAAAAATTTTGAAAACTAGAAAGTTTACCACTCCTTTTAAAAATACCCCAGAGGTTGTCAAATAATGAATAACAATAAAACATAAACCTATGTAATAAATGAAATGATAATAATAATTTAATACTCAATCGAATCCACCCAGCACAGCTACCTACAGATGATGCGCTATGGTTGTGGGAACCACCAGTTTCCAATATCTCATGGAATTTCAAAACGTTGAAGCTGCAAAGACCTCATCCACAATGAGAAAAGTCACAAATCCATCTTGTCGGTTTACGCGTGGCTGACAAGGAGCAAGGGATTGTCTTTATTGCCTAGAGATATTGCGAATATTAATATTCAAACGCAGAATACGGTGGTACCTACAAAGAGTTGACCAAAAACACAAACCCAGCTGAAATGTTAACAACCTAAAGAATCCTCAGCCACACACCTCCCTCGGCTTTTGGACGCTCACAATTTGCAATGATTCAAGTAAACATTATTAAATTAAATATTACTGTAACTAGACCTTAGGATACGAGCAAGTGTCCATTGACAGCGGTAATCATGAGTCAAAAAAAGTTATGGCTTCCCTTCAAAGAAACCGTAGAGTGAAATCGCAGTAAATGGCTTCTGCAGAACTCACTCATATAACAAAGGCACGGAGGCGGAAAGCACGATAAAATCGATAGCGAGATGTAAGAAGTCTCCTCCAGTTAGGTACAAGTACATAAAACGCTGCAAATTATTACTCAAAGGTTTATCATCTCCGTAATAGTGCTGTAGTGGTTTATAGTTCATTATTAACGAAGTACATATATAAGCCGTCGCACCTATTGACTACAATTCACAAGTTATTATCACAGATTTATAGGTAATAAGGCAAACTCGATTTATTGAAAAGATAATTCACTGAAATTTTGTCAATTGGTTTAATGGTGTAGCATGAAAGGGGATTATACATATACGTATCATTCAAACTAATGTTGACGTTATTTTTCCAGCCAACGATTTTTTCCCCCCTTGGGAGAGCGAACGGATGAGTGAGGTGTAACCTAGGTGGGGTGTAACCTATCAACAACATTAAAAAAAAGTTCCAGTCATGCAGCATGATCGTATGAGCGAATTTTCGTAAATTTTCGTACAATATTGGGTTAAATAGTTTTGAAAATTCAGGACTCTGAGTGAAAAGAAATTGTTAACTTCCAAATTAACGTCAAAACTCGTTCTAAATAATAATCTGCTATTCAAAAAGAGATTTAGGATTTTTAACTTTTTTTGCAGTTTTCATAGAATTTTTTTTAGCACATTTTAATGAAATTTAGGTACATTTATCAGCATAATTTGGTACATAAATGGTTAAATGTTCTATTTTATAGTTAATGAACTTGATTTGAGCAACATTCTGCAAAAAAAAAAAAAAAAAAAAAAAAAAAAAAATCAATTCAACTGCGGCGTAAAGAGCTATCCAAATACGTGGTATAATAGAAAGTAGGTGAAAGGGTGGGAAGAGAAAGCCTGTGACGTCAATTTAGCAATATTTTACTCTCTTGCACCCAAATGTGGGATCCGAGGGAGAAGGGGATAATGTTAATAATAGCGTTAGGCGTGTTACTTCAACATATTCCCGCTTCAAATTGGAATTAAATAAATAGGCGGTAAATACGGTAATACGGTAAATAAATAAGGTACGAGTAAATTCAATTCATCACTCAAAATTGGCTCGAGAAGATGTTTTGGAAGCATTGAATCAATTCCTACATACGAAAATGATTCTTGATTCGACAAAATTTGAGAAGAGGTGAAGGGGGAAGAGAGAGATAGAGGGGGGGAGGGATGGAGGGGGGAGGGAGAAAGAGAGAGAGCAACGATTTTGAGAGAACAATTTTCAGGAAATCGGCATCAGAATGTGTGGTTGCAGAAATGCGCACCTAGTCTGAGACTTGAGTGTACCTACTCCAATAACAACTGAATGGCAATGTTTAAATAGTGAAGAAGTAGCACAACATCGCTTAAAATAGGGCGAAATTGTTATTGTCAATAATTCAATTCTTAGCATACGTGTCAACACTTTCACTCCTGAATTTCCGGAAAAAATATAGAAATAAGATGGATGCTAACGATAAAAACAACCATTAAGCAGGCTGTAGCATATCTATCTGCCTATTAAGAAAAATATAAACTTATTAGTTCCGTCCTGATTCATATTGGCGTTGATGGGGTTGGAAATACAAAGTCAACAGGTACCAAAAGACTCGATTTGTTGACAAGGGAAATTCCATTGACATTATATAACATGGGCGATTTCTAGTTTACATACAAGGGAAGTTTTACGGTTTTGAAATCTGATTCCACTCACACTCATGTTGAATAGCCAAAAGTCTAGCCCGAGTGCCTGGCGGTCTCATTCTTTTCTTGGAAATGATACATATATATCAACGAAAAAACGGGGAAAAACATTTGATTTTCATTTAATTATTTTATTTCCATTCTTCAATTTTAGCCTTTAAGGTTGATCGAATGTGATGCCGAGGATTCAGGACCAGTTATCACACTACACCCCATATGTGATTTGTGACACAGATCTAAATAGTTTGGGGGCGCACAGTGAGGTCAAGGAGCCATATTTTCCAGGCAATATATTTATATATTATTTTGAGGTGTTACAGATGGTCGGAAAATATAGGAAACAAATAAATATAACTTACAAAATTGAGAATATTTCGCCGTATAGGCGTCGTCAGCTCTAGACTTCTTCACTAGAGCTGACGACGCCGATACGGCGAAATACTCTCAATTTTGTAAGTTATATTTATTTGTTTCCTATATTTTCCGACCATTTGTAACACCTCAAAATATTACACGCGAGTGTTTTCATCCTTCACCAAAACTATATATATATTCAAATTTCGAAAAAATATGGTATTTTGGGAAAATATCAAGTATCATACGAAAATTGTATATTAATTTGACACACATTAATACACCCCCCTGAATTTCAAGCACAATTTTTAAAAATCGCAAACTTTTTTCAGTGGTTTTCGGCTGTAAAACCTTAAATAATGAACTATTTTTGAATATGTATTTTTTGAACGATTTTTGAGCCAAATTTCATCAAGTTCAGTCTAGTAGTTTCGAAGAAAAGCTGCGTAGGGAACGGCGGGCTGACGGATTTTTTATTTTCTAATTCGATTTTTGAATCAACATATCTTGAAACGTAAACGAACAAATTTTGAGGGAGGTGGGAAGATGGGGGAGGGGGTGGTTAAAAAATGTTTTCTTGTTCGATTACAAAGGTTTATTATAACCCAAAAATAAGGCAAAAAGCAGCTAACAACAACTGTTATGTATTTCTATTCGATCTGAATGGGGAACTTTCATGTGTTGGAATTTCACACTTTTGGCCTCAGATTCGGGTTCAGCGCACTTGAAAACCCCCTAGTTCCAATTTTCAGCTTAAAAGACCGTTTAGTTTGGCTAATAAATGGATAGGAAGATTACGCGTGACGTAGTAGTGCAACGGAGCCATGACGTCATCGTGCAAATGCATTTCAAGATCAGTCAGACACCCATCATACAACACCTTTTCGGAAAGCTCTCTTCAAGATCTTTCTGTTGAGCAAATTAACAAAAAACCATGCACGTTCCCCATTAGAGTCTACAGGCGGACGAGGTAGACTGCAGTAATATGGAAGGGTGATGAAATCTATATAGCGTTGAATCAGATGGTTCGATATTCAAGTAGTTGATAATGGCGTACGGAAGAAGCGGACCAATGAATAAAACAAGCATGAAAGAGGAGTGCAGACTAGGATCTGATGTAACCGTACAACGAAAATTCAGATTGGCGATTGATTAGTACCTACCTAACCACAGTAGAGACACGCAACAATTCATATCACGATTTATCAAAACGTGATACCTTTGTTCTTCTAACCAACGCTTCTAAATAGGGTAGGTACAGAAACAACTCAAAGAAAATTGAAGCGTGGAAGTGCAAAAGGAACTAAAGTGCCCTCTGCCAAATTTTTCAGCAACCCAATTCATATGCTTAGACGTAAATATTAGGAACATGAGTCATGTTCCTTCAATAATATTTACGTATTAAATAGTATAAAGAGCCCTTCAAGTGCCATTTTGCCATGGCGCCATCCTTAAGTGCCATGTTTGGCCAATTTTTGGGTAAAAAGCTATTTTTTGCCAATTTCTGGGAAAATGCCACGTTTGTGCCATTTTTCGCCTGATTTCCTTGAAAATTTGTAAAAAAAAAAAAAAAAATTTCTGAGAAAATTCGCAAAAAGTTGGGGTTCCAAGTATTTTTTCAAAAATTTTTCAAAAAAGGCAAGCTAACAAGGGCTTTTTCATGTGGGCAAGCTCACAAGTCAACGACCGGGAATCCCTTTCCGAGGGTTAAGGTCACCAATGTCCGAAGATTACAGCCATTAGTGCTTGAGAAGGAAAGGGTCATTGCAAGGTCATGGAGGAAAAAAAGGGAAGAAAAAAGAAAAAAAAGTTTGGATTTTGAAGAATAAATCCCATGTTTGGCCATAATAAAAGCCATGTTTGGCCAAAATAAGTGCCATTTTGCCATGTTTTTAGAGCCACGTTTGGCAAAAATAAATGCCATGTTGTGAAGGGCTCTGATACATGACTGAATTAAAGAAAAACATTTTTCTCTGATAACCTATGATAAGATGAACACTTAGACCAAGTTTATAGAGTAACGTAGTATGCACTGCAGCAGTCGTAGACATTCAAAATTTTAGAAAGCAGAAACTTTTGTTACTTTAAAAGGGTGTGTGCCGATTCGCTGTAGGAACTATACAGGGTGTCACCAGAAATTATTATGGGACAAACTCGAAGAATCGATTCTAGAGCTCATTCCTAATCGAAAGTTACTCTTCTTAGAGATATCTTTTTAAACGCTTTGTTTTCAAGTTATTAAATTTTCAAGATTTTTTTCGAGTTTAGTACCTTACATTAAAACGGCCATAACTCCCACTAAAATAACAGTAAAATCAAAACTAAGAACACCTTTGGAAAGACAGTGAAATTTCCTATAAACCTGATATAAAGTAAAGTGGTTTTAGTGAGTTTTAATTGGTTTAAAAAAGGCCTAAGTACAAAATTAGAAAAAATATTGAAAATCGACGTTTTTCCTCCCGTTTTTGATCGGTTTGGGAATTTTTCGGCGTGCACTCTTCGGAAAAAACTTCCTCAAACTATCAGATTTTGAACTGTATAGTCAATTTTACTTTTACTTTACTAATTGAGGGAGAAAAGTAGTCTTATGTTGAAGACCCTCTATGAAAATGCGAGTTTGGGGGCCGGTTTCTACGTATTTTTTCACGCTGAATCGAATGGTAACTCTTGCAAAATCCGCGGCTCCGTTATAACCGAGTTTTACGCTTTAACTAACTAGTTTTACCCTTTAAAACACATGAAATTGAGCATAAAAAATAAAATAAAAATTAATTTTAAAGTTAATAAAGTTTATTTGAGCAATATTTTGCAAAAAATATAAATTAAATGATTTTAGCCGTTTTTAGCCATTGTTAGTGATTTTTTTAGCTCATTTGTTTAGATTTGACCAATTTAAAGTGCTGGCCAACGAATTCGTCCTGTCGTTTGGAAAGCTCGATTTTTTGGCGCAAGACGGAATTTCTATCTCAATCCTGAGGAGAGTCATCGTCTGGAATGAGACAGTTTTATCTATATATATACACGCACGCACATACATACACATACACACACGCGCGCGCGCGCAGACATACCTATATCATATATACATATGTATATATGAAACAGCTGTAAACTGTAGTAGGATTAGTTTCAGAATGCCCCGAACCGGATTTCAATGAAGAACATTTTCAAAAATGTTCATTTCAAAATTTTTGGAGCCATAGCAATAGTTCTATTTTTTACGAAAATTCGTTGAAAGCCTGTGAGCCCGAAAGACCATGTTTACGCGGCTAACTACCCCCCTTCTCCGAAGTCCCCAAGTCGATTCCGCTGCTTCAGAATAAACACGAATGCAAATAATTTGGCTCTGCGCCCGAGAGATAATAGTGGAATCTTTGAAACACGCAATACTCGTTAGAATCCCACCATATTTAGATGGTATTTCACTGATCGGTATGACGGATGCATCATAATAATCAGGTTAGCCCACGGATCTAAGTTGATGGGCGACCGAATATGAAATTAATAAACCTTTGTGTAACATTTTGAAGCATTTTTTATCGCTATTGCATAGGTAACGTTTTGGATCGGTCAGGTATAGGGTGTATTTTAATCATTCGAGGTTTCTGAAAAGGTTTCCCATTGTAACGACTCAATTTCTAACAAAAATTCACTAAAACGGTTTCACCTAGTTGCTTTGTAGGTGACCATGTTAATGATCAATAATGGACATACGAAAGTGGGCTGAAATAGTGAGTCACGTAATGAGCAGGGAACAGTAAGCTGCACAAGCGGGCGTCCTTGGCCGACCAGATCATTGAAATGCCACGCGCCAAGTCTACATCGCGCTTCCCGTGAATTTAATTTGTGGGCCCAGAGGATGATCGAACTAGTGGCCCACACACCTTCAGTCCATCTTCAGTTTTTTCCGAAGAGTTCTCTCACTTCAATCAGTTTTTGTTAAGATGGACACTTTAAACCACATAAGACCAGAGACAGTGTACTTAGTTTACTGTATTTAGCAAGTTTACTTATATATTTAGCATAAATACACAACAAAGAAGTTTATTGACATAAGTAAAATTGAAAGAGAAAACGCTTAATGAATTATGACAGTATTCTTAACTTGAAAGATGACAGTATTTGTTAGTCTGATCTTCCTAAAGCGCCAAGGCCAAAACTTCGAAGATTCCTCGATTTCCCCCTGAAAGAGAATTGTTTTGAGTTTTCACTCCCACACATTGGGTCACCAACGAACATGGGCGAAATCACTTCTCGCAGAGTAAGCCAAACTCTCGTTGGAAAGTATGAAATTCCTTGCCAAAAGCTCCATCGCATGGACAAACAAGACTTCAGCAGCTGCCGCACATATTAAGTTATAAAGCAGGTGCATATTCAGTTACCTGAGGCCATTCGGCGTGGGCATAGGAGGTAGCACGGAGTTTACTAGACGGTACCTGTCAATCTGAAGGCGCTTAGGGAAAACCCAAGGAGCTTAGGGACGTCACTGGTCCCCTCTGCCACCTTTCACTCGCCCTGTGCATTGCGCTTATACCTTCATTCACGTTTCTAATGTTGTTGGTGAGTTAAGTTTTTAAAAAATGGTTTGCTGCGCCATAGCGACTTGTTCGAACAAAGACGGTGAGAAAAATCCTTGACTCCATTTTCACCGGTTTCCGAAGGATAAGGAGACGAGATCGAAGTGGATTGTGGCGTGTAAGCGTGCAGACTCTTTCAAGGTAGACAAAGCTCGTATGTTCTACTCATTTTGATCAGCGTGATTTGAGAGCCGAGTTACAAAAATTCCTCCGAAATTTGATTTGAAACCGGGCACAGTACCACACCTGCTTTTGAGTAAATCTCTTGCGACAAAAACCATATCGACAGCTTTTCCTAACGATGATCGCAAAAATCGATCGGAAAAACGATCCATTCGCAAGGAAATTCAGGCTGTTTTGAGTTCCGAAACGGAGACCGATTTAAAACTTGTTGAAAATACATGAAAATCCAAAAATCCATGAACTGTGTACGGGAAATCGAAGACGAATTTCGAAAACTTTACGGGAATTTTATTTGTCAGAACTCAGGAGTTTTTTCTCGTCTAATTGAAGTCGTAAAACATAAGAATCCCGAGATTGATGATTTCGTAGTTTCGTGCTTTGTTAGGACTCGAATATTTATCAGAATGAAGAATATAAATAAGTTACGAAAGGAAGAAAAACTTTTGAAATCAAGAAAACGGAGTGCCAGTGAAGACAGAAAAAAAAGTCCAGTCATGCAGCATGACCCCATGAGCGAATTTTTGAAGATGTTTCATGCAAATATTACCGATTTTTACAACTAGCGAACGGCATTATTTCGATTTTTGACTGATTTTTCAACTTTGAAATTTTTGAAAACTTGATACATATTCTTATAGGAAATTTTACGCTGATTCCGAATATACCACATGTTAGTATGCTGAAAAAATTATTTCGCACAACAAATCGCAAAAAACAGGCTATTTTGAAATTTTTGACTACATTTTTGAAAATTTCAACCCGAAGATGTAATCCGATCATGCTGGCCAACGAACTTGAACTTTCGTTTTGTGTCCTTAACATTTTAAAATTTGTTTGAAGTTTCTAGCACAATTCTACGGACAGTTATCGTCTGGAATGACACATACATACATACATACATATATACATACATACATACATACATAAAAGAAAAAAGTCCAGTCATGCAGCATGACCCCATGAGCGAATTTTTGAAGAAATCTTCGACATTTCAGTCGCTATTGATCGTGTAGAGAAATTTTAGTTTATGATTTTGATAGACAAATATGGAATCAAATTATTAAAAATAATTAGGAGGTACTCATACTTTATTATTATTAAACTAATCTTGTAGATTTAAAGACAATCTGAATTTGGACAATGTTTCATGCAAATATTACCGATTTTTACAACTAACGAACGGCATTATTTCGATTTTTGACTGATTTTTCAACTTTGAAATTTTTGAAAACTTGATACATATTCTTATAGGAAATTTTACGCTGATTCCGAATATACCACATGTTAGTATGCTGAAAAAATTATTTCGCACAATAAATCGCAAAAAACAGGCTATTTTGAAATTTTTGACTACATTTTTGAAAATTTCAACCCGAAGATGTAATCCGATCATGTTGGCCAACGAACTTGAACTTTCGTTTTGTGTCCTTAACATTTTAAAATTTGTTTGAAGTTTCTAGCACAATTCTACGGACAGTTATCGTCTGGAATGACACATACATACATATATACATATATACATACATACATAAAAAAATGCGTTAAACTTCAGAATATGATTCAGAATAGCCTGAAACGGATTTCTGCATAAATTTCTTTCAAAAATTCACATTCTACAAATTTTGAGGCGAGAGCAATAGCTTAATTTTCTTCAAAAATTCGCTAAAAATGAGTTAAACTTCAGAATAGCCTGAAACGGATTTGTGCATAAAATGTTTTCAAAAATTCACATTCTACAAATTTTGAGGCGAGAGCAATAGCTTAATTTTCTTCAAAAATTCGCTAAAATGCAAGAAAATGAAGAAACTAGTTGGATAAATTTGTATTTTTGTGTTGTTATTATTATTACCTTCCTATTATGTACCTACTATCAAAGTTTACCAAGGCATTGTTATGTTTTACTTCTAATTTTAGCGAATTTTTGAAGAAAATTAAGCTATTGCTCTCGCCTCAAAATTTGTAGAATGTGAATTTTTGAAAAAAAATTATGCAGAAATCCGTTTCAGGCTATTCTGAATCATATTCTGAAGTTTAACGCATTTTTTTATGTATGTATGTATATATGTATGTATATATGTATGTATGTATGTATATATGTATGTATGTATATATGTATGTATGTGTCATTCCAGACGATAACTGTCCGTAGAATTGTGCTAGAAACTTCAAACAAATTTTAAAATGTTAAGGGCACAAAACGAAAGTTCAAGTTCGTTGGCCAGCTTGATCGGATTACATCTTCGGGTTGAAATTTTCAAAAATGTAGTCAACAATTTCAAAATAGCCTGTTTTTTGCGATTTGTTGTGCGAAATAATTTTTTCAGCATACTAACATGTGGTATATTCGGAATCAGCGTAAAATTTCCTATAAGAATATGTATCAAGTTTTCAAAAATTTCAAAGTTGAAAAATCAGTCAAAAATTGAAATAATGCCGTTCGCTGGTTGTAAAAATCGGTAATATTCTTCAAAAATTCGCTCATGGGGTCATGCTGCATGACTGGACTTTTTTGAAAATAATCAAAGTAAATAACACGTAGAATTAATGTAATCAAATATTTTTATTTCATTCATTATTCTTGAATATTCTCTTTTTTATCCTAGATACCTACCTTGCAAACTCGTTTGCCTCAAAGTAACATATATCTGTTATTTTCTCCGTAGATAAATGAGGAAAAGATGATCTTTCTGTTTTTAGCGAATTTTTGAAGAAAATTAAGCTATTGCTCTCGCCTCAAAATTTGTAGAATGTGAATTTTTGAAAAAAATTATGCAGAAATCCGTTTCAGGCTATTCTGAATCATATTCTGAAGTTTAACGCATTTTTTTAATGTATGTATATATGTATGTGTCATTCCAGACGATAACTGTCCGTAGAATTGTGCTAGAAACTTCAAACAAATTTTAAAATGTTAAGGGCACAAAACGAAAGCAATACGGTTCGGTTCAAGTTCGTTGGCCAGCTTGATCGGATTACATCTTCGGGTTGAAATTTTCAAAAATGTAGTCAAAAATTTCAAAATAGCCTGTTTTTTGCGATTTGTCGTGCGAAATAATTTTTTCAGCATACTAACATGTGATATATTCGGAATCAGCGTAAAATTTCCTATAAGAATATGTATCAAGTTTTCAAAAATTTCAAAGTTGAAAAATCAGTCAAAAATTGAAATAATGCCGTTCCCTGGTTGTAAAAATCGGTAATATTCTTCAAAAATTCGCTCATGGGGTCATGCTGCATGACTGGACTTTTTTTTTCTCCATCTGATTTCTAAAAAATCAAATTTTAAACTAGGTATAATACAGAAAATAGCTTTCAATAACAATCTGTCGAAGAATAGTTGATGAAATCATCAGTAGAGTTACTTAAAACGTTTGTTTTGCACTGATTCTGTGCGTATTCGAGAGGCTCCCGCAATGGTAAAGGGACCACCTACGTCATAGGCCAGGAGCCCCCGGAGTTGACAGGTACCGTCTAGTAAAGTAACCGTGGGAGGTAGGGTTTGTGTTACCCACGCTTTTAATGGGATTCCGAACATGAGCTCGAGCGGGTGATGTCGAATTGTCCCCACGGTCTGTTAGGGTCGTAAAAACGAAGGTTCAATTGGGCCCCAGTGTCGAATTGGGCCCATACCTCTACAGCCATGACCTACAAAATGGAATGCTCGCATCCACCTTAGTTTTAAATACATTCAAAATTCACACTGATCATTCTGACTTATATGTCCGACTAATCTGAATTTTTATCAAGGGATTGACTACTTGATGTTATGACCACCACACTATACACATCATTCTGATCTATATGTCCAATAATCCAATAATATGTCCAATAATCAGAAATTTTCCCAAGGGATTGACTACTTGATGTTACGTATTCTTGAGATGCAAGAATGTGAGCTTCCGGACCACCAAAGGTTTTAATGTTTTAGTGAAGTTTTATTGTATTTATTTGCTCACATTATGTTTTAAATTCTATCGTACGTTAAAATAAAAACGAATATCTGATCACTTAACAAATCTAATGTTGCCCGATCACAAAACTAACTAGCCGCTCCGGCTCGCTTCGCTCGCCTCCACGTCCAGCAGGGAGGGGACACCCCCCCCCCCCCTCGTTGAGGTTTTACAGTAAATTGAGACATGTAGGGGATGTTGCTCGCTTCGCCCACAAACGGTAGATCAGTAAGGGTAGGTTTAACGCATGTAGGGGGGACGTTGCTCGCTTCGCTCGCTTGGTATGGCTGTATTTGTGTAGGAAAAACCTCGTTGAAATTCGACGTGGGTGGGGAAAGTTGCTCGCTTCGCTCGCTCGGTATGAGATGTATAGATGCGATGGGATATATTGGGACACCATCGAGACATACAGCCGTTGTTACAATATGTAAGGAAGTTATATTGCCCACCCAACTCGGCAGACTTTTTTTTCTGTTGGAAATTACTATCAAAAGCGGCACTTTATGTGGAACCACCAAAAGTTTAGTTTCAAGAACATTTCAGCCCTAGCAGAACTCGGATGTTAAATGTTTGTACGTATTTGTTTTCTCCGTCTATTTTTCTAAAGGTACGCCATTATTTTATCTGCGTAGAAGGGCTATCTTTTTCACCCTCCTTTCAAACAGGAGCAGAGATCAAGAGGTTCGAAGGCAAAGATCCTACCTACCTACTCGCCTGAGTTGTAGGAGGGCACAATTAACTTCTCGTTTTAATCGCTTCGCCTCCCATCTCCTCGCATTTTGACCAACTTCCCGTCACTTTTTTTTATATCCGATTTCGGATTCAGATTTGGCCGAATCAAAACTGTATTTCCCCCGCAAGTACCGTCCCAAAAAACGTCTCTTTATGGGGTCAATTTTAATGAGAAAAAACGATGTTTTTTGTTGGAATTTTCAAGAAAACGGGTCTGTTTCATTTTTTAACTCTCATTTTTTTTTTTTTTTTTTTTTTTTTCTTTGACGCATTTTCCGATACTTTTTTCGCGATCCGATGCGCCGTCGTCTTCCTGGTACAAAAACCTACGAAACCGGAAACCGGAATTTTAGACGGTCGGGTAGGGGAAGCGGGGAAGTCGAGAAGAACGGGAAAAAGCGCCCAAAAAACGTCAAAATTTAGGTAAAAAAACGGAATTTTAAGATTGAAACAGGGTGGCCCCCAAATGGAAATTTATTATTTCCCTGACTTTTCCCAGAACAAACTTCAGATTTCCCTGACAAAAATATCGAATTCCTTTAATGCTTCTAAAACAAAAATCGTATAGGTACTTAAGAAAAAAGAAAAAACAGTCCACTTATATGTTGTCAACTTATATTTAACAATTTCATGGCCCTCGAAGAGCTCAAATATCGTAACAATTTAACCTAAATGTAAAACGATAATTTACGAAAAATCACCCATACGAACCATGCTGCATGTCTTTTTATTTAATGTTTTGTGGTCTCTCAATTTGTGATCCGAAGCTATTTGTTAAAGTACATTTTTCCTTACAAGGATTTTTTAGCTCTGGGGATAATTCAAAATTTTCGTCCGACAGCAAAAAATGTCACGCTTTTTTTCACCTACTACCAATCGTTGACAGAGAGAGTATAACTTCCTGATTTCCCATCCCACAAAAATCGTTCGTTGGATCTTGATCTTGATCGCTTTCAAATTCCAATCCTTGTTGACACAACGTTCAACCGGGTCTTCTATTTGCCAATCCCAACTTTGAATGGAATAAATAAATAGAAGAATGAATTGGGATAAAACCACGGAACTGCATAATTAATAGTAGGTTTTTCAAATTGGTAATATAATGGGTACATAAACGGGAACAAACAGCTGTTCAAATAATAAATTATTTCACGGTCATCAAAAGTTGGATCTGACTCATCCACCACCTGAGCTCAACGGGGTTTTCGTTCATCGATAAATCGTAAGAAATAGGAAGACCCATAATTCATTTTTAGGACGTTCCACTGAAGCTAGGATTCGCCAAAAAGAGGGAAGACCTATTGGGATTGATCCAGGGGGTGTGGGACAACCCAAGCATAAGAAAAGAAAGAAAAATTAAATCAATAAATAACCTTTTACAAATCCGTTTCAGACCATTCTAAGACCGAATCCGTAACAAAAATCAGCTGTATGACTGTAGGGTGAAAAGGAGAGAATTGAGCTCACTCAGCTGATCAGGAAAGAGCACATCATTTAGCTAAGTCAGCTGAGTTCATCCCAAAGAATCGGAAGAAACCACCCAGGTAGCTGTAACTTCATAGCATTGCTCTCCTCCCTAAAGGTTCGAATTTCAACAGGGGAAAAAATCAACAAGGGATGACTCTTTTTTTAAATATCTTGGCGTAAAATTGCGGGGTCCTGGAACTGAAACAGTGTGAACCCTTCTCTGAGACACGATGTGCCATGTTCTGATCATATATAACAAACAGGGTTTAATAATTATAGACCATCTGCGTAGAACGGATGTCTAACACAGGAATGATAAACCATTGTGTAATAATTTGCATTTTTTTTTTTTTTTTTTAAGCAATATAACTTAGCTACCTTAAAACCCTCTCCGACCAAGATGGCCGATTAATAAGGCGTTTTTTAGTATCAATTTTTGATGATCGGTCTTTACGAATAGATGCTCGGATCAATCCACCAAAATCGTTTTGGTATCGTTGAATTTGTTATCGAAAATCCTTTACATTGGAACCCACCATGATGGTATAATATAGTGTGTATTAAAAAATTTTAATGTCCCAGAGAGTCTCCATATCAATTTCAACTTCCAAGTTTCTTTCCAGTCTAATAGTGGTTAAAATCATGTTTACAAAATTAAAAAGGATCACCTGTATGTAAACAATTATTCAGACAACCACGCTCATACCTCAGATTGTTGGCCACGCACGGTGCGCACGGCATAAAACGATTAGGTAAATCGAGAACTTTCCAACGAATGACGAACGATTTGTTCCGTAGTAAGCGATCAGAAAATAGGAGCTTGACGCACGTAACGGTAATTATGTCTAATTTTTGGCCGGGTTATGATGGCAAAAACATGTTCCATGTTAAAAAGTTCCATGTTGCTTCGGTGTAATGAAATTGTCGAAGTGAATCCGTTATTGTTGAAGTGGAGCATTTAGAATGAGGCAAGAAGCAAACGCGGGTTTCCAACAAAATGGTGATTTTTAAGGCTGAACGGGGTGAGTTACGAAACTTCTACATAGCCTATCTTTCTCTCTGGTGTTCAAAGGGCATGCTGTAAAAAGCAGCATCAAAATCGGTTCATAATTTTGGTCGCGCATAAAGGACACACATACATAATTTGATTTTTATAGATATAGAAGATATATGTAGATTAACACACTTAAAATCACAACATCACTTTCCATCCATATGCAACCAGTTCATTTACTACGAGTATTCCGTAATTTATCGTTTCGTAATTTATCGTTTCGTAATTTGCCTAAGATACAGTTCCGTTGCAAGGATTTGTTCTGTAGTAGGCGATCAGAAAATAGGAGCTTGACGCACGTAACGGTAATTATGTCTAATTTTTGGCCCGGTTATGATGGCAAAAACATGTTCCATGTTAAAAAGTTCCATGTTGCTTCGGTGTAATGAAATTGTCGAAGTGAATCCGTTATTGTTGAAGTGGAGCATTTAGAATGAGGCAAGAAGCAAACGCGGGTTTCCAACAAAATGGTGATTTTTAAGGCTGAAAGGGGTGAGTTGCGAAATTTCTACATAGCCTTAAGGAAAACCTTAATCTTCAGGAAGGCCAAGAATAGATCTGGATCACTCCTATAGGAATGGAAATCATGTTGATGTAGATAGTTCGTTGCCCTTTGAATTTGCGATAAAGAAACACCTTCCACACTCATCGATTGTACTAACTGGCGAAGTATTTGTCAACACGGTGTTTACTTCTGGTCAGGAAAGAGTGAGGCTATAGTGGGGCGCACACAGTTTGAGCGTGGGGCTCTGGTGTTCAAAGGGCATGCTGTAAAAAGCAGCATCAAAATCAGTTCATAATTATGGTCGCGCATAAATAAAGGATACACAAACATAATTTGATTTTAGCGAATTTTTGAAGAAAATTAAGCTATTGCTCTCGCCTCAAAATTTGTAGAATGTGAATTTTTGGAAAAATGTTATGCAGAAATCCGTTTCAGGCTATTCTGAATCATATTCTGAAGTCTAACGCATTGTTTAATGTATGTATGTACGAGTATGTATGTGTCATTCCAGACGATAACTGTCCGTAGAATTGTGCTAGAAACTTCAAACAAATTTTAAAATGTTAAGGACACAAAACGAAAGTTTAAGTTCGTTGGCCAGCATGATCGGATTACATCTTCGGGTTGAAATTTTCAAAAATGTAGTCAAAAATTTCAAAATAGCCTGTTTTTGCGATTTGTTGTGCGAAATAATTTTTTCAGCATACTAACATGTGGTATATTCGGAATCAGCGTAAAATTTCCTATAAGAATATGTATCAAGTTTTCAAAAATTTCAAAGTTGAAAAATCAGTCAAAAATCGAAATGATGCCGTTCGCTAGTTGTAAAAATCGGTAATATTTACATGCAACATTGTCCAAATTCACATTGAACTACTCTTATGGAAGTATCCCAGTATAAACAATTTTATACCAATTTTAACCAATTTTATGTCAAGATTTGATGATGTTATGATAGGATACTGTTAAGATTTCAACTGCCTTCAATACTGACCACATTGGACATCGAAATCTATGAATATTTACCTACATTTGTCTTTAAATCTACAAGATTAGTTTAATAATAATAAAGTATGAGTACCTCCTAATTATTTTTAATAATTTGATTCCATGTTTGTCTATCAAAATCATAGACTAAAATTTCTCTACACGATCAATAGCGACTGAAATGTCGAAGATTTATTCAAAAATTCGCTCATAGGGTCATGCTGCATGACTGGACTTTTTGTAGATATAGAAGATAGATGTAGATTAGCACACTTAAAATCACAACCTCACTTGCCATCCAAATGCCTACCAGTTCATTTACTACGAGTATTCCGTAATTTATGGTTGGATTTGGAATGAACGATAATCTTTCACACTGAAATATTACGTTACCTACACGTTTATCAGTTTTAGTTTTATCGTTGTTTGCGATAATGGGCACCCGTAAATAAGAACGAATTTAATTATCACCTCCCAGCGATTCAAAATAGCCAGGAAACTTTATTCCGTCATTCAACTCCCAATCATAATAAGGTATCGGTCTACAGTCTATAACAAGTTTCATTCTAAACCGAATTGCCTGAAAACGATACCGAAAAAGAGATACAAAAAACTGTTACGGTTGAACTTTTATAATTTAACGGCATTTGTATGGCAATGTGTGATCTTTTACGCCCAATAAAAATTGTTCAGCACTTGTCGGAAAGCTCGTGATTTATCAAACATCTAACCCCGAATTTATTTTTGCACTCACAATTTCCTTTAAAAAAAAATATATATGTACATATATAAATATATATATATATATATATATATACACACATACAGGGTGTCCCCACCAACGCCCCCCCCCCCCCCCCCCCCCCCCGGTAAAATCGTTAATAATGGGCCAAACATTTTTTCTTCTTTTTTTCAATCAGTTTTTTGTAAGGATCTCAAAAATGACAAAATTGCGCATTGCGCACGTGCGCAATTGACATCAACTTCGTTATTTTAAATGGGAGCCCCCCATTTTTTTTATTACAGATTTGAATTTGTGAAATGACCCATTCATGAAGAAATCCCATCACCTGCTTTTTCAGGTGCGCAGAAACGGGCGCAATTCCGCTCCAAATGTGCAATGTATGTGAACTACTGAGTTTTTGAAGATATCCAATTTCCACGTGTAATATATGCTTTATGAGTGTTTCTTCTTGGAAAAACACCGATAAATTGACCAGAATTGCACTTTTCTTACACATTACCGCAAAGCACAAAGCGTACTAAAATGTATGTTTTTCGGCGTTTTTCAAGTTGGTGTTGCAAGTATTAATAAATGAACATCATTATGAGGTTCAGCACGAAAAAATACTCCAAAATTACCTACGTATTACATGTGGCAATGAATATCTTCAAAAACTCATGCTCGTATTTCACATTGCTCAGTATTTGATCATTTATTTTGGAACGGATCGCGCCCGTTTGTGCGCACTTAAAAAAACGAGTGATGGGTCATTCATGAAATTTCAATTAAAATTCAAATCTGTAATTTATTTTTTAAAAATGGGGGTCCCCTTCCAAAAAAACGAAATTTATGTCAATTGCGTACGTGCGCAATTTTGTCATTTTTGAGATCCTTAGAAAAAACATTAAGACTGCAACAAAAATATAAACAAAAAAAAAATATTTTTTTGGCCTTCATTAACGATTTTAGCAGGTGGGGGGAGGGGGTTTAGGGACACCCTGTATATATAAAATCACCGCTACGGATGTTATTATTGACTCTAAATAAAGATTTAAAGATAATAAATAAGGATAAATCCCATTAAAATATTGTTATTTAGTTTAACCAAAGTTTAAACCAGAGCTCTCTCTTACTCTGCCCACAATGGTCGGGGCTTGAGGTGGAACGACGACTGTTACAGACCCAATTTTTTCATTGGCTACCCTTCATATTGAACCCGTTAGGAAAGGCCTTACATAGACTATTCAGCCGACGAACACGAAAATCCTCAAAACGGAAGTTAGTGAAAAACGTTGTCTATTTCCACAAAAAATAAAGAGTGACAATGTTAAATCGATTTCGACGGTTAGGCCATCATCAGTAACAAACAATAGCTATTGTACTATAATAGTTATTGTTTGTTACTGATGATGGCCTAACCGTCGAAATCGATTTAACATTGTAACTCTTCATTTTTCGTGGAAATAGACAACGTTTTTCACTAACTTCCGTTTTGAAATGAGTTTCCACAACTTCGTCGCGAGTGATTTAGTTCGTACGAAAATCCTAGTAGCTCATTACCTCCATAGGACTGTTTTTTCTATCAACACGGATTTCGAGATGAAAATCAGTAAACTGAGGGCATAATCCAATTTTCAAACAAAAACTTGGTTTCGGTATCAAATTTTCCTCGGAATCCTCATGCAGTTTAGTTCAAGAATCAAAGATTTAGAATGGGATGTAGGTACACGCTGTAATGCTTGTACACTGCATAAGTGAAGCTAGTTTTTTAAAAGGAATGTTGATTGAATATTGAGACGTTTAGAGCAGAAAATCGTTTGTATTGACTGGCTCAGTTGAATACAATTACGGGTCGAATATGGGCTAACGAAAACTCAGGTTTTGTACAGGTTCAGAATAACAATCAGTTAGGTTCAACGTGTAAGGATGAAAGAAATGTCTGAGTAGTCATAATTCTTTAAAGAATTCGTTCATAAAAGGAGCTTAGTTACAACGATTGATGAAATAATGGACAAATAACTATTTGGATGAACCCAAGAGCGCTACAACCAGTATTGTAACACGGAAATATACGTGGTTTCAGGACGAGCTGTCGGATGAAAATTTACGTCACGTGTTTATCAAGACAAACAATCAATAAAAATATAAAATTACTACATACAAACGTAACTATCTATCTAGAAACAAGTTTAGCAGCAGTGAAACGGGCATGGATTCTATGCTGCTTGTGATAGCAACAACCTAGAAAATTAGTTGATCATTTATGATTAATTTTCCAGAAACTGGAATACAACCGGCAAAGGAGGACCAATACGGTTTCCAAGCTGATAATTGATTTTCTTGAAAGATCCAAGTAGTAACTGTATTGTCAAATCATTTTTAAAATTTCAACAGCTTCATTGACTGTTACAAGTTTATGGAGAGCTCAGGACTATATTATTCATTTAAATGAAATAAATTATTCATTGAATGAATCTCAAGGTTGCCGGTACTGGAGTTCGCATGTTCAACAGATAGGCCACTGCCTATATAAGGTATATATTATAAGGGGCTCAGTTACAGCGATTAATGTCAATGGGAAAATAATTATTTGAATGACCCCAAGCGTGCTAAATCCAGTATTGTGACACGGAGATATGATTTATCATGATTTTATGAGAAAAACTCGGCGGTTTGCGCCTCGGTGGGGGACTCCGCCCCCCTACATCTCCCGGTTAATTCATGCGTTTTAATGTTAATTTTACATAATTTTATTATAATAATGCATACCTAATAATAATGTGTAAGAAATAACTTGGAGTCCAGTAATCCTACGCATAGCAACTGTTGTTAATTATTAGTTCGTTACAAAGTTTATCGGTATCGCATGTCATTTTTTCGTTACACAATTTCGTGTCGGGTTTTAACCGGTTGGTAATCGCAAAAACACGTTCTGCGTTGAAAACGTTTTTTCATATACCACCGTCTCTAGCGCTGCCTCCAGATAGTATACCACCGAACTATATACATCATTCTGATCTATATGTCCAACTAATCTTAATTTTTGCTGAGAGACTACTTGATGTTATGTATTTTTGAGATGCGAGCTTGCGAGAGCATCCAGAACACAAAACTACACAAATCATTCTTATTACATTGGCGGTTCTATCTGGAGGCAGCGCTGGAGGCGCTGGCGGTCGGTTAACAGGAAAGGTCCTAGCTACCTACCTAGGGAAAAGTTTAGCAACAGTGAAACGGTTATGGATATGTTCTATGCCGCTTGTGATAGCAACAGCCTAGAAAATTAGTTGATCATAAGAGATTCATTTTCCAGAAACATATCCACGATTCACAGTTTTTCCATGAAGAAGAGAAATTCACACTGGATACAACCAGCAAAGCAGGACCAATAAATTGGATCGGTTACTAAGCTTATAGTAAGCTGAATTTATTGATTTTCTTGGTAGATCGAAGTAGAAACTATACTGTCAAATGATTTTTGAAATTTTAAAGCTCCATTGACTAATAAAATTACAAGTTTAGGGACAACTCAATAGGACTACATTATTCATTTAAATGAAATAAATTATTCATTGAATGAATCCCAAGGTTTCCGGTACTGGAGTTAGCATGTTCAACAGATAGGCCACTCCCTATATAACGTACATATTATAAGGGGCTCAGTTACAGCGATTAGTGTCAAGAAGAAACAAGTTTAGCAACAGTGAAACGGGCATGGATATGTTCTGTGCTGCTTGTGATAGCAACAACCTAGAAAATAAGTTGATCATTTATGTTTCATTTTTCGGAAACTGGAATTCAACCGGCAAAGGAGGACCAATACATTGGATCGGTTTCCGAACTGAGAATTGATTTTCTTGAAAGATCCAAGTAGTAACTGTACTGTCAAATGATTTTTAAAACTGGAGCTATTAAAAGTTTATGGAGACCTTATAAGGACTACATTATTCATTTAAGTGAATACAAATGAATGGGGATTCAATGAATGAATCCCAAGGTGGCCCGTGTACTGGAGTTCGCATATTCAACAGATAGGACACTGCCTATATAAGGTATATTATAAGGGGCTCCGTTACAGTGATTAATGTCAATGGGAAAATAATTATTTGAATGACCCCAAGCATGCTAAATCCAGATTGTGACACGGAGATATGACTTATCATGATTTTATAAGTTTTTTTTTCCATTTTCATAAAAAATATGAAATAACTACATTCATACGTAGCTACCTCTACCTAGAAACAAGTTTAGCAACAGTGAAACGGGCATGGATATGTTCTATGCTGCTTGTGATAGCAACAACCTAGAAAATTAGTTGATCATTTATGATTAATTTTCCAGAAACTGGAATACAACCGGCAAACGGGGACCAATACGGTTTCCAAGCTGATGATTGATTTTCTTGAAAGATCCAAGTAGTAACTGTATTGTCAAATTATTTTTAAAATTTCAACAGCCTCATTGACTTTCACAAGTTTATGGAGAGCTCATAAGGACTACATTATTCATTTAAATGAATACAGACTAATGGGGATTTAATGACTGAATCCTAAGGTGGCCCGTGTACTGGAGTTCGCATATTCAACAGATAGGTCAATGTCGCGAAATTTGGTCCGGTTCCCGAAGTCCGGGGGTCACCCAAGGTCAAGGACCCGGCGGCAAAGGGATCGTGACGTTGTTGCCCCCCCCCCCCCCCTCATCGACTTCCTTCCCGTGTCTGCGGCAAAATGCACTTTCGGATCTCCCTCTCAAGCTCCCCCCCACTCCGACCCGCGATTCCACTCGGCGCGGCATCATCCCCACCCCCCCCGCCCCCATCATCAGCTGCAATAGGGATCACCGAAGAACGGAATTATTTCCCCGTTTACGTTCCCCCCTCCACAATTTCCCCGCGGAACGAGGGGGCTATTTCCCATTTACCCCCTCTATTTCATCACGAGGCGAGGGAATATTTCCCAATTTATCCCATTTACTTCACACCACGAGGCGAGGGAATATTTCCCTATTTATCCCCTGTATTACAACACGAGGCGAGGGAATATTTCCCATTTATCCCATTTACATCACACCACGAGGCGAGGGAATATTTCCCAATTTATCCCGTCTATTACAACACGAGGCGAGGGAATATTTCCCCATTTATCCCCACCTCATTGAACACTCCCCTCCCCCCCCACGAGTGGCTTCCTAAAATAAACTTCCCCCCTCCCCCCCACGGTTTTCGAAGGAAATAACGGAGGGGGGACCGTGGAAATATCCCCCCCCCCCACCCCTTCCCCAATCACACGAAAATTCCACCACCATGACGACCTTGACACCAGACTCCTTTCACTATAAAATGAACCCGACCTCAACCAAATGCACATTACGAGAAAAATAAACCAAAATTTTAAAAACAAATAAATTTCATCATAACGACGGATTTATCTCTCAGACGAAATTTGACAGGAGCAATGCCAAGAAAACAAAATATCCATATAAATAACTTATAAAATAAATTTAAAAATAAAAGAGTAAAAGTTTGTCTTACCGATAAGATGACAACCCGAAGATTAGAGATTTGTAATTAAAAGAAAAAAAATAATCTCCGACGGCAGCGTCAAATTTCAGTTTCAGAGCATTCTTGTCATGCGCAAACCTCTAAAATCTTTATATTTCATGTTGTTCTTTTCGTCTCGTTCATTTGTAGATTTTGTTGCGTTTTGTTTTTTTATAAATACTATGTGATACTTCCTACCTTCACGAAGCGACGGACCTCTCTAGAGGGAAAATACTTTATATTTTTGTCTTTCTTCGATGAAAAGAAAATCATCACCATTTTTGTCATTTTATGATAAGATTAGGGGGGGGGGGGGGGGGGGAGCCAATCCGCACATGCTAATAATTCCAAGGAAAAATCTGTTTTCTTTGGTTTTGAGCGAAGTTTTCGATCCCTACGAAAATCGAGGCGGCTCAGGTCGCAAAAACAAAGTAGGTCATCTTGTGGGTCTCCCGAGCCAAGAGCCAAACATGGGTGGAGCCGTTTCGAGGTCATACGATAACGAGCCACAAAATAACAAAGAAACATTATAAAAATGCTGTCAATGAAAAACAAAAAGACATCATAAAATGAACAATATGGTAGTTATTTTTCGGAATTCAAAGAATTAATGTAATTTCTACTGCACCTTTTCATGGGGACAATATCGACCACTCCGTTAGGAGGTGGAGTTTCGGATTTCAGGGCCATCCTTGAAAGTTACTCGAGACAAATTTCGTGGAATGAATCTTTACTTTAGGATTACGTTCATCTACTTTGTGTAATTTTAAATAAAGATAACTAATTGCAATATGAAAGGGGGAACTTGTAAGGCTAGAAGGTTATTCAGAGCAACTACGGTTCAGGCTGTAGCCGTTTCTAGGCTTTAGCATATTAAGATTGGCTTAGATAGAGCAACGGAATCTATAAAGATAAATCAATATCTTAATCATGTTCGGGGTTTTGGGATGAACCTGTGGACAAATATTTCTCCTCAAGTCAAAAAAGAGTCTTCTCCAACTCACGGTGTGAACACTTGATTCAATATGGCGATGCCACATCAGCGAGGCTTGGGGCTCCCCTTCGGCCGGGGCTCTGACACGGCGCGTGACGTCACAGGATGTGAAAGGGTGGGGGGGTCCGTCGACCAATCGGAATGCTCCATTTCCCCCTTCACCTTCTCTTAACCCACATCCTCAATTCATTCCGATCTCGCCGTGCAACTGCGTATTTAGCTTTCTTTTTATGTTCCCCAGCTCCGAATACCCCCCCCCCCCTCCCACCATCTCACTACTTCCTTCTCATCACTTTTATCACAATTTTCTCAAAAACTTAAGTCATCGCTCTTTTGATAAAGATACAATTTTTTCCGTTTTCATATACCTGCTTAATCGTTTTTCCGATTGAGTTATGCCGCATTCCGAGGAATTATATCGTGTGACCCATAAAATTTGAATCCCTTGAAATCGATATACAATGCAGTGACTTCACGTTTATTATTTGGCTATTAGAACGATGTTCCACTCCATTGAATACCGCGATAGCTCGCTAACTTTCTGTATAATATTCAGGTTGGGTAGAAAATATGAAGTACAGTACATACCTGGTTAGAAGTTGGGTGGGCAGTAGGTATAGCTTTCTCACACATTGTAACATGGACGTATTTAATTGAAGAACAAAGAACGAGTCAAAATTATTAATAAGTAAACGTTAAATGAAATTAACGTTAGCGCATGCGCACATACTCTTACTATTCCAACGGCAATGAAATTTATAGGGGAACGACTCATAGGAGGTAAACCGCAAAATCCTTGACAAAATCATAAAAATCGGTGCATTAGTTTTGGAATTTCGTCAGTGTCGATCAATTTTAGTTTTGGGGATGCGCTATAGTTATCACTCCACCATTCGCAATATAATTCATAGGAAACTTTCCTAGAACTTATATCTATCTACTCCCCGAGTTTGGACGAAATCAGACTAATAAATGATAAGAAATCGACGTTATAATAAATTAACGTTTGCGCATGCGCACAGACTACTATTTAAGTGACGACCATGAAAGTTATAGGGGATCGTCTAGAAGCAATCCCGCACAATCTCGGAAAATTTCATCAAAATCCTTCCATTAGACTCGGAATTTTGCCTGTGTCAATGATATTAGTTTCGCACATGCGAAATGTAAATTACTCTACTAATAGCGATAAAATTTATTGGGCATTTGTCCAGAACATTTACCCAATTACCAGCAGAGTTTGAACGAAATCGGACCAACAGATGATGATAAATCGACGTTATGAGAAATTCACGTTTGCGCATGCGCACAGGCTACTCTTGATTCGACGGCTTTGAAAATTATAGGGGACCGCCTAGGAGCTAATCAGCACAATCCCTGAAAATTCCATCGGAATGGGACTGAAACTTGGTATAGTTTTGGGCGTGACACGAATTTACGACAGACAGACAAACATCAGACAGACGGACACGGAACCAAAATTCATCAGCAAGCTCTGAAACGCAAAAACAACTGGAAATCTTGATTTTGGTGGACAAAAATTGTTTTGACTTCAATCACGAACACAAAGCTTCGGTAGTGAGGAAGCAATATAGTGACAAGTTGGGTTTGCACTAAACTTCTGAGAAAAAGTTAGACTGGGTTAGTTGGATAAAATAAGACGTGAACAAAACGTTTACGCAGTTTGGGGCGTAATCGTTATCATAATTACGATTACGATAATAGGGTTTTCGAGTTGCGATTACAATAACGATTAATAATCACTGACCCTGGAGATATGATTACGCTTACACTTCGTAATGCCATTCGTAATGGCATATGATTGATCATTGATATGAATTATCTATCCGATATGAATCTTCTATTATGTTCCACTAAATAATATTTATTTTTCCAAAATTTGAGTAATTTTTGTTCACATTTTTTGCGATGTTTCAAATACATTATTGCATTGATAATTGAACCGGCAGATACCCTATATTCATCCCTATTATGATAATATTAGTAATAACCGAATCACATACAGTCAGAAGATTGAAGAATAGCCAACTATAGAGAATTGCTATCCATAATTTGGAAACCACTAAATGCGTACAAATTTAACGATAAAATATCCGATTCAATGATTTAAATTCAAATTTAACGATATAATGGAGAAATATCCAAAGGTTTAGTGCTAATATCTGCCACCACGTTGTGCTTCAAAATGAGCTAAAACTATTTCCAAAACTGAAACAAAACGGCTACAAATCCGTATAGTCCGATCCGTATAGTACAAATTATAGTCTGATTTTCATTCTGAAAACTTTGTTGTAAACCATATGTACCTACTTAGAATTGGTGTGACATTCTTAGTTTTTACGTTTTTTTATTTAATTTATTTTATTTGATTTTTTATTTACCACGACACTGAACACGTTGAATAGTTAATTCATGAGTTTCTATGTTCATTCGCGTAAAGAATCTATATTACTAACAAAAATCCGTTTGAAATTTGAAAATCGGATGAATGTCAAGGGAATAGTAGCGTTATTTTGTTTAAAAGTGGGGGAAAGGAATTATGAATGGAGCGTCTGTCGCCTTCCCCCCCGTGCCGCTCAACGCCAGCGACGCGTCGCACAGTGGATGGAAACAGCAGTTTTTGTGCAAAAACCTCTTAGATGAGCCAAGTGGTTGAACTTGATATGGATTTTCATGTTTTTTGGGGTGCTGAGTCGATTGAAACCATTCCCGAGTCGCTAACTATAATGGCTAATCGGATAGCGACGTTTTAGCGAATTTTCTTAGAAAATGAAGCTATTGCAATGGTTCCAAAAATTTTAAAATAAAAATTTAAAAAACTTTCATCAAGGAAATCCGTTTTGAAGTATTCTGAAACGATTCCTGAATTTTAACGCTTTATATATATATATATACATATATATAAATATATATATATCTATATATACATAGGTATATATACATATATATAAATATATATATATACATAGGTATATATATATTTTTTTTAATGTATAAGAATGCCTTGCTTTCTACATTGGAAAAGCCGAAACCAGTCATATCCCTTATTACTGCACCAAGTATCTACTACCAAAACGATAACTAGTAAAAAAAATGGTGTGGCGATGAAGGGCAAATGAGAACCTTTTTCATTTTTCATAGCGCAAAAGCATTATTCAATTTATTCCTTTTTTATAAATAAATCACAAAATGAGTTCTATTGCCTCATCACTGAGTGGGAGAAATTTCTTTTTTGGCTGTGGCCTCAAATGTGATATGAACGGGTCCGAGGAAATGAGGAACCCGTGGAAGATATCTTCGTTTGTCTCCGTTCTCGAAGATTTCCTTGAATGGAATTCACGGAAATTCCTAAAATCCTAGTTCCTGCTCTGGAACCTGCTGGAAGAAGCTCAGGTTCTTCCGAAAGCGCTCCAATAGGGAAAATGGCTTTTTCAATAATATCAGCACCATGAAACAAAATTTTGTGTACAGTAGCTGGAATGTAGTACCAGCCGTACAAGCTCGTTGCCAGCCTAGCGGTTTCACTTGTGTACTCACGGAATTTCGCGGTGTCTATAGGCGACTGAGAGCAAATAACTTCAAGAATTATTGCTAATCTCCGAATCAATTCCTCATCAATTTTTGTTATTTCAGCAGTCTTTGTCGGGTTGCCGAAAAACCTGCGCGAGGTGTTGCCACAGTTTGATGTGCCTGCTCCTTGTTTGACGATATCCACTAGAAGTCCCATTTTGTTGAGGAATTCTTCCTGGACGCGTTTTTTTTCCATTTCCTTTTGGTGTTTATTTTCAGGGGCTACCCTCCATTGTTCTAACTCACGGTTGTAGGTCAAATGAAGAATGTATTTTATGAATTTTATTCGAGCATGGAGAGTTGACATGCCAAGCTTGAGAACGCTGTCATCGTTAATGGGCATGTTTGCCCTCGCCAGGTCGTTCAATTGGGGAGGGGTTGCTCCGCAAACAACACAGTTGCTGGCCGATTTTGTATTCGTAACAACTTGCGCCACCTTTCCGTCAATCATAGTGAAATTCATGGAGTAAGAAATTTTGAACTGTCGCGTTCCTCTGGAGATGACAGTTTCGGTTAAGCCAAGAATTTCTTCTTCAACACGGTTTTTTCGCATCGAACTGTTTCCGGAGTCTCTTTTTCAAAACTGAAGTGAAGTGCGCGACAGTAATTGGGAGAGGATGGGCGGGTGTTCTTCCACAACTGGAGTTGGTTATCCGTCCCTTGAGAGATCATTAATGGCACCAGTGATGACATGAAGACATGACTGTCACACCTTTAAAAAATTAATAACAATTTTAGATTAGCACGATTATTTTGGTGGTAGGTGTTATTTATTGGCTCAATAAGAAGAAAAAGAGAGGGAATATTCTTACCTGTTCAGGCTGGAATCCGAAAAGCATTGCTGATATTCAGCTTGACCGGAAGCCCCGTCCAATCCCCACTTTGAATGAAGAACGAGATTTTCACCCCAGTTGGCAATGTCTTCTTCAGGAATGGTTTCGAGGATTCTTTGAACTGTGTGTTCCACCAGGTTTTGCAAGGGGACTTGGGCTGATACCTCAGTGATCTCGATATTGGGGGGATAGCACCGCCTTTTTGCCTCCTGAACGACTTCATAACTTGGAAAAATGTTGTGGCCTGTGTCCTTGACTGCTTTTCGAATTGTCAAGTACTGCTGTTGGGACAAACCAGCCTGGATCATCAGGGCAAGAGCCATATCTCCGTTAAAAACTGAGTTTGAGCCTGCATCTTCCTCCTTCGATACGGCTGCGTAAATGAGCTCCTGAGAGCATGTCTCGCGCAAGGTGGCAATTTTATAATATTGCGCTCTTTTAGCGCAATCTTTGAAGTGTTTTTTTGGCCTTCCATGAAAACTTGATTCGTGAGTCTCTTGTTGAGCCGCTTCATTTTTTATGCTGTGAAAAAATATAAACGCTCGTTTGTAGCGATCGGCTAGTTTGGAAAAGGAGTCAGAATATTGTAAAAGAAAAAAAAAAAAAAAAATTACAACTACGCTTACCTCACGACAAAAGTATTTTCCAGCCAATCAACATTCTGAGCGTAAAACCTCGGCTTACTGTGGCCAACTTCTTTCCTCTTTCTATTGAAATTAGACACAAATCTATTTCTTATCTCCTCTGCCACCTGTGAATGAGTTAAGCGCATGGTTTATTTTATATGAACCATTCCCCGAGACTATGTCATGAAAGTAGTACTCATATGGTACCACTGGTCAAAAAAAGTAATTGAGTAAATCAAAATAATTATTCAGCTTGATTTACTCAATTACATTCAGCTTGAAGGGACGTAAGTACCTCTAACCGAAATGGGTTACTTAATTATTTTATATTCACCTGATGTTAAACCGTTTCTTCCAAATTCGGGAATCGTTCGCCCAGATCTTTCTCAAAATCACTGCCACTCTTAAATAAAATATCGCAAATCAACGAATATGGAATTTCGAGAGACATTTGTTTTATCACGATGTTACACTTTTCTTTTTCCACAATGTTTGTTTAAACGTTAGGTACCACGCACGTTGAATGGTGTGATGGTGATAGAAGACTGCTCTCAAAGAACTATTTTTCTAGACGAAGAATGAACGGTAACATTCATTCTCGGGACAAGGTTCGCACCTAGTGGTTTATTTACTCCGACTCGTCAAAGCAGGAGTTGATAGGCGGGTGCCGTCACTTACCTTCCTAAACGTTTTCGTTCATCGTGAACACCGACGGCGGAGAACGGCGATCAAATTAATACACAAGACACTTGAATGAGTGCGTAGTCGGATTATTCCAGTCCCAGGACGACCGGAGATGACCTGCACTTTTGGCACTCTATCAAAGTTAAATAATCACATGATTTTTCCGAATATCCTCAATATCACTGCTTACTTCAGGTGATGCACCAAAAAAATATGAAAAAATGATCAGGTACACCTAAACATGTATACAATACATTTTATATTTCGTCTTGGGGAATTTCCCCAGTTTTGGAGACGTAATCAATCATCAATAACTGCTACACCAAAACCTTAATTTCAAGCATACGACCAATTATCACACTGAATGCCTTCTCAAACTTTTCTGCACGCCCAAAGGGGGAAACTAAGGGCCAAGTTTGTGTCTGAAGGTATCTAGGAGCAATATAAAAATGGAAAAACATTTTTATTAACGCCTTCATTTTTTGAGGTTTTTGCACACTTCCATCCACTGTGCGTCGCCTTGACAACCCAGAAGTCGGTTACTACTAGTCTATTTTTAGAAACGATGGTGTTCAATTAGGTATGTGAGATGAATGAATGCCTCTGCTTATTCACTACCAACAGGGGGGAGGGGGGTGCAAAAAAACCCTGGGTTTTCCCAAATAAAAAATTATTTTTGCCTTTTGCGTTTTATTAATTTTTAACGATTTTGGACTTGATGAAGAATTGTGCCCCCCGAAGAATTCAACCACCTTCTGACTATTTGGGTACGAAATTCAATTCCCAGAAACCCCTATATCTTCCAATCTAATCGTTCTACTTCGCTAAAAAATTAGAGGATAGTTGTGGGATAGTCTTCAAATGATCCCCTATTAGTAATAATACTTCTTAGGATTATTATTTTCAGATAGGATGGGAAAAATTGAGAAACATAAACAAATTGACAATTTCAGGGCGAAATAGCAAACTGAATGTGTAGTAGTGAATATTTATGACATTCACTTTTCTATCAAAACAGATTAGGTATTCAATATAGTGTTCGAAATCTGTCTGTGGTAAAGGTATTAGTTGCAAACAGTTACTGAATGTGATGGAGAAGTTGTTGCCGATGTTTGCAATCGAAAACGACCTAAAATCAAATTAACTCATTTCATTTGCGAAAATTTCTGACTTTTCACCATATATCCGTGACATGTGAAATCCTTACAATTCAAACCATAGTTTTTGCTAATAACTAAGGTGATTTGATGAAGAATTGTGCCTCCTAAGAATTCAATCACCTTCTGACTATTGGGTACGAATTTCAACTCCAGAAACCTGTATATCTTCCAATCTAATCGTTCTACATCGCTAAAACAATTAGAGGATAGTTGTGGGATAATCTTGAAATGATCCCCTAACAGTAATAATACTTCTTAGCTTAGGATTATTATTTTCAGATAGGATGGGAAAAATTGAGAAACATAAACAAATTGACAATGTCACGGCGAAATAGCAAACCGAATGTGTAGTAGTGAATATTTATGACATTCACTTTTCTATCAAAACAGATTAGGTACCTATTCAATAGTGTTCGAAATCTGTCTGTGGTAAAGGTATTAGTTGCAAACAGTTACTGAATGGATGGAGAAGTTGCTGATGTTTGCAATCGAAAACGACCTAGAATCAAATTAACTCATTTCATTTGCGAAAATTTCTGACTTTTCACCATTTATCCGTGATCATATTGTTGAACATATTTATGTGAAATCCTTACAATTCAAACCATAGTTTTTGCTAATAACTAAGGTGATTTGATGAAGGATTGTGCCCCCTAAGAATTCAATCACCTTCTACGAGTATTCACCTTCTCGTAACTATTGGGTACGAAATTCAATTCCCAGAAACCCCTATATCTTCCAATCTAATCGTTCTACTTCGCTAAAAAATTAGAGGATAGTTGTGGGATAGTCTTCAAATGATCCCCTATTAGTAATAATACTTCTTAGGATTATTATTTTCAGATAGGATGGGAAGAATTGAGAAACATAAACAAATTGACAATTTCAGGGCGAAATAGCAAACTGAATGTGTAGTAGTGAATATTTATGACATTCACTTTTCTATCAAAACAGATTAGGTATTCAATATAGTGTTCGAAATCTGTCTGTGGTAAAGGTATTAGTTGCAAACAGTTACTGAATGTGATGGAGAAGTTGTTGCCGATGTTTGCAATCGAAAACGACCTAAAATCAAATTAACTCATTTCATTTGCGAAAATTTCTGACTTTTCACCATATATCCGTGATATGTGAAATCCTTACAATTCAAACCATAGTTTTTGCTAATAACTATGGTGATTTGATGAAGGATTGTGCCCCCTAAGAATTCAAACACCTTCTGACTATTGGGGCGCTTCCATTCATAATTTCCTTTCTCCCAGTCCCAAACGAAATAACGCTACTATTCCCTTGACATTCATCCCATTTTCAAATTTCAAACGGATTTTTATTAGGAATTTAAATCCCTAACGCGAATGAACCTTGAAACTCATGAGTTAACATTTCCTCTAACGCCGTGTCCTACGTGGACGACCAAAGAGCGCGAGCGAGCGACCAGCGCGTGTCCGCAGTAGGCGCCGCTATAGTGTCCACAGTAGGCGTCTAGAATCGTTGCGAGGTTACCTTTGCTTCATGCTAAAGCGTAAAAAGTTTTTCTATTTTTGCGATACTATGAACGACTTATTTCTCTTAAATAATGCAGCAATGCTTTATTACTTGGCGAAAAAGAATTCGTCGAGATGGAAGCCAGTTTCGAATATTTATTCAATGAGGGAACAATCCGGTGAGTTCCACAATTTGTTCCCTCAACTCAGGAAGGATGGGAGCTGCCTTTTTTGCTTACTCCAGGATGAAAATATCCACCTTCGATCATATTGTTGAACATATTGAACTAGAATTTAGTCTTCAAGTTACCAATTTGCAAAGGCTCGTAGGAGCTGAGGAAAGATTGATGTTGACAATCAGGCAAGCACAAGGCTAGAAGTAATGTTTTCCGTCCCTTTTGTCCCGTTTAATTATTTGTTAAATAACCCCCTTTATCGCATGGCTAGACATTACAATTTAATAGCAGCTGAGAATAATTGCCTTGATTTATTTTTCAATAGTTTTTCCGAATTTAAAAACTACATCATATCCTATTGTCCTAATTTTCCAGCCTAGTTAAAAGGTACTATTATTTTATCTTTTGTGTAGGTACCTATTGATTTTTTTTTTCTACTCTGTATAAATTTTTATTTTCATTTTATCGCTTCATCTTTATCTTCATTTATATCACTTACTTGGCAACTTCAATAGATTTGCGACCTCTTCCCACGACGATTCTACCAAAAATCTGTTTTTGTACAATTTACTGCGCTTGTTCCACAACGATTCTCTTTTTTGAATTTCACTAATAAGCAGATCGCAGTCAATACCTGCCATTTCCAGGGAAAGAATTATAAAAATACGGGAACACAAACAAAACTTGAAAATAGAGATGCTAATCGATTTTCGATTAAATCGAAAAACCGATTTTTTACTACCTCCGATTTCCGATTTGTTTGCAATCGATTGATCGTACCGATTTTCATCCAAAAATCGATTATTTTTGTGAAATCGATTTTCATTGCGGTGTTTGTTTTCTGTATTTTACTACTCATTGTATTGTATGTGTACCTACGCAGCAGACCCATGAAAAGGAGAGAATAGACAACAGCAAAGTATAAAAAACCAACAGGTTGGCTTTTAAAACAAAACCTTCCCTTCCTCTCTTCAAAAAAAAAAAATAAATAAATAAATAAAATAATGCCAATAAAAAAACTTCTAATTTCAAAGACATTAAAAATATACATTTCAAAAAGTAAAGATACATTAAAGCAGGAAAACAGAACTAAACAGGTTAAACTCCCCCAAGCAAATATAGAAAAGTTCCGGAAATCATTCACGTTTATAGCTTTGTGCAAAACAAAAAGAGAAATCAACTTGAAAAATTATAAACAAAATAATAAATGACTGGATATGGGACATAGATGAGAATAGTGGAGAAGTGTCAACATTATTATAAAGGATAGGGTCCTTTTATAACTAATTATTAAGTAATTTTTGAAAATAAATTGTAATTCATCACCCTATATTAGGATGATATTTTAACTTGAATTTATTATCTTCAATTATTTCAAATTTGAATTATAATGTATACCTACCTACTCTTCAATTATACTGAAGCAGAAGGTAGCCACCTCATCATGCTGTTTTTATATAAAAGATAATTTTTGTGTGTTAAAAATCGATTTTTTTGCCCGATTAATTGGTACAATCGATCGTGAGCTCTCGATTGAAAATTTTTATAATTCTTCCTTTTTTGTTGTTATAATTCTTCCTTGAGGTTGTATACAAATATAACCTCCCGGCAGCGCGACCAGGCGAGCGCGCGACCAAAATCAAACCGGTTTGAAAATCAATCGCGAATCGCGGCGTCGGGCGGTGGCACGTAGGACACTTCGTTTGTTTTATCTTGTTTGAAATCAGCTGGTCGCTCGCTCGCACGCGCGGGTCGTCCACGTAGGACACGGCGTAAGTGTTCAGTGTCGTGAAAAAAAAAAAAAAAAAAAAAAAAAATGAAATAAAATAAAAAAATCGTAAAAACCAAGAATGTTACATCAGTTCTAAGTACATATGAACAAGGAACTGACCACAAATATGCAGCTGGACAAACAAACACAAAATCAAAATTGTTAGAGATCAATAATACGCAAAAGGCAAAAATAATTTTTTATTTGGGAAAGCCCAGATTTTTTTTGACCCTCTCTGCACTAACAGTAGTATGTAGGTAGAACACTAGGTCTTACCTAGGGAATAAGCAACAGCATTCATCTCACATAATGTTGAACAACATAGTTTCTAAAAATAGACTACTAGTAGCCGACTTCTCGGTAGTCAAGGAGACGCGTGGCTGGTGGTGAGTGGCGCGGGGGGAAGGCGACAGGCGCTTCCATTCATAATTCCTTTCCCCCACTCCCAAACGAAAAACACTACTATTCCCTTGATATTCATCCGATTTTAAAATTTCAAACGGATTTGTATTGGAAATAAACATCCTTAGTGCGGCTGAACCTTGAAATTCACGAATTAACATATCTTCTATGCATTCAGTGTCGTGGCATAGTAGAAAAAAAATAATTCGAAAAAACTAAGAATGTCACATTGATTCCAAGAAAATATGGTTTACAACGAAATTTTCAGAACGAAAATCGGACAAGCCGTTTCGTTACAGTTTTGAAAATAAATTTGCCCCCGATAGTGCTGTCACCTGTTGAAAAAAAATTATCACAAAAATCAAGGATATTTAGCCCCGTAGATTATGAGATAATTTACTTCCATAAAATAAAAAGTACGTGTACCTTTTTCACAACCATGGGTACCTAATCAAGTACCTAAAGGTGGGTAACTACAGTGCAGAATTGTTGAAAAAGTAATGCGATTACCCATTACGAATTCCAATTACTTATGAAGGAAGGTAATCGCGATTAAATTTCCAATTCCCGTAATAGCAATCGAAATGACGACTACTTTTCCCGATTACATGTAATGGTAATGGTTTTTTTAAATTACCATTACTTGTAATCTGAAAGAGTAATCACCATTCCGATTGCAATTACAGGAACAGGAACGAAAAAAGTCCAGTCATGCAGCATGACCCCATGAGCGAATTTTTGAAGAAATGAGCAAATGTTTCGAAATGTTGTTTCATGCAAATATTACCGATTTTTACAACTAGCGAACGGCATTATTTCGATTTTTGACTGATTTTTCAACTTTGAAATTTTTGAAAACTTGATACATATTCTTATAGGAAATTTTACGCTGATTCCGAATATACCACATGTTAGTATGCTGAAAAAATTATTTCGCACAACAAATCGCAAAAAACAGGCTATTTTGAAATTTTTGACTACATTTTTTGAAAATTTCAACCCGAAGATGTAATCCGATCATGCTGGCCAACGAACTTGAACTTTCGTTTTGTGTCCTTAACATTTTAAAATTTGTTTGAAGTTTCTAGCACAATTCTACGGACAGTTATCGTCTGGAATGACACATACATACATATATACATACATATAGCATTTCCGAATTGAGTTAAACTTTTTCCATTTAGGTTTAGTCCTTTTTCATTTTGGTTTAAACCTTTTCCATTTAGGTTTAGACCTTTTCCATTTGGATTTAAACATTTTCCATATAGATTTAGACCTTTTCCATTTGGATTTAAACCTTTTCCATTTGGATTTAAACTCAGGAAATTGTCGTGGAGTTAGAGGTAAAAGTACCCAAGTCACAAATTCAACACGTGCGAAAATCAAATTAAAATTCCAAAAGTTAGTTTAGTAAATATGATATTAAATTATTTTCTTAGGTTGGATACATATTTTGATGATATTGATCACCAATAATATCAACAGTTAAAAATCATAATATTCTGCATTTGATTTTCCCGCGTGTTGAATTTGTGACTTGGTTGATTTGTTTGTACCTCTAACTCCACGATAATTTCCTGAGTTTAAATCAAAATGGAAAATGTTTAAATCCAAATGGAAAAGGTCTAAATCTAAATGGAAAAGGTTTAAATCTAAATGGAAAAGGTCTAAACCTAGATGGAAAAGGACTAAACCTAAATGGAAAAGGACTAAACCTAAATGGAAAAAGTTTAACTCAATTCGGAAATGCTATATATATATATACATAGGTACATTAAAAAAATGCGTTAAACTTCAGAATATGATTCAGAATAGCCTGAAACGGATTTCTGCATAAATTTTTTTCAAAAATTCACATTCTACAAATTTTGAGGCGAGAGCAATAGCTTAATTTTCTTCAAAAATTCGCTAAAAGAAAAAAAATGTAATCACAACTGATGAGTTTACTCTGTGAAATATTCCGTCCTCCGATTCTCTCGGTCGCTCTCTTTAATGTTTTACGCTCAACTGTTTTAGGACTTGATGTAGCTTTAATATTGACTGTGGCTTAGAAAATATCAGCCATGAAATTATGAAGGAGTTCTATTTATGTACGTACCAGCACGCAGACCCAAGGCCTCGCTCCGCTCGAAATGTCGGATTTCTTCAAAAAATTCGCTCATGGGGTCATGCTGCATGACTGGACTTTTTCAATCCAATTACTCGATTTTCAGAATGCAGTCATATTCAACGTAGATATGTGGGGCAGATTTGTTAAAAAAGTAATTCGATTATCCATTACAAATTCCAATTACTTGTGAAGAAAGGTAATCGCGATTACAATTCCAATCCCTGTAATGGTAATCTGAATGACGATTACTTCTAGTCCAGTCACCAGGTGATTTGGAGATGCAACGTTTGGTGTAGAATTTTGCTCAACGGTTTAACATGTTTTTTAGGGTGCTGAACAAAATCTATGGGCCAAACACCGCCAAAATCACAAAATGTCATGACATTTCGGCACTTTTTTGTTTTTTTGCGAATAACCTTGAAACGGTACGTTCTAGCTGAAATTACTTCAATTAGTAAATTAAAGAGCATAAAATTCACTATTGCCATGAGGACACACTTAGGAAATCATCAAAAATATTTCCGAGGTTCAAAATTGCTTCGCTATCTCTGTGAGGCAGATCTGCCCAACAGCATTCCTTTAGGTCAGATTTGACAAAAGACCAGTACTATTGGGGTGGAAGAAAACCAATTAAGGCCTCAAGCCCATTCCCACCCAACAGAGTGCTGTACCTGAGACACTACACAGGATTATTTCTTGCAGATGCAGAAAGAGCTGCAAGGGTCTTTGCAGCCGTAGAAAGGCTGGGTTAAACTGCTCCTCCATAATTATGCAGGAATCGTGAGGGGCAGTGCGACAACGTCGATCTTTCTACAGAACTTGACGAACGATGATGACGTTCCATCGCAGTTGCAAGACGAAAAGGACACAGCACCACAAGACTCCCTCTTTTTAAAGGTATGTAACTTCATTCATGATTGCCGTCAGCTTTAGATTATTGCATTTCAACCCTTTACTAGACTCTTGTTTTTGACCCTTTCATTGTTTCAGCTGGAGATGAATCCATACTTTCTGTAGACACCGACCAAGATCCCTCGGTACCACTTCCTTCACAACCTGGACCCTCTAAGAGAACAAGACTTTAATTTTGAAGTACCTACATTAATCATAACTACCATAATATTACCTATGTCCTCAGAGGTAATTTTCAGAATTCATCCGTTCAAATCATCTTATTACTTTGTTCAAACAGGTGATGCCTACGCTCAGTAAGCCAGCAGGGTGAAATGAACTTCTATCTATTACGTTTCTTAAAAATTATTATGCTACATATTTCATCAATATTCACGAGTTTTTTCTCTTACTACCCAGTAATTGAGTGCATCGTTCTAGTTGTACCATTGCCTAAGGAAATTGTGAGAATGGAGTTTCACAACTATTAGTAAGGGGTGACACTGGCAGCTCCGGAATGATTACGAAACATTTATAAATTCTCACTTGACGGACAATGAAATATGGTGTGCTCTATAAATATAGAATTAGATGCTCTACAACTTCTATTGAATGAGTTTTTACGTAGGAGTCGTCAGTAGCGAGCTGTAGACATTCAATTTTGAAGTTATCTTGATTTTTCGAAAAGTTTAAAAAAGTCAACATTTTTTTACGGCTCGTTGCGCCCTTAAGGCTAAATCAATTTTAACTTCTAGGAAGCTCATTCAAAGCAGAATTTCATGCTTTTTAATTTATTAAATAAAGTAATTTCAGCTAGAACGTACCGTTTCAAGATTATTCGCAAAAAAACCAAAATAAGTGCCGAAATTTCATGCAATTTTGGCAGTGTTTGGCCTATAAATTTTGTTGGGAAGCTTCGGATCCGTGTACCCCCAAAAATGACCCCAAAAAACATATAAAAACCATTGAGAAAAATGTTTTACACCAAACGTTGCATCCTTAAGCCTCTTTTAGGCACCTGGTGACTGGACTATTCTTCCGATTTTAAGTAATGGTAATTGAAAAAACCATTACCATTTCTTGTAATCGGTAAAATTAATTGGCATTCCAATTACCATTACGGTAATTGGAATGGCAGTCGCCATTACTCCAGGAGTAATTGCGAGGCTAAAACTTCAGATTTACACGTCTATTCTAGTGAATTTAGTACAAGCAAAATATACTGCAATATGATGGAAGTAATCGGAAAAGTAATCATTACTCAAAGGAATGATTGCAATACAACTCCGTTACAGTGTGAGGCTTCTATTAGATCTCGACCGGCTGTAATTATTGTTGTTATTGCTTGTACATAATGGAAATAATATTTCTTCGTACAATAAAGTTTATTTGATTTGATTTGAGGCTGCTCTCTTCGAATGCCTCGGGACACACGCTCGGAGGGTCGACACCGCGGTTGCTCGCTCCTAGCCGCTCGTTTCGCACCGTGCAATCATTCTGAAAATTAAGCATATGTAATAAAAACGGAAGAGAAGATCTGTCGCTCGAAATATCGTCACCTGTTAATGTTCCCGTTGAAAAACTGAAAAAGATGGCGATCTTCTTCAAATCTGACGTCTTCTAAAAGCCTGTTCCCATATTCTAACCGATTTTTGTGACCGTGGCTTATTTTGTTGTTCATGACGTTTTTTTATAGGATCTTTGCCATTTTTAATAACAAAAGAACCGGCAGCAACTTTCGCGTTTCTCCAGAGGGCCATATACACCGACGAACTTCGATTCGGGTGGTTCGTGTTCTCGCATCGAGCATTCGTTACAATTTTAATCAACTGCGTATGCCTCACTCTCATTCACACTGGTGTTAACGTCATCGCTTTCTCTTCCTTGGAGTAGGAAAGCTTTGTATCTAGGAAAAATAATTATCTGTCCTCCTTGGCCACTGCTGATGCGCCAACCTGAAACTCTCTTGCCCTTGCCACACACTTTTTACCCATTGAGGGTAGGGTCTGATTTTACTCTCGCGTCTACAATATGTATGTAACGTAGTAGTTGTCTGTACACTACATATGAGTGACCGATTGTCCTATGAACAATAAATATTATTCTATTCTAAAAGGATAGAACAAGAGAAACATACAAACAAACCTGACAAGTTTCTCGCCGGTTCTTCTTGGACTTCCCCCGCACCAGTTTTCCGGCCCTGGTCATTCTTTTCCGAGCGAATCTAGCTTTAGTTACTTAACAAAACAAAAAAAAGAGTTCAAATTAAACAACAGCAACCACATGTGAGAAGTTGAAATCAATAAAAGTAGTAAAGAACATGAATGCAAATACTGACATTTGACGATTTGAGCTTGAGAACCGTTTCCTGTAAGCCGAATGCCGAATGTTTCTTGACCTCACCAAAGCATTGTGTCATGCCGAAGAGATGGCTTGAAAGTGGCTTGTGACGATCCCTTCGTAATGTAAATATTTCACTGCATGATTTATGAATAGAAAAAATTCGTTCCCAGACAAAAATTTCGAAAAATTCAAATTCAGAAAACTTATATCAACTTGTTTATCCAATATTTTTGTTAAAAAATTCAATAATTGGTAAAATTACTTCTATGGCAACCCTGGTAGCCCGCCATTCAGACATGGATACTCGTCGGAGCAAGTACATCCATCCGTATTGTGAATGTTTTGAGTGATTTGAGTTTGAGTTTGAAGTCGTTTTTGCTGTCCTAGCTTCCAGTTCCGTAATTCTAATGCTATTTCTAATCATGTTACGGCTGCTTTTCTAGATGAATTATTACGGTCACTTCTCTTTCTGCACAGTAACTTAGCAAGCGATGATTTCACCAAGAATGAGTTCTCTAGTTATCAGTGGTTATCAACTGTATATTCAGCACCCATTTCGTTGATTTCTTGCTGTTGCTGCCTATAGCAGAGATGGTTAGTAGCTTTTTTCATGCATAATCTCAATAAGTATTTCTTCATCAGTCATGCTTTTCGGTGTGTCTATTGGGCGCTGATTTTGAGGAGGCATCATGTACTTATGGTTGCCCTCTTGTTTTTTACCATCTGTTTTTGCCGGTCTATGTATTTTCTCAGCAACCCCAGGGGTCAATTGAAATTAAGTCTCTTTCGTTAGAAAAATTCGAACTTCTACCGGCTGGCTCATGCTGAGAAAATTTAAATTACCTATTCGAATGTTAGAAAGATCCACTCCTGAAGTTGTGTACCTACGTGGACCTTGTTCTTTGTAGGAGCTTTGTTCCAGCTCAACAGGTGATGAACTGATATTGAACCACAATAAATCATGGACAACTGTGGGTCAACCTTGGTTGCATTTTGAACCACTAGTGTTGCAGAAACTAAAGATGGGCAAAACGTCTCACCTCGAAGAGCGGTTCTGAGCACTCTTCTTACTCAAAAGATCCCGTTCTTTGAAACGGCTCAGTGGATCTTTTCCGCTCTTATACAATGTAGGGGTGAACCATACTATGAGAAAAGTGCGGTTTTGTTTCCTTCGTTTTAGATGTTTAATCATATATTATGACAGTTAAATCCTCAAAAACAAAGAAGACGCTATGTCAAACTTGTGTGTGACTTATAAAGAAGGTTTTGATTGTTAGAGTTGCTTAGAGCCTATAGGTATCATTACAGAAGGCGGTAGGGATTTTCCGAGCGCTCTAGCGACTCCCTAGAAAAGCTGACATATCCTGTAAATCCTATATTTTATTTTATTTTCAGCAGTTTTTTCTTTTTCAACCATTTGTCACCAAAAAGGCCACGTCATTGTTTTCATAAAGTTAATCCAACTTGGAAGGAAGGTCGAAAAAGCTAAAAATAAAAATTTTTTAAACTGGATTCACAGGTTATGGCAGCTTTTCTGGAAAGCCGCTAGAGAACTCTGAAAATCCCTCTCAGCTTCGGTAATGATAAGCAAGTTGTGTGAAGGGGTCAAGGAGCCACTGAGCCGTGGAGCGGAGAGCCGCGAACGAATGTGGATATGGTCAGCTCAGTCTTCGTGGGACACTACTCAGAAGAACCAAAGAACCGTGGCTCTTTTTTACTGAACCACGGCTCGCTCACTCTTCTGAGGGATCCGGCTCAGTAGTGAGCGACTCATCTCTAGCAGAAACACCGAATGGTCCACTTGAATGCTCCTCATGTCTGATTCAATCCCCACTTGTGGAGGAGCGTCTCCGGAAAACCCGATCTACCACAATTGGTGTCAACTGAGCGGTTCTAGCCAAGTACCTGTTCCCCGACTGGTGGTGGATAGCGGTAGGGACGGAACAGGGGGTTGAAGACTCTTAGGAGTCAAGCCACATTCATATTCCGAGAAGTAGGATTTAGAATAGGCTTAGAGGTTTACAATAGAAGGGTGCCTGTAGTGGATTTATATATGTTTTACTTGGTGTAGGTAGACCAAGTGGGACATTTATATTCTGATTATGCGGGTTAGTCCCTAAGGTATTCCTGTAAGGAATGTGAGCGAAATCGCCAAGGTCAGCTTGCTTGGCGGGATGAACTGAGGGATAGTTCGTGTCGCAGCCGCGTGGAGCACTGGGCTCGCATAGTGGGTGCTGGGTTCGATCAGTTTGATACTGAGCCGTTTTGTAATATTCCGGCCTAAGATTTATATCTGTAGGAGGAATATGTTGAGCTTGGTTGAGGTACTGAAAAGTATCCTTTGTTTTTTGTACATTTGGAGTGTATTTGACACTCGGATCGGCCAGGTAGCCTTGTGTAGAATATCGTGGATATTCGGAAATCTTTGTCGAATCATAATGATTGACTTCAGAGCGGGTCTGAAAGGTATCCTCGAACTTTTGTGTAGGTGAGGCTTGATCTAACGTTTCCTTCGTGAATACGTTAGGTGAGAAGGCGATCTCGTCGCGAGGATCGAGCCTTGAGCCGTCGCTAGGGACAGCGGACTGGCCGAGCAGCGGGTAGGTAGCGCTGCGTGGGCTAAGAGGCCCGGCCGCGCCGTGTTCCGCCTCCCCTTGCATGAGGAAATAGGACGGCCGACGCTCCATCGAAATATCCGAGTTTATTAACTCGTTTTCGATACCTCTATGTATAGAAATAGAGGGTTTGGAAGGTGGACTCGCTTGACAGAGCTTCTTTCCTTTGCTCGGATGTCAGGGTCCTACCTTGTAGTCTTGAAAAAGACTTCCTTGGACGGTAAATTAGAGCGTATGAGCTGAGTAATTTACCGGCGTGCCCACAGCGGTCGGTGACGAGCCTAGTGCTACGAAACCCGGGCGACACGACTAGGAACGTCCCAGCGGGCGTACGATCTAATGAGCATATCAATAGATGTACCGGGTGGCGTCCTGACAGAAGAACTACGTTGGGCAATGAGCAGGATGAATAATCACTGGACTCGTAGATGCCAATGCGAGATCTGTGTGGAGAGAAGGTAGGCCTTGTAGAAAGCAGTAGGAAGCCGTTCTTGAGATGAACTCGGGAGCAGAAGGTTCGTCAGCGTAGAGCGTGTAGAAATCTTCGTACTTCGAGGTGTAGTCGTCGAGAGCGGAGAGTAGAATGAATTCGGAGGGCTCCGAGCGGGGTAATTATAGGGAGGTGGCCGCCTCCTGCCGCCTCCTGATTGGTCCGCTTAATTTCGTTAATTCAACTGTGTAATCTCATTGGCTCGCACATTGTTTTCTCAGTATCTGCGAGTATGATAGCTGAGCTGGTCCTCCGGGGTGGTTTCCCCACGTCCGTCGCTGCGACGGGGTCCCCGGGGGTGGCTTAAGAGCGTCCGTCGCGGAGCCGACGACCTTGAGTTTAGACGGGGACCTCGGGTGTTTTCTCTGCGTCCGTTGTTCAGACGGGGTCCCCGGGGTGGCTGCTGGACCAGAGGTGGTTGCTTGCCGCCTCTTGGTTGGTTCGCCTATTGTCTCTCGTGTAATCAGTGTTTCTGATTGGCGAGTAGGCTTGTTTGAATTGTCCTTGCTAGTTTTAGAGGACGTTTGATTTTCTGTTTGAGTTTTCTCGTTCAAGGCGACTTGGTTCGAGATACTTGTCGCATCTCTCTCGCCCAGTAAGTGTCTAGGGAGGTCGCCTTGTATGTTATTAGTTAATATTTCACTTTTGAGAGAGAATTTCGTATTTTCTCTCTGGTGAAATATTTTGTTTGACGGAGTTATAACTCGACGTCTTATAAATATTTTTGTGTTGTGTCTACCTCTTTTTGGTAGCCCTGAAAAGGGCTGTTGAAAAGAGGGGGTGGTTTTCACCACAGGCGCCCCCCCAAGACGTCGTGTTACTAACGACGACGCCGGCTGGGGAGAACTGGGAGGTCCACACGGAATTCTCCGTAGGAAACCCTCACCAGTTGGGGCGGAGGCGGAGGTGCAGGCCTCGCGTCCCGCGCCTGGGGTGCGCCCCGGCCTCGCCGGTTTCGACGAGCGCCGCGGGGCGGCCGTGGCTGGCCTGAGCTTTGCCGACGGGAGCCAAACCCGCGAGGGCTTGGCCCGCGGCCGCGGCTGGGCTGTTGCGGAGGTGCTCGTTCCGGCTCCGTCCACCCCGCTGCGCTCATTTCGTCCCACCGAGGCACGGGAACGTCGCCCGAGCTGATCCACTTTCGTGGAGCCGTGGGGGGCTGTTGTGCGGGTGGAGCCCTGGGCAGCTGCGGAGCGGGTGTAGCCGGCGTCTTGTACGCTGCTGGTGTTTTCCACACCACCTCCCTCGGCGCGCTGGCGTCCGCCGGCGTTTTCTTCTCCGGCGAAGGTGGTAGCGGGCTGATCGTCGCCGGAATTTCCTCGGCTAGTAGTAACTCTTCCACTTCCTCTGTGATCATCTTCTCGGAAGGTGTTGCAGCTGCCATGGTCGAAGTTGGTATGAGCTCCAGGCGTGGGGTGTTCCATATTTATATCTCCCACTGTTCCTACCCGAGAAAAATGGGCGTGGCCTGCTTCGAGTGCAGTCACCCACTTCTCGTCGAATTTGGTAGAGGGGACGCGCCCTCTGGCGGATTTTCGGGGAGTTTTCTCTTTATTTTCTGCCTGATTTTGGTTTCGTGACACAGCTTCGTCTGAGTTTAGAGTGTAAGCCGGTTTTATTTGTTGTTTGGGAACTTTTTTCGTGTGTTCGCCAATTTGTACTGTAACCGAAAATTTATCTCTCTTAATAACTTTGAATGGTCCCGTGTAAGGACATTGCAGGGAGGAGAGCTGTGTGGGTACTCTGATATAGACATGTGTACATGTATCCAAGTTTTTGGGCATGTTGACGGCATACTTCGTATTATTATGTTTAATATGTGTAGGCCGGAAAAAGAGAGGCTCAGAAAGGTTTGTAGAAGTTACGAAAATGTCTCCTGGGAGTGGTACGTCAATTCCGTAAACTTTTTGGAACGGTGTAGTTTCCGTTGCTGGGTCTACTGCCGTACGCATGGCGAGTAGAACTTTTGGAAGTGCGTCGAGCCAATTTTCGTTTTGCGCTTTGAGAGCCTCTTTCAAAGATCTATTTCTGCGTTCTACCATTCCGTTTGTTGACGGTTTGTATGGTAACGTGTGAGTATGTTTTACTCCGAGACGTTCCATAATGGAATTAAATAGATCTGATTCGAATTGTGTGCCTTGATCACTTGTGATGTATTTAGGTACGCCCTTTGAAGCTACCCAAATATTGATAAAGGCGTTTGTGATCGTGGCTGTTTCGATGTTGTTAAGAGGGACTGCCTCTAGCCAACCCGTTGCTCTATCGACCATCATTAGAATGTAACGTTTCCCTCCTTTAGCTAAAGGTAAGGGTCCGGTAATGTCAACGTGTACATGTGAAAATTTGTTAGCCGTTTCAAATTCGGAGTAAGGGAGCTCCACGGAGCGAGTGATTTTTGCTCGTTGGCAAGTCTCGCACGCTCGGACCCAGTTGGAGACATCTGCACGGAGTCCGTGCCAAAAATATCTTTGTTTAACTTTATACACTGTAGAGTGTATACCTGGGTGTCCCAAATTGTGGATTTGGCTGATTATTTCTTGCCTTATTTCGTTTGGAATATAAGGTCTTGGGTGTCCTAGGTCTAGGTTACACCAAATTTCTCCTTGAGGGAATTCAACTCGTGTGAGTTTCAATTTGTCCTCTGCGTTAGGAGGAGAACGAATTTGTGCATTTGAAATGTGCAGTAGAAGATTGCACTCTATTGCAGCCGTAATTTGCGAAATTTGGGCTATGGGTGGACCCTCGTCAGTTTGTGTTGAAATCGATTTTGTTTGAATTTCAACTGGATCGAAGGGTCTGGAGAGTGCGTCGGCGACGACGTTGTTCTCGTTACTGAAAAATCCCTATGGTTGGTAAGATTTCGAGCCGTGTTTGTCTGTAATTTCCTGCTCCAGTGCAGCTCCGATGTGTGTGTCGGATGCGTCGCAGACTATTCTCCACTCTGCTGTAGGGTGTGGATGAGCGATATTATGCAATGTAGCTTTAATCATTGCTTGTTTTAAGCTGTTGAAAGCTTTTTCTCTCTCTGATGTCCATTCGATAGGTGTTTTGTCATTTTTTTTGTTTGACTGAATGGAGTCATACAGAGGTTGTGCCGTGTGAGCGAATTTACTCGAGCAAGCTCGGTAGAAACCACACATACCTAGGAATCTGCGTAGACTTCGTACGTCTATTGGCCTAGGAAATTGTTCTATGGCTTCTATTTTATCTCGTTTAGGAATTATCCCTTCTTTCGAGATAGTGAAACCTAGGAAATCGACGGTAGGTTTTGAAAAAATGCATTTATCAAAACCTACTCGAAGTCCGTGTTCCCCTAGCTTGTCAAAAATTTGTTTGAGGTGGTTCATGTGTTCTTTATAATTTTTAGAAGCCACCAGTATGTCATCTAGGTATACAAATGCGAAATCAAATTTTCGCGTGATGCTGTCCATGTATCTTTGCCATGTTTGAGCCGCTCCGGCCAAACCCATGCTCATTTTCTTAAACTCATAAAGACCGAAAGGTGTAATAATTGCAGTTTTATGAGCGTCATCTGGGTGCATCGGAATATGGTAATATGCCGATTTTAAATCTATTGTCGAATAGATTTGTGTATCATGTAAATTCGCTTGGAAAGAGCGAATGTGAGGAGGAGGGTAGGCGTCTTTCTTCGTTTTCGCGTTCAGGAAACGGTAATCGCCGGTGATCCTCCATGACCCGTCTTTTTTTGGCACACAGTGTAACGGGGATGCCCATTCGGAATCTGATGGTGCAATTATGCCTTCGGAAAGCATTTTGTCAAAAGTACTTTTGACTTGAGCCCGTTTTTCGCCCGCCATGGGTCTTGCTCGGAAGTGTACTGGTGTTCCTTCCGTGGTTATACGGTGGTAAACACCGTTGTTTTTCCACTTTCCTTGAAGTTTGCTCATTTTATCATTGTATTTTTCAATGATAGAGCGAATGTTTTCGTCCTCCGTGATTTGCACGTCCTCTGGTTGAGGGCTGTTGTCACGATGAGGGATAGTAGCTGCTATTTGTTCGTCAGTGAATTTTTCGTTCATGACTGCAGCTATTTTTTGATCGGCATAGCTTTTTATTTTATCTTTATAGATGTATTTGTGTTTGACCCGTATTCCGATATCCCAAGACTCGAGGAATGGTATACCGAGGATCGCTAGATCAACTTTCGTGATCATAAAGTCGGTGGTCATGTCTCCGAGGCCGATGTTAATTGTCGTGTCAGCACGCCCTAGTGTGTCTATAGGGGCTCCGTTAGCTGCTGTGAGCTTTACGTTGGACTTACGAATTTTTAAGCCCAATTTTTTGGTGACATTGTGGGGCAGAATGTTCACTTCTGCTCCCGTGTCGATGAGAAATTCAGTGCCATTTAGTTTGCACTTGAAAAAAAGCCTGTTATACTCATTAGACTGCCGGTGTATAGGCTCAGATACACTGGCAGTTATTCGTTTTCCGAACTCTCTACGTCGGAGGTTGGAACGGTACTTTCTTGTACCGATCTCTGAGTATTTTCGTTTGAAACCCAGGTTTTAGGCTGGCTTATAGGCGCTGCCTTTTTGCTAGGTTTGGAGGCAGTGTTTGCCTTCCAAGTGCAGTGTTCTGGGTCTGCACATTTGCGAGTTTCGCTACCGAAACGTGCGTGGTTTCGACAGACATAGGCCGTCGGTTTGTGAGGCTTACTCTCTACTTGCTGGGGTTTGAACTCAGCTTGTTGTGAGAGGGCCTTTTTGAAACCAGTTTTCATGGGTTTCGGAGTAGATTCTACTCCTCGTATGTTGAGAGAGGGGTTCTCTGTTTTGTACGCGTGTAGCGTATCAGCTAGGTCGAGCCGGGCGGTCGTGGTAGGCTGAGCTGCGACCATACCTCGTGCTTCGATAGGTAGAGTTTCGATCCACTTTTGTGTGATCAGAGCCTCTGAGAAGTACCCAACAGCTTTAGAGTACATTTCGTGGTACTTGGTGCTGGGTTTTTTGGCGAGAGATGCGGGGTCCTCGAGTGCGAGGAGCCTGTCCTGTAAGGACAACCCGTATTCTCGCTGTAGGCGCTGTTTGGCCTCTTCATAAGGTGCGTGGGGTGCCGTGAGGTAAGCTGAGTCGATAGCTTCCCTCATTTCTTCCGGTACCCACTTGTACAGAGCTGAGAAGCATTCGTTCTGCGTTCTCAGGTGTTTTCGCACGCAGTATTGATCGAACTCGGCGAGTGCACGATCGATATTCTTCTTTTGGAAGATTGGTCTTTGATAATCTCCCATTTCCTCCAAAAGTGCTCGAAAGCCACTTTGTGCAGAGGGTTGTTGAGTGAGATGTGGGGCGTAGAGGCCCGGCGGGGGTCGCACGCCCGCAGTGGTTCCCTGAAATCCACTAGCTTCATAAGAGGGAACGAAATGCTCCGTGTTAAGCCTGTTCAAAGGCGGGGTCACCATTTGTAGTGGATTTAAATATGTTTTACTTGGTGTAGGTAGACCAAGTGGGACATTTATATTCTGATTATGCGGGTTAGTCCCTGAGGTATTCCTGTAAGGAATGTGAGCGAAATCGCCAAGGTCAGCTTGCTTGGCGGGATGAACTGAGGGATAGTTCGTGTCGCAGCCGCGTGGAGCACTGGGCTCGCATAGTGGGTGCTGGGTTCGATCAGTTTGGTACTGAGCCGTTTTGTAATATTCTGGCCTAAGATTTATATCTGTAGGAGGAATATGTTGAGCTTGGTTGAGGTACTGAAAAGTATCCTTTGTTTTTTGTACATTTGGAGTGTATTTGACACTCGGATCGGCCGGGTAGCCTTGTGTAGAATATCGTGGATATTCGGAAATCTTTGTCGAATCATAATGATTGACTTCAGAGCGGGTCTGAAAGGTATCCTCGAACTTTTGTGTAGGTGAGGCTTGATCTAACGTTTCCTTCGTGAATACGTTAGGTGAGAAGGCGATCTCGTCGCGAGGATCGAGCCTTGAGCCGTCGCTAGGGACAGCGGACTGGCCGAGCAGCGGGTAGGTAGCGCTGCGTGGGCTAAGAGGCCCGGCCGCGCCGTGTTCCGCCTCCCCTTGCATGAGGAAATGGGACGGCCGACGCTCCATCGAAATATCCGAGTTTATTAACTCGTTTTTGATACCTCTATGTATAGAAATAGAGGGTTTGGAAGGTGGACTCGCTTGACAGAGCTTCTTTCCTTTGCTCGGATGTCAGGGTCCTACCTTGTAGTCTTGAAAAAGACTTCCTTGGACGGTAAATTAGAGCGTATGAGCTGAGTAATTTACCGGCGTGCCCATAGCGGTCGGTGACGAGCCTAGTGCTACGAAACCCGGGCGACACGACTAGGAACGTCCCAGCGGGCGTACGATCTAATGAGAATATCAATAGATGTACCGGGTGGCGTCCTGACAGAAGAACTACGTTGGGCAATGAGCAGGATGAATAATCACTGGACTCGTAGATGCCAATGCGAGATCTGTGTGGAGAGAAGGTAGGCCTTGTAGAAAGCAGTAGGAAGCCGTTCTTGAGATGAACTCGGGAGCAGAAGGTTCGTCAGCGTAGAGCGTGTAGAAATCTTCGTACTTCGAGGTGTAGTCGTCGAGAGCGGAGAGTAGAATGAATTCGGAGGGCTCCGAGCGGGGTAATTATAGGGAGGTGGCCGCCTCCTGCCGCCTCCTGATTGGTCCGCTTAATTTCGTTAATTCAACTGTGTAATCTCATTGGCTCGCACATTGTTTTCTCAGTATCTGCGAGTATGATAGCTGAGCTGGTCCCCCGGGGTGGTTTCCCCACGTCCGTCGCTGCGACGGGGTCCCCGGGGGTGGCTTACGAGCGTCCGTTCGGAGCCGACGACCTTGAGTTTAGACGGGGACCTCGGGTGTTTTCTCTGCGTCCGTTGTTCAGACGGGGTCCCCGGGTGGCTGCTGGACCAGAGGTGGTTGCTTGCCGCCTCTTGGTTGGTTCGCCTATTGTCTCTCGTGTAATCAGTGTTTCTGATTGGCGAGTAGGCTTGTTTGAATTGTCCTTGCTAGTTTTAGAGGACGTTTGATTTTCTGTTTGAGTTTTCTCGTTCAAGGCGACTTGGTTCGAGATACTTGTCGCATCTCTCTCGCCCAGTAAGTGTCTAGGGAGGTCGCCTTGTATGTTATTAGTTAATATTTCACTTTTGAGAGAGAATTTCGTATTTTCTCTCTGGTGAAATATTTTTGTTTGACGGAGTTATAACTCGACGTCTTATAAATATTTTTGTGTTGTGTCTACCTCTTTTTGGTAGCCCTGAAAAGGGCTGTTGAAAAGAGGGGGTGGTTTTCACCACAGTGCCTAACCCTGAGTTGAGTGGCATACACAAGTTTTGGTGTTCCACAGTCAAGCCTTACTTTGAATATAGTTTGCAATTCCTGGAAGTTGGCCGATCGAGAATGCTCAGAGGCAGAGGAAGCATGACTAATGTGTTGGGAGATTATGTTAGTAAGGATGCTGTAGGTGCCATATCAGATGAAGTTGAGGGAGTTCTCCTCCCTATAGAGGCTAGTACTTGTCGTAACAACTGAGAAGAATGACAGGGGTATATGGGGTTTGGTTTTTTCGTACTTAATGCACTCTTCATAGAAGCGTATTTTCCCGCTTGACCATTTGAGCGAGGGTTGTAGAGGGGAGAAAATGTGACGGTGAAATGTCCGTGAATGACAGTGAGGAGAACGTGGGTCCATAACCCGAAATGAGCTGGTACATAGAGCAAGAGCAGAAGAGTGAACAACCGGTATTCAGAGATTCGGAGCTGAAACATGTAATCAGCTAGTATCGCTCAGTTGGCACCCCCTTCAGTAGATCTGGTTTCCCGGAGGCACTCCTCATTTGTGGTATGTAGGTGAATAGGAATAAATACACTTCTTATGATATTAATGGAATAAGACAGAGAAGAAAGTTGAAGGGGGTCAAGATGGACAGAGTTTTGCGCAGCTACTAGCATTCTGGCTCAGTGCGAAACTACTGCAGTGCTGCCTGAGGAAGGCTCTAGTTCTTCTGACTCCCGCTAGAAGGCACACGCTGGTGGTGATTCTCTGACTTATTTTGTTATTTTTACTGAAGCAGTTTTCATTACTACTACAACCCTGCACTTGGTATCTTCAACAATGGTAAGATGTGTTCTTATTGTTTTCCTCTCTATATGATTGTGAAATGAAGCGAACCATGACCTGTTAAATTTGAGCCCTGTACATTCCAGAGCAATGCAACCCGAGGTGAGGCATATGCTTAAGTGTGGATGGGCTTCCGAAGAGAGGAAAATAGACTCAGTCTGGTTGCTGAACGCCTGAGGCATGTAGTGCCCGATCCACCGGGAGTCATTATATCAAAGGGATTTTGGTAAACATTGTGTACTGTTGTGGACTGGTTTATGGGACCCTCCGCACGCGCTAGTTTGCATGCAGTATTTTTGGAAATACATGCTTGCAACATCGAAATAATCACAAAGATAAAATCAATAGATGGTGGTTTGCTTCATTCCATAATCAAATAGGGAGGAAGGTGACAAAAAAACAAATCGACGGTGCAGTTGCAGTCGAGGTGTTTTTAGGCTTAAAAATGGCAACTCGCAACTGAATGAAAAGAGGTCCAGTAATGGTAGAGGAAAGCAGTCCGCCCCAATCCTCAAAATATTGGTAGGAAAAAATGTATTTTTGAATAACCCCAGAACTAGGGACCCTTCAAATGTTTTTAAACCTCAATATGGTTGAACAGACAAGATATTGTTACCAATTTTGAAATTCGTGGGAAACATTCAGTTTGTGGAAATGGAGAAGGTGGTGGAGTGTGGTTAGGTTGTGGCGGATGGTTACGAAGTAGGTAGTTCGAAAGCTCACCACCCTGCTATTGTCGTGCTCAAACTCTTTCAACCATCAAAATGATGGAGTTGCAGCGCCCTTGGTAAGATTCAATGGTTTGCATTCCTCACATAACTACGCTACAATCATCAGGAGGAAGAAGTAGTAATCACTTCTGCGCTCTACCCAAATGTTGGAAACTGAAGGGACAGCTTTAAGCCTTGGTCCAACTTGTGGAGGAATGAGGCGAAAACTATCCTCTCTCCTCATAGTCAAAATTGCACATGTTTAGATGATCGTCCAGCTGTCAGATTCGACCAATGACATGTATATTTTTGGCTAGTCTTCAAAGAATAAAAAATTTGAGCATAATCTCCCAATGCTCTCCAATTGACGCTGCACATTTACCACGGTACAGAAGCGCAATCCTAATTTGAAAGAGGGTTTAAAATATTTCTATTGTCTACATGATGATCTGCAATATCTTCCTGGAGATCGTTTCATCGTTAGGATGAGGAAGTGTCTAGTGAACGCTGCACCATACTCAGTAAATAAGATTTGCCAATCTGGACTGGTTTGATAATTTATCAGTTTTCCTAGTTATACTAAATTATTGTTAAAATTGTAACCTAAGTATATTTATTCGTTTTTCTATATCGCTGTTATCATTACGAGGTTTATCATGTACCCTTTGTGCTGATATTTTTGGATGGCTAAACAATGCTAGTTGGGGCTTTCTCCATCCATTACTCCCAACCATGTTAAGCCTTGTAGAGCTTTAGGACCGACCAAAGGATTTTTTCTTTCTTTTCACGGCTTGCTTATCAGATTGATATGTAGCAACGAGTTCTTAGAGGGTTTTATGGGCTACAAATATTATTTTCAGTTGTATATTCTTGACAGTTTCCCGAATCGATGTTTATAATGATATTACCTATTTATTTTAAATTAATCCTACCTGGTCATTACCACGTTTTGTAAGTTTTGTAAACCGTATTACATTTCCAGAGGCGGAGCTCAGCGCCAAGTCAGGTAGCCAAGAGGGCTTTACATAAGTCTGATGATGAAGGTGACGTCTTGCCAAGTCCGAAACGGCCTCCCCTCACCCTCATGAACTCCCCTTTCTTCTCTAGACTAGAGCAGTCTCTGGCAAAGAAGTCTTCCTCCCCGGGGAAACCGGTTGTACCTTCCCAAGCCACCAGTGACCATGTAAGGCACAACTTAATTTTATTAATAGTATAAATCCAATGCAACCCTTTGTATCATATAAACACAATCCATTCATGCAAGCAATAACAAATAGGTTCAACTAAACAACTAATTGTGGTACCTAACCTGTAGTGACACAATTGACTAATTTTGTCTGCAAAGTTAATCAGTTTTATTTTTGTTCGAAGGGAGGGTACTCAGAGAGATTTGCAGAGCTTTCCACAACCTTGACCCCACTATACTAAAATGTACATATCTATAAAATCTCCATACTTAATTATTAGAGCTTTCTGTAGCTGTAATGCAGTTTGAAGCTAAAATACATGTAAGAAGCTAGTAGCCCAGTTATAGTTATACAAATCATTGAGAAATTGTGGTATTTGAAATAATTAGCCAAAAACATGCCCCGAAACTGGATGAGTGCAGTCATATATCAAAATGCCATTTGATTGCCAGTCTGTGACTCAGGAGATTCTCAATCTTCTGGGAATAGTGATTCCTTGCAACCATACATTGTAACCTCTTCTGGATGCAGAATGAATCGAGACATGGCTTTATTTACAGTTGTCAAACAAGAACTGTCAGTTGGCTTTATTGACTGACCTACTTGCCAGTTAATAAGTTTGAATGTACTGAGAAACGCTATCAACTTGTATTTGCACATATTTATCTTCTTTCAGGAAGCAAGAATCAAACAAATCTTGTCAAAACCTTTCAAGATCCCAGTGATTGGCTACACTGGGGGATGTTCGGGACGTGCTCTTGGGATGAAGAAGGACGGGGTTCGTCGCCCGCTACATGATCCCCACGCTCCCAATGCACTTGTCCTTTACACACCTCCACAGTACACAGCTACCGACCTTCTCAAGTTGGATAAGTGAGTTCATGAACTATCTTTGGTTAGCATTATGTATATGGTATATTAATTGCTATGCAATTCTTAGGCCGACCACCAATAATTTTTTTCGTAACGTCCCAATTTTTTTTTGTAACGTCCGTGACGCGAAGCGCGAGTTCGTGGGTTCGAATCCCAGCCAGGCTTGAAAATTTTTTTATATCCATTTTTTTCGCATCGTGGGTTCGAATCCCAGCCAGGCTTGAAAAACTTTTAAATATCCCAATTTTTTCAGGCTAGGAATTGCATAGCAAATTATCCTCGTTTTCTACGCAGTAGAAAAGATCCGGCGAGGCGCGAAGCGCCGAGTATAGATTAGGTGGGTCCAGGGGGCGAAGCCCCCCGGCGAGGATATATATATATATATATATATATATATATATATATATACTTTTTCTTTTCAAACAATGGCCGACTGCTTTTTTCAGGGAAGGGCCTATAAAAGAAGGACAGAGCTGCTTGAATTCAAACTCCTATCGAGGTATCAAAATATTTTTGGTCCGTTACAGTGGCGCAGTCAAAATAGGACCCGAAATCATACGAAACAATAATTAATTAAATCCCTCTCGAGCCAAAAGACTGTAAACATCACATTTCCTGTTGTTATGCCTTTCATTTCCTCACTCACTTCAGTCAAAACACACCGTGACAATGACCTCGCTCGACTGCTGACTTGTTCCAGCGAGCATCTGCTGAGCCAGCGGCCTGCAGTTTCACTTGGTCGTTCGTCCATCCCCGAATCAGCAGAGATGGCTGATATTTGACTCTGGGGAAATGTTACACACCAGGAAAATAACTTTCACAGTCAAAGAGGTATGATTACCCTGGCCTCATAGCTCAGATCTTTGGAGTGTGGCAACTACAGGAAATCCTCTCGAGGTATCAAATATTTTTGGGCCGTTACACTAGGTAGTAGCTATTGTTTTACAGGACGCATTCATCCAACCACTAAACCTATTCGTCATAATAACTCTGTATAAAGTGTCTAGTTACTTACTTTTTGGCAGCAAATTTTCAACAAATGAGTAAGTAGGTATGGTTTGGAACTGGTCGTGCCGAACGAACGATTTCCTTATTTCCTCAAAAATTCTGGTGTGAAATGGTGTACTGAGTTATTCGGTGTGAACACTTCGACAATGCTAACCGTTGTAAAAACGAAAAGATAATGTGAAGCGAACAAACCGAATCAAAAACTGTCGATAATTACCAAAAAACTGTGTTTGGACAGATGATAACTGGTTGTGTATATGTGACTTTTCGAAAGTTTCGATATATGCTATATCGATTCAACAAACAGTATTCAATATCATATTGATGCACAATACTCCATATCAATATACCAACTGTAGCAATCGATATTCGATGTTACTGTTTTGATAGGTCATTCGTTACCTCTGTGGATGACAGTGCTGCAGCGAGTAGTCTGGAACTAACATGTTTGCCTTGGATGCCTAATCCAAGTCCTAGAGCTCGCTAGGACTGCTTGATCGCACATAACTTCGAGACCAAGAAAAAAAAAAAAAAAAAGCTGCAGATTATTACACAATGGTTCATTATTTCTGTGTTAGATAACCCTTCTACGCAGATCAATAGTCTAGAATTGTTAAACCCCATATGTAAAAATGATCAGAACATGGCGCATCGTGCCTCTGAGAAGGGTTCACACTTTTTCAGTTCCAAGACCCCACAATTTTACGCTTTACAGTAAAAATGTTTGAAATGAAAAAAGGTCGATGGATAAGGAAAGAATATAGGTTCAGAGGCCCCTCTGCTGATCAGTGCGCCTCCGTTCCTCGTAATTGTTTCCGAGGAATCCCAGAGGAGCTCCATCTAAATAACAACACCGTGAGTCGAATAGGAAAGTTAGCTTTGGAGGTTCCAAAGCTGATCTGAGTCCCTCCATACTTTGTAATTGTACTCCAGTTCTCCAAAAAGGAGTGCATTTCAGGTTTCAGCATCATAAGTCAATCGAAAACTAAATGAGGCTCAAGAGGCCCCAATGCAGATTAGGGTGCACTAATGTTGAATACTTGATATTAAAAAGGAGGTCCATTTCAAATTGCAGATCCGAAGATTGACATCAATATGCCTGCATAGATATAGGCTCCTGCAGAGGGAAAATTAATGCAATTAGGTAATTAAAACATCTACAATTTACTAGTCCCCCTGATCTCAGTATAACGATTTTTCAGTAACTAGATACCTAAAAATTGAAAATAACATAAATGTGTAGATCATTGAAATGGTTTTAATAACCATTGAAGACTCCATAGTGGAATGTAGTCAATCAAGATGTAGGTAACGTACAACATCGAAATCGGTCATTTAGGAAATGGGAAAATGATGCTTGAAATAATTTACGTTAGCGCATGCGCAGAATGGAGTAATGATTTGAGAAAATAAAATAAAATTGGTAGGGAACAATCAACAGCCTAAACCACAAAGTCTCAGAAAATGTAATCAAAATCTGATGAAAACTAGAAATTAACTTTGTTCTTGGGAGGACACTTTCGCACATGCCCAGGAGCTAATAATGGTGCAATCATGTTGAAATTAACATAGAATATTAAACCATGGGTCCCCAACTATGCACCATATTTGAGTGGGATTGGACGATTGATTAGGGCGTAAAAAATTATGCTTGAAGTAATTTACGTTTGCGCATGCGCTAAATGAAGTTATGATTTTAGAAGTATGGAATTAATAGTGGGCCATTTACAGTCTAACCCGCACATTCCTTGAAAATTTCATCAAAATCGGATGAAAACTGTTGAAAATTAGGCTCGTTTAAAAAGGAATACACATCCATGCATGTGGCTACTAATGATATGATTATGTTGAAATAGTTAGGAAATGCTCAAATTAACCTCTTCCACCTATCCTCAAAATTTGTGAGAAAATTATGCTTGGTGGAATTTACGTTTGCACATGCACCGAGTGAAGTATTAATTTGGGAACAACTAAAATTATAGGGGACCATCTTCAACCTAGCCCACACATTCCATGAATATTAAGACTATTAAGTGACAATTAAGCTTGTTACAAGGATTTGCTGGCATACAAACACATACGTACTCAGAAAATTATGGAACAAAAGTTGTTCAGAATAGTTTGAAACGTAAAATGCAAGTGGAAATTTTAGCACTGTTAAAAATGAAACACAACCGTTTGATTTTAGTGGAGACTACAACTTTTCCATCTCTCAGAAGTGAAAAGAATGCTTCTGCTACCTATACGTAGACTTGGGAGCCATTTAAGAGATGAAATTTAGCTCGAAAGTTTCAGTGGTTGTAAAATCGAAACATTGTAAAACTCGCCTTAAAAGGTCTGACAACCGTAACATCTGATTATGACCTCACGGAATCGGGGTTACTATATCATTACTTGTAATATGCAAGGTGATAAATTGTATGCAAATTACATCAAGTTATTATCAGGTGTTGACCTCAAACGCTACGAACGCAAGATTTAATCTGTGGGGTAGAGATCCATATGAAATGTGTGTTGGGGAGTTGACATACAAGTGTTCTAGATGATCCAGACATCAGCCGCAAAGATTTTGTGGATTACCTATCTAGTTTTAGAACTGTTCTTTGAATCAATTGAAACTAAAAATCTTTAGAGTACTGTGAAAGTGGTCTTGTGAAAGGATGTGTTAGGCGGGAATAGTAAGTTGTATCAAATGTGGAAAGGTAAGTACCTAGAGGTAAGGTATAACTACATACTTTCCGTAAATTATTACTTGTTCATGTAGGTACTTCATTGATCAAAACGAAAGTAGGTGCCTAATTACCTTTTTTGTCCATAAAATTTGCGTAACTGCAAAACTCGCGCAATAACTGCACTGCCAATGCCGTCTTTATGAAATCTTACCTTCAGAGGAATGCATTTCAAGGTTTTTTCCTTGCAGCTGGTTTTTAATTCATGTTGCATATTCCCTGATTCGATATTTGACAAACTTGCTAATCAGCGGTTGTATTCGTCGGCAAAGCAACGACCCACCTACTTTTTTTAGGCACTTGAAACCAACAGCAAATCTGGTAGGACGTACGTAACTACCTAAGTAGTTTCGTTTCTTGGTGTAGCAACAACCTGCCTTGTTTATTTTGACAAACTATCAAATCTCTCCTTTTATTCATTCAATATAACAAGTAAAGCTTCCTCAGTTAAGCATAGTACTACGACTTATAATAAAACGCTGATGAAGCTACCAATGGCTAGGTACCTACACAGCAGTACAGACACCTGAGGAATTTTCAATCATCTTTTCTTTACTATTTTTCAGGTTAATTATTCTCAAAGCCTAAACGAAAGAAGTTCTTTAGTTTTCTGAAACTGATTAACTACTATAGTTAGTAGGCTCCTAGTCTAAATAAAAACTCGTTCACGTTAGATTGGTATTGTTGACAGCAATCTACAATCAATTATTTCGCTGGCAGGCATGATTATTATAACATTTAATCGAATTGAAACTTTGTATTGCTACAATATTATACTTTTTCAAAACAAAACTGTTGAAAAATAGCCTTCTAACGACGAATTATGTTGACGTGAGACGGCAAACTTCTTGTGAGAAATAGGTTGGTTGAGTAGCGATTCATTGACGTAGGGCGGTATCATGGCCGACTTTGGCTGAAACGCGAACCTACTCCAGGCGTGACGTCACGAGAATATGGGCCATAACTCTAGTTCCTAGGGATGGACTAGTGAATCGTTGGTAGGTAGTTGTTCTATTTTTTCACATGAATTTTCAGCTGGGTACCTTCATAAATGTCGATATTCTTAAATCGGGAGGATTAGTAAAGTGTACATGTATTAATTTAGTGCATTAATTTTCCCTCTGTATGTGTTCATATGTCTGCTTAGGCATATCGATGACAAAGTCGCCCAACAACCATAAAATTGCATTACGCAAATCGTTAGAGAAGATGCGTTTCGTTAAGAGGCCCGTGAAGCTAATTTCTTTCTCAATGGAGCTATGGAACCTATGGAGCTAAAATTTGAAATGGAACTCTTTTAGGATATCTAGAATACAATTAAAAAGCATACAATTTTGGGGTCCTGGAGTTGTAAAGGAACCAAAACCTCTTTGGTTGGTGCAAAGCTTGATAAATTGACATGGGAACGCCACATCAAGCAATTGGTAAATAAAATTTGCAGCCAGATCCACCAACTCATCTACATCTAATGGTGCACACATCCCCCTTGAGTCTAAGCACAACACGTTTGATTTATTTAGTACTTATTCGTCCAATTCGGCAGTGCTCATGTGGACTATGGGACCGCGCCATCCCATATTAAAAAAGTCCAAGTAATCCAAAACAGGGTTCTAAGAATTATTACAGGTGCTCCATGGTTCTTGCGTGATGTCAACTTACATCGTGATTCAAATATTCCGATGGTAGGAGAAGTCATCAAAGAACAATTTCTTGACCTCCATACCCGCATGACTTACCATACCAACCAATTGGCATCCAATGTCCTGAGGAATCAGCTGCCACGAAGAGAATCCAGAAGGCCCAAACGAAGACAGCCCATCGACCCTCTAGGAACCAAATGAAGTGCAATAAAATATGACCAATGGGTCATACCTTAGCACAAATGTCTTGTTATTATAATTATTCATTGTTATTTGCCAAATTGTATTGTTCACAGAACAGAAAAATTGTGAATATAATTTATTTGAAAAAAAGGTGCAAAGCCTCAACTAAGTTATTGGAGTTCAAGACTCTAATAATATTAACTACATTTCTCCGTTAGAGCTGATAATCACTACCTGAACGATCACGAGTGACTGGTCGGACAGCACAAAAAGTCGCATTCTGTGTGGCGTACTTACTGATATGGCACACTGCCACCTGTGTGACAGGGGTTTTACTACACACAGGGTAGCTTTTGGGGTGATGGAATTTGGTAAAGAATGACATCTTCTCTAATATTAATTTCTTTTACCAGGGAAAAGCAGCTAGTGCACGTGGTTGTGGATCCCATCCTGAGTAACGTATTACGACCTCATCAGAGGGAGGTATGGTATCCAGCAATTCCCTTCTTTTTTGCAGAATACAATGTACATGTCGAGCACGTATTTATTGAGCTACTATTTATTAATTTCTTCCAGGGAGTGAAATTCATGTACGAATGTGTGACCGGAGTTCGAATAGACAACGCCCAAGGATGCATAATGGCTGATGAAATGGGTCTAGGAAAAACTCTTCAATGCATTACCCTCATGTGGACGCTCTTGCGGCAGAGTCCAGAGGCCAAAGCGGCCATTGACAAAGCCATCATAGTTTGCCCTAGTTCGTTGGTCAAAGTAATTTATATATAGATCTGAATATTGTTTTAAAATTTTTGAAAGCTTCATTATTCATTTTATGCACGGTAGCACTCTAATAAAGATTGAGTGGACATTTAAGAAATTAAATATTAATTTGTTTCAAGTTCAAACTTAAGGAGAAAATGTTTTAGTTTGAGATTTTACTTTAAAAATGCCTATTTCACGTATCCCCTTAATCCTAATAACTGAGTGGTAGCAATCAATACCAACCCAAGGCACTTTATTTTATTTCCCATTTGACACTTCATGTTAGAGAATTTTGTTCAGGACTATGAAACAGGTGATAGAGGAAAATGGGGTAATATTTATTTATTTATTTATTCATAATATAGGGGAGCATATTTGTCTATCAAAGCCTGGGTTTGCACTTAGGAGCTTCAGATTTTGAAGCAAATTATTAAAAAACACATCTCCAGTGGTGAATTACAACGTTTTGGCTGGTTGTGTGCAACTTGTATTAGTAAACAACTATTTATGAAACCATTGTAAATGGGGGTATTACCCCAGCTAGCTGGGGAAATACCGCCATGGGGTTAGGTTAATACCGCCATAATAAAACAAGGGGGAAATTAACAGTCTCATAAGAACATCGAAATAACGTTTTATTGAATTTCAAAAACTCTTCCTGTGTAGCTTCTCACCGAATTGGGAACTTAGTTGACTTTAAAAGGATTCACTTAAGGTTTACAAACAGTTGCCACATCAGAATAGTAAAATTGGAACAAAATAAATATTGGTAAAATATTGTTGGTTCTTCACAGGAACTGAATTATTGACAACGTTAAAAAAACTCGTTAAAAAAAGAAATATTATATAGCATTCCATCTTCCCGGCTTTTAAAGTTTTAAATTTGTGCTCTTCTTCAGGCCGCAGCAAAATTCACAAGACTAACGTCCATTATCAAAATCAAAACTTTGAAACTTGGGAATCACGAATGCATGAAGAGTGTAATCTTACAGCGATCATGTTAATATAGGAAGGAAGTTAGGTAGATAAGTACTGCAAAATTATTCAGTTGATAGGAAGGTAAATATCTAATAAATCACGATTAGGTAAATATAGAGCTGCTTATTGAGATAAGCTATCACGTTATAATTCGTCTTTTAAATATTAATTTATATTTTGATTACTCTGATAGAAATAGGTGATTATTACAACAACAAAAAATTTGAAAAAATCCAACAAGACTGAGGAGTGTAGCATTGAACGTGGAGCAGTAAACGTTTCGAGATAAAAAATCATTAAAAAGTTCCAGTCATGCAGCATGATCGTATGAGCGAATTTTCATAAACATCTATCGCACTATAGTATGTTAAATTGCATTGAAATTGGAGCAATTTTAGTTGACAGAAATGGTTAAAAACCAATTTTATGGCAAAATACTTATTCTAAATAAAATTCCACTGATTCAAAATGGATTTTTGATTTTTAAATTTTTTTGCAGTTTTTATAGATATTTTAGCAAATTTTAATGACATTTAAGTACGTTTTTCATCATAATTTTGAGCAAAAATTTTTAATGTCCTAGTTAATCGTTGAAAATTTAGTTTTGACTAAAATTCTGCAAAAAAATAGAAATTTAACGATTTTTGGCCGTTTCTAGTCATTTTTAGTGATTTTTTGGGTACATTTTTCATAATTTGACCAATTTAATGTGCTTAAAAATTGTTGTCTAACGAACTCAACCTTTCTTTTGAAATGCTTGATTTTTTGGCGAAAGAACGAAGTTTTTATCTCAATTCTATCGAGAGTTATCGTCTGGAATGACACATACATACATACATATATATATATATATATATATATATATATATATATATATATATATATATATAAGCGTTAAAATCCAGGAATCATTTCAGAATGCCTCAAAACAGATTTCGATGAAGAAAATTTTTGAAAATTTTTATTTTAAAATTTTTGGAGCCATTGCAATAGCTTTATTTTCTAAGAAAATTCGCTAAAACTACAGTTTTCGTTTAAAACAAAAACCTTGAAGTAATGGGTGGAAATTAAAGCTAAATGATTTTTCTACGTCGTCATGTTCAACAATTTACATAAACGTATGAAAAACTGCTACTTACCACGAAAATTCGAATACCGCAAAACTAGAACGCCAAGCTTTAAAAATTGTGAACTCGCTTATCTTTGATAAAAACAATGACCCCAAACCAACTTTTCCATCATTACTGCTGCTCTAAAGATGACGATATTTGGCTACAAGATTTATCACTCAGGTGGTTAAATAATTATATGGGGTGGCGGTATTCCCCGACTAGGCGGTATTAGCCCACTCACCAAAACCTCTCAGTTCTTGAATCTCAAAATAAAAATCATCCGCTTAATATAAACTCCTTATATTTTCAGAACTGGTGTAACGAAATCAATAAATGGCTGCAAGGGCGAGTGGGAACGATAGCGGTGGAAGGAGGGGGCACCAAAGTTGTTGAAGAGCAAGTGAGGAAATTCATGACAACTTTCCCCGGACGTCGTAACTCCCACCCGGTTCTCGTCATATCTTACGAGACTTTCAGAATCCACGCAAAAGTTCTTCATTCCTCCCCAATCGGCTTGGTTTTGTGTGATGAGGTGAGGATCATAATATACCATATTTTCCTCGTCATTTGAAACCCTAATATGTAAGTTTTCCTTGGAGTAAGAGGAACTGGCACGTTTTAGCGAATTTTCGTCAAAAATGAAGCTATTGCAATTTTTAAAATCTAAATATTCGAAAATTTTCTCCATTGAAATCCGTTTTGAGACATTCTGAAACGAATCCTAGAGTTTTACGTTTTTTCTCTGTATATGTGTGTGTGGTGTGTATGTGTGTGTGGTGTGTATGTGTGTGGTGTGTGTGTGTGTGTCCTTCCGGACGATATCTCCCCTTAGGATTGAGCTAAAAGTTAGGTTCTTGCGCCAAAAAATCAAGCTTTCAAAACCAAAGAACAAGTTCGTTGGCCAGCATTTTTTTAGCACACTAAATTGGTCAAATTTCCATAAGTGTTGAAAAAATCGCTAAAAATAGCAAAAAACGGCTAAAAATTGTTAAATTTATATTTCTTAGGAGAATATTGCTCAAATCAAGTTTATTAACTATAAAATAGAACATTTAAAAATTGGTGTACAAAATTATGCTGAAAATGTACTTAAATGTTATTAAAATGTGCTAAAAAATCGATAAAAACTTCAAAAAAGTTGAAAATTCAAAATCCTATTTTGAATAGCAATTATTAATTAGATTAGATTAATTTTTGGTCTGAACTGTTTAGAAAATGTATCAGTGTGGTCATGAGGAGTATAGTTTTTCATTCCTTGATATTTAAGTACTTTTTCTCGCTGAGTCGAATTAAAGAAATTCTACACTTCTTGAGTCCAAAAATAAAGAAGAAAAATCCGAGCTTTAGGTCCTGAAAGGTCCAAAACTTGACTAAAATCACAGACGCGGAAAACGCGATTTTAAGTTATGTACATTATATTATGCATCAAATATAAAAATGTATTTGTCTCCATACATACTTCTCTAAAATTCAGTTTTCCCTTCAAAACCTCTCAGACGTCAGAACTAAGTACATGCAAATAAACTATCTGTACAACCTACTGTATATGCTATACCTACTGTATAACTACTACACTATAAACTATACCTGCTGTTTTTACCTACTGTACAAATTATGGTGTTTCCAATCAATTCTTAGCCTAGATCAGAATTTTTTGAGACTTTCGGCTATAACGACCAATTTTTGACGGTCCCTTGGCGGACGTTGTAAACGATTTCTGTTGTATTTTGTTCATCTTCAATTGCAGGGTCATCGTTTGAAAAACCGAGAAAACCAAACTTACATAGCCTTGACAGGACTGCAGTGTCGTAGGAGAGTTCTGCTCTCTGGTACTCCCATCCAGAATGATCTTCTCGAGTATTTCAGTCTAGTTCATTTCGTTAATGAAGGAATCCTCGGAACAGCTCAGGTTTGGATAGAAAATATTCGCCTAGAAAAGATTTCATTTCCTTGTCGGACGTTTTACGTCAAATATCTAGTACTTTATTCTCTATGGAGAACTATGTTTTTACATCTAACTGCCTCCCTCCTTGCCTTACAGCCTGTACATCACTGTACTTTCATTACAGGAGTTCCGAAAACAGTTTGAAAATCCCATCCTACGTGGCCAAGATGCGTGCGCTAGTGACAAGGATAGAATCTTAGCAAAGGAGAGATTGGAGGAATTGATCAGAATAGTTAACAGGTCTGTACCATTGTCCATAAACTATTTAGGGAGCTGTGGAATTTTGGTTTGACTGCTCCGGTGTCAGCATGTCTTGGTTTTTGCTGAACTTGACAATGGAATCGGATTAGATTTCATCATCATAGCTCGGAGGATAAAAATACGTTCTTTTTTCGTAGAACAATTCATTATTTGAGTCTTATCTGAGTTTGTACCTAACTTCCCCATGATTCTCACTTATTGAATAGAATCATTATGAAGCTATTTCATAATAATATGGTAAGTACATGTATCGGTGTTCCTTGATTTTGAATGAAATTCTCTTACCTTCTAAGACTGACATCTTGATGATTGTCAGTACCTTTTTGGCGACTATCCTCAGATTAAATGGCTCATGTGAGTTAATTTTGACATGAATATGTCTTTAGCTCTGGAGGTTAGTAAAAAAATTGAAAGACCACTTGATGTCTAATGCAGTGTTGCCAGACGTCCCTTTTTGGGGGTACGCACAAATGTACCCCTTTTTGCTTAGGATCCCCCTTTTTTACCTCTTTTCATAATTATCCACTCAATTCTCCTTTTTACTTATGGAACTACTTCGTAAACCAAAAAATAGATAACTCGGTATGTGAAAGGTAAAAAGTATGGATCTAGGTAGGGGATGCATTGCTGCATGATGTATCTATGTATACCGTAGTTGACACAATACCAAGGCATTGTATTTGTTTTTGCAGCTAATTTAACAAGTAAATAGTGTAAAGTCTAGCTGGTTCACAGACACACAACCTAAATTATAACCTTGTTTATACGAATTGAAGTACCTATGAGAAAACTCATGCTAAACAAAGAAATTTTGTTTTACGTCTGATAAATAGTGGGGATTAAGTAGGTAGTAATAATTGGGTACAATGTTTTACTAATTAAGCATAGGTCTTAATAGGTTTGTCCGCTGAGACCACCAAACCAGTTTGCAACCCACTTGAGGCGTTCGCTGAGTTCTCTGACTGTTAGAGCGCACACAACCCCCCACCCCCCCACCCTCGGTCTCAGTTTGTTTGCAGAGGTTTCCAAACACGTTGCCAACCGGTTGCTTATCTTCAAATCGATCAGAGCTTTTTCCCGCTGACCAATTTCTGATTATTCGCCCCCTCCATTCCAAACTCACGGCAGCCAATGAAATCATTCGAATTTTAGCATTTGTTATCGCCTCTGTTCGCCGCGTTATCATAGTTTTCGTTTTCAATTATTAACGTATTTACTGGCGTATTTCTCAAACATTCGGAAAATGTTCGACCAACATTTTGATTCAGATTCTTCTCGAGGTGTTTCTCCTGTACCAACGTTTTGGTTGGACAAAGAGAACGAAGAGGTGTGCCTGAAGCAAAAGGTGCAAAATTATTGCAAAAATTATAACTGTAAATTATGGGAGCACAACAATTCACAACTTGTGAATGGGAGAACAAGGCGGAAAATAAACGACGGAGAGCGCCAAAGCGGTGGATTGTTTTTTCACTCGGAAAGTTGCACCATGTTTACAAAACAGTCAGAACCGTTTGCACAGACTCCAATTCCCAACCGATTTGAAATCGATTCAAAAATTGGTAGAATTCGCGCATTCGTTTTTGAGTAATCTCCGATCAGTTTGAAATGATTTGCAAGTCACTGCCAATCTGCTCAGCGAACATACCTAATACCATAATTCATTATTTTACAAAGTAGCAATATTTTATTTTCAGATTTTTCTTGAGATTATTCATTCCTTAAACTAGAAATCCAAGCCTTCCAGTTTTTCCCCACAAAATCTGTTGATGACTTGGTTGATGGGAATCTCGATTTCAGCCTTCGGACTGGTTCAGCAATATCGGCTTTGTAATTAATAATATATTATTGGAACGCTCGTTAGAATTTCTGCTCGGAGTTTAAAGTTTCAGGGTGTTAGAGTAAGTGTTTTTACGCCAGAACCGAGGAAAAGTAGCAATAGCATTGTTTTACGTAGGTCCAAAGGGGTTGTGCAGCTCTATTCTAGACGAAGTGAGTGACTGGTGTATTTCTAAATGAATAAATGAAGAAAGTTGTAAGTATACGAGTTCACGTTGTTGTTCCAGAACAAAATCGAGTTTGAAGGCTTCAGTTTTTATCATTGCAGTTAGTAGAGAGTTCCTAGAGATCCGTCGGTCTCAATACGGCGTGCGGTAACGAGAAACATTACCGCACCTTAAAGTCACGTCAAGTCCTTAACGGATCTAGTTGTAACGCTAAATCCATGGAAAGAGGAAATTATTCCTAGGAGATTATTTGAGTCCGTGGAAGGAGGTTATTTTAGACGATTTTTCCGAATTGCGGTCCACAAACGTGTCTGTACGGAACTGTAACTCAACTTTTTGTATAGAAAGGAAGGGGGTGTTACAGCCGTTGGCAAGGTGGCACTTGGGGTGGATGCATTGTCTGGATATTCCTTTGAGCAAAAATAATTACCTATTTAAATACTTAAAGAAATTTACTCCCCACAGGGGTGGAGTCCGAATTTGCTTCTTCCTCAGCCACCTTTTTTATCCTTTTTGGTATCTCGATTATGGGTCTTTCATGTATCAACCGAATTAAACATATTTTTATTCTGACAAATTGAGTTATTAATGATAATGTGTAGGTTGAAATTATGTAATTTGCCTGAAAATAAATATGTATTTCCCAAAAATACCCTTTTTGGAAACACCATGTACCTCTTTGTACCCCTTTTTATGATTGACTGTCCCCCTTTCTGTCGGGAAGAGTCTGGCAACACTGGTCTAATGGAAATGATTTCTACCGCTTACAACCTAGCCGTTCCAAGGTAAATGGAACTCCATCAGTTCAAGACACCCACTTCCCGGAACCCGGAAATGGTTCACCACTCGTTGAAAATATCTCACTTTAAGCTAAAGTCTTAAAACGAAAGTAGCTGAGCTATACAAAATATTAATGAACTATAAACAATCCTCGTGATGTAGTAACATGATTTGAAGCTAACCATGAGTAGGTAAAGTGGTTCTCCCCTGTTTACCTTAGGAAGTTTAAATTTATTAGGAGGTTCTCATGGACATCATAAGACGAATTAAATAATGGACTCCAACCTGACCAGCTGAGTTAGCTAAATTCTCCCTTTTTCACCCTAGGAATGTGAAATTTGATAGGGAGCTTCTCTAGTAGCTCCCCCTAGGCAAGTGGGGGCTGTGACGTCATCGTCCAAATGAATTTCAAGAGCCGTATTACTGGTCAGATACCCATCAGATAGCACCTTTTTGGAAAGCTCTCGCACAGATCTTTCTATTGAGCAAATAAAAAATAACAATGAAAATTCCCCTATGTAACACGAAATGTTATCACAAAATTACTATATTTTCAAAACCAAAAATTATTGTACTTTAATTTTTGTTCTAATCGAAATTGATTCCATTTGGAATGGGGTCTTTGAGAATATTCTGGAAACAATGCATAAATTTGAAAACACTCCATTCAGAATTGAAGATTTTGTATGTGATGGGAGTGATAGAGCGCCGAAATCGGGGTTTCAGCTTGCAAAGTCAATTCAAAGAAATCTATAAGTCAAAGTTCGATTCATGAAATCTGTAATTTTTTTAGGTGTCTTATTCGACGTACGTCTGCCCTTCTGTCACAATATCTCCCTCTCAAAACGGAGTTGGTCGTTTGCGTCAAGATGTCGGGAGTTCAAGAGCAGCTCTACAAACATCTCCTTGCTTCGGACACTGCTCGAAAAGCACTCAAAGGTATCTACGTCATTTTCTATCTGAAAGACCTACCACCCACTTCATAATCCCATTGAACTACTATTGCATAATTTTATTAGTATCTGCTACCTTTATTTCTGTCACTTCCTATTCTAAATTCATGTGAAGCTAACTTGTCGACTACATTATTCATACCGCCCTTTGCAGTTATGGATATTTGATCGAATTGTGTAAGGTTTCAGACCCTCATGAGGGTAAAAGATTAAAACAAGCTTTATAAAAAAGGCCTTCTGTCCTTAAATTGGTTTTTTATTAAACCCCAAAGTTTCCCCCCATGAACTGAGGCTTCTTCGGGGAGATTAATATTCAAAAGTGTAAAATATCTACTTACTGGAAATAGACGTTGTTCGCTAACTTCCGTTTTGAAATGTGTTTTCACAACTCCGTCGCGAGTGATTTAGTTCGGGACTACTCTTCTGATTAAAGTGATTTCCCAAGTTGTACTTATACTCTCCCACTCCCAGAGAAGACCTGTTCAGGTACACACAAACGGGAACAAAATTAGGTATCAGCTCACTCTGCTGATTAGAATGCATGGTTTTGTGAGTTGTAATTAGGTATAACCAACCACACCCAGAGAGGTCTCGATCCTAAGTTCAGCATTTTTAGTGGAGTAGGAGCTAAATAAACTAAAGAGCCCACTCTGCTGATTACAGCGGTTCTCATCGCTGGTGCGCCCTCTTCTGGAACAAGCTGCCGTGGTTCGGTCACCCTATTATATGAATGCCAAAGAGAAGCTAGAGAGGATTCAGCACTGGTTCCTGGGATATGCATCCTATAGAATGGGCGTTACTTAGGATGCCTTTAACTGTTAAGAGATGATGCGCCTTCGGGACTAAATACCTTGTTGAGTCGTCGTAGATTGGCTATTGTAATGTTTAACATTTTTATTGAAAAAAAAAAAAAAGGCCTTCTGTCCTTGAATTGTTTTTTTATTACACTTTTACTCTTCAGGGAGATCAATATTCAAAAGTGTAAAATATCTAGGTACTTACTTATAGTTTTTTTTTTTTTTTTTAATCAAATTTAAAGTTATGAGTTTTTTGAAAATCAAAAAATTGTTTACTTTTATGTAGGTAACGATGTTATTTCGTATGTTTTACATAGTTCGCTGGTGACGGTAATTATTAATTCTAGTCCATCATTCAAATGCGAGTAAATTTTGCTCAAGCTTTGAGTGTCTTTTCGGAAGTTGATTGAATTTTAATTTTTATCTTAGCCATTTCTAGAAATATTCTTTTTTTTGCAAATTTGATTCTCGTCCTACAATTTTGAAAATTTTCAAGTCCATAGTATGTCCTAAAAATCTGCAAAAGGCAACCAACGCGTTTTTTGTATCTTCTTGTCGTAGATCCGATTCATGATTTGAAAAACGACGCCGAATGGACTGACACGTTTCCCCCACATTCTCTTTTCTACATCTTTTCATACATAAATATATGCATATGAAAAAGCGTTAAACTCTAGGATTCGTTCCAGAATGTCTCAAAACGGATTTCAATTAAGGAACTTTTTGAAAATTTTTATTTTAAAATTTTTATAGCCATTGCAATAGCTTCATTTTGTACGAAAATTCGTTAAAAAAATCGTCGCTAAAATGAGGTGTCAATTGGAAAAAATAAAATAAAAATTTAAATACCCTATACTCTCTCCCTTTGAGTGGTCCAAAAACGTCAGGATTTTTTCATGATTATCATTTGTTGTAAACTTAGTATCAGACACGCCAAAAACGATTTCCTAGTTCCTTTTTGATATCTTAAAAATTGTGGGGGAAAGTTGGAGGGGGGCACCCTGAATAGCAGTGAATTTAGCGTGTTTGGAGTAGAAACCCACTATTCACTTTGTTAGAATATGAAGAGAAAACACCTTAACCCTTTCATCCATGGAGGTTTATCAGGCCAAATCAATCTCTACACGATGACCCCTTAGTTGATAAACTTCGAGTTACACACACAATATTATTATACTTACTAGGTAATGAATTATTCTATGTCATTGTTTTTCATGTTTATTAGCTTCGGCAGAAGGTGGTGAAAATCCTAGCAAATTATCTGCATTGTCTGTGGTGACTTCGCTTAAACAACTTTGCAACCACCCTGATATCGTCATGGAGAAAGTTCTTGAAGGGAAAGATGGTTTCAATGGTGCGACAAAATACCTTCCTGATGGATACATTGACAAATTTAAAAGGTGAGTCCTATCGATTCTGTGGAAAGATCATCTAGAATGACATACACACTTACAATCCAGTAAGCGTTTCAGGATGCCCCAAAACAGATTTCCATTGAGAAATTTGTATTTTAAATATTTGTAGAGCCATTGCAACAGCCACATTCTTAAATAATTCATTAGAAGAATACATACCAAACTGAAGACAAAATCTAAACTTGTCTCCCTATCCTCCTGGTCTTCATCACTATTTCACTATAATGGCTCTTCAAATACGTCACTATATGATTCTTAAATTACGTTGTGCAAACTAGAGATTGAACTGTCTCTAAATGTGGACCCATATTTTAATCTATCGTTAGGCTTGTATTTCATCATCATAATATGTACTCTTTAATTTATACCAATACTATTCCATTGAAATTTAAATAATACTCTACTACTCTTTCCAGAAAAGCCGTGCAAGTTGAACTTTCTGCCAAAATGATGGTACTTGATTGTCTGTTGGCTGTTATAAAATCAACCACTACTGATAAAATAGTTCTCGTTTCGAATTACACGCAAACTCTAGAAATGTTTGAAAAACTGTGCGCCATCCGGAACTACCAATACGTTCGTTTAGACGGATCGATGTCAATCAAAAAACGAGGAAAGGTGAGGCTGTGGAATACACGACTGAATGCATGGACTTACATTATGGATATTTTTAGTGTATCGCACCACTGAGTTAATGTCAATGGATTTTTTAGGTTGTTGAGAAGTTCAATCAGCCGGACAGTGGGCTTTTCATATTCATGTTGAGCTCGAAGGCTGGTGGTTGCGGGTTGAACCTTATTGGAGCAAACAGGCTGGTTATGTTCGATCCTGACTGGAATCCTGCTAACGATGACCAGGCGATGGCCAGGGTGTGGAGAGATGGACAAAAGAAACCCTGTTACATCTATCGCCTCATTTCCGTGAGTTTTTCATACCACTATCTCATTTATTTGGACAGTATCCTCTGTAGTTACAAAATCAAAAGGGCAATAATTCTAAATCATATTTGTATTGATAGCTGTGAATAAAGGCCCTGTCAAACAGAATGCAAGCTGCTGGCAGACAGCTCACAAGGGGGGTCAAACTGACCAGGAATGTGATGAGGGTTTTCAACCCAAACGATCATCATGTCCAGCTCCTGCAGCTCATCTGAGTTTTTTATTTTACAGATTTTGCAATCTGTAAGCTCAGTAACAAGACGAAAAACGAAATGGGTCCCTATGTTATAGTAATGTACCTCGTAGTCAGTGTTGTAGTTGTCTGTAAGCACTCTGTTTGAGTGGTAAGTTTTTCGAACTAAATACTGAAGCGATCATAGTCAGTATGATATAAATCAAATTACAAATCTACACTCCCGCACAAAACCAATCATTTTTCATTGATTCCTTCCCTTTCACCACTTGTTTCGACTCTGCCCACCACGGACTCCACAGAAATTACAACTTGCCTGATGACCACCATGGTCTCATATGGGCCTTCTGTTTGACGCTCGTAATGCAATACCTCATAGTACAGTGTCCGTAATAGCCTGTGTGAGCAGTCTACATTCCTTGACAGAGCCTTAACACATGGTGAATTGTTTTTTTCATTGTTTATGGTTGGTAGCTACTTCTCTCAACCTGCACCTAATAAATGAAAATTGTATATAAAATGTTTGATTAATTTTAGACTGGATCTATAGAAGAGAAAATGCTGCAGAGACAAGCTCACAAAAAGGCACTTTCATCATCTGTAGTGGACTGTGAAGAAGACGTCAAGTGCCACTTCAGTATGAATGAGCTGAAAGCGCTCTTCATGTACAAGGCCGAAACTCGGAGTGACACCCATGACCAGTATGTTATTCTTTAAGAATCCATTATACATACATCAAATACATAAGTCAAACCTTTCGTCTAAAACGTTAAGTTGGCCCCTGCAAGCTCACTCATGATTGTGTAGAAGTCCGAAACATTGGAAAATCTGGTTTCTCAGTTGGAATTAGATGAGTAGTCTGACTTGTATCATTGTTTCTAGTGAGCTGTACTGAAATTGATAAGGTAGAAGGTAAAATTGAAGATGCTATACAATTTTCTTTGATTTGAAGTGTTTCATGCAGGGACACTTCGCATTCGAAGAGGTTTGAATAAGAGTTTACCATTGGTGGGAAAAAGGTACTTTTACTTCTTTAATGCAAGTAGTCACCCTGAGAGTTTTGACACCAAACGCATACTCCTATGGTAAGTGTCAAACCAACTGCTAGGCTGCACTGTCTGAATTCACTTGCGAATTCGGATTAAACGTGATAATACCCATTGCTCAATAGATGGTATTCGACAATATAAATGGTTACGTCGGTATATGAGACTGATTGATTGGCACAAACGTAAACCAAGTAAATTCCATTAATCATATTTCTAAAAGATCACTTGGTGTAATCTGAACAGACGTTGGAAAGGGACATCTCTTTCGGGAGTTAAAACTCTAGATATGTGGGAATGAGTGATGAAAAGACGCCAGTACACTCTAGTGGATGTTTGGTGAAGGTAGATCAGCTGTTCTGTTTGTGTGCCTTTCTATGTGTCTTTATGTGAAAAAAGTTTCCTGCACATATTAGATCATACTGGGCAGGGAAGTCCTGCCCAAATGGAAGGGGTGCTTTGACATCTCCAGTGCAAAAAAATTTGAAGTATCATAGAATACTACTGCTCATTGCAGGAGAGTGCGGGTATCAAATCTTATGATGGAATCTATTTGTATAAAAAATATAAATAGATACAAGAGTACAGTTCATTGGCCTCAGAAGCTGATCGGCAAAGGTGGCAGTATTTTCCTGAGTCTTCCTCAGGAAAAGGCATGCGTTCGAATCATATCAAGGTATCTATTATTTTTGGGTCCACAGCAACGATTTGTAACATTTGGCGCAGTCATTAGAACACATACTTCAATATGTTCTTTCTCAAGCTAGACTATAAACAACCTCATTTTCTCAATGTCTAAGTCAATTCATACTGTGACGATGACTTCGCTCATCTGTGCTTTCTTCCTCCTAGCAACTTGGCTCATTAAATTCGAATTTTTTCGAGTATCTACAGTTTTGGGGGCCACAGCAACGACTCGTAACACAAGCTACGAGTACATTATTATGTAGTAGCTTAATAAATTGAAAACAAGAGGGGTATGCAAAGCAAAGCTATGTTGGGTGTAGCACATAGCTTCCTCAAATCCATAACATGATTTTATTGATAATTAAATTGTATTGGAGGAGATAACCGCTTGGTATGAGGATAAAGAACTTACACACCTATTTATTATTTTATTGCTGAAATCAAATGTGGATGGCATTTGAAAACGAACAGTTGATGAAATATTTTCAGTTTATTCGCCATTGATTTTATGAAAACAAATTAAATTTGAATTTCTGAGGGACTGCAAAAACAATTTTCTAATATTTCAATATGCCAATCTGGCAGTAAATTGTCTACATGAATTTTGATTTATTTATAGGAATTGTGGTTTTAGTAGGACTAATTAATAGAAATACTAACTTCTACTTCTGATCAAAACCATGACAATCATCTAGTAAAGTCCTTTTTTCTTTTACTTTTTCTCCAAATTGGCGTTGTATTTTTATCAGTTTTCAAAATGTTGATTCCTTCCAATTTTAGATTGAAGTGCCCGAGATGTGTAAACGGTATCCAGACTAGAGGACCTCCACCAGAGAGTGACTGCACAAATGACTTCTCGTGCTGGCATCACGTGTCTGACAAGCGCTGGGTCATCGATCCTATCCTTAAGCAATGTTGGAGTGCTGGAATCTCCTTCGTTTTTTACCAGCATTCTCACAAACAGAAACCTATAGTAAGGCTTTGCATACTTGCATTATTTATTTAAAAATATCCTAGGGTTTGATCATTGATTTATAATCAGACCTCCTGGTTGAGGTAACCAACACTTGTTAGCTACTAGAGACTTCCTAGTAGGTTCAGTAGTATCGATTCCATGCTTTATCTCGATATGGCTAGGACGTGAATCGGAGATGCCACATGTCGTATAGGAGATACCACCACTATCTGGATAGCATTTGCGGTTGCTTGCCCTAGGCTTAGCAGATACCATGTGTGGTATTGATACGATATAGAACCTACAAGGAACACTATTATTGCAATGATTTTGTAGCTGTGTTGCATCGAGTTGGTTCTCCTTTTACTCTTACGTCATTCAGAAATTTGCCTGTAAATTATTCATACGTGATTGTTACAACCACTATCTCTAAATCGCCGTCTTGTGTGGGATATATTTTCTTCTAAGTAGGCAGTACTTATCCATATTTGATATTAGCTTCTCTATACAGCGTCATCACTTTTTTCTAATCCATCCGTGGACAGGGAACGTTGTTCCAGTTCATTAACGACTCGACTTATAACTCAACTTTCGTCGTCTTTTTAGGGGTCTAGGCATCAATCAACAAATTTTAGTGTACATGAAGAGCTTTCTAACGACTGGCTTATCTTCTCGACACAAAAGAGTTGCATCATCCTTATTTAGGCCAACATACTCAGCTATAAAATAAAATAGAGAATCGGGAGCTGAAGAATATAACTAAGGAGATTCTAATATAATTTTTTTTTTTAAATCGTAATTTCATTGCAATAAAGATCCTCATTGCTTTTGTTAGATCTATGGAGCATCGTAAAATTAACAGTTTATTCATACTGAAACGCAGTGGGACTCGAGAATAGATATGACTTTAGTAATGAAATAATTAAATTTTATTTTACGACGAATGACTGCATAGTGCATAAGCTTACAGGCGTTCAGAATACCATATTCAACTGCAATTAGGCTCGGTTTGTTGGGTGAAAATTTAGGTAACACACGCAAATGTCTGGACGTTACTTGTGTTTCCCACTTTCAGATCATCACGGAGTCACTCCAACCGAAGTATAGTCTCATTATTGGCGGAATTGACAGCCCCCTTATTGTTATTTTGTTTTTATTTAGCAGGTTCCGCGCTTCATTTACTTGTGCCTGCAATACCTGTGTTTCATGTTTCAGTTCTGAAACATCTGCTAGTAATTGACAATTTTCCTTCACAATATTTTCTGTTGACTCATTCATAATAGCCAAGTCATTTTTCGTTGTAACGTTCACGAGTTTTTCATCCATACATGCCTCCATAATTTTTGAAAACTCGTTACAAGTATAATCTCCTATCTTCTTAGAAGCATGAACCGGAGCCATCTCATCCAACATCACCTTACTACATTCATGGGGGGAGCTATTACAACGTCTTCGCTTTGGCGTGTTGCCGATGGGCGTGAAATAGTTCTCCAACGTGATTGACTTTATATACGCTTGAACACAGGGCGAAATCAATGAAATATTTTTTTCTTACACATGTTAACTCATTTTTCATTGAGCCAATGGAAGGTCGGATTTGCAAACTGGCGAAATATCGTTGTCGAAATATAAGAAGGGAACCCAAGTCCATTCCGTAGCTATTGAAGGGAAATTTACATTTCAGTGACATTATATCCTCACTCATCTTTCCAGATAAAGAGATAAATGCATCATAAATCTTAACAACTAATTATGGTCTTATACTTAATAGTTCGTTGTGATAAGAAGCTCCACTCTGAGAGAGTAGTTACTAACCTCATCTTAGTCACAACAAATCCTCATAGAAGAAACTGATTGTAGAAATAATTTAAATATCCCATGCAAATGAAGCATTGTCAGTTCATCATAGTCAATTCAATTGTGGGAGCCCGATCCAGTCGGGAGGACCAATGACTTACGTCTTTGCCTGATAAGGCTCATTTCCTATCCCCCTTTAGGATTTCTTAACATATATTTGTTTATCATCTAAACTGTTGTCATCATAATCAAGTTCATATTTTCCAGCAACAAGTTATTGAAGAAACTAAAGAAGAAGAAGACGACGATGATGAAGATAAAGAAGAAACCCAAAATGCCAATCAAGATGAAGATGAATAACTGTGCAATGAAAACCTTTCTCGATCCTCTCTGACTCTGTAAATACTAATTCTTTCAAGCGTGTAAATATTTTCATACCATTTTTAATCATACTTACTCCTAACTAGACTTATTTTCTTATGAAATAAGAAAATTATTATTTTTTCTATTTATATTTTCTTATGAAAAAGTTGAATTATATGTTACTCTGTGAGAAAAAAAATTATTATGTTTTACCCTACTGCTTGATGACTAAGTAATCTGCTTGCTCAAAAATGGAATGAATACCTTCTTCTAGAGATGAGGAAGTGACATGGATCCAGTTAAATCCATGTTATTGGTGTTGTACTGGTAACAAGTTCAAAAATTACATAACTCATAACTCAACTGTTTACACAAAACAAACTTTTTGGTGGGTTCTTAAAAACGGAGGAAGTTTGCTTAAGCTTCGTTCTCAGTGCGCGTTCTGACAGTTCTGGTACTCATCAGAAATGGGACGGAAAATCCCGAGGGGTTCCAGAACTGGTGGAACCGCGTTCTGCACTGCGAACGATTTCAGAATGGTAATGGTAGAGGGTGCTGGCCTGATAACAGTGGGCTAACTCCTCCGCCAGCCCATGACTTATTCTGAAATGGTGAACAAACTTTTGTTCGTTCAATCTTGGCACAATTTCCTTGAAAAAATTCGGGTTACGTGGATGTAGACGAGATCTAACGACAACTTCAATCTTGACCTCATCGTCTACAAACCATGAAACTTCACCACCATCGTCGAAACGGGAACTTGGCAATATGTCGACACATAAACTGGTCGACACCTCCTGTCGCCATATTTCCACACCAGGTGTTGAAGAACGTCGATAACGCACATCTTTGAAACTGGTCGACGGATTTATGTCGAAGAATTTGAGATCCGTTTTTCGCTGTATTTCAACAACAGGAGTTGAACATGAGCTAAAAACACCCCTCTTGAAACTGGTCGACTGCTAAACGACGACAAAAGGGTTGTTTGGCCACTTCCTGTCCTCAGCCTTGGTCCCTTGGGGTCTTTCAATCCGAGGATTAAATGAAAAGTCACATTTACGTTTCTAAACTGTTATGTGATCGTGTTATGAGACCACGAAACTATACACTTCATTCTGATCTACACATCCAACTAATCTGCATTTTTACTAAGGGATTGACTACTTGATGTTATGTATTTTTGAGATGCGAGCTTGCGAGCATCCAGACCACCAAACTATACACTTCATTCTAACCTACATGTCAGGTATACGAAGGATGTCGATGTAAATATGTCGACGTATCCCCATGGTTGACTTGGACGACCTTTTTCAACAAGGGGTGTTGAAAGTTGTCGACTAGTCGCTGTATTTTTGTGTCGCCATATTTCCAATGCCTGTGAAATCGACATTGGTCAACCCTTGGTGTTGAAAGAAGTCGACACGGCTTCTTGCCCGTTTGTCGACCAGTTTATGTGTCGACATATTGCCCCCCATCCGTCGAAACTATCGCCTTCCGAATTTGACGAGCTACTAGTTGGCATTTTGATGAAGAACAGCGAACAACAGAACAAAGCGAAATTTTACTGAGAAAAGTACAGGGAACACGCGGCAACCAAAGCCAAAGAGAGTGTATTGTTTACTCCACGAGCTCCGAAAAATTGTGAAATGCACATGCGTTAACTACATCCTTGCGTTCGAGTTCTGACGGTTCCGCAAAAAAAATCAGGGACTGTCAGAACCGTCTGGAACCGGGTTGGCAAAACACTGCGAACGCCGAACTGGGCGTTCTGGCACTGCAAACGACAAAACTCGACTACGCTTGCCCAGAACCGTTCCAAACTGGCAGAACGCACACTGAGAACGAAGCTTTAGGTAACTTTTCACTTTCTGCTAATCGTTCAAATCCGATTTGTCACCCTCTTCCATGCCCTAATGGTAACACAGGAAATATTCTAAATTAATGTTATTAGTTACGAAATAAGTAACTAGCTTAATCAAATGCTTCTGGAGCCCTTAGCTGGTCGTAATAATTATAGGTTAAATAATAAGTGATAATACCACCGTTGAGTTCGTAGGCAAAAGAAATTTATTATTTGAAATTGGTTTGGTCCTACCTAAAAAAGAACGGAAAAGGATTTACTAAGGGTGACCTCAACCCTTGACAAAAGAAAAAAAATAATGTAAGGACCCAGCAGCGAGGACGAAAGGTTTTTCAGTTCCTTGGGGCATAGAGATGTTCAAATTCAAATGTACATAGGAAAATTTACGTCTCACCAGCTTGGTTCTCCGATAGGAAGATACAGGTACCGTGGTGTAACACTGGAGTCATTTAATTTCGCACAGTTAAGAAAATAGGGGGAAAGATGGCACCGGGGGCACTCACTTGGCGAGATCGCTTCAACTACTACTGTAGCCACGTGTTCCGAGGGGGTTAACAATAGCTGGAGGACCGAGGGAATCAAATCATGTTTGATTCTGTCGGTGTCTCGCTGATAGGACGGCCGTGACAAATCTAACCTAAATAGCCAAATGTGAACATATAATTTTCAAACATTTAGTAAAATGTTTATGTTAATATTATTTTTAAGGAACAAGTTGGCACCTACTTACTCTTAGAAGACTTGAAAAACACTAATCTTCTCTAAGCCTTCTCCATACTAAGATTAATTGAAACTCTTCCGAGACAAGGACCACAGAAGGAGTGACATAAGCACTGCTCCCTGGTTTATGCACAGATCATCCTGTGCATGCGCAGTGAGAGAGGAGCATAAAAGAGGTCATCACCACTGAGCCTCAGTTTGGGTCAAGGGGCTGGGTGTTTCTGCTTTCCACCGAACGAGATCCGAAAATTAACTAGCGACCTCTACAGAATACCAAGGGAGCTTGTCCTAAGCATGAAATCTAACATTACCTTGTATATCCTAACGTTATCCTTTTCTCGTGGAAAGGTACTGTTTAGATTTGAAGTTTCCATGCTTTCGGGCTGCAATAATGACTGCATGCGTTGGCGCCGTCCCCTGTAACTAACATCTCCAGAGCAGAGTTAGGCGTAAACGTGATCGATTACGATCATAGGGTTTTAGAGTCACAGGTTTTCTGTGATTATATTCGTAATCACAAATTTTTTGGCGATTACGATTGTAATAACAAGTTTTTTAATGTGATTTTGGCTGTAACAACCGATGTTTCCTTTAAATAAGCCCGTTACCGCAGATTTTTCCCTGTAATTTGAGTCATAATCATAATTTTTCTTGTGATTACAGCCGCATTCTTAAGTAGTTTTTTCTGTGATTACTGTCGAAATCTTAGTTTTTCATTTGAATGCAACTTTTATGTGATTAAGATAGTATTCACTGGTAAAACTAAGATTTCGGCAGTAATCACAGAAAAAACTAAGATTATATAATGCAGGAAAAATTATGATTATGACTGTAATTACAGGAAAACAGCTGCTGTAATGGGCTTAGTTACTGGAAACATTGGTTGTTATGGCCAAAATCACATTAAAAATTTGTGATTACAGTCGCGAATAAAGTTGTGATTGCAATATAATCACAGAAAAACTGTGATTACAAATGTAATCATAATCATATCTTCAGGTTCTGTGATTATAATTGAAATTGTAATCACAACTCTAAAACCCTATGATTGTAATCGTAATATTATGATTACGATTACGTCCAACTCCGCTCCAGAGAACACCCTTTTTTTTTGGTTTATTATTTCCAATAATAAGCCTATGTGATCGTATAGCAAAAAATTTTTATAACCCCCCTCAAACTTTGTCACTTTACGTTTCAAGGTGCGCAGAATCCAAATTTGAAATGTCCGTCCGCCGTCCGGGCCATAAAAGGCCTTAGAATTGACGTAAAAAATCTGTTCTTTCGCACATAGACTCCACTTGGGGTCTAGTTGGTCCTAACTTCTCGCCAGCTCGATCGCTCCACACCCATGGGTGCTATGAGCCAAAAATAGGTGAAAAAGTGTCTTTTTTTGTGTACATTTCAAGTTGTATAGAAATTGGAGATTTATGAGTGAAAAGAAAATGTTAGCTATTAATTTTATGGAAAAAAAAAGTATTCTAAATGATACTCTTCTATTCAAAAAGAGATTTTGGATTTTAGGCTATTTTTTGCAATTTTATAGATTTTTTAAAACAAAATTTAATGAAGTTCAAGTTTTTAGCATAATTTTCTACATAAATTGTTGAATGTTCTATTTCATAGTTGATAAACTTTATTTGACCAATCTTATGCTAAAAAATATCAATTTAACAATTCTTGGCCATTTTCGGTGATTTTGTCAGCACATTTTTTGAAATTTGACCAATTAAATGATATCAATATACAGTATAGGTAACACTTTTATGTGTTGGAAAGATGACTTGGTAATAAATAACTCAAAAACAATATATTTAACAAGTTAAGGATTTGGCAACATCAAAAAATGGTCTTCTGGTTAACGGCGTTTTGTGTTTCATGGTTAAAAAAAAAGTTATGTTTCTGGAAAGACGCTGTTCGACTTTCTATGTATTATGTCAAATGCAAGGCTGCCCCATTACCAAACCCCAGCAAATCTTCAGCCGCTCGCCATTTTTTGCGTGTGCCTCTCAGGTAGTAAATTGTTGTTTATCAACTATATTAAAAAGCGTAAAATTGTGAGATTCCGCTGCTGTAACGGATTGAACCTATTTATGAGGTCCGAAGCTCCGAGTTCCGATACTAAATATACTATAAGCGGCGTTTAATAATTATGGACCAGAGATCTACGTAGAAGGGCTGTCTAATACATAAATAATAAACCTTTGTGTAATAATTTGCAGCGTTTTGCTTCCGAGTCTGCCTAAAGGTAGCGGAAGCATTGTTTTCACTTTCGGGAGAAAATAACTTTTTGGTCTCCAAAATCAAAATTTCCACTCGCATTTTACGTTTAGCCCATTTTGAACAACTTTGGTTCCGCGTCTGTCTGTCTGTCGTGTGTCCGCAAATCCTTGTAACAAGCTTATTTTCCACAGTTTTCATCCGATTTGGATGAAATTTTCAGGGGATGTGCGGGCTTGGGAGTAGATGGTCCCCTATCAGTTTCATCTTGACTCAATACCTAACTCTGCGCATGCGCAAACGTTAATTCTACCAAGCATCATTTTCTCACGTCCTAGTTTGATCTCGCTGAAATTCGGATGACTATTTGATAATCTTATATCAATTTCAATATGAATGTACCATCAATAACTACTGCGCCAGTATGAAATCCTTGTATCAAGCTTATTTTCCATAGTTTTCATCCGATCTGGATGACATTTTCAGGGAATGTGAGAGGCCAAGAGGTAGACAGTTTCCTGTCAGTTTCATTGTTGCCAAATCAATACTTCACTCTGCGCATGAGCAACATTAACTCTCTAGTCGTTCGATTTCGCTTAAATTTGGATGATAGTTGGAAGAAGATGACTTGATTACCTCGTATCAATTTCAACACGATTGTGTCATTAATAGCTACTGCGCATGCGCCAATGTGAAATACTTGTAATGACCTTAATTTCCACAGTTTTCGTCTGATTTTGATGAAATTGTCAGCGAATTGTGTTTAGGTTGTAGATGGTCCCGTACCTATTTCATTGTTTTCAACTCATCAGTTCGTTCTGCGCTTCATAGAAATTGAAATAATTTCTTTAAATTCGAATTCCCTCTTCCAAAACCGTAGATAATTTTCACAGTCAATATCATTACTCCCAAATATATCAGATCACATGAAAAATATTTATTTTTAGGTTAGCACATTCATCTCAAGATTCACTGAAAATAAAGTGACTGTCTCAGTCGCAGAAGAATGTTACACAATATGAGTACGTTTTGAGAGAGCCAAAATAAATTTAGAACATCACAATTAATGAATTAGAAGTGGATACAAAGGCCCACAGTAGAATAGGGTCGAGTTGAGAACCAAGTGGGCTAAAAATAACCTGCACCGACATCACATCTTAAAATATAAAACCATTGAATTACAAAATCAATTGAAATCGTAATGACCTACTTGATAGGTACCTAATTCATCAAGGAGTCGTTAGGAGAGGCTTAAGTGTAATTGGTTTCTAGAAGTGTCTGGTGGTGCGATAATGGAGAGTATATAACAGGGGAAGAGATGATTCGGTGTCATACAGGAGCAGCATTCGTTTCAAGCAGAATTTAGCGTACCAAGGCATAGTTTGCCTATATTACTAGCCCCTATTTGTTTTATACAGGCGTCAAAGTCACCAGCATGGGTTTCGAAATGTGTCCAGACCCCTATACCATCCTGATCAGATACAAATCCAAATGACTTCTCTACCGTAAGTGACCTTTCATGACTATTCTTGATTAGAGACGTAATTACTGAAATAATATCAACTTACATGATTACCTGACCTATTGTTATCTACTTTTCTTTACTTATCTATTCTGTATTCTGAGATAATGGCTCCAAAGTGAGGAATTTGAAGCACTAAATTATGAAAATAGCATACCCTCTTTAGTAATTTTATAGACCTTCAAAAATGGCATTTAATTTGCCGTTGGTAATACTTTACATTACATTAGATAAGTTCTACATCTGGGCAGACCTACCGAATCACCCCCAGCGAATTATTGAATCCCCCAAAGTTGGTTAAAAATTGTCCATGCTCCAAGTAGTGTTTTCTGTTATTCAAGTAGTTTAGTATTCTCAAATTATACTTGTAATACAGGTACAATACCTGCCTAAGACCTTCTAAATCTTACAACAAGTACAATACCTACAAGTACAATTCCTGCCTAAGACCTTCTAGATCTTATCGTATGTAATCAAAGGATCATTCTTAAATTAAACTAAATCGTAAACAACTAAAAAATCTAAACCATGTTTCTGGAAAAAGAAAAAAGTCAAGGAATTTTAGATCCATTATGAAAAGTATCATATTTCCTATGTCATAAGATTTTACAAAATATGAATATTTGAGATTTTTTGTAGAAATTCTATTAAAAAGTACAAAATACAGGTGGCTTTTTACGTCAAAACGTTCTTTTTCGCCCAGGATAGATTACATTTCAAATAATTTTCTGAAAAATATGCCTTTCTGTCTATTAAATTTTCATGTTATTTCTTCAGAACGATTCCCCTCAAAGAGTGATGGTAAAATACACTTTTTAAAAATAAACTTCAAAAGGCAGAATAGGTACATTTTTCCAACAGTAAAAATAGCTATTTATTAATATCTTCCCAACTTATTTCTTTGGAGACCGAGAATAATTTTTTGCTTCTTAATCAAACAGGAGTAAATTAAATTTTACTCCAACACTGAATGCTAACTGAATTAGAACCCCCCCCCCCCCCCAACAATAGCTGGAAATATGTCATGTCCTCTTTTTTTTCAAAATTGAATCCCCTCCCAGAATTTTAGAACTTTTTTAACACCACATCTCATAAACAACACATAACATCACATCTTGTAAATCGGCAGTGACCAACCAATACCCATTTATTGTGTCCTCTTGCACTAGATCGGATTGTATTTGATAAAGTTCCAGCCGTGCAGTATGAGCACATTTTCGAAGTTATTATATTATATTGTGTTACACTGTTTTGAAATTTGAGTAATTTTAATGCAAATAAATTGTCAACTACCAATTTTATGATTAAAAAACTTGTTCTATTCAATATTTTGGATTTTTAGCTTTTGTCTTGCAGTAAGCAGGTTGAAAAATCTAAACCTAACATTTTAAACCGTTTTTAGTGATTTTTTTTTTTTTTTTTTTTTTTTAGCACATCTTTTGGAATTTGAGAAATTTAATGTGCTCAAAAAGTGCTGGCCGAAGAACTCAACGTTTCATTTGGAAAGCTCATTTTTTGGTGGAAGAACGGAATTTTTATCTCGATCCTAAGGAGAGTTAGCACCTGGAAGGACACATACACAATATTATATATACACATTTATTTTAACATTTTTGGAGCCATCGCAATAGCTTCATTTTCTGCAATATTAGCTTATAGTGCCTAAAATAAAATAAAAACATGAATATTGGATCATTATTTAGAACAAGTTTTTTGCCATGAAATTGATAAATTTGCCATTTCTTGTTGCTCAAAATTCAAAAAAAACAAACAAAATTAACAAATGTCGTACGATTATTAGCTCATACTGGACCCATTGAGCCTTGATGGTAACTGAGCCTTTATGTCAGTTCGTTCTGAACAAAACGAGAAAATAGTGGATTTAATAAAAACATCATGCGTGACAGAATCACCTTGTATTCTGTCAGGTACCTACCTAGTCGTAAGGACCTCATATTCGAATTCATCGCGGGCATGGTCATGGAATACCGGCCAATTCGGAAGACTAGATTAGATTTTGTTGCCATTCATGTCCATCAGCAGGAACTATTGTAAATAATGTGATCAGTGTAGATTGTATGTATTCTTATAATTTCGCTTCATGGCACGAAGAAACGCTAGGCACATCTTCGTGTTATAATAAATTATTATTACTCTTCCTATCTGATTAATTTGCTAAAAGTAGTCATTTGAGTATAAGTGCCTACTAGGGTGCCCGCTATTTTGAGAAAGGTGGAATTTTGATGACCTCCACCCGAAATGTCAAAAAAATGACCCCTGAATTTTTTCAGATTTTTTGCATAACAAAAACTTACGCCGGTAGCTCGATTTTGGTTTTTGAAATACGTTTTAACACAGAATGTGTTTTTGCGATGACCTACCGAAAAAAAATCGTCACAAAAAACCGACAGAAAAAACCGTTATGCGCCTTTTATAATGATTTTCACGTACAACCAAGCCGTTGGTAAGGAAATAGAATCATCGCAAAAACACATTCTGTGTTCCTATGATTTCATACAGAGTATGGAAAAAGAAATAAACCGGGGGGTGCAGGGGGGCGGAGCCCCCCGCCGAGGCGCAAAGCGCCGAGTTTTCTATAAATTGTTTCCTATAAACATGACTTACTTACTTAATTCCTGTGGCTCCTGGGGGAGCATAGGGCCTGGACGAAACTCCGCCATCTTGTTCGGTTCTGACTCAGCCGGACAACCTCGTTCCACGTTTTCCCCGCCTGTCTCATTTCCTCTTCAATCGTTCTTCGCCAGGTCTTCCTCGGACGCCCAGATTTCCGCCCACCTTGTGGGTTCCATGTCAACGCCCTTTTCTCGATGGATTCTTCGTGTTTTCTGAGGGTGTGGCCAATCCAACTCCATTTGCGCGCTCTGATTTGCATGTCTATGGGTTTTTGATTTGTCCTACTCCATAGATCACTGTTTGAGATCGTGGCCGGCCAGAAGACCCCTACGATTTTCCTCAAGCAGCGGTTAATGAAAACTTGAAAACTTGAAGTCGCTTTTCAAGGTTCTTCGTCATCTTCCAAGTCTCACTTCCATACAACAACACCGATTTGACATTTGTGTTGAATATGCGCAGCTTAACCCTCTCAGAGATGGTGCGGTTTCTCCACAAAGGATATAATTGGACGAAGGCGCTGTTGGCTTTTCGAATGCGTGCTTTTACATCCTCATCCGTTCCGCCCTGTGTGGTCACTATACTTCCCAGGTAAGTGAAATTATCCACTCTCTCCACTGGGTTATCCTCCACTACTAGGGGCAGTTCGTTGGTTGGGTTCAGCCGCATTTCTTTGGTTTTCGAACCATTTATTTTCAGGCCAGCATGTTTTGCGGCTTCACTGAGACCCTGAAGCTTCGCCTCCATGTCGTGGTACCTCTGGGCAAGCAGGCACACGTCGTCTGCAAAATCAAGGTCCTCCAACCTCTCCCTCAAGCCCCACTGAATGCCTCTTTTTCTACTCCCTATGGTTGTTCTCATAATCTTGTCAAGCACCAGAGTAAACAGGGTCGGCGAGAGCAAGCAACCCTGCTTCACGCTGTATTGACTGTTATTGGGGTGGTGAGGTTGTTGTTGTGGAGGACTCTGCATTCATACCCGTCATATAGGTCTTTAATGATGTTAATAAGCTTCAGTGGGATCCCATACTCTTCCAGCGTACTCCATAGGAAAACCTGACTGATAGAATCAAAGGCCTTTTCAAAATCTACGAAAGTGGCAAACAATGGGCTCTGAAATTCAAGGCTCTGTTCAATTACGATGCGGAGAGTGCTAATGAGGTCTACGCAACTCCGACCCCGACGAAACCCAGCTTGTTCCTTCCTCAGCTTCCTCTCGACGCAATCCTTTATGCGGTTCAGGATGATTCGACATAGCACCTTGGATGGGCATGACAAAAGTGTAATACCCCTCCAGCTGTTGCACTTGGTCAGATCACCTTTTTTTGGCAACTTAATTATTACCCCTTCTTTCCATTCCTTGGGGACTTTCTCCTCCTCCCAAATCTTCTGAACGAGTGGATAGAGGAGATCTACTGTGATCTGCTCTCCCTTCTTCAAAACCTCTGAAGGGATATTATCAAGCCCCGGGGCTTTGCCACATTTTGCAGACTTGACAGCAGAGGAAATTTCCAGTCTGCTGGGCACTTCAACAGATATGAGGGGGTCCGGAGGTACGGGTACTTGTTGCCCCGATGCAGATCCTGCTGTCGCTACATCCCGGTTGAGGAGTTCAGCAAAATGCTCGCTCCACCTGCTCATCTGGTCCTGCTCTAGTGTGAGAAGTTTACCCTCCTTGTCCTTAACAGGCCTCGTTGAGTTAAACTTTCGCTTTGCTAGCCGCTTAGTCATTTCATACAGTTCTTTCATGTCATTTCGTGCTGCAGCTTCTTCCGCTTTCTCTGCGATGCCCTCAACATACTTCCTCTGATCCTCCCTGACGCTCCGCTTGATATCCCGGTCCTTCGCCGAGTATTCCACTTGTGTTTCTTGAGTTTGTTTTCTCGTCCTGCATCGGTTTAGCTTGGCCTTCATTTCCTTCCTCTGCTTCACTTGATCCCATGTCCGTTCAGACATCCAGTCCGCTTTTCCCCTTTCCTTGAAACCTAGGACCTTCTCACTCGTTTCTTGGTAGATCTCTTTAACTTCCTGCCAGTTCTCGTCAATCGAGTCCGACGGCGATAGCACCTCAAAACGATTTTTCAGCTCAAGTTGGAACTCTTTTACTATGGCTGGGTTTTTGAACTTGCTGAGATCATATTTCTTTTTTCGCGACTCAAATTTCCTTCCAGCAGCCACAATCTTAATCTTGACCTTGGCAACGATCAGGTGATGGTCACTACCTATATCGGCTCCCCTCTTGTTCCTAACATCATGGAGGGAGCCTCGAAATTTACGGGATATGGCTAGGTGATCAATCTGATTTTGGGTAGAATGATCTGGTGACTTCCAAGTGACCTTATGGCAGTCTTTGGTTTCCTATAAACATAATCTAACTATACCCATAACCTAAAAACGTTCCTTGCAATTGAACTGTTTTCAGTTTTTACTGACTGAATTTTTTTTTTTTTTTGCCAATATCAGACTTTTGAATAGGTATAACCTTTACAAACTTCTTTGTAAATTTGTGAAACTTCGTAGTTATACTACGTTTTTGGGGTCGCTGAACTCGAATATGCAGTCAAAACAAGTCGACAGCTACAACTTTTGGCAGTTTGGAATCTAGAAATCATGTCAAAAAATGACAATTTTTCCAAATTCATTGCAAAATTATGAAAATTCGTATTCTTCTGTTTTTTGAGTCGCTAGACTCGAATTTGCAGTCAAAAAATCAAAATTCTTACAGAAATACGTTTGATTTTGAGATTCCAAACTATCAAAAGTTGTTGCTGTCAACTGGCTTTAACTGTATATTCGAGTTCAGCGACCCCAAAAACGTAAGTATACGAAGTTTCACAATTTTACAAAGAAGTTTGTAAAAGTTATATTCAAAAGTCTGATATGGCAAAAATAGCGTATTTCAAAAACCCAAATCGAGTTACCGGCGTTGGCTTTTGCTCTGCGAAAAATCTGAAAAATTCTGGTGTCATTTTTTTGACATTTTAAACCAAATTTCGGGTGGAGGTCATCAAAATTCCACCTTTCTCAAAATAGCGGGCACCCTAGTGCCTACCTACCCACAATTTGAAATATAAATTGCATGTTTAGTTAGGTATCTTAAATTCTCTGTTTAATTGTACCATGTTTACTTTGTGTAGGTGTCTACCTTATACTAATGTTAAACGTTTGGTGTTTTCCTTTAGATTTTCGGCCACGACTTGCACCTGGAAATGAACTAGAATAACTCGACTCAGTTTTAGAAAATATGTATCATCAGCTGGTTCGGGATCTCACTTACTTGCTCAGTTGGATTCGGGTGTGAAATGGTATTTTTATCATTCAACTCCTACTGTCTCAAGATGGTTGACGATCTCACATGGGAGAACAAAGGATGTCCCGAGCCCGATCTGCATTTTTTTAAATACCTTTATATTTTATTTATAAAAAATGATACATTTTAAATAAATAATTTTATATAATATTATTGTGTGAACTCATTATTTCGTTTCCAAGAAAATATGGTTACTTACCTACCTAGTCTGAAAAAGAATAATGAATTTAATTTGGAGACAAACTATTTTTAGTGGTAGAACTGACTAGAGGTTCCAGACCCGACATGAGCAACTCCCACTCCATCCTGTTCCTCCCCACAAAGCAACCCCTCAGCGTTGCCAATCTTCGTAAAAATCCGTAACTGGAGGGGGTTACTGTCAAATGTACAAACAAAATATTCTGAATCGAAGTTGAACGCCTGTATTTTAAAGCTATTTCATCTCTTTCTGATTCAAGTAATCAATCTCTTTGTAAAAATTCAGATTAGTTGGTCAAATAGATCAGAATGATTTTTGTAGTTTCGTGGTCTGGATGCTTGCATCTCAAAAATACGTAACATCGAGCAGCAAAATACGGATTAGTTAGAAGAATAGTTTTAAAATGACGTTCTAAAATATGGCTTAAAATAATGACGTTTAAAAATATGTTTCGGAGGTTATCAAGGATTTTGGTCGCACCCAGAGGTGCAATGGAGTCCTAGATCCTCGAAAAAGAGGTAGGGGAGAATGACAGTATCCCATCAGAGAGATACCACTCCTACTAATAGCATTAATGAGCTATGTTCGGAGTAGATTAGTTTTCCAGGTCTTGGATCACCTATCCAACGCCAAATTCAGCCTTTCAAGAACAAGAGAGAGGCGTGCAACGCCCGTTGTTTTCCAACGGAGCGGCGGCAGCGCTTTCTCTGGGATCCTGACGAGAACTCTGTCACAAGGTGAATTCAAATGCGAAAATCGATCTCCGGTCCTTTGATGCAGTAGTCTGTTGTGCTATCCACTAGTCTACAGAGGACTACAACAACCAGTGAACAATCATAGAACTTCGCTACTCATAGCCGGTCAGACTGTGATTTCCTCAGTATCCGCAACGAGCGCTAGTTTTGTACGGCTGTAGATGGCAGGCTTGAGACACTCAACAAACGGAGGGGAAAAGACAGTGGGGTGGGAGGTGCTTGTGTTCAACAGCATGTCCAACCCCCCATCACCAGTGCCATATAGATTGACTCATGGATTCAAGTGTACACTGATGGGTCTTCTAATAGAATAGCTGGAGCAGGTTATTACTCCCCAGGGCTCTTCGAAGGTTCTTAGCCAATGAGCAGGCTAGCATCAAATTATGATGCCAAAATAAAAGCCAGCCATTCGCCTGTGTGTGGAGAAACAACAGTTTGGTACATTGTGGATCCACATGCAGCAATAGTGGCCCTCATCTGTATAGAACCATCGCCTGGGCAACCTGCGCTGATGACGAGGAGGAAAATCAGGGTCCTGATTGCCAATGGGTGGACTATGGTTCTTCAATGGATACCTTCTCATTGTGGGGTTCCCAGAAATGAGGTTGGCGAAGCACAGTAGCAATCAGCCAGCACCTGAAGAGCCCACCACCCTCAGCCAAGTAATAGATAATGCTCAGGACAAGATCAAAGAAAAATGGAATGAGCGAATACAAACTCAAGCGACTGGAAAGAAGTAGGAAACAGTCAAGAACCGATATCTGTGGGCATATCTCAGAGAGATTTTATGGCCAATTTCCGACTAGCCACCAGACACGATTACCTCCGGAGCCATTTATTTCGAATTGGAGTATATTCATCACCGGTGTGCCCCTTATGTGACAGTCAAGACGAAATGGACGCAAGGCATTTAGAAGTATGCCAAAGATTTATAAACCTTCTTAACCAACAACTTCCAGACGATACTTCTTCAAGATTGAGGCAAAAAAGCAATACCAACTGGGCTGCACGGAGGGAGATGGCATTACAGCCACCAACTTGCAAGGGATTAAAAATAAATAAATAAAAAATGAGAGACTACTAAGAGGGATTTTGACTGGCTGATTTATTTTTATTTATTCCGTTCTTGAGGTTAAACCCTTTTGAATCATTGAATCATCAATGAATTTAAAAATCCAGCTTTCCTAAACCAAACTAGGATACTCAAAAAAGAGGATGACAATAAAATAAATAATTTATTTACAAAACCAATCAGCTCCTACAGAGAAAATTATAGACACAAATTATATAGGCCTAAAATAAAGTATAAAAAATGACGTAAAAGAAAAAAAAAAGTTTGAAATAATAGGTAGATTGAAACATTTAGATGGGAATTGGTAAATCTTTAGCAACTAAAATGAGTATTTGCTCAATATTTAGTCGCCAGTTTTCAATTTTTTTGGAAACAGCACACCACATTTCTCCATGATGGGGTTCCGCAGAAATGCACCGTTTTTTAATGTCTTCCTGTTGTTCTTCAGTGCCATTAAGGAGTTCGAACTTGTAAAAGTAGGCCCAAGAGTCACCAAGGTCTGGCTCAATCTTCACTGTTCTGTTGAACCAATCTCGACATTTTTGGAGCTTGTGCTCAGACCAGAAAAGCTTGGAGACTGCTAGCAGCACGTGAGGATCATGCTCGCACCTTTTAAGGGCGTCAACAGACTTAGTTTTTCTCTGAGGTCTGGGCTCCAGGAATATAGCTTCAGCCCAGAGGATACCAGAATTTGGGCATTCCTGCAGAGCTTTGGCCATTAAGGTGTTTGCAATATCTCTTTTCCCAGCTCTGAACTCAACACGAATCGCTTCCAGCCATAACCTAGCATTAGCAGGGTTTCTTAATCGTGCCTTTTCCAAAACAGAGCGAGCTTTTGTTAGTTGCTTCCTCTTTTCTTCAAGGGACGACATCATAATCCAAATGGGTACAGAATGTTGACATTTCTTAACAGCTATGTTGTATGTTTCCCATGCTTTATCAGTTTTACCTTGTTGTTCATCAATTTGTCCTTTCATCATCCAGAGTTTGGCATACTCCGGAAAAACTTTAATAGCCTCATCAAGAAGTTTGGAGGCCATCTCCAAATTGTCCAGACACCACTCAAGCTTGGCTGACTTCATCATGACTCGCGGAGTGGGAGCAGAAGCTCGAGCTTTGGAAAGTAGCTTCCGAGCCCTTTCATATTCATTGTTTTCTGATTCCAGTTTCACAGCAGCTAACCAGATTTCTTCTGAGTTGGGGTTTGCTTGGAAAGCCAAGGAAAGGATTCCCCGAGCAGCTCTAACATCTCCTGCCATCCATTTTGATTTGGCTCCCATCAACCAGAGAACTTCTGATTTAGGACAATGAGCAACTGCTCGTTGCAGAAGAGCTTCAAGGGACTCTCGTGTGCCATGATTTTTTTCAAAGTATGCGGCACGAAGCCAAATAGATTTTTTGCTGGGAAAAGTAACTAAAGCTTGACTGTAAATTGCTCTAGCACACTCAAATGCTCCTTGGGAAGCACAAGTTTCAGCGTCTTCCATCCATGTGTGTTTTCTATCTTCTTCTTCTACACCATGTCCCATGATAGCTTTAATAAGAACCTGACAAGTGTGAACAGAACCAGCTTTTTCTGCTTCAATAGCCTCCTTGAACCAGTGTTCACGATTTATTTCAACACCGTTGGCACTGAGAGATGTTATTGCTCTATCAATAATCTTTTCCACCATGTGTTTATTGCCATTAGCTTCTTCGAGCTTTGCTGCAGTTACCCAAATCTGACGATCAGTGGGAATGTTCTCACGAGCTTTATTCAATACCTTACGAGCATTTTCGTATGTCTCCAGTCTTGCTAGAGCTAACCATAGATCAACGCTGGTTGGACAACATTCTACAGCTCGACTCAGTAAGATACGAGCATCTTCAGGATCTTCCAGTTCAACAGCTGCTTTCCACAACCTGACTGAATTTGGAATGTGTTCTAACGCTTTGCGGTAGACTCTTCTCTTGGCTTTGGTTTCAGTTTCCAAGTCTGCTGCACGAATCCAAATCCTAACAGATGTGGGAATGAATCGAACAGCCTGGGCTATTACACCCCTACCAGTGTCTGGTGGTTGTAATCTTGCAGCCTCTAACCACAAGTCTTCTGACTGCTGGTTTTCTTCACAACCTTTCATGATCAGGTTTCTGGCAGCTTGAATTTTCCCAGTTACTTCTTCCAAACGGGCGGATGCAATCCATGCAGGAGGATGATTCGGGTTGGTTTCTCGAACAGACTTCAATAATAATCTAGCCTTTTTAATATCATTGATATCTCCTCCATAGCTTGGAATCATACTTTGTAAATCAGTTAGATAGCCTTTAGGATCTACTACAGTTTGGCCTTCTACAGAGTCTGATATTTGGTTCAGTTTCACATTCATGAGATTGTTTCTAGCTTGACCCATCTTTCTCAAATCTAAATCCCCAGTTGGAGTTAACATGCCTTGAGTGGCTGTTCCAGGTATAGCACTCATTAGGCCACTGGAAGGATCAATGGTGGCTTGACTTTCACCTCCCATATTTCTCGTCAGAACTGAATCTGGAAGCGGAGTGAAACGCTCTGCTCGCGGGTTACGCATCTTTCTATTCCTAGCATCCCCAACTTCTGGTACACTCCGCCATTCATCTTCAGATACAGCTACTAGGCCTCGCTTCAAATCACTAAACTGCTGCTGTATTTTTGGCCTTTCCTGACGATATTTCTCCAACTCTTCCCGCAGCCGTTTCTCTCGATATTCTTTCCGTTTCTCATCCATCCTCTTGTCAATTTCCTCGTATATCATATCAGCTTCTTCGTCATCCTTATCGTACGGGTCCTTACTAAACAATGAGCCACCATAACCTGAGAATTCATCATAGTTGGAATCGTTCAAATCTTCATCTTCTTCTTCCTCTTCCTCCTTCTTTTTCCTCTTGCTGGGAGGAGCATGCCGATCATCAGAGACATCGTTGGCATCCCTAGCAGGACCGATATCAGATCGGGTGGTGAAACCAGTGGCACCTCTTCCAACACCAGCAACATATCCGAGAGGAGCTGGAATACCAAGAAAATGTTTCTTGTTCCTATTAACCAAAGCCGCAGGTGGAGCAGTCATGTTAATCAACCTGTAAAAAACAATAAATTGCACATTAATGTTTGCCACTTTAAATCAAAATTATAGATTTACAAGAGATATGCCTATTTGCTCTACCACTTCCTCGGAAGTCATCTAATCAAATTGATTTGAATTTGACACTAGCTGACCCAAACTTATCAAGTGAGCAATTTGAAGATGGTCACAATACACAGAGCATGTTATCTGTTTGTCAGATTAAACTGAAGAAACTCACAAAACAGATTCAAATGATCATGAAGTTATATTCAACTTTCACAAATAGGTACGTATGGCACAAATTTATCTTATGAAATATTCATCCCTGTCATTAAAACCTCATGGTGAATGAGCGAGACCCTTTGGGGTGAAAAAGGTACTTTAACTATTTTTAAATAGAAGAAGGTTCCATTCTAAGAATTTTGGCATCAACCTCACTCTCCTACTGTGAGTAGTATTCTTTCCACGATTTTTCAAAGTTTCGCATACTGGTGACGTCAAAGCACTCCTCCTCCCACTTGAGCGGACCCTCCTGCCCAGTGTGACGTCATCAGTGCAGCGAATTTTGAAAAATCATAGAAAGAAAACTACAGCATAATCGAAGGAGAGTACGGATGGTATCAAAGTCCTTAGAATTAAATATGTTTTAATTTAAAAAACGTCTACCAAGTTGGGTGTGGCACATAGCTTCCTCGTGCACCTATCATGAATGTACAGACCATTGAAAAGTTTTAAATGATCTTGAAAAATCCATAGCAGAAAAGAGTAAATCAAGAAGTAGCGTGAATGAAACGTCATAACTGGTCAATTAAGAAACAAAAAAACGCTGCAAATTATTTCACAAAGGTTTATTATTTTTTCAATTGAGTATGATCGTAGTTTTAGTTGGCTTGCGTACGTCATAAGGCCCGTCCAGACTCCTCGGCGTGTCCTATTTCGAGTTGCCACAACCTATACTTCTATAATTATATACGTATGTTTATATTTCTCGATTTGAGCTCCTATGTATTCAAAAAATTATTGCCTTCATAATATCATTATCTAAGTACGTACGAAAAGTCGAGAGGATTTGTTATTAAATATGCGTAGGCAAAGCATTGGTATTAACACACAAATATGACCTAGAAAAAAACGTATATTCATGCCTCGAAGGAACATGAAATTCGAAAGCAATACAAGTGTAGGAAGTTTTCCACGCCACCCTGGAGGTACTCCCTAGGTCTCGTTACCTCACAACCGGAGGTTCACCGCCCTTTTACGCTTACACTATCATATCACTCATATTTTTCCATCAACATTCATTTGAAAGTTGTGCATTTTGAGATGAGTGAATTTTGTCCTAACATGAGAATAATAATTATTAGGTCGTGCAGTTGTGGTCGTGCATGATCTGGTCCTAAAGTGTTCTGTTGCGAAGTCCTACTGCCCATTGTTATCCTAACCGTGGCTTGCGCAGTTGTGGTTGAGCAGGTTGGAGCTTTAACACGTCAGTCTAACACCCAAAGCCTCGAAAAAGACACTTTTTCGCCCGTTTTTGGCCCATAGCATTTATGCGAGTAAAGCGATCGGGATGGTTAAACGTTAGGACCAACTAGACCCCAAATGGAGTCTATGTGCGAAAGAACGGGTTTTTTAGTCAATTCTTAGGCCTTTTATGGCCCGGACGGCGGACGGACATTTCAAATTTGGATTCTACGCACCTTGAAACGTAAAGTGACAAAGTTTGAGGGGGGGTTATACAATTTTTTTGCTATACGATCACATAGGCTTATTATTGGAAATAATAAACCAAAATGATACTCAATGTAATTTACGTTTGCGCAAGCGCAGAATGAACTGATGAGAACAACCAAATAGATACGGGGCCATCTACAACCTAAACGTGCATTCACTGACAATTTCATCAAATCGGATGAAAACATGGAAGTAATTTTAGTAATCAAGGCCGGGCTTGAGGAAAAAAGCAGAGCCCTGTTAAGGGATCTCAACGTAAAAATAGTCCACTCACAAAGGTTCCTCAGAGGGGTGATTGGTCCACTGGAGCAGAAAAAAGAGTATGTCCAAGCAAATTTCAAAAGTGGGTGGAATATACTGCAAAATTTGCTGGAGCTGCAGACAAAAGCCCGCAAGCAGTGCACCACCCTTCTCAAAACCTTTTCAGTCTGTGTGGGCTTTCACTCAGAGTTGTTGAAGGGTGCACAGATGAATATAGCCCGCTTTGCGAGGAAATTCGTCAGCATTTGATGCCAGCTTTAGCAGGTGAAAGAAGTGGAAAGTAATCTCATGAGCTTACCTGCCCAGCTAGGAGGGCTTGGAATTTCAAATCCAACCGAATAGACGTAAATCAACTTCACAAAATAGACGGAGATGAAAATTATTCGCGTGTACCGAAAAATTCCATATTTCATATTTTAAAAAATCACAATTTTATTGGAGATCTCGGATACTCTCATTTCTCACCTAACGTGAGCATTTTGTTTTACCAGACTGCATCCCTTGCGAGCGCAAATTAACAAGACTATTCTACCTAAAACATTCTCAAAAAGGATTGCCGAATGAAACAGATTAATCTGCATTGTGGTTGCTGGTAGCGGAAGTGATTCAGGGATGAAATTCCTCCAACCCCGAGCATCGGTTGTTTTCCAATATATCATAGTAGGAATCTGGTCCTTTTGATTTGTTCTCGTTGAAATTTTTGGAATGTTGAAATCAATAATGCCAACAACTGACTTATAGTTGCATAATATTAATTTACCAACCCTTATTGAACAATTTTGTTAATAGACAAATAAGTACTTACGTGCACTAATGATTCGATGAGAACAGAAGTATTCAAAGTCTCGGGATAAATACCATGTTAAAATAATACGTCTGGGTACGTAGCGAATACGCAACAAATACCAAGTCCGTTGTGGTTCTAAATTTAAATTTTAGGCACACGATTTCGACCGAATTGAAAATTGTTATGCTTGTGATCGCATTGATTTTTGATTGCACAGGGTTAAAACTTTGAAACGCTAATATTCACGTGAGTTCTAAAACTTAGCTTTTATAACCTCATACATCTTATATGGATGCTTCACTTGCACGTAGAAGGGATGTTTCCATGGAGTGGATGTAACAAGTTTCAAGTTTTAAGAGCTCATTAATTTGTTAAAAACTAACTATTGAAATAACGAATTTATCAATACATTATTATTCTATAAATAATAATTCAGTACACGAGATGAGAGCTGGAAACATGAGTTAATTTATTTTGGTAATAATGCTGAGGCGGGTTGCTCTGTACAGTTTTGAGCGGTAAAACCGATTTCCATTTTCCTATGTTCTTATAATTTACAACCATAAAGCTTATTTCTAATGTATATTTGTATAATATATTATTGATATATACTAGTATGGCTGAACCAATGACTATAACACCATATATATTTCATTCGTTGCAAATTATTCTTAGCAAGTAGGCATACAAGTTTTTGAAAGGTCTTCCATTTTTGCGGGAAAACCCCTCCCGCCCATCATTTTGATTCTACTCGCGGCTCGCGCTCGCCGTCTTCCCGATTGTCGCCACTCTTCAGCCAGCCCGAAAGTGGATCAGGACGATTGCGCACCTTTTCAATTCTTTTCCTAAAAAACATTCGCTAAATTCATTTCAAGTATACACACAGTTTATAGTACCTCTCACACCGTAACTCCCTCACTTTCTTAAGGTAAGGACAAAATTATTATCCACTTTTCGATACATGATTAACTTACATGATTCATACTACCCCTAACTTCCTTGGCTAGGCTTTTGTAACACCTGTTTGAAGTCTGACCGGCCGGTTTTGCGGTAGTTACTACTCTCTGTTCTCATCTTTATTGCAATAATATGATCTACACTCCGTTATTTCTTGGAAAATCTGTCTTTGTTTCATGAATAAATGGAATGCTGGTCGGGGTATTGACCCGGCTCCGTGTGAAACGGTCCTCCCTTCCATCATGGCTGTTGCCCTCCTAGATCTTTTTCATTGTTGGTGATTTTATCCTTACCGTTGTTCGTATACGAAATTTGATTGCCTACTAGGTACGATTCTGTTGTTTTCGTAACCTTAAATAATTTTTGCAACTTTTCATTTTCGTATTTCGTGCTGAGTGTATTCCTTGAGCGATGCATTAAAAATGCATCTTACCACTTCACGATGTTGATCACCATTTTGAAGTCTCCCCTTCGTCCATTGTTCCTTCCACCCCACATTCTTGTTTCTAGACGTAAGTTATATTTATTTGGATGCAGGCGCCCAACTCATTTACTCTAAGATCAATTTATGAACTACAGTTTTGTTGTTCAACGTCTGTTATGCACATCTGCACTTGATTCTTTCATGGACGACCACGATCGTAAAGGTCAGAGAACTCGATCAGATTATAGGTAAAAGTTTAGTTATTGGTCTTATGTGGACTACGACGAACTCCGCCTAACCATTTATCTAGCGTTAGAACCGGTTTCACGATAGGTACCTACTTGCTACTTTACTTCCATTCTGACCTTTCTGTGAATAGGTAAAACCAAGTGCAGCCTTTGTGCGTAAGTACTTATTTACAGAGTAATCGAAATGTCATGACTCCTATCTTTTGGAAAATTAACACGTTTGCTAACGGTGGAGGTGTAGGTGGGTCACCAGATTCTCTAATCTGATGAACGTTATGCTATCGTGGATGAATTTTGCATTCAGAGCCTTCCCAGCTGCAGCTGTTCTTTACCTGCCCTACGCTGTATTCTGTCTACCTAGATCCCCTCCATCACTCTCCCGCTCTGTATTCTCACAGCTGCTTTCTCATACGTCACTCTCTTTTAAAGTGGGGTCGAGTAACTAGGTACGTCAGGAGCTGATATTGTGAAAACCATGTTTTCCGCCTATGGTTATTTTTGCAGGAAGTAACCCAATATAATTGTAATAAGTAAGGAAATCTAATAACTTTTTGACATTTTATGTATTTTCTATGGCACATAAACTAAAAAAAACGTAACGGAAAATTGCTCACGAAAATATTGTTTGATGATTTCCGCTTACAACCGAGTCGTTACTAGGGAAATGGTACTTCGTCATTTTTCATCCCCCAAAATTCGTTGACCATTCGTTCGAAAGCTCTCGATTTATCCAACCATATTATTTTATCTACTGCGAAGTGCGTGGCCAACAAGCTGAGTTATGAGCAAGGTTATTTGAATAATTGTGTACACTCAGGTGATCATTCTCAATAATTGATATTGTGAACATGATTGCAACCGCTTGTTAATTTCTGATGATTTCATTGAGCTGGTGTTTCGATGATTTGATTCATAGCAGGTGATCCAAATATTGCGAGAACGGTTTGATTTGTGAAGCGGTGGTTAAATCATTTTAATAGGTAATTTCTATGCTTTACACTCTAGGAAGCTGTAATTTCGTATGTAGCCTCTCTAGGACATTTACTTGACGATGCCCAGGGTCCGGATCAGATGAGTGGCTCTTAAAGCTAATTTCTATGTTTTACACTCTAGGAAGCTGTGATTTCGTATGTAGTCTCTTCAGCACATTTACGTGACGATGCCAGGGTCCGGATCAGCTGAGTGGCTCTTAGAGCTTGCATATGAGTCTGCAACACATACTTGTCTTCAACTAAAGACATAAAATGTCCTAATGTGTTGCAGACTCGTATGCAAGTGTTTCTGATGATTTCTGCTTACAGCCGAGTCGTTGCTAGGGAAATGGGGTTTTTTTTTTTTTGTAGAACTTTTGTTTAGCTTTGGATACTTATTCTCCTGTTGGGTGTTTTATATCATCAACCTTACAATTAATTTTCCGGGATGAAAGTACAATAAATACTACGAATTTTGCAACTAACAGGACTCGAGCGTTTAGGAATTTTTTCTGTGAAGTTTCAATTTGACGAGTTGGAAGTGGTATCAGGCCACACATTCCTTACAATTACAATCAATATGATGAAGACGGAACAAGTAGGCATGAGGACAGTAGATCAGAATGATGTGTTTAGTTTGGTTTTTTGGATGCTTGCAAGCTCGTATCTCGATCATATAAATATATGTAATTTACAAAAATCAAATATCAATCCTTTTAGTAGTAGTTGAGCAAGTATAATCACAGCGATGGGCATAATTTGATGGTCGAGTTTTCTTGAGTGTTCAATGTGCACACGTCATGCAATGATTTATTTATTTATTTATTTATTTATTTACAAAACGGGCGATGCCCAATTACAATATTAATAACGAAAATAAATGCGTCTCTTGATGAGGAAACAAAATCGGTGTTACAGAAGAAAGAAAATAAGTATACGTATATGTGTAATTATAAAGTCAAAATCACAAACACTTCTAGTGGCTGAGAAGAGTTTAGGGCTATGTGGACAGAAGTTTTCAGGGTGGACGGTGGATAGTGCGTAGTATTTTTGAGCGGAAGGTTCGAGATGGCTGATCATGGAAAAAGTCTAAGGCTGGATTACGTTGGAGTATATGGTTGGCCTGACGAGGGATTCTATTGAGAGGCTGTTCATACAGGTAATTAGTAGTGGAGAATTGAATATGAAAAATGGGTTGGTTACGGGAGTAAAAAGCTGGAATATGTAGGTTGATTTCGGAGATGAGTTCGGGACAGTCAATTCGGTTATTCAACAAGTTGAAAAGGAACAACATATCAGATACAGTGCGACGCTCTTCAAGGCTGGTGAGTCCGCAGCGATCGGATAGGGTACTTGAGCTATATTCTTCTTGTGGTATACGTAGTTTATAACCCAGGTATCTCACGAACCTCCGCTGAACACGATCTAGCCGATCCTTATAAGTTTGATAATATGGTGACCATACGATTGAGCAATACTCCATTATTGGCCTTACGATCATTGAGTACAATGATACAAGTGCTGGTATGCTGTAAAACTCAGCGGTGTTCCTCTTAAGGTAACCTAGAGCGCTCATTGCTCGACAGACCACAGAGTCAATATGTGTGGAAAACGAAAGCGTTGTGTCGAATATGACTCCAAGGTCCTTTGCTTGCTCAAAGCGATTTAGCTGCTGGCCACTGATGCAATATGGATGACTACAGAAGTGAAGTGAGCGGTGAAAAGACATTATATAACATTTAGAGATGTTCAGGGAAAGGTTATTGGTTCTACACCACTCAGTCAAACCATTTATGTTGTCCTGGAGGACTTGACAATCATCTTTCGATCGGATGGTATTGAACACTTTAAGGTCATCAGCAAACAGAAGGAAGGAAACTCCGGAGAAAACCTCTGTGACAGAATTAATAAGAAGAAGAAAAAGGAAAGGTCCCAAATGCGAGCCCTGGGGTACTCCTGAAGTCGCTATGAAGGGCTGGGAAAGGGCGCTGTCGACCTTCACGATCATAGAGCGTTCCTCAAGGTAGCTTGCAAACCAAAATAGAAGAGGCCCGAAAAACCCCATTCCTTCCAACACCGCCAACAAATGCTTATGAGAGAGTTTATCGAAAGCTTTAGAGAAGTCAGTTGAGATCGAATCGACTTGGTAACCCTGTTGAAACGCATTTAGGATGAGCCTCTGAAATATGAGAAGATTTGTGGTCGTAGACTTTCCTCTTCTAAAACCATGCTGCTCCTGGATTATAAAGGGCTGGCACTGAGGAGAAACCTGTTTAAGAACGATCTTCTCCAATAACTTTGGTATTGTGGATATCGTGCACACCGGCCGATATTGGTCGATTAAGGACTTTGAACCAGATTTGTGGATAGGGGTAACAAAGGAGCACTTCCACTCCTTTGGAAAAAGTCCATTTGCAAAAGACATGTTAAAGAGTTTCGTTAATATGGGGGCCAGCCCAAGGCAGTTACGTAGCATGATTGGGGGTACAAGATCAGGTCCCATTCCTTTGTTAGGGTCAAGACTAATCAGTTCCTTCAGGACATCATCCTCAGACACTTGCAATAAACTAAGTGAGATTACATCTCGATGTTGGATAGTTGGAGTCTCAGTGGGGGGAGGATCGTACACAGCACCGAAATATGAAGCAAAAAGATTTGCGATATCCTGTGGAGAATTTGCAACAACATCATTCAGAGACATCTGGTTTGGCAAGCGGTTACCCCCATCCCTACAGTTGACAAAATTCCAAAACAATTTGATGTTCGAAGACGAGTTGGACTGGATCGTTTTTATGTAGGAGGAATAGACAACATTACTCAACGCCACACAGCGAGCACGAAGAACAGAGAACAGCAAATAGTCGGCTGGGCTACCTGTTACCTTGTAGCGGTAATGAGCATAACGTTTTTGTAGTGTCAAGGAAATCAGCTCTGGTGTGAACCATATCGGAAATTGTGAGTTGAGAGCTTTGATTTTAGGCACATAAACGTCAATGGCTTTATACAGAACCTTATAGAATTCAGTAACTGATGACTCAAATGGCAAAGAAAGACATTGATCCCAGTCGTAGTTCTGCAAGAAGGAGTCCATCATTGGGTAATTTCCCTTCCGGAAGTTGTATCGAAATTGGGGAGGAGTAGGAGTTGAGGCGTCAATAACCGAGAAGTGGCATTCGAATGGTGGGTGTGCTGGATCAATTTGAAGTAAGGGGGCACTCGTCGACAGATTGATGCTGCTCAGATCAGTCCAACACAAATCTAAAACATTATTGGCTGCATTTGGGAGGAAATTGTATTGGTAGAGGTTGAATAGCTTGGTAAACTCTTTAACGACCCTGCCTTTCTCGTTAAGTAAGGGGAAGAACTCATCCTCATTCCATGATTGTCCCTCCACATTGGGGATGTTAAAATCCCCTATGATAAGTAGTTTAAAATCAGGGTACTTGAAGGATAGGGACTCGATTTGATTGAAAAAGTCCTCATAAACTGACGCAGGCTGATAGCTCGGGATATAAACACAGCTTAGCACGATTCTTAGAAAGGGGAGTATGACGGCCACATGTTCAACCGTATTTGCTTTAGGGGTCCACTGGAAGGATGCAATCTTGCAAGATACAGCTACAAGAACACCGCCACCAGATATTTTTACTGAATTGTTCAACGGGGATCTGTCATTACGATAGACATTAAAATCATGGAATCTAAGTTCCTCCGTTCGAACAGAATTGGTTAGCCAAGTTTCGGTCATGAATATGATGATAGCAAAGAAGGGATAAATCAATGTAAACCTAGGATTACACTTTTATATCGATTATAAGGAATGTGTAGCCTAATCCGATATCAACCGTTTTCAGTGATTCTGACATCATTAGGAGCTGAGTGATCCCACTCAGAAGGGGTGGTGCAATGGCGTTTTAATTATTGGAAACTTTGAAAGTGATCTACTTGATGCTCAATACCTAAAATGATTGTTCATGCTTAGCTCTTTGTCGAGTTGATTTGATCGTTTGGACAATACGTAATTATATGTTATAAGTAGTTGCAATACTAGTTATAGGTTGCGGACAGAACCAGAAACACGACTGTGGGTCGCGTACTAGACCTAATACTTTTGTATGTACATTATCATGTATCTAGATCTGAAATTACGAACAATAAAATGCTAGATCACACATTTATAATTTTGTTGAGCTCTTAGTTTATTACCGCGGTAGTAAGAAAATAGAGGAGTTTCTCATAGTTTTTTCGTATTATTGCTGTTGAATTTCAAGTTATTGATGCTTGATGGTTTCCAATTTTCGTAATAAATTGAATTTGATTCAATTCATTGGTTACTGGCTGGCTAAAATCTAGCGAGACTCGCAAAGCCGATCCTTGAAAAAACCACTGCAACGAGACGCGATAAGTAACGTAGTAGAACTTCGGAATGATATCCCCCCCACCACACCCCGACGGCTCAAGCTTTATTTTCTTTGCATATCCTGGGAGGGGCATGCCCCTTGAGTCGCCTGATAACAAATATGTAACGGTTGATCAATTCTATATTAAGCTAATACCAGGCATCAAAGTGATGTTTTCTGGCTTTTCGTCTCACCTGATCTTCACCCAACCACTTCTGCCAGTTCTCCTCAGCCAATTTCGATGAAATTTGAATTGGAGACTACATTTGACCTGCTAAAGTAGTGCCTTTTGAGATTTTGGAGCCGTTTCGACCAAGTGGTTGAGTTGGTGATTGGGGGGGTGTTAATTCGATAGCGAGACTGTCAGGAACATCAAAGACGAATGAACTTGGGACTCTATCCTGATCAGCTGAGTTTGCTAAATTCTCTCCTATTCACCGTAGGAATTTGAAATTCGGTAGGAAGCCTCTCTAGGACATAAAGAGACGAATAAACTGAGGGGGCCTTTCCTGATCAGCTTTGTCAGCTAAATTCTCCTGTTGACCCTAGGAATTTGAAATTTAGTAGGAAGCCTCTCTAGGACATGGAGACGAATAAACTGAGGGGGCCTTTCCTGATCAGCTGCGTGAGCTAAATTATCTCCTATTCACTCCAGGAAGTTTGACTTTATGGGGAGCCTATCTGGGACAACGAAAGTCGAATGAAATGACTGACTCTATCCTGACCAGCCTTTACATTCCAATTTTTTCTTCATAGGCCACCAAAAATGCGTGATATCCCCATTAGGCACTCCGCGTACAAAATATGTCAAGCCACAAAATGCATTATTTCATCCAATTTGGGATAAGCCAATATTCGTATAGCCGCGTGCCGTCTCCTAGTACAGTGCAAACATTCTCTCACTCCCACATACTGTCAAAAAGAATGAATGCACTGTGCTAGGAGACGGCGATCCCGACTATTGGCTTGGCCCGAATTGGATGACATGCATTTCGTCGCTTGGCATCTTCTGTGAGACAATGGGAGTCAAAGTCTGATGAGCTTCAAAACATGAAATTTCAATCTATAGACTTTTGTTTGGTGCGAAATATAATTTGGATGGTTCTTAATGCCGAAACTTTGTGATTTACCGGATTCGGCAAACTTTGTTCTGTGGTATAGAAGCACGCTTGAAATCAATGCTACAGTTTCTTTAGTTTGCCATTCTTGAGCTTGTTTTGGTGTTTCCCATCACTACTCCGTTATGTGATGTAGGCGTGAAATTAAAGTAACGGAGACAAGTTTTTTGATGAGTAACGTTTATTGAGTACTAGTGAAATTATTGAAAGGGAGATAAACGAATGAGACGCACAGCAAAAATGGGTGACGTATGTCGAAAACAATCGCCCTACATATACCCGTCGTCTTCCAAGTAGGCTGAATACTCACTGTAATCGTGTATGTCATCTTCTACGCGAAGTTTAACCTTTAGCTTCCCTTTTTGCTTCTTCTTTTCTCCCTTCTTAGAGGAATTTTTTTGTATCTGGAGGTTACTCAGACGTATGACGATACTCTTCAACTCATTCGACGTCAGATGGTGGCACAAGTTCTGAACGACGTCCTCTGTGAACGACGTGTAGTGGGCGTTTTTGGTGGAGTCTTCTATGACGCCCAAGAGTTTAGCTTTGAACCGGGCGTAGCTCTCCTCGGAGTCCAGGACCGTCTGCCCGACTCCAAACACGTCTTTGGTGAGATTGAGGTCTGCCTCTTCTTGGAGCTTGTGGAGCTGGAGTTTATCCAGGAGTTGTGGCGTTGAGTAGCCGTTGTCGTTGATATGACTGCGGCTGCATTGAGAGCTGTCTAGGAGGCCTGACTCATCCGATCTGTCTAGCCCACTGCCACTTGTCGCTGATGTATCTCCTTCGCATTCTTCCGGCTCCTGGTCCCAGCTGTCCATCACGTAGTCTTCCTCGTCCTCACCTGCCCATTTTCTAAAGGAAATCGAGTTACAAAAACAGTAATGATATGAGCATTAATTATGAAATTTCTTTACACCAGCAAATATTTGGGATAAACCCACATTGAGTAAGTCTGTATATATGCTCTACATGGGTTCAACTGGCATGGTTGCTATTCCTGTTTTCAGGGTTTAATCCTGAAAATTTATGTTAGTACCTATGTCGTATTTTAGTGCAGTCTGATTTTGATGAGAGGGGGGATTGGTATTGGGATACAAATTATATTAATTTAAAGCTTAACTTAATTAAATGTTTCAAAAACATTGGAACCTTGGAGAGACAATTACAAACAACGGTTTTCATTTTTATTTTTCTTACCGCATTCCTTTGTTAACCCTCCACTTAAGACTCTTTCGAGTTGATATTTTAGCAGTTTTGCCTTGTTCTTGAGTAGTTCTAGAAACCCAACCCTATAAAATAGTGTCCCCTTAATTTCGGCACGCTCTTCACCAGTTCAGTTGTAGATACTACTCCTACATTTATTATCAAATTTCCCTGATTCGTGAAGATAGGTACAAAATTCGCAGTAAGTAGTCCAGATATGAACTATGTCTCTGTTACTCCCTGTGAAGTTTTGTGTGATTTTATATAATAAAACGGATTTAGTCCTCTATTTTCTCATAGATTTTAGTTATGTTGGATCGATTTCAACGATTAGACCAACATAGCAGTAGGGTTTTTAAACACCGAGCTGATGATCACTTTTGAAATCTCACTGCAATTTAGCCTTGATAGGTTTTTGTGATGATCGTTCTCTCTATTTCGGTTTGGGCAATTCCATAATTATTTTTCGGAAAAAAGTGTTTTGATAAATCATTAATGAAAATCCCTACAGTTTCAGAATTAAAACTTCCAAATTGAAACCTAGAAAACCAACTTCAAATCAAAACTTTGTCATAGTCCAGTTAGTCTAGACCAAAAAAGGGTGAATAGGGGAAATAATTGCTACAGTCTGTTTCTTTTCAGGAATGTGTAGGGAGGGGTCCGAAGGTTCCTTTTCGCGGTTTTTCGCCTATAACTCGCGAACGGTGCGTCACATGAAATTTTTTACTCATTCATAAATTGAAGCCTATTGAATTCTGCACAACTTTGACCATATACATTTTTCACTAATTTCAAACAGTTTCCGAGATGGAAGATTTTCAAACAACAAGTTTTGACCCCACATTTTTTGTCTAACTTTCGTTTGTATCTTCTACACCGTTCATACCACATATGTAGTCCCCTACAAAAGGTGTTGGAACATTGAATTTCCTTCAAGAATATATATGCATATGCTAATTTATTTTCTTTCAGTTATGCATTTTTAGGTTCTTCCGAGAAATTGGAAAATTATTGACCAAATGCCTTTATCAGTGTTTCAACGCCTTTGACAATTCCATACCCCATAATTATTTACATTATATCCATGTAATAATGCAAGATACGCACTCTGAATAATATATTTTGTGCAGGCTCTCTGAATAATATTATATCTTGTGTAGGTACCTATTCATAAAGGTGTTCACTCCATTACAGCCATTCTCATACCTACCTACTCTTCAGTATCATCAAATGAACGAGTTCAAATAATATGTATAGGTACCTACATGAAAGTTTGACTTTATGTACTAATTAGGTACAGTACAGTAAGGTAGCGCATTAAATGATGTACGAATTAGTACGAAATGGAACGCAAGAGTTCATTATGTCCTTTTGGTCCGTATTCATTCATTGGTCCACTGCAAATTATTACACAAAGGTTTGTTATTTAAGAAAATGAAAGGTAATGGAAATATAGTGGTTCCTCCAAAGGGGACCTGCTACCACCGACCTGATATCCTGAAGGTTGAATAAACCTCAGGAATATCCCTAGCAGCAACGTTTTCAAAAATCGAGAAGGAGGAACTACTCCTATCCATTAAAAGCTGAGTTGAGTCCCTCCACACTTCGTAATTGTAGATGGTTGTATCGTTCGGTGGGCGCTGGAGACGCATGCATGCAGAGCATCCATCTGTTGTGGTTGTTGGAGACGACGTCGTTTTAGTGGTCATATTGATTGCTCTAGCACCACTTGATAGCTACTTCTTCAAGCCTGGGAGCGGGAAGACAGAAAAGTTTTTTTCATGCCACCAACTTCAGTCTCCTGGAGGAACACTAGCCTCTATGCCACTCGTCATGAATCCGGGCTTGACATTCATATTATTCAGCTTTGGAGACTCTGGGCCTAATTTGTTTTTTAATCGACTTATGATGCTGAAAACCTCAAATGTAGCTCCTTTTTGCAGATCTGGAATACAATTGCTAAGTGTGGAGGGCCTCGAATCAGCTCATTATGGATAGGAGTAGTTCTCCTTCTCGATTCTTGAAAACGCTGCAACTAGGAATATTTCTGAGGTTTATTCGACCTAAAGGATATCCTCTGGGCGTAGCAGGTTAATCGCGTCTCCCCTTTAGAGGAGGAACCACTACATTTCCATCACCTCTCATTGTCATATGTTAGTAGAGCTTAGTTTCGAACCCCCACCCCCTCGAATATTGACCGTCTTGGAGCCCCTTCCATAGGCAAAATGTGCGATATACCCAAAACTTGTACCCTACAAAATTCAAACCGCACTGTTGGTTCACAAGGGGCGCAACTCAAAAAATTGCATTTTTGAGTTATTTACACTGTTAAAACCACCAGAACGAGATCTACATGCAGGTACAAGAGGCGTTTTGATAGTACCAACTATTGCCGCTAGAATGCACAAAGTTGCATTTTTAGAGTTGGAGGGGATTGTTCAAGAACAAGGGGCGCAAGTCAAAAAGGTTTTATGACAGTTTGTAAGCGCCTACCTAGGTGTCCACCCCTTCCAGCTAGAGTTGCTAATTGCATGTGTCCTTTACTTCATTTTAAATTGTTTATGGTTCATTAATTACTCACTTACCTTCTCTCTTTTGTTTTATTATTTCTAATAATGAACCTTAGCATTTTAGTTCGAGTTATGGACTCAGTTGTTGAATTAGAAGTTTTCAGGATAATTTTCATGTACTTCCATGCTCATGGTACTATGCAATGTAAGTCTGAAAAGTGTATTGTGATTTTTCTAGTTCAATATAACAGAAAATTTTGAAATCTCGTGGTTTAAAAGTCATTAGAATATAGAACTACTGATTTTGTGAAACTTCAATCTTTGAACTAGGAATTTTGTGATCTCATGAGTCATTAGACTGTACAGAATAGGATGTGGATGTTCCATTGTTAAATAAAAAAGTATATAAGTACATTTTTCAAAGATTATTTGTCATGATTTCAGCGCCAATTTAATTTATTACTTAATAATGCACTGTTTTCCTTCTCCAATTATTGTATGCAAAAGTGGGAAGGGAATGGGCCCAACTCAAAACGACAGCTGGATTGATCAAAATACAATGGGCGCAACTCCAAATTTAATCATTTTTCGGGTATTTGTTTAAGTAAAATTGGTTATGAGTCATACAAGACCTAGTGCCATCAAAAGTTCAGTAGTTTCCTCACAAAACCCCAAAATAATTGAAGAGCTAACCTATATAGCAGCGACACAATTGAGATGAGAAGAATTGCAAAAACTTTGAAAGCGTTTTCCCAAAAACTACATTTTTTGAGTTGCGCCCCTTGTGAACCAACAGTGCGAAACAGATACCCCTTCCCTGCCTACTTGGAGCCGCCCCTCCATTCTCCCCCTTACACATTCCTGAAAAGAAATGGACTGTAGCAATTATTTCCCCTAAATTTCCTATATTAACTGGACTATACACAACGTACTATTTGAAAGAGTAATCCTACTTCGAAGTCAATTACTGAGGTATATCCTAATATAGACATTAAATTATTTAAGGTAATTCCTAAGCAAATGCCTATTCATCTTTAGCCAACATAACTGATCTTAACGATATTACAATAGTTGTAAGTCAGAAGATAAGAACCTGTGGTTCGGAGTTCCTTTGGCTGATTCCAGAACGTCAAAACCCCAATCGTCGTCCATTTTGTTTTGTCGATCACAATTAATAGTGCCCTGAAGTCGAACAGTTGTAGATGCTGATCGTGGTGATTACTTCACTTTCCTCTCGATGGACCCTCCTGTCTTAACGTTCTCGCTACACGCATTTTCCAGAGAGGCCGAGTGAAGTCCGTTACACGCCATTTTTTATAGAAGAAAATTATGGAAATACGATTTTCTGTGAACCCTTACTTAAACGCAGTGCAACCGATTCGAAATGTGTTTTTCAGGTCACAATATGATTGCAATTTCTCGGGTTTATTACAACTTGATAGAGTTTATTTCATTAAGGTAACTTGTAACTTGGCATAAATATAAATTTTACTTAATTTCGTACTGAGAAATTATATATCCCTAATAAAAATTTATCATGATTGCGTGAAGTGATTGGCGTTGATAGCTTTGGAAAATCTGGGATCCCCTTCTCTCTTTCATGATTAGCATATTTAGATTATAAATTAAGTAGGTATATAATTAATTTATATGTACCTGTTTTCAATTTAAACAGTTGATTTGAATGTAGGTCATGACGTTTATTCGAATATATTTTTCTAACTAGTTGTGCATTACAACTTTGCCGAAATTTACAACTTTTTTCTATAATTTTTGCTTCTGAGACTACTTATAGGTTTTCACTGTTGGGAGTTACACATTTTTCTCCCCAAAACCAAAATTTCCAGTCGCATTTTAGACAATTTTGAATAACTTGGGTTCCGCGTGTGTATGTGTGTGAAATATGATAAAAATTACCTGCAGCAATCGGTATCGGAACTAAAGGAAGTGGCGACAAATAACTTCAAAGTCATGGCCACGACTGTCGTAGCGCGAGGTGTGGTGTGGGAATAGTGCCATTGAGTTACTCGAGTTAGGCATCTCCGCAGGAGTGCTCAGTGGTATCACCACCTGTGTCCTTGGGGGCTCTTACCTCAACTGGTGGACATTTTATGGGGCGCTTCCTTTCATCCCTGTCTCCCTCCTCCTTCTCCTCCTTCTGCAATTCCTTGATCCCAGGTCAGCGTCGGGTAAACCTGGCATGTCCTTCCCACTTTTCTTTATTTTGTTTTTAGGACGCCCTGCAGAAGCTAGGTCATACAGGCAAAGCTTCTTATTTAGGAGGGACGACCTATTGGAATTGATCCAGGGGGGTAGGGGACAACCCAAGCATGAGAAAAAAAATAACCACATACAATTCCGTTTCAGACCATTCTAAGACCGAATCCGTGAAAAAAACGGTGTGAACGCGCTCGTGTGTGTGAGGGAAAGAAAACAACCCTTGGAAATTTCGGATTTGCTATCGAGGTGGGGTGAAGGGGATGATTGCCGATTTTATCAAGCGCTGCCCAAGCTACAAATGTCTACCGTTTTTCGAGATTCTTATTTTGTTCCATTGGAAAGTATGTCAGGATTTTCAAGCATCATCAAGAGAGGGGGTGAATGGAGGGGGGTAATATTGATAAATCATGATGTCTTAACTATTCTCGTCCGGTTTTCGTTATTCTTTTTTTGTTCAACTTGGAATTTGGTCTAGATTTGGAATATGTAACAGGAATTTTAATTTCATGATGGAAGGGGGTGAATGGAGGGGGTAATATCTATAAATCGTGATATTTTGATTATATTCGTCAGACTTCTCGTGACTGTTTTTATTGTTTGTTCGATCCAGATTTTAGTCCAGTTATGCAACCTACGGAAGTTTCAAATTTACCGTCGGTGAAGAGGTTAAATCGCAGGAGGCATTATACTTTTGTTTTATTTCCTCTTATTTTAATTCTAACCAAAATTATATACAATACATTCATAGAGACGTCCCTGTAATGCATGCATTACTTACCAAAGTTTTCTGTTTTGACTTAACGACTTGCCCCCTTCACCTTTGAGGGTGTAGTTTTATTTAAATGAAAATGTAGGTGTGTTTTCATCCAATTCTGATGAAATTTTCAGGGTTAGGAATGTGCGGGTTAGGCGGTAGATGGTCCCCTATCAATCCCATTGAATACAAATAGATGCTTCACCCTAGGCATACTCAAACGTAAATTCCATAAAGCATCGTTTCTCTCAATCTAGTCATCCGATTTCGTTCAAATTCAGAGGTAGTTAGAAAAAGACGATCAAATCAACCCCGTATCAATTTTATTACAATAGCATCAATATTAGCTGCTGCGCATGCGCGAATGTGAAATTATTGAAAGAAACATACAGTTTTCATTCGATTTTGATAACTCCAGAGGTTGGAACGCTGTTACTATAAATGAACATGAGTTCAAACTTTGTCAAGGTATCAAATAATATTTACCCATTTACCCAAATTTATTTATCCATCTCTAGAGAGGGGTAAAGTTGAGGCATCAGTGTTTACGTTGAATCCCTATGCTTGACTTGTGTGGATATGCAAATGACTATGGCCAAAGCCACTTGGCAATATCTCCTCAACACTCCTCAAGCTTTTACGTTGGTTTTTGCACCCCCTAAGTGTTCTTTCCTATTTTCCATTTAATGAGTTAATCGTCCCGGGAGACTCCGAGCAGGGGGTAACTGAATTTTCAAATAATCGTCGCGATATCGTTGTGTTTGAGATTTGGTCAAATTATACCCTCTTGTACTGTCTACATGCCATTGGATCTGTGACGTAGTAAGACCAATGTGTTTTCCACTTTTATCACGAGATCGTTAAATAACTAATGTGTTTCTGAATGGAATACAATGTGTTCTGAGCTCAGTTTTACGTAAAATTATCATTTACATACCTTTCGAAGGAGTCGGTTGTCACTAGCAAGTCGATTATTGGGGGGGGGGGGGGGGGGGGGGGGGGTGTCGATTACTTACGATGTAAGGGCATCATGATCAGGCCGTCAAAATAGCATTGTAGTGACGATCGTTTCATTAAATAACTCCACCTGAATACTGCTTTCCTCTGAAATACCACTCTAAATAGTCCTCTTTAATTCTATTCACCACTCAATCATTATATTTCTTGAAAATGTAGTCCTGTTTTTCCTATGACTTGGGTTTTTCTGGTCTGTTCACCTTTCTGTTGAACTCTGGGCCTAGTACTAAAACAAATTTTCTACTGTGAAAAATAAAAATCTTATACTCTTCTAAGGGTCTGCGATGGTTTAAGAAATGCTAAATTTTCTGTTTAAGTCCTAAATTTATTTAGAAGTCTTCTTGGCACAACTCTGAGTGGGTTGAGTCAATCAAGGATCGAACAACTGAATTGTTTCCATCTTTATGATATATTATTTTCCACAGAAATAGTGGACGTTTCAATGTTTTAATTTATCTGAAATTAAGGGATGAATGCAATCCATTTCTTCATCTATGGTTTTAATGTGGTTTATTCACAATAAATAGATATGTATGAAGATATAATCTTCTACTTGATCATGTTCATTGATAGTTTTATATTACATACAATTAATAGGAAAGTGTTGAAACTATAGCACCTCCATGAGGATTCATCAACTCAAATTTGTGTCTATTTGATACGTGTAGAGACGCATAAACACCTCTAAATTCATTTTAATGCATTTTTCGAGTTTTAAATTGCAAATGGTGGTTCTTTTGTGGTGTATAAAAAGGTTCATTGGTGCTCTCCCAAACGCGCATCTTTTTCTATGGAAGCATTATTCTGATTATCTGGCTCACTATATGGGATTGGATTCGTAAATCCAGTACTTATTGGGGATTTGTTTTCCCCTTGGTAGGCATGATGTACTTTGCATGTACATTGGTACATAGACATTGGTATATAGACTTTTCTGATTGAGCTGATTGGCAGGTTGCTCTGGCCGTATCTTCGAGCCACTAAAAAAATCAAATCCGTCTCCAAGGTAAATTTATGGTACTAACTAAAACTTGAAGAAGGGAGAAATTAATTTTAATCACGTTTATTTCCTGGAAAAAAACTGCGGTCATTTTCCTGTTTCCTGGTGTTCTAGCAACTGGTTTCAAACAGCCTGTATTCCGTTAAAAAGTTAATATGGAGTCGACTTGATTTCAATTTGCCAGTTTGCTGAATTTGGTATATTCTGGTCCCTGTCCTTCTTTATCATAGGATCCAGCCCTTTGTTGATATCTTGCACCTGGAGGATCCGAAATCGGATGGCCTTGCTATGCCCCAGATTAAGTATTTTGATCTCCTGATTTTGATTCTTGGCTGCCCAACGTCCGTCGGGCGTTGCGGAATATTTCACGAGAGAATGGCAGTTCTCGGGGTGAATCGCATTACTCTTGCAAGAAGAATCCAAAGCCCAGAGGCGGCTATGCACAGCGCCAGAGCTGTCCACCCAAGGTCTAGACTCCATCCGCTAGCAGTTCTTCGGGCAGGTGCCAAGTACCCAGCCAGCCGATTGACTACTTTTTTCGCCCCGAATGGTACAATCATTCCGTCTGCTCCAGGACCTGGGCATTCCGTTGATCTCCTCTTGAAATGGATGATAGTTAGAGTAAACAGAGCAAATGTACCTGAAACAAGAGATTAAGACGTGAATGATCTCTGAATCTTGTAGACAAATGTATTTTTGATAAGTAAGTACTAAGACCTTTGAACTTGAACTGTTCAGATTAGGTGGCATTTTCCGTTTTTTAAAGTTTAGGAAAATGTCTTCTATTCCACAAAATGTGTTGAACCAAAAATTCTGACATTATCTTGCGTTTCAAGAGAAAAAGGCCAAGGCCTCTTTGATATCGAATTGATTCTATGTTAGGTTGCGGGGGGGTGTCCCCTTGCTGCTTGCTGTTACTAAAAATAACAAAAGCAAGATATATCAAGAGGAAGTTGACTATACCTAGTACATTACCTGCCAATAAATACATCACGCCAGTGACTAGAACAGCTGATATTTGGTGTTTAAGGACTCCCAACATGCCCACTAGTGCTGAAGATCCCAAGATGATCAGGCAAACCAAAGCACAGGAAATTGATAGATTCTGCATCCCTGAAATCAATTCATAGTTTCAAATCAAAATTATCAATTTGAACAGACCAAGGTGTTGGAAAGTGTAACTTCATAACTCACGTTCACAAGTTCAAATCGTTATCCAGCCAGCTCAATTGAGCCTAATTATTATGTTTTGTAGTATGACAAATTATTTTTCGTGCGGGTTGAGGTAAATAATTGAGTTTCCATCGCAGAGATGATAAATGCCAATTTCTTTGTTTCCTTAATTGGAGTACAAACCAGGTTTTAGTTTACCATTTTCAAGCGATTTCTTTTTGTCTTCAAATTTTTGTTGTACGTGTACTACGATTGCAGCATTTTCTAAATAAATTTATGCTAGAATCAAAATGGTTGTTGATAAAATAATGAAATGATCTTTTAGTAGTACAATCAACGAAAAAGGGGTTTTCCCCAGAGTTTTCCTAGAATCGTGCCTAACAATTGATAAAACTTCCAAAAATGTGTCATTTAGTATGGGTTATCATTAGTTTTGTTTCCAGTGATAGTTCTGACGAAATCCGGAACTATTCTGAGCTGGAACGCATCGTTCGGAAACTATTGGAACCACTTTCAGCAGTGCTAATGATCTCAGAACACTATGGAAGGAACGTCGTTCTCGCGATTGAGGTCTGACAGTTCCAGAAAAGAGATCTTGGAATTTTTATAAATGCAGATGCGTAAATGAAATTATTGTGGTTTTCCATCAGTTCTGGAAAAAAGAACTGGCAGAGCTATTCGGAACGGCGCCAGCGTTCACAAAGCGGATGCTGAACTCAAATCCAGAACTGCTTTCAGATTCTAGCACTGCAAACGACAGAACTCAACTATGTGTGTGCTGAACCGTTCTGCAGTAGTAGAACTATCACTAAGAACAAAGCTATGATTTACAGATGATTATCTTGATCATAGCATAGCTCTGTGGTGTAAAACGAACTGCGTAGGTAAGACAAGGCAAGACAGATTCTTAGGCTTCCCATTTGGAAGAAAAACCCTTTGGCAATAATTGGCACTTTGGGAGCCACATTGGTGCTATCAAAGATTTATCAAACTTAATCACTATAGGTAAACACTTATCTCCTAATTGGCGTTGGCTTTAATTGAAAAATGCAAGAAAATCTCATTTTTATTTTTGGCGCATATTATCACCTTTGAGATGGAAGCTCTCAATGGGACTTCGAACTATAACGAGGTCTACCGGTAGGAGCGCTAGGGGGCGAATGACCTAAGGAACATGGTTGACACGACTTTTGACTTTCCCCTTGTTGATACATTGAGTCACCATCAACCTCATCAATACTGGTCAAAAACTAGGGGGAAAAAAACTAGTGTTTGACAACTTGCTCTGTGGACTCATCCTGGTGGAGGGATTTTCAGACCACTCTAGCGGCCTCCCAGAAACTAGATGTTCAGGAGCACCTTCTATCATAAAAAATTCGTGAAGTAATTGGGCAAATAGATCAGAATAATGTGTATACCAATTCAATGCTTTTAGTAAAATACATATTAGTTGGACAAATATGCTTCAGAATTTGGGATATGAAGCAAAAAATTTAATGCCATGTTGGAATTAGAACCCAAGGCCCTCTACTCATTAGCCCAGATTGCTAACCACATGATGGGCCTTAATCAACGTATGAACTATCACAGTTCTTCGCTACTCAGTGGGGAATGGTCTTGTATTTGCTCTAAACACAATTGTGTTTGGCATGATGGCGGCCATTAGCAACAAATGAAGAGCGAACTGGTAAGGACTTTGCTTAAGTGCTGCACTCTACCTCGAGATTCTCATGTTCGGAGCCACATTGTAGCAACAAAAAAGAACCAAAAATAAAATGCATCAATTTTTTACCTAATAAGCCGGCAATTGCCACTATGCATGCTGATTTCGTTGAAATACCTATTTACAAAGTGCACTCTAAAGCAAAGCAAGTGAAAAAATGTTTCCCTTACAAACTGTAGTTACACATTAGTGTATTCTGTGTTAGAAAAACATATACGGAGTGCAAATATGTAGCAGTGTATTTGCTGTGAACAAATAGTGATTGGTACTTGATGTAGATTATAGTACATAGACATTACTGAGTTGTTCATTGATCAAAGTTGTGGACATCATGTTTCAATTAATTCTAACCTAAGTTAGGTTCTACTATTTTTCTTTCAAGAAGAAAGATTTCTGTTGACTGAGTTACGTCACATTATTTTCTTTCATGTTCACACAAAATTTGAACTTGGAATCGAGTAATGAAATGTCTTGTATTGCTGTAAACTATAGCATAATGCAGGACACAGGATTAGTTTGAAATGCTGCATTTTTTGTGTTTAAGCCGCTGTCATTCACCTTTTATGGCAGAATATTGTTTTTTGAAAAGTTCTGTATTATTTAAAACAATTTTGTGTGCAATTAATAATCATGGGGACATGTGCTTGCCCGAAATTCAAGAAACCCAATATTTCTGAAAACATTAAGAAAAATGAATGCTACTCATTTGGCCCACCTTAAATTTATATTCCTCTACGAATAGAAAAGAGGTTGGGTGTTTGTATTTCAGTTTGTTGGATGCTTTATCCTTAATGTGAAACTCCAGTCACGGCAGTGTATAAATTAATTAAGTTGAACTGATGTAGAGGCCCTTTGAATTGACGTTTAAACGACAGGATCGCTTGTTGCATATTGATGAATTACCCGGATTACACGGGGCTTTAATCTAGTAGAGCCCAGTTGCCTACAAATAACTGTCCCTCGCTATTAACGGCCCTGCACGGGATATAGGTGTTCGCCGAACTACATAATCAAGGCTTTAATTAATGTCAGAACTTAATCTGGTCGCATATTAGTGAGTGTTTATAGAAATCTTGGTCTGGAGAGTGTTCAAATTTTGAGATTATAAGATCGCACTTGTGTGTATACTTTTACTTCGCAGGGGAGCACAGGGCCTCAGTGAAAAGCTACAGTTTTATTATATTATCAATGCACAATGGTGCCTCACGATTTCATTATTGCCTTTCATTATCTATCCACTTTTCCTATGTACAAATTAATTGTATAGTGATTGTGAAATTGCTACGTGACAAGTGTTTTCTGTGAAGAATAATCAACGATAGTGTAGTTATTGTCAATATATAGGGATGTTTACACAGTCTTTTCTGTTGCTCCTTGTCTTGGAGTTGTGAAAAACATATAGGGGGATGTTTGTTCTTACGATGTTGCCAATCTGTTTTTGTGTCCTCCCGATCTTTGGATGTTCCGGCCGCAGTTGGGTTGAGGTAGTTTATGCACTCAGTTTCAGGAAATCCGATGCTCTCCATTACTATGAGCTCCTCATCTGAAATTGATAAACCGGCATATTATTATAAAATACGAACGTAGTACTTGTTATATTTTATTATTTAACAGCTAGTGGCACAACTTTGCTTAGATTTGATATTTTACAGTTGCTAATATTATAGGTCACTTCAAGAAAGAGTGGCATTTTTGGAATGATTGTAATTGTGGTCTTGGGAGAAGACTCGATAAATAATACCTTGGAAAAATTACAAAAAATGGCTGCCAAACTCGGTGTGCTGTACCTCACCAGGGGGAAGCTCCCTGGACCCCCGGTTACCTCCATTTACATACTTCGAATGAAATTATTGAAACACATGTGTTTTAGCTCGCGCTTTCACATAAACCCGTGAAACCCACATATAATAATGACTCAGATTTTGCAGTGTATCTTATCACCTCTCTGTCAAGTTGTTTTATCTATTTGTCACTAGCACAACGACACCACCAGCTCAATGAAATCATCAGAAATTAACAAGCGGTTGCAATCGTGTTCACAATATCAATTATTGAGAATGATAACCTGTTTGTAAACAATCATTCAAATAACCATGCTCATAACTCAGCTTGTTGGCCACATTATGTGTTAAAGCTGTTCTTCCTTTCAAAACCACTTTTCTTTTTGTTGAATCAAAAGGTTGCAATCTCGTAGTACCCTCAAAGGCGTGGGGTGGTAGGGTTTGGCTGACACACAAAAAGAATTGATCATAATGAACTCTGACCCCAAACTCGACATACATATCTCTTATATGCACCTACCTATACATATAATGAGCGTTACCCACCTATTTTTTTATTTGAAAGATGAGATTGAGTTGAGATGATACCTATTTAGTTTTTTCGTGAGACTCGTGTCGTTGATATTAAATTAAATTCCGAAGTTTTGGTGACGTCACCAGTGCACTCAGCTGGATAAGAAGTGTAAGAAACGAAGCTTAAGATCCAGGAGTCTGTTGAGACAAACAAGTGACCTTGATGACAATGGAGAGAAACGCTCCGCCGCATGGTGCGCTACTGTCGCCACACGGCAGGAGCAGTAGAGTTGACTGTACAAAGAAAAGGTGTCTGACGTTTCTGCTCTATATTAAGCGACCATTCTATTTACAACATTATAACTGCAAGCAACCGAGTTCTATCATATTTTCTATTCAATTATGTTATTTTTCATACTAAAATGAGTCAAGTTGAAAGCAGTTTCTTTCTGTGCAACTCAACTTCTACTCTATCAACAACTTCTTCCAGCCATAGTGAATGATACCTCAGCAGCCTCAAAAGTTTTCTTCTCTGAGGATCACGGCGAACACAAAAGAAATGTTTCTTCCCATCTTTATTTCTAGCATTATAACATTCCCGCATAAGGTACTGTTGTATACTCATAATTGATTGGAGAGAAACCAGAAACAATAATAATAAGCTCAACTCGGGGTTAAAACGTGCAATACAAAAAGTTGGACAAGATAACAGTTATCACAGGGGAATGCAAGTTAGCCACCAGGTAGGAAATTGGTTTCTTAGAAGATTGCTCGTGTGAGTGCATCGGAAAAGTAGTTATGGGTACTATAATATCCATTCAAGTTTGTCAACTTTTGAGCTGATGTGTGGAGGGAGAAGCTCAAAATGTAACGTTACCAGTGTGCAGTAGGTAATATTAGAAACTAAGTAAATATTTGGGATTTTGCCTGAACCATTTCACTTTTCCCATCAGTTATGAACACAAAAAAAGATTTTGAAAACAAAAATTGATAAATTCAGACCCATGGGTAACGCTCATTGTCGATTCCATTATATGCCTTCTGATCAAGTTAACAAAGTATAATCACCAAAGCGATATTTAGTGTATTTTGTTCATTTGTGGAGCTATACATTTTCCTTTCTTGTATCAACGAATCTTTGACCTTTGTTTATCTATACATTTGTTTCAACAAGTTTTACCGACATGATTTTTGTTTTCTGTTACAGAAAATGCCCGGCGTGGAAGTTGAAAAAACGTTGACACCTGAACCTGTCACAAAAGAAGCCCCCAAGTGCGACGATGTTACTCCTATGAAAGATGAAGCGAAAGAGGAAGACTCTTCCAAAAAAGAAGAAGTTTCTGATTCCAAAACAGTTTCCAAGATAGAAGAAGTTTCTGACGCCAAAACAGTTTCCAAGAAAGAAGAAGTTTCTGATACCAAATCAGTTTCGAATGAAGAGATTGTATCAAACGCAGAAGCCGTTTCCAATACCGATGGAGTTTCAAATGCAGAAGCTGTTTCAGATACAGATGGAGTTTCAAATACTGATGCAGTTAAAACAGAAGAAGCTTCTAACACAGAAGAAACTTCCAACACAGATGAAACTTCTAATAAAGAGCTAATCTTAAAATCTGAAGAATTGGTTGGCTCTTCAGACACTGAAGGTCTCAAGGAACCGAAACCACAGGACACTGAAGTTACGTCTTCCGCAAATGAGTTGAAGGAAGAGTCCAGTATTGAAGTCAGTGCTGCAGAAAGTAAGACTGAAAAAGAAGAAGGGGATGCTGAAGCCTCCAAAACTGAGTCTGTGGATTCAACTGCTAATGGAGGCGAAGTTGCTGTTGGTAAAGAAGAAGAAGTCTTGAAAAGTGCAGAAGCCGATACATCTGTGGTTGCTCCATCAGTTGAAGCTGCCAAAGACGAAGCTACTAGTGAAGTAAGCACATCAGAAGAAATGACTTCTGCCTCTCAAGTCGAAGAGAGTGTTAAGAGTAATGATGCTACGTCTTCCATCACTGAAACTCCAGAAACGGCAGATGATCCAGAAGTCAAAGACAATGCAACTCCTGCTGAAAAAATGGAGACTGCTTCTGATGAAATTAGTAAAGAAACTTCTGCATCACCCACCGTTGAAAGCACTCTTGAGTGCGATGATGAAAAAGAAATGAAGTCTGAAGCATCTGCCAAGTCATTGACCACTGATAATGAGAAGATGGAAACGTCGGAAAGTACTCCTAGTGATGATACGTCCAAGAATGATGTAAATGCAAAATCATCGAATTCCACCATAACTGGTAGTGATGATGTGACATCTCAAGCTGTTGACAGTAATGTGGAGGAAGACTCGAAAAAAGAGGAAAACACGTCTGCAGATTCAACATCTGAACAAAAAACAAATGATACTCCACAAAGCTCTGAGACAAATGTGCCAGCTGGTACAAGTTCAACATCAGAAACACAACCTGATGTCCAGAATAAAATTGACGAGTTGAAAAAACAAGGTCTTGCATTCTTCATCCAAAAGAACTTTTGTGCAGCTGCTGATAGTTTTGGAAAACTCTTGGAGTTGCAAGCTCCGTTGTATGGTGAAATGTCTGAGAAATTGGCGGAAACATATTTTTTATACGGGTCAGCAATGTACGAGTATGGCAAGACTGAAAATACAGTATTAGGAGAGAAAGTTCCTCAAAAAGATGAAGAAGAGGATGAAGATGAGGACGAAGAGGAGGAAACTGAAGAACAAATGGAGGTTGATGAGAAAATGGAAGCTGAAGATACTCCTGCAGTCAATGGTAAAGTTGAAGAGTCAGAAACTTCGTCCAAAGAGCCTGAAAGCTCATCTGACGATAAACAGCCTGCTGAAGAATCTTTGGCTGAAGAAGACAAAGAAGAAGATGATGCTTTCAGAGTCGCATGGGAAATGCTAGAACTCGCAAAAGCAACATTTGAGAAAGGGGATAACAAGAAACGGCTGGCTGATACTTTCATGAAGCTTGGAGAGTTGGGTATTGAAACGGGTAATTCTGAGGCTATTAGCGAAATGGTTAAAGGCCTGAATGTTAGGAAAGAGCTGTACAAGGACAACAATAGGATCATTCCAGAGACACATTTCACAATAGGTGTTGCGTATGCTTTCTTTGAAAAGTATGACGAAGCTGTAGAGCATTTTAATGAAGCCAAAAAGTGTCTAGAAAACAGAATAGACTCTCTTTCTAAATCAGAAGCTAAAGATGATATCGAAGAGATAGAAGAAATGAAGAAAATACTTCCAGAAATTCAAGATAAAATTCAAGACACTTTGGAATCTAAAGCAGACCATGAGAAATTGAAAGCTGCAAAACCACAAGCAACTGAAAATGACAAACCTGAAGTCACAGCATTCCCTGGTGCTAGCGATTCCTCTAAACCAGTATCTAATATCACACATTTGGTAAAGAGGAAGCGAAATGTTGACGACATACTCCCTGAGAGAGCAGCCAAACAGGTACGCCAGGAAGACGATAAGAAGAGTGAAGTAGCCTCAACCACATCGGAGGATGTGTCCACCTTGTCCGAGAAACCCTCGACACCCGAGGTAAAGGCTGAAGTTTCGGAAGAAAAGTCTTCGGCATCTGAAGAAAAATCCGAAGCTTCTGAAGAGAAAGTCGTTGCATCAGAAGAGTCCGTAGCTTCTGAAGATAAAACATCAACATCCGAAATGGAATCCGCAACCGTTGAAGAGACTAAATCAGAGGAAAATATAGCGGAAGAAACAAAATCTGAAACCCAAACTAAGGTGGAAGAAGCTCCAGCTGACCCAGAGAGCACTCCTCTTGCTGACAAGACTGAAGATGCCACTCCCGCAGATAACAATGAGGAAGAGAAAATGGAAGTGAGTTAAATTACGATACCCACATATCCCAGTTTATTTTTAAATCTCTCCGGTTGCGAAAATTCCTATAATTATTCTGACGAGTAAAGACTGTGTACTATTGTGATGAGATTTGTGATTTTTAATTTATTCGTTTTTCTGTAACCTGAGACCGCAGTGTATTGTACATTTTTTAGGTGTAATTTTTCGTCCTCTTTTAATATTTTTATAGCCGTTTTTCTATATACGAAAGCACCTTACTGTGCAGGGTTCCTTTAGGGTTTTGTATGAGCCAAGATCCCTCTTCGTATTTTCAAATCATACTTCTGTAAGTAAACAAGTATTTATATAACGAATATGGTGTCTCCTATCAGTAACTCCCAATGTTCATCACTTAGGTACCTATTTATTTAATTGATTTAAGGCTTCAAAATCGTTTTGAATCTTTTGTTGTTCTTGTTCGTTTTCTTTAATAAATTCTTCTTGTGAGGCTGTCTTTTAAAATTTTGTTCAATTATTTTCCTAATGCATTTCCTCCTTTTGTCGTTCGAAAACGAATGAAATCTTTCAACGGCTAGCACAATTTTGTCACTCCGGGAATCTTTTCTTCACAAATCCATTCTGGTCACTTTTTTCTTTTTTAAAATTATATGATACATATACAATGTATGTACCTCCTCCGTATGTCTCCTTCCATACGAAACCTAACCTAGAATATGAAAATACAATATCTGTTCTTTAGCTAACAATCTCATGAGAAATGATGGGATCTAAAGGCAGCTTTTTTGATTTATTATTTTCAATAATGAACCTTTGTAATCGACCAAGAAGAACACATTTTTGACAATTATTGTTTGTAGATTTCAAAAACGAAAACAATTTCCGACCTAAGTTTTTCTCTGTAAACTGCTGGACCAGTTTATGAAATTAGGCTCAAAAATCATATGCCTATATCGGCTGGGGATGTGCCAGTAATCTCTATCTAATAATATGTGTGTGTGTCCCTCCAGGCGATAACTCTCCTTAAGATTTAGGTAAAAATTCGATTCTTGCGCCAAAAAACCAAGCTTTCCAAAGGAAAGGACGAGTTCATTGGCCACATTTTTTGATCAAATTAAATTAGTCACATTTCAAAAAAAAATGCCGGAAAAACGGCAAAAAGTTCCAGTCATGCAGCATGATTGTATGAGCGAATTTTCGTAAATTAACGTACTGTGTTATGTTACATTGTTTTGAAAATTAAGGACTTTGAGGGAAAATGAATTGTTAACAACCAATTTTATGGCAAAAAACTCGTTCTAAATAATATTCTGCGATTCAAAAAGAGATTTTGGATTTCCACCTTTTTTTTAGTTTTTATCGACTTTTTAGCACATTTTAATGAAAAGAACATTTTTCAGCATAATTTTGCACACGAATTTTTTAATGTTCTTTTCTATAGTTAATAAACTGTATTTGAGCAATAATATGCTAAGAAAAATGTATACATTTAACGATTTTTATCCGTTTTTTGCTATTTTAGTGATTTTTTTTCAGCACTTTTTTGAAATTTTACTAATTTAATGTGCTCAAATAATCCTGGCCAACGAACTCGTCCTTTCGTTTGGAAAGCTTCATTTTTTGGCGCAAGAACGGAGTTTTTATCTCAATCCTATTGAGAGTTATTGTCTGGAAGGACATATATATATATATATATATATATATATATATATATATATATATATAGGAACACTTGAACTAGTCGCGGTTCTACTGAACTATATACTTCGTTTTAAATATAGAAAGAATTTAACAAATATATAGAGGAAAGAAAGAATCTAATATTTCGATTTTGATCTTTGTCAAAGAAATTAGAGAAATGAAAGTAAATCTTGAAATCTTGATTTCCAAGAATTACTTTCATTTCTCTAATTTCTTTGACAAAGATCAAAATCGAAATATTAGATTCTTTCTTTCCTCTATATATTTGTTAAATTCTTTCTATATTTAAAACGAAGTATATATATATATATATATATATATATATTTTTTTTTTTTTTTAAATAAAATTTATATAGTGAGTCTTGAAGATGGAGCTGGAGCAGGCCACCCACAATTGAATGCAGAGTGAAAGAACTCTTCATTCAAAAATAATTCATCTGTCTCCTTCAAATTCCCTTCCCATTACTCACCCCCAAGAAAGGCTAAAAAATGAATCATTGATGAATAAATTTAAAAAAAAATTTCTCTAATTATTAGATGGGAGCAGGGTTGCTAGGTGGTATGGAGGGAAAAACCAGACATGGAGGAAAGTGTAGACTAAAAATACTTAATCATTAAAAGATCTTTGTCATCAGTTCCATGTATTCACAATTATTGGTAGGTATTCATGTTCTTGATGAAACCATGTTCCTGCCAAATGAGACCTGACCTATATATGTTCTAATAAATACCATTTGGCGACTGTAAAGAGTAGATTCAGACAAATTTTGATTTGAACTAAGTCTCTCATTCATTCATTCGAGGTATATGATAAGTAAGTAGGTTTTTCAGAGAAACCACGTTAATTACATTATAACCCTGTTTCCCCACTCAACCAAATTTGATTTTCGAGCATATTTTATAAATCCGTGTTAAACTTTCTAAAAGACTTGTGTCTTTTGATTCTCGAAAAATACGATCTAAATAACATACGATCAGCTGAAACATGAACTGTTTTGAAAAATGAAAACTTGCTAGATAAAGTTTAGGTAGAATGTGAAAAAACGTGATTCAGTTGCGGCAAAGTGGCAGAGGGTGAATGAAATTTCATCATGCTCGCGATAATTTTCAGCTTGACGATTCCACCCAACGTTCCACATGGGAAGGTGGGAAGTTTTAAAATAAAAAACCGGACGTTTAACGTTCTTTTAATGAAAACCGGACATTGAGCGTCTGGAGCTACTTTCAATTTTCCCCCGGACGCCTTGATAAAAAACCAGACTGTCCGGGCCAAAACCGGACACCAGGGGCCTATTTCATAAAGCGACAAGTTACAAGTGTACTAGTTAACAGTAGAGGTACTTGTAATGCACGATAAACTAGAACAAGTGTTTCACCAAAACAAAGAGTACAAGTGTAGGAAAGTTGCATTTGTAGAAGCTGTTTAGTAAAAAAGGGAAATGGCTTGTGGGAGCTAGCGAAATGAACAACGTCAAGTGGGATGCCGAAATTGAAGTTTTGTCAGCGAATCATAATAAAAAAACATATCTAAGTACATGGTAGGATGTTTATCGTACATGACTATGTGTATTGGTTGAAAGACAGACAAATTGTAAAACGAAAAGTGGAAAAGTGTGTATTTGATTTCAACTTATTCTGTTGGCTGGCATAATCGGATTTTCCCCCCTCATTCATCGGAAATGATTAATCAATTCATCAAGTCTTAGTGCTGCTGGGTTAGGATTGTCATTTTGCAACTTCGAAATTATCTCCACTTTGTTCTTCAATGACGGGGAGATCCTCAATACTCGATCAGGAAAAATTGCACAGTGTCACACAGCATTTGAATCATTCAAGGGTCTTGGAAGAAATTGTAATCCCCCGTTAAACTCGAAAATACCCACGAAAAAAGCGTTTATTCATGACCTAAAAAAATTGTTGGCGTCTTTAACGCTGAATGGTTCTTTCTTGACTGTATTCTTCAGCAGAAGATGATTCCCACGTATTAAACACTGAAAAATGGTCTCCTCACAATGCTGGAAAATAACAAGTTTACAGGCGAATTGACGTAGGTTAATAATCGGCAATTTTTTACAACTGTAAAACAGTGACTTGTTCAAAATTAAGGGGAAACACTTGTAACTTGTCCAAATTCGCCTGTACACTTGTTAATTTTCACAGTGCATTACAAGTCTACACTTGTACCTTTATGAAACGCTTGCACACTCATTTTTTACAACTTGTACATAAAATTGGCTTGTCACTTGTTGCTTTATGAAATAGGCCCCTAGCATCCCTGGATGGGAGTAGTGCTTTAAAAATTCACTCATGTGCTCACGCTGCATAACTGAAACGTTTTGAATTATAAGTTAGTTGATCAGTTGCACCGAAGTAGTTTGGGATGCTTAATTGTGATTTATGACTTGCTGAGTTCGTGCGATTCGGAATAAAAACAAACTTGAGTAATGAGGTACCTATCTAGGTGGTACCTCCAGGGAGCTCAACTTTTTCTAAATCTCCTTCCTCTGCAAAATCAACTTCTACTACATCGGGTTCCTCCGTTAAAAAGTTCTGAGTTATCAAGTTGAGCACAATTTAACAGTTTATGAAGAAACTGTGTAAAGTAGGTACCTACCTAAGTTATATTGACACAAGTAGACTAATGCAATGCAACAAAATCTAACATACCTATTATTTCCTACTAGCTACCGAATATTATTTACTGTAGGTACTAGCCTTGTATTTATATAGTAATATAAATACTAAGAAGGTGGGTCTTTTTCAAGGTTTCCTAACATACAAACCACCTTAGGATCATCTTTTTGTATCAACGTAACTAGGCATTTCATTTTAGAATCCGCTACTTCCGAGACTTTGTGATGGTTTTGGATTACTTGGAGAATGGATGGTTTTGTTTCCAGACAAACATGTTACCTAAATTAACATTTTGATAGTAGGCACATTATTTGGTAACAACAACGATGTTTTTGGGTTATTTTTTTATAATCGAAAAAAATTAACCCCCCCTTAACATTTGTTGGTTTACCTACGTTTCAAGATGTGTAAAATCAAAAAATCTACGTCCGCCATCTAGAGTTTTTCTCCGAAACTACTGGTCCAAAGCTCATGAAACAGGTTATAAATCACATTTTTTTGGGGTCTAGTTGTTCCTAGAAGCTTGGCATCAATTTTTATCAACCTCGAAATGTTTGAGGGCTGAAATATTCAAAAATCGAGATTTTGAAAACTTTCTGCTTTCACAGATAGACTGATTGTGATTGATTTTTCTGTTATCTCAAAGAATCTCATTTGATTCCGGAACGCTATACGCTATTCCGTTCGCTCTTCCTAAGGGCCAGAACTTTGAGAGTAAAATCTTACGCAAGAAATGAGCTCTTTGACTTAGTGTGTCCGTCGTCAAATTCCTTTGATGACCACTAGAATGTGTGTTTGTAAAGTTGGAACACATGAAACTTGTCTTATACCTAATTTCCATGATCCTATCAGCTGATATAATTCAAATGGAATTATCGCAAAAATCGTGTTCAATATTTCTAACTATTTTACCTAGGGATGGACTAGTGAAGCGTTGGTAGGTGTTTTATTTTATCTCTTAAATTTGATGTTGGTAGAGTAACTACCTACTTAAATGTCGTTTTACTTAGATCAGGGAGACAAAGTGTAGTATTGATGTCGATGTAATGGATAAATAATTTTAGATGATGCATTGGTTTTGTTTTCCCTCTGTAGAATCCTATTTCTACATAGGCATATTGATGTCAAAGTCATCCTTTCTCCCAACTATCACGAAATTGCATTAAGCAGATCTTTTATGATGATGGGTACTACGGGGTCCGTGATGCTAATTCATTTCTTAATCAATTTTCAGAGCTGAAGTTTGAAATGGAGCTCCTTTGGGATATCGAGAATAGAATTTAAGTGCATGTAGGCGCACTGATCCACTGAGGGACCGCAGAGGTTAATTTGTTTCTTAATCGACCTATACCTACTATAGTACTGCTTTGGGACCTCTAGAATATTATTACAAAGTTTGGAGGGGCTCTGATAAGCTGTGGGACCCCTGAGGATAATTTCTTCCCTTTTCGACCTATCGTTTTTGCTTTCGAGTCTACCTATAGGTAGCGGAAGCATTGTTATCACTTTGGAGTGTTGAATTATTATTATTTTTTTTTTTTTAATTTATTTAAATTGCCACGAAGCACTTGTACAGATGTAGAGTAGAGCAATCGTCAAAATATTTCCAAAATCAAAATTTCCACTCGCATTTTACGTTTTGACCATTCTGAACAACTTTCGTTCCGTGTCTGTCACGTGTCCGCAAATCCTTTTGTAACAAGCTTAATTTTCACAGTTTCCATTCGATTTTGATGAAATTTTCAGGAAATGTGCGGATTGGAGTGTAGATGACTCCCTATCAGTTCATTAATCCTAATTAAATACTTCACTCTGCGCAATAGTTAATTCCATCGCATCAATTTTTCAAGCCCTGGTTGTCCGATATTGCTCCGATTTCGAGGATTGTTGGCAGAGGACGGGCGACTAAAACATTCCATATCAATTTCAGCTCTTGCGTAAATGTGAAATCCTTGTAACAAACTTAATTTACACAGTTTTCGTCCTATTTTCATGAAATTCTCAGGGCATGTACGGATTAGAGTGTAGGTGGTTCCCTATCTGTCATTTTTTCCTAATGAAGATTTCACTCAAGCATCATTTTCTCTCGCCCTTTTTCTTCCGAAAACATGCTCCATCTGCATTTGTTTTTAACTTTTTGACATTTGCTATAAAGCGTAAAATTGTGGGTCCTGGAGCTGTAGAGATCTGATCTCTTTCGGGAAGCTCGATGAGCTAAGTTTCGATGACTGTCTATAATTTTTAACAATTATAAATATACCAGTGATTTGTGTAGAAGGGCTATCTAATTACGAAAAAATAAACCTTTGTGTAATAATCTTAAAAAACAATTGTTTTGATATTTTGATAACGAAGTCTCATCAATAGTTATACAATAACTGAAGATGTTGACTTCTCAGTAACCTTTTCATTATGAACAGTCCATGTTACTTTTAATATAGGGTCAGTAAAGACCTCGTTTTTCTCGTTTTTACCTCAACGATTCATGTAAATTTATTGACTTACGTATTTTTAGTTAGACGGAGTTCATATTCACCCAAGAACCGATGCATAAAATTCCAATAATAATGATTTCTGCACTTTCAGGGTTGCAACGAGTCCTGATTAAAACACTGTTGGAAAGATAATAAATCCTAGAGTTGTTGAGGGTGAGAAAGAGAGATCATATTAGCTAAGGCGAAAGCCTTTACTGGCCTCGTTAGAGCTTAGATTTATATGTGGGGATTGCTTAGTGTTGCAATATCCATTTGATAGTTTGTATGTCTTGTAATTTTCTCTATATAAGTCTTTTTATTTATATCAGTGGTTAGGGGGACCCACCCTCTTGTCTTTGTTGTATACTTGTTGCTGCTATACCTTTTAGCTTGTTGTTGAATGGAGGGGGGGGGGGGGTTAATTTTAGTTTTAAAATTAATAAAATACGCAAGATCTTGGAGCAGTAATGATGAGTGCTTGCTCCAAGATCTTGCATAGTTTATTAATTTTAAAACTAAAATTAACCCCCCCACCCCTACCTTCAACAACATGTTAAAAGGTATAGCAGCAACAAGTATACAACAAAGACAAGAGGATGGGTCCCCCTAACCACTGATATAAATAAAAAGACTTATATAGTGAAAATTACAAGACATACAAACTACCAAATGGATATTGTAACACTAAGCAACCCCCACATATAAATCTAAGCTCTGACGAGGCCAATAAAGGCGAAAGCGCTTAGCTAATAAACTAATACGTACCTAACAATAGGTGTAACTTCCCCGATAAAGTTAAAACAACCAATGGGTGTTCTGGGGGTTGCCCTCATTTCCCTCCTGAACTTGACTGAAATGTTGCTTACCTAGGTACTTACCTAAAGCCTGTTGGCTGGGCGTTCCAATTCTAGTAAACTACTGTAGGTATCTACCTATTCATACGGTTATGAAAATTAGTTTAACTCTTTATTATTCAACAATTCGTGAAGTTGTGTACCTACTGATTACTGATTGTTTATTCAGTGAAAAGGTGAAATCCCTGTTTAAAATTCAAGAGCACGAAGAGCTTCTGTTAGCAGCCCATCAGGATGTGCTGAGGATCGGATCTCCTCCGAAAATACGCCTTGTGATTAGAGGGAGGTAGTATTAGAAGTTGAATTAGTATATAGGAGTGGGTTATTCTCCTATATCATTGAGAGGAGTATGTTTGAGTCTGTGTAAGGTCGATTCACGTCCAAACGGTTTAACCGATTTTGATGCGGGTTTTTGCAAAATGATCGCAAAGTTCCGAATCAACATTTAGGCTATAGTAAACTCCTTCGTATTCAGCTCGGACTTCCTTAACGACGTGGCCCCGGTGAACAAGTTCGTAATTAAGGAAAACCCTGATTTGCGGAACTACTTTACACGTCAAATGAGGTTGGGATTGGATCTGGCGGATAGAACTTACGATTGCAAATCCAAAGATACCTACCAAAACGATTTTCGTGGGTTGTGCCGGTCAGTTGTAGTTGACAAAATCAGATCTTCAAAAATGGATTTTCTACTTGTCACACAAAAAAGAGGAATCTGTCATAATAATCATAGTACTTTCTTGGCTATTTATTGACAGTCAATAAGATATTACAGACAAGGATAGTACGCTTGATTGAATTCTTTTCAAGCCGTTTCGCCAACAACGTGGGAGAAGCAAAACAACATTCTGATTTATATGATAGATTATAAACATTTATTTTAACTTTAGACAAGCAATTTTTTTTCTGACACCAGGTTACCTAACGCCTGCAGTTAACAAGGGGTTTCTGAATTTAAAACTTGGGCCGCCAAAGGTTAATGGTGTGGTGTAGATAGCGGGGGTGGCTAACCCGGTGGTCTATAGGGAGGCCGTAGCAGCTCGCAAATAATTAATGGTGTTCCGTCAACCGAGTTAGTCGGTAGAATTACCCCCTGATAAATTACATCTTTCGGTATTGTTACCTCAGTCAACTCTCGAGGCCACGTGGAATTCCCTGATCTCCGTCGTCGAACTATACCGCAACTTGTCCCATCAAAATGGAACAGTTCTCATCTTGAGCAGGATGATTAATGCTTCACCGAACTGAATGTTGGAATGGTTGTAGCGTTTGAAGATTATTGCCAATAGGTTTGTGCGAACAGACAGTCCTGGACAGCTCTACTCAAGCCACGCCCCCTTTTGTGCGTTCAGACAGCGTCGCAACTCGTCTTGTATCAACAGTTCGCTGTTCTATGAGACGGTCCAGGACTAGTCCTAACAGTTCTGGATTTTTTTCCGGGTAGTGAATTAACGGAAAAGGTCCTCCGATTTCGTTCGAATTTGGGAGGAACAAGGGTGCAAGTCTCGGGATGGTATCCTATGAATTTCGCAGTTGCAGTAACCATTTCGCTGGCACAAACATGAATTGACGCCCTATTTCGCATATTATCGTATATTCCTCGTACTTTGTTCTTCAGCTAATTCTACACGTCCGTGTTACAATAAGAGTGAAGAAGCCATGCTACTCATTCAACTTGGCAGATATTTCGCTTCCAGGTCTAATAGGTAGCGGAAGCTTTGTTTTCACTTTCAGGAGATGACATAAATCGATTTAACATTGTAACTTTTTATTTTTCGTGAAAATACTCAACTTTTTTTTCTAACTTCCGTTTTGAAATGGGGTGAAAGTGCGAGCTAAGCTGTAGACGGGCGCCCTATCAGTTTCAGTGTTTTCAAAT